>OY728119.1:566493158-568993158 GCA_963277665.1 Viscum album
CTACTCCTAGATAGATAATTCATTGGAATAACTATTGGAAAATGATATGTAATTTGAGTATATAGAAATGTGTCAGTATGATTTAGACAGATCGAATAAAAATATAATGACATGCCCATTTATCATATAATTATATAGGGAAACATACATCATTTTTATGTACGATGTAAGAGATATCACCATAATTTTTTTGGGATACAGTATTGGTTATAATTTCAAACCGAATTACTATGCCACCCATACCCTCAATTATGCTAAAATTAATTTCATATTTATATAAAAGGGGAACATACAGGGGTGTTTATATTTGATAAATTTAGTCCATACCTCATTCTCTTGAAATTCAGTTTTTATAATGACCACGTAGCCTTTCCTTGCCATGATTGATAAGATAGATCATACTAATACAATAGTTTTATATCAAAATAAAAGACACAAAAGGATTGAATAATTTCATGAATGAAATTTTTTTAAGAAATTAGTTACCACAAGTTGAGGCAAATTAGTTGATTTCAGTTCTATATATGATTTAAAATGGAAACTTTTTAAATGTGTATTCAAATGAATGGTACTGGTTTTTTTACATAGTAAAATACACGACCATGTGGGATATTTGAGCTCACTTATCATACCAATTCAGGTAAATACTATCCAATTAATCTCATTATAATGGTATAAACTTCTTATTTTCAACATATTCATTGATTGGTTTATGGAATGTTTCTTTCTTAAAGATTAAGAGCAATGTGTTTTGGAATTTTCTTATGTATCACCCACAAAAGGGAATTGTGGGCCTAACCTAACTATTTTTATGATTTATCAATGTATAATCTTCTAGATCATCCTCCATCAAGATGCAACAAATTTTTTTTCAACTTTATGACATTTTTTAATGATTTGGAAACCATTTGAAAACGAAAAAAATACACCCAAATATTATTGTTGAAGTTTTTAATTTTAATGTGTGGGGAACAAAATTTTTTGTCACATTTTAAAAATTAGTAGGGAATATTGATATTTTATTTTGTGTGTAGTACATTAGATAGTTGGTACAATTAGAAGACACAACACTCAATAACCCTAATTTCATTGCACAGTTTCTTAAGAGGAATGTCATTTCTTGGATTGAGATTCCCAAATTTCCCATAACTAAATGAGGAACACACATTAATAATCTAATTATAAATAAATTAACATAGAATTATGGAGTTTGAAATAAAAAAAGCACTAAAAATCGAGTGTAAAAGTAGGGTTTTATAATTAATAAATTAAGAAACTTTTATAGAAATCATTGAATTAAATCCATAAGTACTGGATTCAGAAATTTGATGACGATTTATTAAAATATTAAATAATATTTGAAAATTCCATTGGAATAACCCTATTTCCACCTATCTAATAAAACCCATCCACTTATTAGTGGATTTATAAAAAAATTAATTATAATCTAATAATAATGTCATCATTGATTCCAAATGAGAAGGTGATATCTAACTACTCAAATTGGGAGAGTCAAAATAAATGAGAGGGATGCATATGAAAACATAAATAATTTTTAAAAAATTCAAAACAATGTCATAAACAATACATTTTTATAAGTATATTTTTCAAGTGTATTAGGTGTTACTCTTTAATTCTTGACTATTATTACTTCCTTGGGTATTAAAATAAAATTATTCAACACCTATTTTAGTAAATAAATTCATCCCCTATGGAATAGTTGAAATCCAACATAAAGAGGAACCTGATCTCATTGTTCATGGACAAAGGATAAATTTATAATAGAAATATTTACAATAGGGGTACATACTCTGTTTAATGTTCACATGAATATCCATAAAAAATTCAAATCTATTCACATTAAGTGAAGAAATTATTGAGATTTGACCAAGGATTATTTCTTTAGTATAGATTTTTTCTTGATACGATCATGGAATTCATGGGAGAATATATTCATGTACTGTTGTGGAATGATTTTCATTATAGGTCCATTTTAGACCTCCCTAATGAGTAATTTCCACAAGCTATTATATAAAGGGATCAAAAGAGTTTGAAAATTGGTTTTTATTCCCTATTACTACTTTACTATGGAACACCTATCCTAGATAAACCCCCAAAAGAATTCATTAGAGTTGGCGGACTAAGCTTCTATTTCAAAGAAGATCCAATGAACTTATTAGAGAATGGACCATGTTTATTTTATATTATATTTTAATCTTGACAAAGATGTTTGACTTAATGTTTGATAGACAAAAACTGGTCATTCATCCATTATTTATATTTTTTTAGGTTATTTTTATCTAGATCAGTTGTGTTTCTCATTTCTTAAAATAAATTATACATTTAAATTTAAATTAATATAAAAAAAATGAATTTATGAATATTATATGTCACTTCTATTTTATATTTTTCATTATTTTATCTATGTATTTGAGTTCACCAATGAAAAATTTTAAGTCTTTTATATATTTCCATATTTTTTTTACAAGGTATCAAACATTGTTGAATCATTACCCATGGACACTGCACTAATTTAGGGATCTCTAATTTTCCTTCTATCTTTACATTGGACCATTATTTATTCATATTTTCATGTCATTTCTCCAATAATGAATCCAAAAGGTGGGCCTATTGTTTTATTTTATGTATCAAAGGGCATTTCTTTAGGCTTATTGGATTCCACTTGGACTTCTTTCTATTATTTTTTGTACTATACAAAAAATTCCTTAATCACATGATTAAACATGAATGTTTAATTAAAAAAATGTGAATAAAAGAAAATTTTATGTATGGAATGGGTCAGGAGTACAAACCATATTTTTGTTCAGGATTCTATCATGATTGAAGAGTGGAGAATTTTGATACTTATTAATAATTATTGTGTTTATTAATTGGTCTACATTTTTTATTGTAACCATATCTTGTATGATTTATCATTTTGCATAGATCCTAGAAGTTATTCTAGAACATGTTTTTTCCATTATTCTCTAAGTATATTTAATGTGTGATCCATGGACAATGTAAAACATATAAAAAAAGTATTGATATGTTTTCATAGGTAAGGATAATTATTTTCCAATTGATTGAGGAATTTGATTGATGAAGCCATTATGTTAATACCCCTGTTTTCATTAATCCTATATATCCCATTAGATCCATGAATGAACAATTGTTAAATATAATAATTACAACTTCTTTTCATCCTCTTATACCCAAATAATTTTATTTTTCCAGATATTAAATTAAATAATTGTTAGTGGTTGATTATGGTGAAAATGTGATATTGTGTCTAGAGTGTAAAATTTAGGGTCCTTCCATGGGATTTGTGGTGAGGTTAACTATTATGTTCATTGATATCATGTTTATCACACTTTTTGGAAAAATATTAATTATTCATAGGTATGATGTAAATATCCATTACAGTATTGACGATGTTCAATCTATATGGTGTTAATTATTGGATATAAGTCCTATCATGAGTACATTTTCCATAATAATGAATCAAAACTCATAGAAACATAGTATATTTTTCATTATGATCATATTTTTCAAGAACCATTACATTGATAGTTTGGGAGTATGAGAAATTAAATTCAATTTGGCAAGGAGGATTTCAATGAGGTAATATTTTTAGAATAAAAATATATATATTATAGTTTAACCTTATAATTTTTTTGTACTTTAAAAAAAAGAGTTCATATATACCCTTTTTATAATATTGATTTAATCCCTAATATAAATCCCTAATGATTAATATTGTTATTTATATTTATGGAGTGGATAAATTAGATTAAATATGGTCCTATGGATGGTATAATTCCATGAATGTATGTGCATAAGTCGATTGAAAATTTTACGTGGTTAATGAGATACAATGAATGGTAAAACAAGGTGGTTAATAAGGCCTATATATCCTCTTGGTGTTATTATAATATAAACCAATTATTTCTTCTTGTTATAAATACTTTTCAAATGAGACCCTCATTGAGAAGATTATTTCTTGAGTACATGTAACATTTCTTGTATAGAGGGATTCTATTTTTATTATATATATATATATATTGATTAATTTGATTATTTTATTACAACTTTTATGATGTTATTCCTTGAATTTTTCTTACGATTTATAAGATAATTATAAATTTTATAGATTACAGGAATTTATATTGAATGATATAATTGTAGGTGTTCCATGTCATAAATTGTTCATTCATTATATATAGATATAAATATAGAAGATAAGAGTTACTGATGGGCTCTTATTATTTCTATGAACCTCATTCAATTTTTGAAAATTTAAATTAAATATAATTCAATATGTGAATAATATTAACTACTTGAATAGTTCAAGATATTCCCACCAGTAAACTCCAATTGGATTCTCCATAGATATCATAGATGAATTCCAACTAATGAATCAAGGAATACCCAAGACACTAATGTATTCAAATTTTTATTAGTGATGTAATATAAATTTTCACAATTTTTTGTTTCATTAAAACCTCCCATTGATAATTTTTCATTCCATATCCCGATGAAAATTAATATACACATCATGAATCTTGTTTGGCTATTTATTTCTCTATGCCTTGAACATTTGGGTAGAAATAACATTCACCATTTTCATTATTTTCCAATTTCCCAGCCTTTATCTTAATTTTGAGACCTATTAATATTCATTTGGTCTCTAGGATAAGTTTTGTTTATTTACAAAAATCTTTGATTATTGGTTTCTTTAATTTCAAGTACATTTTTTTTATTTCAATGATTTTTCTTCAATATTTTTTTTCATGGTGTGTATTTCTTGTTTTCTTTTATCTCATATGTAGATACCCGAAGCCTGACGTACATGGACATTACATTACATTTGCGGAATACTTAGTACATAACAAAAACACACACACAAGGATCGTAATAGTTTAGTGTCTTTGGAAACTCAGAATATAATCTTCTAATCGTGGTGAAAGATCTTCAACATCTCCCATAAAGATCTTCCTTTTTTTTACCTAAAACCTTTCTTTATATCCTGGGGAAAAGAAAACATAAAAGGGTGAGCTCAAATTCTCAGTAATGTTAAACAAAAAAATATCAATCACATCATATTCATAAGAACATAACATTCTGGAAATCATAACCTGCAAAAGAGAGCATAATTTCATAACATGGGATAAATCATAGTAGTGAAATGTAATCCCAATAATCATAACTTAAAACATGAAACTTTTTGGCATATACACATAGTCATAGATAATCATTTATGTTAGTCAAGACTCATTTCTAAGTCTATCTTAGTGGACAAAGTCCCTTTCTGAACCGAGTCACCCTCGTTTTAGTCCTGTTTCACTGAACCGGTATAACCTACCATTCCAGCCATGTGTATCTCATGAGATATAAAATCTTTACCCAATGCATTGGAGGGAGATATAGGTCCCACCCATCTCATAATAATACCATTCTTATGTGTGCCAAAAAATCATTAACCATACATCATTGCATAACCCATGTAATAAAAATGGGAATCTTAAACATCGTGACATCATAAAACAATTCATATAAGATAAATGAATTCATAAAAATATT
Organism: Viscum album; assembly: GCA_963277665.1. Classification (NCBI taxonomy): domain Eukaryota; kingdom Viridiplantae; phylum Streptophyta; class Magnoliopsida; order Santalales; family Viscaceae; genus Viscum; species Viscum album. Next base: position 566,498,739 of record OY728119.1, read on the forward strand.
TCCATCACAAAATAATCAAATCAATGTAATAATAGGGATAAAAACAGAACCCTTTATTATCTTAGATGGAAAATAATTTTGATAAAACACTTGAACTTCATTCTTGAGGAAAATATCCTTTCTTCTTCAAAAACATTTTTCCTTTCAAAACATGTCATACGACTTTCAAATAAAATAAGTTGATTAAAAATAAACTTGAAAACTTTTAAAATAAGCTTCTTGGAAATAATGTTTTAAAAATCCATTCATGCCGTATAAAAAAACATTCTTCGTACTTTTGTCGGATAAGTCCAAAAGTACCTCGTACGAAAAACGACAAAAGATTCCTTTCATATTCTTTACTAAAAACTCACCGAAGGGTAAAATTAGATTTAAACTATTGTAAGTGTATGGAAATAATATTACATGTTGAGGAAACATGGATGTGGATGATAAAATTCACCCCAGTAAATTCCAAAGTATAAACAATCTCGGATAAAAATGAGATTGTGATATTTCCCTTACCTTAGGTCCGATTTGCTTTGTACGTGTACGAAGCTCCTGTATAATGGTTTAAATAATGTTATTGACTTATTCCAGAATCATACATATTGATATGATATCATATATGGTCATATTATTAGCTTCTTGTTAGTAATAGTTCATTGTTACTTGTTAATCGGGTCCTTATTGCCTTTGGTTCTTATGCGTGTTTTGCCGAATAAATTCTTATTCTTCTTTTATGGTTATAGATACCTTATATCCAGAATGGTATTAGTGTAACATATATCATATTTATTAATTCAATTCATTTATATAATTACTATGTAATGATGATCATGTAGAACGAGTCGCATCACATCGTGGAGATGGTATTCCGTACGTACGCACGAGTGATGATATCGTTCCTATGATCGTGGAACTGTATTGGAGTATATATATATTATTTAAGTATCAATATTACTTTATAATAATCATAAATAGTTACTCATTACACCATTATACCCATCCTTGTAAGGTGATGGTGGAAAATAGATTACACCACGGCGTGGAGACGGTATTCTGTACGTACGCACGCGCGGTGATTTCATTTTTCCGTAGGATGGATAGAAGGTGAATTAGGGTTGTTTCATATTTATAATAACATATCAGTATGTAAGTAATACTGATGTTATTACTTTATCATGAAACAACTAAAGAAGAAGAAGTTGAAGAAGAAAGAAATTGAAAAGATGGGTAATGGATATTACCTCTTCTTTGGAACGCCTCTTTGAATCCTCCACTTAGGAAACTAAGATTGGTCTTTGAAGAGGACCAGGACCTCTAGGATTATTCTAGGGAAGTGGAGAGGAGAAAATGGCAGGGGTTGGCCGAGCTTGAGTTCTCAAATTGGTGTGAGGAGGAGGGGAAGGAGGTGCCCTTTTATAAGGGAGGAGAGGGGCACCTTAGGAATATCTCAAAATATTATATTATATTAAAGTTAAAATTGGTTTATAATGGTTCCAAAGGGTCTTATTCTGAAGCTAAAGTGGGGATGGGTCGCAATCCTATCAACCAATAAGATTTAGACAAGTTTAGGTTATTATTTTAACCTTATCAATTAGATTTTAACTCTAAGTTAAATAATTTAACTTTTACCATGTATTTTTGTTTTCTTACACTATATGGTTAATACACTTACTATAACATGCCAAACGAACCCCAAATTGTTTATTATTAATATATATATCCTTATCTAAGTCATTTGGCCGAACATTAGATTTTTAGGAATAAAATAACAATTAATAATATAATATTTGATTTAAAAACTATTTTGTGTCAATTTTGACACTATTTGATATATGATTTTTGTGAAAGTCATAACAGAATAATATGTTAAAACCAAGTTGATTAAATCAACAATAATATATCATAGTAACCTATAAAATTAGTGGGATTCATAAAAAGTCTCAAATTACATTTATTTTGGTGTTTATAACATCAATTATGTAAATATTTCATTAATATGATAATTACTGCATCATTATTGTGTCATAAATAAATTAAATTATTTAATGTCTAAAAATTATAAATAAAATACCATTAGGTAGGAAATATTTGTATCTTTCTAATGAATATTTATAGTCGAATTTATCTTATGTATAACCCCATATTAAAAATGATTTACTTATTAAACATTGATTTTAACTATTTTAACCCTTCTTTAAATAAATTAATAAATGTCCTAATCGAATCCAAGTGGGCATAAATGATAATATTTTACACTTAAGGTTGCTTTTGGTCGCGATACACTTGTCCAATAGGATTAGGACATGTGTTAGGGTAATATTAATATCATTTTTACCCTTAATTACCTTATTTACTTTTAACCATGGTAAATAAAAGTAAAAAGTTACTATTCACCAAAAATTATTTTCATCTCATTGAACCACATTTTACTTACTGACATCAACTGTGTCTCTCGGATTTTAGAAATTCCTTTCACAGAAGTAGTAAAATTAAGATTTATGAAAAAAATATTTTTTTTAACTACCACTTAGTAGTTTCACTATTCATCAAAAATTGATGTTTTTCAGAAAATTGCCAAAATTTCACCCTAAGCTATAATTGATATTCTGAATTCAAAAATGATTTCTATTTTACAAAATTCCCAAAATATAAGTTTAATTAATTAATTTTATAACTAATTTCCGTTGTCACAACAAATAGCATGTTTTTAAGAGATAATAACTATCAAAAGATTAACACTTGTTTATGTCTGCTGTAAATGTGAAATTACATCCAATGACCAACATTGTATTGAATTGTAAAAAAATATTCTAAATATACTTTAAAACCACTCAAATTAATAATTTATCACTATTAATTATTTCTATTAAAAAAGTTGTTTTTAATTAAAATTTAGTAATTTTCACAATTCATCAGAAAATAAAAGTTATCCGAAAAGTACCAAAATTTCACCCTATGCTAATTTCGATATTATGAATCCAAAAATGAATTCCATTTTGAAAAATAAAATTTCAAAATTTCAAAAAGTGGTTATTACTATTCATAACGGCTAGTTTTAATAATATTTTAATAGCGTATTGTTGTTTAGTGAAACTCGTTATTGCGTACTACACACGCTATCGAGGAAGGTCGCGATTGCGTGTAATGCAAGGAAAATCAAGGATTCGTGTTGTGCAAGCTCCTTTTGGTGTAGCGTACAACACAAGACAGTAATAAAATTAAAAAGATTATTTTTCATAAATTCTCGGGCTGTTACATTCTACCCCCCTTAAAATGAATTTCGCCCTCAAAATTCGTCGGGGTTATAAATGGTTTACTATTCGAAAGTTTATTTAATAGAAACCCACATAGTAAAAAGGAATACCAAAACTTGGCTTTGAAAACTAAAGTATGAAATGTAATGATTACCCAAATAAACTAATCACTGGGTTTCCACATAGGTGAAAATATGGATATGGAAGAGAAATCTAATCATCATGTTCTGATGGAGAGTGGTAGAGAACATGGCTATGGAAAAGACAGTAATCACAAATCCATATATTTGTGATGATATAAGGTACCATCTGAATCATCAGGTATAAGAGCACTAGGACAACATTTTTGGTTTTCAAGATCATTTCCCTAAAGTTGAAAATTTGAATTAGAATAAATACATACTTTATTTTGGTACAATCTCACTGTTTTTCGTGCCTTAAACAATTTACACTTCATCTATTAAATAAATAAAGTTAAATTTTTTATTCGTGAAGTGATATCAGATCATGTGATAGAATGACGGGTCATTCCATCTTTCTCAGACAAAAGGTTAGTAAAAATTATATACATAAGTCGATCTATAGTGAGATTAATCATATATGGTTCCTAAAATGGACTTATACTTCATATATCATACTGCTTAATATAATAAAACTAGTCTCTACGAAACATGGACTTCATGTAGGCCAGTGGTAGGCGATAAAGGCCAGTCGCACTTCGGTTGTGGGTTCGATTCCCACAGCCTTGTCTGACGCGATGGGCTGTCACCCGTCCTGCAGGTTGTCCTTTTTCTAAAACTACATTACTATAACATCCCATCAATAATATCAAAAATATTCTATCCTTAAACAATACTAACTTATGTCCAACATAATCCATTCTAATCTTTATGCTTATCCATAATACTGCAGTCCACTCTCATAATATAGTGAAAATGATTACCAGAGATTTAACACCATCGTCGATCCCCATATATGATAAGATATGTTTTGTTTGTCACATTCCAAACATTCAAAGTCCTTAATCATGTATTCTCTTGAATAACTTAGTGAAAACATGAATACATTTAAAAGTTAACACTTTCCACATTCCAAAATCCTCAAAATTCTATATACTCAAACCATGATATCACTTAGTCCTTATATCAATCATGAGCTCATAAAAACATTTCATTTTCTCGTTTTCCCTTCATTATGCGCATATCATCTTATTTCCAAAAATATCTCAATTACTTTGAATAACACATTAGACCAATACATAAATATTCCAATACTCCATGATACAATATTATTATGGAATCCCATTACATAAACACTTAATCATTCCACCACATCGTTGTCATATTCAACATCGTCAATAATGATCGCATGTGACTTCCCTTTGTCCTTCGCCTTCAATGGTTGCTCTTGTTGATCATCAGTAACCCTTGGATTAGGGCATTTATTAGCATAATGCCCCATTTCCTTGCACTTGAAGCATTGAAGTGTTGGTGGTGCGTTCTCTGTAGTGTTTTCTTTATTCACATTATTAGAATTCCTTTTTCCATTACTTCGACACTCAGCTGCTCGATGACCTTCTTTTCCACACTTAAAACATTTTCTAGTCTCTTTAAGACAATCTCCACCATGCTTCTTTCCACACTTTGTGCATAAGGAAACATTCATCTTCTTTTCACCATTATTCTGAGATTTCTCCTTGAACTCCATCTTTCGTTTCTTGTCAAAACCATGAGATGGATATGTAACACCAACTTCCATTTCTACATTGATAGCACAACGCACAATTTCATCATAGCTACTGAAGTCTCGTATAGCTAATGCCCTTCGAAGACTTCGTTTTAAGCCACTGAAAAATCGATCAACTTTACTTTCAGGTTGGATGATAATGCCAGATGTATACCTTGCAAGTGTTGTAAAATTCGCTTCGTATATACCAACAGATTCATCAGCCTTCTGTTTCAGCTCAATAAACTCCTTTTCCATCTTCGTTCGAAGAATATGAGGGAAGTACTTACTGAAAAACAAGTTCATGAACTCGTCCCATTCCATGGAATCAATTTCATCTCTTTGCCTCATATTCTCGATAAGATTCCACCATTGATCAGCTTCACCTTCCAAACGATATACTACTAAGATGACTTTATCATGTTCAGAACATTGAAGAACTGAAAATACCTTTTCAGTGGTACTGATCCATTTTTCAGCAACAAGTGGATCGGAAGACCCACTAAAAGAAGGTGGACGTTGCCTCATGAAGGAATTAATAGAATATTGTTCCCTTCTCTGCTCATTTGGAAGTCCAGAATGATTCATAGTTTGTGTAAGTATAGCAATAAGATTTTTCACTCCATCTCCCATAACATTTGTTTGTTCAGGAGGATAATCATTGCATTTTCCATTGCATTGATCAACACGGTTCCTTCGGGTTCCAGCCATCGTCTAAAACCCAAAAACAATAGTGTGAGAGGAAAAAATCATGCTAGGGAAAACAACATTATAAAGGGGGAGTATCCTCAATATCTAACTCTTTAGGTTAAATTCTATGATCGTTACCATTGTTCTAGGATTGTATCTTATATGTATACTTATCCTTAGGGACATCCGTAGACATACCTTAGAAATATCTCTAGGGATCTCACTAACGTTTTCGCATCCTAGTGTCCAAAGGTTGACTAAACCTTTCCTCTGATACCAACTGTAGAGACCCGAAGCCAGACGTACATGGACATTACATTACATTTGCGGAATACTTAGTACATAACAAAAACACACACACAAGGATCGTAATAGTTTAGTGTCTTTGGAAACTCAGAATATAATCTTCTAATCGTGGTGAAAGATCTTCAACATCTCCCATAAAGATCTTCCTTTTTTTTACCTAAAATCTTTATTTATATCCTGGGGAAAGGAAAACATAAAAGGGTGAGCTCAAATGCTCAGTAAGGTTAAACAAAAAAAAATATCAATCACATCATATTAATAAGAACATAACATTATGGAAATCTTAACCTGCAAAAGATAGCATAATTTCATAACATGGGATAAATCATAGTAGTGAAATGTAATCCCAATAATCATAACTTAAAACATGAAACTTTGTGGCATACACACATAGTCATAGGAAATCATTTCTTGTTAGTCAAGACTCATTGCCAAGACTATATTAGTGGACAGAGTCCCTTTCTGAACCGAGTCACCCTCATTTCAGTCCTGTTTCACTGAACCGATATAACCTACCATTATAGCCATGTCTATCTCATGAGATATAAAATCTTTACCCAATGCATTGGAGGGAGATATAGGTCCCACCCATCTCATAATGATACCATTCTTATGTGTGCCACAAAATCATAAACCATACATCATTGCATAACCCATGTAATAAAAATGGGAATCTTAAACATCGTGACATCATAAAACAATTCATATAAGATAAAGGAATTCATAAAAATATTTCCATCACAAAATAATGAAATCAATGTAATAATAGGGATAAAAACAGAACCCTTTATTATCTTAGATGGAAAATAATTTTGATAAAACACTTGAACTTCATTCTTGAGGAAAATATCCTTTCTTCTTCAAAAACATTTTTCCTTTCATAACATGTCATACGACTTTAAAATAAAAGAATTTGATTAAAAATAAACTTGAAAACTTGTAAAAGAAGCTTCTTGGAAATAATGTTTTAAAAATCCATTCATGCCGTATAAAAAAACATTCTTCGTACATTTGTCGGAAAAGTCCAAAAGTACCTCGTACGAAAAACGACAAAAGATTCCTTTCATATTCTTTACTAAAAACTCACCGAAGGGTAAAATTGGATTTAAAATATTGTAAGTGGATGGAAATAATATTACATATTGAGGAAACATGGATGTGGATGATAAAATTCACCCCAGTAAATTCCAAAGTATAAACAATCTCGGATAAAAATGAGATTGTGATATTTTCCTTACCTTAGGTCCGATTTGCATTGTACGTGTCCTAAGCTCCTGTATAATGGTTTAAATAATGCTATTTACTTATTACATAATCATACATATTGATATTATATCATATATGGTCATATTCCTAGCTTCTTGTTAGTAATATTTCATTGTTACTTGTTAATCGGGTCCTTATTGCCTTTTGTTCTTATGCGTGTTTTGCCGAATAAATTCTTATTATTCTTTTAAGGTTATAGATACCTTATATCCAGAATGGTATTAGTGTAACATATATCATATTTATTCATTCAATTCATTTATATAATTACTATGTAATGATGATCATGTAGAATGAGTCGCATCACATCGTGGAGACGGTATTCCGTACGTACGCACGAGTGATGATATCGTTCCTATGATCGTGGAACTGTATTGGAGTATATATATATTATTTCAGTATCAATATTAATTTATAATAATAATAAATAGTTACTCATTACACCATTATACCCATCCTTGTAAGGTGATGGTGGAAAATAGATTACACCACGGCGTGGAGACGGTATTCCGTACGTACGCACGCGCGGTGATTTCATTTTTCCGTAGGATGGATAGAAGGTGAATTAGGGTTGTTTCATATTTATAATAACATATCAGTATGTAAGTAATACTGATGTTATTACTTTATCATGAAACAACTAAAGAAGAAAAAGTTGAAGAAGAAAGAAATTGAAAAGATCGGTAATGGATATTACCTCTTCTTTGGAACGCCTCTTTGAATCCTCCTCTTAGGGAACTAAGATTGGTCTTCGAAGAAGACCAGGACCTCGAGGATTATTCTAGGGAAGTGGAGAGGAGAAAATGGCAGGGTTTTACCAAGCTCGAGTTCTCAAATTGGTGTTTGGAGGATGGGAAGGAGGTGCCCTTTTATAAGGGAGGAGAGGGGCACCTTAGGAATATCTCAAAATATTATTTTATATTAAATCCAAAATCGTTTTATAATGGTTCCAAAGTGTCTTATTTCGAAGATAAAGTGGGGATGGGTCGAAATTCTATCAACCAATTGGATTTAGACAAGTTTAGGTTATTATTTTAACCTTATCAATTAGATTTTAACTCTAAGTTAAATAATTTAACTTTTACCATGTCTTTTTGTTTTCTTACACTATATGGTTAATACACTTACTATAACATGCCAAAAGAACCCCAAATTGTTTATTATTAATATATATATCCTTATCTAAGTCATTTGTCTGAACCATAGATTTTTAGGAATAAAATAACAATTAATAATATAATATTTGATTTAAAAACTATTTTGTGTCAATTTTGACACTATTTGATATATGATTTTTGTGAAAGTCATAACTGAATTATATGTTCGAACCAAGTTGATTAAATCAACACTAATATATCATAGTAACCTATAAAATTAGTGGTAGTTCTGAAAAGTCTCAAATTACATTTATTTTGGTGTTTATAACATCAATTATGTCAATATTTCATTAATAAGATAATTATTGCATCATCATTGTGTCATAAATAAATTAAATTATATAATGTCTAAAAATTATAAATAAAATACCATTATGTAGAAAATCCTTGTATCTTTCTAATTAATATTTATAGTCGAATTTATATTATGTATAACCCCATATTAAAAATGATTTACTTATTAAACTTTGATTTTAACTATTTTAACCCTTCTTTAAATAAATTAATAAATGTCCTAATCTAATCCAAGTGGGCCTAAATGATAATAGTTTACACTTAAGGTTGTTTTTGGTCGAGATAAACTTTTCCAATATGATTAGGACATGTGTTAGGGTAATATTAATATCATTTTTACCCTTAATTACCCTATGTACGTTTAACCGTGGTAAATAAAAGTTAAAAGTTACTATTCACCAAAAATTATTTTCATCTCATTGAACCAAATTTTAGTTACTGACATCAACCGTTTCTCTCGGTTTTTTGAAATTCAATTCAAAGATGCAGTAAAATTAAGATTTACGAAAAAATTGATTTTTTTAACTACCACTTAGTAGTTTCACTATTCATCAAAAATTGAAGTTTTTCAGAAAAATTCCAAAATTTCACCCTAAGCTATAATTGATATTCCGAATTCAAAAATGATTTCTATTTTTCAAAATTCCCAACATATAAGTTGCATTAATTAATTTTATAATTAATTTCCGCTGTCACAACAAATAGCGTGTTTTTAAGAGATAATAACTATCGAAAGATTAACACTTGTTTATGTCTGGTGTAAATGTGAAATTACATCCAATGACCAACATTGTATTGAATTGTAAAAATATATTCTAAATATACTTTAAAACCACTCAAATTAATAATTTATCACTATTAATTATTTCGATTAAAAAAGTTGTTTTTAATTAAAATTTAGAAATTTTCACTATTCATCAGAAAATAAAAGTTATCCGAAAAGTACCAAAATTTAACCCTAAGCTAATTTCGATATTATAAATCCAAAAATGAATTCCATTTTGAAAAATAAAATTACAAAATTTCAAAAAGTGGTTATTACTATTCATAACGGCTAGTTTTAATAATATTTTAGTAGCGTATTTTTGTTTAGTGAAACTCGTTATTGCGTACTACACACGATATCGAGGAAGGTCGCGATTGCGTGTAATGCAAGGCAAATCAAGGATGCGTGTTGTGCAAGCTCCTTTTGGTGTAGCGTACAACACAAGACATTAATAAAATTAAAAAGAATATTTTTCATAAAATCTCGGGCTGTTACATCATATGTGTAATTATACATCATATATTTTTGGATAATATACTCGTGAATAGGTATCACGTGTATGGGGAAGAACATTAATGAATCATTCCATTGATTTTGGTAATCTAATTGGTTAGGAATTAGAATCAGAAATCGGTCTCATCCCCTGATTTTGTTTGAGAATGATTTGGGTAGTTACGAAGGATATAAACTAATCCAATCATAAAAATATGATTTATGATCAGTAGAATAAATTTTATCCCACTCTAAGTGTTTCACATAAACCACCCAGATAGAAAAACGATTCTACACCAAGAGCAGTTTCTAAATTATGTTGACTCAATTAACTTTTCCAAAATTAATTGATATCCTTTAACCTATATTCTAAGTAATCCCATTATATTAACCAACATTTCGATTAATGAAATCCTGCAAATAAGCTCCTATAAATATATTTTGAACCATTTATTAATTAATTTATATTTATTTTAAATAATTAATTCTATATATTCCTGATGTTTTTTAAAGTGTCGATTCTATGTACCAATTAAGAGGAATCTCCTATAGCATTTATCCTAGTGGAATTGAACATGTGCTTATAATATATTGTGAACCATAATAATTTTGATATATGGGATAATGTATCCAATATTGATTTATATTGTGGGGAGTAGTGACACCCCGCATGAATTTATGTTATAGTTCCAATAAATCCAAAATTATAAACATTATATTATTATCAAATTAAAATATTATATACACTTTTGAGTCCCACCACGTAACGAAATTAAGTTTAATTAACCACATTATTTCATAGAGTTAATAGTTTGTGCTTACGCATCATTGAATCTATAATTATTTTAAAGTGAAAAATGTAGTAGCCAATATTTTGATTTTCAGGAAACATAAATATTATATACATCTCATATTTATCCATTTCATTTATCATAATGAAAAAAAATGTGATGTCTAAATTAAAAAATAAACATTTTTCATTATTGATGTGATTGCCCAAATTGTGCACCAATGACGTTTTCATTGACAATTGGATGGAAAGGGGATGAATAATCATTATAACTCAAGAATAATAATGTCTAATTATATATATGTTACTAGTTGTATTATATGATCATGGTTATAGAATATTTGGATTATTTTTAAGAATAAATAAATAAAAAAAACTTGGTTAAGAGTAACATATTCATATTTGGAACCCCCTAGAGTAAACATAATTACATATGAGTTAGTCTTTTGATGAGAGTAGGCCCTCTAGTTCACGAAAATTAATACTGGGAAGGAATTTACTATTGGGGTTTTTGAGATATGTGGCTCAAGATGTGTGAATAAAAGAGGGGAAATGGTTCCCATTTATAATTGTTGGATGTTCAAGTCCTAAAATCATTCAATGAGTTAAAATATAAAAAGGAATCATTCCAAGTAAAGTGTGGAAAATTATACAATATTGAATCATAATTTTTTATACGTAAAAAAACTGAAAAAATCACATATATAAATTTTTTAGAGGAATTTAAATTCTATTACCCTAGTTTAACACCATTAAACCCAATTTATCCATAACATTGATAATGTTACTTTTTACAATGATAAATTGTTTCTGAAAAAATAACTCAAATAAAAATAAAATTTGTAATTATAATTCAACGTATGGAATACATTTTATCATATTAATATTATATAGATTCAAAAAATTACCTTACATATAATAACCAAAAAATTTATCAAAAACTGTATGTTGGTAATTACATAATTTATGTGTAAAAAACAACATTTATATCATCAAAAAATTTAATATAAAGGGTTGTATAGTCATTTTATAAAAAAATCTTATATAAATATTGATCAATCAAAAATTAAATTCAAACATCCAACCATGCCAATAAATTTAAATACATAAATCTATTTTTTTATTTGAATGAAATATATCTTGTAACCACATAATTAAATCTAGTGTTTGAAAATTAAAATTATTGGTTTAAAATAAATTACTTTTCTCTCAAAACATATATTTTAAAAATCATAATGTTTTCAAAATTTTTAATTCATTCATATTGAATAATTAATTTGTAACATTTACTGTATTTTTTAGAAAATATTTCTATTATTAATCAAAAAATCACCTCTCTTATAAAATTATACAAAATTAGCATTAGAAAAATTTGATATTATTATATAAAAAATAAGGAAAAATTTCCAAAATTAATTTCATTTCTTTTAATTTTACTTTTAAATAAAAGTATATATTTTATGTGGTATATTATATAAATAAAAATATTTCTTTTTTCTAACTAAGAACATTTACAAACATTTATTGAAATTATCATTCTTAATCCATAAAAATAATTTATATAAACAATATTATTGATTTATTAAAATAATTTCAAGGGTTACCTCATGTAGTATAAAATAATTGTTAACATTTTACTCATAAGTATAGTAACCTATTATTAAAATTCATGGATATTAAATCATTTTATATAAATTTTTTACACAATCAAAAAGTACATACTTGAGGACCGTAATAGTTTAGTGTATTCACAAACATAGAAAAAAATCTTATAACTTTTTGAAATATCGTCAATATTTACCATTATTTTTTTTTCCATTTTTTTCTACTATTTAAAATATTTTTTTATATCCTAGGGAATGGAAACATAATAAAGGGGAGAAATCATATTCTTAGTAATGTTAATCATAGGAGATACTTAATTATAACATTAGAATAAGGGATACAGAACTTGATAAAAATATTTCTGGAAAATACCATGAATAGAAAATTTCATATACATGAATCTGAAAAAAATTAGTTTAAATTTATTTGAAAATAATCATAAGGGTGATAAATCATCCTAAATAATACATGAACCGTAAACTCTTGTCATGTAAGTGTGGTAACATCATATATATTGAAAATAATTTCATGTTTTAGGGTATACTACCCAGACCATCAACATTGTGGACAAGGAAACACATATTTTAGAATGTAGATCACGAAACCCCTATTTCTAATATAGGATCCAGATGCACCTATATAAAATTATGGATTAGGATATAACAGTTTCAGATAGTGGATATGGACACAACTGTTTCCAATTATTGTTCACGCCCATAGAGTTGTTAACAATCATTATATCAGAAGATATAAACCTTTACCCAATGAATTTAGGGGAGATATAAGTCACACTCATCCCATAATGAAATCATTAATATGTGTTCCAAAAAGAAATCAACTTTTCATGATATAATTAAAGAGAAGTGTTTTATAAAAATAATATCATACACCTATAAATAAAATTGGAATCATAATAAATTAATCATTTAATAAACATTAAAAAATATATATGATTCCAATTCATTTCTTTCTTAAATAGTATATCAAAGGAAGTGACCTTCATAATCATTTATCATGGTATAACTCATTATATATAAACATGATTCATGAACATTGGTCCATAAAAACATAGATCATTTAGAGAAATAATATAAATGGTATACTTTGATCATATACCTAGTAAATCATAAAATATTACTAAGGATTCCATCTTATATAGATAAGTATTTTGAAAGATCACTTGGAACATAATTTTCATTGAGAATCATTTTCTAAAACATATAACAATTACAAACCCCCTTTTCTAGAAACCACTTTGAAAGTAATTAAAGGAATCACAAAAAAAATCATTAAAAACATTTCAAAGTAAAATACATGTTAGTTTATAAAATCCATTTTTAAAACATAAAACATCTTGAAAACGATTTTTGTTGAAAATAAACATGAAATATTACAATGAATAATGAAAAAATTTTCAATTACTTTTTCATTGATAGCTTAAAAAATAAGCTTGAAAACGGTTTGAAACACATTTTCTTCAAAAATAATTGAAAATATATAAAATAATATTTGAATTAATTTAAATAAATTTCATTGAAAACAAACTTTTGATAACAAATAAATTAATAAATTTGGAAATCATTTAATACATTTTTTAAATGTGCAACTGTTTTTTATAACAATTTTTCTTCGAAAAGAATTTTAGAAATAAAAGGCTTACATAATTTTAGGAAAAACATTTCATTAAAAATAAAATTTTAAACATAAAAATTATGATTCAAGGAAATTATCGACATGAACATGGGTTAGTCAATTCATGTTGAATATTCCTTTTTCTACATTAAATTTTTATAAAAGTATATTGATCGTAAAATTTTTAGAAGATTAAATTTAAAACAATTTTTTATAGAAGGTATTACATTGTTACAAATTACCATTAAAAAAATTAGATAATATTAAAAATATATTTGAATTTTTATTAAAAAACAAGATTTTGAGAGAACTCATGTTTCTGAAAAAGTATAAATAAAATCATAATTTCATTAAAAAAACAAATATTGAAAATATTATTTTAAAAGTTGTAAAACATTGTACCATTACTAGGATATGACAAGAATAAACATATTGTGAGAAAATTCATTATTAATTTTTTATATAGATCATAATATTTCATGAATGGAATAAAAATAATAAACAATATCGATAAATGATGTGATTGTTGCAATAAACTATTACCACTTTGGAAAAATTAAATCATAATAAAATAGAAATAATTACATTACATGAAAAATAAATATCATTAAAATAAGTAGATTAATTATATAACCTTTCAAATGATTTATGTAAATCTCATAGAAAAAGATAGGTGTATAGAATGGCATGTGTCTCTAAGAATGCTTTTTGAAACATGTTTACATTACCGATTTGGTAACATTTGAAAAATAAATCCCAAGAAAGAAATATCATAAAATGGATATGTAATTTCCTATAAATTTAATTGTATGAGTCATATAATACATCTCTGTGAATTATATTCACAACACAAATGAAATGTGTATGAATAAGGAATGTATCTAACGGATATAAGAAATAAAATGAGAAAACACATATATAAAGTCATGAATTTATTCATACATTTTAAGATATCATGTATAATATATATTAGTTTCTTATAATTATAATCCATGACCATATTATTATATATAATACCAAATTGTGATTTATATTACCTACATATTAACAATTACATGTAACTGTAACGCTTAGGGTAATATATTCATTGTTTTATGTACATGTTTTTAAAAAATATTCTTCATATGCTTTATTAGATCACAATTTACATATTTTTAGAATATAAAACATGAAATAAATAACATATATATTTATTATATAAAGATATGTAATAATAAAAAATTGATATAAATATGAAATGTAATAGAATGTGAGAGGACCAATTTTGGATATATCTAACACTAAGAGGGGGTGAATCAGTGTTGGGGACTTTTGAAACCAATTACAACTTTCTATCCATGTACCTATTGACCTATTAGGATCCTGATTCTCTTATTGTCTTTTTCCATGTCACATGAAATAATAGAGAGTATTAAAAATATGCACATGATATTTTTAAAAGGTTCACCACTCAATAAAAGAAGCTATGTCCATGCCATTCTTGGGAATGAACAGTGCATGGCTTCTCCACTATAATGTGATATGTTGTTAGGGTGGATCAACTTGGAATAAAATACACTATTCCATGTGGCTCCCTAAATATTGAGGGGGGAGGGAGATAATCCTCTTCCATCCTGGAACAAGTAAGATATTTCCTTACACTTGATGGTTCATTATATTTACAGTGTAAATAGTCTCTTGTATCCTCTAGCTAGTTATTTATACTGCCTCTAAAGACAGTCTTATCTCTGTTGATAAGGGTTTGCAACAGCAATAGAGTCTTCCACCTGTTGAGACATGTTACATATCGAAGTTCTAAGTTGTTCTTAATCTCATAACTTATTACTTTTCTAGTAGCATCCAAGTAAACAACCACTTCTTTCTCTGCAAAAAACCTGAAAGTTGCGCACTCTTCTTCTGTTACTTATTTAGTGAAAAACCTGCTTTACTAAAACACTCTGTTTTTCAAAAATTCTTCTTCAGCACAAAACCAATTACATTGAGATCATTTAACTTTTATTTTCCATAATCACAATCTCTCTTTGTGATTATCATATCACTATAGTCCAACTCATCATAGCATCAACACATTTAATATGGACCAAATAACTAAATATAGATTGGACACTCTCTTATTTTTCTTCTTTTCATTCTGATTAACATAGTATGATATGGAATAGTGATGTAGTGTTTTATTCCCTTCCTTGAATTATCAATACCAACACATGAGTGTATCGAAATACGTCATCCATCTTTTTTAGAAATAAGAGTTTAGTTTCCCATATGTCTACTTTTCACATAAGAAACAATACACATGCAAAAAATGTATATAAATCATGAAACCAGAGTGTGTTCAACTTTGTAAAAGAAGAGAAATCTAAAGGTCTTTTTCTTCACACAGAGGATGTGTGATTATTCTTAAAAGAACCAAGTATTGTTCATGGATATATCTTTGTGAACCACTATACGAGAGTGTTTTCACCAGTTTTTTACTCAGGGGATCTCCTTCGTGATCAACAGTGAGGGTTTAATAAAACCAGTCACTTCTGTGTGGTTTCTTCTTTATAGAGATGGTGCAGTTCTCCTTCTTTTATAGACACTTTAAGAGTGATATGAACCTATCGAAGGTCTGAAAGACTCCAATATTTCACACACCCCTTTTATGGGAATTTCTCCCAACATTCAACTTTTTTCTTGGAAGACCTCTTGTGTAGAATATAATTCTTTCATGCAACTATCTTCTTCCATACAACTTTCTTTCTTGCGAGAAACTCTATTTCATTCATGCACTCACCTTTATATAGAATTATTTCGTGCCTGAGGGCACAAAATTTCCCTAAATTTCAATATTTTCAAATTTTAGGTGGTTGC
The DNA here is from genome assembly GCA_963277665.1 of Viscum album. NCBI lineage: Eukaryota > Viridiplantae > Streptophyta > Magnoliopsida > Santalales > Viscaceae > Viscum > Viscum album. The sequence goes on from OY728119.1 coordinate 566,515,554, forward strand.
CTCTTATTTATAGACCCTGTCGACCCCTGTGCACAAAAACCCCGATGTGTCACAGAAGATCATGATGTGTCACACAGAAAACACAGTTGAAGTAGCATTGGGCATGTAAGTCACTTTCGTTCCAATCTCATCTTTCGTGCACTTCTTGAATAATTCACACACATCATTCCTTTTCCATTTTTAATGTTTGGACCTCCAATCATGCATTGAGAACAATATCACAAACTCCTTTAAATATTTCATGCAAAAACCAATCATGCTTGCAAAAACCAATCTTTCACACTTGCCTCTCCTTTTCCTGATTTTGATGTTCGGATCATGGAAATCCACTTCCGAGATACATACATAACTATATTCAAACTTGTGTGCCTCATCCTTTTCCAGAAACACATTTATTAACATTATCCCATAACCATTATTCAGATTTCGTCATGAAATCAACTATCGTGATATATATCCTTTGATCGAACAACATTAGCATCATCAGATTTTCTATGAAAAGTATTATAACATCCATGTCTTCCACTACCATCATTCCTTCCAATTAAAACCGTATATGATAAGAATCACCTTTAATATCCCTATCCTTCATAATACTTACATCAAAATTTGTCCTAACTTATGATATTTGTGAAATAAAAATCAGAAAATCATCGTCTGATATCATGGAAATGTTTAATGCATGAATATCATAGAATGACAAGCCCATCATCACTCTCTGTTCTTCTTCAACCATCATTATATACATTATGAAAATCATAATAGTCTTTTATTCATGTAGGATCTTGAATGGTTCACAAGTAATCATGAAGCATTTCATGGTCGTATTCAAATCCACATTCCTTTTCAATCAGCCTCAAATTGACGATACTTCACCCTTCTGATCCAATCATCATCAAATGGATGATACTTCACCATTATTCACTATTTTAAAAAATGTATCACATTTAACACAACTTCTATGAATCATAGGATCAGTTAAACAATCGTATGAACATACATGATGGAGAATTTCCCAAGGATTACATTCAACAAGATGATTGCATTACAATTCTACAGGCATCCCCACTCCAACCGATCTCTATTAACATTGTAGTCCATCTTCATATCTATCTTAATTTTTACTAGAATTGAAAACTATTGACAAAAAATATAATCTTCATACACAAAGTGGTCCAACAAACTATTCAAGGAGATGCTACGTCATACATATGAATAGACATTGTGTCTGTTTAATTATCCTTTTGAAAGAATTTAAGTAAATGACACACATAAACACACACACACACACACACACATATATATATATATATATTGTAATTAAATTATAATTATTATTTCATATAAGTCATAAACATTTATTGAAACAACCTTTAATATATTCTATGTAAAATGGGAAGGAGTCACATTTCATTAAAGATGTTGTATTCCACATGTCCAAAAAGGGTGGTATCATTTTTACAGAAAATGGTAATAATTAAGGTATTTTTAATATAATAATTATAAAACCCCTAATGGATCATATATATCATATATAAACTGAGTTGTAATCATAATTCCCAACCATGAAAGGAGGTAATGGAAAAATGAATAGCAACATTTCGTTAGGTATTAGTCCGTTGTACAAAAGAAATGTAAATTTCTTACCCTCTAGATAAAAGTATGTGCAATTATAATAAAAGCACATAGAATTAGAAATATAAGTATATTCATGATACTTAGTATTTTATATAATACTTTAGTAAGATTAGATTAGGTTTTAAGGAACGAATATAAAAGAAAGGAGCTTAAGGATGGATGTTACCTCTAGTTTGGGTAACTTCTGTTGGTTTGCCACAAAGGGATTCCTTGGATGTATTTCGAACCAATGGGAGTATAATACGATGAATTGTGTGATTTTGTGAGATTATTTGAACATATTTTTGTAGATAATAATTTATTGATAGTATTTAATAAGTGGGAGCGGTGAGTTCCTTTTTATAGTGGAGGGTGAGTGGCATTCTTGTAAATTTTTTAACAATTAATTCCACCCAGGGTTTTCCATGTAATTTAGATCCCATAATAGTCCAAATTAGATAAAATGGTGGATAGGGTCGAAATATTGAATTAATTTTTCCAAATTCCAATAATATAAGTTGTATAATTAAATTTAAAATTAATCTCGCAGATGATATGATAATGTTTTTTTTAAGCGAAAAAGTCCAAAATATTGAAATGTTTTTATATCCAATTTTATTTTTAAATTAGTTTAAATGAGATATATTATATTAATTTATTTATTTTTTCCTTATTATACATTAAAATATATTATAACAGAATTTAACTATAAAAATAAATTATATGAAAAGGTAGTTTGGAATTAAAATTTTTTTTTTTCCATATTTATCAAAAAATGAAACTACTCAGAATCATGCAGAAAAATTGACACATAGTAAATTTTGGTATTTTTATTTCTTAGATGAAGATTATTTTTTCATAAAAATTATAAAAGTCTCAAAAATAATTTTTAATATGGGTTATCTATTAAAAATAGGTAAAATTACTTTTTTGAGAAATAAATATTTTTATTTATAAAATTTGAAATATTATTATCTTATACCTTAAAAAATTTTGAATGACTTTAATAATATTAACTTAATCTAAAATTATAAAGAAAAAAATTATTTGAAAGTGGTTTATTTAATATATTAAGATAAAACTATGTTTTTACATAGAAAATAGTTTTCTTAAAAAAATTAATTTCATTATTTACAATTTTTTCATTCACTTATACTAATTTACAACCAAAATATTCATTTTATATAAATTTAACAATAAAAATTTTAATTTTTAGGATATATTATTCATGAATTTCATTATAATGTCTGGGTTGTACTTATAATTAATTTTATTCAATAATATTAATAATGTCTTGTAGATCAATAAAACTCGGCCTTGTGTGTTAGAAAAGCTATATAAGGAAGTCATCATTGTATGTAATGCATGCCAAATATAATATTTTCTGTAACATAATCTAATATTAGTGTTTCATGGGGTTCAAGATTAACATGGTGTTGCATATAACTCATTCCAAACATAATTGTTTTATATATTTATATTCTATATTCAACGTTTCATGAAATAAAAATATTAAAATATTAAATTAATTTGAAAAAACTCACAAAATATACAGGTTTTACATTCTTTCCTCCTTAAAATGAATTACCCACACGAAATTATTCTGGGATATCACAATATTAAAACAAAAAGTACCTTTATTAAAAACTCACATCTAAAAAATTAATATAAAATCATTCTAAAAAAAGCTAAATTTAGAAACAAAAAAGTTACACAATATAACATATAAGTAAATATCCACATAAGAGTACATTTCTAGCAAGTGAAAACATAGATATATATGAAAAATCTAAAAATTGTGCTATAATGTATTGGGATTGACAACATGGTTAAGATAATTTTAAAAATAAAAAAAGACATATTTCCATGTTCATCAAAGGGGATATTTTATTATTCGACGACTAAGGTACTAGGGTTATATCTTTGGATTCAAAATCATTTTCCCTATAGTTAAATAATTTTTTAGATAAGATATAATTACACGATTTCAGGAAAAGCATACCCATTGTTGTTCCTTAATCATCTTCCACTCTTATTCCATGAAATAATGTTCAGTTTTTCATCCATAAATCATTAGAAGATCATGATATATAAAAACATAATGTTAGGTAATTTCATATGTCTTATCACAACAAAATGGATATCCCAAGTTAACAAATATGAATAAATCCTTATATGATAATATAATATTTTTACATAATCCATTCCGTAAATGGTAATATTTATAAGCCATATCAAAGATGGAAGTCCAGAAAAAAATAAGGTCCCAAAATATTTCAAAAAGAGCATATCATTTATCCCTCAAATATCATTAAGAAAATCATGTTCTTTCACATTAAAATATTGTGACTATGTTCATCTGGATTTCTCTTGAAGTATGGTAATAACCTGAATTTCCACAAATACATATTAAAAACACGAATGTTTCTTTACTTAAATGACTATTAGATATATTTCCTAAAACAAAAAATGTTATAAACATCATAAATGACACTATAAATGACTATTTAATAAGTCCTTAATTTGTTTTAACATAGTCATTAGAATCCAATTGACTTAAATATATCCAAAATATCTCTATCCAAAAAAATTATCTTAATATTGGAAACATAATAAGGGTTATATTTCATTTTATCATTTTATTTCCCTGAATATAAATTTTGCATTAAATCAAATTTCTAGACCATTGGAACCATTAAAGGTATTCTTCTAAATCTAATGGGAAAAAACATAAAATGAAAAATCCTTATATATTTAACCATTCATATAACATAATTATTAAATCCAAATTCATAAAAATTTCAATTATTCCACATCATACTTAATCCATAATAAGGCCACCTTATCCTATTACTTATTACCTATTTCATTTCACACATCATATGTATACTGATCATCAATACTAGTAAAATCATTACTCATACCACCTTTTTTATTACATTCAGAAGCCTTCCACTTGGGACATCTATTCCCATAATGAACATTTATTCCAAAAAAAGAATCATTTAACTTTTAAGGATTTCTTAGGGAGTCCTATATTCTAATCCACTATGTTACTGAACTCTTAAAATTTCTTTTACATTTACTCTCATTGTGTCCTTTTTGTCCACTTTCAAAACAAATTCATATTCATATTAATCCTTTCACCTATGTCAATATTTCTACATTCTTGAAATAATTGAAGTTAAATATTCTTTCCTCTATAGTCTATATTACCAGAACTCTCATTTAACTCCTCCCTTATCTTCTTTAGTGAGTTTGAAAGTTTATTAAGTTATACATTGTTAATAAAATTCTGTGAACACTAATTATTTATGAACCAAGAATCCTTCACTCTAATATTCATCCAATTTAATTGCCCATAAAAATATTTCATAGCACATTAAAATTAACCTAGTTATTTCAGGTTCCCTATATTGACTAAAACTAGAAATAATAGTCTAATAATCACTTATCATTGTGATACACCACATAATCATTAAAAATAAGTTATTGAATGAAAAAAATTATGACACCTTATAGTGACAAATTATGTTTATACTAGTTTAATAACGTTAATATTCTATTTAAATCCTTCATGATGTTTCGTAATGAATTTGTGAATTCCCAAAGCATATCCCTGAGGATTGTCAAACTATGTGTGCAAAACATCCAATGATTTGGAAATATTTCACAAATGATGGTAACTAAATATGGTGTGTTCCAGTTACCCCTATATTCATTTATTCTAGAGACATATCCATTTTTATTATCTAGATAGGGTTATATTTCAAGGAAAAAACACAATCAATCCTATACCAAAACTTATCTACATTTCAAATTCTTTAACTCATCATTGTACATATCATAAGAGACATCCATAGATAGATCCCTAAAATTATGCCTATGGTTATTGTAAAATATTTCTCATCATAGTTTCCAAATAATGAATAAAACATTCCATTGATACCAACTATAGAGACCTAGGCTTAACATATATAGATATTACATCATTTTAGATGAATATTCAGAAAATTAAAAAAACCACATGCTTGCCGGACATAATTATTTTGTTACTTTGGAGAAATAGAAAATAAATTATAACTTTATGAAAAATATTCAATACTTCCCATAAATATTATCCCCCATTTTAACATCTATATAAAAATATTCTTCATAACATTGGGAAAGGAAAAAAAGAAGGTGGTGATCCCAAATTCTTAGTGAGGGTAATAAAAAGAGATATATAATAATAACTTTATAATAAATGTACCATAACATGAGAATAACATTTTAAGATCATACCCTTAATATTAAATATCATATACTTGAATCATGGAATAATGGATGGATGTTCATATGACATGAATCCTAATGGTCAAAAATGAACATAAATCAACCATGAAGCATAATATCATGTCATATAAGTGCCTAGAAATTATAAATCTAGAAATCCATTTCATTTTATAGGTTTAACTACCATGACCATTAATATAGTGGATCTAGTCATGCAAGCGTCCAATAATGAATCAAGACACAACAAATTTCCCATAGTGGATATAGATGTACCCATTTTCCATTATGGATGAGTAAACCCATGTTTCCAAGAGTAGATCAAGAAACACATATTTACCATTATGGATAATTCTTGTGAACGTTTTCCCATAATTATTTAATGGGATATAAATTTCTAACCAATGAACTGGAGGTAGATTTCGGTCCACCCATCATATAATAAAATCATACATACATGTTACGTAAACATTCATCTTATCATGTCCCATAAAAAGAGATGTCTTTCATAGAAATAATATCATAACCCATGAAATGAAATGGGTAACATAAAAAAATAATCAAATAATAGCCTATGGAAATCAGATAGCTTCTATATTTATTTCATCTTAGAATAACCTATCAAAGGAAGTAGCACTCATAAAAATTTATTCTGGTATAACCTGTTGAAGAGGAAAAGGTTTCATAAACATCAAACCATCAAAACATACCCCATTTAGAGAAATAGTTTTATGGTTATCCTTGATTTCAGTCTAGAGTAAAGAATAAACTATAACCATGAATTTAATCTTATATTGAGAAGAATTTTGAATGATCACAAATAATATGACTTTTTAAAAAAAATTACATTTTAAAAAAAATAACATTTTCAAAATCCTTTTAAAATAAAATAAATTTTAAAATATATAATGTAATCATGAATAAAATGATTCATAAAAATTCTTGAGAAAAATATCTATAACTCTTTGAAATAATCATTATAAACCATAAAACATTTCTAAACCCAAAGTTTTTAAAAAACCAAGAAAACATATGAAGAATATTAAAAAAATTGCAAACCATTTCTTGAAATATTATAAAATAAGATAGAAATTTTTTTAAAAAACATTCATTTAAAAAAATTAATAGGTGATTTGAAATAATTGATATCATTATATTTGAAAACAACCTGTTGATAACATATATATAATGATTTATAAATAATTTTAAAAACATTTTAAACATTATACCAATCTGATAAACCATTTTTCAATGAAACCAATTTTGAAATCAAAAAATTTAAATAAAATTAGAAAAAAAATTCTATAAAAATAACATTTTCATCCTATATGTGAGTCATCGATGAAATGAATACCATGATGGTGGGTAAGTTTTTACATTTCAAATATTCCTTTTTCACCTTAAAAGTTCAAACAACTACCTTGATTGGAAAATAAGACTACATTTATTTTAAACAATTTATTAAAATGTTAATACATTGGTAACAATTTACTTTAAACATAATTGGATAATGTTAAAAAAAATTGAAAATAGTTTTAGAAAACATAATTTTTATGTAACACATATTTCTCACTGAAAAGATAAATAAAGTGAACCTTTCATAATAAATTATAATTACTTATCTTATGATGAAATTTTAGCCAAAATGGTAGCATTACATGAATATAACATGACTAACAAGATTTTTATAATATTATTATGATTTATTGATAGATTAATTGTAATATTTCATCAATTTAGGTATAGTGATATACAGTCTTGATAAACGATTAGATGATAACAACAAATAGTTACCACATTGGTAAAATTGAATACTAATACAATGGAAATAATATAATTAAAAGAGGATTAAAATATTATATTCATGTTATAACATATCAATGGTAGTATATACACCCCATTGAATAATATAGGTTCATAACATGGCATGTGTCTCAAAGAATGAAAATTGTGACAGAAATACTTTAAATAATTGGTCACTTTTATTACATAATCCCCATGAAATAAATATCATCAATTTTATATGTAAATACAATATAAATGTAATTAATTTAATAATATAATACATCCATGGGAATTATATTAACTAGAAAAAATAAATTCCTTGTGAATATAGCATGTATCTCACAAATATAAGAAGTGACATAAGATAACCCTTACCTTAAGTATTGTAATTCTTAGTAGAAGTTAAAATATCCTATATAATTAATAAATTTTTATTATAAATCTACCAAATAGGCATATTATTTTACATAATAAAATATAATTATTTATATTACCCGCTTACTAACAATTCCATATTAATGTTACACTTAGGATAGAATCTGCATTGTTTTTCAAACATGTTTTCACTTATTATTCATGATACTATTACTTATATCATAATAAGATTAATTACATAATGTAAGATTATATAATTATCATATATATTTAGTATATAAACATTTAATATAATTTAAATATTAATTAAATATAAAATGGAATACACATTTCATTGAGATGGAATCTTTGTACGTACACATTAATTCTATTTTTGAAAGAATGAAATATATGTATATATAATATCATTAATGTATAATTATTATATAAGATATATCATATAGTTTTACTAAATCCATCTTTAATACATTTTATGTAATGTTTTAAATAATTACATCGCTTTCTGGAGGCGGTAGTCCACACGTCTAGGATGTTACATCGCTTTATAGTTGAAGTTATTAATTTTACATAATTTGTATAGGATGAAGAGATGTTTTATATAATAATAAAATAAGATTAAATAAACAATATATCTGAATTTAACATATATTTAACAACATAATTCTTATCCATGAGAATTGTGAAAGGAAAAACACACAACATCATTTAATGAGGTTGTAGTTCACTGTATATAGGAACTCTAAATTTGTTACCCATTAGATGGAAGTGTGTGTAACTGTAGGATGAAAGCTAAGAATAAAAAAATTCCCAGTGTATTTATTATAATGAGTTTCTTAAATAATCATGTTATAATAATAATTTTCTTTTTGGATAATAAAAATTAAAAGAAAGCGACTTGAGGAAGGATGTTACATGTCATTTGCTTAACCCCACTTGGTTTTCACCTATGGTATTCCTTGGATGGATTTCTTCTCAAAATGAGGTTTCTATAATTTAGGGATGAATTTTTGGAGATTATTTGAGCATATATTGGGTGAGTAAAATGGTTTTAGATTTATGAAAAAGTGGGAGGTTTGATTTCTTTTTTACAGTGGACGAGGAGTGGCATTCGTATAAATTTTTAAAAATGGAATTCTACCTTTTTTTCACTTTTCATTTGGATCAAATAATTCGATAATTTCGATACATGTATGTAGGCATACATATATTAATATAAAATGTATTTTTGACAAATTTATATGTCATTTTGGGCCTAATATTTAAGGATTAGTCCTTTGTTGAACTAATTTTTCCATTAAGAACAATAATTAATTTTAATCAATTTCAACAATTTAATATATAAAAACTAATATAACCTTATTAAGAATTATAAATTATTTAGATTCCAAATATTTATAAAATGTTTCCAAATTCCAGATATATATTTGGATTAAATTAATTTAAAAAATCATTCATATGGGATGACAATGTGGTGTTTTAAGGCGAGAAGGCCGAAAAGTTCAAAATGTTTTTATATCCAATTTCGCTGTGAAATTTGTTCCAATTTCCTAAAATGGATTAAGTGATATATATATGTTTTAATTATACTTTTAAAAAAATTACAATGTAATTTAACTATATTAATAAATTATAAGAAAAATCATTTTTAAATTATAATTCAATGTTTTTGAATATTAATAATCAAAGGATACATCTCATAAAAATATCAACAAATTCACCCAAAGTAAATTTTGATATTTTGATTTTAGAGATTAAGTATATTTTAAAATTAAAAATTATAAAATTATAAAAAAACTATATTTAAAATAGGTTCACCATTGAATGGTTAGAAAATTACCTTTTAGAAAAATACGACTTTTATTCATAAAATTATATTTATTCTTATCTTATACCTATCAAATATATTTATTGAGTATCAAAAAAATTAATTGAATATATTAATGTTATTTAATAAATTAATCAAAATAATTTATTTTATTTTGTGAGATAAAATTTAGTTCTTACATAGAAAACAAATTTTCTTAGAAAAAAGTATCCTTATTTTAAAATTACTCTTTCATTCACTTATAATAATTTATAACGAATGGATTCACTATATATATATACATATATCTTATATTTAACATTTTTATTATCTCATTTATAAATTCCATTCCAATGGCTAGGTAGTAGATATATTTATATTTTTATAAAAATATTTATATTATCATGTAGTTCATTAAAACTTGGTCATGCATGTTATGAAAGCTATCAATGGAACTTAATATTGTCTGTAACGGAAGTCAAAAATAGTGTTCTATTTAACAAAATCTAATCAAAGTGTTGTTTTTGGTGTATGATTATCATGGTGTTGCATATAACTGAATCCAAACATATTGATTTTATATATATAAAATATATATTCAGTGTTTCATGAAATATAAAATATTCAAATATTAATTTTTTTTGAAGAATAATAAATAACACAATCTAACTTTTTCATAATAAGACCCAATTAATTCTACCTTACATTACATGAGTCTTGATATTATATCTCCATTTTATGATAGATTGTTTATAAAATATAGTTGTCAAAATATATAGTTTCATTAAATATTGTAATTCCATCAAGTTGATATATTCATATGTTATAGTATTCTTGACTAGTGTCCACCAATAATTAGATTCTCCCTTTAAATAATAAATATATATTATATTTTTCTCTACTCGGAACACTTGGTCATGAAAAATATCTTCTCAATTGAGTTTATCCATTGATCCATGAGGAAAGGATCAAAAGATACAACAAAAGTGGGTGCTTATTATCATATAAAAGGCATGATCTCAATCTGAACCTTCTTTATAAGAATTGGGTTTTCCAAATGGTTAACCCTATAAAACATAACATGAGTCAAATGATCATGTACTACCACATGGTGTTCAACTCATTATCCCATGACATTTGGAATATTCATTAAGAAATAATTATATTTATAATCACATTTGTTCGTGATAAGAGTATTTCAATTTCCATGCATTTAAATATATATAAAAATATTAGTAATTAGAATAATTTAATTAATAATAATATGTTAAATAAATTATGAATATGTAACAAATATGTCAAAATTCACATTTATACACCAACTTATGAATTTTTAATTTTAAATCCATGTTATTCAATGTGTATTTCCTAAATTATTCTCTATCATAATATCCAAAAATAACGAAATAATTATCTAATTAAAAACTATAGTTACCCCCATATCAAATAAATATAAAAAATAATCACACCAAGATAACTCAAGGATCATTGACAATGTGAAATTAGTTATGTCACAAAAACATTTAAAATATAAATGTGAATCTTTTAATTTCCATCATCCTATTTTTATCCTAGATATCATAGTATTTACAACCGTATATTGGATTTCATTGGGATAAACATAAAATAAGGGGTGTAGTACCCCCGATTTGAGGTATGTGGCCTTTGTTTATGCATTTTTATGTGTTTAAAGTGCATGAAATGAGTTGGGAAGAGGTTGGGAGAGCATGGAATGGTTTCATATGGGTTTGGAGGCTTTCAAAGGGTTGCACGGTTTCAGCATGGTTAGTGGAAACTGTGCGGATTCTATAGCAAACCGTGCAGTGGAGACAGTAGGCTTTGCAAGGCCTGCGCATGATTTTCCAAAACATGCGAGGTAACCATGCGGACCCTTGTTCCGGAGTTAGTAGCGTGCAAACAGTTATCGCATGGTTTTCCAAACCGTGCGGGCTAACCATGCAATAATATAAAAATAGGGATATAAGTTCTAGGCTCCCTCAGGCCTAACCTATATCAATCCAATCTACCTCCCACTCGAGCCTCACTCGAGATTTTGGGTTCTCAGGGGTTAGGGAGCTACCCCACTCGATTTGCAAGCATTTCAAAGGGGTTTCAAGGTGTATTGAAGGTGGTTTCTCCTGGGTAAGTCTCTCCTCTTGTTTATCATGTGTTATCCTCTAGATCTACGTCCCTCCCTTTCGTGGTTTTCTAGATATAAACTTTTTGTGTGTAGATATATGGATGTGGTTTCCTTGGATGTTAATATTAAGGCTTGTGGATCTTAGGGAAAGGGAATCTAGAGAGGTTTCAGTGGTTCGTTTGCCGGATTTGAGGTGCGGTTTCTTGTGGGTCAATTTCTTGAGAACCCTAAAGGTAGGTGGAATCTCTCTCGACTCCACTTAGTTAGATCTAATTTTTGTTGTTACAATTAATTTTTTTTCTTGAAATTAATTGTGTTCGATGTGCGAAATTGGCTTGAAATCCCTTGTGAGATGTTTTTGGGATTTTGGGGAAAAGAGGGTTTTTGGTGAAATGTTATTGTTGTGGATTTTAAAATGGAGATTTTAAAATGGGATGCCATGTTTGATTTGTGAAAATGATTGATGGAATGGTTTTCATTAAAAGAGGTTGTTTTACTGAAATGTTGTTTAGTATGGAAAATAGTTTTCAATAAATGGGTGATTTATTGAAGCAGATTAATATGAAATGGAATTGGTTGATTGCATGTGGTTGTGACCTTGGTGGGTTATATTCTTTTATTTGGATGGTTTGAATTTCGTATGGAAGTGGCGAGAAGTAAAACTATAAAAAGGGGTTGGATAGTGGAGGGAAGGGCCACCATCAATGGTAAATGGACAGGAAGTGCCACTTGGTGTGAATGAGTGAACAAGATGGATGGAAGCTGCACCTTTTGGTTTTTTGGTTGTTTTGTTGTGCATTTCTTGGAAATATGGAATTGTTGTGCTAATGGGTAAATGATGATATGTCTTGTTGAATGTTTGGTTGGATTTCCATTTTTTCTTGGTTTGGGTGTGATGGCTTTGTAAGGGCATGTTTGGCTTATGAAAATGGTTTCACTAGTGATTTAATTTATATAAACTGTTTTATATAAATATTCTAATGGATTTATCCTAGTGCCGTTTGTAGGGAAGTCATTTTTGGAAATCCTACTATGTTTTAGTACTCACCCCCTGCTTTGGAACTTTAGGGTATTTGCAGATGTTGTGTACCATGACGTGAGAAAAGGTAAGGAATCTCCCTCATTTAGTAGAGCATTGTGATCCCTTGGTGGAGCATGGAGCCTGGAGTTTTATGTGGAGCTACGGTGGTGTCATTGCTTGTGGTGCTTGGTTTTTTGGTTTTTTCAATGAACACTGATGTTGTGTGGACATGTCTAGTTGTATTGGCTTTGATTTTTGTTGTGGAACAACTTTGTTGTCTTTTGGAAATGCTTGGTTGGGTAATTTAACTAGCATGAATCATATAGGGGCTATTATTGGATTGTTTTGTTGGGTTTTTCATAAGGTAAAATCGTTCTCCAACTTTATCTTGAAGCCCTCATCATTTATTGATATCCTTTGGCATCTTCGAAACATCGCTTATGGCCAAGTAGCCCTCACCACCTCCTTAATCCAATGAGGTAGGGGTGGGGTTTTACAAGTGGCATCTGTTTGTTCGGTCCTCTAGGGGTGATTCTCAGATTTGTTGTTGGCATTTGTTGTGGTACATTCCTTGAGTCGGGATGATTGGAAGGCATATGAATGTCGAAACATGGAATTTATAGCATAAAATGATATAGCTAACCCTTTTATAATGATATTCAAGTTACCAGGGAGTTGGGTACAGAAGTGTTTTGGAGACACTTGTTGGCATTGGATATCTCATTGTCTTGGGTATAGCCAATGAGATGATTATGGCATGCATGGTAGAAATGACTTCCCACTAGGATGCATATTTCATTAGGGTATAATGTTTTATGATATGATATGTATGTGTGAAACTGTAATGTGAATAAATTGGTATTTTTAAAATGGTTTGGTTTTCAAACTGGTGAAACAGGGAAAATGTGAACAAGTGGAAAGACTTGTTGTGATAGTGTTGTGTAATGTGATTTGAAATGGGATTTTGTGATGTCTATGGAAGTGAGATTCAAGGTTGTTTGTTTTCTTTTTATAGAAATGGGACCGGGTAGGTGTCCTAGAGACCAACAGGAGGTGGCTGTTGAAAATGAGGTTGCACCTGAGCCTCAAGTGAACCAATAGTTAGTGAAAAGCATTGTGCAAGATTTCCAAGCTGTGGAAAGTGGAAATAATATGGATGAACCAAGGCATGTGGATCATGTGGTTCAATTTCAAATGCAGAATCCGCCCATCTTTAGGGATGATTCAATGATGGAGAGGGCAGAAGAACGATTGAATAAAATGAACAAGATCTTCGAGTTCTTGGATTCATTGATAGAGTTAAAAGTGAAGTTTGCCACGTATATGTTGGAAGATATTTCCATTTAGTGGTGGGAGTTGGTAGTTCTAGTGGTGATGGACCAGGGTATGATGTGTGAAGGTTTTGAGGAATTTTTTAACAAAAAATTCTACCCGCATAGGTTTTGAATTCATCGTACGACTGGTTTCTTCAGTTTGAATTAAGAGAATATATCAGTGACGGAGTATGGAACTAAGTTTATGAACATAGTGTGGTTTTCACCCGTGGTGGTGGGTATCATGTCATTGAAGGAATGGATATTTTAAGTGGGGTAAAGGCAAGAAATCCGTTCAAAGATAGTGGTGCTATGTATAGATGATTACACAGAGATGGTGAATATAGCCTCAGTGGCTGAGTGGGATCTGTTCGGTGCTCCGGGCGGGGGAAGCATGGTGGTACCCATGGGTAGAGGGTGTTGAGCAGAGGGTTCTTCCGACAGTGGTGGATCTGTTCATGGATGTTTTCCCTGAATAATACTCTAGGTTACCTCCGGTAAGAGAAGTGGAGTTTACCATTGATATCCTTACAGGGACCAGTCATATCTCACTTCCATCTTATTGGATGGAACCAACTGAATTGCAAGAATTGAAAGTCCAGTTGTAAGAATTAGAAAACAAAGTGTTTATCCCACCTAGAACGTCTTTGTGTCAGTGCTGGTGTTGTTCGTGAAAAAGGTGAAAGGATCTTTGAGGCTATGTGTGGATTATCGTAGACATAACCAAGTTACGATAAAGAATAGATATACACTTCCATGAATTGATGATTTGTTCGACCAGTGGAGGGGATCCCAATGGTTCTCTATGATCATCATGGGGTCGGGATATCATTAATTTCTAGTGAGGAAGGAAGATATTCCTAAAACAGTTTTCAAAAGTAGATATGGCCATCATGAATATGTGTATATGCCCTTTGGTCTAGAGAATTCACCAATAGTGTTTATGGAATTGATAAATTGGATAATTTAGAGATATATGGATTTATTTGTGGTTGTTTTTGTAGATGATATTCAAGTATATTCAATGATATGGTTGGAGCATTAACAACACTTGGAGACAGTACTGGGGATCTTGAAGGATAATCAGTTATACGCCAAATTTTCAAAGTGTGAATTTTGGATACAGGATGGTCATTTTCTTGGCCATGTGATTTCTGGAAGGGGTTTTTTAGTGGCTCCATAAAATATAGAGGCCGTTATCTCATGGAAACCACCAAAGAATATGTTTGAGATACAATGATTTCTTGGTCTAAGAGTGTATTATCAGCATTTTGTTCATGATTTTTCACATTTGGATTTTCCGATGACATCTTTTTCAAGAAAGAATGTTGCATTCTAGTGGAATTAGCATTGCCAACAGTGTTTAGAAGAGCTAATGGATTTCCTTACATCTGCACCAATCTTGGTTTTTCCAGAATCGGGAAAAGGGTACGTGGTGTATTGCGATGAATCGAGATCAGGGTTGGGGTGCGTTCTCATGCAATGGAATCATGTGGTTGCATATGGCTCACAACAGTTGACATGGAATGAGAATAACTATCCAACAAATGATTTGGAGATGGCAGCAGTGGTCCATGCTTTGATAGTGTGACGCCATTATCTCTTTGCTGTGAAATTCACGGTATATACAGATCCTAAGAGCTTGAAGCATATTTTCTCACAGAGGGATCTAAACACGAGGCAACAGAGATGGATGGAATGTCTCCAGATGTTTTATTTTGACATGATGTACACACCGGGTATGGAAAATTCCATGGTGGATGCATTAAGTATAAAATCATATGCTTATGTGGTGAAACAGGCATTAGACCAGTGGTAGTTAATGTCAGTTATAGCAGATATGTGGTAGGAATGTGAGGACCAGTGCGATAGAGCGGTCTTCTTTCCAGTTTTTCTGATTCCTGACTTGGTTGGCCTGGTTAGAGTGGCATAGATATCTGAATTCTGAGTGTGTGACCATTGGTTTGAGACTTAATGGTGTGGAGACCATTGAGGGTTGGCAACTGAATGGAGATTCATTTTTGTGTTTTCAGAAACAGAGGGTAGTACCAGTTTCTATTCAGGAGGATCTTCTCAAGGAGTATCATCATTCCAGGTGGGATGTTCATCCTAGAATTAAAAAAATGTAGAATGCATGGAAAGCACGATTCTGGTGGGATGGTATGAAAAGAAGTGTGGCTGAGTTGGTTTTTGAGTTGCTTGACTTGCCAGCAGTTCAAGGTAGAGCATCAAAGTCCAGCAAGAATGTTGTAGTATTTACTAATCCTTGTTTGGAAGTGGGATCATATAGTGATGGGTTTTGTCACAGGTCTCCCAAGAACGGTCAGAAAGCATAATACCATTTGGGTGATAGTTGATCAACTAACGACATCGGCCTATTTCATACTGATTCGTGCATCTCATATGGTGGAGGATCTATCCGAAATCTATATCCGAGTGGTGGTAAAGAGGCATGGTGTTCTAGTTTCCATTATATCAGATAGAGATCTGAGGTTTACATCTCATTTCTAGAAATCCTTGCAGTAAGCCCTTGGCCCACAGTTGACGATGAGAACATCGTATCACCGTCAGACGGATGGTCAATCCGAGTGGATGATACAAACTATGGAGGATTTGTTACAGGCTTCTATCATGGACTTTTTTGTCTCGTGGTAGGAGCACATTTCATTGGTTGAGTTCTCGTACAATAACAGTGATCAGAAATCCATACGAATTTCTCCGTTTGAAGCATTGTATGGGTGGCCATGTCATTCTCCACTATGTTGGGTGGAAACGTGTGATTCTTCAATGGTTGGACCGAGCCTTTTCCAGGAGACTATATAGAAGATCAGGTTGACCAGGAAGAGAATGGATATGGATTAGAGTCTTCAGAAATCGTATGATGATCATTGTCAATGGTCATTGTCATTCGAGGTGAGTGATCATTTGTTCTTGAGGATCTCTCCTAAGTTGGGTCATCATCGGTTTGGAATGCAGAGAAAGTTATCTCCAAGGTATATTAGGAATTTTGAGATTCATTAGTGGGATGGTGAGGTGGATTATCATATGGATTTTCCACCTAGGTTCAGTGTGGTGCACAATGTGTTTCATGTGTCGCAGTTGAAAAAGAATCAGCCGGATCGTGACCATGTGATTCGATGGGATCATGTTGAGCTAGAACCAGATGCTTCATTGGTGCACGTGATAGTGCAGGTTGGGGATAGGAAAGAGAAAGTATTGCATTGTAAAGGAATATGTTTAGTTCGTGTTTTGTGGAAACATGGTCAGATTCAAGAGGAGACTTAAGAGCTGGAGAAAGAGATGGTCGAGTAGTGGCCCGAGCACTTTCGGCAAATGGCGGGTTCACTACTTTCCAAGGACAGAAAGTCTAATTGTGTAGAGATTTTATTACCCACATATTGAGGTATGTGGACTTTGTTTATGTATTTTTATGTGTTTGAAGTGCATGGGATGAGTTGGTTTGTGGTTTGGAGAGAAATGAATGGTTTTGGATGAGTTTGGAGGCTTTTAAAGGGGTGCACAGTTTGAGCACAGTTAGTGGAAACCATAAGGATTCTCCAAGAAACCATACAGGGGAAACAGTAGGCTCCTCACGGCCTGCGCATGGTTTTCAAAACCGTGTGAGGAAACCGTGCGGACCCTTCCTCCCGAGGCAGTAGCGTGCGCACGATTAGCGCACGGTTTTCCAAACTGTGTGGGCTAACCGTGCGGTCACATAAAAATAGGGTTATAAGTGTCGGGCTCCCTCGGGCTTAACCCATTTCAATCCAATCTTCCTCTCACTAAAACTTCACATGGGATTTTGGGTTCACAGGGGGTAAGGGTGCTCTACCACTCAATTTGGATGAATTTTGAAGGAGTTTCAAGGAGGATTGAAGGTGGTTTTTCTTGGGAATATCTCTACTCTTGTTTCTCTTTTGTTTTCCTCTAGATCTACATCCCTCACTTTTGTGGTTTTATATATCTACACTTTTTTGTGTAGATATACGGGTTTTGATGCCTTGGATGTTAATATTATGGGTTGTAGATCTTAGGGAATGGTGATCTAGAGATGTTTTGGTGGCGCGTTCGCTGGATTTGAGGTGCGATTGCTTGTGGGTCGATTTCTCAGGAAGCCTAAAGGTAGGTGGCTTCTCTATCGACTCCACATGGTTAGATCTAATTGTTTTTGTTACAATTATTTTTTTTTTCTTCAAATTAATTTTGTTCGATGTGTGAAATTGGTTATAAATCTC
This sequence comes from Viscum album, assembly GCA_963277665.1. Classification (NCBI taxonomy): domain Eukaryota; kingdom Viridiplantae; phylum Streptophyta; class Magnoliopsida; order Santalales; family Viscaceae; genus Viscum; species Viscum album. The sequence goes on from OY728119.1 coordinate 566,534,116, forward strand.
TTGGGGGATGTTTTGGGGATTTTTGGGGAAAAGAGGGTTTTTGGTGAAATGCTATTGTTGTGGATTTGAAAATGGAGATTTTAAAATGGGATGCTATGATTGATTTGTGAAAATGATTGATGGAATGGTTTTCAATAAAAGTGGTTGTTTTATTGAAATGTTGTTTGGAATAGAAAATAGTTTTCAATAAATGGGTGATTTATTGAAGCGGATTGATATGCAATGGAATTGGTTGATTGCATGTGGTTGTAACCTTGGGGGGTTATATGATTGGATTTTGATTTTTTGAATTTTGTACAGAAGTGGAGAGAAGTACCACAATAAAAAGGGTATGGATAGTGGACAGAAGGTCCACCATCAATGGTAAGTGGATGGGAAGTGCCGCTTAGTGTGAATGAGTGAACAGGTTGGACAGAAGCTCCCCCATTTGGTTGTTTGGTAGTTTTTTTGTGCATTGCTTTACAAGATAGAATTGTTGTGCAAATGGGTAAATGATGATATAGATTGTGGCATGTTTGGTTGGAATTCCCTTGTTTGACTGGTTTGGGTGTGATGGATTCGTAAGGGAATGTTCGGCTTATGAAAATGGTTTCCCTGGTGATTTAATTGATATAAAATATTTTATATAAATGTGATATATGTTTTATCCTAGTTGCGTGTGTATGGACGTCATTCGGGGAAATCTTACTGATTTTTAGTACTCACTCACTGCTATGGCACATTGGTGTCTATGCAGATGTTGTGTACCATGACATGGGAAAAGGTAAGGCTTCTCCCACCTTTAGTGGAGCTTTGTGAGCCCTTGGTGGATCGCGGAGCCTGGAGCTTGGGGTGGAGCTATGGTGTTCTCAAGGCTTGTGGTGTTTGGTTGATTAGTTTCCGCAGTGTACTCTGAAGTTGTGTGGACATGTCTTGTTGTATTGGTTTTGAGTTGTGTTGTGGAACAACTTGGTTGTATTTTGGAAATTCTTGGTTGGGTAATTTTACTGACATGCCTCATATAGTGGTGGTTAGTGGATGGTTTGTTAGGTTTGGTCTTAAGGGAAAATCGTTCCCCAACTTGATCTTGAAGCACTCGGCATTTATTTCTAGCCTTTGGCGTCTTAGGAATGTTGCCTAAGGCCATGTAGCCCTCACCACCTCCTTAAGCCAATGAGGTAGGGGCGGGGTGTTACAAGTGGTGAGGAAAAAACACACTTGGGGGATAAATCAAGGTATACATGGGTTGATATATGATTGGATTCATTATTAATATCGTGAAATCATAAAAAAAATAAAAAAAAAATACAGTTACATTGAATAAGATACAAAATATCATATAAATAATTTTAATTACATGAATCATAAATATTTTCACAAAAATATTGCATGTCATCATAAACAATTGTCAAAAATCAAACTTAATACTTTATAAAATTATGGAAAATTTTAAATCCATATGTACTAGGTTAATATTGTGGACAAACCTAACTACATTATACTAATGCATAATAATATCATGAGATATAAATAAACACCAAACCTATTTAGTAATTTATAATCCTGGGGTCAGCCATTATTATAATATTATATCAACATGATTTTCACATTAAAAAAATAATTAAATAAAAAACATTTAATAAAATCATGGGAAATAAAACGGTATCGTAAATCCCTTGAAATTAAACTATTGAGGTATCCTGAAGGATACGGAGAAAACAATAAATAAAAGATTTATATAAATTCATTATTACTGAATGAATCAAAAAACAATAAAATATACCTCAATGTGAATGAAAATCATAATAAATAAGTAAAATAAATTATTAAAGTGGAAATTTTTTATGAAATTTGAATAAATATGTAAAAAATCAATAAATGGGATAAAATATTAGGCTTCACCAACAACGAAAAATAGTCCACCATATTTTTGGTGAAAATTTGATTTTTTAAAATAATATAAATTTTATAAATTTTATAATATTGAATCATGAAATAATAGGAGAAATATAAATTTTCCCATTATTGGGAAGAATTAAATAAAATATTAGAAAGGGAAATAGTGAGATAGGTATTTCCCCTATATGATCGAATTTTTTTGGACAAAAAATAGAACATAATTAAATTACCAATTACAAGACAATTGAAATCATGATAGAAGTTTTATAATGGGAATTAGATGGTTGGAATGGATCTAAATTATGATTTTAAATGTAGAATGTGTCTTATAATGTACCTCGGAGGTTTTGGGTGCACCTCGATGGTTCCGAGAATGAAATTGGAGGTATGCAAAGGTGTGTCTCATAGCACACGGTTTGCTCGTGGTTGGTGATAATCGTGAATCATAACTATGAGGGTCATTTTTTACATTCACATCGTCTGAGAAAATTTTTTTGACAATCAAGTGAAATTATATGGGGATCTATAATATTCTATATACATGTCACATACATGGTTCAGAGTTTGATGAACTATGCACCGAAACTATGTGAGTTAGAGGTGTATGGGGAAATATTCAATGCACATTTGTAACACTATTTTCAATACAGTGTGTCCTAACAATGAACATCATTAAAACGGTAAAAATATCAATTTTTATATATTCCCTTTAATGTATTACCCTTATTTCTCCCTCTTTTTACTCATGGTCTCCCCCGTGTTCACCAACTCCATTCTCCTTTATTCTATGGAAATTATTACTCTTTCTTGTTCAGAATTAAAAGTTATCGGATGAGTTGGAACCCATAAGTTAAGCCTATGAATCTTTTAGTTTGCATTGATTTTTCCTTCTTCTTATAGGCTTAGCTGAATTCATTAGGGGGTTTCTTAACTCCCCTAGAACATGGTGGAATTAGATACCAATGATGGGTATTTCACTCTCCCTTTTAGAAGGGTGACCTAAAATCCCATTTTCAATTTTCTACATGTCATTTCATTGAGATATTTTTCTGTGGAGATATTTCAAATCATTAATTCTAATGTTAAATTTTATGGGTTTTATCTTGATACTTTTACATAGGGACTATTCTTGATTCAAGGTGTTTGATGTGTCATATGAATCATATTTTTCATGTAGGGTCTATATGTTATAAACCAACTAATTTTATTTTTACTTCTGGTGATAGATTCCAATAGTTTATGTAGATGAAATAACCTAAACAGTTTTTTCTGTATAACTTATTTGTGGAATTATACTCAATTTTTCTGACTTTTAAATATAATTATTTCTTATGATAGGCTGTTAGGATTTATGTTGAGCCATTTCCTAATGATGCTAGTGACTCAGTCCTCATGCAAGAGAGGTGTTGTGGACCCAGTTAGCCAATAGGGAACATTATTCCCGATTGATGGATCCAATGTGGGGTGTTTTTTCATTATTTAGTTTATTTAATATTCCATTAACATAATTTTGGGTGTTTATAGAATATATATAAATAACAGTATAATTACTTGAATCATGTTCTTATGATATGACATGTATTGTCGATGCAATGTTTTGCATATACTATTAACCGTCATAGATCAACATCTGCATTGGATGAATTATTTTTTGGTGATCTATTTTGTTTTTTTTCTAAATTTAAGATAGATAACAAAATGTTTATAGTGAACTAGATCCTCAAGGGGGAATTACCATACAAATATTCCTCATGAAGTCCAGTTAATAATTATTTTATACTACCTTATCTTGACCCACTGGGGTAGTTCCTTATTGGGATGCTAAAAGATGATTAGGGACTTAGTATGTTGATTCTGGATAGGTGGTTTTTCTAGAATATATCCTTACGTCAAAAGTTATGAATTATTTTTGACTAATTGGGTTACCATGTATATATTAAAGGGTGTTTTAATCTAAAACTAGTAATTGAAAACCCATATAATTGTACCCATGTTGATAGGTATCGACCCTTTCATGTCATGTTATCTTGAACACCTTTAGAGATGGTTTATAAGTATTTTATTTCCTTGAAAGACAAGGGTGTATGGAGGATGCTCACTAGGAAAACATAAACCGTAAAATGATTAATGACGAATATATTTATAAAAATGAAATTTTCTCTCCATGTTTCAACCAGTTTCAATATTTTATAAATAATTTCTTATTATGGGAAACACATTATGAAATGTATATCTAAATTACTATTTATTGTTTTATATTTACAAGAATTACATTACTCTCACATAATAAAAGGGAACTCACCACCTCACATATTCACGCATATGAATCCAATTGGCCTGGAAAAACACAATCCAAATATCCTCTAAACATCCCTCGTATCAACCTATAATCCACACTTTTTGAATAAATCTAACAAATGTTTTCCATTACTGAAACACAAAAGGAGTTACTTGAAGAAGAGGTAACATTCTTCAACAGAAGATATCCTTTTATACCTTATCCACCAAAAAAATTATTCATATATAATCATTATATAAAAACATTTATGTCATCAATATGCTTATATGTATTATTTTTATGGTTATGTCCAACATCTTCACATAATTCCATCAAATGGGATATGCAATCCCAGTTTCTGTGTATGACGGTATATCACTTCACAAACCGATGTAATTAGTTCTTCCATTACCACCTATAAAGGTTGGTAATTATGATTTAATTTATATGTTATATTATATATCTGATATTTATTATATATTTATTCTAAAATAATTATTATACAACACATTATCTCATGATTTCCTTTTTTATGGAATATGATTACATTATTTCTATACATGTGGACTACTGTGTCCTCAAAGAGATATGATTCTTTCAATCATTACATGGATTGTCTTACGGATGGGTTTGTTAGAAATATTTGATATTTATTTCATAATAATTATAATATAAAGTGTATATACTCACACACACACATCATTTACTTTTCTTTCCTTTAATATGATAAGAAAATCGAAACAATGTTCATGCATATATATGGCATAGCGTCTCGTTGGACTGTGTATTTAATTGAAATTTTATATATTTTTGTAGATTAGTATAAATATGTTTTTACTTAATATATTTTATATTTATACCATGTTTTACATAATGTAAATAATGAAATCATGCTCAATGTAATAGGACAATGAATAATAAATCAATACATGTATGAAAAATGAATCAGTTACAACCCGAAACATAACATTGACATAGAATTGATAAGAAATGGGTAATATACATTCATATGTAATTCATATATGGTATGATATTATTGAATATGGTTTTTAATGGATTTATAAAAAATATAGTCATTATATGTTGTGTTTGTCTTAGTATGACGAGAGTCAAAACAAAAGGTAATGATTTTCCAATCACACTTTTATTTCAGAGAGATATATGTTATAATAACCATTTCTTCTTATTGTGTGATATATATACTGACTTATGACAAGTTTTATCAGGAATTTTATTTTATTTAATAATATTAAGTATTTTTATTTAGGTTATTCTTTACTAGATCTTGTGATTCAAAATTTACTCATGTTTTAAATGAATTTTTATTCTCACATTTATTTCTACGAGACTTATGCCATATTCCCCACTCATTTTTTATGTGGAGTAAATACTACCCACAAATGATTTCTATAATTATAATACATAAACTTTTGGTATTTTTTATATATTTTATGATCTATCTTTCAACGCATCTATGGATCAATAGTTACTAAATTGGTATGGTAATTTCATCTCATTTTTCTTTCATTCCAACAATTGTTATGATATAGACCTACATTATTTTATAAATTGAATATAGTGAAATTGGACGTGTTATATCATGAATATTTTCATCTCATTATATTTTTCGATTCATCTAATTTTATTCTATCATGGGGATGTTAATTCAACATTACCAAAGTGGTAATAGTTTATTATTACAATCATATAATTTATAGGGATTTGTTTTGTGATTATGCTTCCATTGATGAAATATTTTGATCAATATCTCTTGAATTCTCATGATTTTTCATTTTCTATTGTTTTTCATGATATAATCATGTTTTTGTACCATTTTCCCACTCTATAGTACTTAAGAAAAGTAAGAAAACGTTTTTATAAAGTCTATCCATATTTGTCTTTTTTGGATGTATATCTATTATATTCAAAGACCATATTTTCATAAATATCTTAAAAAGAGTCTTAATTGATATTTTTGGATAATTATCAAGGAATAATATTTTATAAATGATTTTTATTTTATAAAACGTTTTGTTAAATGTATCTTTTATATGATTCAATTTTTTCTAAATAAATATATTTTCAAAATATTTTATATTATAAAAATAATTTATCAATTAATAAAAGGATATTTTCTATAAAAAAGGTTTTAAAAGATTTAACAAAATTAACAACCAGCAATGATGAAAAATATTGGTGTTACCTAAGCCTAACAGAGTATTTGATACAATGAATATATTCTTATTCTTTCTTTGAATGGTTATACTTTTGGGAAAATTTTTTTATTAATTCTATTTGTATTCCATGGGTTATTTAGTGATACGTAATTATGAAAAAACATCTTTTAATATGTTATTATATGATAGAATTATTATCTTTATCATTCCTTTCTACATTACATATTTTAAGAGATGTTGAAATGATCATGATATGTATTTTTGATTTCATGGGTTAGAGTTATGATGATTGTTTGTGATCTTGTGGAAGACATCTATATGATTTAATTATGAGATGTATGGGATCCATATCTTCCACTAATGCATTGGCTAAATATTTATATCACAAAATATAGATATGGATTGAACATGTACTAAACATAATTTATTAAAGGACATCATCTATTAAGATGGTCTTCAGAGTGTACCTTGTATACTAAGATGAGTTGGGGAGTGAACCTAATGCACTAATATGGACTTGGTATTAAGTCCTAAATACTATAGAAATAATTGTTATATTATTATCTATCTTCTGAAAATCCTTTTCATATTCCTATTATATTATTTCATATCCCATTATCTTGATTTCGTTTCGATTCAGGTTTGATTAACTAGAAATATATATCCCATTACTCATGATTATAAACTTTGATATGCAAGGTATTATCTTCTAATATTTTAATAATGATCTCATACCCTTATGTTCATGATTACACTTATATATCTTATTATTTTACCCACACTAAGCATCTAAGTAAAATGAATCTCATTTTCTTGACCCCCATGTTTTGAATATATGTATTATTATGATATTTCAAAGAAGGGTGCTAGTCATGGAGGACCTAGTTGTAGATAATCCTACTTATAAAAAATTTCTGACAATTATATGATTCCAATGGTACTAAAATAATATCGTATTTGGGTATCTATTTGTGTAATGTATTAGTTATTCCCAAAAATGATTTCATTCCTAAGTATGAAAATTTAGGGTCTATATAATTGGTTTCAGATTGAAGAAGGATTCACAATATAGACATCTTATAAGTCTAATTTCATAATTATATAGTTTCCCATTTTGTTTTTTATTAATCAATGTTTTTTGGTTTTTTCAATAGATGGTACAGGAATAAAATGTGTTAATGGAATATATGATAGAAAATGTAATGATTTCCTCCAAATTATCTAAATGTTATTCTATATGGAATGAGAAAAACCATTGATAGTAATAAATGGCTTTCTTATGCTATGAATTATACTTATATTCAAAACATGAGACTGGAGGGGAAATTTTCTACCAAGTCCATCACTAAGAAATGTACAACTTGTTTCAGTGTGTATTTTGATCCATAAGTTTATCAACAATGGCTTAGACCAACTAAAAATATATTCTCCATTCTCTAGTGTTAAAAACATGATAAATTAATTTTTTATTTTTTTCATCCAGAAAAAAGGGGACTAGTGGGGGAAAATAATTGAGAATAAGGGGAAACATGATTAAATTTAATCCATGGGATTAGATGAGTAATAGAACATATTTTTCAATAATTACATTCCTTATATTCTTTTTAAATATATTGAGAAAAAGTTCCTCATGTTAAAGAAAATGGATAATAAATCATTTGGTACATATGAAGCCAATGTTTCAAGACATATGAGATATACATATGAAATTATCATCTGAAATTAATGTATGGTTAACCAATTCATCAGTGAAATATACCCAATTATTAAAAGCGGTTTTGTCTTAATATACTTCAGAACCTATGAAATGATTTTGGTTTATGAGATCAAGGTTTAAATTAAGGTTGGAGTTATGTATAAATCTCAAAGTTTTGAAAATAAAATCAAGATAGTGCTCAACAGAATATCTAAAAACCATTAATAGAAGAATATTATCATTCCATTATTCTCTATGTGTAGAAAGAAGCAAAGTGGAAATTTCCTTAAGGGGTCTAAAAAATGTTTTATTTTTGAAAGGGAATGCTATCACAAATTGTTTTGGTGATTATATTTGAATAAATTTACTAATGATGCTAATAGATAGAAAGCTATATAGAATGAACCTCCTCCAATTATGTTTATAAAGTATAGAGAGACTTGGAATTCTATTATCCAATTCCCAAAAATAGAAGGTTAATGATGATGATCATTTTCAATGAACTCTTAATATGAGGATTAATTGAAAATCTAATGTGATAAATTATTATTTTGAGTGTGTTAATAAAAACATGGTAAAAAGTATACTTAATCTCCTCTAAAGAACAAATAATATCTAATTTTATTCTGAATCTACCCATTCATTTGTATATAAATAATTTTCTAATGTTATAAATATGATACCTACATTAATAGATGTTGAATTAGTAGTGAAAAACCCAAATCCTTTGATGATTATATCTCAAGTTAATGATTCATCCCCAGTCAATGTTATTGGGAATGTGATTCCTAAAAATGTATTTATTCTTCCACTAGCTGAATTTGATTTCATCTTATTCATGTATTTTATTTCATGGATTAAATCAGACACCAATTTTCGATGAAGGGAAGTTTCATTAGATATTTTAAACCAACAAGTGATTTTCTCTCAATGTGGTGATAAGTATGAGCTTCCTATAGAGATTGCATCCAGTATGTGGGTATTATTTACCCATAGGAATATATATTTATCTAAAATGGTTTGGGAGAAATTATAAATATATGATATGGAAATTGTCTCATAATTTTTGGATGTATTAATAAATATTTTACTAGCCTTCAACCAAAATGTGTTGTTGTGTTCTCAATAGAACTCATACCTTGTTACACGCCAATTGAAAATTCACCCTTTTGGATGTCTTTATCTTCTTCCCTATATTAATGAATTTTTTGATTATCTATGTAGTGCTCAGTAATTTTCCAACATTAATATTAAATTTTGATATACTCAATATTGATTTAAGAAGGATTATATTCCCATGAAGTAATTAAATATAAGTTATGAACACTATGAATATATAGTGATGAATTTCGGTCATACCAATTCCCCCTCTATCTTTAGTGATTTGATTGATTGTGTATTTAGATATTTCTTTGATCAATTTTTTTATTATTTAATATTATATTATTATATATTCTAATGTAATGGTAGAGTATTAAGTCCACTTTAAAATTGTACTAATGACCAAAAAAATGGAGATACTATTTGAAAATTTTACAAAGTATCAATTTTGGTTGAAAAGTGTTCAATTGTTTGGAATATAATCTCAAGAGATGGTATGAAACTAAATCCATCAAATGGAGAAGGATATTTACATGCATCTTTATCCATTTGGATCGAAATTAAGAATTTCGAGGGTGAAATTCGTTTTTTAAGTGGAGAAGAATGTAACACCCCAACATTTTTTAAACTTTTCATTCAAAAAAATTATATTATTTTTTTATTTTTTATGTTATATGATACACAAAGTTAATTTTATAATATTATCTACACCATGCTATTCTTTACCCACACACAACATCATCTTAGCTTTTATTACAAACAACACAATATTTTTTATGAAACATAATTTCATTATTATTATTAATTAAAGACCAAATAGTTATTAAATATACATTAAACATATAAATATGAATATTTATTAATTTTAAATATTGTTTATAATTTTTTCCTAAAATTAAAATATACTGATAATGAAATATTCAATTTTTGTTAAATACTATATGTTCTGAAAAATCCAATTTTCTAAAAAGAACAAATTCTTATATACTTCTATAAAAATGATAAAATGAATTTTTGACACGGATATAATTTCAATTTTATAAAATAAAATTAATTTTCTATTCAGTTTTTTCAAAATTATATTTTGGTGATTTTTTCAATTATTATGAAACATTTCATTTCTGGATCAATAGTGATATATACTAAATTTTAATTGAAAAGAGATTTTATATTTAATTTATTTATATATTTATATAATTTTTATTTTTTTTAAGAATAACTAGATCAATAATAAATTATATAATCCAATTTATTACATTGTATCTAATTTCACATTGAATTTGTATTTATATATAATTCTATATTTTGTGCATTTTTATATTAAAACCCCATCAGCTAATCCCTCCAACATGATTAATTTTAAATTAATCTACGCCACATATATGATAATAATTTTTTTAAAATGGAATAAATAATTGGAATCATCATAATATATAATTTTAAATATATTCAAAAAAGTTATGGATGAAAATATTAGTGATTGAAATTAAATTTAATTACATCATTTACGGTAAGAACATGTTTACTTAGTCGCTAAAAATTAATCTTAAAAAGGTAAATGAACTATAAACTAGTCAAAAACCCATTTTATGGAAAAATTTATACCATTTACCATCTTGTATCGAATATTTACCATTATTGGGGTCACTTTATATAAGGGTTACCTCTCAATAGTGATTCCCTTATAATATTTACCAGAATGCCACCCCTTGACCATTATAAAAGGGGAAAACACCCACTAACATATTAACACATATTAACATTTTTTTTAAAACAATTAGTTCAAATATCCTCCCAACATAACTTATATCAACCTATTATCCACACTCTTGGAATAAATCAAGCTATTTTGGTCCTTTGATGCAAACTAAAATGTGTTACCCGAAGTAGGGGTATCATTTTTCAACAAGAACATTTTTTTATTTCATTATACAACCCTTAAACTCCACTTATATAAATATTATATAATAATATAGTTATCTTAAATATAATGTGATTTTTTATGTTATTTTTATTACCTATACCTTCAAACACTTCCATAAAATCTGATAACCAATCATCGTTCTTGTATATTGCGGACTACAACCTTGCGAACTGATGGTGTTCATTCTTCCATTTCCACATCTAATGTTACTAAATAATGATGGACCTAATATATATATATATATATGATATTTTTAATTTATTTATTTTCATTTAACTATTATATAAAATATACATTCATGCTTTACATTTTTTGGGAATGTGATAACATCGTTTGAGGATGTCTGGACTACTACCTCCTCAATGCGATGTAATTCATTCCCACACTACATGGATTTAATAAAGGTTGGGTTTATTAAAAATATGAGATATTTATGAAATATTTATTATTCTGGTATGATAAATCATATATATAAATTATTTTCATTTATTTATTTCAATTTGACAAAAAATGAAAAAAGTGTTCATGTGTACGTATGACCTAAACTATTCTTGAATGGGGAATATCATTTCTTATTTCAATATTTTTTAGTTTAATATAAAAAAGTATATATTATGTATATATTATATTAATAACATTTTTCAAATTAATTAAATAATCAAGTCATGATCTAAATAAGATGACCAATAATATCAAGTAAAAACGTGTGTGAAAAACAATATAGTTACTACCCGAAACATAACCTTGACATGGAAGTGTTAATAAATAGGCAATATAAAGTAATAAGTTATTAAAATATGATGTGATATAATTTAATATAATAATTAATTATATTTATAATAACATTATACTTTTTAAATAGGAGGTTTTAATGTGTATGATGAGAGTCATGACATAAGTAATGTACTTGCTCATCTCACATTTATTTCTGTGATATATATGACATATTCACAACATATTTTTGATGTGTGGTGTATATAATTACCTATGAAATGTTATATAATGAATTTATTTTATTTTATGATATTATAATTTTCTATTTATTTTATTTTTTCATTCATCTCATTATTCAAATGTTACTCAATTAGTAAGGGGGTTTCTAGTCTCAGATTTATTTCTACGAGAATTATGCCATATTCACCACTTGTTTATATTATATGGGGATTATAATTACCATGAATTTATTTTATAATTAATATCTAAATATTATGGTTATTTACATATCCACATAAATATCTCTCATTTATGGGTTTTATGTTTTAAAAGTTTCCAAACCCTTATGGTAATTCTATCTCAATTTTCTTTCTTCAAGAAAAACTATATGTTTTTTACCTACATTATTTTATAAGGTACATATAATTCCATTTGGATTTTTCTATCATTAATATAAAACTTTTATTGATAATATATTCTTCATGTAATTTTATTATTTCATGGTTATTATTATTTCGACATACCAATGTGGTATGTGTTTTTTATACAATCTCATCATATATCTGGATTGTTTGTGAATATTCTTCAATTGAAAAATTATTATGGTCCATAACTCAAAAAACCCGATAATATTTCTAGTCCTATAATACTTCAGGAAATCTTAATATTTTGGAACAATTTTCCACTATTTTGTGCATATGATAACAAATAAGTTATTTTAACAAAATACGAAATTATTTCACTCTTAGGTCAGAAATATATTTTCTTCAAAAACCATAATATAAATGTTTTTAATGATATTTTAAGACCATTTTCAAGGTAAAATGATTTTATAAAAGTTTTATGATTTAAAAAAATTAAAAATTATTTTTCAAACCTTCCTCTGTGTCTTTTCAATATTCTTTTCAATGAAATGTATTTCCGATATAATTTTTTTTTAAAAATAGTTCTTCAATGAAAAGTGGATATTTTCCTCACGATATGCCTCCAAAATATTTCTCAAAAAATATTTTCCATATAATATGTCATATGTTGTGTGTTACCTATGACTTATTGGGGTTATGATATAAGGAATCTATTCTTATTCATTATTTAAATGGTTATTATTTTAGGGAAATGTTTTTATGAAACTCATTTCTCTTCCATAGGTTGCACCATTATTAATAATTAAAAATTCATCTTCATTAAATTGGTTATTCTACGATTAAATGATAATGAAATTAGTCACTTTTCTATAGGTTATGATATGATCAAAATTTTTATGATATCGATTTTTAATTTCATTGATTATTATATGATGATTGTTTATAGTCTTGTGGAAAAAATATGTATGATTTCTTTATGAGAAGGGTGGTACCTATATTCCCATCCAACGCATCAGGTAGATATTTATATCTCATGAGAGAGAAATTCCTTTAGCAGGGACTGAAAAGAAGTCAATAATGGACTTTTTCCACTAACATTGTCTTAGAAGAGGACCAATACTCTTAATATTGTTTTGGGAGTGAACCCATTCTTCTAAAATATCCTTGACATTTGGCCTTGAAAACCATTGAATTCAAATTTACATTCTTATGTGTATGAAAAATCTCCATATCTTATTCCTATTGGAGTTAGTGCGTTAGAACCAACTTCTTTTTACTTTTTAGTAAACTTGTATTCCTCATTTTTATTTTTAATAAAATCCTTATCACATCATGATTTTTCTTCTGAGTAATGTTGTTTGTGATAATGTCCTATGAGTGGTTTTTTCACTAAAAGGTCATAGCAGTTCCCCAATATGATTAGAACGTGGAAGTTCCACGAAACTATTATTTAATATTTATTCTATAGCTGGGATATATCAATTTTGGGACACAAATGATATAGGCTATCATTGGTGGAGACTGGTAGGGCTTTGAGGCACTTTCTCATAGTGTACACCCTTAGTAATATCTAGTTTTGATATTATGAGAATGAGACCTGCAAGTAGGAAATCATCATTTTATGAGTCATTGGATGTTTTTATTCATGGAAAAGTGTATTAGTCTATAGACATTATGATTTTGATTAATGAGTATTATGAGTCATTGAACAAGATGTATTGATAAAAATCATGAAAACTGATGTTTGTGGTGATGTAGGATACATTTGGTGTGTCATAGGTTATAATGTATTAATGAATAATGAAATAAATAATTTATCCTTTTGTTCATTAATGAATGTTAATATCTCAATCCCTTTAATGAAAACAATATAGTCTGAATAAATCCATGTTCATGGTGTTCTATAGGGAAGTTCTATTTCTGAAAAAACAATGAAATAGATATTGAGCACATATGATGATTGCACTGGTATGAAACCTTCATGATTAGATAAATTGTGATAAAGAGATTATATTAAATTTTAATCATTCATAAGTTGTGACATGTCATTATGAAATTAGATAATATCTATATGAAAGACATGGTGTGTTGTTAGACATTGAACATGGTCTTTAGGATTCTTCTTCAATTGCTACTGAGAAAGCGGTCTATAGGGTTACACATGAAGTGTATCCAAAATCATAGTTCAATAATATATTATTATATATTATATAATATGTTGAATAAATATTGTTCCCATGCATGGTTTAATAATTATACATGTATTCTTGATCGCATTTATTATGTCACTAGTTATTCAAGGAAATATATTGTGGGAGGAATATTAGATAAATATTTTATTTCAATTCAGTGAATTTAATATTTATTTATTTATTCTTGAATAATTGAGTGATATTTATTTAATAGATAAATAGAAATTTTTCATGGGCTGAAAAAAATTCTCATGGAATGGATGACCGAGATTAATGGTCCGGTAAGAAATGATATCATTGAATATTCGTTAATAAAATAATATTTAATTATAATTTTCAAGTTCAACACATGTAGAAAAATAATAATATTACTACTATTATTTAAAATGGGTTTTTATATGATTAATAAAATAATAATGAATATTTTTTAATAATTTTATTTTAACCCTAGGAATATAAATACCAATTTATGTCATTTTCCTAAGATCTAATATAGTCATGGAAAACAAAATTTGGAGTAACCTATTTTCTTATAGAGATACATTCTCCAATAATGATCCCAATAATGGGAAATTATCCTCCTCTATGAGATGAAGGAGAAATCTTTGGAATTAATTATACAAATGATCAAGTTAGACAACACAAGTGAAAGGATCTTCCATGCTAGCAACCAGAGACTCCTTTAGTGCTATTTGGAGATTCCGAGAACATGTTTGGATCACCAATATAGAAAATAAATAAGAATTTTGTACAACGCAATGACGGTTCACTACGAATCTATATCATGATTCATCAATGGAGAAATAAATCCATAATGGTATGTGTTAATCTAATTAAATTGATTAGAAATAATATGTGTTAATATCCACCCATCCGGTTCCAGAATTATTAATTTAATATATTATTGATAAAATTCCGTAAATCATATAGATTAAACATCATACAGATCATGTATTGAATATCGATCAGGGAAAAAAGCTAGGTTGGGTACCGCACATCCCATGCTTCAACTGTGCCCAAAACCGACAAGAGGTATTCAAGAGGTCACATAATTATTTATAATTATTTAAGACCATTTTAAATTTACAAATTTGTAATTTAGTTTTTCAATTCATGCTTAATAGTTAGTTTAATATGAATTTTGATATATGTTTTTTCCTCCTTCATTTCTTACAGATCTAATTACGATGTTTGATTTAATGAATAAAAAAATCAAGTAATTCAACCTGAGGTTCCATGAACACTTCCTAGATAACAAAGAAATTCACATTGTGTAACCATAGTTACACACAGTGTAGTTGTGTTCAATTCACTATGAGTTTATTGGGAAATATCCCAGTCTGTGCGTATTAATGACACACAATGTAGATAATTCCTACATCACATATTGACCATGATGGAATGTCACACGTTCTTCCATACAATAGACCATGTGGTCCATTGGATATATTTTGTAGTACCTTTAGGTCATAAACAGGTAGTGTATTCTATACATGGCCTTCCCGACCAGTGACAATGTAACAAAGAGTCAATACGGCATGTGCCCCATTGGACACACCATGTACTCTAATTTTTTTAGGCACAAACTACACACCAAGTCACTATTCATGTTTCTGAGATATATAGTGAGATGTGTATAGACCATGTATATATGATCTACATGTGTTGTACTTATACCAAGTTTCTTAGATTTAATATTTATTAATTTTAATATGTAAACAATGAGACATGTATATGCATGTGGTCAAAAAGATAGAATATTCCATGTAATAGATTATAATAGACATAAATCTTTATATTTTTAATTAATATTTTTTTAGAGGATAGATCTACATATCATGTATTTTTTATATTAAAAGTTGTCAGTAAAGGTGCAGTGATACATAACACGTGACCAAAAAACATGTAATTTGTGCAATCATCCATGAAGTAAATGTAGTGAATGTAAATGATATGACATGTCTGACATATGTCACTAGAGTAAAATACTATAAAAGTAAAATTCATGTTGGGTATAATTAGAAGGTTATTCACCATGTTACCAACAAGGTGAAAGTTATGTACAATGTTAATTTTAAATGAATTTATTCCATTTTTTTTAAATTTATAAGGGATGATAATATCAAAGAATTATAGAAAATAATTAAGATAAAAGTATTGATTCATTAAAGATATTAATTAATCGAATCAAGTGCGATTTATCTTGAATAATAATGAATAAAGAATAAGATTCTAGTTTTATTAAATGAATAATTTATTACATGAATGTGGATCAACATGACCTAGGCCAGACCTTTTTTATGCAATTGTTATCATTTAATTTTTCATTAAATTATATTTTTTTTCAAG
Organism: Viscum album; assembly: GCA_963277665.1. Lineage (NCBI taxonomy): Eukaryota > Viridiplantae > Streptophyta > Magnoliopsida > Santalales > Viscaceae > Viscum > Viscum album. Next base: position 566,551,009 of record OY728119.1, read on the forward strand.
CATGCCTTTTATCCTCAATATTATGTAGGTTCGGCTTTCCCTTGGGTTATTTTATGTAAACCCCTTTTTTCCTCACCTGTGTATGATTAAAAGTCATACATAATGGAATGAACTCCCATGACAGTGGAGGAGGTTCAATTTCAGAGTTGTGGTGAGAACCACATAAGGTGGTACAAAGGTGTACTGGTGTAAATCTATAAACAAGAACCTCAATTGGTTTAAAGTATTTCTCCCATAGGTCAATGGTTAGTTTATCAACCGCTAAATAGAATAACCATTAGTATAAGCTCATTATCATTCCCTTCATTTTATTTCTATTTGTTTCAAGGTTATTTCATTATGGATGTATTTTAATGATAACATAATTAATAAACTAAAAAGTATACAAGACTGAACTAAAATAAAACACCATAATGGGAAAATATTTTATAATATATTATTAATCACATAATTAATCCCCTTTATATTAAAAAAAATATGATAATGAAAATAATTGTAAATATACACATAAATAGATAAAATCCCTCAATATAATATTAAGTTGGTTTAGCCTTCCATTAATTTGGTTAGAATCAAATGAGATTTCAATGTTCTTGGTGGACCAATGTTTTAGTGATTTAGATTATCAGGGGAATTATAAAATTAGTATTTGGGTTTACTTAACATAGTTCACATCAACTGTTAACTTCCAAAATATGACATCATGTAACTAGGAGGAAAAGGATGTGGAAATATAAATTAATGATTTCTGGACTATCGGTTCCACTCATCAAATCTATGAAATGTGAGTTAATGTAGTTGATATTCTAATTTGATTAAAAATATCATGTTTCATGGAAATTAATGTAGATATGATCCATATTCCCCTTCTCATTACCCAAACAATAGTTAGTTAATGAAGTTGGAATTTTTAATTCCTACCTAAAACTATTCAAATTTCTTTACCAACCAATTTTTGGGTAATGATAATGGGAATATAGATCATTTCCATGTGAATTTATAAGTAACATGATATTTTGAATCAAATGGTGAGGGATATTGGGTTCAGATAAAATATTGGGAGACCAATAAATAATGAATTTATTTATTTTTATAAATTTTCTAAAATAAAGTACTAAAATTATTCATATCTAATTTTGAAGAAAATAAGACAATATGAAATAAAAATCATGATGATGCTTACCTAGGATGAAAACCCATCTCACAAGCTCCAATTTCTAGGAGTGAAAAAGATTCCTACTAATCATCCTTCACCATGAATGGAAATTATATGTGATGGAAGAACCATTAAAATATGTTCCTGATAATGATAAAAGTGATAAAAGGATATCTCTCTATGAGAAACATCTGAGTGATGCTACATATGATATGTGCTTCATGATATCATCTGTTTATACCGAGTCATTGATGAAAACTGAGGATATAGATACCTATTGAAAGTTGTCTCTACTTTGCGATCTTAATAAATTTATGGATAGAAATGAGATGTAAGATATATCCAATGATTTTTTTCACATAAATTCTTTGGGAGTATATTGTGGTAAGGCCTCATGTAGCACTATTATCAGCTACACTATATTCATGGACATCTTAGGGATTAAATTCATATATCAGTTGGATAAAAATATCATACTTTCCACAATTCCAAATACCTTATCAATCCTTATTATGAATTATATTATGAGAAATAATGAGAAGAGTCTTTTAGAACATATGACCATGATTCTCCAAGTGGATAAGGACATGGGGTGTGATAATCACATGATCCTTATGGTGAAAAATAAATGGGAGAAAAATGATAAGGGTCCTAATAATTATAAATAGTCTAAATAAAATGAGCATTGTTTTTCCAAGAAGAATTAGTTCCATAGTACATGTAAGGAAAAGGAGGCAGTATATTTTCCTTGTGTAAAGTGAGGCCACTGGAAGAGAAACAACACCGAGAAGCAAGTGGATTCTTAAAGGTGTGTTAATTAGAGAGTTTAATAATTCCATTTCAATAAATTGGGTATTAGATATCACTTGTAATTCTCAAAACAATATCCAAATATATAAACCAAATATATTTTAATGATTTCCATAGGAGAGAAGGATATGAGAGCTACAAATGGAGCATGGTTGGATTCCCTAGCCATTGGTGCCTACCACCATTCATTTCCAGCGAGAATGATTTTGGTTCACAAATATTTTTATTTTTTACCTATATTCACCATGAATATAATTTAAATGTCATGTTTAGATACATATGTGTTTATTTTAAAATTTGGATATAAATGCTGCATCTTTTATAATGGAAAAAAATGTTATTGGATAGTGAATTTTAATAACACTAATTGTGAATTAAATTATGAATATCAAGTGTCATAAATTGATAACGAATCGTGTTTTCATGACTAATATAACACCAAGATGTGGCATCACTATATTAGTATTGTAAACATGAATCATTTGTCAATGATATTTCAAGATCATTATTTTGAGTCTTCTAATCAAAAATTAGTTGATAGATGTCAAGAATGTTTATAAAGAAAAATGACCAAACCACCATTTTGTGGACAGTGTGAATGGGAAAATAACCTTGGGATTGGTACACACTATTGTGTGTGGACTATTTTCAGTAGAATATAGAGGAGGTTATCCTGGGTTCATAAATTATACTGATGAATTGATTGTATATGGATATATCTTCAAGATGAGGTATAAGTCTGAGTCCTTTGTGAAATTCATGGAATTCATGAATGAAGTAGATAATCATCTTGGTAAGAAGATAAATAATCTTTTATTGGATCTATATAGGGAATATCATTACCAATATCTCATCATTTATCTACGAGAGTTTGGGATTCTTTCTCAACTTAATCCACTATATTCACCACAGTGGAATGGTTTATGTGAACAAATGAATAATACCTTGTTAGATATGGTACAAGTGATGATTATTCCTGAAGATATTCCATTATCCTTTTGGGGATAAGCATTACACACAGTAGAATACATAGTAAACTAAGTACCAACATATGTTTAAAATGGAATTCCCTTCCAGTTATATAGTGGAAATAAACGCATTTTTAAAACATACATATGTATGGAATTTCAAGGATATTGTTAAGCCCTTCTAAGGAAACAAACTAACACTATGTGGTTGGAGGTGTATCTTTATAGGGTATCCCAATGAATAAAGTCGTACTACCTATAAACCCATTCAGAAAATAAAGTTATTATCCCCATAAGTGACATATATCTTGAGATTGATCATGTCCTCACAAAGGATAGTGGGATCAAGTTTCACTTCAATGAAGTTGATGCTCAAGATACATATGAGGTGGTACAAAAATAGATTCCATAAGTCCAAATGAAAGATTTTTTTCATGAAATAAAATTAATTTGTATCATTATAAGAAAGGAAAAATAACAAGAGATATATGGTTTTTTTATCCCTGAGGATAGTGAATGATTATTGGATGAAAATGATGATCCTATCACTTATAAAAATGCAGTAGATAGATCAAAAGATGAAATATGTCTAGAAGTATTGAATTCTGAGAGGGATTCTATTTATCAGAACCATGTTTGGAATATGGTTGATGTTCCAATTTATTTAAATAATTTGGAATAAAAATAGGTATTTAAAAGTGAACATGACAGGGAAAGTAATGTAATTACCTATTATGCAATGCAAGTGGATTAAGATTTTATACAATGTCAAGGAATAGAATAAAATTAAACATTTTTCCCAATTTATATGTTTAAATCCATCAGAATAACACTTGATATAGCATCTTAACAAGACTATGAGATTTGGAAAATGGATGTGAAAACTAAATTCATTAATGGGAACCCTCAGGAATATTTCTATATGGAACAATGAGAAGGGTTTGTGAATGTAGGTGATTCTAAATGAATTTTCAATTTTAAAAGATCAATTTATGGATTGAATTGAGCATCTAGGTCATCGAACATTGAATATGATGAATCCATAAAATAATTTGGTTACATATTAATGAATTTTAGTTGTGTGTTTATAATAGGTTTGGTGGGAATCTATTCATTGTTCAAGTAGTATTTTTTGATGACATATTACTTATTTGAAATGAGATACCATTCATACAATATTTTAAATATTGAATGAACAAATATTTCTATAAGAAATACTTTGGTGAAGAATCCTACATTCTAGGGATCAATTTCATTAATTAGAGATCAAAGTGGCTACTTGGAAAAAGTCAAAGTACATATATTGACCAGATACTAATGTGATTTAGTATGGAACAATCTAGTAGGGGATTGGTTCTAGTGTCACATGGTTTACATCATTCATCAAAAATTGTCTCTAGACACGACAAGATAAAGGGAGAATATATAAGATCACATACTCTTTAGAAATAGGATAAATAATTTATGCCATGTTATGTACTAGACATGATGTTACATATTCAATGAGCATGATAAGAAAATACCAGGAAGATCTAGGGTAATATCATTGGACCTGTGTTAAGGATATCTGTACGTATCTAAGAATAAATATGGATATGTTCCAAGAGTATGGTTGAAATGAGGAGATGGAAATCGTGGTTATATTGATGTTGTGTTTCTGATAGAGCATGATTTGAAGTCACCATAAGGATATTTTTTCTATATTAGTGGATGATATGTTAGATAGAATATTTCAATGTAGCCAGTTTATGCTGATTCTATAATGAATTCTGAGAATATAGAAGATTCTAATGTAGCTAATTCTGTTTTTTGGATTTGGAACTTTTTCTGAGAGATTTATGTTGTACTAATATGTAAATACCCTATCGCAATGTATTGTTATAATACGAGAGTGGTGGTTCTTGGAAAACTGCCAAGGTCACATCAACAGACCAAGAATATACTGTAGAAGTATTACCTCTTAAGGGATTTCTATCAGAGGGGTGAATATGCTGTAAGATGAGTATCCATAGAAAAGAATATGGAAGACACCTTAATGAAAGGCCTATCTCCGAATTATCATGAGTATCATCTATGTGCTACCAGACTAATTCTTTTTAGCAGTTGTCTCTATTTCCTGTAGAGTCTGTTGGAGTTGGTTCCCTAGAACCAACATATTTGTACTTTATGAAAAACTTGTATTGAATATTTTTAATATTAATAAACACCCCATCACATCATGAATGTTTTTATGTATATAATTGTATGTGATAATGTCTTCTCAGTGCCTGTCACACTAAAATCTCACAGTAGTTCCCCTCTATAGTTGAGAACCTATAAGTGCTAAAACCATATTCTTGAATATATGTACTATAAATGGATGAAACCATTTGAGGGACACAAGTGACATGTGCTATAAGAGGTGGGGACTCATAGTAATTTGAGGCACCATCTCATGGTGTATGCCCAGGGTAATATCTAGTATGGATATTATAAAAATGAGACCATCTGATATGAAATCCACATTTTTATGTGTTATTGTGTGATTCTATATATGGATGTGTCTATGAGTATATATACATTAATATTATTATTAATGAGTATTAAGAGTCATTCACTTAGATGTATTGACTGAAATTGTGATGAAAACGTTTTCTGGTGATGTATGATTGGTTGGGTGCTTCATCAGTAATATTTCATTAATGAATAATGTGAGATATGAGTTAACCCTTATTTTCATTAACGTATGTTAATATATCATTCCCTTTGAGGAAAATTATATTTCCTAAATAAGTCCTTATCCATCGTGTTCTATAGGCATGTTCCATTTCCATAAATTCAAAAAAGTGATATCGACAACATAGGCTGATGGCACTGTCTGGAAACCTGATTTATTAAAGATATTTTTATAAATGGATTGTATTATAAAGTAAGCCTTCATATTTGGTTACATGTCATTGAGACTTTATTTTATTTCTATATGGGTGCGTTATCATGTTGTTAGACACTAACCATAAACTTTATGCTACTTCACATATTGCTATGGAGAATGTGGCCAAGAGGGTCTCACACTATGTGTATCCAGAATCATAGTAAAATAATATACTATGTTTTTTAAAAAAGTTGACTAAATATTATTTCTTTATGTGATTTAATAATTATTCACATATTAGTTATCACATTTATTCCATCACTATTTATTTGAGAGAATATATTGTGAGCACAATATTTCATAAATATTTATTTTCTATTCAGTGAATTTAATTTTTATTTATTTGTTAGGGATTAATGTAGTGATATTTATTTAAAAAAATTATAGAAATTATTAAAGGCCTAATAAATATTTTTGAGTAATAGCATATTATGTTTAATGGCCGAGTGATAAATTGAAAGATTGAATATTATTTAATAAAAAATGATTAATTATAATTCACAAGTTCAACGCATATCAAAAAATCAGAATGGTAATATTATTATTTTACATTGGGGTTTACTAGGATTAAATTAATAATAAGGTCACTTGTGAAAATATTTAATTTTAACCCTAGACATATAAATATCCAATTAATTTATTATCTAATGATCTAATACTCCAATTCATAATAAATCTTGGAGGATCCTCTCAATATTATAGAGTTCCCTTCTCTAATAATACTCCCATGAATGGTGAAAAATTGTCCCCATCTAATCAAGGAGCATGCATTGGAAGTGATTCTTGTGGAAATAATTTCGGATGATAGAATTAGTCGAATATTTTGTGCTAGAAATTTAAAACACCATCCTTAACATCTTAATAATCCTATAACACATATAGATTACCGCTAAAGGAAATATACACTTGGATTATAGAATGTAGTGACAATGCACCACAGATCTGTCACCAGATTCATCAATAAGGAAATAATTCCATATAAGTAATTCTTAATCCAATTAATTTGATTAAAAATTGTACATTTTAATATTTCATCTCTCGAATCTGTTGTTATTAATTTTTTTTGTCATTGATAAAGTTCCATTTATCACATATTTTAAAAATCAAATAGATCTTGGATTGATCACTGATCATGGAAATAGCAATGTTGGGAACACACATCGCACACTTTCAATGTGCCCAAAAGGTAAAATTAATTTTCTATAATTTCATGTCATACCACCTTAAGTTTCTTATGCTTTAGGTATTAGGAATTGAAAATACATAGTTCATGGCACTTGATTATGATATTTGATAAGCAGTTCATGATCATATAATGTTATGATCATGTTCTCATTCCCTTGTGATTGTGATTATGATTATGATCAAACATATCATTTAGCTATCTATAATATGCATTGAGATCACCACTTGGTATGTTTCATTTATGTATGTTGTGAAGATATATATTTTATGTGTCCAACAAGGGATATGTTAATAGAGAACCAACATGGAGAAAATCTAGATCAATTATGGATGTTTTTTTATGTTTTCAGAATTCTAATATTACTATACCAATATGGTTTTTGGTATCTATTTTTTGAATGTAGTATAGATTCCATGAAAATGGTGTAATGTATATATAGGTTAATCAAGGGTCTCTATAGTTGGTTCTTCAGTTTTATGATATAGGTATGATGATTCTATTATTTTCTTATAAATAACCTTCTATTTTTCTATTTTGAGAATGAGTATGATGGGTAGAAGTTTTTAGCTGCCTAACCATGTTGAGTAATGATGTCTATTTTGTGGTTTTTATATTTTGGGTAGATTCTCATGATTATAATAAAATTAAGTGATAGTTATCTTATAATAAATCAGGTCACATGTGAGGTGATCTATTTTCAAGAGGAGATCTCGGGGAGGTTCTAAATTAATGAGACTAACATTTCATGTAGTATGATAATCTTATACTTGTGATAGATGAATCACATGAGAATGATTCAGGTAATAATTATATGTGTTAGTTACATGTCAGACTATTTATTTTACAAATCATTGAATAAATATGTACAATCATAGGTTCAATTGTTTAAAAGAAATGTTATCGGTATTGTTTCATGGGATTATTAATGAAATGAGTAATGTCCCTATGTAGTTGATGATACATCGACATTGAATCCGGAGTGATGTGATGGCTGGTCCATAGGCCAGGGGTCGATGACTAGCACCAAGGCGTAAAACCCAACAAAATGGGGAAGGTATTACCTTTAATAAGTAAACAAACGCCACAGAGTAAGCAATCAGAAATACACACTAAGTAAAACTGGATACAATAGTTAGTGCGGAAAGTAAATGGGCTAGAATACAAACCCAAACTGAAATAATGGTACAACTGGAAAGAAGGTACATCAACTAAAAGTAAAGCAGCAACGTCGAGCCATCCACTGAAAGTCCCACTTGAAGGGTGGGTACAGATAGCCTCCTCAGCTCCTCGGTTCTAGCCATCTGTTCCATGTACGTCCCGCCCAGTGGTCCACCTCCAGGTACCGACTTGCCCCACAAGCCTCAACCACGATCAGCACTGTCTGTCGTGTGCATCCAACACAACGTAGTGCGGGCATAGCCCGTGCATGGGTGAGTATACGCTACTCAGTAGGGACCCTGAGACCCCCGAAGGTCTCCCAGAATCCAAAAAGGATAATCCACAATGGAAAGATAAAATCATGATGTAACATCCAACACTACTTAGGTATATGCCCACACATATACCTATGTCATCAATTCCTGTTCGGCTCCAATATATGAGCCCAAGTTCGATCATGTCCACGCAGGATTGTACAACCCAATCCACACAAGAAAACACAACTTAATCCACATAGGAAATCAAGTCAATTTTATCGAAGATAATGATTGAATGTAAAGACTCAGCTCAAACATGTATACTTCTTCGTATGGTGATAGAGATGATCAAATATAGACACTGATTCATCTAAGTTGGGACCCACGTAGGATACTAAACTAGCTAAGCTGTCGGGCCTACATAGGATACACACCAGCCACTCTGCCAGACCCACGTAAGATATAAGAATAGAGTCAATACTGCCAGACCCACATAGGATACAAGAATGGTAGTCATCACCGTCGAACCCATGGAGGATTTCAGTACGGTCTTCATTGCTGCCGAACCCACGGAGGATTTCAGTGCAGTCTTCATCGTCATCGCACTCACGGAGGATTTCAGTATGGTCTTCATCGCTGCCGAACCCATGGAGGATTTCAGTGACGTCTTCATCTCTACTGAACCCACGGAGGATTTCAGTGCAGTCGTCGTCGCTGCCGAACCCAGAGAGGACTTCAGTGTAGCCATCATCGTCGTCACAGTCGCAGCCACCTCTAGGGTTCCTGCACACATCATGATCTATTCTAGGAGGTTCCGTTACATGAGCCAAAGGAAGGTTGATACATCAACTGACACATAGTCTTGAGTTGATGTATCCCCATAGTTCCGTATCGACAAAAGGAACTCAATGCGACAGACGGCGCGTCAATCGGACGCCTTGTCTAAGAGTTATTGGCCTTTTCGTTCCAGGGCACGGTTAGTTTTTAAGTCAAAACAAACCCGAGGGCATTCCAGCTGTGTCCATACCTCAATCGGGGTAATCGAAAAGGTTCGTCTCACTATTAGGAATCCGAAAAAGTCGACGGCACGTCAATCGGACTTCCGAAGCTCAAGTTATAAGCGTTTCCGCTCCGAGGGATAGGTTTGTTTCGTGTTCACACCAACCCAGACATACCCAAAGTTCTCTGAAACCTTGATTGTAATATTTAAAATGACCATCTCTTTCCAAGGATCGCATCGCAACTGACATTGCATCGATCGGAGGTCAGTAGCCCATGATATGGTCGTTTGAACGGAATTTTTCGATAATAGGGGGTTTGGGCTCGGACCGACCGGGCCAAAGACCCCCTGGGTCAACCCAAACCCGGTCGACCCGAATCAGGTCCGGGTCCAGCCCTTTAGGGCAAGGCCTGGCCTGCTGGGCGCGGCTCGTCCACTGACACGGACCGGCCTGGCCGACGCGGCCCGACCTGGTGCGGCCGGGCCGACCTGGGTGGTCGGTTGGCCTCGCGCCGGCACAACCCGCATGGCCATCTCAGTGCTGGGCGAGCCGTTGTGGAATGGGGTGAGGCTTCCTACCTTGATTGAAACTGAGGCCCCACGTGGGGGTCCGCTCATATGCCAGCCAGGGGTTACGACCCCCGGGATTCTCAGAAACCAAACGGTTTGTCCGGCCGGTGAGTCACCGCGAGACCAGCCGGTCCCACCCCCTGTGCACCAGCGGCTCCAACCGCCCACTCTTACTCTTCTCCGGCCAAAGGCTGTGGCCTAGGTCTGACTGGCGTGGTAAGACGGCGCCGCGCCCCTCCGTCGTGGCCCCGCTCCGGCCGCGACCTCTTCATGGTTCTCCGGCGAGACGCGACGGGCCCGTGCCCCTTCGCCGCGGCCCGACTCCGGTCGCGGCTTCATTCGGCCTCAATGGCACTGCACAACAACTCTGTGCTTCTTCGCCCGTTCCTCTTGCTTTTTCACGGTTTCGTTGCACTGCGCTACCTTGTTCTTTCCGCGACAAGTACAAGGGGCCAGAAATACATGCCCAAAAGAAAGGTACAGCTACAGCCGAAAGAAAAATACAACTCAAAAGGGAAACAGCTGAAAGGTGACGAGCCGCTCCTGGATCGTCCTTCAACTTCCTACCTGAAGGGTAGGTACAGATCTCCTCCTCAGCACTCCACGTCTATCAGTCTCCTCCGAGTAACGACTCGTCATGAAATCTACCGCGGGGCACTGACTCGACGTGATATCCTCCTCCAGGAACTGACTCGTCGTGAGATCCTCCTCCGGGTACCGTCCAGCTCTACAGGCCTCAACCAAGATCAGGGATGTCCGTCGTTTGCAACCAATACAACGTAGTGCAGGCGATGCCCATGCAGGGGTGAGTATATGATACTCAGTGGGGACCCCGAGACCCCCAAAGGATTTCCAGAATCCACAAAGGATAATCCACAAAGAAAAGATACAATCACGAAGTAACCACCAACTCTACTTAGGTATATACCCATACATATACCTAAGTCATCAATTTTAGCTCAGCTCCAACATCTGAGCCCATGTTCGATCACGTCCACGCAATATAGTACAACCCAATCCACACAGGAAAGCACAACTCATTCCATATAGGAAGCCTTTCAATCATATCGAAGATAATGATTGAAAGTCAAGACTCATCTCACACAGGTATACTTCTTCGTAATGTGATAGAGATGATCAGATGTAGCCATTGATTATTCTAAGCTGGTACCTAGTAGAATACAAGTACAAAGTCAAACACTACCAGACCCACGTTGGATACAAGAATAGTAGTCATCGCCATCAAACCCATGGCGGATTTTAGTATGGTCGTCTTCGCTGCTGAACCCATAGAGGATTTCAGTGCAGTCATCATCACTGCCGAACCCACGGAGGATTTCAGTGCAGTCATCATCGCTCCCGAACCCACGGAGGATTTTAGTGCAGTCGTCATTGCTGCTGAACCCACAGAGGATGTCACTACAGTCTTCATCGCTGCTGAACCCACGGAGGATCTCCGTGCAGTCGCAATCGGTGCCGAACCCCAGAGGATTTCAATGTAGTCGTCATCCCTGTCGAACCCACGGAGGATTTCAGTGCAGTCGTAATCACTGCCGAACCCTCGGAGGATTTCAGTTTAGTCGTCATCACTTCCAAACCCACAGAGGATTTCAATGCAGTCATCATCGCTGCCGAACCCATGGAGAATTTCAGGGTAGTCGTCATCGTCGTTGCCGTCGCAACCAGCTATATGGTTCCCGCACACAACATGCTCGATTCTGGGAGGGTCCGCTCCACGAGCCAAGGGGGGGGGGGGGTCGATACATCAACTGACACATAGTCCGGAGTTGATTTATCAAAAATTTCCATCTCAACAAAAGGAACTCAACTTATGAGACGGCGCGTCAATCAGACGCCCGGTCTGAGAGTTATTGGCTTTTTTCGTTTCAGGGGCCCGGTTGGTTTTTCAGTCAAACCAACACGACCGCACTCCAACTGCGTCCAATCATCGAGCGGAGATAAGTGCATGACCTGACGCATATCATCGACCATGGGGAGCTAGACATTGATGATGAAGAAACTTTTTCAAAGGTCCCAGTAGAGATCGAGGATCGATAGGATCGGGCCCTATGTGGACGTTCAATACCTCTAGTGCGCATTAGATGGTCGCACGGGAACCTCCAGGAGAACACTTGGGTGCAGAAGGAACAGAAGAGTGCTTAGTACCCTCATTTTTTCCCCTAGTTTGTGATGTATCTTTATGGGGATGTAAAGCCCTGAGGTGGGAGTAATGTAAAGACCCGTAAAGTTAGAGGTAAATTTTTTTTCTTAATTTTCTTTGGGATTTTACAAGTACGCAGTTTCTGACGGCACCTGATTCGGAGGTCCGAGGTGCCCGGAATCATTTTTCCAAAGATTATCTCGGGTACGTTCAGTGAACGAACAAGCAGGTTTTTCTAACTTTTGAACCGTTGCTCGAAATCGAAATCCTAGGGAACTAATGGAATCGCAGCGCTGGTAATTTCTTAGAAACTCCTTTTCGAGAGTTGCGTTTCCTCGGGTGTGGTTATTTAAATATTGGTTAACTAATGAATAAAATAAAAGTTGTGCAACAATTTTTATTTTATGTTACAAGTAGTTTAAACATACATATGGATGTTGAGGTGGGAACCACTATATCTTAACCCCCTCTTGGTAGGATATTAGTGAAGCGGGGCCCACATGATCCCCACCCCTTAAAATCCCTTTTTAACCTCCATCTCGTGCATTTAATTTGTAACTCACCCGCACCCCTTTTAAATGCCATGTCAACCCTCAAAATTAATTTGGATATTAAACACTCTTCAATTATGTCAATTAATTGAACGAGATTTGTTTTTGAATTTCAAATTAATGGCATGCATGATTGATAATAAAATAAGACCTGACATATTTTATTAGGGGTTAATTCGTTGTGCAAAAGGAAAGAGAGGACTCTTGTGCTCTTGAGGATTATCTTCTTCTTCATCGAAGAACGCGAAGAATGCCGAGTCTTCGACGAAGAACTCCATCACCACAAGGGAATCACCGTGCCATCTCCTCTCTTCTCCGCAGACGGCGAGAGACACCTTCTTCGGAGAACGACGAAGCACCACATCTTTATTTGGAGAACGCCAATGACACTTATGGAGCATCGATCTGCGACGTCGTATTCCGCTATGCCATCCTCCGCAACGTCCTTTTCCCGCAACGAACCTCATTCGACGACATCATCATGGTAGGACTTGTTTTTGCTCATGAATTATTCCTTTTTTTCCATTGTCCATTACTTGAGCTGCCTGTTATCGTTATAACGGGAGGAGGTCGGACCACATGAACACATCTGACCCTCCTCCCCATTTTGATGTTGTACTTGTCACGGCACGAACAAGGTAGCGTTGTGCAACAGCACCACGCAGAAGCAAGAGGAACGGGCGAAGAAGCACAGCGCCATTGAGGCCGAACGAAGCCGCGGTCGGAGCGGGGCCGCAGAGGAGGGGTGGGGCTCCGTCGTGCCACGCCGGTCGGAACATTTCCACGACCTTTGGCCAAGTCGGAGTTGGAGAGGGTGGCCGGAGCCGCTGGCCGCCGATACACAGGGGGCCGGGACCAGATGGTCCCGCGGTGACTCACCGACCGGTCAAACCGGCCGGTTTCCGAGAAGCCCAGGGGTCGTAACCCCCGATTGGAAAAGGATTGGACCCCATGTAGGGCCGCGGTTTCAATCAAGGGGGGTAGCCACCCACCCACCCCCCCCCCCCCCCCCTTTCCACAATGGCTCGGCCAGCGCCGAGCTGTCTATGCGGGCCGTGCCCTTGCCAGGCCAACCAGCCTCCCAGGTCGGATAGACCTCACCGAGCCGGGCTGCTCAGGCTGGGCCGGGTCGTGCCGGCTAGGCCGCGCTGCGCCGGTCGGGCCGGGCTGCACTCACCGGGTAGGGCAGCACCATAAAAGGCTAGACCCGAACCGAGTTCAGGCCGACCTAGTGGGTCTTGGGCCGGGTCGGTCCGGGCCCAAAACCCCCTATTCTTCGGACAATTATGTTCAAATGCCCACATCATAGGCTACAGATCTCCGATCGATGCACCATCATTTGAGATGTGATACTTTGATCGAGACAATCGTTTCAGTATATTACACTCATGGATCCAGAGAACTTTGGGTACGTCCGGGTTGGTTTGAACACGAAACCAACTGGGCCCTCGGTACGGAAACACTTATAACTAGAGATCCATACGTCTGATTGATGTGTCGTCGACTTTTTTGGATTCCTCTTAGTGAGACAGACCTTTTGGATTACTCCACTCGTTTTTTGGATGCAGTTGGAGTGCGATCGGGTTGGTTTTCACTTAAAACCCAACCGGGCCCCTGGAACGAAAAAGCCAATAACTCTCAGACCGAGTGTCTGATTGACACGCCATCTGTCGCGTTGAGTTCCTTTTGTCGAGAAGGGACTTTGGGGATACATAAACTCCATATTACTTGTCATTTGATGTATCAAACCCCCTTTGGCTCATGGAGCGGACCCTCTCGGAATCGAGCATGCTGTGTGCGGGAACCCTAGAGCTGGCTCCGACTACGACGACGATGATGACTGCACTGAAATCCTCCGTGGGTTCGGCAGCGACGATGACTGCACTGAAATCCTCCATGGGTTTGGCAGCAATGAAGAATACACTAAAATCCTCCGTGGGTTTGGTAGCGATGAAGACCGTACTGAAATACTCTGTGGGTTCGCCGACGATGAAGACTGCATTGAAATCCTCCATGGGTTCGGCAGCGATGAAGAACGTACTGAAATCCTCCGTGGGTTCGACAGAGATGACTATGGTTCTTGGATGCTATGTGGGTCTGGCTGTATTAACTCTGTTCTTGTATCCTACATGGGTCTGGTAGAGTGGCTGGTCTGTATCCTATGTGGGTCCGACAGCTTAGCTGGTTTAGTATCCTATGTGGGTCCCATCTTTGATGAATCAGTGGTTATATCTGATCATCTCTATCATCTTATGAATAATTATATGTATGTGAGCTGAGTCTTGACTTTCAATCATTATCTTCGATATCATTGACTTGCTTTCCTATGTGTATTGGGTTGTGTTTTCCTATGTGGATTGAGTTGTACTATCCTGTGTGGATGTGATCGAACTTGGGCTCGGATGTTGGAGCCGAACTGGAATTGATGACTTAGGTATATGTATGGGAATATACCTAAGTAGTGTTGGATGTTACTTCGTGATTGTATCTTTCCTTTGTGGATTATCCTTTGTGGATTTCGGGAGACCATCAGGGGTCTCTATTGAGTGGCGTATACTCACCCCTGCACGGGATATGTCCGCACTATATTGTGTTGGATGCAGACGACAGACATCGCTGATCGTGGTTGAGGCATGTGGATCAAGTCGGTACCTGGAGGTGGACCACTGGGCGGGACTTACACGGAATGGACGGCTGGACCTGAGGAGCTGAGGAGTCTATCTGTACCCACCCTTTAGGTGGGACTTCCAGTGGGCGGACCGTTGTTGCTACTTTACTTTCAGTTGTTGTACCTTCTTTCCAGTTGTACATTACATTCAGTTTGGGTTTGTATTCTGGCCCATTTACTTTCTGCACTTACTATTTTACCCAGTTTTACTTAGTGTTTACTTCTGATTGCTTACTCTATGGTGTTTTTTTCTTATTAAAGACAATTCCTTCCACATTTTGTCAGGTTTTACGCCTTGGTGCTAGTCACCAGCCCCTGGCCTATGGGAGGTGGGCTTGGGGTAGTCACAGCACGGGTCCCGAGGATGGGTCGTGATAGGTTAATGAAATGTAAGACATTATTTTCCGTGATAATTGAACATAGATATCTATAAATACATATCAATTAGTCCTTAGTGTACTCATATTCTAGATACAAGAATTCGCAACACAACACATTAGTTTTACATGGTTCACCGATAATGGATATTCCAAGGAGAAGACCTTGATTGTGAATTGGTCATACTAAAATCCAATAAGGTTCACAGTATCTTATGGATTATAATCAATCCTACATAGTTACTTCATTATAGGAACAATTCTATTATAATAATTTTAGGGGAATAACATTGCCTCCCTAAAATCACTTTCATCGAGTCTCCGTTATTGACTACCATGGATAATGTATCTCTCAGTTTCTTTACTTATGGTTTCATTAATATATTAGGCACACAAGTCATTGTCCCTTATTATCATATAATTATTCTTGTACCCTAATTGTAATGAAATTTTCTAGAATTAACTTTCTTCTCAATATTCATGTTTATAACCTCTTTTTCATGAATCTATTTCAAATTCATTTATCTATTGTAATTTTTCTCAACAAAATCAATTTTTCTCTTTTTAACAATCATTAAACACCTATGTTTTCCTAAAACCTTTTTATATTAACTCCACACAATAGTTTTTGCTCAAATATTTTTTCATGCAACTCTGAATTTCATGAAAAATAAATGTTTCATGAATCTTCATTTTCTTCATAGGCACAAGTTAAATTCATCCCCCTAATCAAATTCATATAACTCATTAGTGAAGTGATGGATTTAGATATTTTTATACAGAGTTTCCACAAATGAAGGAGTTGTCCACCTATTTATAGACATTGATGAAATTTCATACAACTTCCTTGTGTGACTTAGAATATACATGAAACATTTCATGGGTGCAAAAAATCAGGATTCGATGTATCCTTTAATATGAAAATCACTACCTTCAAGATAAATGACCTATTTGTTGTGGGTAAGTGAAACACTTCCTATGATGTGAAACCCCAATTGTACTGATGTTTAATAACTTGTAAAAATGAAATCCTTTTCCATATTTTGATGAGGTAGCCCTGGTTCTTTCATGGAATTACCAGTAAGATCACATGTGTTACAAACAGCCTGATCAAAATAGTGTGTATTGATAATAAAAAACAACATGTTTCTAGCTAAGAAAACTCTAGTTCCAAAAATTTATAATTTCTTTTTGGAAAAAAAGAAAAAATTAAACATAGAAAAATCCATAAAACATGTTGATCGCTATGAAATAGCTCATCCATCATTATATGTTTACAAGAGAAAACACGTTGTAGAAAACAAGAGTTAAAGGGTGAATTTCATGCCTCGAAGGACCTCATACTGGAAAACCTATATTATATTGAAACTAACGCACTGATATTATCCATTCTCCATTTTTGGAAGTAAATCCAATAAAACAATATTTTTTTCCTGTAGCATCCAAAACACACCAAGATTGTGTCACCCCTAGGATCCTAAACGACATTCTTAAATAGATTCATCCATTTAAAAGAATGGTAGATGGTTTAAACTATAGCCTCACCATACAATGGGATTTGGATGAAACACCAAGGTTCAACTGATGTGTCCCAAAAATTTCTTCTTCCAAACACTTAGTTTGGATTCCAACCACATGCTCATTACTTCCAACATGCTCCATTTTAATCACACCTTTTTCAACATTTTCCTTCATGAAGTGATATCTGAGCTCAGTATGTTTGGTTTTAGTGTGTTGAATTAGATTTGTTTTGATATCTATCATGATCTTAGTACCACTCAGTATCACCATCATTTTCGCCACCACATCAACCATATCAGAATGATTTTTCCTCCCACACAATTGAATACAACATTCCTTTTTTCATATATATATATAATCTTCTTCATTTGTACTAAGAAAAGTTCTTTTTTTTTCTCAACTATCCAACACATTTTATTTTCAATGAACAACTCATCACCAATTTTAGAATTTCAATCCCTAAATCTTTACCCAAGTCAGTATCATAAAATTTGGATAACTCATTATCCCATGATTTAATAAAGTGTAATAATCAAATTTGGAGTGTTTTGAAAATAGAACATGATTCTTTGAACTTATACTAAATTACCTTTCTTATAATTAATTTGGAAACGATTAAAAAACACTTTCCAAGGATGATATATTCCCATGATGTATTAAAATATAATAATCCTCCAATTATCCTCTAGTACGAGGTAACATCGACAAATTTCACATCCTCATCATTTCCACAATTAATCCCAACTACAGTTGAAGAAAAAAATTATTTGGAGTCATGCATGTTGAATTTATTTATATTATATCATGAATAATTTTTCTAATAAATTCAGTTGTATTTCTTCTTTTGAGTCACATGTATCACCAAAACTTATGTTGGATCATCAATCAATGAAATTTCAAATTTTATGTTCATGTGATTAGAAAATTATTCGACTAATACACGCTAACATCCACAAAATATATTATCATCCACATATAGTACCACTATAAATTGATATCCCAAATAATTCATCAGAATCATATTATGGATGAATCCCCCTTAATTTAAAATGACCTTTCTTTATATAATGATCTATTCAGGAATACCATGCTCATGGTGCCTCAATTAGACCCTATAAAAAATTGGTTATTCTAAAAACCTTTTTAATATCTTCCCATCAGAAATCCCTCTAATTTTTATATAAAATTTGTCTTCAAGAACTCCATTTAAGAATTTGGTTTTGAAATGATTTTAATAAACGTTGTACGCTCATTGAATCGGCATGGATTTGAGGCGGATATTCAACTCTAGTTGAGAAACATTAGAAAATGTTTTTTGACATCAATTACATCAATTTTTTCAAAGTCATTAAACCACATGTGTTCTTTGTATCTTCCCATTTTCTTGATCATCAATTTTTTTTTGTGATCCACTATATTCAACTCATATTGTGATTTTATGCCCTTTAAATAAGATGTGAAATTTGGAATTTTTTAATCTGATACACTTCTTGATTCATGTCTTTAAACCTCGATTAAACCTTATCTACTAATTATTATGAGTTTGGTCATAAAATCGATTGGATACCATGATGTTATCCATTCGGAATTTTCCATGTTTGTGCTGGTACTGTCTAATCTCCAATGATATTATATTTACCAACATATTTTCTGATATTTCTCCTATGAGGTGTCATTATGTTTTCAATAATAATGGTTTCATATTATGATTATAACTTTGAAATATCATTATTTCATTAAACATGAATGTTTTTAAACCATTTCACAATTATTGAATTTGAATCTATCCCTCTTATACTCTCTTCTTTAGCAACAATCATATCAATATGTTAACTCCAAAATTTATTTATAATTTTATCTTCAATGATTATGGAATATTTCCTCTCCACATTATTTTTATGTTGATTATTTTATAATCTACAGGATTTAATATTCACTGAGTTTCCAATTAATATTCCCACATAAGTAGTATCAATATATGTTCTCTGATTTCCGTTATTGTTTCATATGAAACATTTACATCCAAAAATTTAAAATAATTTACTAAGGGATTAATTCCATGACACTTCTCATATGGTTTAATTTTCTTTTCCAAGACTCACCCTACTCAAATGTTCGTGTGCATAGAAACATGAATATCTAATTTCAAATATTTATTATAAACAAGACTCTCAGTAAACATATTTTTGGCCATAACATTCCCCTATCTAGTTCTGTGCTTAATGAACCTTTTAGGTTTTCACATTCAATACACGTTATTATATATCCTATGTTTTAAAATATAATTTTCAAAATCAATGTATGTGTATTTTGTTCAATTATCAGAACATTATATCTTTATTCTGTAGCAATTTTCATTCTCATCTTTTTGGAGATATCACTTCATGCAGTTAATAACTTCTTACTTATGATGCATAAATACGAAACATGTCATTATACTATATCCATCAATAAAAAAATTAATTTCATATATATATATGTCTACCACATTCATTTGGACACAAACATTTTTCTAGACTATATCAAGAAAATTTCAATCCCCTTTTTACATAGATTAATAAGAATTTTGGACCCTCATTCAATGAATGAAAGAACTACATGTCTTTTCTATATCACGCTTCTTATTTGGAATGTCTAAAAAATTATATTGGATAAGTTTCCCAGATTTTTTAATTAGTTTGAGAAAAACAACAATTACACAAATTGTTTTCTTCTACTATTGATAAGAAAAATTTGCTTTACTTACTATCTACTAGTTATAAGTTATGATTTATCATATAGACTTTCTTGAGATAATTCCCTTCGATGAAATTGATGGTGCACCCCTGTGGAAGTAATATCAATACCAGTACTGAGTCATAGAGTTGACTCATACTAATGAGATTTTTTTAAATCCATCCACATAGACACATTCATTTTTAGTAGTTCTTTATTTTCTTAATCAGTGTTTCCATAAACATTTTCTTTTGGGAACCATAGTTTCCTAATATCAGTATTCAGTCAAATAATTCCCTATAATTTTTCAAAATGAATCCTATCATGTGGGATTATCATCCACTATCCTGAATCTAGTTTCTACTTTTTTTATAGATTTTAGTGAAATATATTCGAATTTTTCTCTCTCAATTATCTTATTTACCTTTAATAAGATACCAAATCTAGTGCAGGTATTAGAATACATTATCAATCCTTTTCATTATGTGTGGTTGTTTCAAACATGTTTTCTTCTTTCAATGGGGAATACCTATTTTAAAGGTATTTTATCTTGGCTGACATGTATTAAATTGTCTCGATGTTCTGTAGTTATCATATCAACCATTCTTCTGCCTATAATGAATATCATTTTGAACATTGTTAAAATAATGGATAAAATAATAAAAGTACTATTTATTCTAAATCGTTATGGATAGGGTATCATTGTCTTTTGGTGAATACCAAGTGCATCCCCATTTAGATATCTCCAAACCTCTTCATTGTAGGTCGTTTATTGGCCTAGAAAGTCATATAAATTTCATTTCATAAGAGGACATGTCATCTCACATCAATTTATCCACATGTCCCATTATATTTTATGTGTATTTTATTTGTGTTAATATATGGATAATTGAGTATTATCTTTATCTCCCATATCGAATTGGTTCAAATCTATTTCATTTAGGACATCAACTCCCATTATGATACGTTTAAATTCTTCTTCCTTTTTTTGGATTATCTAATATCCATCCATTAATTATTCTATGTAACAATTCATTCCACTTTTACAAATAAATTTAGATCATAGATCATTCAATGATTTATATACTAATTCAAAACCACATTTAACTATTTCTGAAACCTTGGAATCCATAAGACTTTCAACAATATAATTCCATCTTTATTTTCATCAATTTCAATTTAGTTTATACTTTATTCATTATATATATGTCTGTTTCTGTCTTATACTTTTTGTAAAATTGTGATTCATGTTAATTGATACATTTTCCCTAATATTGTATCTTATTTCCAACTTTATAACCTCTTTTGATCTTTTAGGAGTGTTGAAATTTTCTTATTCCTCTACTTCGAGCTGAACAATCATTGCTCCATGATGATCCACATACTCTAAGGAATCTCTTAACAAAGCTCCAATATTTCTTTTTTTTTTAAATTTTAACAATGTACAAGGAACTCTCATGCTCAAATTTTATATTGAAAACACAATAATTATTAATTTTTTCCTCATTCATCAGTTAACCATTCTAAAATGTAGCCCTCATGGAATCTTTAGCATTGGATTTAAACTTTGGTTATATATACTAAAAAAAATATTTATCCTCCTGTACTTTTTTGAAAATGAAACCCATTATATATATTTTGTATCCTGATTTGATGTCACATTATTTAGGTAAACCCCTATATGTCCTCATCGTGATTTATACTTAAATTTCAACATCATAGAATTTCCTTGATATCTATGTAGTAATGTTCGTACTTTACGTAAACAAAAACATTTCAAATGAATATCTCCTTAAAATATCTATATTTGTTTTTTAATTTTCAATAAGAAGGTGAAAAAGTATTATCATCTTTATTTTCACTAACTTTTTAAATATCAAGTTTTTTCATGGATTTGATTGTTATTCCTTTGTTTAATCGAATATTTTTATCTTTTTGTTTTACTATAATTTCAAAATCCACATGTCTTCTTAGAATATCATTAAAAGAAATATTAGATATATCCCTTACCTTAAGGGATAACACTTTGGGATTTTATAGAGGTAGAATCCTTCTAATTATATTCTTTACTATATCAAAATCTATAATTTCTTCCCCTATTGCAAAAATTTCTCAAAAAAATTATGTAATATGATAAATGTATGTTTCTACATTTTCACTTAGATGCATTTGTATATTGTCAAACAATTTTTAATGAACCAGAAGAATGGACACCATGAATTTTATATCGTCTTCATATATATATATTTTCCATTTTATTCTACTAGAACATGTCTATATTAAGAAATAATCACCTTAAAAAATATTTGACCAGATAATTCTATAGTAAGATGAATTTGATCTTTGGCATCTACATAAAGAATTTTCTTGACAGTTTAAGTCCTAAAAAGACACAAAACATCATAAACATGATTCACATGAACTATTACATAGAGAATATCCATCCAAAAAGACCATAGATTATATCTCATTCTATTAATTAATGTTTGGAAGTTTATTTCCTGAAAATGGGATCTCCCCTAATGTTATTTGATTTATCTGTCAAATAAAAATCAAAGGACTGAATTGATTCCAAAAAAAATCTCTGAGAAAACATTTTATACCAAAGAACAACCAATGATGGTTTGGTAGAATCAGGGTGTAAATATTTCATTAAATAATAAGGAATATGTCCCCATTGTTTTTGGAGATTTATGAACCTATCTAAAGGAATTATGTAATTATCAAATAACCATATACAAAAATTGAAACATAACACAATAGTTTTATTTAGTTCACTATTATTAGTTATTCCAAGTAGAATACTCTGAATTTTTTTTGGTCATACCATAATCCACTAATATTCACTAGATATCATGGATTAAAATTTACCATACGTGTTCACTCCATGTCAGGAACACCACCACTAGATGAATTTTAGTGCCAGAAGAAACCCTCCCAAGGATCAATTCTATTGACACCCCCTTTCCCATTCCCTTGGATGAATCATTGATTAGTTTATAAAGATGAATGTCAGATCTGTTGATTTGAGATATAATTCAATTTTCCTTTATTGGAATGAGAATATTATTGCACCACAGTCTTGAATAAATGATCTTGAATGAATGATTCACTCAAAGAAATTTAAAACCTATTACTCAGAGAACTCTAAAACATTTATGAACTCTTTTATTTTTCCAAAACACATTAGTTTTCATGAAACATTATCATCATCATGAAAAAACCCTGTTTTGGAAAATGAAATCACATTCATGAAATACCTAATTTTTCAATAGAAATTGTTTTTTCATGAAATTATAAATTTTTTTTGAACTGAATGTTTCAATAATCTCTCATATACATGATAGACACAAGTAAATGTATCTCCAAAATTCTGCATAACATAATACATTCACAAAGTAGAGGTCTGATTAATTTTTTACATATTTAAGATAATTGAAGGAAGTATTCTTCTATTTATAAACATAGATAACCCACCATTAATAAACTTTTTGGGATACCAAATTTTAGTTAATCATTACATTGGAACATATATTGACTAATTCGATGTCTCCATTTGTGCACACCTCACTAACATAACACAACATCAAATCTATTTTATGGGTGAGTGAAAGACGTCATGTTTCAGACTATATTGACATTCATGAAGTTTTATATCATTTAGTATATATAGTCCTATTCATTATTTTTATGTGATGGAATCTAATATTCACTTACACACAAAACTATAAGAATATATTTACATTTCACACAACTATTGTATTTATATGACAATCTCTATTTTGAAAAAAAATGAACATTATCAACCCTCCAAATATTAGACCCCAAAATTCTAGAAAACACTTGGAAATAATACGATATTTAAAACTAAATCCACATATACTGTAAGATCAAATGACTTTATAACTCCTCGATCAACCATGTCATGGTCTAAAAATACAAAAAATATTCTCTTTCGAGTTTCTAAAACCCTTTCTTCCAATATTTTGGATAAATCCAAATCATGAGTTTGATAATTTTTATCATGATCCATCAATTTTAATGTGGCCTAATATATAACCATATAATTATTCATTTTAATGCCTCGAAATCCGTTATCTTTTTCATAACTATAGATTATAGTCCCTTCACGACTCTAGGGTAATATAAGCACTGATTCACTATCTAATCTCATATTTGTTTCTTTCAAATTTCTATCACATCCATCCATATAAAGGAAATTTTATTACTTCCATGTTAAATAGGTGTTTGGATTATATGTTCATGATAAATTCTCCCAATTTTTTTGATAAGATCCATCTAAACTATGGAAACTATGGATCTCGTTCAATATGGCTGGTCTTGGCCAATGCTCAATACCATCTTTCTTTAATGGATCTGCTAATATACCTTCTCATGAGATTATATGTCCCCAAAATGAAACATTTACAACCAAAATTCACACATTATATATTTTACATATTTTTTATCCTTACATATGGTATTTAGTATAATTCTCATGGGATCATCAAGATGTTCCTTACATCTTGAATAAATGAGAATATCATTTATAAATTCTACCATAAATTTTTCAAGGTATTATCCAAAGAACATATTCATTAAATCATGGAATATAGTTTGTGAATTAGTAAGATCAAATATAATCACTATATATTTATAGTTTTTATACCTTTTATATAATTACTTATGGGGTATATACTTCTTCTTGAACCTCAATTAATGACATCTAAAATTAAGGTCAGTCATGGATATTCCTAGAGCTCTGTAGAGTTGATCAATTAGGAAATCTATACGGGTTAGATTAAATATGATCATTATTATGGTATTATTGTTCTCTAGATAACAAAATTAAGTGTCACATAAATACATCATTTTTAACAAAAAAATAGGTGCACCATAAAGTTACACACTTGGCTGAATGAATCCTATTGTAATATCATCTTAGAGTATGTTATTTAATTCCTACAATATTAATAGGGTTGTACTATAAAGACACTTTAAGATAGGTGTGGAACTACTATGAGTTATATTGATAAATCAAAATCATGTTTTATATAATATTATAAAACCCTTCTGGAATAAAATCAAAATGGTCCCACAAAATATATATATCATTGATGTTGAGTTTTTCCTCAACCTTATGAGATAAATGACAATTTTTAATTGGAATTTAGACAAATATAATGGTTGTGATCTCTATTTAATGTTCATATCTACTTCCACATTCATATAAGATCATAGTTTGGTATGTAATATCCAATTTTATTTCCCTTACATGGAAAATAATGTGGTATTTATGTAGAAAAATACAATATGTATATATTAAAAAATGAAATTCAACAAGAATATGAATAATGGGATTTATAGGAATCACATTCCTATAATCAAAATATATGGAAGATTCGTATAGTTGAGATGAAATAATCATACCATTTGGGGGTTTCACTAATAATTAAGTATATAATAGTTTTGTTGGAGTCTTGGTACACATAGAAAATACTTCATATAAAAATGAGGGGGTACATCTATATTCAAATAAGAAATTAACAATTCTTGTGTGGATGGTAAGAAAATTATTCACCAAATAATTATTATCCCATTATTATAAATAGGGATAGAATTATATTTATAATTTATCTCATATAATTATGTTTTTATCATTGACCATTTTCATTAACCATCATATTTTTAAACTGTTTAGGATAGTTTCCTAACACCTGGCATAACTTTGAAGTGTCTATGGTGCCTTATATGGAGCCTTCTCTTTATAAATATAATTAATAAACATATTACTTTCAATTTATCACTCATATTATTGATGACCATCATGTTGAACATATAACACATTTATTATTCTACAGAATATAATTTCCTTTGTGTTTCCTTACACACATTGTACATGAATGAAATTTCATATTCTTATCTCTATGGATTGTAGTGTTTCATTGGAATTAATCCAAATTATATTCATGTGAATAAGATTAATGTGTAACATTAATAACCATTTTTACCAAGATAAAAATTATAATGGTTTGTAATTAAATAATGAAGTTCATTATAGATAAATCCCCTAAAATATGTGGTTGAAATCCACTAATGGAGTGATGAATATTATAGTTATGTTAGAATAATAATACTAGAAGCGTACCTCAAAATTATTGAAAAATATTCCACATAGGATCTTGCTGATTCATCATCCTTCTTCTTTATCTCTAGGAATTCCTTTTCTATATTCATATGAATAATATTTTGAAATTACATATTAAAAAATTTACTTTTCCCATCCCACTCCATGAATCCAATTTGATCTTTTTGGATACAATTCATGATAAGGGTCCACTATTACTCTTCTTCACTAGGGAAATGATAGAATACTAAAATGAATTTTTCATGTTCAAAACATTGGAGTATGGAAAATTTATTTTCAATTTTTATTATCCAATTCATGGTAACTAATGGATAAAAGTAACCATAAAATAATTGTGGACGTATCCTCATAAAGTACTTGAAAAAATATTATTCTCTCTTTTCCAGTTAGTGGTTCATCATGATTCATATTTTAAGAATGATTTTAGAGGATAGAAACAATATTTTAAATCTAAAATCATATTAAATGTTGTTACATTTGGGAAAAATACATTCATTTTATGTAGCTTTAATAATTAACATTAGTCTTTAACGCTCAACAAATTGAATAAAACAAAAATTAATTGTGTAAGATAAAAAAAATAATATAGTAAAACAATATAATCATGACAAATCACATACATGATGTCGAAATCAGGGTTCCTTATATTCAATATATGACACCATCAGCTTATCCTAGGTCACTCAGGACCATTATTT
Organism: Viscum album; assembly: GCA_963277665.1. Lineage (NCBI taxonomy): Eukaryota > Viridiplantae > Streptophyta > Magnoliopsida > Santalales > Viscaceae > Viscum > Viscum album. Next base: position 566,577,864 of record OY728119.1, read on the forward strand.
GAATACATAATGATAGATTGTAAAGTGTTTGGCAATTTAAAAATCATATCACCTAAGTGTGTCAAACCTTCTCTGTATTTAAACCAATTATCATGTACTGGGTAAAATTTTAGTCTAACCCAATGTGCATATTTCAGAGTTTTTCCCCAAGGAATTTATATGCTACAACTATGTCCACTTTTAGTGTCTATATATAAAATTAATTTCATGTAAAAAAAACTAAAACCTTCACCATTTTTCGTGCAAATTTACAATTACATAGAATTATCCTAAAACACATCCTTAGATATACCCCAAGGGATCTCAATAATTTTTTATCCTAGTATCCAATGGTTAAAAAGCATTCCAATGATTAAAAATGTAATCACAAAAAACTAACATATATAAATATTTATTACATTACATAATGATCCATTCTAGAATTATTACGTATAGTGCCTCTAGAGTCATGGATAAATAAACAACGTTTCCATAATTGAGCATCGTAATCTCCTACTACATTCTTCAGGACTATCACCCTTATTAGACATATAATACATAATTCCATTCATCACAAAAATGGAAAATTTAACATAAGAAATGGTGACCTCAGAAACTCATCAAGACTAAATAATGGATATTAAAATATATCATGAGAAATAGGGTTTGAAAAAATGGCAATGGAATTTAAAAATTCATACTTCTCAAATCATTGATACTAAATTTATGTTGAGGAATAAATATTGGATTTTTATAAGACATGAATCATAAATGAATCAATGAACATGATCCATGAGATCCAAAAAATATAAGATATAGATTTTCAGAATACACATAGGGTATATATTTTATTTCAGGGATTTCCACCTAGACAATCATCACATATTAGTCACCGTATAAACATCTATGAACCTACATGAGACTTGGGATAAACTCTCATGTACCCTATTTTGGGAAAGGAATAACCTCATGTGTAAAATCACTTAGGCATGGTCTAATATATCATGTACCATTTCATATAATATAACATTAATCATTACCCAATTCATTGGAGGGGTATGTAGTTCACAACTATCACATATTGAAAATCATACATATTTATTCCCCAAAATCATAAAACATTCCTCAAATCATAGCCTTTGAAAAGAAACGAGTTTTACAATAATCTTTTTATCTTAGGATTAAATAATCTAAAGAATTAATCTGGATGGTATAGTTGGATCATATGTCCATTAAATTTTAATTAACATATAATGATTTCATCCTGCTTGGAAAATAATTTTACTGGATCACTTAGAGTATTTATTGAGGAGAATGGCCTTTACACTTTTGAAAAAACTTTCTAAAACTAAAATATTATTAAAAAATCAAATAAATTTCATTAAAAATAACCATCAAAAATTACAATGCATTCCACATGTTAATGATAGGTTATAATGGTGGAAAATTCCATTCTTGTTATGAAAGATAAAACAATGATTCCTTTCCCATTTTTAGTATTAGTCAAAAGGACCTTCTCTTTGAAATTAAATATTGGATTCATGATTAAATTATTTTTAAAAATCTAGTCATAAGTAAATATATAAATAAAAATAATTTTATAATTATAAAATACTTTTTTTAATAATTTATTGAAAATATGGATATAGATGAAACAAATTCGATTGAATAGAGAAATAATGTAAATTGTTCCATTAAAACATATTTTTAATCTCATGAATACCTTAAGAGAGGAAAATAAAAAAAATTATTATAAATTAATTACCTGACAATAATAAATTTAATGAGTTTCATGAGTTATAGATTAGAATATATCATCCTCGTAATCATAGTCATAAACAATACTGAAAAAAGTGATTATAACATAAAATAATTACCACATTGGAAACATTTGAATCACAAGCACCAAGAAATAATAACATGAAACAAAACATTATATATAATGAAAAAACAAATTCATGAAAAAAACTATCAAAGGGGTGGTATATACACCTTATAATAGAAGATATGTCCCTGACATAACTTACTTCTCTATGAAGGAAATTATATAAGAAAACTCCCATAAATTAAGTCTTGACTTTTTTTTACACACTTGAAGTTATTATATGATAAATATATGATTATTATATATATATTACAAAACAATAAAATTTTATATATCATAACATATGTGATTTAATTTTACCCATTCATTAGTCATTTATTAACAAATCCTTGCTGGTATCACATTTCGAGTAATAACTTCTATTTTCAGGTGTGAATTAGTTTGGTATCATTAGTAAATTCATTAAGATCATGGATATATAATCAATCTAATTTTAACCATGAAAAAATACAGTATATATTTATTATACAATACATTATTTCAATTAATTTAATTTAGAGATAGAAAATGAATTACACTATTCATGGAGAAGGTATGTCGTACAAACAAATAAAAATTGTTTACATTTTTTGAAAGGAATAAAAAATGGAAATTAAATTATATATATATATATAATAATTTTAATAATACATATCTCATGTAAATTAATAAAATTTATACAAATTTACTTCTATGTAAAGTGTAAGTGAAAAATTAATCACATCACTTCGTGAAGTAGTAGTCGGTTGTACACACAGGCAACATTATTGTATTCCCATAAAAGAAAAACTAAAAATATCCAGGTGATGTTATAATTCAAAAAGTTTAATAATATCATATATATAATATATTATTATTAAATTAATAATTATCTCCACTTGTGAAATGTTGTGTAAGAAAACAAGTTAGATCATTTTGTGAGGTGGTAGACATTTGTACACGTGATCGAGTGTTTTAACCCATTTGATCGAAGATGGGAAGTATATAGGTTATTAAAATAACATAATAACAGAAACTTTTATGTTAAATACCGGGGTAAATATAATATCATAGTTGAATAATATTTTAATGTGGTGGAAGTTGAAATAAAATTACCTCATACTTTTTAGATTTTTACTTATTCTTTAGTGAACAGATTTAGTTTTCTATGTAAATTTTTATTAGGAGGGTTTCCTAATTAGAATATAGACTATAGGATATGTTTATTTATGTAAGGAATATATTTTGGTAGTTAATTTACAAAAAATATATTGTATATGTGACTAGAAGGGGATAATGGGGGGCCTTTTATTAGTGGGTGAGAGGTCACACATGAAATGTTTCAAGAGAATAATGTGTACCCTCATTTATCACTTTACAAAAGGATCTAAAAATGGTAATTATGGAACCTTATATTTTATAATGATGAAATATATATGTAAAATGGGTAATAGAAAATTTTATAGGTAATTTTACACCTTATATTTTTTAACACCCTTGTAAACCTTTAAACCTTATTCGTGGTAATAAAGGTTTGACGTTTTAATTAATAATTTTGAGAATTTTTTTCATTTAATATATATTATAAATTTTGATTATTAATAATATGGAAAACATCTTTCCAAATTCCATTGGAATAAGTGGAAAACTTTAATTTATAATTGAACCTATAGATGCGATGAGAAAGTTTTTTTCATAGAAAATATTTGAATAGTTTATAAAGTTTTTATATCAAAATTATATATGAAATTAATTGAAATGATCTATATTGGAATTAATATATTATAATTGATATAATTTTTCTTATTATACATTTTTTAAACAATATGGAACCTAAAAAATTCTGTAAACAAAATGAAACATCCCAATAAATCCAATATTTTTAACTATTCATTAAAAAATTAATCTTTTCAAAAACATCTGAAAAAATAACAATAATATATTTTTCTTATTTTTAAAATAAAAATTTCTTTAAAATATTCAAATAATGTTTCTAAAATTTTTAATAACATTTTTTATTTATTTATTCAGAAAAACAATTTTGTGAGAAAAAACTATATTTCGAAGAATATGAACACTTCACTAAAAATCAAGTAATATTTTTAAAAATATATTATATTAAGAAAAAATAATTATAATTTTCTAATAAAATGAGGTTATTTCTATTCATTTATCCAATAATAATGGGTCTTTAATAATATTCTTTTTTAAATAAAAATACTAATAGTTTCTCGTGGTTTATTAAAACTCGATATTCTGTGTAACACAATCTATAGATGAAATTTAATTTATTCTGAAATTAAAACTAGAAAAATTATTAATTCTTTTATATTATTACAATAGAGGCGACTGGGTACCCTAGAAAGATATTAGTACATCTAATTTTAATTACATGGCTACCACATTGGCTACCAGCATAGTATTTTACTATAGTTTGTGAATTCATTATCAGAGAGAGACTCATGATCCTTTACATTAAAAAAATTTTCATGATAATTTATCCAATATATCTTTTACAATGGCTAATGTTCTTTTCATTATATAAAATCCTCTAATAGAATAATCCACCATTCTTGATATGGTTTGAAGAGGAGCTAAAATAATATATAGTAAAAAAACTACCACAAAACATATGAAGACCCACAATAACGTTTTATCAAACATGTACCCTTTAAAGGAGGTTGACCCATAATTTTTACTAATTTATTGAATATATGAACATATTTTTACCAATTATTATTTTTGGATATACAAGTTTTGAAAATTTCTTACTAAATCATCCCATGCTATTATCAGTCTAGTCATTACTCTATTTTTGAAATCAATGATTCATTCCTTCAGGAAATATAAATGAATATACCTTGTCCTTATTACATTGTATGAGGCACTGTTGTTTTTAAATGTGTAACACATATATATAATTTTTAGAGTTTCCCATTTGGATCACTTTCATCCCACAAAACTACATGATGTTTTGGATAACATGTTATATTCTTTGTTTAAGGTAAAAGTATATCTATTTTTTTTTGAAGTATCATAATACGTATGGTACATCCCTATATTTATGGATTTTCATAGTATATGATTTTAATATCAAGTTATATTTGTGGAAATTGTTTTATTACTTGTCCAATTAAATACTCAGTCACATATGTTCAATTTCTTATATCCATCTTAGATTATTTGTGACTAAAAAATAATCTCATGATCTGCTGATTGAAGTCCAAGTGCTCAAGGTAGAAAAGAATTATTTTTAAAATCATTTGAATTATTCTTAAGAAAATTATAATTATGAGGAAAAATAATATGAACCAAATGTCCATAAACTTGAATAAAAATTAGAATTTATGAAAAAATCAAAGAATGAAATAACTAATCACTATCCTTCCATTTTTTATTGCCTATTTGAGCTCTCTGAAAATGGATCTGAACACATAACCCACTAGAAGTATATTGAATTGATTTTTTATAAGGATAAAATAATAATTAACTAAAATTTAGAATACAGTTAGAAACTAGAACCCATGATATCCACATTATAAAACTGAAACCATGTATAATCAATCTGAAGAACATTTGAATCTTACAGTAATTTAGTTCAAATCATTAGTCATCAATCATATGTTTGATGAATATCACTGAGAATACACCAATAGTAGCATTCCTCTATTTTTTATCCATGGGATGAACATAATCACACAAATATTAGGTTGGACCCTCCTCCCAATCATGGACTTCTAGTACCACGTGATTGGAAAATTAAGAAGGATGAGAGAGAATTTGAAAAAAAAGTCATAGAGAAACAATGCAAATTAATTGGTATTTTTTAGAACGATTCATAAATTCATCAATATTTTATGTAATATAATCAAACATTATGAATGGTTTTAGTGATCCCAAAAATTTATAAATTCTTTATATATATTTGACATAAAGCATTCAACACTTACATTCATTTGAGATTCTTCAAATATGATTTATCATATAAACTATATAATAATTATAGTCTTTGTACATGAGGTAAAATTTTAGTGTTTTTATTCCCATGTATTACTTACAATAATAATAAAAAATATCATATCCTTTATGATATTTTTATATCATACACCACAACTTAGGAAAATGTAGTTGTGTGATATCTCAAAATCGCATCATACAATATCACCTTCCAATGAATATGATATTTCTTGATTAAAATTATTTCATTAAAAATAACATCTATAAATCATCAAAAATAATAAATTTGAACAAAATTATATGTATTTAATGTTTTAGTAAATATCTCCATAAATATCCTCCATGAACTAAATCTATAGAGACTTTGTGTGAGTTCACTTTATATAACTATTGATTCAAACAAACATTATGAGATCAACCAACTATAGTGTTTTTAGAAGTCTCAAAAAAACTAAAAAATGTAATTTATCTACCACCTAGTAAGTATGAATGAATTCATTAAGTGAATTTGAATTCTACCTTCCGATATTATTAAAGGGTCACCACATGATCTCCCACAAGCAATATGGGTCAACAATTATTTAAAAAAATAATCTCCCACTACCCATGCAAAACGATGAAGTGATATCCAAGAGAGCAACCAGTAGTGAATATGTCGGTGTAGTTCACACTGTAAAAATATGGTAACTCTATGTGTCCCTTCTGAACACCATGTGAATCCATATTCTATTTTCTAATGATAGAACAATTCACTTATACCAACTCAGTACATAGATTTAGGGAGTAAATCCTCCAGGGGAGCGTACTCTCTACCCCACAACATCTTAATTAAGAAATAAGTATACCTAAACTATTATTATAAATAAAAGAGGTTTACATTTTGATATGAATCTAAAAAATTGAGGTGAATGAATAATTAAAAATAATTATAATTTATTCTATTATTTATTATTGAAACCCATTGATAATTATCGATCTCACAAACATAGGTGAAAACTAGGCATTGTTACTTTTGTGAAGTCTCATTAAGTATGGTTTATTCTCAATCCTATTATGTGAACCATTCGCCAATTTGAATTACTAATACATGTAGTTATCACACAATCACCCTCCATGAAACAACTACACATGTTTTCCCCTTTTCTGAGTCAACCAAATAGAGCATCCCCTAATACGACATCGTTAAATGGTCCCCCGTTATGAAAATATCCATCCAAAAAATGATAAATAACTTCCCATTTGAGATTACAAGTAACCCAAAATCCAAATGATCAAATAATACACACCATCCTAATGTGTTATATTGAAGTCCCTCCTCCTATTTATTTCTATGAGTATAGTATTTAATCATCTTATAGCACCACATATTAATTCATTAAAATATTGGAGGTACATACAATTTATTTTACAAATAAACTATCACGATTGTATCCCTATAGAAAAACATTAAAAATGACCTTCATTTCAACATGTAAAAATGTTAACCACCTTGATAATAAAATATATTGGCCTCTTCCAAAACTAACACACATATATGATCATCACATTCAAATTAGTATGCAACAATTATAAAGTTCCCATTAAAAGAATTTTTATTTTATAAGGAAGATCACTTTAATCTTGAATAGTATGTCAACATGATTTTTTGAGACACTATCACTATAAATAGGATGTACTAGTAGTGGTATTATTTTCATCATGCGATGACATTAACCACTACTATATCATTTAGTTAAAGTTAATAAAACTACCACTTATTTAACAGTCACTATTAATTTAGAGAATGATTTTAGGTGGTTTTTTATGTGTAATTTTTTGGGCATTAATAATATGTTTTTTAAATTTAAATGAATATAAAATAATTAAAATGAACATAACTGATTTAAAATAAATTCATAAAATGTATTTTTTTGTGGTTATCATAAAACACCACAAAATATATTTGATATTTATTTATTTATTTATTTTAAATACTTAAAAAAAATATCGATACAAATATTATGATATATAATAAACTAAATCATATGTGAAGAATAAACCCATCATACATCCATGGTCATATATATACAACCTAGATCACTATAAACCCATTAAACACAAAACATCAATCAACTCACAACCTCAGTCATTTATATATATATATATATACTACATCCACCACTACCAAAAAATCATGGCGAAAATAGATATATCTCACAACTGTATATGTATAGCTCCACATAATTTCATTTAGAAGAATTAACCACATTATTTCATCTACTATAAAAATAACAATGTTGTATATTAGAATTTATCATAATAAATTGTAATTATAGTATAATAATTGGTAATATTTAAGCATACCAAAAAAACAATGAACACTCAATGTTACATTATGAAGTATGGCATGTATATGAATCGACATTAACCTATATATATTTTTAAATCCATCAACTACAGTAAAAAATATAATATATAAAAATCAATTGAAGAAGAGAATATACACAAGATAATTTTTAAATATGACACATAAGTTTCTTTATTTTCTAATAAAATAAAATAAATTTTAATATAAAAATTAATATATCATTAAGAAAACATTATAAAAATATAGTTACATATCTAAGGTGTAATTCAATACATGGAACATGAATTGGATAACTATATATCAATATACTCAATGATTAAATTTACATGTAGTGTTTTTGAAATTTACTAAATATAATATTTTAAATATTTTTATACGTAATTTTTTATTACATTTAAAAATTAATTAATCAGTGTGGTTCCCATTATTTCACATCACATTGGGGTCGTTTTGATGGCTTTTTCCACCACTTGTATGTTAATGGGTTTTAAAACCCTTAACTTGTGTTTATGGTCATCATATGGAAAAATAACTTGAATTAAATTTAATCTATCATTACATTTTCAAAATCAACCAAAAATAATTTTCATATGATTTCATTCACATATGATATCATTTTCATAGTTTTGACCCCCTGAAACAGATTTTTAATGCCTTGATATCAATAAAAACTGAACCTTGAGTCATTTTATCGCACTGCATATCATATGGACTTGTTTCTTATGGAGACATTCCATAAATAAATAAACAGTTTCTTTTACTTGATTTAAAGTAAAGATGAGTTTTTCTGTGTTTATTACCATTACACATATAATTTAGTGTTTTAAAACCTTAAAAATTCATTTACGGGCATCCTAGATATATCGTTACTTGAAATGAAATGTCACCAGTTCGTACATTTAAAAAATAAATCTGCAATTCTTACCCATTTATTTCATAGCCATTCAACGTCATTTTCATAGTTTTAACACCATGAGACACATTTTAATAAATTTTCATATTTGAATACTACATATTGAGTCATTCAGACCACCCCAAACATCAGATGTACATTTTTTCTTTTCATTTTAAAAATAATTCAACGTTTGATTTTCTATGATTTTATGTGAATATGGGGTCATTTTTTATTGTTTTCACCATTACATGAATTCATTACAATTTTAAAACTCTTCAAACACTTTTACGAGAATTACTGGAAAACCATAACATTGAGTGACACTTCATAGGTTCCTAAATTTATAAAACATAACTTTAGTCTCTTTCTTTTTATTTCACAAGTATATAAAGTCCTATTAAATTTTCTTGATCCCCCAACCCACATTTTTTAAGAAATTTGTATCGTTATAAACCTTTTATTGTTTCATTTAGAGCACACATCATATTGGATATACATTTTTTCCTAGGTGTATATATAAAAAAAAAATTTAATTGTGGTTTTCTGATGAGTTCCATTAATATAATTTCATTTTTTATGATTTGGTCTATTATAAACATGTTTTTTTATTTTTGAAAATCGAATAAAAATTTATGGGAATCCTAGGAAAACTATAAATTTATATGACTTGGACTATTAAACAGGGGTTTTAGTGTTGTAAAAAACTGAAAATGCATTTACTAGTATCTCTATAAAACTGTAACTCATGTTGACTTTAAGTCGGTTCATACGTTTCATAAAATAATGTATAGTTGAATTTATTGGATATTCGGGTAATCATACACAAGTAGTACGTGGTATGACTCTAATTTCATGTTTTGTATATAAATAAGTCCATTTTTAAATGCCTATGACATATCCAAAATTAATCAAATAAAATATTTGTTCCCAAAACATTTGGATATTGATTGATAATTTATTAATAGTGTGTAGAAATTAATAGAATATCAATCTGACACATGATGTGATAATTATAAATAATGTGACAGTTTTCAATATAATGTGTAATTTTATTTTAAAACAACTATCACATTGTCAAATAATACAAAACATACTCATATTGTTTTCAAATGTTAGAAAAAACATCCATAATTCCCCCCGTGAAGTGTAGGAATCAACTGCAATTCAACCAGATACATGAAGTGGGGATCAAGAATGTACATCTACCACTCTGGAACCCTGTCATCGGTGACTGGTCATGGATCTCATTTCTGGTTGGTCATATATCATGTGAATTCATTCCTCCTTCCTCACTCATGCTGGCTCATCGGGAAGGGAGACCTCTCCTTTTGGCATCAGGATTGGGTCGGGGGTGTCCTTTACTTTCTGGGTTGTCCCTCCCCCTCGATCTCTTTTAGGGAGGCTAGATCGTATCCGGCCCTAATAAATGCATTGCTGAATGAGAGCCAACGTGATTTCTTGACTTCATTGATCTGATCTCGGAACCTGGTCGTTGCGTCTCCACCCCCTCGACCTCAGGGGCCTTCTACTCAAGAGACTATTGGTGCATTTTTGATGTGCCTATTCATACCGAGAGTTGGGAATACAACCTCGGGTCCAACTGCACTCCCTTGAAATAATAGTTTCTTCTATGGCGAATAAAGAACAGTGTGATACCCACGGACCAGCATATCAAGCAGTGTGGCATCCCTCTCATTTCCATATGCCCTTACTGTGGAATCCATTGAAAGGAATGTACTGGTCATCTCTTCTTTGAGGGGGAATAGGCTAGCACAATATTGGGATACTTATGGGAGCTCACTACGCTACATTATCCTGATATGGAAGATTGTCCATTCTTGGACCAACGGTTATATGGGTCGGGAGAGTGGGGTCCTGAGAAGATTACTCGTTCTTTTGTCTTCCATGTAGGTAGCTGGAATATTTGGATGTCCCGAAACAATTCTAGGTACGAAATGTCCCTTAATACTAGTCTGTCCCTCATACAGAGAATGTAAAACTTACTCACTGATTTGGTCAGAACCCTCAGCAACTGGAGTGAGTCTTCCACTCTCCACCGGATCAAAAAATCAGTCCTCAATGGCCTTCCCACATCGCAAAATTCCTGTGGGCATTGGGTTCACTAGAACCCCCCATCCAGGGGCCTTAAACTCAAAACATACGGGTCTTATATTATGTGATCTCTTCAAGGGTGTGGAGTTGTCTGCGACCAATCTTGCTCCATCATCCTTGCATTCTATTCCCTCCATGGACAAGGTTCTTATCTTCTAGAAGAAGAAAAATCTTTTCTTTCAGGCCTAACCATGTGCCACCAAAAAAAGATTGTTCTTCTTAAGGATGAAACAGAATCAAATATCACTTACAAAGCCCTGAATGGTAGGGGACCTTACCCATGGTCCATCAACTACACCATCAAGATGTGCAAAGGTTTGATCAAGAAAAACACCAACGTCATTCACACGTGGTAGGAGGGGAATCGAGTTTCGGATCATCTTGCATTACTTGATGTATCGGGTTCAGAGAGCATCTACCTCCCCAATTGGAAAACATTGAAACCTAAGCAGTTTAACTTGATTAGAGGGGACACCCTTAGGCTTAAATATTTCAGTCCCCCATAGGCCTCAGTATTGTATGCTCCATGCTCCAAGGCCATCTTGCCTTCATGTTTTAAAATAAAATAAATAAATGATGATGATGATGAATATATGTGTATCATTACTTTAAAATGAATGTAACATTATGAAAACCAAGTAAACAAGGACCAATTGTTTTTAACCATTATCAAAATGATTTATAATTCATTTTTTATGTGTATAAATCGACTACATGTTAATCTAACACAAAATGTCGTCGGTATGACTCAAAATGCATATTGTCAACATAAAAGTTTAATTTTAGTTTACTTTATTGAAGTGGTATGTGTTCATTATAATTGTCTGAATAATTTATGGTGTTTAAAATTTATATATTTATGATGAGATATAGGGATATAAATTTCAACATGAATCATTAGAATTATTCTATGAAATAATGAAACTAAATCATTTACGATTTTTGGCAGACAATGATCCTTTCTTTTCATATGGGCATGAAGTTCATGTAATTTTCCTCACAACCATTCAATGTAACTATATACTTCTTGGTCAATACCACTTCTCCAACATACACTGGGTGCATTAAAAAATCATTATGACTCCAAAAAAAACATATCAGATGGAGTATACTGAGAACCAATCCCTGAAACCTTCCCAAGAACCTCCTTCCATAAAATGATTTCAATTTTTTATTTTGGAATACCAATTATACTATGAATGGATTGCATTCTGGGATTCCTGTATTATAACTAGTTAACTGAAAAATATTAACTATAATTTTCTAAATTATATCACCTTCATAAAAATATTTAATTCATAAATTTTTTATTATTTAATTTTGTTTAATTACAACAAAAAATGATGAACAGTAAATTATAACAAATATTAGACATTAAACCAAAATAAATGTTACTTTCTATATGGATAAAATGATAAGAATATTGCTAATTGTCAGCATTAGATCCATGTTTCATACCTAATTTATCCGGATTTATGGATTTTTTTGTAAAAATTTATTTTCCTTCAATATTGTTTATAGTAATTAAGTAAAATTATTTAGTAATTAAAATTACATACTATAATATCTTTGGTATGTTCATTCATGAAACCGACTTTATATTTTCCATGAACATTAAACAAAATCTCTATCTAGCCAACATAGTCACAAAATTCATTGTCATTTATAAGTAATATATATATAATATAGATAAAACATTGACTTGTAAAAAAAATTGTTGATTAAAAACAACCAATATTGTTATTTTTCTCAAAAAATTGTATGACCAAGAAAAACAGGAATGAATTAGTTTTCCTGATTTATAGATATTTTATAGATAATTTTTTTAAAAAAAGAAATTAATTAAAGATTATAATCTTATTTTGTATATGTTATCAAGATACTATAAAATATGAAATTACCTAATAAGATGCATCTTTGTTAAATAAGAAAACATTTTCCAATGATCATGAGGAACACCTTGAACCACATTCTCATACATTTTCAATGAGCTTAGACATATTTCATAAATTTCACATCAGAAACTCTGTTTCGAACCAATTTATTTCATGACCAAGTTTTCTAGAGTCAATTGAAGTGAAATGTAGTCAGGGGTAGTAAAATAAAAATCTTCAAGAAAAATATATACCATTTTATAAGAATATTAATAATTACACTCATGTTTTTTAAATTATTTTTTAATTAATGTTAAATTACCATTTCTTTTAATTGGTCATAAAATACTTCATTATTCTACTCTACTGTTATATGAATCTATTCTTTATACTTATCAGTAAAACTCACAATCTCACAAACAATATACATAATAATTTATTCATAGACTCTGGATGAATCAGTAGTAGGTACCCCAAACACATCAAATGGATTGATAATCTGGAATTTTTTAGGTACCATACATCAAATATATTCATCTTTAATACTCTTCTATTGTTATCTTTATCTATTTGAATAATATGTAAAAAAATATAAAATATATAGTTTTTAGCAATGAAATATATATAAGAAATAGGGAATCCCCATGAACCCTTTGTTATAGGGGTGACTATTTGATACATCATTAGTTTTGTATCAGATGGTGGGATACCAAAACGAACTGGGGAAACTGCTGGCTCACTATAAGTAACTAATATAGTAGAATCACTGATATCAACTAAGGAGTTCGGTAGTGGTGGTCTTCTATAAGATGTTGGTCAGTAATGATCATGAAATTATTATTGTTACAATAATTCATATAAATAAAATGGTCCAAAATATATTAAATGTACAAATAAATTATAAATTAGATCTTTTAAAAAAAAGAAAAAAAAAGAAAAATGAATATATGGACTAAAAATTTATAAATAATAAATTGTATATTCATTCATTACAAATTTATAAATTAAGTTATCCTTATCTTATAATATTCATTATTATCAACATACTTTTCAAAGAATGCATTATTTTAACCCTCTTTTTCATGTTTTATTATTTCAATATTATGAGGATAAAATTGTTCAATTTTTTTTTGATGAGATTCACTGTCACAATGTACCAATTGATCATCCTCACCCATATGATACATGTCTCTCTACATTTAATTTACAACAATATTCTAAAATTCATGCATTTCACCATCCATATAATTATCCATCATTTATTTGGAATAAAAGATAAATTGATCCTTATATGCATGATCACTAATATGGATTGAGAAATACAAGATGAATGATGTAAAATGTGACAAATAATTCATCGTACCCCAATAAATGTTGACCCACTTGCATATGAATAAGAGAAATGAAACTTGAACATGAGAGTTTAATTCAAATGTACCAATAATATTTCCACAGTGTCCCACCTATTCAACTGTAAATAGAACATTATTTTTTGTTATGAACTATTCTTTAGAATGAATTCAAATAAACCTAAAGCTTTGATTATCATTGGAATTGAATCTCTTAGCTTTCATTAGAGGACCATGAGCCAAAAATTCAAATCATTTGAAATTTTATATTAATTATTTATAGTTATTATTTTTAATAGAAGATATAATGTGCTAACATTAACATGGAAAAATAACTACACCTTTATAATATGAATATTAGAATATACATACATGATAGGTGAACCATTTAAAAATATTATAATTATCACTTTTTTTAAATTCCATATCATTTCAAGATCAACATCTTATGTTCCTATTTCTTTTGAATTTCATTTTTTCAATATATGGTTATTCAATAAAAGTATTGAATAAAAAAAATATGCTTGTAGAAACTCTAATTATGTTACTGTAAAATTTGACCCCTCTCTAATTGACTGCCATATAGTTGGAAATGATAATGAATTGTCCTCCAAATAAGAAGTAGTGTGGTCATAATCAACATCCCCAAGATAGTTGAATCCAATAAAATCCCATCCAAATAACCTGAATTAGTGGTTAAGCATTATTAATCAATGTGACCTTTAGTAACAGTTTTTTAATATTAAGATTTATTCATCACATATTATTTCAAATTACTTATTTTCATGATGAAAAAGATAAGAAACATAATAACATCATTTATACACAAATTGGATAAATTTTATTTAAATAAAATTATAATAATTTCAATTTACAAATGAACTGGATTTTTCTATTGATAGTGTACTGTTCCAAAAAATTTAAATTCTTCAAACAAGTGAATAGTGAAATTAATAGGCACTTTAAATGATGAGGGGAGATATAACATCAACAAATTATAGTGTCAAAATAATTATTTCTTGATGTTTATCAAGGTGATTTGTATTTAGAGTTCTTCCAACCATGATCTCTTAAAAGGTTTTACAATTAAACTATAAATGTAGTTATATTTTAGGTAATGTAATATAAAATGAAAATGAATAAAACTACTCCATAATAATATATGAGTAATGGTATCTAAATCCATGTAAATTCGTTGGTTTTAATTTAACACGCCTTGAATTATTTCTTCAATATTCGTCTAGCAATTTTACGTCGTTTAAATTTAAATAGAATATGTCTTTCTTATGATTTTTCTTAGTATGAATATGTGAAGAATAATTTTCATTATCATTTCTTGAATAAATTTTTTGTATGTTCATTGATAGCAAATCTCCACACGATTTAAGTTATTCTTCGATTTCCCTACTCATTTAGAAATTTAAAACTCACATTATAATGTAGGTTCTTCTCAATATTCATTAAGATAAGATTGTGACATATAAAATTAAACTCAAAATAATGTATTTTGAAAAATATAATCATTTTGTACACTATAGTGTTCTATCTACATCAAATATTATATGTCTTACCCATTTCAAAATTTCTTTAAAGTGATTAAAATTTATGAATTTTATAGTTACATTCATTAATGAACCCATGATTTTTAAACTAGATAATAAGTTTACCATCCATTGAAATTAAATATCTCAATATAAATTTGTCACGTTAAACCTAAATTTATGGTAATCATCAAGAAATCTGTGAGGACACATAACAATATATTTTCTACTCCTAGGTAATAATTGAGATTCAAAATCAAAATTATATACCGTAAAATGTTATCTAGTAAGAGTGTTCCAAATAAATACATTTCCTAATCCAATGATATCTATAACATCCCATATTAAGGAAATTTTCATTTTAAATAGTTTTCTAATTGAAACGTCATATGTATCAATACCATAACACCAAAAATCTCACAATTCGTTGGTTAGAGGCTGAAAGTGTACTTAAATTTCATTAATAGGGTTCTTCTTTCTAGGACTAATCATCTAAATAATGAAATAAATCTTCTTAATAAAAAAATGTGGAGGTATATTATTGGGGATCAAAAAAACTATCCAAATGTTACAATTGGATCTTAAAAAACAATGGTGTCAAAAATTCAATATCATATTCTAAAGATACATTCTTATTATCTAATGAAATATATAAGTATAACAAATCAGACACCTTATATGCTTTTGAAGCATTTGGATGTTTCATTATGCCATCATTGATACTTTCATGAATATGCCACTTCATGTCACATGCAGTCTTACATGACATGAATAAAATATTCAATCATGGATTGAGAGGAATGTTTCATAATACCATTGAAGGGGTTTTCTTATTATATATCTTGATTGGGATCCATTTGTTTGTATTATCGTTATTTTACATCGAATTTCATCTAGTTGTTTGACACATTATTCATGATTATTTATTCGACTAATTTTCCCATTAAATCATGAAATCATTAAGTCATTCATGTATCATTGTATAATCGACTCAGTGTTTTTTTTATGATTTTATTAATCCTATAAATTGATTTCGGGATTGTGTATTCACTAAATAGATCCCGAAGAAACTCAAAAAGCAGGGAAATTTATTTATAAATAATTTCCTAGAGTCAAAATGAAATGATATGACTTTTGTAGACAAAGATATCTTCATATACTTCGAACACCCATCAAATAGTTTTTATTTTCCATCATCAAATAGTCTACAAACCTTATTATTTTTCAAATATATTCATAGAAAGATAAAAATATTAATAACCAACTAAAGGTTCTTGTTGATCTATTAAAATATTTTATAGTGTATCCTTCAAATAAAATTGATTCATTTATTAAATTTTGAATAAATTATCCTATGGTGGTTCACTTTATGTTTCATTTGTATTATTTTGATATTTTAAATTACTATAACATTATATTATCCATTCCCAATCAATCTAAAAGATTGACTAGGAAAATATTTTAATATGAAATTCTCATATACTATGTTTATATTCGACCATCACATGAATTTAAAATAATGATAAAAACATTCTATTATATCATCCACTAATCGGTTTTCAATTTCATAATCTAAAATTTGTCCAAAACATAGGCTTTCCGTGGTTTTTTTGGTAAATTAATCCAAATATTATCCAAATGTATTGGATTGTCAGTATTCCACTAATACAGTGACAAATAAAGTTATAAATGTTTAATAAAATGTGTACAATGAAAGATAAACATAACCAAGTTTCATCATTTTAATAAGACAATGTGTTGATTAAATATAAAATTTATTCGATCAAACATAACGTCCATAGAAACATATATAAATAAATATTACTGATTATAATAGCATGGAAATATGTCGTGGAATAATTTCGTTAAACTGAGTAAAGGGTTTACCATGATATCAAGTTTCAATACATCAGTAATTACAATGTTCTTAGTTTCATTTTTTCATATTCATCATTGTATTATTTTAATTCCTCTTTTTTTACTTTAACTATCGGTTTTTAATTTTCCCCAGAAAAGCATATCAGAGTTCAGGTATACCTATTCTTCAATGTAACATCAAATTTTTATTCTCCTATAAAATTTATGGTATCTAATTATTTTGGTTACTAATATCTCCATATAAAGGCATTATATTCTTTATGGAATGTTACTCTCATCATAATAATGGCCTTATTTTGTGAGTATGGATTCACTCATGGAGTAACGGGGGTTAAACTGATTAAATAGGTCCAAATTTAGTTGACATACTATAACTGTTTTGTGTTCGCTGTTTTTAATTCATATTGTGGTATATTTTAATTACTATATTTTGTTTGACTGAAATATCTTCTTAAATTTATATAAACTATATATGATGTTAACAAAGATAATTATTTCTTTTGAAAAAAAATTAAATATATATTAACCAGACACCTATATAATTTTTCATTTCATTTTAGTGGGAAAATATAAGGAAACCCTCAAATGGGAGTACACAAAAACCAATATGTCTCCATTATAATAATAATTACATGAAAATATCTCCCTTCACTACCGATATGAACTACAATACTATATGCATCTTGAATAAATAAACCAATGGTTAAATGATTGTGTTTTTCAATTGAAAATCCATATATGAAACATAAAAAACCTTAATCTTCTTACTAAAACCCAAAATGTCTCTTTGGGAGAACCTCAATAAGAAAATTATCATTTTAATAGATTTTAATAGTTATTAAATTGGTAATAAACACACACAAAAATTAACCTAACACTTGCAGAAATTGTAAAAGCATCAAGTAATAAACAACACATTGACACCACTATAAACACCTTTATAATACCACCAAAAAATAAATAAATAATAATTAAAATTTATATATAATTGACCAAAATTAAAAACATATTAATTATCATTTAAAAAAACATAAACGTTAATACATCCTATAAAATTATGATCAACTGTAGACGGAAGTCCTGCATTATACCCCCAAAATCATCTAGGTAAAATACCCAAAAAAGATTTTAATTATTAATATCATTATATATTTTAATTAAAACAATAAGAAATATCAAACAGGCCTCATACCTTCAATGAAACAACATGGAGGTCAGGGATACGATGACAAAAATGTCTAATTTACTAATGTACCATATTAGGGAGAATCTGTTCAAGAAAGAGATAATAAGGTTATTGTGTCATGGGTACATGGGGGTTTGAGATGTTACCTCAATTAAGGGACGCAGTCCCTGGGAAAACGGGAAGTGGAGCTATCTTTGGGGGTAATAGATGAGGATTTGTGGTGATTTCTTAGGGGTAATTGTTGAGGAAAATAGGGTAAAATTACATGGTGTTCATAGGGAGTGGTATTTTCTTGGAATAATGGGGTTGGGGTTGTGGGTATTATAGGGGATGAGGGGTGGTCATCGTTTCGAAATAGGGGGTTAGGGAAAAAAGGATCAGTGGCCAGGGAGGGATTTCCAGGGATGGGAGAAGGTGTGATTAAGGATAGAGTATATGGAATTAGGGAATAGGGATCATGGGATTGAGGTGAGGTGTTCAGGGGGGAGGGGTTTTTAATAATTTTTCCATTATATAGTGGTAATTAAAACAAAACAAACACTAATTTTTTTTAAAAAAATAGTTGTTGTTATATTAGACAGCCACTACATTATAAAATATATTTAATACAATTTTCTTATGGGAGGTTATTAGAATGTACAATATGTCAATTTTTCATAATTTATTAATAGTTATATGGTTTTCCATATTAAATATCAAAGTATTCGAATTGTGACATGTGTGTTGATCATTGTAGAGATATTATGTGTATTACTGGGGCTGTGAGAACTATATTCTACCTGTGTGGAAAAGTGAGTACTGTTATATAGATATATATGAAATGAATTTGTTATTGGTGTTTCAATATGGTTTATTGGGAGATGAAGGATATGGAGTAATATAAGAACATTTCATATTGTTTTGAGCTTTAATTATTCTAATTTTAGAAAAAATTACCTTTCATGAATTTTTAGAGATGGTTAGGCTTTGATATGAGTATGGTTTTGATACAATTTATAAAAACAAATAAATTTTTAAAAATAATATGCCATGAGCATAACAATATTCCTACTAATCACACGACATTCACCCAGATAATAAGACTTTAAAATTCATCTTCACTGGTAATTATATGACGTCACTGTAAAAATTTGAGATGATTAGAAAACATTGAATTCCAATATAAATCATTATCATATGACAACATCCATAGTATTATTATATTGAGAGTAAGATTATGTCTCTGAGTTAAATGATATTTTTTTAAGACATCTAGAATCCTATAAAATTGAGCTACGGTAAAAAATTTTGAAAAGGATTTTATGCATAATACTTTTTTCACTACTTAATCAATTGAGAACTATTGTAAGACTTTTCCTGGGTGTTTTTATTTTTATGTACCATGTGTAATATGTTTCATAAAGTATTAAACTATTGAGAATATGACATTTAGAGATGGTAAATGTATGAATATAATTCTTTATTGTTTGACTTCCAAAAACTGTGAACATTCTAGAATTATATAGGATATGTACCTTCACAAGTGTTATTGGAAATATTCACAATCTAAAAAAATTCCATGTAATCTATGGAAAGGTATGTCTAAGATTATTACACACACTTAAAGGTGATATAAAAAATAAGTGACCTATTTAGAGGTAATCTGTTACATTCATAATAGTGAATCTCAAGACCAACGTAGTGGTAATTCATGAAGAAAATTATGTTCTATAGAAGCTTCATAATGGAAACACTGATAAATAAGACAAATATAATGGTAATGAAGAGTGTTTCATAAATTAAAATAAAAAATAAGAAATAAATTATATGAGGATACTGATATGTTTTAAAATATTAAAACAACATGATCATTTATACCGATAATTGTCCATGCTAATATTTATTGAAACCAAACCAAGAGACATACTTTTTAGCTAATATGAGTTTCACACTATAGAAAAAAGTGCAATTTCATTTTTCAATAAACATGGATATTTTAATATTAAATTAAATAATTGATTTCAATGATATTTAAATAAAATTAATTGAGTATAAATTCATTCAAATCATTAGGTGACATGACATGATATTTGATTTGGTTATGTTTTTCATGTTTATGATATTCAGGGTTTTAACTTTACATGAGTAGAATTTTATACTCGTTTTAATAGAGAAATAAGTATCAAAATAATAATACAGTTATCAATGATGTATTTATGTAGTTTATAATAAGATATTTATAAGAATAATAAAATGTTATTATAAAAATATATAAGAAGTTTGTGTGAGGAAGAATATGTGTGGGTGTGAAGAACTATATATTTTTTGAGAAGAAGAATCGCTAGATTACTGAGTGTAAGAAGAGAGTATGGATATGGGTTCTAAAATTACAATCAATAAAACCTATATAACATATTTCATAGAAGTATGGGGAAGAACTAGATTACACTATATCTGCAGTGAGGTTTGAGGCTAGCATGACTACTTATGTGGTTTTCAATTCTCCGAAAGGTTCACATGGGAAAATTTTTTCCTAAATTATAATGGAGAACATCACCTAAATAAGGTGTAAAAAAATCCCTAAACAAGGAGTTATTTCTATCTATGGATCTAAATTGTTGGGGCTTATGATTTGATTGATTGACAGCCCGCATATGTATACGTAGCAATTTGGGTATATAAAAAAATATCGATGATGTTTTTTGTAATTTCAATGTATAACTAGTTGATTGAGATTGTAATTGGGGTTCCTAACTAACTAATACTATAATTAATTTCATATAAAATTATTTGTTGATGTTTGTCTATCTACCCAATATGAAAAGGACTAGTAATTTAATGATAAACTTTCTAAATGATTTTGTGAGATTTCTTTGATATCATTTTCATTCTAGTGAATACGATTGTTATGATTATTTAAATGTGGTTTGAGACATCAACCAATCGTATATATTAGGTTAAAATAGATTAACTTTTAATAAAGGGAGGTAATTGAATCACCCCTTCCCCGCTCAGTGATCAAACCAGATCGAGGAACATCAATTGGTATTAGAGAGATGTTCCATATGAGAGATCCATTATATTCTTGAGGGTGGAGAATATAAATTATATGGCTCGTATGTGTTTTCTTATGTTCATAGTATTATATATCACATCTAGATGCATATAATTCTTACCTATATTATTTAATTTTTTTATTAGTGATATATTCTTTAATAATGGGCTTACCCACATTGCTGATCAATATACTTTGATAATTTATGCTAAGAGAAATAATGAGAACAATGGTAAGGTTCAAAACACAATTTTATTGTATTTTTTTGGAAAAGGTTGATACAAAATGATTAGACTTCAATCCAACATGAAAATATGGGGAATAATGGTTATAAATTATTAATTAACTATCCATTATTGAGATAACATACTGCATGTTAATAAGAGCTTGATTGGAGATATAAAAATTATGGATGATGAGAATATTAATGATTATTTCACTATGGTAAATGAGATATTTAGAAACATTGGATTACTTGGTGAGAAACCTAATAAATATACTATTGGTAAAATTATAATGAGAGAAAGTCTAGATTATTTGTATCATAATGTGTCATCCTAAGAAGATAGAGGGTATTTTACAGTTGATGGGATTTATAATATTCTCATTTTATATTAAATGGAAAAGGCACTAGATTTTTAGAAGAATATTAAATATGAGATGGGTTTTGATTCAATGGGATAGGATAATTAAAAAATTAGGATGTTTTAACATTATGGAATCCTAATGATGAGGTTTATGATAGATACATCAAAAATATTATTTCTATCTATTTAATGATATTCCTAAAATGAAAGTAGAAAGAAAAAATGAAAACTATATACCACCGTTTTGGAATTTTTATGGAAAAAGTAAGTTTCAAATTACTATTTAATGAATAATTATAAAAATTATACTTCATATGAGGAATATAAGAATCCAAAAAAATAAAAAATATTTGATAATAAGAATTAAATTAATTCCATGACTCTGAAAAAGAATTTAATAAGTATGTATGAGGATGGTAATTAATTCTGAGGTAGCTCAATATAATATAAAATAAATATCCATGATCATTACGAGAAAAAATATGATTCATTAAGAAGAGATTATGACTGAGAGAAAAGGATTAAGCAAGATTAAACATATAAAAAATATAGAATCATGTCATCATCATATTACCAGACTCTATAATGAAAATATAATCCTGAAAAATAAGAATAGTAATTAGTCTTGGAAAAGATGGATTATGATAATATTGAAATAGTTATTGATGATTACAGTAGGAATAATATTCTGAAGGTTTCTCAATATGATAAGTTAGATTGTGATATTTAGGAAAAAGTAGTTTAAAAAGAAGAAGAGTTTTTTGAGACACAAACAATATTTTTTGCGTCTTAAAATAAACCAAAAAAGGTTATGTATGATTTCACCAAGTCTTTTGAGGTAAAATGCGGTTCTTATCAATATGGTGAGATGAAACATTCAAGAAAAGGTAAATCTACTTCAAATTAGTTAACATATAGATATAGTATCACTAATTGATGTGGTGTTGAATAAAAATTTGAGGAGTTTTAGTAGTGGAATTTAGAGGTATTCTTGTACGTTAAATGAAGAGAATAACATTAAAAGGTTATCTTTTATCGTTAGGAAAAAAGACAGCATAAATTGAAGGAAATAAGTCCCAATATATTTTTCTACTGATTCAATATTAAAATGAAAAATCCAAGGATAATTGGTATTTCATGACTTGTGGATTGTTAGAACATAAATATTACTCAATATACTATAGTAAGCCTTTTCCGATAAGGATTTGTGAACCAAGGGTGATATTTGGTTGTCAAATTATGTCTTGTTGTAAAATAAAACAATTTTTTATTTGAATATCATATTATTTTTTCACTATGTGTAGATTTTTATATTGGGAATAATTTTTTGGTTGGTGTGGACAAGATGGACAAAAATATTAGATATGCATCACCAGACTACTTAGGATGATTTCTTATGATGTGAAATGAAAGTCACATACTTTTATACCTACCAAAAATACATGTAATAAACATTATAAATATAAGAAGTTCAAAAAAGTATTCTTATAAATTTATCTAGATAAATTTTAAATGGTTAATAATATAGAAGAATGAATTATAAAGTCTAGAATTTTATTCAAATAGTGTCACTAATTTTGATAAGGAGCTATCAAAAAAATAATCTAAACATTTAGGAACATTTTTTTGATATTGTGGATATACTGGTATTGTAATCAATGATTGAATGGAAACATTAAAAATAATTCAATGGGAATAAAATTTTGGCACATGGAAATAGATCTACCATGGTATATAATATAAAAAACTTATTTCACTCTAGGTAGTTGTTCAAGAGGAAGATATGAGTTAGAAAACTATTAATAATTATGGTGGGAATAATAAGTG
This sequence comes from Viscum album, assembly GCA_963277665.1. Lineage (NCBI taxonomy): Eukaryota > Viridiplantae > Streptophyta > Magnoliopsida > Santalales > Viscaceae > Viscum > Viscum album. Next base: position 566,602,273 of record OY728119.1, read on the forward strand.
TTGTGGTTTTTGGGAAAGAGTTTCATAGGTTTAGAGGAATCTATTATTGTAAATTTAAATTTTTAGGAACTAAATAGGACCCTCATTAATACCTATTATTTCTATTTTGTAACTAAAATTCTAGGAATTGAATAAGTGGAATGAATTTTACACCATTGAAAAAAATAATTTTTTTATGATATATAAAATTATCACGAGGTGAGGTAAATGAGTGCATCACTTGAGGGGTAGAAAAATGTGAGACAGAACTACCAAAACATCACAAACTATAAATCTGGAAGTTCAGAAATTTTTTGACATCCATATAAATTTCAGAGAATGAGGTACCCAATATCACAAAAAGAAAATATTATATATTATATAAAATACTTTAATAAATTGGAAATATTTTTAAACCAATATATGAATAAAAGGGGGAGTCAGATATGTTATAATTGAACATTTTGATGTGTTTTCTTCTATGTGTAAGATTATATGTCATTTTGGTTTTTTACAGCACATAATTTTGATAAAAGAATATATTTGAGAATGGTATCACATGATGAGATTATCATGTATAACATTGATTTCATTAATAAATAGTTTTTTTTTCAAATAGGGGTTTCCAATTTAAAATTCGAGTTCTCATACATAACATTGTAATTGATGAAAACCTTGTGGTGTTTTCATTATCTCTAGAGGAATAAATTTGTATTCATTTTAAAAAATAGTATTATAAAATGGTTTAAAAATAACTTAAATGAGAATAGCCCAACATTTTATTTTTATTTACTTTTAATAAGAGATATAAATTGGAAAATTTTATATATTAACTTGAAAGGAACTTGGTTGTATTAATATTAAAATCCAATGGGAGAGATTGAAATTCTCGTTAGATGAATTGTATTTCTTATTAACAAAGAAGAAAATTTTTGGGTAGAAGATAATTTAAATATGAGATACTAATATACTATGAATAATTAGTGCGGATAAGATATATAACGCAAAGGGATTTGAATTATGATTATTTATGTGCTCATATTCTTGGATATATGACATGTGTAGATAGAGCTAAGATAATTATATTTAAATAACATGGATAAGTGATGGATGTTATGTACAACTATATGAATCAATTATTTAGGATTTTTATGTCATATTAAAAGAATATGGAGAACAAATATTTGTAGAGTAACCATCCATTATGTGGTAATATTGATTTATACAAATGTTATTGGGAAGATAACATGGAATATATTTTTGAGAAGTGTATTATTTCATTTAGGGAATATTTGAAATAATTGAGAAAAATATTGGAACATAAAAAATAAAAAGAAACAAATCTAAACACATGTATTACTTATCGTATGACTTTGATCTAAAGAGTATTACTTAAAAATACATTATCACTTCTATTGTTATAAATTCACTGAAATCCATTTATCTTATCATGTTACATTGGATTCTTACATAAGTCTTACACATACGTCTTCCACTATAGGCTTATTATATGGAGAGTAAAAGTTTGTCTTTAAGTTCCATTATATGAATTTGTTTAAATAAATCCAAAAACAATAATTTTTTTAATGAATTTTGAAATTTGGAAAGGGTGGTTAATGTATGCATTTTTATATCCATGTTAGAATTTTAAATCTCATTGTAAGTAGTTGAATGGGCATAAGTTTTTTAATGTATTGAGAAGAAGTGTTATTACATGAGTGTATGACATTTATAATCAAATAGGATGTAAAATGGTGTAGTCATGACCATAAGTATTCATCATAATACATTGAGAATAATGAAAGATCATATGAGTTCTATATTTATTTATATTTGTGGAAGTCTATTGGGTTTAGTACCTATGTAAGGGATATCTAAATTTCTTTACATACTTTGTTACAATAGTCTTGTATTTTTTTTAAAAGGTGATTCCATGTTTCTACTAGTCTCATAATGGTTATTAAAAAAGTATGTGATCCATGTAGAGGTTATTGGAACCTATATAAAAAGGATTCTTAAGGAATCTATAATGTTCATTCTAGACCTACACAGTGGTCTGGATGATCTATGTAAAGGTAAATCTGATAATTAGGACATATATAAAGGTTATAAAGAGTGTTCAAAATTTAAAATTTCAAAATGTAAATATATAATACATTTATTCTAATATTTTACTAAAACATTCAAACACCATGACCCGTTACATTGATTGTGATCAAAGCTGATATTAATGGAAAACCAATTGATGAAGATAAAAGTAATCCAAGAAGAGTTTACACACTAAATAAAAAGATGATGAGTCACAATTTTGCACATGGGTGTATTACAATAGTAAATTAATGTGTGAAATTGGTATATATTAAATTGAGTTTTCAAATAATAGAAAATAATGCTTATATTGAAGGTTCATGACCCAAAATTTTAGTTGACAGTATTTGACACCATTATGTAACTCTTCAAAGGTATTTATGGATTCAAGGACTTGACATATCAATGAATATAAGATTTTTTTTGTGTTTATATAGAATTATGTACCATAATAACCATGCACCATACAATGAGGTTATATAGAATATTGACAAAAAGAAATATTTAGAATAATAATCAAAGGAATTTTTGAAAATTTATAATATGAAGGTGTGATAAATAAATGAAGTGAGTGTGAAGCGACACATATTCTAGGAAAATGATATTGTATATTGTATATGATAATTGTATATTCTGATGTTTGGAGTTGAAAAATAGGAGAAGACAACCTACATCACTTAGTGTTTAGAACAATTTGGAAGAACTGGACTATAATGAATATGGAGTGAGGTTCTATAATGAAATACTTTTTCATACATATTTCAAATCTCTTAATAGTTTACAAAAGAATACATGATCCTTTAGGTTCAACGAGTAAGATGGCATCATCTTGTAGACGCAACACTGAAGAATGCGGACATTCAACTAATGGATAAAAGTTAATGAAAATTTTTATTACTCAGTGGAAACTTGGTATAACATTGGATCTATCCAAAGTAATTTATTACTAAAGGTTATTGTATTATCTGTGGTTAGACATGGTTGTCTCCAAATTGAAGGTGAAAAAAATTCGATTTCAATTATGTAAAAAGGGTGTTTCTATTTCTTATTTTTTAAAACATGTAAGATGTAAAACAAAACATTGAAAACAAATTGATGAGATTGGTGATCAGTTCAGGCTATTTTCCATTGGTAATTATATCATGGACTCTTAAATATATTTTAATTCTCCTATTATTAATTGATAATTGAAATAATCTTCTATAGATTCCCCTATCTCCCTTGGTTAATAAGTCTAATAAAGACATTACTCGTTGTATTACAACATGGTCATCCATTTATCTTTGTGCATGTAATGTTAATAATTCACACATAAACTACAAATAGAATACTCCCCAATATATTGTGTTCCTCAACATTTTATATGTATCATGATAACTCCATAAATTTGAAAGTAATTTTTAGACACTCATATCCTTATATGCCCTATTCCATTGTAAAACATTTCACCTATATGAGGGAGACAATACATTTTCAACCTCAATGATGAAAAATGAACACCTTCAAGAAAAAATTAGAAATTTAATTACAATAATAAAATACTCACTTATAACTAATGTTAAGTAACAATAATAGTTTTATTCGATAAAATAAATACTCCTACATTAAAAAAAGTATCTCATTCCCTTACATTAATACGCAGAATGTCACCACTCCATTATATGTGAAATAATTAATAATGGAGAATAATAATTCATTTAAAATATAGGAAAATAGATAATAATACTACCATAATTTAATAGAAATAGAATATCCAATCTCTTTAGGATCACAATGTGCAATAAACCATCTTGTTTTTTATATCCCCCATTTATTATAGTCATAGATTCTTTGAATTTTATCTTATATTAACCTTATGATATATTTTAATTTTAATTTTTGAATTTTCCATACATAATCATGTTTTAAAATACACATGGTTCATTATTCATGAAAAGTAACAGCTTTCTTCTTCTGTTATTAATTGAATATATTTTTTGTATTGTTTTCCATGTGGAAAAATGTGAACAGTTACACCAGCACAAACATGGAATATTAAAATTATGGTTTGAAGTCCAAAAGAGTTTCATAGTTACCATATGTTTTTCTAAATGTGAAAAATTAATATGATCTAAATTTATTCTGATAATCATGTAATAAAATTGAGAGGACTTTGGATTATGATAAAATTCATACAACCTTCATGGGATTTTTAAATAATTTGGCGACTTATGAATCTCATATAGTATTAAGATGGAATGAAAATTCATAAAGTCTTGAGTAAAGACTTATTATCCGATTTTATGACCTATATGATGTATCAAATTCAATGAATTATGGTCCCTATATGTATTATGGTAGCAAAATAGTCCAATAATCATAAGTGATGGACCAGAATCATAAAAAAAGACATAAAATAATCTATTGATGCCTTAGGATGATATATTATGCGTATTATATAACTCTATTTTATCATAGAAAGAAATAATAATTAAATATTTATTTTAATATCATTTTTTATTCACCAAAAAAACCTTAGTCTCTTAAAATAACCATTAAATCAACCCTTAAAAATGTTAGTATCATTCTTATTATTCTAATGAAATATCAAAAATTAAAACTCAAAATCTAATATATTTTCATAGTAAAATATGAAATTTATATAAAATGGATTACTGTTTTATTAATAGAAAAAATAAAATCAAAATTATGATAAAAATAATAGGAACAAATGGTAAAATGTATGAAAATATTGTGTTGTTAATTCCCCTATGCTTAATACTTGGACTCTAAAAAAAGTAAACTTCAAAAACATTACTCAAAAAAATCCATATAGTAATCCACTATGTGTTCTCTTATCTATCACCACGTTTCTATATTTATGATTTTAACACCGTGGAATTATAATATAATAACACTATAATTAATATTGTAGATGAAACACAACACCAATCTTAGAAGAAGTAATAACACCAGATACCTTATGATATATTTAATTTTAAATAAATTGAATATATTCAATAAGATTAATTAAACAGATCAATGATTCAATAATTAATTACATGGAACCCAAAATTTATCTTATATTACATGAAACACTTGGTATATATTGTGTTACATGGAAAGCCATATTTAACCGAAATATGAATTTTTATATAAATATTATTATTTACTATAATAGTTATCACCTAGAAATTGGAATGGTGTAGAGACCTGAAGCTTAACTTACCTGAACATTACATTACATTTGCGGAATACATAGTACATAACAAAAACACACACACAAGTATCGTAATAGTTTAGTGTCTTTGAAAACTCGGAACGTAATCTTCTAATCGTGGTGAAAGATCTCCAATATCTCCCATAAAGATCTTCCCTTTTTTTTACCTAAAACCATTCTTTATATCCTGGGAAAAATAAAACATAAAAGGGTGATCTCAAATGCTCAGTAAGGGGAAACAAAAGAAATATAAATCTCATCGTATACACAAGCACATAACTTTTGGAAATCATAACCTGCAAAAGAGATCATAATTTCATAACACGGGATAAATCATAGAAGTGAAATGTAATCCCAATAATCATAACTTAAAACATGAAACTTTGTGGAATACACACATAATCATAGATAATCATTTCTTGTTAGTTAAGACTCATTGCCAAGACTATCTTAGTGGACAAAGTCCCTTTCTGAATCGAGTCACCCTCGTTCCAGTCATATTTCACTGAACCGGTATAACCTTCCGTTCCAGCCCTGTCTATCTCATGAGATATAAAATATTTACCCAATGCATTGGAAGGAGATATAGGTCCCACCCATCTTATAATGAATCCTTTCTTATGTGTGCCAAAAAATCATAAACCATACATCATTGCATAACCCATGTAATAAAAATGGGAATCTTAAACATCGTGACATCATAAAACAATTCATATAAGATAAAGGAATTCATAAAAATATTTCCATCACAAAATAATCAAATCAGTTTAATAATAAGGATAAAAACAGAACCCTTTATTATCTTAGATGGAAAATAATTTTTATAAAACACTTGAACTTCATTCTTGAGGAAAATATCTTTTCTTCTTCAAAAACATTTTTCCTTTCATAACATGTCATAGGACTATAAAATAAAAGAAGTTGATTAAAGATAAACTTTAAAACTTGTAAAAGAAGATTCTAGGAAATAATTTTTTAAAAATCCATTCATGCTGTATGAGTTAAAAAAAACATTCTTCGTACTTTTGTCGGAAAAGTCAAAAAGTACCTCGTACGAAAAACGACAAAAGATTCCTTTCATATTCTTTACTAAAAACTCACCGAAGGGTAAAATTGGATTTAATCTATTTTAAGTGTATGGAAATAATATTACATATTGAGGAAAAATGTATGTGGATGATAAAATTCACCCCAGTAAATTCCAAAGTATAAACAATCTCGGATAAAAATGAGATTGTGATATTTCCCTTACCTTAAGTCTGATTTGCTTCGTAAGTGTCCGAACCTCCTGTATAATGATTTAAATAATGTCATTGACTTATTACATAATCATATTCATTGTTATTATATCATATATGGTTCACTTATGACTTTATATTACCCGTTCTTTTGTAAATTCATATTAAAGTAGCGTTTTGGGTAAAATCGTCTCATTTGTCGTTCGTGTTTTTAACTTGTAATTATTAATATGATTACTTATATCCAGAATGTAAAACATGATTTATATATAATATATATTCAGAATATATATATATATATATATATATAATATTGATAAATGGAATGAAAGACACCGTTCATGGAGACGGTAGTCCGTACATATGCATGAACGCTGTTTTCGTTTCCTTATTGAAGTGAATGGAATTAAGTAGATGACATACATATAAATTTACATAAATCCAGTATCATTATTATGTCATATATTTCATTAGTACTTATTATATATACTTTATAATCATTCATGAATGGTTAATCATTGAGAATGAATCTCATCGCGTCGTGGAGACGGTAGTCCGTACGTACGCACGAGCGATGATATCGTTCCCATGGTCGTCGAATTGTGTTGAAGTGTATGTAGACTTTTTCAGTATCAATATCACTTTATAATAATCATATATAGTTACTCATTACACCATTATACCCATCCTATTATGGTGGTGGTGGAAAATAGATTACACCACGGCGTGGAGACGGTATTCCGTACGTACACACGCGCGGTGATTTCATTTTTCCGTAGGATGGATAGAAGGTGAATTAGGGTTGTTTCATATTTATAATAACATATCAGTATGTAAGTAATACTTATGTTATTACTTTGTCATGAAACAACTATAGAAGAAGAAGTTGAAGAAGAAAGAAATTGAAAAGATCGGTAATGGATATTACATTTTCTTTGAAACGCCTCTTTGAATCCACCACTTAGGGAACTAAGATTGGTCTTTGAAGAAGACCAGGACCTCTAGGATTATTCTAGGGAAGTGGAGAAGGGATTTATTTAGGGGTTGGCCGAGCTTGAGTGCTCAAATTGGTGTGAGGAGGAGGGGGAGGAGGTGTCCTTTTATAAGGGAGGAGAGGGGTACCTTAGGAATATCTCAAAATATTATTTTATATTAAAGTCAAAATCGGTATATAATGGTTCCAAAGGGTCTTATTTCGAAGCTAAACTGGGGATGGGTCGAAATCCTATCAACCAATAGGATTTAGACAAGTTTAGGTTATTATTTTAACCTTATCAATTAGATTTAACTCTAAGTTAAATAATTTAACTTTTACCGTGTCTTTTTGTTTTCTTACACTATATGGTTAATACACTTACTATAACATTCCAAACGAACCCCAAATTGTTTGTTATTAATATATATATCCTTATCTAAGTTATTTGGCCGACCCTTATATTTTTAGGAATAAAATAACAATTAATAATATAATATTTTATTTAAAAACTATTTTGTGTCAATTTTGACACTATTTGATATATGATTTTTGTGGAAGTCATAACAGAACTATATGTTCGAACCATGTTGATTAAATGAACACTAATATATCATAGTAACCTATAAAATTAGTGGAATTCATAAAAAGTCTCAAATTATATTTATTTGGGTATTTATAACATCAATTATGTCAATATTTCATTAATAAGATAATTACTGCATCATTGTTGTGTCATAAATATATTAAATTATTTAATGTCTAAAAATTACAAATAAAATACCATTATGTATTAAATCTTCTTAGATTTCTAATGAATATTTATAGTCGAATTTATCTTATGTATAACCCTATATTAAAAATGTTTTATTATATAAACTTTGATTTTAACTTTTTTAACCCTTCTTTAAATAAATTAATAATAAATGTCCTAATCTAATCCAAGTGGGCCTAAATGGTCATATTTTATTCCTAAGTTTGTTTTTGGTCGAATTAAATTTGTCCAATATAAATAGGACATGTGTTAGGGTAATAATAATATCATTTATACCCTCAATTACCCTATTTACTTTTAACCGTGGTAAAAACAGTAAAAGTTACTATTCACCAAAAAATTATTTTCATCTCATTGAACCACATTTTACTTACTGAAATCAACCGTGTCTCTAGGATATTTGAAATTCCACTCATAGAAGCGGTAAAATTATGTTTTATGAACAATTCAGTTTTTTTACCTACCACTTAGTGGTATCACTATTCATCAAAAATTGAATGTTTTCAGAAAAATACCAAAAATTAGGCCTAAGCTAAATTTGATATTATGAACCCAAAAATGATGTCTATTTTACCAAATTAAAAACATATCAGTTGCATTAACTAATTTAAAAATTAATTCCCCTTATCAAAACAAATAGCGTGTTTTTAAGAGATAATAACTATCAAAAGACTGAAACTTGTTTATAACTGGTTTAAATGTGAAATTACATCCAATGAACATCATTGTATTAAATTGTAAAAATATATTCTAAATATACTTTAAAACCACTAAAATTAATAATTTATCACTATTAATTATTTCGATTGAAAAAGTTGTTTTTAATTAAAATTTAGTAATTTCCACTATTCATCAAAATATGAAAGTTATCCGAAAATTACCAAAATTTCATCCTAAGCTAATTTCGATATTCCGAATCCAAAAATGAAGTCCATTTTGAAAATAAAATTTACAAAATTTTAAAAAGTTGTTATTACTATTCATAACGGCTAGTTTTAATAATATTTTAATAGTATATCGTTGTTTAGTGAAACTCAGTATTGCATACTACACACGCTATCAAGGAAGGTCGTGATTGCGTGTAATGAAAGGAAAGTCAAGGATACGTGTTGTGCAAGCTCCTTTTGGTGTAGCGTACAACACAAGACATTAATGAAATTAAAAAGAATATTTTTCATAAAATCTCGAGGTGTTACAAATGGTGGGTATGAATAGTACTAACTGAATTATGAAAATTATATTTTTTACACTGGTATAATATATATATAAATTGATATCTATAGATTAGATAAAAATTATAATCATTTCAAAAAGAACAATTCTTGGAAAACTAATTGTTTTTAAAAATGAAATAGTATTCATGATTTGTGAACATAATTGAAATTTGACATTACGATTTTAAAATTTATATCCAACAAAACATTAATTTTTAAATAATCGTATCAAGATTATCTTCAGATGATTTTCTAGATTTTTCTAAATTTTTTATTTTTCAATGAATATTTGAAAATACACAATTTTAATTTACACATAATATTTATTTAAATAAATTATAATATTGAATTTTATTTTTAATTTATATTGAAGATAAATTATCATAAAATTATATCAAATAGAAAAATGTATTTTATTGTAATCTTTTCAATATCTAATATTGATATAAAAGTTTTGTAGAGAATTTAACATTTTCTCTATAAAATCCCGCTTTCACATATCATCTTAGGGTTCAATTTTAAATAAAAATTTTACAATTACATGAATGGATTTTGAAATATTGGATTTAATATTATTTAATCATAATAAATTTTATTCTATAATATTTTTAACAAATTTTTCCACCAAATTGAATAGAGAAAAGAGAAAATATTATTTATTGCAGTTAAGGTAAAAACTGATTTACCGGGCGTTAAACTAGAAATAAAAGGTTTTAAAATGACTTTAAAAAATTTCCAATTCCCAATGTTTGGATTTATTTCAACTTTTAGGACCAATACGGGCCTATATACCCTGAGAGGGGGGGTGAATCAGGGTATGGATATTCGTTTTCAAAGTCCCTTCTGCCCCACTGGATCGTGACATCTTTATTACAAGGGTGACTTTGTTTGCTCTTGTGTGTAAACTATGATCACTTCTTTACCTATTTATCTAATGATGATGCTTTGAATGCAATGCAGGGTAGAAAACAGATAGAAACATTTATTTTTACTTGGTTCACCCTCACTGGGCTACGTCCAAGGAGCATACGCCGACAAGTTGTCGGTCGTACCAAATTCCACTAATCTTCACTAGCTGTGGATACAAAGTTCGGGCTAGATCACTTCTATGACCAGGCTCACTGCCTATACAAAGTTTAGGGTCAGCTCACTGGTTTCCTAAGGGTCACTCCCTGTTTCTCTCTCTCTGGCTCACTGCCGGTGGAGAGGATCACCTTCTTCCTCTTCCTAAGCTCAATGCTCTTGGAAGGAATCAACTCACAGTTTATAGACCTGTAGGTCTCTTTATTTGCATGAATGAATGCATCTTTCTCTGTGTGTAGATGCTCTGTTGAAGTACAACATTCACCCATAGATGAATATCTCTTTGCACGGAAGGTATCGGGCAACTTACCAGCTTCCACGCAGTCCGAGAATCACTGTTGGAACAAAACCTTACTTGGCGCGCAAGTCAATCTCGGCGCACAAGTATCGGCATGCAAGTCACAACGGGCACGCAAGTCCTCCTCAGACACTTGCGCGACTCAAGCTTCCTCAACTCCAAACTTGCGTGACTCTATTCCTTTTACGCCCAAACAAGTATTGGCGCACAACTGCCAACCGGCGCGCAACTTCTAACACCGGTGCACAACTTCAACCACTGGCACGCAACTTCACCTGCGCGACCACACACACCACCTGCGTGACCACCACACCTACGCGACGGGAGCTCTTATTTCTAAAAGAGTTGAACTCCGGTGAAGAATGAGGAGGGGTGGTCCAGTATTTATAGGCAATCTGACCACCCTGCGCGATGGCGCGCAAGTCACCTGCGTGACCCAGTTTCGGCGCGCAAGTCTTCTCTACTTTTAGACACCTGCGCGACCAACTCCCAAACTTGCGCGAACCTTTTCCTTAGCCATATTTTGATCTTCTGCTCTTGAAAAACATATGGCGCGCATGTTTCCTATACTCCATGTCCTCTGTTCTTTTGTACCGCCTCCAGATCATCCTTTCCTTTTATCGAAGTTCTTGAATCAAACATGGATTGTTGAACTCATCTCTTGAACTCGACATTCCACCATGAAATCCTCTTTGTCAACCAAGTTGTATGTCATCGTTTTGCTTTGTCAACAATCACTACTCAGATTTCCACTTTGTCAAAAAACACAATCACCTCAAAAATGCTTCAATGATACCTTGAGGGATTTTTTCCCAACATCAACCTTATCTCTTTTTTTCATAATAATGGACCATTTTAAATCATGTGAAATTAATATATTGTGAGTGTGTTTAATTCATTCCTTAAAAATAGTAAAAATGTGCCACTCACCTCACCTATAAAAGGCCACCCCTCTCCTCTGTTATTCAAATACATTTACAATGATAATTTTCTTAAAAAATAAATTCCCAAATTCTATACTATCCTTTTTAAAGACTTATTTGGGTAAAAAACAACCCTAGTAAGGCATTTGGTGTAAACATAATGAGGATTCCTAAAGAAGAGGAAACATTCTTCAATTATATTCTTTATTTTACTTCTTCCTCTATCTCTTTAAAGTATAATTAATAAATGTTGATATAATAAAATAATTATGTTACATATATTTATATGTTTTTATAGTAAAAAAATTTCTAAAAAACATATATTTTCATCAAATGGTTTATGAAATCATCATTGGTGCGTATGGAGGAGAACTACCTCACGAACTGATATGATTCATTTTTCCAATACCACCTCTCATAGATGTGTATAATGATGCATATAAATAATATATATGGTATTTTGAAAATAATATCACCACTAGGTCCATTATATTAATTATACCTATTTACTTTTTATACCATAGGTGAAATGACAGTGTGACTCATGTGCATGACGGACTACCACCTCGCCAAGCGATGTGATTCATCTTTCACAAATGCTTTACATAGAATATGATAAGGATATATTTAGTGGTTCTGTGTGAAGTAAATGATATAACTATGATATCAATGACACATTTATCAATCTAAAAACATGTTATATCATTTCCTTTTTTACTATTCACTCACATAAATATGATAACATCATTCATGTATATGCAGGTTAACGCCTTCACTAAGCGATGTGACTCACTTTTCCACATGGCTGATATATATATATATATATATATATTTATATATGTACATATGGAGAAATAATATTGTATTTATGATATTGTGATTACTCTTAAAAGATAATATATTACCAAACTTCTTTCCACAATGATTATTGAAAAATGGGAACTTTACTCATGCGCAAGTTCAACCTACCATCTCCATAACCATAATGTGATACATATTTAATAACCATAATTCATTATTGATTACAAATTGATAATTGAAATAAAATTTGATTATTATTCCATGATTTTCATAATTCATATGATATAACTATATCATATGAACAAGAACCATATTTCTCATGATGAAACATGCATGGGGGAAAATCCAATTGACACATGAATTAATGAAAATAATGAAAGATAATAAACTATTAGGTGATAAGATGTTATAAAAGGAATATATATGATATTATAAATTTTAATACAAGTATTATATAACTTAATAACATGTTTTAAACAATAATTCAATAGGTTAATGAATGATCTATGAAAATTCAGCGTTAGGTAAGGGGAATCTTTTCAATTTCCCTTAACAAATGCATCTTTTAATGTCATGAATTTTTTTTATATGGTGTATATGCTACCCATTTCAAATGAAATATCATGATTCATTAAAAATTCATTATATTATACGTTTCAATTCAAATTATTTCATCCATTGGGATCTTACATAACAGTAACTAAGCGGAAAATAATTTCATGAGACAAATTATTTTCATTGGGTATTATTACTTCATTGTAAACTTTAATATTATAGGACAATGTTTATAAATTTTTTCAAATTATTTATTATCTTATAATTAAAGGAATACACTAATACATACATGAAAAACTAATGAGTTCCAATAGAATGTAGTCTAAGGTCATACCATCGGACTAAATCCAACCAATCGAGGGGAAAATCACCCATGTTGTAGAAACAAGTGATTGAAGAACCTATAAAAGTTTTAGTTGCAAAAAAATCAATCACCTTTTAACTGTCATGCCAAGGTTAAAGCGCAACAATGTCATCAAAAATTAATACCATGCATTTATGGATGATATCAATGACACTTAATAATATTTCATAATATCCAATCAAATAGGATTAAATAATCATTGAGCCTAACTCCATACCAGCTAGAGTAGTGTTCTGGTGGGATCAATGATCTAATACAGTCTAGTCCACCCTCACCTTGGCCTGAAGTGATTATAAAAATCCATAAAAAAACAATGTAATAAATAATCAAACTTCCACAAGAGTTGTGAACCACACCACCTCCAGGCATGCTATATATATCACAGGATCCATCAGTGTTTTGTTTAATCCCATTCCCATGAAGTCACTAGCCAACTGAGTGTCCCAATGGAGAGTCTGGTATTGATCATGAATCATGCTTCATCATGAATAATCTAATATGAAGGAAATCCTACTATTTACTAGAGAGTTGGGAGTGGTCATGTAACTTGAACCTAGTTATAGAAACCAATCGGAGCTACATGGATGAAATGTTTTGAAACTGATCTTGATTCTATGATAGCCATATCCCCTAATATCCCATTACCAAACCCATATCATTGACCATGGATTCATATTTATTGATCGTCACCCCTTGGGACTATATGTATAAGAATTATTTTTCTAATGTATTTTGGGATGAAATCCCTATAAACATAGTGAATTATAATGATATATCCTGAGCTCAGTGACATTTGAATAAATTGTGAGAATTGGATTATTCTACTTGTGATCTATAGTGATATCACTAAGACACCATGGGAACACTTGCATGTCTGATATGCTAATTAGTGGGGAGGGTGTTATTCAAGATACATCAAAACAAAAAGTTCATTTTGGCTGAAAGGGAGTTGTACCAAAGTTAAATGGCCCTACTATCTTCCACTAATGGATGTAATTGATGATAATGGTGGTCACTAATTGACAACACACCAGATGAAGAATCCCAAAAAATGCACTTATCATCATCATAATCAGTTTAAATAAGATCAAAAAGGGATCATTTCTCAATGTTGTGAACTTTATACGAGAAGGAAGTAAAATACATAGCTTTTCTAAAATAAATGTACTGGGAGAAGAACCTAGGAAAACACAACACACATCCAAACCAGTTCTGGAACTACTATTGAACATCACTATTTTCGATGATCCGTCTTGATTTGTACTGAAGGAAGGTGATATGCGGTTGAATAATATTCCAATGAGGAGTGAGATGGATGTTGGAGGTCATGTAATGAACACTATAGTTGGCTTGTATGGTTCTATGCCAGAAATTCCAATACTCCAGAACCTCCCATGAAATCATGACATTTAGGCCAACCAACTCCCAAGATAGGTTTATCACAATAATGTCTCCATCCTCAACAGGCCGAGCCATCCGACTCTACAACACCCAATGATGATTCCCCTCAGAGTGAGCAACTAAATTAATGCAAAAACAACTTTTCCATTCTATTGAATAACAGATTTTGGAACCTTAACATCAGAGAGTAAATGAGTAGGAACATATGAGAGGATGATGTTGATAAGGGTGATGTGACCACCGAGAGATACAAACTAATTTTTTCATTCTTAAATCAGGCCATGATCCTTTACACCAACATATTTATGTGATGAACTAGGATCCTCAAGGAAAATAGTGGATAAGTGAGATAATTCATTGGGAATGGATGGTTATATATCCCAAGTGTTCTTTCAAGAATCCTGAATCTCCTTTCAGAACAACAATTTGGTAAATAAATACTACATTTATCAAGGTCAGTCATATATACTCTCTATTTGTAGCAATACTCATGGATTTAATTTAGGGTAGAAAGCAGGATGATTATACCATTCCGAAAATAAAATATACTTTCATCCGTATGTATTAAATGATAGACTGTACTGTTGAGTTTCCTACACTAGTTGGAACCAATATTTCATATCTGTACTTTTTCTTATAAAAATTATTGTTTGTTTACTATGTATGTATAAAAAAGATGAGAGAGAGGGGGTCTCCTTCTCTAATAATTTGAAAATATTTTTAAAAAAACTACATTATTTTCCCATTAATGATGCATTAAACCAAAAGGAGTAAAAGAATATGAAAAAGAGGTTGGAAGCCCCGGATGAGAACCATAGGCACTCATCAATAATAAGTATAAAGAACCATTCAAGGCTTCCATATTCCTTCTCCATGTTAATTTTTATAATCATATTTGAAACAACGTATTATAGTTTTATTTCCCTTAATGATTCATGAGCTACAATGATATCCCCTTGGATAGAACTTCTTGAGATGAAGCAATGTTATTCTTCTAAAACCCAAGTTGAGAGCTACCAAGAGAGCCTCCTATTAAGAATAGTAACCAATAATTTTTAGAATTTCTTACACATGTTAATAGGGTTCTTGTGTCTGAAGGAGTAAGGTTTATTAATAATATGGATGAGAATGAGCATAGTAGTTCTTACAGCCTACAGAAGATTCCATGATCCAAATATGTCTCGCACCACATCTGATAAATCCCTTCCATTAATATTCCATGCACCCACAGACAAGGAACCCGGAAACCCGTAGAGATATAAAGAGTATTTGAGGCTAAGATTGTTCACTTCCTATATGATCTCAAGATCATCTATTATGACCTCTAAGAAATGGTTGTATTATAAAGAGACCAAGTAGGTAATACTATCAAAGAGATCTAAGGTGCCTTTGGGATAACTGCATTACATGAAAGTATGTGGGTGTGACTGATGATCCATGAATTGTGCCTCGACCATAGGACCAAAAAAATCATGTTCACTAGTAAATGATCCATCCTCAAGTTGGATATTTAGGCTAATAAGGTTTTTCCTCTCTAAATTGAATGGTGAAAAAAACATGTCTTTCTGTCACATTATGAGAGCCACCTGATGTGGGTGAAATCATGTTGAGATCAATCCCATTACAAGATTTATAAGTCCAAGTCGATCTTTTTTATGGGTAGATTTAAGATATACTCATCCCATCCATGATCGATAAAATTCTCTATGATTTCCATCTATCAAAAGAGAGCATCATGGGTATGGAAATGGGGTGAAAGGTTCTTACTCGAGGCCCAAATGTCACTTTTGAGATGTTAATGTTACTTATGCAAAGAGGAACAATGAGGACCAGACACATTTTGATATATGAGGAACTAAAAACCATTAAGATGTATGTCGAATCAATCCATGATTGGAAAACCTAAAGCTGAGCTCATTTTCGTCTCCACTACACAGAGCCTCCAACAATAGAAAGTGGTTAGGGACAGTTCTGGAGATGTAACTAACCTTCTCATTCAGGAAGGCTGAGATTGTATGTAGATTTTAGAGGTGGGGATTATCATAAAACAACATGAGATTAGTTCAATTATGATTGTTTCACCTATAAAATGATTTATCAATTATCCCAACTCAGAAAGGAAATTACTGACCATGAATCCAATGACTTATTGGGTTACTCATAGAGGTAAGGATTATAGAACAATCTTCTCCACGAAATCATAAGTGAAATTAAAATATACACCAAACAAAGAAAATATGTCACTTGGATAGAAGTGTCCCTGATCATCCCACAAGAGCTCCCTATTGACTGCTTCACAATTAACATAGATAAAATAGAAGAAAAATCTGGATAACTCTTTACTGATACTATTTTTAATTGAAAACTATGAGGAACTAAATAGATCCATAGTGATGTAAGAGTTCAAGAAAACAATAATATTACGGTTATTAGGGGATTCATCTGAAGAGGAACAAACACTTATCTTGTAATCAAAGGAATAAATCATAGAAGGATCTTTCTTCAACTTACTAATAACCACCAATGTAAAATTTTATTTTGAGAATTTGTTAGAGATGAAATCAGTTTTGACTTGACCACCAAGGCCCAGAGATTTCGAAATCATAAAAAAAATCATTAAAATAACTATTTTCTCGCATTGGTGTCGGTAAAGAATGACGACATGTGTGAGGATGTTGAAGAGGGTTGAAGTTACTTTTTCTTGGATCTGGTTAGAACAACAATGGGAGAGGATAAAGGGAGAGTAGATGAAGGAAGGGATGTAAAATATATGGAGGATGGAGGGGAAAGTAATTGAATGTTTACAATTTAGTATTACATGGGAGAGGAGAATCCTTTTGGGAAGAATAAGAGATTAGGGAAGATGTTGGGGATAATAAGAGTTGGGAGGTAATAAAAATTTGCGAGGAAGTGGCTAAGAAATGCTAGAAGGACCAGGATTATGGTAGGGAACTATAGTTAGGATTGTTGAGGTCGGGACAAGTTTTGGGGAGGTGAAAGTGGGTATAAGATGGGGAGTGAGAGACACATACATTGTGAAAGTGACCATAGGTGGAGGGGAAAGAGGGCTCATGGGGGAAGGTAGCAGAGGGGGAGAGGGGGAAGAGTAAGTGAAATATGTGGGGGCAGGATGGGAAAAAGAAGAAACATGTAATAGGATCAAGGGATTTAGAGGGGGGAATGGTGAGCCACTAGATAAGAGGATGAATGGGGTACATGGGTCTTCTTAACTCCTTAGAAGATAAAATATGAAACCTTAATTACATACATAATTTTACCAAGGAAATGTTGAGAATCTTCTTTCAATAGGAGAAATATCCACCCTTTGGAAACACATGATCTAGGTTGGGTAGATAAATAAACCAATATGTAGATCATGGAAGGTGAAAAATTTATGATCTGATGGTTGTGGTCATTCTGACATAGAATAGAACTGATCACATCACAAACTTAGTGGATGAAAGGGATGATTTGGAATGAAATGGGAAGTCTAGGGAGATTGAACTATACCATAGCCTGTGAAGAATCATGAATAAAGTCCACCCATAGGTGCCACATGGAGAGGTAGAAGCACGAAGAACCAAATGAAAGGGTTATTATTGTCATGGCCCACACAAAGTCCTCCTTGGAGGAAATGATGATTCATAAGAAATGTCGATTGAGGAAAGAGACATGAGTCGGTGCCAATAACACCACGACAAAAGTACCTTCTAAAAACAAAGTAGAAGCGGTTGATTATACTCAAAATGGGTAACGATGATCCATTGAAGAAGCGATTAAACAGAGGATAAAGATTCTATAGAAAAAACTAACACCATCGAACCGAGGGTCACCTCCAGAAATATATGTTCCATATAGACCTATGACATCAATGAGAAATTTACCTTCATCAGCGGGGGAAAATAATGATGTCCTTCGGGGAGGGGAAGGAGCTACCCTAGGCTAAGGGCCTGTATAGGGTTCTGAATCCGGAGAGAGAGCACCGGCATGGCAAGAAAAATAGCCAATGGTGGAGGTGCCTCCACATCTGGGGGAGATCCGAGTTGGGAAAAGGTCGAGAGGATTTGAGTAGGAGGAGGCATGTAAGGTGAATTCAAAAGTTTAGTGAACCCCATTACCCATTTTATTGAATTTTATTTTTTGGTTCTATTTCAACATCTGTTATATTGATTTATAGTTTATACAAATAATAAATTAATTTATTAGTAATCAGTTCATTATTTGATTCATTTTATGTGTTTATTTCATAATCTCATTCTAATAAATATTTTTTATTATTAAATTTTAGTTAAAAGAGAATATCTATTGGTTTTATAATAAAAACATTTTATTTTCTCATTATATAGTTATTCATGATATTTTATATTAATATTACCAATTTTCCCACTATTTGGTATTTAATATAATTGATAGAATGCATTCAAGAAAATCAAAATTCAATTCTCTCTTCAGATGGAAATATGTCTCCTTCAAAAACCATGTTTTAAAAAAAGGTTTTAAAAAAAATTTAAACCTATTGTATATGATTTATTAATGTCATTTGACAAATTTTTTTTATAAATTTTTTTTAATGAAAAATTAATTTCTTTTTTAAGACAATTATAATTTTTATTTTACTGAAAAAGAAAATGAATATTTATTTTAATGTGTATTAAATAAACTAAATTTATGGACACTAAAATGTTTTAATGATTATTTAATATTTTTCAAAACATATTTTTTGAAGAATGTATTTTTTAAAAAATAAGTTAAATTTATTTTTAAATGGATTTACTAAAAATTAATGGGATATTTTCAACATGAATATGTTTAATAATATTTTTATGGTATTTGTACTCTTCAAGTACAACAACCATTAATTTTACCAATACTATACTATTGATGTGTTTTATTAATGCTATCCTTGTCCTTATACAATACAGTAAATTATTATTTTCACCAAGGATATTATTGACATTTTCTTCCTTGATTCATTTTTTCCCTTAACATCCACTTGGAATATTCACTCTTTAGTGATAATTGGACATTAAATTAACCGTATTTATTCAAATCATTTATCATGTATATTCGTATTTCATAAACTGTTTATAATTTCTACACATGTTGTTATATGATTAAGAGGGGAAGTATTGATAAATCCATATTTTTTTTAAATAAAAATATTTAATGATAAGGAACATTGTTCTTTAATTATATTATTTATTTGATATATGATGAATTATATGGGAATTTAATAAAAGTGTGGGGTATTGTTAATGATAGCCTCTCTATGAATCTGTATTCTCATGAGGAAAATCAATAAGCTAACATGAAACTAGATGGGAAACACCAATGGGTTTGTATCTGTTAGTTTAATTTTTTTTTAATTTCATAACAGCATAGGTATCAAAATGATTGATATAATTCCATGAAATAATTAATAATTTCCTTCATTACGAATTACATTATTACTATCCATGAACTTTTCACAATGATATTATCTATGGATGGATTTTATTCATAATTATTTTAGAAATTTCATATATTTTCATCTATTTACTTTACCTTATCAATTATTCCAAATAGAGTTATGATAGTCATTTTATTATCTTTGGATTATATTCCTTCTATGTTTCATTATATAATTGAATGTGTATGCAGTTATTTGTCTTTTTATATTGTTTATACTCATTGATTCATGATAGCTACCTTTTTACATAAACACTAAGACTCATTTAATCTAATAATAGATGTTTTAATTTCATATTAATCTATGATGTTATCTATGATTTATATCAAATAATATTCTATATGGTATAATATTTTTATCATTTTTTTTGTTATTTAATGTTTGAATCCTTGTATTAATGATCAAAAAATCATGTTTATTATTCAATTAATGATTTTTGTTTCTTATGATAGTATTTCATATTTTTAGTCACAATGGAATGGAATTTGGATATGTATGAAGAAAAATCATAGTTGAGGTGTGTCACTGTAAAGGATGACTGATTGTTGAGGTTGGGTCCCCACAAGCAATATGTCACTATTGAGGCCATACTCTATTAGGGTGGAAAAATAGAATAGTGTTCGAAACACTCACCATCAATCATAAAACTATTAATGTTGAGTCACTATTAATAATGACTTATTTTTGGTATCCAAAATCATCTATGTATAGAAATTATCTATCATTGGCTATATATTACTACCATAATGGTAATTTATCTATGTAACATAGTGAACTTCCACCAACATGGGTCAATTTCCATAAGACTCACTATCCATCCCAAGTCACTTCCAGACCCATCATATCATTCAAAAGACTCACCACAATTTTTTTTTCGTTTAATTTTAATTAAATCGTTCTAATATCTATATCTTTTTATTTAATATTGAATGTTATTTTACCATTGTTATTTAATTGTAATATATATATATATATATTCATTAAAGAATGTTCCTTCCCTATGTGTGAGGATTCATGATATCTAGATGATTATTCACTATATGGGGAATCTTCTTTGCTAATATTAAAAGGTCAACCAAACATCCTCATGTTCTGTAGTGAAAAAGTTATAGAGATATAAACATGTACACTGAGAGATCTTCATACACTAGAAAAGTGGTCCAAGAAAATATTGAATAACCCAATTGACTATACTTACTAAGAGCTTATTTATTTATACATACCTTCATTTATCTGTAAAAGATTGAAAAATTTTATAAAAAGGTGTTTACGATAGTCTTTTCTACAGTGAATTTCAAAAACTCGACTCAAGCCTCATTTAGAACTACAATATATGAGTCAAAACATGGAGATCATATCATAATGGATGATAATGAATTTCTACATATTTATATGGTATGTTTTGTTGTTTATATTTACATTATGAATACTGTGTTTGTACTCAATATTTATACAAATGCATTATCACATCCCATAAATTATAACATAAATAAATATCTTCTTAAAATCATTTTTATATTTGTTTCCCATGATTACTATGGAAGTGGTCCATGCATTTCATGTTCTCTTTTTTAACCACATGACTATTGTGGAAGAGGTCCATCTGTGGTATGAATAGCTGTTCTACTATTTTACACCCATTCCAAAATGTGGATAAAAGATTATTATAAATGTTCGTCATAGACATAGGTTTTTTTCATGTGGAGAGAACTATGTTTCATATTTAGACTGATCCTTTTGTATTTTTTTTTATTTTGTGTGTTTTTTTGTTTCATTTTCAATATTTATATGAAAAAAAAATTTAAACTGAAAAATGACAAATTTGACAGTTAATCATAATTCAGGTATATATAATTTTTTTATTTAATAAATTGATTTAAAATGTTAATGTAATGTTACATATTATGTTAATTGTTTCCTAATAAATATTAAATATTCATTTAAAATTTTATGTTTTATATCAATAAGATGTTCTTGTTTACTATACTATATTAAATTAATTGGGTAATTTTACTTAAATATTATTAACATAAATTGTTTTTGTACAATTTTCACCCCTCCCCCTTCCTGAGATACTCACTTAGACCAATTTTTTTTCTCAAAGTTTTAAGATTTTGTGTGGAATTTTTTATTAAATTTATTCTATAATTTTAGTTGTTCTATAATGATATTAAATTAATGTTCTTTATTATGTTAATTCTATAGATATATAATCGACAATAAGGTTCTTACTGCCAAAAACCTCAATTTTTTCAATTCTAAAAATTGTTCTTAGTGGATGATCAAAATGAAAATAATTATAGAATGTCCAGATTTTGTGATTTGGTATTATATTTAGGATAGTATGATTTACCTAATCATATGAGATTAGAGCATGATGATGCTACAAAATTGGACTATAATAAAAATTATAATTCTATGAATGCCCTATATTATTCATCAGAAGATGATGAGTTCAATAATATTTCTACATGTAAAACAACATTTGAATGTTGTGACACATTATATATTTCTCATGAAGGGAAATCCAATGTTAATGAAATGATATTGAATACATATGATGTTTGGTATGATAATTTTAGGATGAATCCTGATGAATTAATTTTTGATAAGTATGTTAGGTTCAATGAAATATTAAACACCATAATATCCTTGGGAAATCCAATTTGTAACAAGGATAATATTATGCGACTACTCATATGTATTCTTAAAATATAGATAGACATAAGTTTAAATATTATGAATCTATGATATTATAAAAATTACAGTAAAGGAGTAAATTGGTATGAAAATGACATAAAAAGAAGATAGGAAATTCAATAGACAAGAGGATTATAAAAAAGAAAGAAAATATGTAAGTTTCAAGACTAGGTCATCTAGACATAATGAAAAGGAAAATATAAAAAGATGTATGTTCTTGTGATGGTGAGTATAACCCTAATAGTGATGAGGAAATGACATATATGGAAAGATTATTTAAAAATTTCTATAAGAAAATTAATTTTTCCCAAAATCCTAGTTACAAATAAAATTATTGAAACAAGGGAAACTAGAAGAAGGATTAGAAAATGTTGAAAACATCGAATGAGATCACCTCCAATGAATAAAAGTGAAAATGGAATATAAAATAATCCTATCTATAATTGAAATTCATATAGAAATATCTGTAATGTAATAGATAATTCACAGAATACATGGAAAATATTGGGAGTGCCTCTGATGATAGCTCTAGTTACATAGAATCTACACCTAAATAAAATTCTCATCATGCCAATGTGTTCTTTATAAAAAACAAATCAAGCATACCTAAAATATCTACTAGTTTATCTATTCTTTATTATGATAGCTCTGAAATAGACAAAACAAATTATGATATGAGTAAAATAAATAAATTTTCGAGTACGAAAAAATGATCTATGTAACATTCATTTAACTAAAGGATGGAAATAATGTTCTGAAATAACAACATTCTTTATATATTAATAATAAATATGACCTTGATATAGATAAATTTAAAAATGCACAGATATTAAAGGATAATTATGAAAATAAATGGTCTAATGAATATATAGATGAGGAATTAGAATAGTTTACCAATGGAAGATAAAAACAAACATAGATTATTGGTAAAAATATTTCTCAAATTATGTTACAGGTCTAGGATACCAACAAAGATAAAGAATAATGGTTAAGTACACATCTGATCCAAAATCTAAATTTGAAACCTCTAAGGAGAGTTATTTTTGGAATTTACATAATAAATTTTTTTACTTAAAAAATAATAAAATAATTTTATAGGATTAATATTAAACAAATATGGGTTCCTAAATCCTTTATTAAAGAAACATCTAGACCCAAACAAATTTGGATAAAAAATCATTTGTTGTAAAAAAAATATTTGTATAAATGTTTATGGAAGAGAACCTATAAAAGTATATGGTACTTGGATAGTATATGTTTAGGTTATATGATATGATACTAATCATGAATCTATAGAATAATAAAGGTTGATGGTGGTCAATTCACCATTAATGATAATGTTAAAGGTAAAATCATCAGGCTTGGAAAAATTGTTAACATTAATTCATTTTTAGTTTCCATTGTACTATTTATTATGGTTCAAAATATAGTTTTCTTATCATATCAAAAATTTTAATGATGTTTTTTATGCTAAAAATGAAAAAAATATTATATTTCTTTTTTTCTAAAAATGATTTAGTATTTACAATAGTAAGATATTAGAATGCTTGTGTTGTTAATCTTGATTTATTTATTTCTAAAAAATGATTCATTCTTGAGTGATATTGATGAAGAATCATATCATTGGTATTTAAGACTAGGACACTATAATATTCTCCTACATAAGAATATTAAAAATATTGGTTTAATCAATGATTTACCAAAAATCGATTTCCCAAAAGATACATTTTTAACCCCTTCCAAATAGAGAAATACCACAAGATTTCTTTTCAATTGACAAAATAAGTTTTAACTTCTCAACCTCTTTAGTCGATTCATATGGATTTTTTTGGACCATATAGAGTTTCTTGTCTTAATTAAAAGAACTATATTTATGTACTATTAGATTAATTTTATTGTTATACATTGGCATCCTTTTTATCTTTCAAGAGTGAAGCCTGTTCTTATTTTACCATGTATGCTAGATTTTAAGAAAAATAAAGTGTACATATAATTAAAACTTTATGAAGTAATGATGGTTGTGAGTTTGAAAATCAAGAAATAGAACCCTATTCTAACAAAATGGATAGATAAATAACTAATATACTCCTAGGACTCCTAAAAAAGAATAGATTTTTAGAGAAAGAAAATAGAAAACATAATAGGATAACCAAAACAATGCTTAAGGAATATGACTTACCTATCTACTTTTGGGTAGAGGCTATCAACCCACCATGTAATATAATCTATATCTTTTTAATTAGACTATATTCAATAAAGAAACTTATAATATTTGGAATATTATAAATCCTAAAGTTACTAACATTAATTTTTTTAGATGTAATGTATTTATTCTTGAAAATAATGGTATTCATGAAAAGATGTCCTCAAAAAGAGATAAAGGAATATTTCTTGGATATTCAAACTCTAGAAAATCATATTGAGTTTTTAATTAAATAACCAAGACTATGGATGTTTCTTTTCATGTAATATTTGATAATATAGATAGAAATGATCCAAATTCTTCTTTTGTAAAATCCTGATGTTGATTTATCCACATTGAAATTAAATTCCATATTTTATGATTCTACTGAAAATTATAAAGAATAATAATATAGTTATAATGAAATTATAGAACATGGACTCAAACCTATAGTGAATATTAAGGTGACTAGTCTCTATTATTATATAGATGTTATAAATCTATAGTATCATCCATTATATTTAATAGTAGTAGTCATATATATAGGTAAATATACATGATCATCTCTAAGAAATCAGTTTGAAAATTAAGCATTCTAATCAGAGATTGAACCTAAAAACACCAACTATACCATTAATTATAAAATTTGGGTAACGGATATGAATGGAGAATGAAATCTATTTGAATGAACCATGTTACAGGAACATATTAATAGAAAAAAATACAACATAACTATAGGCACTAAATGGGAATTTTGAAACAATCATGAATAATCTCATACTATAGTACGAAATATTGCTAAACTACTTGAAAAAGGGTAATGCAATTAAGAAGGAATATAATATGAAGAGACCTTCAAACCAGTATCCAAACATGAATCCCTTAGAATAATACTAGCCTATGCAGCTCATTTCGATTTAAAAAATTATTAGATAGATGTTATGAATAAATTATTAAATGGGTATATAACGGGAAACAATTTTGATAAAAAACCCCATAGCTTTCAAAATACCCATTTTCCATATCATTTTTTTATTAGAAATTGAAATAAATGGTTTAAAACATTATTCATGAGCTTATTATGACATGATCGACAATTTTCATATTTCAAAAGGTTTTTCAAAAGGTTCTGATTATCCTACCCTTTTTATAAAAGTAATTTCAATAGTTTTTTATATTGTTCAAATTTCTATACGTGATATTATTTTTGAATCTTCATGAAATTACCCATATATTGAGTTTTCAAAAAAATAAAGAATAAAATTTAAATGAGTTCATTGGTGAACCAAAATTGTTTATAGGTTTTACGATTTTTTTAAATAATTAAGGAATAATTTTTAACCATTGCAAATATATTAAGGATATTTTAAAATATATTAACATATACATCAATAAAAGTTGTGATAATTATATGATAGCTGCCTAAAAATTGAACACTAATGTGGCTCGGAAACTAATGTATCAAATCAGTTAAAGAGGTATGATTATAAATATTCTCTACCTAACTGCTTGCTGACCTATTATTATGTTTATTTTCAGTATGTGTTCTTCTTTTCAAGGAATCCAAAAAGAGACGCAATTACATTCTATAAAAATAATTTTCCAATTCCTCAAATAGACAACCAATATATGAATTTTTAACCCATGAAAAAAATAATTTGTTTTAGATCTTTTATTTAGGAATTAATTTTGGTGGTTTTAAGTTACATAGAAAAATAACTTCTAAAACTTCTTAACATTTAACAAACTAAATTGTTTCATAGTGTAGTGATAAAAAATTATGTTTCACTGTCTACAGCTAAAGATATGTACATATTTGCGGGTAGATATTGGTGTAAATTTTATTGTTGACTCACACACTACTAGAACATAGATATCAATTGATCATGTCCCTATAAAAATTGACAACACAAGTGCTATAAATATCTCAATGATTTTTATATCAAACTATAGAAAAATTAAAATGAATTTTAGATATATATATTGAGAGATCATTTTCAATGGGTGATATCACTCCTTAATATAGTGCTATAAAACATCAGGTTATTAAAATCTTCACTATGACATTAAATTTTGAGAGAATGAATAACATCAAACCAGAGTTAGGCATGATTAATTTCCGTTATGTTTAATTATATAGGACTCACCATTATATATTTATCACCATTTTGATTTATCTTCATTAATGATTTCTCACTATTATGATTTCTCACTATTATATATTTCTCACCATTATTATTTCTCATCATTGTGATTTATAACCCTTTTAGATTTCTCACCGTTGTAGATTTATCACCGTTGTGATTCCTCACATTTTTGATTTCTAAGTATTATAATTTCTCAATGTTGTTATATTTGTCTCCTTTGGATCTTCACACAATTTTTTTCCTCACCATTGGAAAATTTTAATTCATTTTTCAAATTTAATGGTGTCAATATTTAAATTGAATATTTTTAATTCATTTATGAATTAATTATTTTTTTAAGTTTTTATTAGATGCAAATTTTTTTATTTGACCTATCATTTAGATTTTTGATTGAGGAATCCATAAATGTCAAAAATTCTATAAATTATATCATTTTATAATTTCAATGCACTCCTTCCTCGATCCATTTATCTCCATCCTTATTTCAACCCATTCGGTCTTGAATGTTTTTCTTCATTTCATTTTCCCCATCCTATGAATTTGTTCTTCATGGGTTGAATGAAGTGAGCTTTAGAGTTTTCACTAGATGAGACACATCCCTTAGAGAAGTGAAAATAGAGAGTCAATTTATTCAACATATTCTTTTCAGCCACTAAATAAGGATCTTTCGAATATGGTTGAAGTATATGAGAAATAATTTCAATAAGAGTGGATATTTTTTAGTAATTCCATAGTTATTATTGTTATATAGAATCAACTATCGGTGTATTGTTTCTCTTCAAACTATCTAACTTTTTATCCTAGGTCGGTATATGAATTTTTCATGTTTTTGAGGTAAATAATTGAGGGTAGTGAAGTCTAGGTGAGAATTAGAATAAACATCCATAAGGTTGTATTTAATTCATGAAATTGATAATAATGTTTAAAGTTTACACATAAAGGATTGGAAATTGACATCCAGGGAAAAATTCCATATGATAGTGATTATTTTATATATAAATGTTCCCTTTCTTATTGGACTTGATATAGACTAGTTTCTAGATCGATTTCATCATAACGTGATGGTGATTGCATGGTACAGTTATGTTCATTATACAAATTCTTTGTCCAAGAAAATAGGAATTTTCTAAATTGAGATATCAATATTTTTTCCACTTATGACATATGAAAATGATTATGATAATTAATTTATGTAGATAATAGATACTTCATATGGTAGATTTGAGTAATATTGCCTCTATATAAAATTAATTGATATACCCTATGTTTATTTCAGCATTGTTTTAATCCAAATGCTCGGGTTTTAAATATTAATTATCAATAGTAAAATGTGGTGGTTTTAGATAAAAATAATAAATTTTATAAGGAAGTGAATAATTTGATATCCATGGAAAAAAGATATGGATGATGTTGATGAAATATTATATGGTGAATTCAATCTTGTAGACCATCCTTCATGACTAGAAATTTATATTGATACTAATTAGGAACCAGATGAAATAACTGAATTTTATATTCCAAAGGAGGAGGAAGAGCATTTTGTTGGTGGAAATGATGAGGATGAGATTATGATGGATTAAGGAAGTGACCCTATTATTTCATGAGAATCCCCTCTTATTACCTATGGATCACCTAGTCTACCTAATTCTCACCCTAAATGTGGAAAAATCCTGAAATAAATAATTAATGAAGTGGAAACTAAAATATCTCTTATGGATCACTTCATAATTAATTCCAAATACTCTAATGAAAATTGGGATAGTTAAGATGAAGAGGAAGAAGATGATGATGATAATGGAAATCGTAATTGATATATTGATGTTATTGATGATGATGATATTAATAGAGATGTTGATGATGATGGATGATCTAACATTAATGGTCCTACTTGCCATATTATAAAATATATATTGAGATTCCTCAAGTTTTTATTTCTTCTCATGGTCTATCTGGTACTAGATTAATAAAACAACCATATATTTTGGTTATGTTGACAGAGCTACTAGAGAAGAAACAAAGGAATCTGTTGTAGTGGAAAAATCTCCATTTTTTTAGAGTCATCCTATTGAACCTAATATTGGTAATATTTCTATAAATACATAATATGTTCATATGATTTATAAGAATACTATTTTTTAAAAGTAAATGGTTATCCAATTAATGTTTAATGCTGTTGTTGAGTTTTTAGTTATTGTGCAGTTGGGATTTGACCCTACTTTTGATGATCTTCTTGGTGAAGATCCAAAATCTATTTAGGATTTTTTTATAGAAACTTTTGTGTATGTAGATAAAAATAATATTTTTTTGTATATTCCAATTAAATATTTTAAAGGATGGATAAGCCCCATTTATTTGGAATGGGGAATTTTTCACGGTTGCCACTACATAATGTTGAGACTGATCTTAAATAAGCAATAGATACCAAGGGATAATTACTAAATTTTATTTGTGTTTATATTATGATATAAATATTTTATTATGATATATTAGCTAAACCTATTATTCCACTAGTTCCACTAGATGGTGTCCCTAGAGGAGACTGCAAACCATTTTGAAAACATTAATTTTTGAAATTCATTTTTTTGAATAGATATCAAATGCCTCCGGTCACAATGTTAAGTGAAAAGTATGAATGTTATTTTTTGAGCTTGTGATACAAAATATCCATCCTAAAATGATTCACCACATTTTTGTAGTGGATAATAATAATATAATTCATTCCAATGATTTTGGTTCTTTAAAATCTCTAATGGAAGTGATACAGTCATCCTCTATAGTCAGTATTGATGCTTTTTTTGAGATGGTGGAAAATCTAACATCTATGGATTCTAGTTCCAGTGCTCCTCATATTTTTTTATATGATGAGATGATCAGTTTAGTTTTAAGGGAACATATTATAGATTCTCTTTATTGTATTCTTGACCAACCATAGGAGTCTTCAGAAAAATAATGCATGATAATTATCAGGGTAACATGATGGTCATGGAATAAATTCAAGACATGAAATGTGTCATAGAGAGAATCACCAATTAAATAAATCACTAAATCTAAATGATATAATATGAGAAAGGTTTTTATTCTAATTTCTTGTATTAGGAAAAAATATTAGAAAGCCTCCAGTAATTCGTGTTTTCAAACTGCATTAAAACCCATTGAAGGTTCTGACTCCAATGTTTCACCATGTTATGGAAGAGAATCATGATTTATTTAGTGAAATAGAGATAGTTGGTTATAACATCATGGATTTCATAAATCTTATAAAACCATTTCTATATTTCCGTGGAACTGTTATTGTTTCTTATGAGGCTATTCTAGTGATATCTTATTTGACCCCTCAAAAAATTACTCTTGAGTAATTTATGTTAGGTGTGACGAAAATTCCACATGATCCATTGCTACTCATATCTTTCCCTTTTTTCTCTCTCCTATAGAGGAAGCAGAGTACCTCATATCAATCAATATCAGTTATCATCATGTATAGACTGATGTTCTTATATTTGTTGCTTATACCACCTCAGCCTTAGTTGCTACATCCTCTTCATCAGACAATGAAAATGGTAATTATTATTTAGTTAATTACACCCCTCCTGAGCAGCATTCATCATTATCCTTTTCTTAATTATATGACTATTTTTATTAGATGTCATTGAGAAACAGTATGTTTGAATAATTTTGGTTCTTAATATAGTTCCTTTCCAAATCAAACTCATTAGTTCTCCTGATTTTGTTCCTTCCATTCACTATTTTATCTTTTAATTATTTATAATGTAAAAAAGGGGAGAGGGATTATAGGGTTTATTAATTATTATTTTTTAATGTTTTATAGATACCTTAATATGTTTTTAATATAATTTAATTTGATATAATTTAATGAATTTATTTTCCTTTACTTTTAATTTTAATGTTATGGTTAATGAAATTCCATGATTTGTGATATCCAAAATGGGGAGATCGATGGCCTTATTTTTTTAATGATTGTAAAATCATTTTAATAATACTATTAATTAGTTATTTGTGCTATTAATGAATTCTATATTTTATGGTATATTGACACGAAATTTGGATAAGTATGAAAAATAATCACTGTTGATACTGAGTCACTTCCATGGATGATTTATCATTGTTGTTATATCATTTACAACAATATATTGATATTGAGGTGAACATCCATCAAAGTGTAAAATGGAATGTTGTTAGAAACACTAAACATAAGAAATGAAATAATATAGTTTGATTCGATGCCTAGAATAACTCACTATTAAGATCCCAAATTAGCTAAGTATGAAAATTACCTATTGTTATCTATATTTCATGGCTAGAATGGAAATTTGGAAATATATCAGAAAGACCTACATCCAACCTGGTTCTTTCTCAACATAAATCACCACTATCATAATTTATATCTGTATCAAAATACCAAAAGACCTATCTCAAAACTCCAGAGATTCACAACTACTAATTTCTTTTTAAATTTAATATTCTAGTTCTCGTAGATATATTATTTAATTTTATGTGGAAGATTATTTTAAAAGTAATTCTTAAATGTTATTGAGAGATGAAATAGAGAAAGTTTCATCCCTGTTTTTGAGGATATAGAATATCCATATGATTTTTGTCCATTAGGAAACTCTTGTATGATGTGGTTAAATGACAAATTAGACTTCAGAGTGCGCTGTAGTAAAAAATTTATTAATATTGACACAGGAGCACTCAGATATCATCATGAACAAGTTAACTGGGATGAGAAAATATTTTATGAACATGTATAATTCCACTTACTAAGATCTTACATGCTAATTACTAATATTTCATATCTGTGAAATATTGGGGCATACGGGCCATGGATATCTCAACTCTCTCTTCTGCAATAAATTTCGTAAACTTAACACAAGACTCGTTTAAAACAACAATCAATGAGTAAAAATCAAGAGAGAATATCACTAAGAGTAAACGAATATTTCTATATTGTTTACCTACACTTTTTTATTTACATTTACATTACCAAAAGTGTTTGTATATGTCTAATTCTATACACACACACACACACCGTCTCCTACTTTAAACTGGAATATATATTGGAATATTATCAAATACATTTTCACTTATATTTTCGATGATTACTATAGAAGAGGTCCCTTTTTTGGCATGTTATCTTTTGTGCTCACATTATTACAATGGAAGAGCACATTGTGTATACTTGACAAATGTTTTTATTGGTGTATACCAAATTTAGGTAGTGGATCAAATCATATATTATATAAACTACATGAAAGTAGGTCATTTACAAGAGGATATGATTAAGTCTCGACATAAGTGTGAACCTATTATATTCATTATCTAATGTTTGTTTTTTTGTTTCACTTCATGGATTTAAATTTGAATTTGGTTTAAACTATAGACAAAAACCACTACATTGATTGTCAACCTAATTATTATTTATATTTTTTTAAGAGTAAATTATTTTATAAGTTTAATGTAATATTACATATTACATTAACCTATGCCTGATAAATCATTTATAAGTTTTTTAATACGTCTTTTCATATATAAATCGTCTATTTTTGTTAAAAAGACTATAATAAATTAATTGGATTGTTTTACTTAAATAATGTTGATCGAAAAATTTATTCGATAATAAATTCAACCCCCCTCTTGAAATACTGACTCCGACCAACATTTCTTTTTTCAAATAATATACCAGTATGAATTATTTATCTATTTTTCATGGACTAGAAAAATATTAGGTCATTCAAGTTTTATTTGAATATACCATATTCCAATGTTTTAATGCAAGTACTAGATCTAGTCTACTGGTGTTGGGTACACTATAGTTGGTATCAAATGATTTTTTTTAAAATATATGGGATGTAAATAAAGGGAAAATTGATTTTTTATCAAAAACCAATTATAAAAATTCAGGATAAGTGTTGAAGAACATATTAATGTTTTTATAAGGTAGGAATTATGTGGTTTTTGGTGAATTACATCCCTATCAGGATACAGAAAGTGCATATCGTTCTGAAATAGATGTAGAAATGTCTAATAAATAAATAAAGGGAACATTGGTCAAGACATGATTATCACATAGTGCACATAAATAGTCCTTATTGTGCACCTGTTCTGGTACTCCCATTTGATATTCTTTAGATCATTCAAATATTCCTTAAAACCCATAATGAAGGATTTGAATTGATGGTAATAATAAATGACTTAGGTTTAACCTTAATGTCGTAGACTAATAAGAATGTTTCTTAATGGAATGGAGAAATTATTTTTATGGTTAAAATAAGGGAATAAAGAAAAAAAGTTAGAAGAAATTCTTTTAGTATGATGGAAGGAAATAAATCTCATCATATGGATCCAACTATATTATTTATTTCTTAAATGTGAAGAACATAGAAATTATATATGTCAATTCCTTATTAAAATGAATAAAATATAGACCATAGAATAAATTATGAGGATATAAAATGGATTAAGTATTTATGTATTGTGATTATATAACTAAATTTGAAAGGTATTTATTATAAAAGTTATTTTGGTTATAAGTATTTTGAAAAATATAATGATTGTGTTAAATTTTATAAGAATATGTTTATTCATTAAAATATGAGTTATGGATACTCTAATGTGTTGTGGGTTTATGATTGATCATATGTTCTATGTCATAAACACCACTTTATAGGTTTTTTATTGTAACGAGCCATATTTAAAAATATTTTGGGAGATATTTATAGAATTTATATGTTTTAGTGGAAAAATTTATTTGATCTCTAATTGAATTATATTTTATAGAAAAATTCGTGATAACATTGATAACAATTATTGTTTACATTATTATTAATAACAATGTATAAATAGTAAAATCAAATTATCATACTATATGAATAAAATGATGCATTAATAACAATAGTAAAATAGGATATCTAATTAT
The DNA here is from genome assembly GCA_963277665.1 of Viscum album. NCBI lineage: Eukaryota > Viridiplantae > Streptophyta > Magnoliopsida > Santalales > Viscaceae > Viscum > Viscum album. Next base: position 566,636,576 of record OY728119.1, read on the forward strand.
TAATTTTATTTCCAGAATTTCAATAATATTTTTTGTACATTTGAAAGTAATTATCGTAATATCAATTTAGAAAAAATAAAACCCACATGCCCGTTCACAATCCATCTTATCCCGAAAGGCCCGGAGGAATGAACCCATCTCCAAATGATGATATGGTCTTAGTTCATGCAGCAATCTAATGTGATGTCTTTTTTAATATTTAAATTTTAGTTGAACTATATTAAAAATAAATATTTAGGATGATCTAATTGTGTTACTTTTCAGGTTAAGATATAAATTTAATATAATTAATTATATGTGATACCCAAAATTGTTTTAGAAAATATCTACAAATATTTGAAAGAACATTTATCTATTTTATAGATATTATTAACTATTAAAAATTATTGTTTTATTAAAGAAAAAATTATTTATAGATACTAATTTCTTTGAGTAAGGGATAAATTTAAAATTGATAAATGGATAATGAATGTATGAAATTGTACATATTAAATACAAATGTATAAAGTACGTTTATTTCCTTATATTCTAAGACATTAAAATAATTCCTCGACTTTAGGAACAAGATTTTGAAATAATTATTTTTCCCAATTTAATTACGACCTGATTAATTATATGTTCATCTAAATAATTAAGTATTTATGGTTTTGAGGTAATTAACATTCCATATATTATTAAATTTCTTGACGTCAATGACCTCAATCACTCTATATAGCTATTTACACTTTTCTTATATATCCATATCATTAAATGGAACCAATATACTTCTAAATGGAAACCATTTTATTTGTTCTTCCATAAAACCTTTCTAGTTCCCATTCTCTCTATATTAGAGGTAATTTGAATAACTCATTTTACAATGTGTTTTCATCAAAAATAATTATGATATATCAATCCTATAATTAATAATATCATGTATAAATTATGAGGATGAAATTTATTTATGGTATGGATAATGTAAACCCTAGAAATTATAAAATGAGAACAATCTATTTGATAGAATATTTGACTTGATACACCATGATTATAAGAAAATATAATACCCAGAGACTTTATGATATATTAATATTATAACAACATAAATAACTTCAATTAATTTCATTATGTGGAACACTGATTTTAGATTATGTTATAAGAGACACTATGTTTGTCTTATTTTACACATAAAATTGAGTATATCATTTGTTTACATGGAACACTGAGTTTAAAATAAATGGGAAATATTATTAAAATTTTATTATTTAATACTATAATTATCACCTTGCTATTGGAATGGAAAGTATGAATATTAGTAGCTAAATTATGTGAATTATATGGTTTAAAATTGTTTACGATAAATAAAAAATGGTAACTTTTTATTAGATATATAATTGTATTCATTTAAAAGGAAAATAAATGTTTTCCAAAAACAAAATTTTTTTATGATTAATTACTGATTCATTGAACACATGATTGAAAAATATTTCTACCACTTTTAGAAAAACGATTAAGAAAATAAAAAAATTAATGTTTAACATAGAATATGATAATTCTCTTCGGAGGGAATTTTGGGATTTTATTAAAATGTTCATTTTTTGATGAATAATGAATAATACTTGGATTTAACTAAAAAATGCATGTTAATTTTTTAATATAATAATATAAAAATATATTTTCAATTTTTTTGAAGTTGTATTATTATAATTTTATATAAATTACTCCAATTTCATAGATTAGAATCATTTAAATTTTGTACTTTGATATAAAAATATTGTAAACATTTAATCATGATATTTTTAAAACCCAAATTTCTTATCTCGTATGCATAACCAATAAAAATTGAATCTTTTCCACGCATGTGAATAAAATTTTGACAAATTGATTCCACATTTTCAATCATAATAATTAATAATATATAAAAAGTCAATTATTTTTTCCCCAAAATGAATAGTGATAATTTTAATAATTATTTAATACTATTATGGTAACAATTGGTTTACTACAGTTAAAAAGAAATGATAATGTACAAAAATAACCTTAAAACTTTTCAATAAATCATTTTGTGGCCATAATTTTACCTTTTTTCTTCTATTTATAATAATGGTCCATTTATTCTATTTTTACATCGAAAAAATTCGTTTGAATTCATTATTTTTGTAAAAAAATACATGTGTGCCGCTTACCTCACAGAGGAAAGGCCAGCCCCACTCCTCTATTCTTCACACCATCACACACTTTTGGTTAAGAAAATCCCTTCCCAAATCACTGAAAACATCCTTTTATCATCTTATATGATTTTATTTTTGATGAAATCCATCATTTGATTGATTTTGTGAAGACATAATTTATATACCATAATAAGAGGTAACATTATTCACTGATCATTTTTATTTTATTTCTGCATCCACCTCCTTAAATTATTATTAAACCATGATGATATAATATAACTAGTAACATCAATATAATGAGATATTTTTATAATGATGTAATTACCTACACCAACATCCACCACCATCCAATGGGTAATGAAATCATCAGTCGTATGTATGGAGGACTACCACCTTGGAATCAGATGTTATTTGTTTTTCATTATCACATCTCACAGTGGTGAATATTGATGGATAAAAAGTATATATAAGATATTTATAAAATAATTATAATTGTGTACTATTTATATCATTTATACTCCTCTTACATTCTATTTTATAGTTCATATGATATAATTTCCCATGAGTATGATTTACTACTACGTCACTAGGGGATCTAACTCATACTTCAATAACACATTGCATGGAAGGTGATGAGGATAAATTTAAGGATAATGTGTGATATTAAAAAAAATATTTATTATATTAATAAAATATTTATCATTCTATATTGATATTATATCATTTTATTTATTAACATTTCACTCACTTAAATATTATAATATTGTTCATGTATGTGTGGACTTCCACCTTCACTAAGCTGTGTGGCCCTATTTTTAACACCACGCCCTGTGGATAACAAATACAAGTATATATTAATATATAAAATTCAATTTATTATTTTATGATCATTTTTAATGTTAAAATATATATTAACTTCTTTCTATGATGATTATTAAAAAATGGGTATGTTACTCATACATACGTATAGCCAACCATCTCGAAAATAGTAACGTAGATCATTTTTCATGACCATATTCTAGGATTTGTTTTTAAAGAATAATTTATAAAAAATATGGTAATTATTTCAATATTTTTATTCTATAAATGAATAACTATATAATACTCACAATAACTATATCATTCATGATGAAACAGAGTTGATAAAAAAGTCAATTAACAAACAACACAATTGAAATAATGAATGATAATTTATGATCGGTTGATAATATGTTATAGAATATTAATATAAAATATTATAAATGATTATATATTTATTATATAGGTATATAAAATATTAAATTCCATAATACATGTGGTTACATCACATTCATCCAAAATGAATCATGACATAATGGACTTCATATCAATTTTCCTTCCCAAAGGCAAATTATAATTTCACGCATCTTATTTATATGTTATGGTGAATATAATGACCTATTGAAATGTAATATCATTATTCTTTAATAATTCATTAAATTATTATTCAATATGAATTATTTCATCTAAGAGTATTTTATGTAAGTGTTTCCATGTGGTAATTAATTTCATAACTCAATTTCTTTTCATTGGTTTATACTACATCATCGTAATTTTTGATATTCTATGATTTATTTTTTAATAATTTTTATTCATATTATGTTTTATTTTCCAATTTATTAAGTGGATTTATATTTGACACATATTGTATACTCAATGAATAATTCCATGTTCAATTTTATGGTCATTGTCATGTTTTATTTCACAATTTCATTCTATACGAGATTTAATATTCTTAAATTTCAATTGCATGAAAATATTTATTCATTTTCAGATAAACCCATTTTAATTTATTATAATCTGTTAATTAAATACAATTTCATGTAATATTTCTATCATTGAAAACTATGGTAATTAAAATATTTGATTTCTTTTATTAAAATCGTAAATATTTTATCTATTTGGTCAGAAATCTATTTCATTCTAAAGCCTTGTTTTCCAAAAAAAATATTCTAGAAATATTATAAAATACTTATAATTGATTTATTTAATAAAATAAAAATAAAATTAAAAAAAATATTTATAAATAAATATCCCTGTTGTTTTCAAAAAAATTCCTTTTTTCGATTTTCCAGAAAATGTGAACATAATATTTTTTAACTATTATGATATAAATAAGATTTCTATAAATAATGACCATTAAAAAAACATGAAATAGATTTTATAATTTTTTCATGTTATTTTCAAAAATAATTATTTTCAAAATGTTTTAGGAAATTTTAGTTTTAAAAAATTATTATGAAAATGAAAAGTAATGTTTCCCAAATAATGTTTTAATGGTCTTTTTATTTTATTATACTCATAAATTAAAAACATAAATGTTTTATATGCATTTCACATGGGATGTATTGTATTATCTTATCCAAACTCTTCTTCTATATGTATTTTCATTATTTTGACAATGGATATTATTGACATTCAATTTGTTCATTTGTGTAGTCAACAAATTCTTATTGAAGTATTCACTTTCATGTGATTCTTAGGCATTAAATTTCCCCTAATTATCCATATCATATATAAAGGATATTCTTATTTCATAAATCATATATCATTTATACATATGGTGTTATTTTAATAACTATGATAATATTGATAAATATGTATCCATTACTCAATAAATATATTATTTGATAAGACACGTTGTGAATTAATTAAATAAATTATTCAAAATTTGAGGAGTTATTTGGATATAAAAGAAATGAGTGGGCATGGATAATAAAATTTCCCCAATCTATTGGTAGTCGTAGGTGGAGAATAAGTAATGTGAAATGGAATTTTTTGGCTAAACCCAATGGGTTTTTACAAAATTGTTTAAACTATCATTTGAGATGTATCAAAGGTATTGGTTTTATGATGCATGCGATCATGGAATCTAATAAGTACGAATCTCTATCTTTCATAATCAAAATTTTAATATCCATGATATTTTCACAATGATATTATATCCATATTCGTTTCAATTTTAGTTGTTGATTAAATGAAATTTGTTTTTTATTTATTTATCATTTCATACTGATTGGGTCTTATCCATTTGTTATTGTTATATTATTAATTAAATGTAATGTATTTTATTAATTTAAATTTGCATATTTATTATTATCCATAATATTTCATTCATTTATATTACCTATAGATTAACATACTTCTCTGTTTTTTAACTACAAGACATGTGTGTTTTTTTATTTACCTTTCTAGATTGTTTATGATTATTGATCCATGATTTCTTCCAATGTACATAACCCTTTTTATGAATTTGATGTTGACCAATTTTTTTCATTCCCGAGAATCAATGAGGTTTTCTATTATTCTTGTACTAGAATACGTAATATGGAAAAAATTTATTCTGAATGAAATTATGTTTTATTATTTTTTAAATTTAATGCTTGTCTCATGTATGTATTTATTTTATGAAGACAAGAAAACTATTGGGTCCTCTAGAATGTGATTCCTTGTATATTATGTCAACGTATTAAATCAAGAACTGAATATGTAATATTTGGGTTGGGGTAGTTACAATCACGCTTCAAAAATGATCATAATTTCATCTTCTTCATTATGTACATTAAATTAAATCCCACTTACATTATCCTTCCATACACACTTATTCAAACATCATAACAAATGGATCAATTAATAAATATCAATCAATTTTTAAGAAAATATTTTCTAAATCGAATTTTATTCAATTTTCTCTAATGTATTGATATATTTCGTCATCACTTCCCAACAAATCAATTATTTTATTTTATAATTAGAAATTTTCCGTATTTTTTTGACTCTCTATCTAGATGGTTTCTATTAATATTATTTTCAAGTATATTTAAGAGGAGAAGATATTTTTTCTCACCACACAAGAGTTTTAGTTTCTTTAAAGAATGGGATCGTGTTTCCATGCTTCTCCACTAGTACCTATACACTTCTATTGTGATTTAGTTTGATATCTCACAATCTTCGAATTAAAGTTGTATTTAAAATTACCATTCTCTATTTCATTTATAGGTTTCAATTTTTTTTATTTTGTTATTTTTCTCTTTAGAGAAAAGAGTAAATTTTAAATTATCATTTCTACGTGTGATATTTTTCTATCCATAGAAAATAGATAACTTCCCCCCTTATGATATATTAGGGTCATTCTCTAATAACATCATCACTTATTCTCAACCATATTTACTATAATATCTCAATAGATTTCATATATTTCAAGAAAATTTCATCACTTAAAAAACTCAAGCTTCCCCCCCAACACATATTTAGTTCATAGATATAAAAAATAATTGATCTTTAGTATCAAATACACATTTCTTCACTCTTTCGTCCATTTTGGAAAAAAAATTATATTTTAATTAAAATGTATAATTTTGTATAGAATATAAATGGCAGTGAAAGGGAGGTAATTTTATCTAAAAAACAATTGTATACTTCCATTTCCATTGTTGGGTGATATATTTGGAATATTTTATTCCTTTCATTATGAGTTCCCATTAATAATACCTTTATAAAATATTAATCACTTCTCTCTTCATCTCAATTAGATTATAAAAAATATTTTTATCTTTCTCACTTCCCTCATACCCTTCACTTTAATTCACCATATATACTTCATTATCATTTATATAAATATAGATATAGATATTTAGTATTTAATGTTTCTACCTAATAGGATAATTTATGGATTATAAGGGCCATAAGGATTAAATGAAATGCAAGGTTTGAAACTAGATCTCACTGTAAAAAGGATCTTTAATTCCAAACAATGCATCAATAATCTATAACACAATGTTCATGATTAAAATAATATTTTTATTATACTAACTAGTGTTAATTGATTATTCAATCATTCTATTTTATGATAAATAAAAGAATAATTTGTTAATAAATTATTAATAATATTTCCAGATTTTTATAGGACATTTATTTCTAGTTTAGGGCATTTTATCATGGCATGATAATTAGAAATCATTAATCATTAAATTAATTTTATCACTTAAAATTTGAAAAAAAAATCATATTAGGATTCATATAGTGTAATAGAATTGGTTAGAAAACTTTCTCAACATTGAAATATATTCAATGTTTGAAATAGAATTTAATTTAAACTCAATAGGTTTTCTAAAAACTAATGTAATTAGAAAAAAATAATATGCACCATAATTTCACAAATTCAATGAAATTGAAGAAAACTAAATTCAAATTCATATGCTCCATGTATTCACTAAAAAAAATCAATGATGTAGTTTATATATTTAATGAAAACAGATTTACCATGTGATATTATTTTATATAATATCATATTAACATCAAGGTGTTAAGTGCCAACGAGATTGTACCCTAGTGGTACAGGCTCCTGCTTGGCATCCAAAAGACCCATGATGAAATCCGAGCGGGGGGGGGGGGGAATTTCTAGGATTACTATATCAGTACTGTAGGAGGAAACTGTAGAAGTACAGTAGCAGTGGCAGAACTGTTGCGAGGGAGGGACTGTAGCAGGTACTATAGCGGTGGCTGTGTTGTACCTGGTACGGTATCAGCCCGGGTACTGCAGCAGTACTGTTCACCGAGGGGTCCTTTGGGCCCAAAAAATGGGTTTTCAAGACTTGTATTCATGCCACTTGGCCATGGGCCTTCGGGCTTTGTAATGGGTCTTTCTCTAACCAGTATAAAGGGGACTTTGAGTTAAATAATTAATTAAGGCTTCGACCCCAACCTTTAAAAAAATCTTAATGTCAAGTAATGTTAGGACATAGTGATGAAAATGTTGGAGGAGTGTGATCTCTTTTATTGGTTGTTAAGGATAATACACATAAATGTTATTCACATCATTAGCATTGACATTGAAAGGGTTCTATTTTCCTTCATTAATAACCATAAAACACAAAAACGACACACATTAGTAAATATTAGTGGAATATACCATCATGAAGATATATTACCATGAATAAACATGATTTTGTAATTAATTTACTAAAATTTGGCCTCTTTTATGGATTCTGTATTATTGATTCATTTTCTATTCATCTAGTCTAACTCATTCCATTTTGATTTTAAATCTATAGAAAATTTACATTCTAATTTCATCTTACTATTACAAAAAATTTGATATCTACAATATCTATCCATGTATATATCCATACCACTCAAATCCCTATGTTCATTATAGTCAAACTACATAGGTAGGTGAAACTTTATTCCATAAATCATTTTATAATAGATCATTACAATGTTTGTTTTTTATGTTTTACTATAAGTTTATAAGATTTCATAAAAGAATATTTTCTAGTCCATTTCTTTTTGTTTCACAGTTTTCTAAAAAATATTTTTATCTTTTTATTGGAAAATTCAACAACTCCATTTGTTTATAGATGGTATGATATGGATGTTTGGATATTTCATATATAATTTCTAATAAAATGTTTCTTAATATTATTAAAAATGTGAATCCATGGGTTACTGATGATGGATGAAATAATCAGAACAAATAAATATGTTAGAATTTGAAAAATCATACATAATAAGAGAATCATTGGGTTTAGAGGTGTTTTATAAACCAATTTTTAAACCTAATCAATGATAATTATGATATAAGAAATTATAAAATATATTGGAAAGGATTCGATAAAATTATTCCCCTAGATATTAAATATTTGAAAAAAGAGAATGTGTTTTTCAATGATCACTTTCCTTTTAGAATTACATCGGGTAAATTGATATTTTTCAATTTTTAAACATAATTTACGAGATTATCTAAATACTGTAGGACAATAAATTCTTATTTCAAACATTTTCCTTTCTATCATTTTAGGTCAAAAGTGGAATCTAAAATCTAATGTGTTTAAAATTTTAAAATTGGAATATGTTTCAATTAATGGTAGTCATCTCTGTACCTCTTGGTCTGACTGAGTAAAAATTAAATTTTTATTTCAAAATCACTTTTGTTGAAAAAGTGGGAAACCAGAATGACATCACACAATAGTGCCTCCATTACCAAGATCATCAAGACCAAATACAATTCAATTGGAAATCAAGGAGAAGCTCCACCCAAGAAACAAATACAATACAATCAGCGTCCACCTTCTCATCGTTGCTTTCCTAGTTGTCCCATTCAAGCATAAAAGGGCCTAGTACCAATTGAAAGTGTCATACCAACTTACAACTTTGATTTCTAGATAGCGATGATTACAAGAATGCTCATTCTTGGTAATTACTAATTTTCTACATGTTTTGATCATTAATAATATAATATTTTGAATTACATTTATGTATATCAATTTATTGGGGATTGAAATGGGATGGTACAATTAATGTTATGAATAGTTTAATATATTAACATATTAATGTACATGTCCATGAATCAAAAAAAAATTCTCTCCTAGAATGTGATCATTTAGGGTGTCTTGGTCTAGTATTTTTGCTTCTTTTTTCTTTGGAATCATGTTAATGAGATCAACCACATAGTTATTTTCCCCCATCATATACTTAAACTTTAAATTAAGCTATAAAAATAGTTATATCATTAGAACAATCTAGGTTTTCAATATACCTTCTTCATCCAGTATCAAATTAATGAACCGTATGAAAAAACTATAACATTAGTTCCAATAAAATGGGATCTATATTTAACCAATGTAAAGAAACCAACAATGATCTATTTATATATATATAATTTAGTTGAGAAACATCCATTGTTCATAACATATTTAAAATGACTTAGGGCCTGACCAAAATTATGTGGAAAATAATTTCTATAAAATATGGGTAGTTATTAACAAAATATAGATCAAATTGAAGCTCCCATTTTAGAGGTTTTTCACTATTGGTGTGATTAACCTACGCATCAATTAATTTTAATCATCATTGCATTAAAAATCAATATTAATTATAGTACCCTTAAAATGTATCCCATATAGCAGAAGAGAGATCTTAATATAATTATTGATAAAACTCCGAAAAAACCTGAATATATAAGAATGAACTAAAATGATCAAAAAAAGTAAGGTAAGGAAAAGAATGTGTCATTTCAATTTTTATTTCTACAAATGAATTTATTTTGGTTAAATGAATCACCCTATGAATAATTTTTCTTCACCATGAAATGACCCTCCTAATCATTAAAAACAAAAATATTTTTAATTAAATAACTCAAAACAATTCACCATTTTTCTATTAAATTAATAAAATAATTACCAAATATAGTTAAATAATATACATGTACCCATAAACATATGTCATATGGTTTGAAAATATATTTTACCTTTACATTTTAAATACACTGTAGTTTTTTCATAGCATAAATAGAAGCCTATTATATAAAAATATTTTAACTAGACGTGTGAAAATACTCTTATCCCGGTCTTCTATAGGTATGGGTAATTATAAATGACTTAAAACCCCATATAAGAAGAAATAATATATTTCCCCTTTTAACATTTATAGAGTGCTTTGAATAATTGAATATGAAAATTAACTTTCTTGTGAAAGTGTTTTGATTCTTATAGTCTATGAAAAATAAATAAAAATTTTAGATTCTAAAAGGAATTAAATAAATATTCTAATTATTTAAAATGTAAAGTGCAATTATTCAAGGAACTAAAAGGATTAAACTAACCCATTATTATTTTGAGATGAGGTATTTGATGTTTTCTACCAAATTATTTTCTATATTCTTTTATTTACCCCGGTTATACATGGACTTACATTCCTTTATGGATTCCTAATAGGGTAGGATTTCTCTTCAAATAAAATTATATGTTAAAAAATGTGTGATCAATTCATGTAATATATATTAAACTCCATCCTATTTCTTGACAATTATATTTCTAAATCCCACTTAATTTGGGTTCTTATTTAAGGGGAAGGTTTTTAGCTATTATGAATTATAATTATTCTCCATCCATTATGTGCACTAAATTCAAACAATTGGATATGGGTTCAGTTCCAAATTAATTTGTTGTTCTATAGATTGCTTCTAATTTTAGTTTCTTTTAACACCATGAGATTTTATGATTTATTTTACTTCAAAGAAAATTAATTTCATTGGTAGCATATGATAATGGAAACACATAGACTAAATGAATTTTAATATATTATAGTGCTATAACATAACCCTTAAATTAGAGTTAATATTAATAACTACCATTGAAAAATTATATATTTACTTGTTTAGATAAATAAAATATATTGAAAAATATTGAATTTTCAAAATCTAACATTTTTAATTAAATGAAGTAATTGATTGCTCTTGTTTTTCTCAGGTATTAAATTTAAATAGAATTAATTTGATTTATAATAATATAATTAATTCAATTTGTATCATCAATATTTAGTTTTTCTATATAAGTTGTTTTTTATTTTAAGAAAAATTAAAAAAATATATTGTTTTTTATGAATATATATTAAAATAGTTCATTATCACAGAGAAATTTAATCATGAAAATGGATACCATATTTGGATTATGTGGTTCATATTTAGTAAATATGTACCTTTTGTTTTTTGTAAATCGTGATTTTGGTATATATTTATTACCTTGGTAAGGGTAAAATGGATAAAATTGGTAAAATATAGCTAAATCCCTCAGTTAAGGTCTCAAAATCAACTCAAACCCCGAATTTGTCCCATTATATGGGTTTATATTGGCACTTTAATCCAATTATCTATCATATTGCCAGTTGGTGAAATTTTACATTAATTAATAACATTAAATTAATTTAAAGAAAAAATAAATACAAAATGTAAACCCTTTGAATTTAATATCTAATTTTTTTTAACAAAATGATAATGATAGATTAACTATATTTAAAAGATTTTATTTGAAGTATAAATTATTTATTATCATAATAATTTATTATAAAATTAAATATGGATGAAATAATTAAAATAAATTCTTACACAATACTTACCTGGTGCTTGTGTAATAAGTAGAAAAAAACAAGTAAATGATTTTAAAACACTATAAGTAATATTTCATAGGCAACATTTACTTCCACATGAATTTTATAGATTAATATAAAAAATTATATATTTTTTATTTGTTTATATTCTAATTTCATTGATGTCATATAGTTTTTGAGTTCAAATTTTTTTGAATAGTTCATTATATGAAATATTTTGTATTTTATGATGTAAAATTATTAAATTATTTGAAGATCATTAAAATATTGGAAGAGGATAAGTAAGATTATTAATGGTCAAAAATATCATCCATTGGTCATTTATGAGATAATTTTTACTTTATATGTAAAATTACAACCCTTTAATACTAAAATATTCATTACCATGTTTATGATTAAAAATGGTTAAATAATTGGTTAAAACAAAAGTTAATGTTTTAAATGACACCATAACATGTCTAAATTATTTTTCACATTAATATCTAGACCATATAGACATTTTATTTAACTATATGACATATTTGAATCATTTGGATTGAGACAGAATTAATTATATTCCGAACTTTTTAGAAATTCCAAGAGTATTATTTCCATTGCTTTTGAAAGGACGCCCTTTCTCTGTATTCTTTAGACCAATTTGATTTATTTAGATCAATTCTAAATTATATTATTAAATTATTTATTCTTGAATTATATGTTCTTATATTACTGAAATATCATTATAAGGGTTCTTCCGAAAATGTTCTAATAATCCTATCACACCATTATAAAATAATTTCTTCTTCTACCTCAAATAAATTTGTGGTATTCATCTTGAAATTATAATGTAATATTCATAAATATACTAAAATGTTATTATGTTTATGGAACCATAAATACCCATTATATTTTTATCTATTTTAACATCATTTATGTTAGTTAGTATTTTTAGGGGATATGATTTCGTGTTTCCATTTTTTTCGATGAATGATAATGGTTATCATGATGAAATGATGACGAAAACCATTTTTTCTTCGATGGGATAATTTACGAAGAATTTTTATATGATATTTTGGCATAAATATTATTGGATTTATTATTATGAGAGGGTGGTCCGTGAGTATTATAGATCACTAGTGCATTGGTTAAAGATTAATGTTCTATGAGATCAATGTGTACACAAAAGGTTATCACAAGACCAAAAAAATAGGGTACACTATAGGTTATCCTAATCTTATAAGAGGCTTCATGGGAGGATATCCCAAAATTGAAAATTGGTAAAAAAAAATTGGTAATTTCAAGTTCAATGCGAGTACACAAGTGATTATCCTGGGAAAAAAAGTTAATCAATGTCTTGGTGGGAACCCTTAAAATAATATTTCTATGATTATGATTATTCAACACATTATTTTATTTTTTTTAAATAATGATATTATTCCACTATTATACTCTCATGGAAGATGATCGTGATCCCTATATGACATATTTCAAATGAACCTTCATGAATTATTTCATGACTCATGAATATGATATCAGAATTATATGGTCTGGTTTTCAATGGATTATAACATGTTCTCATACAATTTATACTCCTTTTATGTTTTAATGATCATTAATATATCCGATTTTAACCCTTACTAAGAAGTTTTTCATACAATTTATTATGTTTTTCTTCATGATAAATAAAGAAATGTTTTATGTGTGTTACATCTAATCAGGGTTTGACTATTAAGAACTAATTATGATATGATTCAAATAACTCATGAAATTCTTTTTATGTAACAAGGATTCCAATTACATTAAAATTTTACTATTCTAGAAAGTATCATAATTTTATAAAATGAATATTCTCCTAATACGATGTAATATTAATTTACGAAAAGTATGGGTCATTATAATTGGTATCATAGTATGTTTTGGTTACCCATTGAAACTATGATGATAATATATTTTTCAGAATTTTAAATGCCAAAACATATCTTATAAAAACATTACTTATTTTTACATTAATATTCATAACATAACACAAACACATAAATGGATCATAAAGTAATAGTTCCTTCAGAATATTAAACAGAAAAAACTAGTAAAAAATTGATGAAATCCATCTCCAACTATGATCAACCTAACTAGAACCCTTTAGAGACTAATCTTACCTAATAAATTACATCAAAACATGGAAAAAGGAAACAAAAAAGGGTGGGCTCTGATATATAGTACGGGTAAACAAGGGAGATATCAAAATATCCAAATCATAAGGTTATGAGAACCAAAAAATAGCATTTTAAAACCTACCTTGTATATCCTAGAAAATAAACATGAGTCGTGGATTTAATCATTCAAATTCATATGAAATTGTTCCTATTTGATTCTAATAACATTAACCATGATAAAAATGCATCGGCATTAGACATAGATTTATAGAATACAAAAATTCATATAATATAATTTTCTTTTCTAGTTAATGGATTATTTCTTAGACTAATATACTGTAATGAGTTCACTCCCAAAATAATCATATTATTCAACGTTCACTCCCAATACATTCATATTGGATGGGGTCCCTTAATTAACTAGCTTCACTCCCCATTTCATACCTATCGATATCTTAGGATATCAAATATTACTCAATGTGTTGGAGGTAGATATTTATCCCACCCATCACATAATGAAAATTATAAATTTTGTTTTAAAAGACCATAAAACATTTATATTTTTATAAACACCAAAATAATTGGGATTCATTAACATTTCATCATACTATAACCTATGGAAAATAATTGTGTTTCAAAATTATTTCACCATATCATCATAGCATGAGCTGTGGAAAAATAAGTGGGTTCCATGATCATTTTATCCCCGTATAACCCATGGAAGAGGAATAGTCTTAATAAAAATTATTCAATCATAAACATAAACCATATGTAGAAATTTTTAAATTGGTATCCTTGGATAATATCTATATTAAATCATAATTTAAATTAAAGTATATGATATTATATGGAAAATTATTCTAAAAGAAAAATCAACTGAATCATTTCCTGATGAAAATATCCTTTATTTGAAAACAACCATTAAAAAAATTAAAAATCATAAAATATTATAGAAAAACTTATATTAATGGAATCTGAAAATAAAACAACGGTCTATATTTTTGGAAATTTCAGTTAATATAGTACAAGTAAAGACAAAGATTCCTTACAGAATTTTAGTAAATGATAAACGATCCTTGTTTGGAATATGAAATGAATATTTCTTTAATAAATTTTTAAAAAAATTAAAAAGAATATTTTATTTTTTAATAAATTATTTGGATAATGTTATTACATTTTTTAAAACATTTTTAGAATACATTTTTATGATGAAAATGGGTTTCGACTAAAGAGAGAATTAAATACAATTTTTATTAAATAAATTATTTTAAAAAATTGAGTACATTAGGAGAATAATATGAAGGTAAAACATGTATTCATAATAAATAACCATATTATAATAAAATACATGAGTTCATTCAGATATATATCTTAATATGTTTTCTGATGAATTAAAATAATGGGCATTCCTGATAAATGATGTGATTGTAACATAAAAAACGTACCACATCGGTAAACATGAATCATAATGCCTATGAAGGAATAATGTTAAATTAAACTAATAATATAAATATAATAAATAAATAAATGATATTAAATGTAAATTTTTCTATGTATACACCTCAAAAAAAGATAGATGCATAACATGACTTATGTCTCAAAGAAGGTAATTGTGACATAAACCTCTCACCATAAGTCTTGACTTCCTTTTTACACATCGTAAACTCATATATGATAAATATATGATTATTTGACCAATATTATAGAACAATAAAAATATATATAATTCAATATATTTTTTATTTATGACATTTCATTACCTATTTGTTAACAATTCCATGTTAAAGTAACATTTTAGGAAACTAATTCTGTTTTCATGTATGTTTTGGATTGTAATTTATCTGGTCCTCATAAATCTATCAGGGTTCCACTATGTCCATAATTCTAATAATGATGTAAATATAATTTATATTAAAAATATAATCCTTAAAAGTTATTGATGAAAAATAAAATTTACCATTCATGGAGAGGGTGGGACCTAGGAACACATGAACAATACATCAATTTTAATGAATGATTGAAAGAAATAAAGGTAAATAAAATAATACCATTATAAAATAATTATTATGTCTTGAATATAAAAAATTTTATTAAATATACCTCTAATATATTCCATTTAAATCATTAATTAATCACATCACCTTGATAGGTAATATTTTTTCATCCACACAAACACAATTATCTCATTCCCATTGAATGGAAATTAAGAAGTTATATCTGATATAATGATTATATAAATATAATAATATCTTATATATATAATATAATCATGAAATCTACAATTTTATCCTTCTATGATATGTGGTGATAGAAAACTATTATCGGTGGTTAGGGAAGGGGTTATTTATCATAAAAACGAATGATGATATTGTATCCCATTTTATATAACAGTAGATGGTTGTAGTTAATTACTATAACAAGAAATAGTATCATTACATTTAATATATTGAGTATGTTATATCATCATGGTTTAATAATAATTTAGTGATGTGGAGTACAAAAGAAAATAAATTGGTTGGTTTGTTACACAACCTCTTCTTCAGAAATCATCTTTTCAATTTCACTAAAATCCTTTCTAGGATGAATTATTGAAAAAACAAAAGTATCATGGATTGGACGAAATAATTAAAGAATAAAATTTTTTATGTCTTAGTAAAACTAAATGGTTTTTGATGTGTGAAGAGAATATGATTAGGGGTGGACTTTTATAAGTGAGGTGAGCTATATACTAATAATATTTGGAAAGAGAAAAGGGTTTAATGACAATTTTCTCCTGAAAAACTTCCCAAAAATAGACCATTTTTGATACTTAGACAAGATGAGGTATAAAAATGTCCTTCCAATTATTATTGGACATTATTGGGTCATTTTTAACTCGAATATTTTTAGTTTATTCCCCACGTATACCCATTTTTACCATTACCACAATTAACAAATAAATTTATTTCTCTATTCATGTTGGTAAAAATAATAATTTGGAAATGAATGATAATGTAATTTTTTATTAATAAAAATAACGATTAAATTCTTCAAATTTAAAATATCTTAAGTGAAAAATTCATTTTATAATTAAACTTTCCAGTGGGATGAGAACATAGTTTTCCATTGGAAAAATGTTCAAAAGATTAAAATATTCTCGAAAAAAATTTAATATGAAAATTATTATAATGAAATAAATTGGATTAATATCCATATTATTTAACTAGTTCTACTTTTTAGCCTGGTTTAAAACAAAAATAATTATAATTTATTCAAAAAAAATTATTAATAAAAACCAATATCATTCACTATTTATTGAAAAATTAACTTTTTCATTAAAATCATTAAATATCATGCAAATATATTTTTTACATGATGATTTAAAAAACAAAATTTATTTTATCATATTAAATTGCTAAAAGTGTAAAAAATATATTTATTATTTTTTGAAAGAATAAATAAAAATCTAATTTTAAGAAAATTGTATTTTAAGAACATATATAGAATTTAAGGTAAAGTATTTAATTTTTTAACAGTATTTTTCATTAATATAAAACCATTATACATATTATTTAAATACATTATACATATTCAAATGACAGTTTTTAGCTAATAAGTAATAATTGTCATTTTTGAACAATAATCTTAATAATATCTCATGGTTTATTGAAACTCACTTTTTCCTATAATATAAGATATCAAATAAATTATATTTTTTTAAAAAAATATTACATAAAATAATAGGATCATAAATTCTTACGACATGATCATTTTTGAATAAAATTTCATTTCATTTAATGACTTCCGAAAATAGAAAACCATTGCATTCTATTTGTTATTTTTGGGGTTAAATGACCATTAAGTATGACGATCATTGATGATATAGTCATTGAAAATGATAAAATACTAATATAAATATCAGGTTTTATCAAATCCCTTTGACAGAGAAAAAAGTGATAATGGCCTCATCTAGTAGACTCAGATTGTACGAAGCTCATTTACCAGAGCATGGAAAGGAGGTAGCATCAACAGAACACTATCTTGACCAATCCAAAGATGTGTTTCAACATGTTAAGCTTGTATAGAATATCCTTTGGGAGAAGTTCATGTTAATAGATATTACCACCTAGGCGATGTCGTCTAAGCTACTCTAAGAGTCTATCACCATCGTACATGTCACCCTTGGGTATTATGCAGGTGTTATAAGGGTTTATGTAACAAGGTATTAGTTACTTATTGTATAATCCCTTTTTATAAATAAAAGTCTTATTCCACCAATTACATTATGAGAATAGTCTTTCTTAAAAGTTGAAAAATTAGATAAATTGATTTTTAGGGTAAAAATGGTAATTTTTTGAAATAAATACATTATGTTTTATACTAGTAATCTAATAAAAACAGTCATAATAAATGATGAAAATAAAAATTCATTGTGTATAAATGATTTGGAAATAAGTTTGACAAGAGTTTTATTTTTATACGATATAACAGAAATTGTATTTTTTTTAATTAAATATTTTTTTAAAATATTTAATGAATTTTGGAAATAATTAAGATATTAATAATATTTTATTATCAAAATAATTTTATTAATAAAAAATCAGTATATAGTTTTTATGAAGTCATGTTTAATTTTTT
Source organism: Viscum album (assembly GCA_963277665.1). Lineage (NCBI taxonomy): Eukaryota > Viridiplantae > Streptophyta > Magnoliopsida > Santalales > Viscaceae > Viscum > Viscum album. The sequence goes on from OY728119.1 coordinate 566,655,375, forward strand.
ATTTAGGTTAAAAATAATTTTTATCAAAACCTGTCAATTTTCAGTAAATATTAGTTCATATTTTAAAAGTCAATATTAATATATTTATAATTATTTTTAGATAATGTGAATATAATTTTTGGAGTCAGGACAACATAATTATCCAACGATGAATTTTTCATAATTTTCGGAGACTGTCAAATTTTTGGGTAAAAATTAGATAATATATGAATATCTTGTTTGTTTTATGAAATCATAATGACACAATAGTGATTTAATAAAAACCATACAAAGGTATCTTTGAAAATATATATTTTTTATCTTCAAAAAATGTGATTTTAGATTTATTTAATTTATTTTTTAATGCCTTTGTACATCCTCCAAAATGTTATATATATATTTTATGATTTGAAATAAATTTCTTTGACGGTGAGACACACCTCTATTTAATAAAGGATAATATTTTAATTAATTCGGCCCTTGGACTTATAAAATAATTTTTTCCACTCCCCTTGGCCAGAAATAATGGGAAAAACCCATGGTTTTTTTGTATTGAATATTTTTGTGTGTATGGTTCAAAACAAAAATAACAATGAATCCTTCCAGCTTTATCATATAAGCCCACCAAAACAACCCATTCCCCTTCACTAATAATCCATGAAGCTAGTCCTCAATATTATATCCAGTCCCTAGAGTCCTCCCAAGGCACGCCCAAGCTCACAAGAATCCTCTATCAATCCATTGGAATCACAAATCCTTGTAAGGGATCCTTACTTTCCTCCATTTCTAATTTTTATCCTAATTTCCTTAAATTTTCACAGAACTATATTTTCAATTAATTATTATGGGGTATGTTTTAACACCTTTCTTATACTGCCCTTATTATATTTTAATGATGAGAGACCAATTTCTCTCTCAGTAATCCCTCTCATGCACACCCGTTACAATCCTGAAATTTCGTACGACTTATTTCATTCCTCCTCCATCATCAAGTTTCTAGATTTTGTTACACCTCATATTTAAAAATTAGACATTTTAAAAAATATATTTATATGATCCCATCACTTCTCATTTCATGGCTAAATTATTAAAGACCCATTTTCACTCATAACCTCAATTTATGAAACCCATCTGATGAGGTTATGCTGCCGAAATTGTATCACGATTTTGCAAGCCAAAATCATCATATAGTGAATACCATTCCCTTCTATATATCATGGATATTCCCCATCATGAACACATACTTATTTATTAAAAACTAACATATATATATTCCACATTTCTTTATCTTGTAATAAATTCTTATTTTGAATTAATCCATGTTATATGATCTATATGGCACACTTAAGCATTAGATTAAATTGTTCATGAAGGTTGTGCCATGATAGCACTCCAATTCATTGGATAATATTTAGTATCATGATAAGTCATGCTGGGATTGGGTTTTACCTAATTCCTTTTAGTGCATTATTCCACCGTGATGGTAAAGGGTTTACATGATTCCTTTATGTTAATGATGCAGGGTTTTAATTTGATTCCACATTTCCATGTTATGATAATCGTGTTATATCATGTCTTTATGTTCATGATTCTCTTGTGATCCATTGATATACCTATTTCCTAAATTGTATTTTTTTTCTTCATGTTATGCCTTGTTTACTCTTTTACTAGGATTTATAGCTCACCCTTTTCTTAGGTATTCCCCCAGGATATCCCAGGAACTACCAAGTACGAAGGAATGTTGTGGTCATGTAAAAGAAGATTTAAATAATGATGTTGTATTTTATTTCTTAAATTGTCATGTATGTTCAAAAGGACAAATGAATCTAGTCCTCTTAATCTTCTAGTTTTTACATTGTGTGTTTTTAAGTAATAAAACATGTTTAAAAGTGTAATATAGTGCAAGGTCTTTATAGTTGGTATCAAATGAGAGGTTTAGTTATTTTTGGAATTAGGATTATAAAACCCTAGTGAAAGCCTTCGGGAAAGGAATATGTAAATGACAATAATACCTAAATTTTGGTGAGTATATACTAAGTGGTTTATTAAGAAGATACATCCTTTTCAGGATACGAACAAGTAGAGGTGGCTCTAGCACAGATGTATTTAGGGGTAAAACCAAAAAACACCTATATGAGCTAGACTCAAACAGGAACTAGTGCACGAAAATGCGCCTTGATGCACTCTTGGTTCGATACTCCTGGAGGTTACAATTCTGTAAATTCATAATCATAGTACGAACAATTATTAAGAGACAAAAAAATCCAACAAGATTATATGTTTAGAAATATATCATTGATAAATATGACTGAATCCTCAAAATTCATATATTAAGGAAATAAATGTAATTTATAGGTTATCCCTTTTTGTCATTGGATTCCCCTTTACGTGATTAGTAGTTTAAAATAATATCTTCGTAAATTCTGTTTTCGATAATGTAAATGAGTAGAACTAAAATCAAAAAGAGAAAAGGTAGGGTTATCATCCATGGTTATGCAGATTCTTTTATATCGCATAGGTTTGGTAGAACAATCCAAACTCCACCACAAATCAAAAAAATATAGATGTTTGTAAGAATGAAAATTGGGGAAACCCTTTCATCCCATGAATATAACTCATCTCTTATCACAATTTGTGGGTTGAACTTCTTGGTGAACCTTGTCATACTTTCTTTGGTGGAATTTTGTTCAATTCTTTCCAGGGATTGAATTTAAATATATAGATCCACCATAAGATATCCCAGGTGGGAAATCACTCACTATATGGTTAATCGACCCATGATTCCATACAATTCCAAGGAGGAGGATGAATCTTCTTTTGATCCATCATCTCATGCATTGATATTTCTTCCCTATGAGAAGGCGTATCTTTCTCAGATGATTGAATCCAAGTAAAGAACCATTCTTTAATACATGACTATTGTGAGGAAATTTGCAGATGTGTTTCCTGAGGAATTTCTTAGTCTTCCCTAGAGAAGTGATATTGAATTTCTGATTGATGTTATACCTGAGGAGTTTCCAATATCCAATACTCCATATAGAATGGATGTTCTGGAGCTTGAGAAGATAAGGAAAAAACTAAAGGATAATCCAAATAAAGGTTTTATATATCCAAGTGTTTCTCCATGGCGTGTACCAAACCTCTTTATCAAGAAGAAGGATGGGTTGATAAGAATTTTCCTTGATAATCTCTAGCTCAATAAAATCACAACAAAGAAAAAGTATCTTTTTCAGGAATTGATGAATTTTTTGATCTCCTACATGGATCACAATACTTCTATATACTGGATTTGTGTTTGGATATTACCATGTAATCATGAAGGAGGAGGATATCCCCATGATTGATCTTCATATAAGGTACATGCACTATGAATTCATAGTAATGCCTTTGAGAGTCAATGTTGCTCATGAAATATTCAGGGAAATGATGGATAGAGTCTTCAACGATTACCCTAAAAAAATTATTGTAGACTTTATTTATGATATTCTAATATACTCCAAAACCCATAAATAACATGGGGGGGTAAATAAGCACTATACTAGAGACCTTGCGAAAAGATAATCTCTAGTCATAGAAAGTGTGAGTTCTGGTTGAAGGAAGTCTCACTATTAGTGCATATCATCACAATTAATTGGATATCTGTGGATACATACAAGAGAAAGTTGATTGATGGATGAATAAGGAAAACATATTTTTTAGATATCTATCACTTACTGGGGTTAGATGGATATTATTGTAGATTTGTGAGAAATTTCCCATGATTTTCAAACCCTCTTACCAAGCCATCTTGGTTGGGAGTTGAGTTTGCTTGGAATTATAAATGTCAATAAAGCTTCATGGAGTTGAAGAAGACCTGTATTACTGCCCCTGTGCTCACTCTATCCATAAGTGGGGAGATTTTTTTAATCTTCATTGATGCTTCAATGAAGGGTATGGGCTATCTGTTGACATAAAATGAAAAATTCATCACATATGCCTCAATTTAGTTGAAAATTCATGCTAAAAAATAATCCATACATGATCTTGAGTTTGAATCTATTATATTTGAATTTAAAATATGGTGGAATTATCTCTTTGGGAAAATTCTTGAAATATATACTGATCACAAAAGTCTCAAATATATATCCACGTTGAAATAGATGAGCATTCACCCATGAGTAATGTTAGAGCTCATCAACGATTATGAATGCTTAATCCATTACCACCCTATGAAAGTGAACAAGGAGAAAGTTTCTCTCAGTAGAAAGGACCCAATGATTCTATTATTGATTAGAATTTAAATATATCCAATCATATTTTATTTGACAAATATGGACATGTGAATCATAAAGAATGGAACATCACCAATCATTTCACAAATTATTCCTAAACTATATCATTTGGAATGGTGAAATGGCGATTAAAAAGTTTATGTGGGAATTCAGAAGAAAGTGGAAGCTATCAAAAAAGTGAAATACTCAGAGTTCAATGTTAATAAACAAGGGACTATGTGATATAGGACAATACTACATGCTCTATAAAATCTAGAGTCAAAGAAAGAACATTTGGTTGATACACATATTTTAAATTTCTCCATTAACCCCGGAAACACAAAGATGTATAAGGATCTCCGAGTGCATTATTAGAGGGCCAACATGAAGGAGGTGATCTCTGAATATACATAAAAGTGTTTTCTACATCCGCAAGTGAAGGATGAGAGGAAGAGGTATAAGGTAATGATGAAACCATTTCCCATACCAATATAGAAATGGGAGAACATCACCATTGACCTTTCCACCAAAATTATGATGACATCCAATGACGAAAATGCAATATGGGTTGTTTTGGATAGTCTTATAAAGACTACACACTTCATTGCAATTTGAGATGATTTCGCATTGGATCAAATCATAACGATATACATTATATAAGTGGTAAGGCTGCATGGTGTACGACTATTGATAGTATCTGATGAAGATTATTGATTTATCCCAATGTTCAGAAAAAGTCTCCAACAAGATCTAAACACTAAGATAAAATTTAGTATATCTTATTATCCTCAAACTGATATCCAATCTGAGCAGACTATCCTACACTTAAGGAAATTTTGAGAGCATTCTCAATGGTATTTAATGGAGGATGGGATCAACATCTTTCTCTGGTTGAGTTCTCTCACAAAAACATTTTCCACTCAAGCATCCAAATGGATCCATATGAGGCATTTTTTTAGAAGAGGTTTGGAATAAAAACTTGTTTGGAAGAAGTTAGGGAGTGACAAATTATATGTCTAGTAATGATCAAAGAAAAGGTGGTGAAGGTTAAGACCATCCTGAAACACATCAAAGCTACTCAGAGTCAATAAAAGAGTTATGATGACCACCATCAATGGGACCAAGAGTTTGATGCTTGAGATATGGGTTTCCTCGTCGTATCTCCATAGAAGAAAGTGATGATATTTTTGAAGAAGTTAATTCATATTCTATGGTATGTTGTCCTTTTTATATCCTTTATTTCATCAGAGTAGTGTAGAATAAACTATCACTCCCAACTAACATGTCTCATGTACATGATGTATTCTATGAATCACTCCTAAGAAAGAATATACTTGACCAATCACATGTACTGCATCCATAGATGGTACCAATGTATAAAGACCTCTCATTTCAAGAGAAGATGGTAAAGATCTTAGATTTTATGGGAAAAGTTCAATGAAATTAGACAATTTCTTTCGTCAACCTATTGTGGTGAAACCACATGTTTGAAGAAGCAATGTGGGAACCGAAGGATGTGATGAGGCAAGTTTACCCACATATATTTTAGGGTGAGAAAAGGAAATTTCAATGGTTAAATTGCATAAGGGGTAAATTTCTATCAACCTAATCATTTATATATAAAATTAACATTCATTAAATGTTTTATAGATATAGAAAACATAAGCACTTTGTTTTTTGGTTTTAAATGAATGTTAATTATCATTACCATTTATGATATAGCCATTGAACAATGATCACACAACTAATATAAATATATGGTTTCTAAATGTCCTTTCAACATAGGAAAAGGAGATAATGGCTTCAACCAATAGAATCAGGTTCTATGAAGCTCATTATACAGAGCTCGGAAAGGAGGTAACATCACTAGACTTCATCTTGACAATGCCCAAGGTTAGCATTAACAAATTATGCTTGAGAGAAATAGACTACAGGAGAAGTCCATGTTAATAAATATTACCTCTTGGACGATGTTGTCTGAGCCACCCCAAGAGTCAGTCACAACCACATACCATACCCTTAGGTATTATGAGTTTGTTGAAATGTTTTATGTAACAAGATATTAATTCTTTATTTTTTAATCCATCATAAAAATAAAATTATTATTCCACTAATTCCATTATTATAATAGTCTCTCATAAAAATGACGACTTCAATAAATTGATTTTTAGTGTAAAAATTGTACTTTTGAGAAATATATACATTAAGGTTTTTATTAACAGTATTATAAATAAAATTTCTATAAATGATGATTATATCAATTCCATATCTATTAATTATTAGGAAAATAGTTTTATAAGTGTTATATTTTTGTACTATAAAACAGAAAGTGTAATTATTAAATTAAATAATTTTTTAAGGAATTAAGGAATTTGTGAATAAAATAAATATTTTAATTTGGATTGTTTCAGATTCCATAGGACCTTAGTTTTTTAGAAGTAATTTATACAATATTTTTAATATATAAATTCAATAATCATCTCCTCAACATCGGTTTGATATTGTTTTCATCACAGGGTTTTTTTTTCAGTATTTGAGTTTAATTTAAATGATTTATTTTACTAAAATGTGGGTACTCGTTGATATGAAGGATGGATAGAAGGTTTATTGTGGTGGATAAAATTAATGATATTTTTACTATTAAGGGGAATATGGTTGTATATTTATAGATAAGTTTGTTTTTTTCAATTATTTATTTATAAATCCAAAATATACATAGGTTACATCCACTATCCTTGATTTTTTATATCTATTAGTCTAAAAATATATTTCCAAAATATGAATTACCTTTAATTTAGAACAATGATTAGTAGAATAATAATGATTAGAACATATACCATAGAACATAGATGGAGTTTATAGTTCAGTTGTATATTTAGGATCCATCTATCTATTAGGGATTTTTATCTCTTCGGGTTTATATTCTAATAATAGAGTTGATTCTATAGTTCTTACATCATGGATACCTCCTATATTAGTACCTATTATTACAACTTATTAAGAGTTTTGTGAATATTCTCAATGAATACTTTGGATTGTTCTAATGATATTTTTGTCTCGGACCCTCTATCTGATGCATCCAATGTATTTCTATCACTTTCAAGTATACTTTTGTATAAGAACTCCAAGAATTAATTCTATTTTATTTCATCATGTTGGAAAAGCGTACATTATTTTTTGAATCACTAATAGCAATCATAATGAGTTTCTATAATTTTTTGTTGTAGGTAATACATCTCATTTATAGTGGTTTTCTTTAGGAAGGTTATAAAAAATCTTTTCATGATGTTTATTTTTATATAATGTAATTCTGTGATTACATTTGGTTTTAGGTTGTTTAATCATTCCTTTTCAACTTATTTATCTGAAAATAAAAATAACCCCCACATTAAATTCTCCCTTAACACTCCTAGTTATTTAATGTGTAGAATACAAGAGTGAACCCATGGATATGATTATCTCAGTCTTCTCCTGTAAGACTGTGGAACTTTTTAGTAATTAGATTTGAGAAATATTAAGCTAAAATACCTTCTTAATATTATAGATTATAAATTTTTTCACATCCATTACTTCTTTTAAAGGTATTTTAAATTTAATTTCAATTATTTATTTTTGTTTTTGGGGTTTCCCATTCAATTTGGTGGAAATTGTGGGTTTTCAAAATTTTGGCCAAACTGTGAGCCTATTTCTAGATTTAAAAAAAATTTGTTTCTATTGTAACTCCTTCATTTTTAAAAATTTTACACCCATTACACCTCCCAATTGGCATCCACTGGTATTTTAAAACCACCATATCAATTTGGACCCCATATAAATCCATAATAATGATAGAATTGTGTTGTTTATTAAGGTGTTGGGCCTGCCCGAAATCCGATTTCCTACATCAAAATAGTCATTAAATTTTCTAATATATCATTATATATTTATGGTTTTTTGAGATTATAAACTAACCCCTGATCTGTTACCTAAGGCACTCTCACATGCTCTCGTCCCCCTTTTTGGAGCACATCTCCCCAACAGAATAGGGAGATCCTTCTTGATCATTCTCAAATCACCCAGATTTGAAAAGGTAAAATATTTCTCTCATAACTCATTCAATTTTGACAATTCTTCCACAAATTAAGCCTCTATATAACCTAAAATGACTTCTTCAAGCCTCCCTACTAGTTTTGGTTACATAAAGAATAAACTATTTGTGGATTGGGGCTGATTTCTTCATGATTTCTTTAAGTAAATGCTTCTCTCCTCATTTACTTCCTTCTCTTTAGGGTTTCCTCCATATTTCCTAAAGTTATAAAATCTCGAAAAATTAGGTTTCACAACCCGTACCCCAGGGCCCGTGCCGTGACTACCCCATGTCCGCCTTCCATGGGCCAGGGGATGGCGGCTAGCACCAAAGGTGTAATTCCCAAAAACTGGGAAGGAATTTTCTTTAAAACCTTTAAACGCGCACAACAAAGCACACGGCTGGATAAAAAACACTAAGTGAACCATATAACAAAAGAGTGATGAATAGTAAAAGGGTCTAGAAATACAAGCCAAACTATAAAGTACAAGGATATAGAAGTTCAAGTACAACTGAAGAACGTAAAAATAAATATTGGGTTGTCCTTTAGTATTCCTACCTGAAGGGTTGGTATAGATAGCCACCACATCACTCCACGTCCTTCAGTCTCCACCGTGTACCGACTCGTCATAAAGTCCATCTCTGGGTACCATCCAATCCTGGTACTCTCAGCCTCAGTTAGTGTTGTATGTCGTCTACATCCAACAGGAGAAGATGTGGCCATAGCCAATGATGGGGTGAGTATAACAATACTCAGAAGGGACCCCGAGACCCTCATGGTCTCAAAATTCCAACATGGATAAACCAAAAAGTATGGAAACTACATATAACCCAACTTAGGTATATTCCACTACATATACTTAATTTATCAAGTAATCTATCTCAATCATGAGGAAAACATAGTAAACCTGACTCAGGTCCACTAGGATTTTATTCACATTACCGAAACCTCGACTACTGGAGAACCCCAGCTCAATCAAGTATAGTGGGATTTCCGCATCACACAGAGGTGCTTCCCACTAACCATGGATTACTTAGTTACTCCTCCTATTTAGTATTGTGGTTATTCTGCATCACACAGAGGTGCTCCCCAAAGTGGGTCATCAGCCACACCGAGGCTCTCCCCCTCATTGTCTACAGAGGTATTCCTCTTTTCGAGTGTCATGGGTCTGCTGCGTCACCATGTGCGCTCCTCCACCATGGGTCTGCTGACACAACTAGGCGCTCCCCATTGGGCCAGTGGAGTCACTCTGAGTCAAACCGTCAGCAGTAGTCAGGTCTCATCTAGCTAATAGATCTCCACACTCTGCTCGCTCGTCACTGGAAGGATCCAATCCATGAGCTACTAGTCAATACTATAACATTCATGAAGTCCCAAAAAGAATTATATCAATGGTATTAAAAGTTATAGGGGTCTCAATTCAATGAACGACACATTAATCAGATGACTGGTCTATGAGTTATTAGCATTTTAGTCCCAGGGGATCAGTTTGATTCATGTACGATCCAACCTGACCGTATCTCAACTATACCATAAACTTTAGTGGGGTATACTCAAAGGGGCCTTCATGCTCCAAGTTTACCAAGGACATTGACAGTTTTCCAAAAGGACATCTAGTGCCAAAGATTGGCCAAAAGAAAGTATAGGGTCGTAGTGGCCCCAAGTTCGGTCTAGCCTAGTCGGACCGACCCGACCTGACATAGTCGAGGCCAACCCGGGTTGGGTTGACCCAGGCTGACCTGTTGGGTTTGGCATAGCCCATTGGGTAGGACCGCCCATTAGGTTTGGCATGGCACGCTGGGTCCATCCCAGCATGCCATGAGGGGTCTTGGTGGGCTGTGAGGGCGCGGACCGGCCGCGAGGGCACAGACCGGTTGTAAGGGTGCGGACTGGCCACTAGTCGGTGTGAGGGCAGCTCAGCCTGGAGAGTGCCGTGTGGCTGACCCTGCTCGTAGGGTGCTATGAAAGCGCATTCCGGTTCATCTGTGGTGTCGCAAGGGGCGTGAGAGGTTGTCCTGGCTGGGGCTCCATGAGGGGCATGGGAACCCGGCTCGGTCGGGGCTCGGGAGGCCTATGGTTGGCGTAGTAGGGGAAACTCATAAGGGAACCACATGGTAGGGGTGGCTGATAAAAAACTATTTTATTTATTATTTTATTGATTATAAATGATATAATTTCAAAACATTATGTTAAATATGTTTAATTAGAAATTATTTGGGATTAGACCATTCATTTGAATATTTGATGAAAATTGCAGTTTTACCCTTTATAGTTCACTGTAGTATTTCAAAGCTAAATATTCCTATATTTATTATTTGAATTTTAAATTTTGTAAAAGTGTTCCGGATATAATTATCTACATCTTTTAGTCAGGAAACTAAAGCTAAAGAGTGCATTTGGGTGTTGAAAATTCTCCATGAAATAAAGGTTGGGCTGGACTCGCCAGAATGGAAAAGCTTCTGTATTTCGGACATAACGCCTTCATATAAGCCTGGATTAAACACAACTTTTTAGAGGAGATAGAGGACCCATATCTTCACATATTAGCCTGCTGGAAGGATGTCCAATTCACCCGTTTTCATGGTCAAAGGGGCGTTATAATTGGCATTAAAATATTTGGTGAGTTTCCACATTCACACTTGAAATCACTTGTAACATCTCCTCCCATCCCCTCTATAAATTAGAGTTTTTCTCATTTGGAGGGGTTGGGACGTGCTTTGGGAAGTTGAGGGCAGATGAGAAGTGGATCCACTCCAATTATACAACCATTTAAATAAGGGTAGCTCTTGAAGCAAGGATCCCTTCGACGAAGCCTTCTTCTTCTCCTTCATGTTGTAATGATTTTGTTTGTGTAATAAACTTCTTTGTTCTTATTTTATTTATTCTTTTTCTTCTTTTTGGTTTAAATTTATTCTTCTCTTAATCTTCCTCTTTGGGCTGGAATTGTTGAGTAGAAGCGTTATTGGGTTATACCCATTATAAACCTTCGCACATGCAAAACGTTTCTTCGATGATTATGCCACCCAAGGAAGAGTAGTCTTTTAGTAATCGATCTTTCTTATACCCTCTTAATTTAATTATTTTGAATCAATAAGCTACTGTAATTCACGTAATATGATCCATGAATTTTGTTCTTAAATTACCAGAAACTAAGAAAGCAATTGAACAATTAACACTAAAACACGTGAGGTCGGGATTTTGTGTAAATTGTGAGAGTGTCATCTTATTCGGTAATACAAGACCACACCGGATAAATTTGTAGAGTTCAAATATAATCCCTAAACACAATTTATCCTCATTTCCAGAATTTATATGTGCTCTATTTAACCACTTACCATAAGCTAAACTTAGAAAAACAATCAAAGCAGGGTAATGTGACTGCGTGTTCCGAAGCTAGCCTAGGGTTTAAGTAATTTCATCATTATGGTTAAGTTAACTCTCGTAGGGTTCGAGGGATAACAAATTAGGGCAACATAATTAAGTGGATATTTATTTAAATGATAATTATTAATAATTGAATGAATAGGTAGAGTTATATCGATTACACCTTTTAAAATAGATTTCTAAAAAAACATCTTCTTGTTGTGTCATTTTAATCAAAATTTATTTCAAAACTAAAAACAAAAAAGTATATACAATCTTCTTCCAGCAAAATTATTATAGATTCATAAAATATAAAAAACCAAAATCCTTTATAGTATTGTTTTTATTTTATTCTCTTTTATTTTATTTTTATAATACCTTTAATATGTTGTTAAATTCACTTCCTCCTTTGAGAGACGACCTTGGTCAGCCACTCTGCTGCACCTAAGTACCCCAAAATCACATTAATTATTTGAGGGCGCCCATGACAGCGCCCTATCAAATTGGCGCCGTTTCCGGGGAGGCAAGTAATTTTTTCAACCAATTAGAGTTATTTATTTTATTTTACATTTTATTCTCTTCCTCTCTTCTTTCTTCCTTCTTTACCCAATCTGATTTTTCTTCTTCTTCTTTTATTTTCTTCTACTTATTTTTGGACCATCAACTCAAACTTCTCATTTTTATTTTACTATGGTCCACTTTCTTTCTTTTAATTTTTATTTGATCTATTTCACGAACTAATCCCGAAGATCTATTGGATCTTGACCTTGAGATTGAACGTAGCCTTAGTGCACGAATCAGACATTCTCAATCTATTGGATGTTTCAATATTCAACCAGTTAGTGAATTCCTCTCTTCTGGAAACATTGGAATTGGATGTTATTCAAATTCAAACATAAAGGAAGAACCAATGGCTGAAAACAATGGAAATTAACTTAATATAACCATTCTAGAATTGGTTTCACCTGATATTAACTAGCAACCAAATTGTATTACATTCCCAAATCTCGAATCGGATTTTGAACTGAAATCTGGGTTAATTCACTTACTTCCAAAGTTTCATGGACTCTCTGGTGAGGATCCCAATAAACATTTGAAAGAATTTAATGTGGTTTTCTCAACCTTGAAACCAAGAAATGTATCTGAAGACCAAATCAAATTAAGAGCTTCCCATTTTCACTTGATGGAGCTGTGAAAGATTGGATGTATTTTTTACAACCCAATGATGTAACTTGTTGGAACGATTTGAAACATCTTTTCTTGAAGAGCTTTTTTCCAGCATCAAGGACCACTTCCATTTGTAAGGAGATCTCAGGGATCAAGAAAGCACAATGGGAGTCAATGTATGAGTGTTGGGAGAGATTCAAGAAGTTGTGCGCAAGCTGTTCACATCACCAAATCGGTGAGAAACTCCACATTCAGTACTTCTATGAAGGACTCACACCCATGGAGAGGAGCATGGTGGATGCTGCAGCTGGAGGATCATTGGTTGAAAAAACACCATCATCCGCACGTGCATTGATTTACCAGATGGCCCAAAACTCCCACTAATTTGGTGATTGAGGTACACCACATATTAGGGGAGTACATCAGGTAAGTTTTTCTTCTCTTGAGAGTCATTTGATTGATACCAAGATAGAAGAATTGACCACTATGGTGAGGCAGATTGCTTTGGCTAAAAAGACATCCCAACCCATTCCTTCAAGGCCTTGTGGCATTTTCACTGAGACAATCCATCGAACTGACTGTTGCCCACAACTACAAGAGACAAAGGATTGCGTAGCAGTATTCCTAGGGAGACCATTTCAGTAGCAGCAACAACCATATCCCCAAAAGAAGTTTTATTCATTTTATCCAACATACAACCAAGGGTGGAAAGATCAACCGTACATGAGGTATGGCTCTGGACAACAACAAAGTCCCCCTTTTCAACCAAACTTCCAGTAGCCTCCGCCTTACCAGCAGGGTTTCCAACAACCCCAAAGGAGATTTGAAGCTCAAACATCAACAAGTCAGCAACAAGGGAATCCTCCACCATACTTAGATTCAAATACTGATGATCTATTGAATCAAATTGTTCATAATCAACATAATGAGCTGAAGAGTCAAGGTTCGGAGTTGAGGGAGTTATAGACTCAAAAGAGCCAGATTGCCACTGCCCTCCATGAACTTGTAAGTAAGAATTCCGAAAATCTACCTTCCCAACCCACTCCAAATCCAAATGTGATTGTTAGTTCCATCACATTGAGAAGTGGGAAGCAAATGGATGATAAATCTATACCTACCATTGCACCGGAATTCACCTCAACTCCAGAGAAGCCGCATTCCATCCCAACTGATGAGAAATCCAAGGAGAAAGATAAAGGTAAGAAAATGGTTGATGATGTTCCTCCTAAACCCCTTCCTTTTCCAAACAGGGTTGTTCAAACAAAGAAGATGGCTGAAAAAGCAATAAAAAAGGAGGTTTTGGATACATTCAACCGTGTGGAGATCAACATTCCACTACCTGAAGCCATTAAGAAAATCCCAAGGTATGCCAAATTATTAAAAGAACTCTGCACCAATCTAAGAGGGCTCAAGGGAAATGAGAGGATCAACCTTGGAAGGAATGTCTCAGCACTCATTTCACCAACTATATCAATGCCAACAAAATGCAAGGATCCATGGACATTCACCATATCATGCACCATAGGGGAGTTGCACTTTCTGATGCACTTTGTGATTTAGGTGCTTCCATAAATGTGATGCCTCACTCTGTATTCTCTTCCTTGTAGGTTGGTGAGTTGAAGCCAACAAGAGTAGTGGTGCAATTGGCAAATAGAGCTACGACATATCCAGTGGGAGTCCTTGAGGATATACTTGTCCGGGAAGAGACATGATCTTTCCAGCAGACTTCTATGTGCTTAACATGGAGGATGATCAGGTAAGTTCTGATTCCCCCATTATCTTAGGTAGGCCCTTCCTCAAAACTGTAAAAACTATCATAAATGACAATGAGGGTACACTTTCCATGGATTTTGAGATGAAGTTGTGATATTTAATGTTATGGATTCCATGAAGTACCCTTCAGAGGACCATTCTGCTTTTGTTATCTCCCATTTTGAACCACCAAGTAAAAACACCATGGAATTGGATTCTCCTATACATAGTTAGATTATGATTATTGGTTCTAGTTTGATGTCTAAGAGTACTTCTACACCCGTTTTTAAGGAACAAGACTCTCTAAGATTTGATTTTGAAATAGAATCATATTCTGATTTTGATCATGTGAACTCTGATTATGACATGGCTATTGAGTATGATGATGGATTTGGTGCTTCATTCCTTGATTGTGATGATTTTTATTCTGATACTGATGTTCATTGTGCAGATATTTTTGTTGCATCAATTTCTCCATCCATACATCACCCCCTACATTGGAACTCAATCCATTGCCCCCAAATCTTAAATATATATACTTTCTGAGTGGTGATGGATTACCTGTTATCATTTCTAAAAATCTCTCTTTTGAACATGAAGAAAAAATATTGAATCTATTGAGAGATAACATTAGGGAAATTGGTTGGACATTGGTAGACATATCAGGTATTAGACCCTCTATTTGCATGCATAGGATTATCTTAGAGGATGGGGATAAACCGGTGAGGCAACCACAAAGGAGACTCAATCCAACACTTTTGGAGGTTTTTAAAAAAGAAGATGAAAATTTTCTCGAGGATGGTATAATCTATCCTATTTCATATTCTCAGTGGGTAAGTCCAATTCAGGTTGTGCCTTAGAAAACTGGTTTCACTGTTTTAAGAAATGAAAATGATGAGTTAGTTCCTGTGAGAGTTCAAAACAGTTGGCGAGTGTGTATTGATTATAGGAAGCTAAATCAATACACTCGTAAGGACCATTTCCCACTTCCATTCATTGACTAGATTCTTCAGAGACTTGCAGGTAGGATGCATTATTGCTTCTTGGATGGTTTCTCTGGCTATTTTCAGGTTTCCATTGCAGCATAGGACCAGGAGAAGATGACATTCACCTGCCCATTCGGTACCTTTTCTTATAGAAGGATGCCATTTGGACTTTGCAATGCCCCAGGTACCTTCCAGAGATGCATGGTGAGTATTTTCTCAGACTTCATTGAGACCTACATGGAGGTATTTATGGATGATTTTACAGTTTATGGATCCTCATTTCATGAATGTCTCTCTAGTTTGGGTGATGTGTTGCATCGTTGTTTTGAGAAGAATCTGGTCTTAAATTTTGAAAAATGTCATTTCATGGTCGAAAAGGGAATTGTCTTAGGTCATATAGTCTCACAACATGGCATTGAAGTTGATAAATATAAGGTAGACATTATTTCATACCTCCCATATCCTACCTGTGTGCGTGAGGTTCGATCATTCCTTGGACATGCTGGATTTTGTCGACGCTTCATCAGAGATTTTAGTAATATCGCTCTACCCTTATCTCGATTGCTTAAAAAAGATATTGACTTCAATTTTGATGATTCATGCAGGGTATTATTTTATGAGCTAATGAAGTTTTTGACCACTCCACTGGTCATACATCCCCCACGGTGGTACCTTCCTTTTGAGCTTATGTGTGACGCCTCCAACTTCGCGGTTGGAGCTGTCTTATCACAGAGGGTGGAGGGATGTTCACATGTGATTGCATATGCATCGAGGACACTGGATTCAGCCCAATCAAATTACACAACCACTGAAAAGGAGTTTCTTGCTGTCGTATTTGCTTTAGATAAATTCCGTTCATATTTATTGGGCTCTAAAGTAATTGTTTTTTCTGACCATGCAGCTTTGAGGTACCTCCTAAAGAAGCCAGATGAAAAGCCACAACTTAAACGTTGGATTCTCCATCTTCAGGAATTTGATATTGAGATAAAGGACAAGAAGGGATCAGATAATTTGGTGGCAGACCACATGAGTAGGCTTACTCACACACTATAGGACGACAACTTGGACCAGGTACCACATCAGGACACTTTCCCCGATGAGAATCTCTATACCATATCAGGTACGCATCTTTGGTATGCGGATTTAGTTAATTACATTGTTTCCTCTGAAATCACAGAAAATTTGAAGAACCATCAAGTCCAAAAATTAAAAAGTGAGTCTAGGTATTATGTGTGGGATGATCCTTACCTCTAGCGCATGTGTAGTGACAAAGTCATTATAAGGTGTGTTCCCGATCATGAGTTTGAGTCTGTTTTGAATTTATGTCATACACTTTCTTGTGGTGGACACTTTGGACCCCAACGGACATTTATGAAGGTTTTGTACTCTGGATTATATTGGCCTAGCTTTTTCCATGATGCCAATGTGTTTTGTAAGCCATGCCCTCGTTGCCAACACACTGGGTATATTTCTAGGAGACATGAGATGCCCCAACAACCCATACTATTCTGTGAGATTTTTCATGTGTGGGGTTGTGATTTTATGGGTCCTTTTCCTAGTTCATTTGGATTTTTGTATATTTTGGTTGCTGTTGATTATGTGAGTAAATGGGTGGAGGCCAAGGCCACCAGGACTGACGATTCTCATGTTGTTATTGACTTTGTCAAAGCACAGATTTTTTGCAGGTTTGGAGTACCAAAGGCCATCATCAGTGACCAAGGGATACACTTTGGCAATAGGAATTTCTCTTCCCTCCTTCAGAATTATGGGGTGACACACAAAACATCAACATCATTCCACCCCCAAAAAAATGGCCAGGTTGAGGTTTTAAATCGTGAGGTGAAACAAATATTTGAAAAAAACGTGCAGCCAAATAGGAAGGATAGGAGAAAGAGCTGGGATGATGCATTGTGGGATTATTGGATAGCATACAAGACACCCATTGGTATGTCCCCATTTAGGATTTTTTTTGGGAAATAATTTCATCTCCCAGTGGAAGTCGAGCATCGGGCATATTGGGCTATAAAGAAATGCAACATGGATTTGGCCCAAGCTGGAATTAAAAGGAAGTTGCAAATTCAAGAGATTGAGGAGCTTCGAATATCATCATATGAGAACTCAAGGCTCTACAAGTAATGATCAAAAGCAGCTCATGAAAAAATGATCCAACAAAGGGAGTTTCATGTTGGAGAGAAAGTCATTCTCTACAGTTCATGACTAAAGCTGATTCCTGGTAAGTTGCATTCCAGATGGTTAGGTCCTTATGTTGTGACTAATGTTTTTCCTTATGGTGAAGTGGAGATCACACAAGAGGAAACTGGAAGGAGCTTTACAGTTAATGGGAAACGTTTTAAAAGATACATTCAGGGACTTCCTACTGATGCAGTGGATTTTATCACACGGCATGACCCCATCATCACTTGATCACATCAGGCTGTTCCTAACCCTTTCACATTTATATTATTTTTCCAATTTAAAAATTCTGCATTTCATGTGCATGTATCATCTCATGGGTTCACATTGAGGACAATGCAATATATTAAGTGTGAGGGTGGGAACCTTTTATTTTAGTAATTTCAATTGTTTTCTTGTTAAAAAAACCAAAAAATGGGTGTTATTCAAATTTTTTGTGTTTTTTTTTTCAATTTTCTTTTTGTTTTTAAAATTTATGAGCTAAAATGATTCTCATCACAATTTTTAAATGCATATCAATGAGTGAAAGAATTTGTCCCATGAAACTAAGCTTAAATGAATGCTTAAAATGACATTGTTTCAAATTCAAATATTTAGTATTTTCATGAAAAGTACACTGAATTTTGAATCCCATGCCACATATCACTATCTTTATATTTGAAATCACATTCTTGTGAGGCTTTAGAACCATTATTTTCATATTCTTTACATTCAGCTCACTTCTTGAGAGAACCAAACCCTGCTTGATTTAACCAGAATTTCATCTATTCCTATCAAAACATGAGGGTTTGAGGTACTTATGTTTAAATTATTGAGGCATTTGTTTGGTATTAAAGCCCCTATTTCAAAGATTCCTTTTTTATAATGTCCTACCTTGAATATTTAATCCTTGTAGCCCTTAGAAGCTATGCACATCCTGTTAGGTTAGCCACATTACAAGACAGTTTTCCCTATCCCACCAACTCTTGAAGTGAAATTTCATAATCTAGTTGAGCTTAATTGTGGGGGAATTTATCTTGTGTTGGGCCACCACATTCTATGATACATTGGGTGGAAAATTAAATTCTAAAGAGATGTGTTTGCTGCTGAGGAAAATCATTATATTGAAAGCTATGCCTTTTCTGGAGCTTTCATGACAAGTGAAGTTGTGCCTTTTCTAGAGCTTCTAATTGAGGTGGAAAGTTGTGCCTATCTGGAGGTTTCAAGAAAATCATGTTTGAGAAGATTGAAATTTTTTATGCTGAAATGATGAAAGGTGTAAACCTTTCTTGACTTTTCATGATGATGGAGCTGAATTGATACTATGGGTATTGAGGAGAAGACTAAATTTAAGTGAATATTAGATTAATGCAATTTTTCTTCAAAAAGAGTCAAGCCCTCCTCTTTCATCCTCAGAGTTTTTCACATCTTAATCCAACCAACCGAATGCCATAGAATAACCCTAGAAAGTCATCATGATAATCATATGTACTTGACTCACATCGGGTGGCGATGTAGGAATTTATCAAGCCTATTGTGACCCTTGTGTGAGTTTGGATGAGAAAGACATTGCAAAACAAATTGATATTCGAGTGATGAGAGAAAATTCAAGCGAGATACGTGTTTTGTGAATGGGAGGATAAATTAATTGGAAATATATTGAATGATATAAATGAATAACTTTAAATAATGGTTTTTTTATGAGGCATGATATCTTTTGATTCATGGGGTGTAATTGTTTGATCTCAAGGATATGTGTTTTAAAATTGGTTTTGATTTGATATTGACGTTTACTTGATATGAGGTTTGTCTTAGGAGTGCAAAAGGTTAAGTGTGGGGGAGTTGATAAAAGACTATTTTATTGAATATTTTATTGATAATAAATGATATAATTTCATCACATTCTGTTAAATATGTTTAATTATAATGTATTTGGGATTAGATCATTCATTTGAATATTTGATGAAAATTCCAGTTTTTTCCTTTATAGTTCACTGTAGTATTTCGAAGGTAACTGCATCTATATTTATTATATGAATTTGACATTTTGTAACAGTGTTCCTGACATAATTAGATACAACTTTTATTCAGGACACTAAAGCTAAAGAGTGCATTGGGTTGTTGAAAATGGTCCATGAAGTCAAAGTTGGCTGGACTCCCCAGAATGGAAAAGCTCTTGTATTTTGGCCATAACTCTTTCATCTAGGCCTGGAATAAGCCCAAATATTAGAGGAGATATAGGACCCATATCCTAACATATTATCCTTCTGGAAGGCCATCCAATTCACGCGTTCTGGTGGTTAAATGGGCGGTTCAATTGGCATTAAAATATTTGGCCGAATATCCAAATTCACAATTGAAACCACTTGTAACCTCTCCTCCCCTCCCCTCTATAAATTATATTTTTTCTCATTTGGAGGTGTTGGGACGTGATTTGGGAAGTTCAGGGAAGAGTAGAAGTGGATCGACTCCAATTCTCCAACCATTTCAATAAGGGTAGCTCTTGAAGCAAGGATCCCTTCGATGAAGCCTTCTTCTTCTCCTTCATGTTGTAATGATTTTGTTTGTGTAATAAACATCTTTGTTCTTCTTTTATTTCTTCTCTTTTCTTCTGTTTTGTTTAAATTTCTTCTTCTATTAATCTTCCTCTTTGGGATGGAATTCTTGAGTAGAAGCGTTATTGGGTTATACCCATTATAAACCTTTGCACATGCAAAACGATTCTACGATGATTACGCCACCCATGGAAGAGTAGTATTTTAGTAATTGATCTATCTTCTACCCTATTAATTTAATTATTTTGAATCAATGAGATACTTTAATTCACGTAATATGATCCATGAATTGTGTTTTTAAATTACAATAAACTAAGCATGCAATTGAACAATTAACACTAAAACATGTGAGGTCGGTATTTTGTTTAAATTGTGAGAGCGTAATCTTAATCGGTAATACAGGACCACACGGGATAAATTTCTAGAGTTCAAATATAATCTCGAAAAACAATTCATCCTCATTTACATAATGGATATGTGCTCTAATTAACCACTGACCATAAGCTATCCTTAGAACAACAATCAAAGCAGGGTGCTGCGATTGCGTGTTGTGATGCTAGCCTAGGGTTTAAGTAATTTCATCATTGTGGTTAAGTTAACTCTCATAGGGTTCAAGGGATATCAAATTAGGGGATCATAATTAAGTGGAAATTTATTTAAATTATAATGTTTAATAAGTGAATGAAGAGTTAGAGTTAGATTGATTACGCCTTTTAAAATAGATTTCTAAAAAAACATCTTCTTGTTGTGTCATTTTAATAGAAATTCATTTCAAAACTAAAAACAAAAAAAATATATACAATCTTCTTTGAGAAATCTTCTTCTAGATTCATAAACTATAAAAAACCCCCACTCCATTAAAGTGGTGTTTTTATTTTATTCTCTTTTATTTTATTTTTAGAATACCTTTAATAATTTGTTAAATTCACTTCCTCCTTTGAGAGACGACCTTGGTCAGCCACTCTACTGCACCTAAGTACCCAAAAATCACATTAATCATTTGAGGGTGCCCACGACAGTGACCTATCCATGGCCAAGGCAGGTTTGGCTGGTGGATGGTGCGGCTAGGGAAACTTGGCCCGACCCTGGGAGGCTTGGCCAGAAGGGCAGAGACCCCTGGGGCGTTTTGGAAGCTAGCACGGGTTGGGGAGGCCACGGGTAGCGTGATCGTTGCCTTCATCACCTTCGCCGCCTTCAACTATGTTTTCGCCTTCCTCCATTTCAAAGAACACCACAAATCAATGCAAGTGTCATGGAGATGATGGTCCATGTTAGTTTGGTTCACACTCTCCACATTAGACCGGTAGCATGAGGTTTACCAAGAACATAAACAAGAACGAGCACCGAAGATATTTTCAATTCCCATAATCGCTCGTCGAATTATATTCCCATCCCCCCAAAGGATAAAGATGGGAGAACATGGGATGTGTTAATAAAATAATGAATAAACCTCTACCTTGTTCGTTGTTCTTCGACGTTGGCGCGAGAAGGCGAACATGGATTTTTTGTAGATGAACACGTCTTATGTCAAATGATGTTCCCAGAAATGAAGTCGATGTCGAGGTCGCTCTTTGTAGTTGAAGGCATTCCTCATCGACTTTCTTCGTCAGTGGAGCTTTCTTCGTTGAGGGAGCGTTCTTCATTGGGTGATTTCTCCCAAGTTCCTCCTCTCCCCAATCCTCCTTTTCCAACAAAATTAAATGGTATCCAAATCTCATATAAAAAATACCTTATTATGTTGTTGGAACCAATTTAAAATTTTCCAAATTAAACACATAAGTTTGCATGATTAATTATGGTGGAATGGAAGAATTAAATTAGTGGATGTGGTGGAACCATTAATGATAGATGAGGTTAAGAGTCTCTCCCTCATTTATTATGGATTTGAGAAGTGTTCTTCTACCACCATTATTAGGGGGTCTAGTGGACCCTTCCCCCAAATTCAAATTGAGGGGTTTTGAATTCTCAGGTGCTCCTCACCACAACTAATCATGAAGAGGAGGTTTTGGCCGCTGGTGGTCCCCACCACCATAACCAGTCACGGGAGGTTAAGGTGTGGTTGTCCCCAACTAAAATATCCACATGGGTGGTTATAATAGATAAAATAAAATAAAAAATGGTTTTATTTTATTTTATTATTTCCACGAAAAACCTAAAAACTAAATTTCACCCTTGGCGATCTTTCATCGAGGTGAAAGTCTTATTAAGTCAATAATGACACTGTGAGTTCAAAAGTGACCTTAGATTTCAATTCCGAGCACCAGTTCAAAAGTTAAAAAACATGCTCGTACATTTACTAAACGTACCCGAACAAAACTTCAAAATTTGATTCCAGACACTCCGGCCCTCATAATAACACACCGTCAATTTTCACGGACTCTTAAAATTCCCATTTAATTAAAAAAATACATAGAAATTCTAGGTATTTACATTATACCCACCTTAGGTCTCTACGTCCCCATAATCCACAACTCATAACTAATGGAAAAAGTGGGGTTACTGAGCACGCATCTGAGCCTCCCACTCCCATGTGCTCTCCTGGAGGTTCTCGTTCTACCAATTAACGCTCACCAGTGGTATAGAATATCCATGAAGGACCCACTCCTATAGATGCTCAATCTCTACGGGAACCTCTATAAATGTCGCATCATCATCAATGTACAACTCTCCATGGTAGATGATGTGATAAGGGTCGTGCACGTATCTCCTCAGTTGGAATTTATGGAAGATGTCGTTCACTTGATGCAACATAGTTGGAAGAGAGAAGTGGTATGTCACATCACCAACTTTGTTGATGACCTAAAAAGGTTCGATTAATCTCAGAGATAACATGATTCCTTGGCCAAATCTTCGTAGACCTCATCAGGGTGAGACCCGTAGAAAGATGTGGTCGCCATCCTCTAACTCGAGAGGTCTTTATCTCCTGTCTACATAAGACTTCTGCCTGCTCTGTGCAGTCTTCATCCACTCCAAGATGATCTTCACCTTCTTTTTGGTATCCCATACCATCTCTGGTCCCACTAATGCTGACTCCCCAGGGTGATTCTAAATCGAAGGTGATCTACAAGGTCCCACATATAACGCCTCAAAAGGTGACATCCCAATGGTGGAGTGATAGCTGTTGTCGTATGAAAACTCTACCAAAGGAAATTGATCCTTCAAGCTGTGAACAAAGTCAAGGACACATACACATAGCTTATCCTTGAGGGTATGAATGGTCTGCTCAGTCTGACCATCAGTCTGAGGATGGAAGGTTTTTCTCAAACAAAGTTGCATCCCGAATGCTTCTTGAAAAACCTTCCAGAGCCAGGAAGTAAAACATATATCATGATTAGAGACAATAGTTAAAGTTACTCCATGTAGCCACAAAATCCCTTGCACATAGAGGCGTCACAATCTCTCTACTGAACCCTACACTCTGATCGGTAGGAAGTGGTCCGACAAGGTGAGTCAGTCGACGATCACCCAGATCGAGTCACGACCTATGGATATACTTGGAAGTCCTTTCACAAAATCCATGGGTATCCCATCCCACATCCACTCTGGGACCACTAAAGGCTGAACCAGGCCTATTGGTACATGGTGATGTTTCTTTCACTTGCTGACAAGTGGGGCACCGAGAGACAAACTCTACAACTACCTACTTCATTCCTAGTCATCATTGTTGTCGTTCGAGATCCTAGTACATCATCGCCACTCCTATATGTACCGCTAGTTGGGATGAGTAGAACTCCCTCAACTCTTCCTCCTTAAGTGACACTGGTACTTAATACGTACTCTGAATAGGATGATGTGCTCCCCACATTTAGAAAATAAATTAGGTGCATGCCCTATGGATATCTGATCACATCATGTCTCATAATCAGAGTCCCAATGATGCACCCCCCCTAACTAGCTAAAGAAGTAGAGGAGTGACTATAAGAGAGTTAAAAAAAGTTGCTCTGTCTCTATCCAAAAAGGATATCTATAAAGTAGGCAGCTACTCCATTGCCTCGCATATAAGCTATATACCAGATCTCTTAGTAAGTGCATCTGCAAAAACATTCCCATTCCTAGGAGTATAGAATATCTCTATGTCACAGTCCTGGAATAACGCAAGCCATCATCGATGTCTTAAGTTCATCTCCTTCTGAGAGAAGTTATACCTAAGAATCTTTTGATTAAATTACATGGTAAGACACTCACCCATCAGATAGTGTCGCCACATCTTTAAGGAAAATACCATTACTTCTAACTCTAGGTCATGGGTAGTGTAGTTCTTCTCATGTTGTCTTAGTTGTCAAGAGCCATAAGAGATCATTGCTCACTCCTGCATTTGGAAACGTCTGATTCTGGTCCCTGATGCCTCGCAGTAGAATACGTACCCTACGCCTTCCTATGGAAGCCTCAAGATGGGGCACTAGTCATCCTCTGCCTCAGCTCCTGAAAGCACCACTGGCATCTCTCTGTCCACACAAAAGGTCTACCCTTCTTCGTGAAGGCTGATAGTGGTGCTATAACCCTAGAGAAGTATGGAGAAAACCTCTTGTAAAAATAAAAATATCCCAGAAAACACCGTACCTCCATCACACTCCTTGGTGGATACCAAGCAAGTACCGCCTCAATCTTTACTGGATCCACTGCAACTCTAGCCTCCAAGATGACATGACCCAAAAAGTGATCCTTTTGGATCCAAAACTGGATCTTCGAGAGCTTACCATAAAGGTGGTGCTCTCAATGTGTGTCAAGTACCACCCAAAAATTATAGGCACACTCCTCCTCAGTAGTCGAGTAGATCAGAATGTCATCGATGAAGACTAAGACAAAGAGATTAAGATATGCCTGAATGATCCTATTCATGAGTCCCATGAACACTGCTAGAGCATTGGTTAAGCTGAATGGCATAACCAAGAACTCATATTGGTCATACCGACATCTGAAGGTTGTCTTCTGCACATCCTCATCTCAAACACTCATCTAGTGATAGCCTGATCTGAGGTCTATCTTAAAGAGACACCATGCTCCCTTCAAATGATCAATGAGGTCGTCAATCCTCAGAAGTGGGTACTTGATATTCATGGTCACCTAGTTCAGGCGTCGACAGTCAACACAAAGCCTCAATATCCCATTCTCCTTCTTGGTGAATAGAATCAGGGCTTCCTAGAGACAGACACTAGGCCGGATGAATCTCTTCCCCTATAAGTCCTCTATCTATACCCGTAGCTCGTGATGCTCTGCGTGAGGAATCAGATATTCTAGTGTAGATATCGGTGTCGTCCCAGGGTACAAGTCAATGTAAATTTAGAACTCTCTACGAGAAGGTAGACCTGGGACATCATCAGTGAAAACATGCATGTAATTTTCCATCACTACATGATAGCTCGGAGTCTCCACATCGATTACCCCTAGGGTAAGGAAAGCTAAATGATGAGTGATTGGATACACTCCCCTCCGAGAAAGTCCATCATGTGCTACAAAGCCTACCTTCTCTCCAGTGAAGGTAAACCTAGTCGCATCTGTGTTGAAACACCGCACATTGTGGCTAATATTGTCAATCTGAGATTGGACTATAGTTAACCAGTCCCTACCCATGATGAGGTCATAAAGCCTTGACTCAACTATTAGAATATCCCAGCCAAATCACTCTCCTCCTAGAGTAAGCTTGAACTACCGGCACTAGTGTGTAATCATTGAATCTTCTCCTGTAGGAGTCTCTAGCCATAAAGATCAAGCCAATAGTTCTATCATAATCCTTGTTCTCTATACAAGGGCAGTGGAAATGAAATATTGACTGGAACCTGTGTCTATAAGTACTACAAATATGGTGGAGTAGACATAGATCGTACCTCAAATCATCTCTAGAGTGCCATGATCGTATGCCTCAGCTTCCTGGAGAAAAGATCTCCCTTGTCCAACTTCTCCTGACGGTCAGGGTGGACCTCCTGGTGGTGGTGGCAGTAACACCTCGAAACATCTCCCACCAACAACTTCTCAACCATCTCCTCTACCATGTCCGCCTGTGCCCTGTGGACCTCCTCAATCGAATCTGGGTCTTTTCCTTGGTATTCCTTCGACAATATTCTGATCATATGAATGGAAGGTCGAATAGTCATGAGCTATGTGACCCTTCCCACCGCAATCATAACACTGCCCGCTCCTAGTATGTCTGTCTCTGCTTCAAGTGCCCCACACATTCAGTCTTATGTCATGTGGTAATCCACCTGTAGGTCGGGTCCTCTTGGACTTTTGTGACATCTGCATTCTTCCATCTGCAGAAGACTCCGCTATGTGTCGACTAGGGGTGGGTCTCGCTTCTGGATAATACTCAGCAAGGATTCTCTCCACCAGAAGGGAACTCTTTAACAAACCTTCCTCCGACAAGATGCTGAGTGAGATCACTGAAGCCCTAATCTCCCGCTCGAGTCCATGCTCAATGCTCTGGTCCCTAATGAATGGGTCCCACACCATATCGGTGGAGTAACGTGAGAGTTCTGTGATCCTCGCTGAGTACTGAGCTACAATCATGATATCCTACTGCAAATGAAGTATCTCCTCTAAGAACACTGCGCGAAGAGTCACTGGAACAAAATCTTCCCGGAAATGGCATTCAAAGTCGGCCCAGAGAAGCGTCACCTCGTCATGGACCTGGTGCATCAAGATCCACCATTTTTTTGATGCTTCCTATAGAAGGCTGGAAGCAAGAATCACCATGAGATTTGCTGGTGTCCCTACCAGTCAAAAAACTCTCATCACAGCCTCCAGACAATCCTAACCCACCTGTGGGTCCATCTCTCCAATAAACCTGAGTGGTATATGGCGCTGGAACTCATGAATCGTTCTAATGTGGCATACACCATCTACTGCTGGAGCTGGTGGCACCAGTGGCCCAATGGGTAGTGGAACCGCTGGTGCCTCCACTGGAAAAGGGCCCTACACTGAGGCCTCATCTCTTGGTGGGCTATCTGCATACAACTCTCATAACTCTAGCCGGTTGTCTATGTGGAGGAATCCGAAAAAGAAACATGCGTGCTATGGTTAAATGTTACACCTGGTGAGCTGGTCTGGTTGTGCTGATTTAAAGAAAACTTTTGGAAACACAAACGCAATTAGTGTTTTCATACACTGTGTCAGAAATCAAAATTTAGGGTCCTTGTGAATGGATACCTAGGCCGCCACACCAACACAGGACTCCTGGAACTGAAAACCACACTCACTACACTTAACACTATTTCTTCACAGAAAATATCAGAGTCCTAAGTTTTGTTGTAGAACCGAATCCTTTGATACCAATTTTTCAAGACTCGTCCCCCGATGCTCGTGTCGTGACTACCCCAAGCCCACATTCCATAGTCCAGCGGCTGGTGACTAGCACCAAAGGTAGAATTCCCTAAAATTGGGATATCATTGCCTTTTGAACCTGTAAATGCACCCAATAGAGAACACAATTGGATACAAAACACTAAGTAAACTGTATAAAAAATGATTTCTGAAAAGTAAAAGGGGACAGAAATACAAGCCCAACTGTAAAGTACAATGAACTGGAAGTACAAGTAAAACTGAAGAAAAGAAAAACAGCTGTTGGGCTATCCTCCGGGATTACAGCATTAATGATAGGTACATATAGCCTCCTCAGCACTCCACATCCGTCAGTGTCCTCCGTATACTGACTCATCATGAGGTCCACCTCTCTGTACAATCCGGTCGTGGTACTCTCAGCCTCAGTCCGCGATGTCCGACATCTGCATCCAACACAACATTTTTTGGGCATAGCCCATGTAGGGGTGAGTATAACGATACTTAGTAGGGACCCCATGACCCTAAAAGTAAAACAAATCAAACAAGGATAAGCCAAATATTAAGGAAACAAAAAATAACCTACTTAAGTATATGCCCATAAATATTCCTATGTCATCAGGTAATCCATCTCAATCATGAGTAAAACACAGTAAATCTAACTCCGCTCAACAAGGATTTTATTCACATTATTGAATCCTCAGCTACTGGAGAACTCCTACTCAATCGAGTACAGTGGGCATGTCGCGTCACATAGAGGCACTTCCCACTATCCTTGGACTACTGATGTACCCCTCCTGTCTAGTACCATGGGTCTGTCTTCTCACACTGAGGCACTACCCACCATGGGTTTTCCACCACACCCAGGCGCTCGCCCTCATAGCCTGTAGAGGTAGTCCTCCTATCGAGTATCATGGGTCTGCTAAGTCACCAAGCGCACTCCTCCACCGTGGGTCTTCTTCCCCAACCATGTACTCCACACTGGTCTAGTCGAATCAATCCAAGTCAAATGCTTAGCAGTAGTCAGTTCTCATCCAGCTACTAGGTCCTTGAACTTTGCTCACTCATCACTGGAAGGATCTTCTCCACGAGCTACTGGTTGATACTCCGACTGTAACAATTTCCCATGAAGAAGTATTAAAATGTTCATCCATTTCATAGTAGTCTTAATGCATCACACGACGTGTCAATCGAACACATGGTCTGTGAGTTATTAGCCTTTCCTTCCTGGGGGCCTAGTTGGATTTGTGCGCGATATGACCTAATCGTATCTCAAATCTACCCCAAACTCTAGTGGGGTATACTCAAAAGGACCTTTATTCTCTAAGATTACCAGGGCCACTGATGGATCATCAAAGGGATGTCTTGTGTCAATGATACGGTCAAAAGAAAGTAAAGGGTCTTAGTGGGCCCTAGTCTGGTCCGGCCCAGCTGGACCGACCCGGCCCGACCCAGTCTGGGCCACCCGGTTCAGGTCAACTTGGATTTACTGGTTGTGTCTGGTCCAACCAGTTGGGTGGGCTAGCCGTAAGGTTCGGCCTGGCATGCTGCGCCCATCCCAGCTGGCCACGAGGGCGTGGACCGGCCACGAGGGCATGGACCAGTCATGACGGTGCGGACCGGCCGCTAGGTCTCGAGGGCGTGGACCGGCCACGTGCCGGCGCGAGTGCAGCTTGGCCTTAAGGGTTCAGCGTGGGTGAATTGGCCTATAGGGTGCCTCCATGGTGCATGCTGGTTCATCCGAGGCTCCACAACGGGGTATCTGAGGCCTGCCCGGTCAGGGCGCCGTGAGGGGTGTTGGAGGATGGCACGGTTGGGGTACCGCGAGGGGTAAGGGAGGTCGACCCGGCAGGGGAGCCGCGAGGGGCGTGGGAGGCCGGCGCGGTTGGGGCTCCACGAGGGGTGTGGGATGATCCCACAGCCGGGGCATCGCGAGGGGTGTGGGAGGCCGGCTTGAGTGTGGCTCAAGAGGCTGGTAGCTGTCACGGCTGGGGTGGCTCGGAAGGGCGCCGCAGGGCCTGGATGGCTAGGGCCATTGTGGTCAGCGGATGGCTTGTCTTTGCTGGCTCGACCTAGACCGAGGTAGCTCGGACGGAAGGGTGGAGACTGAAGGGTTATTCTGGAAGTCGGCGCGGGTTACAGAGGCCACAGGTAGCACGATCGTTCCTTTATCACCTTCGTTGCCTTTAACAGCATTGTCGCATTCCTCCATTTTTAAGACCACATCAAATCAACATTAGGGTTAAAAAGAGGATGGGTCATGTTATTTTGGCCCTCACACTTCGCAGTAGAGCAATAGAATGAGGTTTACCAAGAACATAAAAAAGAATGAGCAGCGAAGGTATTTTCAATTCCCATAATCCCTCGTCAATTTCATTTCCCACCCCCACAAAATAAATAAGTGGGGAGAACATGGGTTGTGTTAATCAAATAATGAATATACCCTTACCTTGTTCATTTTTCATCGGCGTTTGTGTGGGAAGGAAGATGTCGATTTGTTATAGACGAACACATCTTAGTTGAAAGTAATTTTGATAAAGGAAGTCTAAGTGAAGGTCATTCTACATTGTTGAAGGCGTTCTTTGTCTGTGGAGCGTTCTTCGTTGGTGGAGTGTTCTTCATTGAGAGCTTTCTCCCATGTTCCACCTCTCCTCAATCCTCTTTTTCCAACTAAATGAAATTGTATCCAATGATAATAGATAATAATATATTATTAATTCATTTGCACCAATTTCAAATTACCCAAATTAAACACCTAGGTTGGAAAAATTAATTAGAGTGGATTGGCAGAATTAAATTAAGGGAGGTGGTTTCACCATTAATGGTAGAGTAAGTCAAGAGTCTCCCCCTCATTTATTTGAGAGTTGTCATGTTTTCCTCTCCAACCATTATTAGGGGGTCGGGTGTTCCTCCTCCCAAATTCAAATTGGGAGGTTTTGAATTCGCGGGTGGTCCCCACCACAATCAATCATGAAGAGGAGTTTTAGGCCTCAATTGGTCCCCACCAACATATCCTCTCATGGGAGGTTATAGTGTGTTGTTACCCACTAACAACTTCGGCATGGGTGGTTATAATAGATAAAATAAATTAAAATATGGGTTTATTTTATTTTATTATTTCCACAAAAAACATAAAAACTAACATTCACCCTCGACCAGCTGTCATCAAGGTAAAACTCTTCTTAAGCGAATTTCAGCGCTGTGAGTTCAAAGGTTCCCTCATATTTCAATTCTATGCCCCGGTTCAAATGTTAAAAAACCCACCCGTACATTTACTTAACATACCCAAACAAAACTTCAGAAATTTCTTTCGGGCACTCAGGGTATCGGAATCACATGCCTTCATTTTTTTGGACTTGTAAAATTCACATTTAATTATAAAATTTACATTGAAATTCCATGTCATTACATTAGGGTTAAAACCTTCGGATTTATTTGGTGTTTTTTTGGTCGAATATTTAGTTTTTAGGTGTATTTCACTATCTTGAGGTGTGGCGGTGGTGCAGTTGATGTTTCACACCAAGATTTCGAGGTAATGATTAAATAGAAAGGTGATTCCATCTATATTCATATTATTATAAGTTAGAAATATTTGATTTAATTATTTTTTATTTTGATCTTTTGTTTTTTATAGTGTGAAAACCATTTTTGATGGACGTTGATAAGGATTGGATTTAATAGTGGCACTTTGTTTGAAATTGGGTGTTTTCCATGTGTAAACCTTGTGTTAAACTTTTGGTTGATGTTATTACATATGATAGTGGTTTTTAATATTTTTTTGGGCTTCCAATTCTGCATTGTTAGGGTATTAGTCTGATTTTGGATTTAGAATATGGTTTTTCAATAGGTTTTATGTCTAAACCCATGTTTCACCCCATGGACGTGTATTATGAAAATGTGTGTTTTTCATGTATATCTTTTTTGGTAAAATTTGATGTGATTTTATAGTACATGGGAATGGTTTAATAAATGTTGGAAGGGTGGAAAATTGTTCTCTTGTAGGTTCTTTGTGTTATTTTAGCTTTTAAAGGGGGTTTGAAATTGGTTTTGTGTCCAATACAAAGTTATACCCTTTGGGATTGTTTTGTTAAAATTGTAAATGGTTTATTTGGTTAAACAAAGTGGAAAATGGTGTATTTGTACTGTTTGGGTGAGTGTTTTCACCTAATATGGGTTTATAAAAGGTAAAGTGGTGATTTAAGATGTCAAACATTTTTTGAGTGTTTTATAAATTGTTGCAATGCTTAATCAAATGGAAAGATAGGGGCGGAACACGTTTTGGGACATTTTTTGTGAATGCGATGTGAAAATTGAATTCTGTTGATGATATATGTCTTATTTGATGGTTGTATGGTCTTTTATTCTACTTGGACAATATTATAAAAGTTTTATAAAAACGTGTAAAGGATTTGTGGAAGTGTTATAGAAATATTTAAATTTTTGTGTGTTGTTTTGGTTTGAGTATGATTTCAAATAGCATTTGAATGAAAAAGTGGATTACGTGACATACGTGATATACATGTGGGAATTTTGGTGATTGCATTATGTGAAAATTATATTTCATGACTTGTTGAACTAGTTTTTGCACAAGAGGGTAACCCAGGTATCTAGGTGGGAGGACGTGTACTAGTGTGCTAGTCATCTCGTGGGGTTTGGCCTCATTTTTACGTAGAATGTTTGACACTTTAAACACTAACTAGACTATGATGATGATGATGGTGATGGGAGAACACTTTGTTATGGGTATTCTACCTACTTTTGTAATGTGTGTTCAATAATAGATATTGTGATGGTTACTCTCACCGAGATATGAGGTACCTGGGACCCACAGGAAGTAAGTGACTAGGGTTTACTTTACCATTTCTTGAGCTCATTAGTTACTTTGTGCATAAGATTGGAATATGGTATGGTTGGCTTGAAAATTTAGTTTCATTAACATTATTTTAAAATGTTTGGATTCTTAAAAATATCCAGCCTGAAAAAATCTTTCATTTATGTTACATCCTTTATAAATTGTTACTATCATTTCATGTCATGATAACATTCAAGCATTTAGTCTTTGAATGTTTATTACATTTATTTTCATAGTGGTGGTATCCTATTGGGATTTGTATCACACCTTAATTACACCATTAGGTGTATGTAGACATGGTTATTTTTTTCATATGATTGTGTACAACTTTTGGGCCAACAGTTAGGGTTTATAGTGGTCCATTGTGATGCAGTGTTGTTGAGATGGATGGAGGGCAGTGCCTATCTCCATGTGGAGGTCCTTGTGCTGTCCTTTTTGGTTTTATACCTTTTTTATTGTTTTTAAGTGTTCTATTAAACCATTTAATTCAGTTCTAAAATTTTGTTAAATATGGTTCTGTTTGAAAAATCCAAATTGATTTTATTCGACTTTTTTTACATTGTATGTTCATAACCTCCGTTAAATCATTACCAATTTTCATTTCAGAATACCCTAGTACTTGTTAAAGCCCGTGGAGATCGGGAATTCCCTTATGAAATTTTCATGGGCAGGGTTTGGTGCCGGTTTTGATGGAGACCATATTTGGTTCGTGACAAAATGGTATGAGAGGATGATCGTACTTTTGGGTCATGTTATTTGGGGAACGGATAGGATAGGATAGAGTTAAGGCCATCAGGACATGACATTCTGGTTATTGGTAGTGTTCCTAGCTACCACACCCCATTATAGGATTCATGTTGATAGGGGAAGTCAGGATTTGTCGGATTTCTTGGATTTTCTTGCTTTGATGGTGATTTGGGGAAATGAAAAGAGTGTTCGGTCAATGGTCTCAATGAGCACATAGGGCCTGGAAATTCATGTTGAGCTGGTGATATTTCCCTAGAGATCTCTCTGTGATGGTGAAGTTATTGGTGTATGGCCGCCAAGTATATGTCTATGTCACCCACTGGAACTAGTTCCCTCTCACACTGTCTAGTGTTATTTAGTTTTGAAATCTTGGAAGTTTGGTTTTAAAGAAAAAATGACCTAGTTTTAAGAATCATAAAGTATATGTGAAATGATTTTCTAAAAAATAGTGTATTATTTTATTTGTGAAATGATGGAACTGAATTTTCATTATTGTTTTGAAATCGAAAATGGTGTGTTTACACCTCTTTTAAATGCTTGAAATTATGTTAAAGTTGGTTTTGAAAAAGTGTTCCCAATAGAGTTTTCTAAACTATTTAAAGGTGTTTAAATGAGATGAGAATTTTTAAAATAGATGTATATGACATGAAATTGAGTATTCATTTGAATTATTGGGATTCTGATTTTGTGGTTAGTGGTCTCGATAAAAAGAAAGTATTGGTTGATTGTTTTGGTTTTGAAATGTGGAAAGATTTTTTTTAATATTTGGTATTTCTGTAAGAGGAAACATGCATGGGGTTATATGGGATGATGGAATGTTAATTTCACGACTAGATGTGTTTTGGGATGGATATGAGGTGGTTTCCTATAGTGGAATAAAAATATTCATGTGTGAGGCCCATGCGGTACCATTGGTGGATACGCTAACTATTGAACCGTTTGTTATCAATAAAATGTTTTTAAAGGAAATCATGATTTCTTGATGACTGGTTTGGGATGGTTTGTATTATGTGTTTTTGAAATTTTTGATGTTGTGGGATTTTTTTGAGTCCAAGAATCACTCTTGTTTGAACTATTTTTTGGGCTTGTTTTTGGTCAGAAAGTTGGGTTAAAGGGTCGGTCAGTGGTCCCTTCTGTGAAATGTTTCAGGATACCCTTACAGTTGTTCCCATTATGTGTTTGGATATATTTTGTGGCACGTCTTGATCAATAGACTAGCATGGTTGGATTCCTGGGTTTTCATGTTGGATAAGGTACACCACCCCCCCCCCCGCTTAAGGGTTGTTTCACTACTGAAGTGCAACCCGGATTTTTTTTCCATTGGTAAATCCTCAAGTTGATCAATATAAAGAATAGTTTCTCGAGATTTGCAGAATGAGTCTATAACCATTCATTTTTTTCTGGAATCTCTTTTACTAAGACAGCTCTCAATTAATGTTTAAAGAGATCATAGTTTCTTATGTTAACTAATTCGTCGAAGGTGGACGTATTCTGGGTTTGTTCTTAGGTATGACTATCTAGATGATGTCTAAGAGGGCCTCTAGGTCCTTCGATGTCTCTTCGAAGTAGGGGTTTATTTTAAACCACCATTATGGGAAATCTAGTCTTTATAGGATTTTATGGCCATTTTATGAAATTTTTTAATGTTTGGGGATGTTGCATAAGGTCCCCCCTCAATGTATTGTTTCTATCAGTCGCATTGCTCGTGTTTGGTGAAGGGTTGTAATGTCTCTTGCTCGTTTGATTGTAATGGTAAAGTTTTACATTATATTTTGGGTCTTTGTTTTGTCATAATTTTGTCTCCATTTTGGAAATCTAGACATAATTTGTTTAGAGGAAGTTGTTTTTTATATCTTTTCCTCTTTATGTTTCTCATCCTAAGAAACAAGGGGTGATGTGTGTGCATCTTCTAAGCCATTGTTTCAGTGAAATGTTGGGTTTGGGAATGAATTTTTTGGAGTGTGACATGTCTTGGTTAACCTGTCTAGGAATGGGGTTTTGTTTTTTTCACAAAATGAAGACATTCCATATATGTGTTTCCAAATCGAAACTGTGAGGCCGAAGATGCTTCAATCTTTTGGGCTACAGCCATAGGCCCCGAAGTGAAGCAGGCGCGTAGTTAGTGGAAGTCCTGGGGCCATTCAAACCCTTGTACAAAGTAAAATCCTTATTTTTATAGATTAGAATAGTTTAATTCTCAGGAGTCATAATATTTCATATGTTGTTCCCATTAGGTGGAAAGAGGTGGAGGGCCTCATTCCCATGTTATCGACCAATGTCACTCTTTTCCCCTATGGTTTCCATTGTGTTTTTAGAGTATGGTTGTGACTTTGTCTAGATAGGTTGAGTTCATGGTTTTCACATGGTCGTTATTAAATATTACCCAAGAAACCATGCAAGTATAAGGATCCACATGGTTAGCACACGGTTTTTCAAATGTGCGGATTGACCGTCTGTCTGTCCCAACTCTTGAAATTTGGGTTCTTCCTGTGCCGACCTATACTGGTCGGTTAAGATGGTTGGTTGTTTTCATGGGGAGAACCACTATGATTATAAAGTATTTTCCTTTGTAAATTTCAAATGGAGGTCTACCCCTCGAACTGGGGAGTCTATTCAGGCATCCCCCTATTAGTGTCCCAATACTGTCTTGGGAAAATTTGAGTTCTCTCTTCTGGTGGGGATCCCATTTGTGTCTCCCATACTAGTAACTTAGATTGGTCCTTGATCTTGGGTTGGAGGTAGTCTGTATTGTTCATAGATATATTACTACCTATAGCTTCATTGAGTATTCTTTGGGAGTGGAGAATGTACAATGGCCTAGTAAAAGAAAGGCAATTGTAACCTTGTTCGTTGTTGTTGTTCGTTTGGGTAAATTGATGGAATCTTGTTTGGATAGTGTCTGAGGTGTTTTATTTTTGGATAAAATTATAATATAATTGGTCATTACATGATGTGGTGTATGTTTTAGTTGGTGAGATTATTCCTTACTTTTTTGATCAATTGGATGTGTTTTGGCCTTTTAGGGGAGGATTTAACTTGGAAAAAGATTCCATTTTGGTCTTTCGGTTGGGTTTGGTTTTTTCCTTTGTCGTTGTTGTGGATTTTCAAGGGTGGAATGTTTTATGGTGGGTCGAATTTTTACATCCAGTACTTATTTTAAAGGTATTTTTCATTTAATTTACATTCTATCCTTGTTTCGGGGTTTCCCATTAATTTGGTTGGAAATAGTGGGTTTTCAAAATTTGGGCCAAACCGTGAGCCCATTTCTAGATTTAAAAATAAATTTTGTTTCTTTTATAATTCCTTAATTTTTAAAAAATTTACACCCATTCTAATTCCCAATTGTCATCCCCTGGTATATTAAAACCACCATATCAATTTGTCCCCATAAAAATCCATAGTAATGATGTATTTGGGTATTTAATTTAGGTGTCGGGCCATCTAGAAATCAAATTTCCTTCTTTAAAATATTTGTTTAATTAATTAATAACTCATAATATTTTATGGTTTAAGGTAATTGGATCTCTAACCCCGAACCCACTTACCTAATGTGCTCTCCCATGCTCTCATCCCATATATGGATCTTGTCTCTATCATGTTTTAGGGCGATATTTCTTAATCAGACTCAAATCAGCAAGATTTGAAGATGAAAAATGTATCATTCATAGCTCATTAAAATTTCTCTATTTTATCGCTAATTTAGTCCCTACATGACCTAATATGATTTTTTCAGGCCTCTCTACCAGTTTTGGTTACTTCAAGATTCAACTATCAGTGGATTTGGGCCGATTTCTTCGAGATTTCATCAAGTAAGTGTTTCTCTCTTCATTTCCTTCCTTCTCCTTACAGTTTCATCCCTCATTCATGTAGTTCTAAAATGTCCAAAAGTTAGGGTTCGAATATAGGGTTTGATTGGGTGTCTTTTTGGCCAAATATTTGGGTTTTAGGTTGGATTTCACTTCCTTGAGGTGTGGTGGTGGTGTGGTTAACGTTTGGAACCAAGTTTTTGGGGTTTTAATTCAAAAGGTAGATGATTCCTTGTGTAATAATATTTTGATGAGTTAGCATGCATGACATAATTATTTTTAATGTTCCTAATTTTTTGTGAATTGTGAGAAAAACCTTTTTTAGGGATTTTGATAAGTGGTTGAATTATAGTTTCACTTTATTTCAGATTGGGTGTTTTCTATTTGTAAACCTTGTGGTAATATTTCGGTTGATGTTATATCATATGCATGTGGTTTGTTAAAAATTGTTTGGGATTCCAATTCTAATTCGGTACCGTATTTGTGTTATTTTGGGTTTAAAAGATGTTCTTTGAATATGTTTTATGTGTAAAACCTTATTTCACTCCTTGAAAGTGTTTTATAGAAATGTGTGTTTTTAAAGTATATCATTGGTGGTCTAATTTGAGGTGATTTTATAGTACTTGATATTGGTTTAATAAATGTATCAAGGGATTTAATATCTTATTTGGTATGGTATTGGTATGATTTTTGTCTTGAAAGGGGTTTTGAAATGGGTTCTGTGTGTAAGACATAGTTATACCCATTGGGATTGTTTTTTGAAAATTGTAAATGTTTTTTTTTGTTAAAAAATGTTGTAAAAGGCTGTATATTTACTGAATGGATTAGTGTGTTCACCTAATATGGGTTTTTGAAAGGTAAATTGGTAATTTAAGATATGAAACATTTTCAGAATGTTTTATAAACTGATGGAATGTTTTATCAAATGGCAATAGGGGCACAAAACACCTTTGTTGTCTTTTTTGTGTGTTTGACGTTCAAACTGACTTTTGATGATGATATAAGTATTATATGATGTGTTTTTGGGCTATTATGTGAGTTTCACTATCATGGAAAGATCGTATAAAATTATTTAGAGGATTTTTTGAAATGTTAAAGAAACTCGAAATGTGTTGTGGGCTATTTTGGTGTGAGTGATATTTCAAAATGCATTTGAATGAAAATGTGGATTATGTGAATTGCGTGATATACATGTGGGTTGTTCGGTAAATGTGTTATGTGGATGTGTTATTTTCATGTAAAAAGTATATTTCTTGACTATTTTAACTTGTTTGAGAAGAAGAGGGGAACCCGAGTATCTAGGTTGCTGGACGTGTATGAGTATGTTAGTGATCTTGTGGGGTTTTGCCTCAGTTTCACATAGCAAGTTTGAACCTTACATCACTAACTAAACTATGATGATGATTATGGCGATGGACCACTAGGTTATGTGTATTTTACCAACTAGTGGATATTTTTCATAGGAATGGATGTTGTGATGGTTACTCTCACCGAGGTACGAGGTACCTTGGACCCACAACGAGCCACTGCATGGGGGTTACATTCCCTTTTATTGTTCTCATTAGTTAATTTGTTCTTACCATCATAATATGGTATGGTTGGATGGAAAATTATGTAGTGTTGAAATTATTTTTAAAAGTGTCGATTCTTTAAAATATCCCACTTGAAAACTGATTTTATTTAAGTCTCATCTTTTTGAAATTGTTACTAGAATTTCTTGTGTTGAAAAAGTGCATGAATTTCATCATTGAATGTTTATAATAGGGAATCTCTAAGTGGAGTTATCATAAAATAATTTTTCTCACACACTACTTAGATATTTGGGAGTAAGTAGACTTGGATATTTATTCCACAATTTTGGGTACAGCTTTTGTGCCAACGGTTCGGGTTTTTAGTGGTCCATAGTGATGCGGTGTCTTGGAGATGGATTGAGGGCGGTGCCCTTCAACATGTGAGGATTAATGGGCTGCCCTTTTGGTTTTATTAAATTTTTATTCTCTTTTAGAGTTGTTTAAAACTGTGTAATTCAGTTATGAAATTTTAGAGAAGATCATTTTGTTTGGAAAAAATCCAGATTGATTTAATTGGACTTGATTGTCGTTGTATGTTTGTAACTCGGGTAAATAATTCCCAATATTCGTTTTATGATACCCAGGTACTTGTGCGAGCCCATGTGGATTGAGAACACCCTTAAAGACTTATTGTGAGTTGTGTTTCGTGCTGATTTTGAGGGATACCAGATTCGTTTTGTGACAATTTGTTTATTCTTAATACTGAATTATGGGGATCTAAAATTACCCAAGTTATAGTGGGTATTGTGAGACATGATGATAGGGTTTGGTGAAACTCATTGAGTTTTAATAGAGTATGTAACATCAATTTCCTAAAATTATAAATATAGATTAAGATATATAGATATATATATATACATATATATATTTAGTTAGTTATCTTATTCCTTTTTTTAATTCAATATGTAAATATTGGTTTTTGGAAAATTATCAAATAAAATTTAATGTTATATTTTTCATTCTTATCACTACCTCATGAGGAATAATATTATTATTTTATACTTATCATGAAATTGGGTATTGAAAAACAATATTACATAGAATATATATATATATATATATTATTAATGGATACACATTATTTTCTCTATATATTTGTGTAAAACATTTAGTTATCACTAATTTAAAAAATTGTTTTTTTATTTATGATTTTTAAAATAATTAAAAAATGTAACAAATATGTGAATAGAGATTGATCAAAAAGTTGATTACAACATGGATGAAATTTATCTATTAATAGTATCATAGTATTTGAAATAGATTTTACTAATCCTCTTATAAATTGATAAATGACTGACCTCGCGATAGATTTAGAAATCAACCATGGTTGAGAATTATGATAGAGAATTCCCTCACTATATAACTGCATTGTTACCCTTATCTTCTTGTGTTTATGAAATTTATGTTAGTCACTCCCAAAAAATTCTATTTGGAATCTATGTTCTTAACAATGTATGAAGAGATGAACAACATCCGTACATTTTCTAACTATTTCTAGACACTAACCATCTATTATAACCCTTTCCTTTAGGAAAATATATACCATGTGGAGAGAGATGATAAGTTTTCAATCTCAAGGGTTATCAGTGAACACATTGAAGACCTAAAATAAAATTTAATTCAAATTATTTAACATTTACTAAATGAAGATATCAATTAATAGAAAAAAAATTCATTCAGTAAAAATAAGACTCAATATTTAAAAAAGGATCTCCTTCCATTCACTATAAAAT
The DNA here is from genome assembly GCA_963277665.1 of Viscum album. NCBI lineage: Eukaryota > Viridiplantae > Streptophyta > Magnoliopsida > Santalales > Viscaceae > Viscum > Viscum album. The sequence goes on from OY728119.1 coordinate 566,695,647, forward strand.
TATAAGATTGACCCTCAAATCAAATGAAACAAAAAGAATATTCATTTAGTTTCCAAAAAAAAATTGGGAAAGAGAATAAATTTTCAAGATAATATCATAGAAAGAAAAATTATTATAACAAAAAAAAACTACATCTACTAAAAAACTCTTTACCCGCTATGAATACATTATCTCCTCTTTCTTCAGGCTCTTCCCATTTTTATTGATTCGAGAATTCCTTTTATTTCAGATTTCTATCAACCGCATGATATATTCTCATTTAGAATTTGTAACATTCCAGTCTTCCCCATGAATTTAAATCCTCCTGATATTTTCATCGTTAAAAATAAAATATTTAATTTGATGGATAGTTTTAAAAAAAATATTTGTTATTATCCATGTCGAAGCATTTGAAAGGTTTTACTAATACTAAAATTGAATCCCATATTTTCGCATAAAATCGAAGAAGATTTTGTAGTTATTCTCTAATTTTAGAAATGTGTTCATATTATACAATTAGATAGTCTAACAATCAGAATGTCGTATGATCAAGAAGTCTAATACTAGAGACAAAATCAACCTGATCTCCTTAGGAATGTCATAAAATTAATAAATTATTCTCCCCCTATGTCTAATTATGGAATTTAAATTCACCGAACAAGGTGAAAAGACATATGATTAGGACTAAATAATTATGAATAATTATAATGAATGGATACTTATGATTCCTTATATTATTAAAGAAGAAAAAAATGTATTATGATATGTAATAAATGATTACAATTTCGAAAAAATTCTTAAGGTCGACCACTGAATTCATATAATAATGCAGTAAATTTTAATAATTTTATATATTTTATCTTTGAAACCCACTATAATTCTTGATTTAATTACAAGACCACATTAATTCTCATAAATATTCTTAGTCACCTAAAAATAAAAAAAACATTAAATTTTGGATTTATTATAATAATACCAAATATAGAAAAAATAATTAAAACATAAGACATAATCATTTTTAAAAATTAAATCCAAGTAAATCACAAGGAAAATAACATTTATATATATATAATTCTCCAAAAATGAAGTAATTAAAATCATTTAAAAAAATATAAAATGTTTATAAACATTATCTTACTAGGTGTCTAATTAGTCATTGGATAAGTGTTTGCAATTGGGGTGTATAAAAAATTCTTAAAAAAATAGATTTGTGATTGTGATGTATAATATGGAGTGGTATATTATAGATGGGGGTTTTGACTATCTAATACTATAATTACTTTATTCTATAGTGATTAATCTCTGTTTTGGAATCAAACCAATAAGACAAGGAGTATGTCCTAATTTCCAAACCATGTAAATCCCTACGTTGTATTATTATGAAATCATCTTCATGAATGAAAGTAAGTGTGAGATATTTATTTGTGTTATGATTTAGAATTTAACCAATCAAAATGTGTGGTATAAAAGGTAGTGACCAATAATATTAAAATTACAAAACTCGCACAAAAAATATGTATTTTATTAATAGTCTTCCTAGGAACTAGCATAGGGAAAATCAAGGGGGAATGTAAAAGTGGAGATTGAGAGCTTCGCCAATAAAAATTTTAATGCTTCCTGAATAAATAGATGAAGGTCTATAAAAAATACATGACCGATAACTATAGAGAGGCTGTAGATTCCAAAAAAATTTCCCATATAGTTACCTTAATTCCAGGTTTGTAAAAGGAATATCCCTTCGGTGATTTAGTGATTACAATTGCAGATAAATTACCTGATATGCCATGTAGTCTAATTGATCCATTTAAGGGATCCCCAAATTATGATAATGATTTTATATACTATGGTCAAGGAAATATTATTATAGTTATCTATATCATGTCCCTCAGGAATAGAAATATCTTCCACTTTGAGTGGGTATCTATTTCCCTAAAATTACTAGAATCAAAATATCACCAAACAAGTGAAAAAATATATAAAACCTCCCCCTCCCAGTGCTTCATAAGGTGTTCCAGTTCAACCATTAAACATTTGTTCCTGAAAACCAATGAAGTACAATACATAAGGGTTCCATTATTTCTAGACCTATTACATGCATCCAATATACACTAACAAACAACCACCAAGAATATTTAAAAATCCCTCTTGTCTTATTTCATTCCTCCCATCCCACTGAAAAAATGTTGTAGGAACTCATCAATGTAATCAACATTCCTCATTAAATTAGAAAAATATAAAAAATACCCATACACAGTTTTCCCATACAATACATAAAAATAAATTCATTATAGTTTCTACTCATTGGTTCATACGACACAAGAACATAGAAGATAAAAAACACATTTAAATTTTACCACCACATATTAAGGTTAAACATTTGAATTATCGAAATCAAAAAGATGATCTTCAACAAAAAAATCATGAACCAAATATGACCTCCCAACACATACTTTTCATGAGATTATTTTATAGTGGGTTTTTAATCCTTATTTCAAAATATAGACGAGGTATATCCCTTGAAGACACACTCATCTGAGACATCCTCCATACCTATGTATTTAAATAGTTCCTTCTGAGTGCGGTTTGGAAAAAAATCAATGAATGTAGGGTATTTTCTAGCCTAAATTATGGATGAAACTATAATGTGGCAGCCTCAATATCCCAAAACCTATCAATCCCAATTACATCCCAAAAAATTAAAATCCTTGTGGACTATTATCCAATAAGAATGTTGTTGAAGTATTGTTATATGACTATGTTTGCAATTCACAATGTGGAGGGATGAACCATGTGGGATCTCAAGGTATTACCATATTTCTCAGTAATATATCATTTATAAATATAATTCCCTTTAATTATCTCTGAACAAATTTTTTTTGAAGAACATTAATCATCTTTGTTAGATTCATCATGTTGATGAACCCATTTTTTAACAATCTAGAAATCCTTTTCTAGGGTGGCCAGAAGAATCACTCATAACCTTGGGCATCCAAAATAAACTCTGATAAATGTTATTCAATATCATTTAGAATAGTATTTGGTAACTTTTTAATATACAATATATTCCTAGGAACATAGGTTAGGACATAGTTAATGAGAGTTATCATTTCACCAATGTAATGAAACATATTTTTCCAAATCCTGATTTGGATTATAATTCATTCTATTACTATATCAAAGGTAGTGATATTGATCATTTAATGGGATATATGATCACCCTAGTAGCTCGTAGAAAATATATCCTTATGGATTCCAATCATGGATTAAATATTTTAACTTATCCTATCAGGTCATGAAAATGAAAAACATATATATTTTTATCCCGGTTGATGATTTTTCCACTCCATCTAGTGCATTGTTCCATTGAGTAATTATATTCTTATATAGAAGCTAGGAAACCATTGACATAGAAGACCAAATTTTAGTCTCAATTAGGTTAAATACCTTAAGATGGGGAGTGAATTAGGGTATGATAGACAAAAACAAATACACCTTAGGATCTTGTTTTTACATTTAAAAAACACATCACTAGTCTTCCCATACCAATATATAAACTAATAAACGAGACACATCAATATTTACTCGATTCTCTGTCACTGGGATACGTACAAGGAGCATACAATGGTAATGTGTTGATTGTAAAAAATACACTAAGGATAATTGGGAAATGACATGGTTTGGGATAGATAACATATATTCCAAATCTCACGTCCTTTTGAAGATTTGGGGTCTTCTCATTGCATTCCCAAGAGTCAATCCCTATGTCTCATTCTCTATCTCACTTCTAGTAGAAAGGAAAATTGTCTTCCACTTTTTTCACTCACTAATATTGGAAGTGATCGAACCAAAATTTATGGACTTTTAGTCCATTCATTTTCATGAAATCATGCATCCTCAGGTACATATAGATGATCTATTGTAAATCCTTTTTCACCCATAGATGAAATCCATTTTTTAAATAATGTTAATATACAGAAAATGATTTAGTAAACTGTTTATGTCCCCCAATGAAAAACCTTCTTCCTCAATGAACTATAATGGACCACATAGTGTATATGATTTTCGGTCAACAACTCCACCATGTACATCCCCATGTCCACATAATATCTCTTCTTCCTCGTACAAACTCTACATACCGCATCTATATAACCCCTCCATGAACCACCTTTGTATACTAACTCTGCATTTCACATCTTATTTCATGAACCATATCCTCCTCCATAGACCACTTTCCTTTGCGAGATACAAATACTCAATAAATAACTTCTGTGGAATTTATCTATGAATTAATTCACCCTTCATGGAATACAACCTCGGGAACCACATTGATTTTCGGAATCCTTCCTCCGAAACATCTTTTAGACTTAGGAAATATCTCTCAGAAATTATTATCTTCTAATGAAAATTTATCCATATAATACAGGGATTATCAGTCCTAATAGTTGAAAATAGATCCATAAAATACAATAGTCCATTTTACATAACCCTTTGATGAATTACGACCTTCACTATGTACTGAGGTCCTTATGTGAACCGTTTTCCCTTCACAAACCACATACCATCTTCATTCATTCGCAGTGGCCGATCTCTTCCCCAAATGAATCTCGTTACAACTCCACAAATATTTTCTTCATTTTCTTGAATAATGATCCATCCTAGGTACCACTACCTTTTAAAAAACATATTACTTCCCATGAAAAAATTTCATCCTACATACCATTTCCCCCACATGGTCTGCATTATATATTTCGTGGTTCACATAGTGCTACTTTTTGGAATCCTTCCTTTATCAATTTCCCAAAATTGTCCCTTATACCACATTTAGGGGTCTGTGAACAATAATTTTTAGTCCACGTATATTACACTCATACATAGAAGTCCTCACTTTTCCAAAAACATCCTTCCCATTTTGAGGCCTAAAATTTTGGAATACACTAGGAAACTATGACACCTTAAAAACCTACATTAACAAAATCATCCATACTCATTCACAATCATATTACTTCTTCAAGAAACAAAATCACATAAAAAATCATCGAGATCTTTCATTGATGGATGTTTTTCCAAAACATATCATTAGAAAACAGAAGGTGAAACACCCCCATTGAAGTGAGATCAGAAATGTAAGGGAAAGAGAGTGTCAAGTTGCATCTTGAAAGAAACGTATCTTCTAAAATAAACTCTATGCATGATAAAGATGGTATGAGATATGGGATCCCCCAGTCTTATACTAAATATAGATTTTAGAAAACAACATTGATTGGTAATTATCATCCCAAATATGTATAAATATTATGGTAATCAAAATTATGTAGTCCCTTGATAAAGAGTGTCCCTATCATGATGTCATTGGAGGAGACAGTTTGGGATCATCATGCACTTCTTGATTCCCAAATCCAATAAATGATCTATATTTCAATGGGATTTCTTCGTGGGTATAAAAATAATACATTTTCCTATATATTATTTCATCAATTTGAAACATCATTTATTTTGGGCCCACAATCTAGGGTATTATGTCTTCATATATTGTCCCCAATTATACACTTCTGGTTACTGATCATCGTTATGGGAAGCCCTAATGTGCAAGCCACAACATGTCTTCTGAATGGGTCTATATCCTCGATGACTATAATTTTCCTTCATTATACAAACATCAAATAATGTGATGTATTCAACCATAGTCTACATACTCTCTAGTTGTATTCTGAAATCAATCATTCCATCATTAATGATCAAATTCAATCAATTCACTAAATACTGATGTTCTTTTCAAAAATATGTAAATCCCAACTTATATACCTAGGGGTCAATCCTCAAGGAAATAATAATAAAAATTCCATATTCCCTTTGAGTGAAATTATTTCAAATGGCCATATTCTTGAATAGGTATGTATTTTCTTCACCAAAATGCATAATCCCAAACATGTCTTCCTCATGGGTCCATATCTCTAACAAGTCTAGTTTTATTAGTGTCTTGACATCAGAATAAGTGGAGTAAACACTAATAGTGGGCCCAATCCATAAGTTAAATACCTAATAAATTATATCATCATTAATCATATCATGTATTTTAATTATTTTAGAACTGAATTAAGGAAACTTATTTATAAGGAAAAAAATCTTCAAGGTGACCTATCCACCATGAAATCCTAATAAAATGGGATATTCCCTTTTATTTATATTCCTTAAATGTTTCATATTCTTATAAAAGTATGTATCTATAAATCCATACCTCATCCTTATGTTTTCCCTTTCCAATACCTATATGTCCTCTATATATGAAGTTAAACTATATGTTATAGTACAATCGCATGACCTTAAACTATAGACCTCAGACTATATGTGAAATGATAACTATTAACGATGATATATAGGTTTCCTTCAAGGATCAGAATCAAAATCCAAAATAATATTGTCTTAACTAGGCTATACTCTTGATGAAATCACACCCAGGCCTAGAGGGTTGTATTCCATTCAATTGAATACTATATAATTCTCAACTAGAAAAAATTCCATATGGGCTTCTTAGTGACCCACATTATAACCAATAGAAGTGACCATGAACCTCATGGGGAATATTTCTTATGAAACCAACCTATTGGGATATATTTAATTTAAGGACAACCAATGATATGCTCTTGTTAATGTGTCCCACACAGAACATTTCTTGAATCCATTCTCCTAGTTTCTAATATGTCATGGATTCATGACCTGAAGAGGAACCGTGATGATCCTTGTCATGTGTCCGTGAAAAGTGAGACATGTCCCATTAAGGGGTACTGAATTATGTTGGATTTAATTTACTCCAAAATAGTTCATAGAAAGATATTCCCATGAATTATATCATATCATCAAAAAAACTACTTCCTCTTTATAAAATAAAAAATCTATAGGTCAAAACAATAAATCATTAAATCAAAACATCACCAGTTAATAAGAAAAAGATAAATAACCTCTGATACATACCAATGTTTTCATCGATATATGTCATAAATAAATAATTATCACTATGGTAACCACTACCATAGTAAGATTTGGGAAGGATTAATGATTATTAATTAAATATATAAGAGAGTACAAGAGTCGAAAATAATTCCCCCCAATAGTGTGATATGAGATCGACCTACCATACTCTCATCATTGGTAAGGACATGGTGACAATATTCCATTAGAGAACACATTGACTAAAAAAACATGACAACATTATCATTTAAAAAAAATGGTGAACACCATGTTCAATTCATACCTATCATAATTTATTAACATTAAGATGATATTAGATTTTCCATATCAATATTTTTTATTGGAAAAAATTGATGACCCGGATGAGAATCCATTTAATTGGGACAATGATTTGTAAAAAATACGTACATTTATGATAAAAAATTATGGATTTTCTTGTTTGTTTACATCATGTACCATGAGAATACAAATTTAGATTTACATTGATGTAAATAGATGACATTTTTATTATGAAAATATTCTTACACATTAACTTTTGTACTATAATGCTCTGACCCCAGTTACCCAGAGTCGGTGCATTATTATATAACATTGGTAGGATCACAATAGATCATGTCTCGAATGACCGATTAGTTTAGTAGCCTTGGAAACACTAGACACATTCATAAGTCTTACATTACATGACAAAGTGAAAAACTAATACTACATAGTCCTTATATTCCACACTCATATCCCCTCAGATTATCCCTATAGGTCAATCATAAAATACTTCTTCCCATCCTAGGTAAAATAATAAATTGAAAGGGGTGATCTCAGATTCTCAGTAAGGATATAAATATAGAGGAAAAATTCATAAATAAACATAAACATTTAAGTCAATTTATAACTAAAATAAAATACTTCTAAACTTGAACATCAGAATAATATGGAAAAGATAAAATTAATTAATTCCATTTACTTGTTCACATGGATATTCTACTAGTCAAATAATCAAATGAAATATCAATAACTACTTTCATAATAATGGAATTCATAATGCCAAACTATCATAACTATATAGTCACAGCCTTGCGCCATGACTAAAAATAATTTTTGTCAAGGCCTTGTTCCAAGACAATAGTTTGTCTCATGAAACCTTCTGATTCATCGAGGAGTTATAGCGGGCTCCACCAATCACTTACTATGTCCAATTAATTCCTCGTATGAAAAGTTTTAAATATAACATAAACATATGTATTGAAAATAGCATACGAAATGTCAAATATTTATGCACAAACCATGAATGGTATAGAAATAACACATACACAGTCAAACATATCAAAAAAACTTCATTAAAATATTGAAGTTTTGTATCATAATAAATCAACTTCAAATAAGCCTATAATCCTTTAACGGTTGATGACATTGATGAAATCAAAACTATTTGAGAGAAATATATCTTTTTTGAAATAATTTAAAAATAAAATTATTATAAAAGGAAACATTTACTTTGAAATATTCTTATAATCTTGTAAGGGAAGCATCGATGATTTTATAACAGCATAAAATTGCCACACCTACCGTATAGGTTTTAAAAGACATTCTTATCTTAATTCTGTCAAAAAGTTTATAAGGACATTTTTCGGAAAACGATGGAAAGATTCCATTATAAATATCTTATTAAAGTAAAAAAATGGTATAAATGAATTTAACCCATAGTAGATAAAATAGTAATAATGTTTTGAAATACATTTTTAAGAAACATGGATGTGGATGATAAAGGGGTCCCAGTAGATAATTACATATAAACAACCTCGGATAATGTAGAGATTTTAAAACAAACACTTACCTTGTACTTTTACTTGGTCAAGGGTATGTTAACCTCTTGTATAATGGTGAAATAATTGTTATTAAATTATAATTGAATCATAAACATTAATATGATATCATATATGATCTTTTAAATTTTATTTGATAATAATTTCTTTGTATTATCGTTATTTCGGGTGTTAACTTATTCATTTTACTTTATATGATTTGTTACATAAGCCGTGTTTTTTATCCATAGGTTTTATATTTTTCATATACAGAATTATATCAAGTCCTTAAACATTATTTTTAATCATCAAATGAAAATTATTCTTGAATGGATACGATGGGTAATGAATCTCATCGCGTTCGTGGAGACGATAGTCCGTACGCACGCACTAGCGACAATATCATTATTTAGATATTAAAATAATATATAAATGGATAGTGTATCAGATATACAGAATAATTATCATGTTATATTTATTATTTACATGAATTACACTTCATTATTATACCCATCCAAATAATAATGTATTGAATAACAATTACACCATGATGTGGAGACGGTAAGTCGTACGTAGGCACGTAATGTGACATGTCATCCAAGGGATGGATAGAATACTAAATATAGTTGTAACATATTTATAATAACATCACAGTATATAGAAGATACTGGAGTTATTATTTTATAATGGAAATAACAAAGAAAGAAACTTGAAAGTGGGTGGTGAACACATTACCTCGTCTTCGGGTTATTCCTTTTGATTTGATCAAAAGGGATCCTTATGTGGAATTTATAATCAAAATAAGGCCTCTAGGATGAATTTAGGGTAGTTGAGAAGATATTTGGGAAGGTTTTGGCCGATCCAAAAGGCTTTGAGGGTATGAATTTGAGAGAAGGGGTAGTGCCCTTTTATAAGAGGGGAGAGGGGCACCGTAGGAAAAACATAAAATATTATTTTCTAATAAATATATATTCTGTTTACAGTGGCTCTAAAGTGACATATTTCGAGGATAAGGTGGGTATGGGTCCCAATCCTTTAAACCAATATATTTTATATAGGGTTTGGGTCACTATATTAACCTTATTATTTTTGTTTAACTCTTAGTTAAATAGTTTGACATTTACCATGTCTCTTTGTATTTTTATATTATATGGTTAATAAACTTACTATAACAAGACAAGCAAACCCCAAGTGGTTAATTATTAATATATATGTATAACGATATCAAAGTCAATTTTCCAATCCTTATATTTTTATTAATATAATATCAATTCATAATATAATATTTGTTTTAAATACTCCTTTATTTCAATTTTGACACTATTTAATAATTGATTTTTGTTAGAGTTCTAACAACTTTATTAATCCAAATAAAATTATTTTAATCAATCCTAATATGTCATATTAACCTAAAAAATTAGTGGAATTCACAAAATGTCTCAAATTATATTAATATTTATATTTATAATAACAATTATTTTAATATTTCATTAATTAGTTAATTACTACATCACTATTCTATCAAAAATAAATTAAATTAAATAATGTATAAAAATTATAAATAAAATACAATTATGTAGTAAATATATTTATCTTTCTAATGGATATTTATAATCAAATTTATCTTAAGTATAACCCTATATTAAAAATTTATTAGTTATTAAATGTGGATTTTAACTCTTTTAACTCTTCTTTGAATTAAATAATAATAAATATCCTAATATAATCCAAGTGGACTAAATAGGATCATATATTATTCATAAGGTTGTTTTTGGTCGAATTATTCTTATCCAATATAATTAGGACATGTTTTAGGGTAATAATAAAATCATTTTACCCTAAATTACCCTATTTACATTAAACCATGGAAAATAAAAGTAAAAAAGTTACTATTCACCAAAATTTATTTTTATTTTATTGAACCACATTTTACTCCTTCATAACAAACATGTGTCTCGGATTTTCTAAATTCCACTCACAAAAGTGGTAAAATAATGTTTTATAAGAATTTGCAAATTCTCCTAGGAGATGGGTAAAAGACGGTGAAAAGTTCAATAAACTTTTTATATATCTAAAATTATTATAAATTGAATCCAATGAATTACATTAATATTATAAAGGTATTATATATCTATTTTGACCAAAAATAAATTTAAATAAAATAAATGATTATTTAAATAAAAAATTCAGTTTTAATCTATAACTCAGTGTTTTCACTATTCATAAAAAATTGAAAGTTTTCATAAAAAATACCAAAAATTCACCATAAGCTAATTTGGATATTCTAAATCGAAAAATTAAGTCCATTCTGAAAGATAAAATTTATAAAATTTCAATAGGTGGGTATTACTATTCATAACTGCTAGTTTGATTGGTTGTCGTGTGTGTTAAAACTCGAAGTTGCGTAAAACACACACTGCTGTATTATTCAAAGAGAAGCGTAGTGTGTAAACATGTGGTTTTACATGTAATGGGTGATACCCCATTGAATTATAGGATGTTATTAATAATGTAGAACATAAAAAATAAGTAAAAATATGTTGGAGATGGGGAATCATTAATATAGAGTAATTATGACCTTTTAGACAGCTCAACAGGGTATTTCGGAACTGAGGCCTCATGTCCTACACCATTAGAGGAAAGTTGTAAAGAATCCAAGTAAACCCATCCCCACCCCCAATTACAGGTAGATCCTCTCACAATATTGTAGTAATGTGAAACTCCAATATCTCAAGGATTAATATAAATAGGTGGACTAATAGCTCACCACTATATATGAATCTTGTAGGAGGGATCCTGTAGATTAAAAATGAAAAGAATCTGGTTCAAACCATCACTACCCCCAATTTCATTGAATGCCTCTCAGAAAAGTTAAGTAATTTGAAACTCCCATTTCACAAGGATTCAGAAAAAGAGGTTGACTACCACCTCAACACTACATATGAATATTTTATGAGGGATCCATCTACAAAAAATCACAACCATCAACAATTTATGACCAAAATTCTTTAAGAAGGAACTGAGGATGTTTTCTTGGAGATTCCATCACTAAACACTCTGACCTAGGCACCAAAAATATGTCATCACTTGGGACAAAATACCTTCCAACATAAGGAACAATCTCACATTCCCATTACATAAGAATAATTCCTTGGACATATGTTGATGGAAGGGCTAAAATTGCTCGTACGATCTAAGTTTTCTATTGTGATCTTGTAGAATTAGGTGTAGTCTGGTAGCATATATCATCCTCCACTAGTAGATGAACAATATTCCTACTTGTCTGTATAAATCACATATATAATCCTTGATGAAAATAGTGGAAAAGGATGGATATATATTCCCATTATTACTAAAAAATGGGAATGTTTCCCCATTCTTATTATAAAATCTCATCATCACATACCAATAATAGTGGACGGAAAATCTTATATCCATGCCCACATCCTACAGAGCTGCCATTATATCCAAACATCAATATTAGATGATGATTGATGGTATGTAGTCTTGTATCATTCTTCCCTCCAAGGATGAATAAAATAATATGAATGAATAGGTAACAATTTTAGGGTTGTTTCATATCCCTACTCCAATTTAAGATGGACATAAGTATATTCCAATTTTGATGAATGAGTGAGATCATAACTCAATATACATCCTGGTGGCCTCTCCATATATTATGGAAGATTATCAAAAGGAGGTAGACATTCCTTCTTCCCAAATGCCAAAGGAAGATAAATGAATCACCTCATAGGATAATAAAATAAAATTACCTATTCCCATTCACTTTGAAGGTAAACATAATTATACTATAATAGCTAGGAAATAACATTCCCATATTCTTGTCTAGCCTAAATAATATTTTCCATTGGATCTAAAAATTATTTGAGAGCTACTCATGAAATCTATCACCCATTAATGTCATTTTTCTATCCATCGAAGATAATCAAAACGGAGTTCTATATAAATTCATTCGATGAGCAGTGAGAAGTCTCATATCCCTTTATTGATCAGTGTTGATGTTATTAAGTCCCAAAAACACTTGTATATGGTTTCCCAAGAATCTAATGACTCATCACTAGAATGTGATATTAAAATTTGATTTGGGGGTCATACCCATGATATTCTATTCAATAGATTATGCGTTACTTCCAAAAAAAATAAGTGATAATGGTCCACCACATTGTATTATGATGATAAATCATTAGAACTCATGATATAATGCTAGCTATTAAATACCTCTTAAATGTTGGAATAAAAATAGGCATAAATGTCCACACCATACTCACCAATTTAATGTTATTTTACAAGGTCCTTCTGAAATTGATAGTGCATCACAACAATAAGGTCATCCCCTTATTGAGGATAATTGAACAACTCTCTCATAATGTGTGACACTCAGAAGACTAAGTCTAGTTACTCACAAAACCACAATACCCACCCTGGATATTTCATATGAATAAATTGATGAATTGGGGTGGTGGTCATTGTTAGTACCTTCCATTCCATAAACACACTTAATAAATTTCAATGGGACTAAAAAAATGCATCCCATTTATGATAGAAAATCTATGAATAATCAATAGTGGATAGATCGGGGGAAATAATTATCTTTTAGAGATAAAGTGGATGATATTAATATGTTTAAAAAAAGGCCAAGGGAAATACATTTTCATGTTCAGGTAAATTTTAACACCTTAATATAAAATATTAGATGTGTTAATAGAGGATTTCTTCCCTTATTTTGCAATAATTTAGGGGAAGCTCTTTGTTACATGAAACCAAATAATTTTCCCTATAATGTGTATCCCATCCATCTGAGTTCAATAAGGTCTCATAGTTGAAAGAATGAATATTTCTCATTATGAGTTTCTTGAATATCGATATTAGAGTATCACCAAAATAAACTATGATATTGTTATATCCATTGTCTAATGTTACATTTCTACTTCCACTAGAAATGCTGCGTGAAACCCAGTCTTGTTCTATACAGTGGATATACATAGTGATATGGGATTTCATGAGTTTGATAATTTTGAGGTATCCCATTGGCTCTCATTTTTTTATCATGCTTGATAATCCGTCATCTTTCATCCCATCAATATCGTCCTACTTGACCCATCGTACTAGGTCTTGTTTTGTTCTTTTTAAGGATCGAAGACTATTACTATTTACATATCCTGATTTCTATGATATATTTTTTCATGATGAGGATTTTTCTTATATGGACCATCCTTGGTGGTGATGCATTCAATCTGTGTTCCTAGAATTCTTAATCGTGGAGATGGTGGTTGTTTTCTAGTTTTTCAAGGAGGTGTTTCATGTGATTTTCATGTCGATGGTTGATTATCTATTGATGTTTTCATTGAGTTTCATATGAAGAAAATGGTATATATATAACAGGGGTTCATGTTCATGGTGATGGAAGCATGTTGTTTTTTAGACCATTGTATACTCCATACTATACTTTGATTCCTTATTACCACCAATATTATATTGGTTGGATTTTCTCAGTGGTTCTCAAGGAGTTTTGGGATGTGGTTTTCATGTTTTCAATGGAGTTTAAGGAGGTGTTTCACAGTGGATTATTCATCTCTATCCCTGGTCTCCTAGTGGACTTTCTCTTTGTGATTCATTATGGTGGAGCTTTAGCTTCTTGTTTTTTATATTTGTGTGTTTTTTTGTTGATGATGATGGTAATTAATGATGATGATGATGGATTAAAACTGTTATTCTTGACTAATGAACTGTTATAATGATGGGTTAGATTTATTTAGGGTACACGAAATGTGGTCTGACGTGGCCTGAGGTAGTGTTCATTTTTAATGTTTTAATTATGATTTCTGAAATTTAAATTTTGAATATGCTTTTTTTGGTTGTATGATTGTAATTTTTTTGTTCCCACAAAACCAAGAAGTGTTTTTTCAAAATAATAAAAATGGTTTGGGTGAATAAATCATGTTTTTATGGTAAACTAAACCCAATTTATTCCCTTGTAAAATAATCTCAGATTAAAAAGACTCCATTAGAAGATGTTATGTCAACTACTATCTAAGACAACCAGAACCCATAGTTCAAATGAAACAATTAACACCACTAGAACCTATGGGTCATTGAATACTCCCAAAAATAATAATTTAAGGGAAAAGTATCAAATAGAAAATGAAACATATAGTTTGTGGATTTTTTACTCAAGCATTTACCTCCTTAAAGTACGTAGTTCTTTTCTAGAAATAGCTAGGATCTTGGATAATGATTCATGTTGTTTTGTGACAAAACTAATTCATTCTAGAAATACATCATAATGATGTTTGGGTATTACATTAGGATCAACTTCAGGATATTACTTTTAGGGGAAAAATGACCCTAACTTCTTTAACTGTATAGAGTTTGAAAGATGAAATGGTATACTAATAGTGGGATTGTGGAGAATGATTTTTTATTTTCCTTTAGAGAGGGAACTTGGAATGTATATTTTTCCCTTTTTTTCTTATCATGAAATTTCAATAGTGGTAATATATTTTTGGATACATTCCAATATGTAGACCTATAAATACATGATGAGGAATCATTTTTTGGATATTTAGTTTCCACTGAATGACATGATGATAGTTTATGCACTCAACACTAGAGGATGTACCAGAACACAGTTTCTCACAATGTTCACCTAACACCAGATTAATTTTATTTAATGGAGTATAGATTAATTGGTTTTTATGTCCCATTCACCGCCTAAAATGTAGATTTTTCTGTTTTTAATAGAAGACTGTGTGGTAGAAGGCTAAGACAAATGATTTATGGTAGCTCAATAATGTGTTACTTTGGGGTCAAAATTCCCACTGAGAAAAAAATTCAAGTATATGATAATGTATCACCTCCTAAGAGTTAATTTCAACTGGAGGGGGTCTCCAAACATCATAGTTTAATCACAAACCGTAATTTGAATCCAAATTCATGATCTACATAAAACCAATTGTTCATGAAGACCAAAAGTTTCTTCCATTATGATATTTTATTTCATCATTTAGTAAATTCACCCTGGTCTAGATTAAAAATCTTGTAAAATGTTGGCATATGGATGATTTCCAAATTAGGATTTAGATACTATGAATTTTCAAGCATACCCAAATATGACATGACCATTGGATAACCCAAGTTTTATCTTGTCTCTTGCTGGTCGAATGGAACATATAGACGGATAGATCACCTTAGTGTGTCATGAATGTAAGACATATGTTGAATGGGATGATTTCACTCCTCATACACATTAATTCAATAAACCTGCAATCCAATAATCTTATGACCTAGAGATATGGAATAACACTTCCTTCATTTCATGCCCCAATGCTATCTTATGATGGGAACACATGACCTGTATGAAGAAAAAACACAATATATTATGCAGAATATAGAGGGGATATCATTCATGGGGTATAACAATATTCCAGGTAGATCCATCACATCATATTAATATCATTATCATTAATTTCTCATTCAATTCATCTCTATTATAGGAAACATGAAGGTCATTGACCTCTACAATTAAAAAAACTGAGAAAATGAGATATTTTCATATTAAAATTAAATAATGAAGATTCTAACATATCAAATCAATATGATATTTCTAAAAGTGAAATTATGGGATATTTGTATAAATAATTTCTTGGAAGAGTTTTTAACACCGTTATTCCCTATAAATTATCCAGGTGGAATCTGAGAGTTTTTAGCTCGGATCTAATTAGTATAGGGTGAATTTTAGTGAACTAAGAAAAATTAAGGGACTCCACCTATGGATAAAGGAATGAGTTTTAGAAAATTACTGACAATAGATTACACTCTTTAAATAACATTCATTACCAGTATGAAACAAAAATAAGTTTAATATCTCATGATGCTTCACATAGAGTGACACCAACACCAAAACAACCTTATATAGAGGTGAGGAGATATAAATTCTACCTTTTAAATGAGAAATAAAAAACCCACCACTATGAGAGATGTCATGTTTCATTTTACTTTAATTTGGTTAGAGAAAATATTCTTATAAATAAATAATAATATTGGAAGCATAAGGAAAATTTCCGTAGTTGTATCCTTTAGCATTTCCTTTTTCATAGGTCATTGGATGAAATAATTTAATATTTCTTCATATTTATGGATATTTATATACACTCGTAAATTCAATATTGGTTACATTAGAAAATACACTTTGGAATGTGTCTTTTATTTCCATCACCCTGCCAATATAATAAGATCAGTAGAGGAAATTTATAGCCCATAATGAATGAAATATTTATAATTGGATTACTCAAAAGATATTTGTTCAAGATCGTGATGTCATTTAGAAACAATAATAGTAAACTATTGTGTTTCCAATTCCAACCATGACGTCTAGTGATTTACCAATATCTCTGACCGTTTTAAGTAACCTTAATCATCAAAAAAAATATTCAGGGGGAAGAATCTCAACAAACTCCTAAACCTATCTAGAACCTCACAGATTTTCTTCCCCTATAATTAAGTGAATGGGAACCTCCCCATCAAAATGAACTGACATTCTATGAATAATCATATATGGTCAACATTAATGTTGTTCACATGGTAAATCCCCAATCTGGTGCCGAATATACATATTAACTTATGATCCCACTCATAACTGTGGAGTAGGGGGGATAGGTTGAGTGAACTAGATAAGGAATATCTAATGATGATATCAACATTCTAACCATGTCTCACCAAAATCCCGTTATGAAGTTTAAACTATAAGAAATTTTCTTCAGGGAGCCCTATAAGAACCCAAGAAAACTATGAAATGCTTTAATATATTTTTGAATATAATTATATTAGAATAATCATGGATGTTATAAAACTGTTCAATTAGAATATTTATATGGGTAGGCCCACATGATCCACCATGTTAGTGATAAACATAGCCTTGTGTGGTAAAATGATAGAAGAATAATCAGCACTAAACACCTAGACCTCCTATCCTTGAGAAAATGATGAAACACACATTAGGAATCATTTAACTATTTTATATAAGTAAAATATCTTGAAATAGTTTCTAACAACCTTTATAAAATTATGATCCTTGATGAATTTTACCTCTCAAATAGTCTTAGAGAAACACTTGTTGAATCCCCTCAATGACCATAATAATTTCATGCCATTATTGTGGTGGTATAAGTTTATTATATAGTTATTTCCATACTATAGTTCCACATAGGTACATCCATTATAGAGTATTATCATGAGATAACCATCCATGGCCACATCCAAACCTTTTAAATCTTTGGGAACCATTGCAATTTTGATGTTCATCAAGACTTAATTGTTGGTTATAAGAACAATATTATCTCTATCTAGTCCCTATAATTTTTAGGTTGTGCTGATGATGATATATACCACTAAGAATTTACAATTAAATGTTTTGAAAAGGGAAAAAATTTAATCCTCTTCGAATAATAAAAATAAAATCCTAATTTGGAAACCATGTATATAACTCTAAATTTATGGTAGATTAGTAGAACATTATATTCATTTTTTTCTTGGGAAAACTGTGTCTATGTATCCGGGCATTGATTATATCATCATTCCATCAATTCTTGATGTACCATATCTTTATAGTGGTTATATTACTATATTGAGAAGGTTACCCATATTCTTATTTTGAATTCTAGTGTGGCAAGACATTCATTTAAAATACAGAATGAAAAAACCAGTGGCTGGTGATGACATATTGGTAGAAACCCAAAATGATATAAGAACTACTACCATAACCCCCTAAATACTTCTTAGTGAAGATTATGTACTTTCCATAGTATTGAAGAAACAAACCTAGCTTCAGGGATTTTTTATGTTCAAATGTTTTTTCTATCCTGTGTTCACATTGTAATAATTAAGATAGTAGAGGAATGTTTATTGATAATAAGGAAATACATAACATAAAAATTCCCCTATATTTATTCAATACCTAAAGATATACTTATATTGTCATAAGTATTGAATTATACATTTACATTATTAGAGAAAATTTCACTTTCCCTGATACAAATTTAATAAATTTACGATTTTATCACCTCTTCTTTCGTTGATTATTATGAGGAAGAAGAAATTATCTAAGATTATATTGATAGTGGTTCCCATTCATTATTACTATTAAAATAATCAAATTGAACCTAGTAATTTTTATGAAATTTAGATTTTACCATAGTATCTTTGGATAATAAATACCACCATGATATTTTAATTCAAATAGTATTGAGATAGATTACTAGAAAAAGTAATATCTCTAAGAAGAACCTAATGTTTTTTAGGATAGGACCTCTATAAGTATTGATAATCTCAACTACGTGAATTTTGTGATAGAATAGGATATGCTACCCACACTCATCAGTAAAACCATATCCTCTAAAGATAAATTAGAGTATATTTTGTATTTAATATAGAAAAAAATATTTTCCCTAGGAACTAAACTAATTTTCCAGGATAAACCTCGATGTATCTCCCCACAATTTTTATTTATTGTTTACCACCAATGTTACAAGAAATACGTAATAAGAATGCATTAAAATATTTCTCTCAAGGTGGATGTTGAGACTAATAAACACATCCAATGTAACATAATCCTAAAACATTAGTATCAAAAGTGGTTATTATGTATTATATTTGTTAATATGAAGAATATTCACATTCAAATATGTGTTTACTTTAGGGGCCTCAATAATAATTTTCATAACTATGATTTCCTAGTATAAATTAATAAATCACTATATTTAATCATTAGATAAAAATACATAATTATCTATTTTGTAATAAAGGTTGAATTTAATAAATTTCATGGATCATTTCTCTTTAGATATATAAAGAATTAAGTAAAACATTACATAACCATGTGGACACTTTAACACATTTTAAATTTTGACCACAAAAATTGAACATTAAATTTATACCCTTGATTCTTTTAGGACAATTATTCTTTATTTATGATGAGTCAAAATTGTGTAAAATCTTAACTTTGAGTCATTTATACCCATCCTTAGATCCTCTAAAAAAATTGAAAAATGGAACAACCTTATTAACAGAAAAATATAATAAATAATCTTTGGCTACTGAAACATAATGATAAAATTTACCTTTTTGACATTAAAAATATATTTATGTAAATATAACATATCCACCAGAAAAAATAAACCAATAATCAATGAAAACATTTTGAAATATATTAGATAGTATACGAAAACCAAATAAGAAATTTTGAGGTATGTAGAACTCATGAAATCATTTCATTATAAAAAACATTTTACATTAAAAAGTACATAAACATTGATTACGTCATGAAATAATAGGATTTACAAAATAAAAAATCAATTAAAATACAGTTATACTGGAGAATCATAATAATAATCAATTATTATACATTTTAAACTTGATTCAGAAAAAATAAATCCCATTTAATTCCATAGGAGTAACCTACCCAGTTATATATTTCATGTTTTATCTTTGAAGACTATTAATTGACCAAAGAATTGGAGAAATTTATCATACTACCCATTAATATTCTATAATGATGTTGTTCTATATCATGAACAAATAGCTTGTAATTTTTAAACATTTCATCATAAATACATAAAAATTATTTTGAGTACATAAGAAAAAAAATCCTTCCTTATTCCGATAACCATAATGAGAATTATCATTTTTCCTTGAAAACATATAAAATTAAAAAATTAATAGAAGAGTAGGAATATTATATAACATTAAAATCCATATTAATATTTATAGTAATCATTATAAAACATAATTTATATGATATATGTAGGATTGATTCATTCCATATATATTAAAAAACATTCATTTGAAAACTGGTATAAAAATTCAAAATGACCCATACGGTAAATATTTAAAATATTATATTTCAAACCATTAAAAAAAAGTAAAAAATAGTTGAAATTATTTTCTGAAAATATTTAATATATAAATAATAACATTCATGGAACATTTTTAATAACATTTATATAGAGGAGAAAGAGTTGAAACCATTTAAAATGGCATTTTAATGGAAAATCATGTACCTTAATTATTTTATAGCTATATAGAATATCTAACTCTAGATTAATAATTTAATATTGGTTTTATAAATTCATAATAAAAAATGTATATTCATTTAATAAATATTATTCATTTAATTCAATCTATTACTATTTTTCAGTTACCAAAATCGAAAAATTCACATTGGGTATTTTGGGGACTTTTGATTTTAACCTAAAAAACAACATCAGTGTATTTAATGTGCTCAAAGGTTTTTGGGGTCCATTATATTACGAAGATTAAAAGATTTATTATAATCATATTTATACATTAAATTAAAATATAAAACAAACTTTGTATGTTGGACATGAAAAATGAATATTGATGCTTTGTGGAGAGAAAATTATCTATGTATGGATGAATGTTGTTATCAATTTTATACCTTGTAGAAAACAACAAAATATTTAATATATTACTTTTATATAATCATAAATATCTTATATTTTTCATATGTATTCATTATTTATAACCTTATGACCATCCTTATATGGTGAAAATTATAAATAATTCTCATCGCTTTGTGGTGGTGGTATTCCACTTGTACCCACAAGAAACATTATCAGTTTCTAGTAGACAAAAAGGGTAGTATGAGAAGAAATATATATTCCTTTAAAATATTAATAATTTAAGAAATATCATATATATTCATTTAATCCCTTTTTTTAACTATCCATATAATCTGATAATGATAGACTAACACTAGAAAAAATACATGGTGATTAGAGGTAGTTGTCTTTTCTTTTAGAGTGGCTTATAACACCCTATAAACACATTAGCGGTTGTTGCACATAGCCTCCCCTAAAGTTCCATCCTAATCATTTTATGGGTGGTTTTGTTTAAGAATTGCTAAAATGGAGTTGAATTTATAGATAATTAAATTATACAGGGTTTTAGTCCACTGTAATATCAACCGAAATTCACCATAAATAGATAAACAATGGACAGTTTTAACTTCCTCTAATTCAAAAATCAATTTATGGGAGGTTAATAATGTACCATAAATTTTTTTTTATTTTTTTACCCCTACTAGAAACTCCCAGGATAACCCACAATAGCCCCTAGAGACACCCCCAGGCACCCACTTGACCCCACTTGTTTTCCATAGGACTACACACCCATACCCCCCCCCCCCATGTTTATGAAAACAAGACTCCACACACCTAGTTTTATATAAGACAACCCAATATAAAATTTTTCTTATCTTTGATAAGACCCACTGACACCCCTGGTTATCCATAAGAAAACCAAACTTTTCTGCACACTGACACCACCAACCTGTTATCCTCGGGACAACCCACCTTTCCCCCACCATAACACCCCTCCCCCATTTTCTACAACTACACACCCTGATAGCCCGAGTTGTCCGTAGGATATCCCACCTTGTATGTTAAACCTGCATAGACCCCTATTTTTCTAGGTAAAACCCCTGAAACACCATGTTGGATAATAAGACAACACCCCTTGACCCTCGATCGTCCGCACTTGACCCTAGAAACACAACCCCAAGACTCATGGAAATTCAAAGTACGGGGATCCTTCAAATATCCCCACACATGTGCGTAAAACCACATGCATATCTCCATCCCCACCCTGAAACCCCATGGTGGTTTGTAGGACAACACACCTTATCCCCAACTAGAGGGAACCCCTTATTTGGGACAACACCACCTGTTGTTAGTAGTACAACCAACCCTATCTGTGAATACCACATGACACCCCCATCTAGTCATCATGATGCCCCCAACCCCTAGTAGTTTGTGCATGACACTGAATCCACACTCCTAGGACCCTCAGTTATCTATTATAGAAGAGGCCTTTACTTATCCCCCCCCCCCCACATGCACAACTTCCACATGTGCAGCACTCCCCCATACCTTGAGTGAAAAAACTGCATCCATGAGAATTCAAATGTAGGATCAGGGGGTTAACATCCTGCACAACTGCAACTCCAACGACTATTGTTTTATTATTTATACAAACTAATCATCTTTTATTTATATGCATTAAAATATGATTGTATATATATATATGTAAATATTTCTGTATGGAAATATAAAACATATAATATATTTGTGTGTATATATAAATATATATATTTATATATATTAATAAATTTTTATATTAACATCTAAAAATATATATTTATGAATACATTTAAGCATAATTTTATATAGTTGTAAGTGTGTGTGTGTATCTGTAAGAATAATATTATAAATTATTATTATTATCATTATAACTACTTTTTAAACTATAAAAATTATATGTTGGTTTAATAAATCCTCTACAGTAATTTTATGAGTTATATTATACATACATTATGTTAAATACATCGATATTATATATGTAGGTATGTAATTATATACACCTATATTATATCATTTATACACATATATATACACAATCAAAATTAAATAATTTCATAGAATTATAAATATACAATATAATTAAATAAAATATATATTTACTACATTAATTTATAATTGACATGGTATATGAAAATATATATAATATAATTTTATAATATATTCAAATTTATTTACAATATAATATTTATAAAATAGAATATATAACATAAATATACTATATAATTACATAATATAATTATAATATATATATATATGAATATTAATATTTAATTTTGTTGAAATTATATTATATATTATAATGAACATAATATCAAAATATTTATATATAAATATAAAATAAAAATGTATTTACCATATTATAAGACTAATATAAATCATAACATTAATGTATAGTATTTATAAAACCATATTTATATTTGAATAAATATATTTATAATTACATATATATTATGGATACCAACATTTATATATGTAAATAAATTATAAGTATTACTATTTATTTAAAGTATTTATATAATATACTTACATATATGTTTATAGTATATTTAGATACATTTTTATAATTTTTTGTAATATATATAGAGAGAGACACATTAACACAAGAACACACACAAACAAATATATTATAAAATTTTAATATATATGACACCTATATTAAATAATAAAAATAGATGGGGTTAAACCCCCCACTAATACAAGGGTTTAGTGGTGTTTCATTAACAACACTAATATAATAAATTAGAGGGGGTTTGAAACACCCTGTAATTTCTCAAATTACATGGGGTTTGAAGCATCCTTATGATTTTTAAAATTAGAGGGTTATCATAACCCCCTCTAGTCTAATGGATTAGTGTTCGGTCAATATCTCATTCTAATGTCATCAATTAGAGGGGGTTAATTTAAGATATTAATTGCAATTGTGAAGCCCCAATATTTAAATTTAAAAAAAGAAATTATATTATATATATACATAAAAATATAAATTAATTATATATATCCTATAAAATAAAATTGAACAAATAAAACCAATATTTATTAAATTATTGTTGGTTTTCAAAAAAACACATCTAAAACCCCAAAAAATATTAAAAGAATCTAAAATATTTATAGGGACTTTTAACCACATATAATTTATATGATTTTAGATATTCTGCACATCACCTCTAACTTATACATAAATTTTATTTATAGGTTTTTTTGAATAACCCATCAATAAAACCACTGCTAATATACTTTTTGTAAGGTAAACATAATGCTTTAGGGAGGTGGTAGTCCATACATACACATGAGTGATGTTTTCATTTAGAATATGATGTATAATGTGATGAAAAGAGTTGTAAAAAAATAATAATGAAATTTAATTTTTTGCAATATAATTATTTCATTATTTGAGAATAGTTGAAGAAGATTTAAAGGAGTCATAAGAAGAAATAAATATGAAACTCATTATTAACAGTTATACCTCTTCTTCAAGAAACAACCTTTAGATTACACCTTAAACCTGATTCGTTTGGTATTTTGGTGATATAAACACTACCATGGATTGGGTAGGTATGTTTGGGTAAGATTTAGGTTGATATTGGAAAAGTTAAGGTTCTAATAAAAATCGAATAAGTAGGGAAATGTACCCTCTTATTAGCGAGGGGAGTGTCAAAAATTTTCTATTTTAAAATTATTTAAATATTATAAATGATTTATTAATGGTAATGTGGATAAAAAGTTATCCCATTAATAAGAAATGTTGATATGAGTTTCAGTACTATCAAAAAATAGTATTCAAGGTAATTTTGTTGGATTTTTGATAAAGTAACTACCTTAATTGACCAGAGCATCCCTTTACTTTCATAGAACATTTTGACCGTGATCACTCACCATTTTGACCAAAAATGAAATTGAAAAAATCAATAAATTATTAAATCCTTATTAAAATAATGGAAATTATTTTTATAGTTGTAATTTTTATCAATGCTTGAAATTACATTAAATATATGTGTTGAAAATGTGAAAAAATAGTTTTTAAATAATAAGGATTAATACATTAAAATGAAATTATTCAAAAAAAAATTAATATTGATAACCATGGGATTATTTATTGTATATTATATCAAAAAATAATTTCATTAAAACCATATCAAAAATATAATTGGATTATCAAATTAGTTCATTTAAAGAAAAAAATATATGATCTAGAAAAATCTATATTTTTCATTATTCAATAAAATATCTAAATTTTAAGAAAACTAAAAAAAATTCACCATAATTTTGTTTTATAATAATAATATTAATTAATCCCATTTTATTAAAGAAAATTTATAAAATCATGAAATATATCATTTATATATGACCATGTGGCTCAAAAAAACATTTTATTTAAATAAAACTATTCCTTTTTCAACTGGATACATTAATAAAGTAATTCATAAATATTAAATGATTGTGAATCTAAAAAATAAATACTTATAAATCATAAGATTTATATATTTATAAATTTTTCATGTTTTTCTCATTCTTCCCCCTTTATAAATTTATTCATTTTAATTTTATTAATTACGTAAACAAGTGAGCTCATTTCCCCTGATATCATTCTCTAATCTCCAAATTACTTCTTCAATTGATTTATTCCTCCATAAAATCTTTACATTGTGAATCACATTATTTTGTAGTACCTGGTCTCTCAAATTAAAAATATGAATCATATTTTCATCATATGAAATATGATCATCCTACTATACCCCATTATGTATCAAAACATTAGATTTATCATCTATGAACTTCTATAATAAAAAATGATGAATCATATAATGTACCTTATATGAACTTAGATTAAAGTCTGCATGTTTTGAAAATGACCCCAATTTCGCTAAAATCGCATATGTTATAATTAACCATGTAATTTAATTTTCATTTTTCCAAAACACATAAAACATTTCAAAATAGATACTTTATGAAAACCGTGATCACATTCCTAATATCAAACAATGTTTATCTTATTGTCTTATAAATACTTGTGTTTACTCTAAGAATCACTCATAGTAGTTTATATGTTATTTACAATCAAGACCATATGATCTAATAATTCTATTCATGAAAACACATATCCACTGCATTTTTCTGCACTTTTCATAAAAATCATTAAAAGGATAAATTTTTATAAAAGAATGAAAACACTATCATATTAAAATTACACAAATGAAAAATGTTAATACAAACCTCCTAGGTAAACCAAAGATAAAGTTGTAATAATATTTTCTAATGTTTTAATTTTTCATTTTGGCTATCTATCATATTAATGATGAAATTATCTACTGAAACATTACTCATTACCCATCTACTTTTGATGTTCATTATACAAATTTGAGGTAAATCTAAGATAGTTGTAAAATATAATAGTGATATGTAATCATAATATCTATTTAAGATACTTTCTAGAATGTTTATCCAAATAAATAATATCTTCAATAAGAAGAAAATGTGATGGATTAGTCAAATTATCATGAATAACAAAAATCATAGTATTATATCATGATATATTTGGGAATACCATAACAAACATGGATATGTTATCTCATTTCCATTCCGGAACTGAAATTGGCCAAATCACCCCCTTCAGAGGTTGTCTCACTGCTTTAACCTATTATAAATATATATACTTCATATTAAAATAATTAATATATTTCATCAAAATTTTACACAAATATTATTTTTAAATATCTTAATATATCTTGTAACAGTCGAGACAAATAGAAACATGAGATCTATGAGATTCACTCAAGAATTCCTTCTTCCACTTGGAATCACTTGTCACACATGATCTCTTTCTAAACATGAAAACACAATATTTGTTTTGACATTAATGTTATGAAATTTAACTTCATTAACCAATTATATGATTTCATTTTATATAATATCTTGATTCGGAGATTCCTTAGTTATTTATAACAAGGTTGACTACACTGATACCTGATTAAAAATAGATTAATTTTACACATATAAAATTATCATGCTAAAATTCATTAAATAATTTACTTAATAATCATGCTCCAAATATAAAATGGATAATGATACGTTTAATTCTCAACAATAGGCATCAGATAACATGTCTGTGTTACTTGTCTAATAGTAAATATTTCATTAACAATTGGGTATATTTTTCAACCATTTCATTATATCATGTTCAACTCTTTTTGAGTAAACATATAAAGATGAAATTTATGGTCATTATATATTTCACATTATACCCCATAAAAATTTTCCTCCAAATTATTAATGAAAAAGTGAACCTATAAAATATTAATATCATGCATATGGTAAATTGGATCATGCAGTTTTACTTGAAATGAAACATTTAGAATTACATAATCATATTATATTAAGAAACAAGTAATTCACTTTAAATAAGTGTCACTATAAATAAGAAATTCCCAAATTATTTTTGGTTTAGAAACCACAAGATAATTAATAAATATTATTTACAATTCTTAAAAACCTTCATCACATTCCTTTATCTATATGAATCTAAATCCATTTGGAGTTAAATTAGTTAATTATTTTTATTGATTAGAAATGATTTCAATAAACCATAAGTAGTAATCTTCTAATTTGAGAACACATAAAATCTCAATAAAATTTATAGTCCTTATCCACTCATCTAGAACATCTGTTATATGAGGGTAAATAATTATGAATCTTTAGAAACAATATTCCCAGAAAATTAAATCTGTTGAAACTAAAATTCATATTTACAATATTTTCCGTAAAAAATATTTTCTATTAAATGCTTCAAAAAAGACTTTGTTGATTCTGATGATCCTCAAAAATTTTAAAATAATCTATAATTTCATCAATGATAACCACCATATATTTATCTAAATACTCCAGAAAAAACACTATTCATAATCTATATCAAAACAATTAGGGAATATTTGACACAAATGGATTAACCAAAAATCGTAATGACCATAACTAGTATGAAACATCACCATTGAAATTCCTTCCTCCAAAACATATAGTAGGTGTTACAGAGACCATAGATCAATATTCAAACAATACTGAGCACCCTAGAGCTAATCAAATAAGTCATCAATATATGGGGAAAATAATTTTTCTTAGTATCAATGTAATAATGTGATAAAAAATCATTGTAAAATATCGTCGAATTACAAATTTTTTTTAATAAGAAATTGATAAACTCATAAGTGAAATGATATAATAGATCATAATCTTTTCAAGATACTCATGCAGATGATTTTTACAATTTTAACAACTAAACTGAATTCATTCAATATGTATATTTTCATATAAACGCTTAGAAAAACCTACAAATAAATAAAATCATCAGTTAGTGATGACACAAACCAATAGTAAAATCATCCTTCAACCATTTTATATTTTGGTTTACTATCATTTAATAATTAAATAGTAAACTAAACATAAATAACATAAATAACACCAACATAATCATTAGGAAATATGTCCATATAATAATTTCCGACTTACACACCATTAATTTGAACAGATCCATTATTTTTAATATTATTTTCTTGATATTGTTTACTTTCATGTACTTTCAGTTTCTCAACATGTTGATATGTTTTCAAATGTATGAAATTTTTATTTTAAATAAATTAAAAGTCACTCTAAAAATTAATTAAGACTTATTTATCTCTACAATATATCTCAACATGAAAAACTGGAATGTACTTCATACCCAAAATAACATAAAACTATAGAATGGGAAATCCAATACAGTATTCTTCAAAAACTAAATAATAGATGAAAATAGTATGATTTATATGAAATATTTCTTTCAATAATCCACCCCTTACATTTTTACAAAAACTTGTAACAATATTTCTTGAAATGGTATTTTTATTTTTCATGCAAATTTCCCATAAATAAAATAATATGTGGATCTCAAATTAAACAATACATTGAAATAATCTGAATAAACATGTTATATACCTAAAAATATATAACATAATGGTTTTTCATCTTCAATAGTAGTAGAAAATGATATTTTTATATATTTATAATTTCTCCCATGATGATTTATATATTTTGTATATATATTTAGAAAAACGTTAGCATAATGAACCAACTTGTTTTAACTTAATAAACTTAGTACTGGAAAACAATCTATTTTTACATTACAAGTATGATTACAACTCTTTCCTTATATTCTTGATCTAAATATCCAGAATTACTACATTAGAAACACTTTATCAATCGTATAAAAAATTTATTAATATATACTCTACCTCATTTTGATCTTTTTGAGCGATCACCACCAAATTTAATAGTTGAATGATTCTATGTTACTTTATAACATGATTGATTGTTATTGTTGTTTTAATGAAATACATAACAATCAAACAAATCAATCTCAAATTTCACAGTATAATTAAAACATCCTGAGAATATTTCAATTCATGAGTGATAGAATCTCTTTGTAAACATTGTTTTTAAACTATTTAAAATTTATCAATCATCTAATTATGGGAAAAAATGAAATACTATTAATACTTATATAGACATTTGAAATTAACCACATTCATAGGCACTACATATTATCAATTTTACATTAACTCTATTAATTTTCTTTCCATCCAATGTTGAAGAACATTAGAAAAATTCTTCTCTTGAAAAAAGATCATTAAAGATTGTCCACTACCTTGCTTTAATCACATATATCTAATTTTTTATTATTACCTAGAGAATAATATCGATAAACCTTACATTAAAAACAATAAAAAATAGTTACCCACTTATGTTTCATAGATACCAAAACATAAAATACCATATCCAGTTCATTTATTCATCATTTAAATTTCACCAGTTTTGTGGATCCATCGAATTTGGTGTGGGAGGGGTACTATTTCATAAAATTATCTACTATAGACATATACATCAATATAGAATTTCATCTCTCCCTTTCAGGGGTCCCGCCATTAATAACCCACATCAACTGAGTAAAAGCAATGATAAATTTCATTATTATAATTATTCCACACAAGATATTTGAAAATATAATATCCCATTGATGTATTTATACTATAGCATCCATGCTTCCTATATAGATGACCATTATAAAATACCATTTATGGGATGAAGCAACATTAAAATATAAAAAAATAAATATCATTTAAATATAAAAAATAAATTATAGTCACTTCAATATTCATTTTAAAATTATCTTAACCTATAAAGGTATCTAAACCTTTCCTATGGTAACATCTATAACTACCAATGAAATAAAAGCCCATAATTACATGATTTATTACAATTTTTCCAATTTATAATATTCTCAATATCTTATTGGTTTACTGTATTATATTTTTAGTTGAATAATTTTATATATAATTGTAAAATTCTGTATAGATTACATTTTGTCTTGAAAAATGGATATTTATGTATACACAATTGTTTGATTCAATACAGCTTTTCACAAATAAATATGAGTCATAAAAATTTATATTTTCATCTTGCCAACATTTCTACTCATACTCAGATAATTGAAATAAATTTTAAAACATGGGATTTAGAAAATTCAAATTAATGGATAAAATTAGGAATCTCATTATCAAATTGAAAAACATGAAACCACAAGAATAATTTTACCTTTTTCATTATAAAACATTTAAGAAATTAATATAAAATATATACATGAAAAAATTAACCATTTCCCATATAAATAAATTAAAATTTTATAAATTATATGAATATACGTTAAGGAATATTGAGTCCTGTGGGAATTCATAAAAATATTTTATTCAAAAGAAAACATTTCCCCGTTAAATGTATAAAAACATTTCTAACCTCATAAAATCAAGAGATTTTAATAAAATAAAACTTTTAATGATAATATATATATCGTAGTGAAAAATATTCTTAATAAATGTTCAATTGTTTTTAAATAATTTCAAAATAATTTTAGTTTAGTTAATTCCATTATACAAACCACCTCAATAATATCTTCCATTTTTTTCATCTAATAATATTCATGAACCATTTCATTGGAGAGGTATATCGGGCTTAACCATTCTAATGAGCTACATCAGGCTCACCCTTCATCACAAGTAATGAGAATATAACATATCATTAAAAATAAATTAATAATATTTCACTTTTTTACCATAAAACCCTTGAAAAAAAATCATTTTATCCCATAACAAAAACACATTCCATTTCAGCATAATCTTGTAGAGAAATATAATTTTTCATTGAAAATCATATAATTGATAAACCCCCAAAAGAAACGG
Organism: Viscum album; assembly: GCA_963277665.1. Classification (NCBI taxonomy): domain Eukaryota; kingdom Viridiplantae; phylum Streptophyta; class Magnoliopsida; order Santalales; family Viscaceae; genus Viscum; species Viscum album. The sequence goes on from OY728119.1 coordinate 566,727,102, forward strand.
CCTATTATTTATAATGGAAACCACTTTTATTATATAGTGGATAATATATATCAAAAAATGGTTATAATAATTGGAAAATTAGGTAAATCCATTTATATCAAAAATTATTATTTTATACTTTGGTAAAAACTTTAAAATGTACCATACATTAAATGTTTGAATGTTTTTTTAACGAATTAAAAATACATATAAAATTAGACGACAATGAATTATAATGAACATATTTGTATAAATAGATACATTATTGGAACAATTTATAGAACATGTATATAGAGGAGAAAACATTTAAAACATTTCAAATATATTTTTAAATAAAAATACTTACCCTTAAGATAGACATAGATTTGTATGTTCTATAAATACTAGATAATAAAATTATAATAATCTTTTTCCTTTATTAATAATGTTCTTCAAGATCAATTAATTACTATTATTCCTTTTATTGATTTTATTACCTTTATGGGTATTTAATTAAATAGTTAATTTCACGTCGTATCTCTTAGGGATTAATTTATAACCTCAAAAACGGTGGGTTGACTATAGTCAAAGGGTTAATAGTGAAATTACAAAAATAATATTAAACATATTATATTTATTATATTCACACAATAAATTCACTTTTATAACATACCATGTATAGTGGCCATGAAAAATAAATATTTTTATTTCATTTAAATGGTATTCTTCATTGTACACAAGAGCAGCATGTTCATTTTTCCACTAAGTAGGAATTGAAGGTTCTAGGCACATCAGAAGCGCGTTTGGGGGGATTCCCCAACATTAATTTTAGTGTTAAAAAACATTCAAACCGAGATCCATCACGATATAAAACGCCGGATCTTTGAAATAGAACGAAGAATGAAAAACAAAAGAGGTAATCCCTGAACCATATAGATAGAATCATCATATGTTGGTTATAATTAATTCAACTAATTCGCAAGAATTGCCTTGGTGAAATTATTTCATTGTTTATGTGTCCGGTCATGATTCGGTGATCCATATTTGCATCGTAGAATCCAAGTGTAGGATTCCTCTAGTAGTGATCCACACGTGTTCCATGTATCTCTGGACATCGCCGAAGGGATCTCCAGGTGATAGCACGGAAAACCTTTGCTTGCGATGTCTGCCTTCGATCGCCTTGATCTCTCGATCTTGAGAGAATTCATGGAGGAATGAGTTCTTTTAGTCTTGAAAGAATTCTTTAGAATTCTTGTGCACAACGATTCATTGGAAAAGTGTTTGGGTTGTGAGGAAATTTATAATCAGGTTTCAGGTTATATAGTTATGACAATAAATAAACATGTTAGGCATTTTATTTATTTCATTATCTCTTATTAAAAACCCTCATATTGAATTATTAATTCCATGACATTCACCCACAATGATTATAATTAATATCATTTAATAAAACAATATTATATCCTCAAAATCATGACTGTAAAACTACACAGCGTGTTACTATTAGTACACGATGTGTATATTTAAGATACACGGTGTGTACCCTTTATTTTCCAATTCTCTTTATCTCCTCCTTCACATTTATTAGACCTTATGTAATGGCTATTTATTTCTTAAATAAATTTAACTACATTAATCGCTAATAAATATATATTATTTCTCCCACAATATATTCTCTCGAATAACTAGTGTCGAAAAAAATGCAATTAGGCATCCTTAAATAATTATTAAACCACAGTCGGGAATAATATTTATTTAACTTGTTAAATTAATATTTAACTGAGATACATGGACACACTTAGTGTGTCACCCTCTAGGCCTTTTCCTCAGTGGCATTAGGCGGAGTCTGCCTAAAGTCTAGGTTAGCGTCTAGAAATATGCCAAGGCACCCATAGATAATGAACTAAACACATCAATGACGTGTCACCTCCTATAAATGCATATTGTGTAATATAATCCCCTTGACATGATATCTCGAATCAAGTAGGTTGCATGCCAGTGTCATCAACCCATGTGCTCGATTATTCTTAATTTGACTTTCTGGAATTGAACTCACCCATACCTTACCATGGCCATGGATTTATTTAGGCTATATCAATTCCATCAAGGGGCCTAAGATATCTACTTCCATTATGGAACAGAATGGGAAAATCCTTTCTCACAGTATCTATTAATGCGGTATTACTCGTGACACACCCAACGTATCCTACCTCACTCCGAATAGTGTGTCATCGCTATTTTCTTCAATAAATCTATGTCCACGAGTTGTAATACACATTAATAATAATATTATAGTCTAAGGACCAATAAACATATATGTAGATAAGAACATCCAATGACACTGAAATGAGGATTTCCTACTGGAGGGTCTCGTTCTCATAATATCCTCCTGGATATTACCAAGGGCCCAGACCAAGAAAAGGTTGCTCAACATTTTATTAGTCCCCATCCCTAATGACCTGTATTATTTGTGTCCCTCAAATAAAATCATCCGGCCATAGAACATATATTCAAGAATAGTGTTATGGCACTTCCGGTTTCTCGTCATATTAGGGATCCACTATGACCCTTTAATGAAACAACTATCCTTGATACATTATCACATGAATTGTCACGTAGAAGAACAATCAAGATGTGATAATATGTTTATTTAATGAATAAAGTACAAAATAGTTGGTTCTAGGCCTCCAAATCCAACATGACTCCGACTTGGACTAGAGCCAATGGCTATCATCCTTTAACCCGCTAGCTCTCACAAGATATTCATGCTTCTGCTGAGATAGGCCTTCAGTCATTGGGTCCACCACATTCTCGTCCATGGACACTCTGCTCTCTGCAACTTCACCCCTTTGATAGAAATCCCTCAAGAGGTGATACATCAGAAGTATGTTCTTTTTCTGTTGATGTGACCTTGGTTATTTTGCAAGAGCCACCGCTGTAATATTATCACAATACAATGTAATGGGATCTTTACTACTAAGCACCAAATCAAGCGCCTGGACAATGTTTTGAATCCAGATGTCTTCCTTAGATACATCAAAAGCTGCTATATATTCACAATCCACTATAAAATCGTCGACAACTAGTTTCTTTGAACTCTTCGGGCACACAACTCCTCCATTAAGACAGAAAACATATCCAGATTGAGACATCAGATCATTCTGATCTGTCTAAAAACTAGCTTCAGCGTACCCTCTAATGAAAATCTACTCGTCTTCTCCATACACCCGGAACATATCCTTAGTTATTCTCAGATACTTAATGATAGTCTTAACAACAGTCCAATGTTGTTCTCCAGGATCTGCTTGATATCTGCCTACCATGATCAGTGCATAGGCAACATCAAGCCGGGTACATAACATGGCATACATGATGGATACTATAGCCGAAGCGTATGGGATCATACTCATTCTATCTTTCTCTTGTTTTGTCTGAGGACACATTTTCTTATCAAGATGTAGGCAATCTAGAACTGGAACAAATCCCTTCTTGTATTGTTCCATACTAAATCTCTTTAGTATCTGGTCAATGTATGTACTCTGACATAGTCCAAGAAGCCTCTTAGATCTATCATGAATGATCTTGATCCCTAGTATGTAGGCTACTTCACCAAATTCCTTCATGGAGAAACACTTGTTCAACCAATCCTTAACTGACTATAAGACTGGTATTTCATTTCCAATAAGCAATATTTCATCAACATATACTAATAGGACAAAGATCACAGTCCCATTAAACCTCTTATAAACATATGGCACACATTCATTTTTAATGAACCCAAATTACATTATGGCTTCATCAATTGAATGTTCCATGGCCTGGATGCTTTCTTTAATCCATAAATGGATTTCTGTAACTTTCAAAACTATTTGGATTCACCTAGTGTCACAATCCCTTCTGGTTGATTCATATAGACATCTTCCTGAAAGTTCCCGTTAAGGAATGCTGTTTTGACATCCATCTGCCAAATCTCATAGTCATGGTAAGCTACTATGGAAAGTATGATTCTTATGGATTTAAAAATGGAAACTGCTGAGAAGGTATCATCGTAGTCAATTCCTTGACGTTTTCTGAATCCTTTATTCTCTAGCCTTTCTTTATAGGTGCTAACATGACCTTCTATGTCCATTTTTCTCTTGAATACCCATTTGCATCCAACGATATTTACATCAAATGGAACAACGACCAGAACCCATACATGGTTCTGATACATGGAATATATCTCAGAATTCATAGCTTCTAGCCATCTTGTAGCTTCATTGCTTTCTACTTCTTCCTTGTAGGATAGAGGTTCATCATTGTCCAACAATAAAGATTCGCCATCCTCGGTGACTAGGAAACCAAATCTCTCTGGTTCCCTTACCTCTCTTGAGCTCCTACGCAGTACTTCTGTTTCTGGAACCTCTTCAATGGGGAATTGTAGAACTTGTTCCTGTACCAACTCCGGTGTATCATGATAATCAACTTCATCAAAGTCAATATTGATCCCACTCTCATTCTTGAGGATTTTCTCCCTCTCAAGAATGATGACTTGTCTGGCGACATTCACTTTATTTTCTGAAGGGTTAAATAGGTAGTATCATTTTGTTTTCTAAGGATATCTTAAAAAGATACACCTTATACCCCGGGGTTCTAGTTTATTGCCTAAAAGGCTTTAACAAATGCCTCGCATCCCCATAAACATGTGTGCGACAATGTGGGTTTCTTTACATTCCATAAATCCGATGGAATTCCATTTTCTGCCTTAGTTGGTACTCTTTTTAATGTGTATGCTGCAGTTTGTAATTCATATCCCCAAAAGGATAATGGAAGATATGCATTACTCATCATCGACCTCACCATGTCCAACAAGGTGTGTTTCTTCCTTTCACTAACACCATTCCACTATGGTGTATAAAGAGCAGTGAGCTAGGATAGAATCCCATACTCCAATAGAAGATCGATGAACTCTTGGTTCAGATATTCTCCACCTTGATCTTATCAAAGGTTCTTTATCTTCTTACCAAGATGATTCTCTACATCATTATTGAATTCCTTGAATTTCTCTAAGGCCTCTGACATATACCTCATTGAGTAGAAATAGTTGTATCTAATCAAATCATCAGTAAAAGTAATGAAGTAAGAATATCCACCTCTATAATCTACTGGAAATGGTCCACACACATCCGTGTGTACTAGTCCTAGAAGTTCTATGGACCTTTCACCATATCCACCAAACGGCGGCTTGGTCATTTTTCCTTCTAAACAAGCATGACATATATCAAGTTGTTTTAGCTCAGTTGAGTCTAAATAGCCATCATGGAAGAGCTTTGTCAAGCAATTCTCATTCACATGACTGAGATGGTGATGCCACAACTTGGTGATGTATGAGTTATGTGAGTTTGTTTTGTTATCAATTTACAACACTTGGTTTTTTAACTTAATACATACAAACCATTATTTAAATGTGATATACCATAACATACTATGTTTTTATAAAAGAGACAACCCTTATTTCCAAATTTGAAAAATAAATCCATCCATTTCCAAACAAGATACATAAATTATGTTCTTCATAACACTAGGCACATAATAACAGTTTTGTAAAACCAAAATCATGCTAGTGGGCAATGAGAGGTGGTAATCGCTAATAGCCAATGCAGCCATCATTGCAACACTGGCAGCTCAAAGATCCACCTCTCCTTTGGAAATATTTATAAATTTACTTGGTTCCTATATTTAATAAATATGTGAGCCCCAAAAGCTATATCTAATACCCAATGTGTATAAATTGAAAGATTACACTCAATAACAAATGCACCATTAGTGTCCTAATGCTTCTTGGTGCAGTTCCTCTTCCAGTGGTCTTGCTTTCCGCATGCAAAACACACTGCCTCTCATTCCTTTCCCTACCTTTGGATAATCCCCTTCTTGTAGGGGCGGTGCTCGGGGGATTTATACCATTTATAAGTCTTTGGCCCCTTTTCCTTGTCCTTCCTCTTATTCACCATAAGGACTGTGGGTTTGTCATTCCCTGTGTTCTTATCTACCTCGTGAGTTAAGGTCAGAATTTCTGATCTAGACGCAACTGGAACAGGCTCTTCCAGCACATACAATTTCCTCTTATGGCAATGGATGACACGTAAATTCCTATGACACTCTTGGAAATTGGTGCCGGTGAGAAGGTTTTCCATCTCAAGTATGGTACGCAATGATATGTTTGAAGTCATTTTCTTGACGTTTCTAAAAATTAGGATGAGCAAAGGTTTAGTACGTTATTACAAATCTGAGAAAAATAAAATAATTAATACTTATTAGTCTCCCACTATTTTATCAAAATCCAATATCCCTCACCATTGACATCGGAATATTCTGTTGCCTAAATATTCTAGTGGAAAGGATCCATATTTCCCTTCGTATTACCCCAACTAGGGGGGGCCAAGCAACATCAAGGGTTTTAGGTAGGCATTACAAGTGCCAATTTCATTAACTCGCACATCCTTGATCCACTGAGTGGACTCCACAATCCAAAAATCTTTTTATTTTGGATTTCCTAAACCTTTGCCTCTTGGTCACACCATTTCCTACTGTGGCAGTCAACCCTTGATGTGAACCAAGTCAATTAAACCAAAAACCTTCAATTAGAATTCCACCAATAATTTAAAGCACCCCAACTGGGGTTGGTAAAGAACTTTGAACTAATGTTCGATTCTAACAAAGATTATGGAAGGCTATAACGACTTAATATTTCTTTTGAGAGATTTTATCCTTATACCTAAATTTCTATTTTATTATATTTGATTACATGATTGTTAATATTAATTGGGATATACTTAATTGATTAACCATGTCTAAGATAATATTTATGCATAAGCCGATTTTTATTTTAGATCTATCTTTCATTCATGTTTAATACATTAATTGGGTGATCGTGACAACACACCCACAATAAATAAACCATGAAACTGAATGAAATAAAATAAATCACATGATCATGAGATTTTCTATTGGTTAGTTTATCTAGCAGTTAATAAACTAACCCATGACCTTGGGGATAAACACTTTGAACCTTTCAGGTTCGTGTTTACTGTTTTCCACATGTCCACATTTGTATCTCAATGGATTGGCATTGCCTTGGCTCCTGACATGAGCTGCCTCCATTAGCTTGGGAGCTCCATCCATTACATCTGCATTTATCTCACATGCAGGTGAGGGGTAAAAAGGGGTTTTTACATAAAATAATCCTTAGGACCACATACCCTACATATTAATTAGGAGAAGGCTCGCAGGCCAACAAATTTAATTTAAATAAATAAATTAAAAGAAACCATTCATATACATAGGTCTTGGTCAGCTCATGATCATCTACACATGCAACGATATTTATGCATAAATAATACTATCATTAAATTCTTTAATAGTTCATTATTAAGATAAATCACGCTCGAATCAATTAATTATCTTTAATTAATCAATCCTTTTATCTTAAATACTTTTCTGAATTTCCTTGAGATTCTCATCCATCATAATTTTAAACAAATAAATTCATTTATAATTTTCCTTTTATGTAACTTCTACCATGGAGGAAACCCGGTGAATTCCCACTTATTTCACTGATGTTAAATTAAACCCATATATATAAAACACTTTTCACGTGTTATCCCTCATCTTTATGCCTACACCATGTTACACATATCAAGGGTTTGTATAATATAATAATAAATTTTAATAAATCTGCATAATTTGGGTGAGTGCACGACATGTATTTTCGACTACATGGCGTGTACTTTTTCTTCACCCTCCATCTGAAGTACATGCCCTGGGACATGGCGTGTTAATGTACTTCGGAAATTTTCAGAGTACACGGTGTGTTCAGTGGGACCCACACCGTGTAGTTTCTATGTTACAGGGTTTCCCACTAGGAAAACCATGTACGGGGTACATGATCTAACCCTAAACTGAAGGGACTACATGCTGTGTTCTGTTGGACCACATGGCGTGTAATCTAGATACCATGTGCCACCTATTCCTTGTCAGCACACGGGTTAATAAATTACTTAAATAGGATCAATACACAACCTGATTTGGTAGACCAGTACGATGCATGAACCTAGACTACACGGTGTGGACTTCATAATACACGTCGTGTATTCTGGTGTTGAACGAACAAAATGTTTGGATCCTCTAGATGATATCCTGTATTTTATTTTAATCAAAAAATAAAATAAAAGGTTGTTTCTATATGGTGAATGATAAACAATAGAGGAGGAATAGATCTTGAGATTCAGATTAAATGAATGATTATCTTGAATTGGACCAACTAAATTATTTAATGCTTAATTCACCAACGAATAACAAAGTAATTATAATTAATGATATAACCCCTTTGAGACCACTTGAAGGTTCCGGGCACAGGCGAAGAGAGTTGGTGGGTTTTCCTAACTTTAATTTTAGCATTAAACAACTTTCAAACCGAGATCTGTCACGATATAAAATGTCGGATCATCAGAATAGAACAATGAACGAAAATCAAAAGAGGGAATCCCATAAACATAGAGATAGGATCATAATATGTTGGTTAAAATTAATTTAATTAATTCACAAGAATAAACTTGGTGGGATTATTTCTTTGTTGATATGTCCGGTCATGATTCAGTGATCTGTCGTTGAATCGTAGAATCCATCTGTAAGATTCCTCTAGCAGTGATACACATGTATGCCATGTATCTCCAGATGTCGCCGAAGGGATCTCCCAGTGTTAGCATGGATGAACATCTGCTTGTGATGTGTTCCTTCGATCTCCTTGATCTCTTGGTCTTGAGAGCGTTCTCAGAGGAAGGAGTTCTTTCGGGCTTCAAATAATTCCTCAGAGTTGTTGTGCACAATTATTTATTGGAAATTTGTTGGGGTTGTGAGGATATTTATAATCGAGTTTGAGGTTATAGAGTTTTGACAATAGATAAACGTGTTACACATTTTATTTATTTCATTAACTCTTATTGAAAACCCCCATGTCGAATTATTAATTCCATCACATTCACCCACGCTAATTATAATTAATGTCATTTATCAAAACAATATTATATCCTCAAAATCCCGACTGGAAAACTACATGGCGTGTCATCATTAGAAAACGGCATGTACTCATTTTCAATAAAACTACACAGCGTGTATATTCAATATACATGACATGTACCTTTTATTTTCCATTTTTCTATATCTCATCCTCCACATTTATTAGACCTTGAGTAATGGATATTTATTTCTTGAATAAATGTAATTGCATTACTCACTAAAAAATATATATTATTTTGCCCACGATATATTCTCTCGAATAACTTGTGTCAAAAGAAATGCGATTAGGCATCCTTAAATAATTATTAAACCACAGTCAGGAATAATCATTATTTAACTTGTTAAATTAATATTTAAATGAGATACATGGACACACTTAGTGTCTGACCCTATAGGCCTCTTTCTCAATGGCATTAGGTGGTTCCTACCTAATGTCCTAGGTTAGCATCTAGCAACACGCCATGGCAGCCATAGAAAAAGAAGTTTATGCTGCAATTACATGTCACCTCCTACGAATGCTAACTGTGTAATATGATCCCTTTGTCACGATATCTCGAATCAACTGGGTTGCATACTAGTGCCATCAAACCATGTGCTCGATTATTCTTCCTTTGACTTTATGATATTGAACTCACCCATACCATACCATGGCCAAGGATTTATTTAGGCTATATCAATTCCATCAAAGGGCCTGAGATATCTACTTCCGTTATGGAACATAAGGGACAAATCATTCTCGCATTGTCTATTAATGTGGTTTTACTCGTGATGCACCCAACGTATCCAACCTCACTACGAACAGTGTGTCATCACAGTTCTCATCAATACATCTAAGTGAGCGAGTTGTAATACCCATTAATAATAATCTAAACGTCTAAGGACCAATACACACGTCTATAGATAGGAACATCCAATGACACTATGAAATGTGGATTTCCAACTGGTGGGTCTCGTTCTCATAATATCCTCCTACATATTACCAAGGGTGCACACAATAAGAAGGTTCTTCAATTTTTTATGAGTTCTCACCCTAATGACCTGTATTATTTGTGTCCCTCAAATAACATCATCGGGCCATAGAACATATATTCAAGAATAGTGTTATGGAACTTCCGGGTTCTCATCATAGTAGGGATCCGCTCTGACCCTTTAATGCAACAACTATCCTCGGGACATTATCACGTGTATTGTCCTGCAGAAGAACAATCAAAATGTGATAAGATGTTTATATAATTAATAAAGTACAAAGTAGTTGGTTCTAGGCCACCAACTCCAACAGGAATGAAATTAAATATTTAAAATATAAATTTCTCATATTCATAAATTGGTTATATATGTGATTTTAATTAATTATTTCAATGTTTATGACTATCCTTTAAAGTTATAAATTAAAAAATAATTGCATCTCAACGTGGAGGTGGTATTTCACCCATAGGTATGAGTATAATTATGAATTTTAAACCAATGTAATGAGTAAGGAGGTTATTATAATATTAGATTTAAAAAAAAATTATTCCATAAATATAATATATATTCATTTGATCTCTATTTTTGACAGTCCATCTAATATAGTGATGATAAATGATAAACATTTATTCATGTTGGGAATAGATCAAATTTAGACACAGGTGATATTTTCATTTATGAGAAGATAGAAAATGACATGAAAAATAGTCATAAAATTGTAATAGTAAAATTTTATTATCTAGAAAATATTTATTCTATTATTTCATAATGATTAAATAAGATATATAGTATCTAGAAGAAAACATGCACATGAGAAACCTATTTAAATGTTATACCTCTTATTTGGAAATCCTCATATGGATTATATGTTAATACATCATATTTTGGTATTTTGGTTACAATAAACCCCATATAATATTGGGAGTCAAATTTGGGTGATATTTAGGTAGGTCTTTTTTGATATATATATATATATCATTATTTTTGAGTAATAGAAGAGAGATGGTGACCATTTTAAGTGAATGGAGTAGAAATTTTTTAATTTTTTTAAACATATTAGTATTATAAATGCATAACTCAGAGTTATGTGGTTGAAAAAGATTAAAGTTATTAGAATAATTTATTATGGTCTGAAATAAAATCATATAATATGATTTAGGACGAAATTGTGTGGCCTCATCACAAGGTATTTTTCTAAATTAACCTGATTCTCCTTTTACTATAGTGACACATTTTTACCATTTTCACGATTCATGTTGACCAAAAATAAAATCAACATTATTAATAAATATAATATTCATGATAATAAATCTAGAAGTCATTTTATAAAGTACAAATTTTTCTAGATCTATGAAATTAGTTGTTGTTTTATTTATAAAAATGAAATATAAAACAGATTTTATAAAATATTGTTTTAATCATTAAAAATAACTTTTACCAAAATAATATATAATATTTATTCATATAGATTTATTTATATCATGTTTATATGGATATTATAATACTCCAAAAAAATTACAAAAATAGAGATTTCAAATTTCATGATTTAAAGAAAAAAATGGCAGTCTTCCAAAAATTTGTATTTTTCACTATTTAATAAAAAAACTAATTTCTATGAAACTTCCCCATATTTCATCTTAAGAAAAATTATTTACAATGATATAGAAAAATGAAGAAAATTAAATAATTTTAAATATTGGAAGCTTGTCCATTTTTCATTTATATAAGATCATGTAATTCATGGGATAATAATTTAGTTAAGTAAAACAATACCTTCTTTGACTGAACGCATTTATAAAATTATATATAAATATATGATTATTATGAATCCATAAAATAAATAGAAAATAAGAAGATATATTTATTTCTATAATTTACACGGTTTTCACATTTTTCATCCACAATAAATTTCATCTTCTCAATTTTATTCCTTACCTAAATAAGTGATTGTGTTTTTTCAATCATGGAATATTTCGATCCCCATTATGTTTCATTAATCATATGATTATTTAGTAAAACCATTACTTGATGAATATAGTTATCTCATAGTTGTTGAACTCGTTGATCAAAAATCTAAACATGATTTTCATTATATTTATTTACTTCCAACAGTACAACATGGGGGCTCAAAGAATGAGATGCATCTGGAATATACATCCATAATAAGAAAATGCAACACATCATGTCACAGAGATAAACATGGTGGTAATGATACCCAGTAACAAACCTATACCACATTATATATAATTTCATTATTTTAATAGAACTATGGAATTAATTATCCATTTTTAACTAATCACACAATGCTTTTCCAAAGATATACTTTAATAAAACCATAATCATTTACCACAAGTGAAAGGTATTTCTTCATCTTATTTTCATAAATCTTATGTCTACTTTGAGTTTCCATTTTATGGTTTTGAATCTTATTTATCTTTTTAGACAACAACTCTAATAAATTTGGTCCCAGAAATATCCTTTTACTCACTTCATCCCAACATAATGAATTTTGAAACATTGTTCCATATAATGAATCAAAAGGCCATATCCATTATTCGAATGAAAAATGTAATAATTATAATATTACAAAAAAGAAAAAATATAATAAAAAATTCCATGCTTATTTATATAAAAATAATGAATCATATAATAAATATTTTTTATTATTCATTATTACCTTCCATCAAATTTAGAATGGAATGCTGTAATGAAATTTAACTCAGTACACATAAAATTTTGAATTATTCTTTAAATATTTGAGGTATGTATGGGATTATTATTAGTTGCAATATAGAGTGGGAATCCATGTAATCTAACATAATCCATATGTTAAATCATTTAATGTTTATCCATTTACATAATATATCAATTAAGAATAAAATATTCTGATGTAGTCAAACGATCCAAAATGACCTGAATCACATTGTTATATTGATATTCCTTAGTTATTATCCCTGTAGAATCCAAATATATATTCTCTCATTTTGAGTCTATCATTTTAAAAGGATGAATCATTACCTTTGGTAGTCATCTCTTATCTTTAACTTATTAAAAAAACATATCATGGTAAAATTATTGATATCATTCTTTTTACCATCCAACTAATATTATTCCCATAAATATCTATAAATATTCGTACATCCTCAATAAACAAAAAAATATAGAGATATGATAATAACTCAATAATTACTTCATTAACTAGTGACCATTTTTCACACGCTATGTCTTTCAAAAACTAACCACACCTTCATTTACAACATCAAATTGAGGAAATTTAACTTCTTTAACTAATTTTACTTTTTTCTTATAAGACAATATATTTTTTCTAAGCCTCATTAGTTTTTTATGATAGGGATGAGTGCACTAAAATATGATCTAAAATAGATGAGGTGTCTATATACATAATTTCTAATACAACATTTAGTAAATCATTAGTCTAATTATCATTTTACGAAGATAATCTAAACACACTATGATTCACATATTTAGGACCATATTATAGAAAATAATAGATTTATAATTCGATATAATAGTAGTAAATTATTGGTATCACTATGAAGGTTTCCCTATCCTTAAATAATACTATGGAAAACATCTCTATTACAAATTTAAAATTAATTCCATGAAGTGAAATTTTGTAGTAACAGTGGGAAATTTTTTCATTTTCATAGTGCTTCATCATTGCATTGAATTCAACCCTTAGGGACTTAGGAAATTATAAATATGTATTTTTTATAAAAAAATCAAGGAATTTATAGGTCCTTAAGGTAATATTTCAATTATTGAGTGTTTCATTATCACCCTCACTTTTAGAAGACTACCCTTCACCAGATTAATGGAATGAAGTGTTTTCCAACTAGGGGGAAAGGACTACAAGGGTTATATTAAAGTAATTAATGATTACCTCCTCAAACTACTAGTTTTTAAATCACTCATGGAAGGAAAACCACTAATCATAAATATTAAAATACTAGGGCATTTACTATGCGATCTTATGTTTTGTAGTAATGATGTTTCTAGAGATTAAAATCCATATTATCTTTCTCAAATTTATTTTGACATTTATACTCAATATTATAAAATCAATAATAATTATTTGGTAGAAATTTATTTTCAAATATAAGACAATTAACTTCCCCTATCATCAAAAAATTTATTTGTTCTCTATTATCGATCTGGTCAAGTATATGTTTTGACAATCGACATGGGTCGCACAACTGTAGTGATGAGAAGTCATATTTAAATGGTGTGAAATCTGATCCAAGACATAAAATACAATTAGAAGATAGAAATTAGAAAACATTCCTATATAATTCACTACTCCTAAGAGCATGAAATTAAATATCCTCCGTAAATAGGATGTATAATTTATATATAATACATATATATTATTGGAAATGTACTTTGATGGTTATTATCAAAGACCTATAATAACAAACAACTATGAACCTGAAGGAAAACTGAGCCATCATGGAGTATATGTTCAACTCCCTATGCTTGAATATTTTCTCTATTACTTTATACTATTATAAGTATGAATTAATAATGAGGTAGAATATCAATCCATTGTTATTGATATATAATTGTCCATAAAATTTCTATTGGTTAACCTTAACCTTAATGTGGATTATATCATGAAATAAATAAAATTAATGGGGATTATTCCATTCAAAAATATGATTTAATCTATATATTTGACTTTATATATAAACTATCTCCACAGTTCTCTTTCGAACTAACAATGACTCATGTTTCATGTTCATAGAATTTTTATCTAGATGACCGAGTTAATATCTCTATGATGCATGTAGACCCAAACTTAGATAATATCATCTTCTAAATTTTTCATCGTAGGATGGTATCCCCATTCATTAATAACATCTTATAAGATACTAATGAAGTCAAAACTTCCTATGACATGGAGGATTAAATATCCTATTCATACAATGCTACTTATGAATTACATGTTTTTCATAATCTCTTTTATTGTTTGTTTTTTGTATTAGAGGTGTATAGTATGATTTTGGAAGTTTCATCTAAATTTTAATATTCTAATTTAAAACATGACTTATTGGAATGATATTCTAGGAAATTTTGTAGTTTTTATTTTTAGATATCCCCTCATGACTTTGTTCGTTGTCCTACAGTGTGGTGTGGTTTGGAGGGGATGTTTCACCATTAAATAGTCCTTATAGCATATAGGAGCCAGATGATAGGTTTCGGTGCCTTAACCACCAGATATTTAATAGCAACATATATATGGGTTATCCTATATTTGATGTTTCTTGGGATTCCATGTCTCTATCGATCCAAGGGTATCTGTAAGGGATTTTATATTATTCTATATATCATTAGGGATTGGGATACCTTCTCCCTATTGATTAGGGGTGGTTATGGTGTGGTCTGTGGGTTGAAACATAACATTACCCCTTGATTTTAAAATTGTGAAGATGATGAAGTGTAAATTATAGCAAGAATTCTAGAGTAAATTCACATATAAACAATTCCAATGTAGTCATTATTTTCATTTCATAGTATTCAGGAATTTATTGAAAATTAAATATGTGAAAATAGATTTTGTTGTGCACTTGTATTATAACAATCTATATAAATACATGATACCACTCAAAATTAAATACTTTTTCTATTTTATCATTCAAATACAAGAAGAGAATAAGGTTCTTTCTTTAATTTTAAGACCTTTTTCTTGGATTTAGCACCATATATCTAGATATAGTCTATTTTTATATGAGGTGAGTTTCTTCATATATATCATTTCTTATCTATCATGTTACCACTAACATTTTCATGAATATTCATCCCTTTGGTTTTATTATTGTATTATTTATTTTTTTATTGACGATTCCTTGTGGGATTATGAAGATGTGAATCTTTGTGTTCTTGTATCATAGGTGACTAGTGATTGGTTCGTGTCTATCTATTCAGGATAAAAGAACGTTGAACACTCATGTAGTCATATGGGATTTGTCACAACTCTTTTTTATATTCATGTGTAAAATTATCAAACATTGGTTTCTTTGGGTGGATGATGAAATTGACCTAAAACATATAGAGACAATATTAAATACTAAATCAAAAAAATCAATATTGATATTTCGTTTGTTTATGATTTATAATTTATGCCACTTGTGGTGTTTTAGATAGTGTGAAATCAATTTTTTGTCTTTATAATTGATTTTTAGTATGGGTTATTTCCTTCAGATATGATAAAATACATAAAAATATTAATAATGATGGGATTAATGAAACAGTCATTTAAATTTATTACATTATTTCCATTGAAACTGTTGAATATATATGTGTTATTTGAGTATTTTTTATTTTTAATTATAAAAAATATTGGTTATTGATTACATGTTACGTGTTACAAAAACCAATTTAAAATGAAAATTTTAAGTCAATGATGGAAAATAAAATGTTTTTTTTCATAAATAAATTTATAGGGTAATTAAATCTCATCCTTCTCTGTTAAAGGTCATTATAACTTAGATTCATATCAATAGTTTCCCCTTGAGTTTCTACGACTAAAATAATTTCCCTTAATATACACGTGTAATGTAGAAATAAATATCTCTAGAAATTTTATATATCAATTATGTTATGTCTGGGAGATATTCTGTGAGTTGAGAGTGAGACTTTCTCATTTTTTTATTAGGTCCAGGTTCATGTAGAATAAATAGATAATGCTAATGGTTGTTGTTTCCTGTTATTAATTTATTGGGTGAGCATTGTTTTACTTTGTGTTGAGTGTTGGGATTGAAAAAGTTTTTTGTCCCTTGAAATTTAATTTGATGGATGACTTTCAAATGTTTTCTTTTCATATATTTTATTTTCCTATTGGATTTAGGTTCATCAAAAATATTTTCTTTCCCTTTTTTGTATCTTAATATGATTACTAGAGTATGTAGTATTATTTAATGGTTTATGAAATTATAAAATTAAACCATGTGATGGGGTGTAGTTCTAATTAATGATGACATGATTTAACTAAAGGAGAACCCATTAGATGGTTTGAATATAATTATTTATGATAATGGGAATGGGATATGGGAATTGACCAGGGAATTATAAACCAGATTAATTTTTAATGAAATGAGATGATATAATCAATTATTTATAATGGGTTTTAATCGGTGAATGTTAATTGAAAATTACTACATAAAAATTATTACTTGTGGTACTTCCTTGATGCTTTCATTATTCTATGAAATATAACTCTTAGTCATTTGTGATGGATGATGAGTGGTATGTTTTGTAAAAACTAATATTGACTCTTGGTCTATATAATTTAAATTAGTGCCACTGTTCATGATGTTATTCTTATATTTTTTGATTTAAGGTTCCTAAAAATCAAATTTGGGTAGGAATATAATGACCAAATACTTTGGGTATTGATTTTTTCGTCAATGTAAGGATTAATTCTCCTTATACCACTCTCTCTCATCAATTGTGACATATTGTTTATGAATATAAAAGATATTATGGGTTGTAATATAGGGTATATTTCTACTCAGATTGTGATGGCTCATAGTTACTATAAATTTATGTGTGGGTAGTTATGGATTAAGGTTATAACATGTAAATTTATTATAGATATGGTTATTATGGTTTCTTATAGGTTTACTAGAGTGGCTTACAAAGGAATAAGGTATTCTGTATTTACAATATATTTAATTTTTTCATACTTTTCCCAAGGTTGTGAGATGTTTTAAGACATGATGCATGGTATTGATGAATATCTACCGCAATGATATTTATACATGGGGTGGAGGCTGATAGAGGGAATGAATTATATAAGAAGATATTATTCCTTAGGGCTTGGAAGTGTTCGACTAGTGGAAAAGTTTAATTGGGTTCATTTCTTATGTGTACGATTTGATATGGATAATATTACTTGTCTTTGATACGTGGTTAGAGACCCTTAATGTGGATGGGATTTATTTTTACTTGTTTAGGTAATGAGTTGGTTTCATTTTTTTTCTCACTATGATTTAATAGGGTTCATTAACATTTTCATTAGAGGGGTTGGGGAAGATATGACTCAATATAATATTATCATCACCATGGGTTTCTATAATCTATTTTTAGGTCCTCAAAACCTTTTAATTATTGGGTTGGGTGTTACAATTATTGAGTGTCCATTATGTAGTTATAGGATTATGGGGTTGCTGCTTAGGATTTATTTTGTGGAATTCATATTTTTTCCATTCTCTATGGAATTAAATCAATTTATTTTTGTTTCTTATTTATTTCTAATATTCAGTTTTTTAGTTTATTTCATTCTATTTGTTGTCCTTAAATATTCATATAGGTTATAATTCCTACAATTTATATAGGTTATATACCCCTATTCAATGATGAAAACCCATTTCATATTGAAGGAAGGCTTTGAGGGTCTAACTCTCTTTATTACCATCCAAATAGGGGTAACATTAGAAGAGGGTGTGATATAGTGGTATTATAGATAATTGTTGAGAGATGTGATAGAGTTTAGAGATATTAACTAGATATGATTGAATAGATTAATAGGGAAACAATATCAGGTTGAAAAAATATGTGATATAAAAAAGGTGAATCACTGATGTGGTTTTTTATGGTTGTGTTGATGTTTCATTTGATTCCATATGTTGTGAAGATAAAAAGGTAGCCAGTTTTTATTATAATGATTTTTAACTATTCTTATGTTCAAAATACATGTGTCAATTACAATTAAATATGACATGTTGATCTCAATAAGAAATAAGTATATGTTTTACTTGAATAATGCTTGAGAAGGAATTGGAGATTCAATTTTAGAATTTCACTTTTTTTGAGACATATCAAGTGGTGTGTATTCTAAAAAAATATCCATCCATAGGAAAAAGTCATGAAGGACATGATTCTACTATGGAGGTGGTCATGAATTAAACTAGCCCACCATAATGTAGGTATAGGGTGTTCATAACACACATAAATGGATCATAAATAATTATAACCACTCTACATGTTGAAAAATATATGATTAGGAATCAATACAGGTCAGTTCATAGGGATTCATAAACAAAGCTGGTTAATTTCTTCTAATTTCTTGACAGAACACCTAAAAATATTATGAAGCTATCAAATACTTGACTAATCTATTTGGGATGTATATTTTTTTAGGTATTATACATTGATTATTAATGATAAATAATGAACCATAGTCATTCATTGAAATATCTCTAAGTTGTCTGATCATCATTGATGATGTCTTCTTCTTCAATTGATGAAAACTTCATGAACTGATAGTTATATTCATCCAAATCTTCATGACACACTTTTGATAGATCGAGGCAATGATTTTGATCATAATTTGATTGAATTTCCAAGTTAAATATTATCAATATGTCATCCAACATTTTTTTCATGAATAAAATTATTTCCAAACTAAAAATAATAATTAAAATGAAGTGGACGTTTTTTCTAGTGATGGTGATTCTCATTTTTGAGAAGCATGATATATGTTAGGGCACATCACATATTTATGTGGTCCACCTGAGCTATGTTGGATGAGTGTTTTCTATAAATATCCCAACATGATATCATTTTTAATATGATTCAAACTCTTATCCAAGATACACTTTAAGATAAAAATAGATAATATGAAGTGAACTTGTTTCTAATAAGGTTTCCATGTAGTTGTTTGATCATTCACCTTCACATTCCCATGATGAGGGTTTATTTATATGAACCAATATCTACATTCACATTGAATTAAATGAAAGAGAAATAAGATCAATCTTTTGTATAGTATTAGGTCATTAACGTGATAATAATTAATGAAATGATATCCATTCGTAAAGGGAGTTTTGTGGGCATTTGTTTAGGAATAGATCAGATTTATAATTCTAATAAAATGATATAGTGGAATCACAAGTGTAGAATGTATGAACAATGAAGTTGTATCATTTTATTAATTTTCATGATGAATTATGAGGGTTCTCATGTTGTGTTTTTCATTCATGAATAGTGAGAGAACTAAAACTAAAATAAGGTTACATATATGTACATGAAATATATAATGCATGAATAATGTACAATGTTTTGAGAATAATACATGCATTATTTAAAAATAAATATTTACCCATGTTGATATTGTGTTGAGAAAATTTTAGAAAATTTTATGATATATGAATGGTGAGAAAGATAACATTGTTTTTATATAGCTACATTAGTTCTTTAAGACTGCAGAAAAGATGATCAAATGATCTAATTTTTTTTTTGTGGAGAAAGACTACAAATTAAGGAAGTCTGAACTATTCAGAATATTATAGAGACTAATTTATCTGTGGTCTACTTTTTGTGTGAATCAAGATTATGTAAGTCTTTAGTGGGACATTGATGTAAAAGAAGTTTCTAGTGGGACTCTGAAGAAGGATGCTGGGTTGTTTGTAGCACTATGTGATTCTGGGTAAAAATCACCTCGTGGGACTCAGGAGTCACTAGTGTCAGTGTTAACATGTAATCTCTTGTGGTAATATATAGTAGAAAAATATCATATTTTGTGATGATGGTAATAATACATTTCTTCATTGTAACCAAATGTATTAAGTGATGAATCTATAACCATTAAAAATGGATACAGAAAGGATTATGACCTTTTACAAACATTATAATGATTTTATGTGTTGAAATTCATTTAAATTATTCATTTCATACATGATTCACTCATCCAAATTTTATAAAAAAGATTAAAAGGATTTAAGGAAATGATAAAAAAAATCATAAAATAAAGTCACACTAATTCACACCCCCCCCCTCATTGGGACTACATGATCCATTAAACACTTCAAATGGTATCAAATGGAATGCCAACTCTATTTGGATTTACATTACTTTCCCAACTATATATAATAGAATTATTTTATTGGTAGATTCAATTTTTATGAAATTTTATAATCTATTTTGATGTGAAATCATGCCCATAGAAAAGATATTAAACAATTTTTAATTTATATCAAAACTATGAATACCAAAAAAAGAAAATAATGGAAAATATGCTAAAAAAGACCTCAACAATAAATTAATATCAACTATAAGATACATTCATTTAAATTGGATGTTTTTGATAATGTTATGTTGATAATAATTAGGATGAATAAAGTTAATGTTGTGATTAATATATGTGAAATTCCAATCATATAGATCCTTTAAATATTTCATCCAAATATGTAGTCAAATGTATAAAAATTATTTTCTAGGGACTTTTAAATAAAACATAACATCTATAAGAATAGGTTACTTCTATTTAATAAATATTGGTTTAAAATTTTTGTCTTATGTAACACACTAAAAAAAATCAATGTAATGGACGAAACAATATCTCATCGAAATAAAATATACGATGGAGCTATTGAAGAATTATAATTAATTTTTGGGAGAAATATATTTTTTAAATGGTCTTTATAGATGTTATTAATGTATTAAAAAGGATACATAATACATCATTGAATGTAAAACATGTTCTGATGGAGGATAACCAAAAAATAGTTAAGGATCATGAAAATTGTTTATTAGAGGAAAAACAGGTTCATGAAGACAAGATTCAGATGATGATGACCCTATGGGAAGAAATACTAAAATCATTGATGAGGAGAATAATTATATCAAAATAAATTGAATGGAACATTATGTGAAACTGGGAAATATGGAAGAGAGAGAAATTTAGACATCTCAATCCTCTTAGAAATTTACTGCCATGTATTCATCTAATAAATTCAAATTTAAAATAAGACACGATCTTGTTGTAAGAATCGATTTATATTTTATAAGGATTAATATAATAAATGTTTATAAAATAATATAACCATCTGTCATAATAAATATTTGTATACTTTTTTATCTTCTAAAATTTTAGATTCATCACTAATATCAAGATAAATGGGTGAATTAATATTTTCATGAATCCATTACATCTTAAAATATGGAATTAACGTAGTGTAATAATTTTTATTCATTGAATAATTCACTAAAAAATATATACATTAAATTATTTAATTGTCAGTAATTGATGAGATTTATATTTTTTGGATACTTTTGGTGGAATTGAAAGTATAGGAATAATGAAAATATATTTGTACAACATCTGATAGTATAAAAATTAAAAATACATAAATTTTGTTGGAGAAAAGCTGAAGCGATGTAGAAACCTACACAACAGTAGTAGAGGTAAATAAAATGGGTTCATTATATAATGAATATATATGATTACGATAAAAATTTCAAGGATTATTGTGAAAAAAGTTTCTATTAATATAATGTGTACTGTTATGTACCGGTCTTGGACTAATCAACTATTGATATGAATAAAAGACCATAACAAGAAGTGGGGATGGTAATAATAGAATATGATTGGTCATCCTTGGGATATTAATACTAAAATAATTCTATTAAATAAAAAAATCCAAATATGTTTGTTAATAATGGTGTGAAGATAGGCACACCAATGAAACGATTCTTCTATTATGGTCAGGATGTCACATCATGGATCATTTATAATTGACCATGAACATAACTACTAAAGGGAGAAATATGGATTAAAAAATATTCAATTTAAAAAATAAATATTAGGAATGGTTTGGGGAATGACATCACACGTGAAGAATATTGTATGTTTTCTAAATTTATTTCCTTGATGAATGTGAATGATATGTGTGAAAGGTGTAATAAGTCTAGACATTAAGTTAAAAATGTTTAACTTGGTTTCCTGGAGAAGAATAATTCTCAAAGATTTTAGGAAAATAACCTATGATATATTTGATTAAAAATATTATTGGCTAATGAAGTCTATAGAAAATTTGAATATTGATTATGTTCCTAAAACAATTGTTGATCATATTCCCAAAATAACAAAAAGAGGTAAGAATTATGGAGGAAGCATATAAAACCGAATCTTCTATTCTATAAAATGTGAGTAAACCTTTATCATCTGAGAAGATAAATAGGTTGAAAATTATCACATATCCCTATCACCTTAACAATGGAAAATATAATAACTATCCTACTCTAAAATACACATTGTGTTTGTTTTTATCATGTAGGGAATTAATAGTGAAGCATTTATTTTTGGGGAGACTAGGATTTGATACAAGTTGTTAATATATTATTACAAGAATATTTTCCATCATGGAAGACTATTGGTATCGGGTTATCTCTTTATAACATTTAAATTAATCTCATATGATTTTTTGAGTTTGTTCTCGAAGAAAGAAAATCATGAACAAGATATATTGAGTGAATATCATAGGGGGTTCATGAATGAAGAATAATCAGATATCCTTATCTAAACTGATATATTATGAATATCAAATGTCATTGTTTGGTAATTGTCTTATAAGTCGATATTTTAAAAAAAAATATAATGAATCATGTTAAAAATTGTGGTATGTAGATTAAATTATCTAATTTTTATGATGAAAAATCAGTTATTAATTGTAAATATTTATTAAAAGATGGAAAAAGGAAACAAATTCAAGGGGATTTATTTTCTAACACATACATGTTGTTAATTTTTATGTTAATACGAATTTAAGAGATTAGTTAAAAATATTTTGACAGTCCTTATTAAAGGCTAGAATGTTGGTATCATATACATATAATTTATTGAAAACAATATTGTAAATTTATATCACAACTATATTCTACACATAAAATTGATCTTGTAGTCTATGAGTATGTTAATTTTATCTCATTTCTATGTTATTTCTAATTCATTCTTTCTATGTAGTTAATATGACTATATGTGTTGGAATAGAAGAATATTTTATTAAAATTTGAATTATGGGGTTGTTAATCCTTCCAATTTCAATATCATTAATTTTATTTCCAATTAGGGAGATAAAATATCAATTAATTTTTAAATTAAATAGTAATTTATAACAAATAAATGTGGGGAATATTTAAGAGTTAATGTGGTTTAATAAGGTTCGAATGAAATTGATATTGTTTTCAAAAGTCATTGAAGATAAAAATTTAATTGTTTTTTTAATATTATTGAAATCTTCTTATGTTCTAAGGAAACATGTTGATTGTGATTGAGTATGGCACATTGACGTCAACAAGAAAGAAGTTTATGTTTTACAGGATGAAGCTTTGGGTAGAAAATTGACATTTTATTTTTTTGTTTCACTTTATATAAGACATAAGTAATTTTTTTACCAAATTATTATCTCGGAATGAAAAATACATCATGAAGGACTCACTACCACAACTAATGTGAGAATTTCAACCTCTATCCAGATAGTATGGTGGCAGAGGGTGTGAATTTCATGCCCAAAGTGGTGCATTAACATAACAAAACCACCGTGTACAAAGGAATTATAGCACCCCAACCCCATTAAAATATATCCAATGTCATCTATATGACATTGGAATAAGATACATGGAATGACATCCTAAAGGAACAAATTGTTTTTTGGTCACTGTAAACTAGATACATATATGAAATTCACATTATATTTTAAATAAAAAGATACACCGAGAACATTTTTTAGAATTCCTTTATTCCCCTTACCGTGTCCCGACATATTAATAAAAAAATACATATTAGTATCTTGCATAAAATTAAAACTTAGAAAGGGTTAACCCCATATGCTCAGTAAGTGTAATCGTATAGTGTAAACTATGAATAAATAAAGAATAATCAACATAGATATGTAAATAACTGAAACACATTCAAATTAATCAGTGTAATCTACATAACATATAAAAAATAAATTATGATAATGAAATTCAATATAAATAATATCAAAATCATTAAACTTTACCATAGATATTTTAACTAATCGAATAATCACATGGAATATCATTAGCTGGATTCGTAATGATGGAATATAAAATTTTGGATATCTAAAACATACCGTTGAGGGGTGTGACAATATATATAATACCATCAAGTAGTGTACGGTGAACTTGAATATTATCAATACTTATTTTAAGACATCTTTATAAATTGGTAATCCCTTATCAAAAACCATTTTTAGTTTGTCTCGTCAGACCCACTGATTCATCGAGGGGCTTTAGTGAGCCCTTCCTGTCACCCAAATTTTCCAATGCATTACTCAGAAGAATTGGATGAAACATAATACACAAAAAACAAAGATATTTAAACTTGAATAAAAAATATAAATACTTTCCTCAATCAATAAGCATAATCATAATCCATCAACAGTAAAATAAATGGAATCAACATAATACATCCTCAGTAAAACTCGTCATTAACCAACCAGATGAATAAAAAACATCGTATAATTGGAGTATATCACCATTAAAGAATAAGTAACATAAAAAATGTATATTTATATTAAAATTATATTAAAATATCAATTGGAACATTTCTTGGGGAATGTAATATTTTTCTAAAATAAATATTTTTATTTTAAAACTTGAAAATTCATAAAATATACTCAAAAACCATTTAGTTAAAATTTTATTTTAAGGAATAGGAATTTATATAATATTAGGGAAAAATTAATTCAAATTTAAACTTTTAAACATTCAAATTATGATTCAAATTAATTATGGTAACAATTGCTGGTAATTTGTTACATGCTGGATTAGTTAAAAAACACATTCATTTTTCGTTAAAAAAAATCCTAGAAAGATACTTCTTAAGAAAAAAATAAGAAAAATCATTTCAAAACCATATAAAAAAATTTAATACTTTTATACTGATGTCTTTATTAATTATTTTTTAGAATGAAAAAACATTTTCGAAATTGTTTTAATACAAAAAGTTTTTATATGAAAATTTATTTTCATACAAAGAGGGTAATATAGTTGGATATCATTAACACATTTTATTAAAAATTTTATGTGATAAAGAGAGAATAAATGGTATTATTTATCATATAATTTCATTAATAAACCTATGATAAGAAAATATATTTATATTATGATATAAATAAAATATAATTTCCCCATGGGATACATAACAATGTAATCCAAAATGGCGATTAGATTGTGAAACAAACCCATACCACTTTGGTAGTTTTTCAATCATAATACCAATGAAAAAATTATCATTAAATACACCATTTATAAAATTAAGATAAATTAATTCATAATATTACAAAAAAATGGTATTTTATAAACTATACATGAGAAATAATATGTTAGTATGGTTTATGTCTTAGGGAAGTAAATGTGTGATGAGAAACCCACACCTTGAATCCATATTATCTTCTATTTTCATTATCTTTATAAATATTAAATATTTTTTAATTATTTACAAACGTAATAAAAATTTTAAATTTTCTTATTCTATTTACTAAATATATTTCCATGGTATATATTATTACATAGTCAGTAATTTTAAAATCGAATGTTTCTGTGGTATTTAGCATATATCTCAAATATAATTTTGGGTGGTTTATTATGAAAAAAGGGTTATTATTTAAATTTATAAATAACAATAATCATGAAATATTTTTCCTATTTATAAATCCTTTATACATTTAAAAGCAATCATGAAATATTTTTATGGAAAATGGATTATGTTGTAATCATATTGAAAACAAGCTATAATTATGCTTGAGTAACACATCCATTTTCTAATGATAATTATGAAAAGAAGGAAAGTAAAAATTTATATTTAAAAAAATATAATAATATCTTAATTATACAATATTATTTAATTAAATATACTTACATATATTATTCTAGTAATGTGGTGATAAAAAGAGACTCACGTTGATTTGTGATGGCAGTAGTCCACAGATACACGAGTGATGTTATCATTTTTCAGTGTAAGAAATGAAATGATATATTATTGTTAAGAATGAATAATAATTAATTAATATAATAATAATTTAATTAATAAAATATATATTAATTATCATTACCATTATCTCATTCTATGTAATGAATCTTTGAAATATGAATCACATAGTTTTCTAATGTGGCAGTCCACTATATGCATAAGCTATGTTATCATATCCTATACGGAATAGAATGTTTCAAAAATATATAAAATATAATGAAAAAATATGTTTAAATTTTTTATAAATATTATATATAAATATATAAATTATCCATTTTAATACCTGATTGTGATATTTTGTAATGGATATAGGATTCACATCAGTTTGTAAGGATGTAGTCTATCATACACATTAATGTTGATTTTATAACCCATTTGATGGAGGGGAGGATAGTTTTAGTTCATTAACTAAACATAAAAAATATTATTATATTTAATATGATATATTTTCTATATCTTATTTATTTAATAACATATTAAAGAGGATGGTGAAGAAATAAAATAAAATTCTCATTAAATAACTTTACCTATTATTTGGGTATCCTCCTTTGGTTTTCCCCAAATCCTTCCAAGGATAGATTTCTACCAAAACTATGTATTAAAAGATTAGATTAGTTATGTTTCAATGTAACTGGTGTGGATATTTTATAAACCAAATGGGTTTTATGTTTTTATGAAAAGAGGATATGGGGAAGATTTTTCTATGTGAAGAGAGTGGAATAGTTGTAATTTTTTGGATGAAAAAGACATGCCCATATTTTTTAGATTATAAAAGGGTAATAAAATGCACTATTATAGACAATAAAAAGTTAAATGGTCCAAATATTACCATAAAACATATTTTCTACATATTTTCTACAATTTTATCCTTATGCTTTTTCTTTACCCCCAGAAAAAACAACATTTACCTTAACCGTGATAAATAATTTTTAATATTTTCATTATTTATTTATGAGAAAATTTATGTTTATAAAATTAAATAATAGAAATTATTTTAGCAAAAAATATGGAATTCGTTTTTCAACATTCCATTCCTAATATTGGAATATTTTAATTTAAAATTAATATCACAAGCACGATGTGAAAGCATGATTTGTTTAAGAAAAAATCATGAAATGTTTTCACATTTTGTTTTAAAAACTATTATATTAAAATAATTTCAATGATGTAAGTAAGATTAATTGATATTAAATTAAACTAAATTTAATTTAAAACTAATTGAAAATATAATTTATAATAATAACTATTTTAAATGAAAAGGTAGTGTTCAATTAAAATTCAATATTTTTATTTATTCATAAAAAATTAAAACTTTTAGAAAAAACCTAAAAAATAACTAATTTAATATTTTGATATATTTATTTCAAAAATGAATTTTTCTTCAGATAAATTTTCAAAAACTATTAATAATTGATTATAAATTAATTATGAATTTCGTTACTAAACCGTCTTACATAAAAATAACATTTCCAAAAAACATTTTTTCATTTAAAATGGTTGTTATTTATCTTTATTAAATAGATATACATTTTATTAATTTTATAGAAGTGTAATCCATTTATATTAATATTATAATCACTAATATTTATACCCTCCAATTTAACTAGTAAGTTACTAATGAAATATTTTAATAATAAAATTTTAATAGATTCATATGTTGTTCACAACCAGTGTTACATTCATTGCAAGCAGTCGAAGAGACGAAATTTATTTAAACATAGATATAACCTAATATATCGGGATATTATATTCCATTTCATAAAAGGTGTTTCATGTCCTAAAATTGATCGGAAATTATGTTCATATTTTTTAATTTTGCGATCTTTCATTCTATAAACATTAAATGAATTGTATCCTCTCAATTTGAACATGATCTCAACAATTAAGGGTTTTACATTAAGAATTTCCATTGTTGAATAACTCATATTGTACTAGGGTTATTTAAATAATCATTAAAATAATAGATAATGGGAAGTAAAAGTTTATATGGAATAATATATAACTACATTTCTATATAGGAAATCATGGGTGGAAACAGATGAGATTGACATGTAATAAAATTCTAAATAATTATAGAGAATAGTTGAGGCCATTGATCACTATAAAGTAAATAATAAATGTATTGTTAAGGGTCTCAAAACCATAAATATTTTACGATTTGATAGACCCTATGACCCATCATATATGAAAATAATAGGAAACCATTTTTATTTCAATATCTTTTTCCAGAGGTTGACGAATTATTTTAAATTCTAAAATTATTAGTAAACACACTTACCTGATAAATTTCTATTGTATAATCACAATTCCATCCATAGTTTTCCCATCAATCTAATTACAATTCATCACTTAATCAATGAAATTAATATTCAAAAAATGAAGTTTTCTTATGCTTAATAATCTGAAATCAATATATAACAAATTGAGATATATATAATAGAAAGATAATTAATTCCATCAATTTGTACTTATTATTCTGAAAAAATGGCTAGTATAGATTACCAATATGAATAATTCACCATATGATGAAGTAATACATTAATCTATAAAGCCTCATCCAACATTCAATATAGCCCATTTTATGAATGGTTGTCCTTATGACCATTCCAAAATAATAAATCAATGAACCATAGACACAAAATTTTTATATTTTCATAAATAACATGTCATTAATCTTCCAAACAACATGAAGTATCTCTTAATCATCAAATAAACAATATTCAGAACATATGTCTCGTATTCTATTGAAACCTGGTAACAACATGCATTTCCATAAATCCTCATTGAAAACATATCAACTTCTTTATTCCTTTAATAAAACACTAATTATTAGATATATTCTTTTAATCAAAAAATGTTTTAAACTTTTAAAATGATATCATAAAAAACTTTTTCAAAAATTAAATAATTTGTTCCAAAATATTCATTAGTACCCCATTTAATTTTTCCATATCAATTATCCCATTTTCAAAAAAATCATTATCAAAATATTGATAACATATTAAGGGTTATATTTCAATCAGTCGTGTATTTTCCATTATGCTAGGATTTCCACTATATTATTTTTCATGGCCATCAGTACTACTAAGAATTTAGTTTCATTAATTTAATAAGAAATTACTAGAGTATAATCCAAACTGGTTTTAAGAATATCATTATGAAAATAAGTTGAGAACATATTTAATGGATCCAAATACAAAAGCACCATAATCATTTCACTTTGTCTCTAGTAAGTATATAAGCTTGAACTTGACCCCTTATCTCTTTCTAATTTATTTTTCCTTATCTCTTGGGAATTAATTTTCAAAGATCCCCATCTCCATAGAGATAAAAAATTAGACATTTATATATTCATTCATTCCTATAGAATCAAAACTGTGGAAAAAATTTTGTAATACTTAAAGTAATATTATTTTTGTTATAAGAAAGTACCATGGTGCTTCCTTCCATAAGTATCATGTGTTTGGAAATATTTCTTTCCCTACTTCCCTTTATCAGTTTTTTATCTATCTTCATATTTTCCTCTTTCATCCCATAGAAACCATTATATTTGGATAATTGTTTCTCTACATTAACAACACATGATATTTTTCCATTTTATGATGATATCTTCTGTGAGACAAGTTTCATAAGAATAATTCACATAATACCATCAAATAAATGGTCAATAATTCTCTTTGGATTACAACTGCTGTGTAAATCATGAATTTCTAACTTTGTAAAATATTCTTAATAATTAAATCATTTTCCTCTTCTTTCTATCTTATAATCAATAATTATCTTTCCATATCATCTCATTACTGATAAGGAAATGTTTTTTCAATAATATTACTATGATTTTTTCCACTCCATAATTGATATTTCATTATCATCCTTAGTGTTATGAATGAGTGGACACCGTTGATCCACTTCTCTTAGGAGTCAACAAACTATAGTTAAAACTTTCTCCTTTTCAATACTTCCCAGAACAATAAATATATTTTCTATAGAATTTTTCCATTTACCAACAAAAAATAGTATATTATTCCTATTGAATTTTTATGTTTTCTAACACAACTAGCACACTAACATTGTTACACCATGTATTATATTATTAGGATGATCTATTTGAGAAATTCTATTAATAATTACTTAATTAAGCTATCCAAATACATTTATAATTTTAATAGTTTTAGATACATCTCCAACTCCCAATTTATTATAATATGTATGAGGGAAATCCTCTCATAGTGTTCTTTTAGTGATATGATTTCCATTCCTATTAATATTAATATTTTCAAATAATGAAATACACTATATTACACCGTAACATTATGAAAAGTAATATTTAATCTTACAATTGATGAAATGATTAACATGAATTCAAATTTTAATATACAGATAAAATCATAATCAGGAACATTGAATCTTTAGGTATATCTTTTTTTTCAAATCCATCATAATGTTCTGTAATAAAAATGTGATTTATCTTCAGAATGATTCATGGGAGTGCCAAACTAGGTGCATAGTAAGCCTCATTTTCATGCAGTATATGATTATTGGGTCAAGACAAATTAGCCCATTCAGATTTATTACACCAAATTAAATATATTCCAGAACTACTTCCACTTTTATTATCTAGACAAGTATGTTTTTTCTATTAGTAACCACATAATCTCTTACATACCACAAATTTAGGAAATTATTCTAAACTTATCATCAATTTCTATCATAGGGTTATGTTACCTATTCATTGTTTTACTAATTCTAGTTCCCCAGGATTATTCAAAGATAACTCCAAAACTGACTATCGTGCCCCAACCACTGTATCCCAGAGCCAGTTTCTACATTATTACATTGGCATAATATATAAGGAATCACATCCAAAAATAAAAAAATAGTTTAGTTGTCTTGGTAAACTAAACACATTATTGAAATTCATGTTATATTTTGTAAAAAAATATACAAAATAAATATTCAAAGACAATTCCATTATCAAGCTTATTATATTGTTGGATATCAATCACAAAATACATCCTTGTATCTTGGGGGAAATAAATCATAAGAAAGGTGTGATCTTAGAAGCTCAGTAATGGTATGAATATAGGAAATTCTATGAATAAATAATGTATAAAAAACATGGTATGGAAAATAATTGAAAAAAATTCTAATATATCAATAACATTAGAATAATATGGAATGAATAAAATATGATTACTTATATCTACATAAATTATCACATGATCATGAAACATACCACAAATATTATAACCAATTTAATAATCTCATGGAATAATAATAACTAAATTCATAATGATGGAAAAATGATATTGGGCATCTAAAACATACCATTAAAGATTGTTATAAGATATCTAATATAGTGTAGGATTCTTCCAACGCATATCATTGTGTCATATTCTTAAAAATATATATAAATGGGAAAGACCATGTCCAAAACCACATCTTATTTGTCTCATGAGACATATCGATGTAGTGAGGGGATATTTCTAGAATTTACCATCACATACAGAGACCAATAAATTCCTCATATGAAAGCAATGGAAGATAATTACCAGAAACATTTCAATGTTAAATAGTATATGAATTGTAAATACATTACCTAATAAAACATCATAATCATAAAAAATCAAAAGTAAAATGAATGTTATCAATGTAGTACATCCCCATTCAAACTAATCATAATCATTATGAATAAATAGTAAGGATGTTTTAATTTTAGTATGTCCCCATTAAATCATAACAAAAATAAATTAATTTTTTCATATTTTTTAAAATATTTTTTGAAATATCAATGGGAACATTTTTTGTGAAAAATAACATTTCATTGAAATTGTCCATGTCTATTTCAAACTTATATAATTCATAAAATATTTTCCAAATCAATGTTTATGAAAATTAATTTTAAAAAATATTTTATATAATATTAGAAAAAAATAACTTTTTAATAAACAATATAAACATGTAAATTAATCTAAAAACAAATTTTTATTATGATGGTGGGTAATTCTATTCAAGTCACATAAGTTAAAAATAATATTCATTTTTCACTAAAAAAATGATAGAAAAGTGCGTCATTTTAAAAAAACCTAGAATATTCCTTTAAAAACCATTTTTATAAACTAAAAAAATTGGATATATTTTCATTGATATATAATATGGATAATTATAAAACACTTTGGAAAACATTTTAGGATCACATATTGTGGGAAAAATGATATTGTATTTTAATAAAATCATTTTATTAAAAACGAATAATATACTAAAGAGTCTAAAATTGGTACTATGAATCTTAATATTTCATGTATAACCACATAATAAGAAATTAAATTTATTTTTAGATAGAAATATCAAATAATTCCTCAATTGGAGACTTAAAAATCATAAATAATGATGATATTGTGAAAAAAAACCCCTTAGCACAATGGTAACAATTGAATCATAAACCTCGTGAAGTAAATAACATTAAACAATGCATAATTATCATTAATATAAATCAATTAATTATATAACATAAAAAGACTTATATAAACTCCACAAAATGGGAATAAGTGGTGAATATTTCCTATTAATCATATAAGTAAAAGTGAAATGATAGCCTTGCCTTCAGTCCATCTATTCACATACATTGATTATCTTTCTCAATAATAATATTAGGTTAATTATTTTTATTTTTATGAACAATTTTAATGTTTTTATATTCCTTTTATTTAACTTATTAACATGATATATATTATTACATAATTAATTAATATTACTTTGGATGTTTCGATGATATATGGATTATGTATCAGAAATGAGATTTGAATGTTGACAATGGTCAAATAGGTTCATATTTAAAAATATATAGAATAATTATTATTATTTTGTTTTCATATTTATAAAACATTTAAACTTTTAAATCAAATCATGAAATGTGGTTTTGAAAAAAACAATTACATTACCATCAAAAAGATGGTGGGTCTTATGTAGGCATGGGTAACAATTCTTTTTTTCAATGATCACTATGGAATGAAGGTAAATAAAATTTTATCTATATATAATGATCCTTATATCATATAATTAACATATTAATTCTTTAAATACACACACATAGACACATATATATATATATATATTAATACCAATGATGTGGTGTGGTTATGAAAAGGGAGTCACATCGCTTTGTGAAGTTGGTAGTCCACAAATATATGAGTGATCATTTTCAATGCAATAATGAAAATGGTATGTTATATTTAAGAAAAATAAATGATTAATTAATATTAGAATAATTTATTTTATGACATATATATTCTTTAAATTTCTCTTATCACCTTCCATGTAAATTGTTAGTGAAAGATTAATTACATCTATTTGCTGGTTGTAGTCTTATTTACACACAAGCGAAGTTAAAACATCCTCTATGGAGTGGAATGTAAAATATATATATATATATGATATAATTATTATATAGGAATAATAATTTTATAAATATAATTATATAATTTATATCCATAATAATTCCCAATCATGAGAGGTGGTAATGGAAAAATGAATGTCGTCAGTTCGTGAGGTAGTAGTCCGTTGTTCACATGAATGATGATTTGGCAACCCATTTGTATTAGTTTATTCCCTTAACATAAAAATATATCAAGATATACAATATACTGACATTATTTTTCTTAATTTTTAATAACAATTGATGGTGTTCATGGAATAAATAATATAAAAATACTCAATGATAAATCATAGATCTAATTTCGGTATCCTCCTTAAATTTTCTCCAAAACCCATCCTAGGTTCTAACTCATCTCAAAATACTGATTCAGAGATTATATAAGGTATATTGGGATGTTATTTGGGGGGTATTTTAATATAAAAAAGTGGTTTATAGTGTAAATAGTAGAGGATAAATGATCTGCTTTATAAGTGAATTGAGTTTCACACTTGTAGTGTTTTGAAGGATAAAGGTGTATGGAAATTGTTACCATGAAAATATGTTAAAAAATGGATTATAATTGACCAAAATAAATTATAGGGTCTAAATATTTCTATTATAATACTATATTCATGTTTTCATGCTGATTTAAACCTTATAATTTTTATTTATCACCTGTTAAATCTATGTTTACCTTAATCACTGTAAATACTTTTTAATGTTCTCAGCAGCCATTTTGATAAAAAATGTATATATTATTAGATCATATAGATTATGATAATTCCAAATATGGAATCAATATTTCCAAAAAATCACTCAAATAATGGAGAAATTTTAATTTATTATTAATCTCACATATGCGAGAAAATGAGGGATTTTTGATGTTAAAAAGATCAAATGTTTAAAAAATTTTAATATCATTATTAAATATTAATATAATTTTATTAACTAAATTATATTCATTATAATATAATTTATCTACGTTTAAAATAAAATTAATTCAAAATATAAGTTAAAATTATTAATAATTCAAAAGAGTGTCCATTATTCAATTAAAATTCAGTATTTTTCACTATTCATCAAAAAATGAAACTTTTTTTGAAAAATCCATAAAACTAACCCCAAACTAATTCTGATATGATGATTATAAAAATATGGTTTAATTTTTCATTTATATTTTTAGAAATTGGTTAAAATAAATATTAGTTATGTGTGAAATGGGACACTAAACCACCATATTAAAAATTATCATTTGAAAAAAATCAATTTTAGTAAAATGGTTTTAATTGTATATCTAATAAAAAATATCATTTTTTTATTTTAGACAAGTTTAAAATAAATAATTCTCATAATTTAGTTACTTTTTCATACCTGTCAATTTAATATCTAGGTATTAATGGTATTGACTAAATAATAATATTTTAATAGCGTGTCATATTTTATTAAAACTCAGTGTTGTGTGCATCAAAATTTATCAAAGTGAGTGAATTTATTTATTATATATATATTAATTTATAGGTAATTAATATTCCCAACTATTCTTGGTGTTGTGTGTTATACATTTTATCATATATGATGTTCATATTTTAGAGTTTTGGGTTGTTACTTGCACAATATTGGATAATGATCCAGCAAGAGTCTACACCAACGAGGATCATGAGTGTACCCTGTTACTGACTTCCTGAAGGATGATAGTATACTTTGTAACATTAAGTCACAATCAACCACTTGAATAAACTATGTGGGACATACAATTTTGGTTACTGTTTGTCTGTTTTTAATGACATGTAATGAAATAGTGTAGTTTGATCTGATCTCCTTGATCCATTCAATATTAATCGATGTCATTTTCTTTCATTAGTCAATGAAAAATACATGTTTTGGGATTTCTATTCATCATATTCTGCTTGCTACACCTTTGATGGATTGATCCAAGGCATTCAATAAATATTTGATCGACTTGATGATTTAAATATGGTTGATATGTTATTACACAATTCTTTATGAATAAATTGTAGTCTAAATCAATATTCTACAAAGTAATTTTATATGTTATAAAATGAAAGGGATTCTTATAGTTTTGATCTACTAGAAAATTTTGTTAACGTGAAATATTTAGGTTGTGCACATGAGCTATGTAACTGGGGTGTTTTCTATAAATACACCTAGTGGAATAGTTTTAGTATGAATCCCATTCATATATGATATATAACTTGGGAGTGAAATACAGTAGAGGAAGTTATCTTCTCCATGTGAGGTTTCCATGCATTCATTATGAGCATTTTCCTTCACGGTCATCTAATTATTGTTTTATTTCCCTGAACCAGTGTCTACATTCATACTAAATTATGCGAAGTGGAATGGAATTTACTTCCATGTATACTATTAATGAAGGATTTTATTTATAATGCATGAAATGATATCCATTCACAAAGGGAGTTTCACATGCTTGTTTTATGGAACATACATTATAAGTCATTGTGATTTAATGGCATAGTGGAATCACATGTGTTGCGTGACGAAATAACAAAGTTGTATCACATTATTAATTTGATCAGTGGAGACTGAGAATGATAATGTTTCACTTTACATTAATTAAGGAAGTACTAAATGATGTGTAGTGAATTATATATATGTAACATTACATGAATGCCTTCGTTGTAGACCGTGCATGAACAATGCAATGATATTCATGAAAAAAAGTATTGTATGAATGTTAAACTGAAGGAATTATATATGATATTACATTCATATGAAATAAACATTCTAATATAGTATGGATTTAATATTTTATTATTGAAAAAATTAATTGTTGGACGTTATTTTTACACATGTATGAAGATTATTACATCCATTTATTTGTTTTCAGGCTTCATGGTTGCATAAAACTATATGACATATGTATTTAATGAATATTATATAGTGTTTTGATACCTTGTTTGGAATTATTTCAATATATATATATACCGTAGTAGTTAGTGTATTTATTAAAGTTCAAATCAGTTGAATATTAGTGAATAATGAGTAAGAGTAGCAAATAGTCATGTAGTTTTTGATGATCTTAATGATTATTCATGAGAAGACCTGATGATTTGTATTGATTATTGAGAAACGAAACATATCATGGAAGGAAGATGAAGTATTAAAATAAATGTGATATTTCATTCAGTGGATCATTTAATATGTGACCCCAGATTGTGGATATCTTTAATGGGACATTGCAGTAGATGTGGCCTCTAATTGGACTTTGTATTTTCTGGTGGGAAGATGAAATTATTTTAGGATTCAGTATAAATATCCTCATGGGGGAATAAGAAGTTACTTTTTAAGGTATGAACTTTTAATCTCTTACTGGAATCTATAATGAATAATTGTGGGACTCAGTCTTGATCAGAATGGGACTTTCCCTAGTCGTAACAAACGTTATATAGTGAATAGTTGGTAATCAATGAAATAAAAGGTTGTATCAAGGAGTATACTATTTCATTGAACCTTGTTAAAATATTATTTATTGAATTTAATTAATATTAAAATTTTTATATAGTATTCACTTATCCTAATAGGCGATAAAGGGTTGAATAGGGTTAAATAAAGGAAAAGAATCTATAAAAACCAACCCACACCCGATCCCCCCCCCACTCAGTGTGATTGTACGATCCATTCAAAACATCACAAGGGAGTCTTTATCAAACACACTTATTTAAGACCCCTTATAATATGATATGAGGACCTTATATTGTGTCAAATATGATAAGATAATTGAGGATACTTGTGTGATAGATATATATCCAAGGATCATTAATCATGCTTGTTTTAACCTGTTTCTAAATTGGTTAGAATGTGTGAGCTAGGAATAATTAAAATTGATTTCATTAATCACAAATATTGTATATTTATGTTTTATTATCCGTTAATATTTTCTATTTTATATTAATTTATCCAATCTAATTCCCCCATCACGTTACTTTTATTTATACTTAATATGATATGACAATAGATCACTGTAGGGTTGAGCTCAAAGATAGATATTA
Organism: Viscum album; assembly: GCA_963277665.1. Classification (NCBI taxonomy): domain Eukaryota; kingdom Viridiplantae; phylum Streptophyta; class Magnoliopsida; order Santalales; family Viscaceae; genus Viscum; species Viscum album. The sequence continues at coordinate 566,765,323 of OY728119.1, forward strand.
TTGGAGTAGGTTACTCTGAGAGTTTTAATTTCAGGGACTAAAAGATTATGATATCCACATTTCAGTGCAAGAGAATTAGGATTGGTTGGAGGTGGCGGAGATCACATTTAGTTTTCTCCATCATCGGATTTATTATTGGGTTTCATTGGCTATGATGATACAACTTGGGGAAATATGAAAGTGGTTGTTCTTTTAGCAGGGGATATAAATAGGTCATCTATTACATTATAGAACATACATGATTAGTTTTAGGCTAGTTCTGTACATTTAATTTCATAATAATTTTTTTAGTGGTAGATTCTTAATCTCATTCAGGGAATTTATAGTGTGACAGTGTTTAATTCCTAATATAAGATCCTCTTATATTTTGTGTCAAATGATCATAAAAATGAGGTTGTTGGGGAAAGTCATTTTAAGGAGTCTTCACATCCCAATTTATAGTGTTAGGTCACCCCATTCATGTTTTTGATATATTTAATTTTTTAGTGTGTGTATATATTTTCGATAGGGTGATAGTGAAGAATGATTTCTTATTGGAGTTTTTCTTTAGGACTCACTGAGGATAATTGTAAGTGCTATAAGTTCTTAGTTTCCTTGTTAATGGATTGTTTAGATAGTATGAGGATTGTTCTAGACCTATTAATCCCATTTCATTAGGGAAGTAATTTTTTACCCTAAATAGTGGATATGATATATTTTCATAAGTTGGATAAGGACATTGGATTCCCATATTCTGAAACATCCATTACTATTTATATGGATTTTCAGCCCTCTTTATGCATATCCATTGAAGTTGTATAGTTTGGGAAATTAGAAAAAAACAGGGAATGCAAGTATTTGATCACTGGATAATAGAAATTGAACGTACAGTCCTTCCAAATTATACCCCTTATCCTCATATGTTGTTATCATAGTGTGGTTGTGGTGGTGGTCACAATTATGGTAAGAGTGACTGTAAATAATTCCATGGTCTGATGTGTGCATTGGAGTTTCCAGTGCAAGGAGACCTAATCATCATGTACGGTGACATATATTTATATTATACAAGGGTCCATATCTTTTTTTAGATCTTCTTTATCATTTATTGATCCTAACCTATCATATTCATTGTTTCTTTAGGTGGAGATGCTTCTAGTTTCCTCGGAATTGACTATTCCAGGTGCAGGTTGAACTAGATTGAATAATGTTTTTAGAGATCATATATTGATTCGATAGTATCATTACAATTGGGTAGAATTATTATGATTATATATACTACTATACAACATCATTATAAACAAATATAAGTCATATTTAGTGCATGATACTATGGATTGACTCTGTAGTACTATCAAATTTTGTGATTCTAATAGGTTGTATGCTGGGTTTTTTTGGTGAGTGAGACCGTCATATGTGTTGGTTGATTATTGATTATTTATCTTAAATTATGTTTTGGATTATATTTAGTGCAGCAGAGGATCAATATTTTTTGGTTCCCAATGTTACTGATGTAAACCATGAATTAATTCTACAAGAGGTTGATATTATACCCACTCAATGTGAAATATAGTTTGGGATAGAGTTTTTATTAGGTGTCACCCTATTATTTATGTATCCATATAAGATAGACCCTTTTGATTTATAGGGTTTGCGGTTTTAGATTGATGATCTTCTATAGAGAGGCTTTATTTAGTCTAGTGTGTCAACTAAGGGTTATACTATTTTTTTGGGAAAATTTCAAGGGATAAATTTGTTTTTCTGTCGATTAACAATTCTTAAATGAGGTGATGGTGGATAAATAATATCATATCAACATAGTGATGATTTATTTTACTAGTTCAACATAGCTCATTGTTTCAGGGGGATTGATTTGTATTTATTAAATCAGTAGATCCATTTTAGGGATGGTGAAATTTTGAATACTACTTTTTGATATCCTTATGGCCATTATGAGTTCATTTTTTATGTCACATTGAGTTACAAACACTCTATCTATGTTCTTAGTACTAGTGAATGTAGTGTTATTTGACTGTTTCGATCAATTCATAGTGGGTTTCATTCAAAACATCATTTTATTCTTGGTATATATGTAGGAGTATCAAAAACCATTTTCGAATATGTTTGGTGTTCTTCGGTGTCATCAGCTACTTCGGAATCTATCAATGTGCATGTTATGGTCTCATGAGGTCTATTTCATGAATTTTAGTTGTATTATGATGATTCAGATCCTGGATTGGGTTGTGTGTGGATTCAACATGTGGTGGTTATCTTTTACAGGTATCAGTATTTCTGGACCCATGAATATAACTATGATACCTATGATCTTTATCTTATTGTGCTTGGGTTTTTTTGATGTTTTGTGGATCAATCCTTATCAGTGAGTTCTTTGTGGACTTTATAGAAAAAAATATTTTGAGGTATGTATTATCCTTTTGTGATTTTATTTTCATTAGTGTCAATTTATTAATACCATATAGGAATATGACTTAAAAAGTTATTATACAATAGTGAATGGGAAAAGTTTGGTTGATACTTTGTGCAAGAAGTCACAGGGAGATGACTTCTTTTAGTCAAAATATGCCTACAAGGTTATGGAGGATCTCTCTGATATGCTCATTGATATTTTAGTAGTTTATATAATAGATAGTCTTCTTTAAATTATGGTGTGGTCATTAGTAGTGTAGTAGGATGAATAGTTGTAGATCTTGGAATACTACAAAGAGTTCAGGAAAGATTGAGTTATCAGTGGTGAAGCTCTTGAGGGGTTATCCAAGGATGGTCAAAACTATATGCAGTTTTATGTCAGGCTATCTATTATTTTTATGGTACATTATTGAGCTATTTTTGGGTTCGAAATCTCACCATTTGTTTTACATCTTGGGGTGGTGAAGATGTATTGTACATTTTGTGGACAAATTTTGTGTCCTACGATAAATATTTCTATCATAGAGATTGTATCTCGATTTTTGGGTTTTTAGAGGGTGAAGGTTAAGAATTGTTTTCCTCAAGGAATGATTTAACCACTTAATATTACCCATTGGAGGCGGGATTACATATCAATAAACATTATCACCATATTAGAAAAATCATTATGAGTATTTGATGCTACAGGGGTGACTTTATAGGACATGATAGAGTTACATAACTTCTTAGTGATTGAGGAGTTCAGCATAGTGTGGGTTTTTTGAGGCTATATATGGTGTAGGTGGGAAGGCTTCATTGGGTTCTCAAGAAAATAATATTTTATCATGATCTATTCATTTCATTGAGCGATTTCATAGGTCTATATTAACCATTTGGAACTTATTTTTTTCTTTAACTCCACTTTTCATCAATGGAAGGATTATCAAACATAAAATGCTTTATAGACACTAGGGGATATGTTTTGTGCACGAATTCATGATTTTGAAGTCTTGTGGGTGAGACACATACCAATAAGGAAGTTTTCATACCATAATAATTTTCACTCTACCCTTGTTATGTTTTTATAAGATAATTTTTTATTATCAACATTTCTGATCCCGATTATAGTAGTGCAATGATTGGGAGTCAAATTACTCATATTGAAGAGTTTTTAGGGAAATAAAGAGAATTTGATTGAGATCCATGATTGAATAAAGTCAACACTAGGTCATCATAAGATCTATGTTGTCCATAGGTGGATACATCTGATGTATGTAACCAGAGATAGTGTTTCTGAATGTATCTTTTCATCATGGTAGTAATGGTTCAAGATGGCTACCATGATTCATAGATTCATCAGTATCTTCATAAAAATTACCACATAATTGATAGTTTAGACTAAAGAGTTTAAGGTGATGAGACCTTTGAGGATAGGTTGTCTGAGATCTTGGACCATAATAAGATGGTTCTACATAGTTTTGTTATTCCCTTATATCGAATCTAATTGAATTATATTTACATGAAAGAAAAAAAACATGGGGAAGGATTCATAGTTTTATTCTTTATATCCCATGTAAGTATATGCATTATTTTTTTTATTGAGAAACTATGTTTCACTATTGTTTTTATATGGATGGATGTTGTTGATTCATGTTTTTAACCTTGTCTCATAGATGTGGTACTTTTTTTCTTGATACTGTGATATATGTAAGATGTATTTTAGGGTGTGGTTGTTTAATACCATTTTATATCCATCACTGGATTTTTTAAAATTATCATGGATGATAATTATATGAGAGATATCTAATGTGGGGTTCATGTTTTATATGACCCCTTCCATTATACATTTTCAGTGTAGTGTTTTTTTGGATAAATGTTGAAGGGTAGAAGTCATATTTCATATAAAATTGTGTTGTTTCATCTAGAATCGATGGTTGTGGATATAGATTGTAGGCTATGTAGTGGAGGGTATTTGGAGATGGAATGTTATACCATGGTTACTTATCATATGTAATAGTGAAATTTTGTGGTAGACTATATGGAATAGCTTATCCATTGTATTGTTTAGGATCAGGATGAGTGGTTCTGGTGCGTCATCCTATTGAGAGGTAGATACAATGTGGATATAATATACACCATGGGGTTCCTTTTCATATTACATTTTCTCTATTTGTCTTGGGTTAGCTATGGAATTAGAGTAGGTTAAATTTAGGAGTCATAGAAATCATTATTCCTTATCTCTATGGATTATTGGGTGGCTATAGTGATGATAAAGGGTTTCACCATATCCTTACCCTAGTTTTTTAAAGTAATGGGGAAGATATATCATAGATTGTGGAATGGATTCTAGATGGTGGGTTCATATTTGAACCATTGCGGCATAGACCTTATTGAAGAACTATGGTATTGGGTAAAACCACATATATTATGTCATGAGGAATAAAATTTCATTTTTTCCCATTTTTTTACAATGTATTGAACCATGCGAGGTCAACAAGAACATTCACCTGATACAACCTGTCAAATGGCCTAAAGTATATTCCTGATTACCACAGGTTGGAAAAAAGCATCTGGTATATAAAAAAGTCTCTTGGGAATAGTGTTTCATGTGAAAAATTGGTATAACTCATCCATGGGGTAGGATTTTCACATCAATAAAAAATTAGAGTCAACATACATAAATAAGAATCTATAGTAACATAGTATATTTAGTGAAGATACCATAAATTTATCAAACATTATAGAAAAAAATTCATACCAAGGTTCATATACAGATATATCGAGTCATTGATCGAAAACTCACTAGGATTTAATAATATTGACCAAGACTATAAATACATTTTTATCAATACAAAATCCTAAAAAAATCGACATGATCTAACTCCATGACACAATATATCCTCTATAAAATATTGAATGATGTTAATAAAGAATTTATACAATGCTACATGGTACCCTTTCCCTTCTTTATTTCTTATATACATAATCTAAATTTGTTTTTGACCTGTGTAGGGTGTAATTGTCAAGGATAATAATATAACTCCATGAATATTTTTAGGAATATTACACATGAAAGCCAAATAATTAAGTTCATAAACTCTTTAAAAAGAATAAAATACTTTGAAAACAGTTCATTTCCATATAATCTATTGAAATACCATTGGATGCCCATTTAAAATTAAAATATGTTTTCTAAAACAATTCAAAACATGGATAATATAATAAAAAATTCCATATGGGAATAAAATTATCAACATACCCGATAAAACATAAGAATTTCAATAATAACATCGTCTACATCATCATATAACATATCCGTGTAAAAACGCATAACATATCTCATCAAAACAATCATGACACTATTATAATTAAAAATGAATATAGACCAATATATATTGAGAAATATAAGCCCATATATCCAACCATAAGTTTCAAATGTCAGTGTGAAAATAAGTATTTTAGCAGGAAATGAAAAATGGAGTTTCTTAAAGTCATCCATATACTCACCTCCCAGAACACTCATGGTCTTGCAGGAACAAAACGGAATAACTAATGGTATGATTCCCCAATGTTACTATTGGTCCTTTATACAACCCCTAACTCACACACCATTTATCTCATGAGCTACTACATTCCACTGTTAAAAAAAAGGTATTAAAATTGATCAACATTTTTCAAATCCTTTACATTTGAAAAAATTTTGATTTCAATGAAATGTCATCCAAATATGTAAACCCATTTCAAAAACCAATTTATAAATTCACATGAAAACATTAATCCACATTGATAAACATTATCAAACGTATTGTTTTCACACAAGACACACCCATTTTAAAAACCCTATTCAGACACCCGAATTTCTAAACCAATCCATAAAGAAAAACTATAACGGGATAAACACAACCAAAAATAATTTATCTGGAAATGAAGAAAACACTAACCACAGCAGATTGATAATTTAAAGGAAATCCATTTAAAAAGATATTAAATAGGTACATAATCCATGAATTAGGTCCCACCCTATTTCCCTTTTATGATAATCACCTGAAAGAGGAATATCAAGTACTCAAACACCTAATCCAAAAGAGAAAAAACCCTTTCACCTATTACACACACAAGATTTGGCCAACACCGCTCATAGCATTAAACAATTTTAATGAAATGAAAAAACAAGCATAGAGAATGGGTATGTCGTAATAAACCCATCTGAAATTGAATTACCACAAGACAATTGACCTTTAATACAAGTATAAAGCACCACTATGTTATAGGGACTTCTTCAATGAAATGGAAAATGATTTTAACATAACTGGGGAATGAAAAATAGGCCAAAGGGTTATAAATTTCATAAGGGTAATATGAATAAATTATCAATTTATATGTTATCTAGACAATCATTAGGTTATCAACACATGATTACGAAAACCACTTCCCAATCATATATGGATATTTTTCCTCCAACAATTGTGTTGCACGGTTACTCCTTTGTATCAAACGGTTCAAAAATACATGATCAAATCGTGAAAACCCCTACGGTCACACTCTATAGCCCCCTGAAATGGTTTTTTTAAACAGTTATAAAAAACATGAATTATCCATTTGAATTGGTTTATATTCTCAAAAACACCCTTTTCGGTCCCTCTGATCCTACGAACTTTGATAAAAAACCAAAAGGGTAAGAAAAACTCCAAACTAGTCATTCTAATTATGGTTGTCATAATTTCCCTCTCAAAATATAGAGTCGCTCAAACAATTCTCTATTTTTATTTCTATTTTAGACCTTATGACACCTGATGGCCTCATTTATATTCATTAAATCACCTTTTATAGGTTTTATCCTTAGGCTTCATGAGATCATCTATTGTTTATCCTAGTTTGTTTTTATATCTTCTCTATTTTTCCTTCTATCTTCTATTCTATCTACCATTTTGATGGATGTTTATCTCATAAATTTTTATGTGATTTTCTCTAATGATTTATTTATTGTTCAATATGGGTGAGTTTTCCTTGGATTAATTTGTTTCCTATATGTGAGATGATTAGATATTAGTGTTTGTTCATACATTATTTATAAGATAATGGTTAATTATGATATTGAGGTAGGGTATTCTCTACCTATCATTCATTATGTGAAAGTGTGAAATTATTATTATTTTGTTTCTATAGGTAAAATGTGGAATTAACATAAAATGATAGGAATAATATTAAATAATGAATCAGAAAGTGATAGTGTGATCAAATGTGAATATGATTTGTTTCTGATGCCTTTTTTGATATTCTAAATTGTGTGGTGTCTATTTATCTAGTTTTTTTGTTTTTTATAATGGTCATTGTGATTTAAATTGGATAAATAATTAATTATTTGTAATAACTACTTGATTAATGAAAGAGGAATATAAATTAATTTTCATTCTACATTGAAATTATTAAATATATAATTTTAGTTGGTCAAGACTTATTTATTGTTCTTAGAAATTAATATATGATTACTGTATGATTCTTATTTCTGAATCCAATGCATAAAGTATCAGTTAATTGTAATATTTTAATGAAAATGGTGTTTTCTAGATATACATTCTTGGGTAAGAGAGATCATGTCCTTGTTTGTTAAAGGAATGTATTCCTTTTATTCATATCCTTATTTGTCCATTGATTTTACGTGATTAAAATATATTCCAATGTAATGTGATTGATTATAGTATGATAGGTACTTTTTGATTTAATGGGTGGGGTTGGGTATAATATGGGTATATAGTGTGTTTTGAGAGAAGGGATGGCTTTGTGCCTTTCTTCTGAGTTGGGGTTTATGTGGGATATATGGTTTAGAGAAGAGTGGTGATTTCCTATTTCCAAGTTATTGAGTAATAATTTTCTTTGGTTCAGGTTAATGAAAATAGTTTCCCAATTTTCTTTTTTACTTTATTTTCTTAATGATTGAGGGTTTTATATATTTTATTATGCATTCCATATAAGTATTGCGGTTGGTTTGTGAACAATGAGTGCTTCTCCATTTGGTAGATTCATATGAATCATAGAGGGCCATAGATAATCAAATTTTACATTAAATAATCAATAAAATCATGGGATGGGGTGTTATTGTTTGTAGTAATGATATAATTCAATTAAATTAGAAACCATTAGTTGGTTGGAATTTAATTTTATAGAAACATGAAAATAAAATAATGAAATTGGAATGGGAATTATAAACAATGTTTTTCTGTAAAGGTATTAAATTATTTAAAGGAAATTCCTAATTCGGTGTAGTGGAAGTAATTTATATAAAAAATAAAAAATGGAAATGATTAATGGTTTTTGAAGCTTTATTGTTTTTTGGTTCCATAAAATAATTTTCATTGTCCTTAGTAGAAATAGTAAAGTGTCATGTGAGATGATAGATGATTTGGGTGTAATGCTAGGTGATTTCCATTAGTATGGTTATGTGTGATATTATCCAAATATATTATTACTATAAACACTTCACCACTAGATTTAGGAGGGAGTAAAATTACCAAATTTTTTGGATATCATTTTTTTTCTCAACATCTAGTTCGGTAGTGGAATATATGACTAAATTCACTCTATTCCATCTATTCCCTTCTATGGTGGAAATATGAATAGTCATATCTTAGTAGATGGAAATTATGGAAGAGGGTACATGTATATGAAATATTTGATTGATCATACTAATAACACATTTTATTAAATGTTGTTGTATATTACGGTTATAGAATATAATTTATTCTATCTTTATTGATTTGGTTTTTCTATAGGAGTACTTTTCATGTATAATGAATTTACATAGCTTTCAGTTTAATTTAGATTTACTATTTATTAATGATATGTGGTTATGACAGAATTAATATAATGTAAGATGAAATATGATTGAGATATGTATGCACTGAGTATTGGATAACATTTTAAAGGGATTATACTAATTGATTTTTTCATTTTTCTATGAGATCGACTAACCAGTGAGGAAGAGGAATTTAAATACAATTAACATGTGTTTGATTTGGTATGAAAATTATTACTTGTATGTGGTACAACATGAGAATTACTTAATGAGGATTTGATGTAGTTTTATTTATTTAAATAAATAATTTATTTTACTTTCATATTCATTGGGATTCAGTATGCTTATTCCACATTTTCTTAAGTGGATCCAGTAAATATACCATTTAATATACATATATTCTCTCACTATTTTCTTATATATTATTATCTGGTCTATAGGAACTGTTTAGTTACCACATCAGATATTATAATCTATGAGTGGTTTTTAGATATTTTTTTAGATCATGGTCACTACCTAGAATTTGTTGGAACTTTATAGTTTCTATCCATTATGTATGATATTACATTCATGTATTTGAATTTATTCTTTATTTATGATATGAAGTTTGTTGGTTTATTTTATCACAAACCATATGCTTAAATTTTCATACAATGGCTAATTCCTCCCATATTTATGTATTTTAGTTGATATTTTCTAGTCACTAACATGTGTCCTATTAAAGGTGGGATTTGGTGGTTATCTCCATCTCTTAATTGATTTTATATGAAGATTACTAGTGGAGTGGGTGGAGAAGGTCATGATACCACATAAATTTAAATGTACCTAGTTGTATATTGGCATCAAAATGGGATCATCCTATAAGATTGGCCCATGAAAGAGTAGATTAATCATCAGGTAGTGAACATCACCCACTATAGTGATACTAATTCTCAAACGGTCCCCTATAAAATTAGGTTTCGATGGAATTATCCTCAAATTCATCAATAAAATTGATACCCTTAATATAATGTGAGAATTGAATTCATTATCTTAGATTCATCACCAGTGAGGTACCAGGTTATCCCATCAAATCAAAAGACATGCTTATTTCTTTCTATTAATGACTTCTTTTTCATGGAGTTCCCCAGACAGTGCCATTGTTTTCATGTAAATTCCAATTCCTTGCATCCTTCACAAGATTTATTTCATAAAACCAAATACTATTTTCCATTTTATATATTGGAAAATATTTCCATGGGTCATATCATCATGTTATAGTTTGGTATTTCATTTTCATATTTACATCCACTAACAATTTAACAAAATAGATTGAGAATATAACACACAAAAAAGTAGGTACAATGATTTTCATCATTTTTGTGATGTGAAATATCATTACCAGATTTGGTGTCACTCAAACAATATTGAATAAAATGACAACAACTATTTTTCTTTTTACTTGAAGATATTGTACCAATAGTATAACAACCAGTCCAACCACTCATTTCAATACCATTATTCAATAAATGGAATCATATATGCCTTGAACAAGACTGTATCCTGTATTCTTCATAAGATGGTGAATAGGGATAAGAATCCATGGTCAGGGAAGCTTAATTTTCTTTTTTGGACTTATTGTACCATAATTCACACTACTGTTTTAGAGATTTCATATTTAATTATTTATGGGAAATAAGAAATATCACCCCTGATGGATCATATTCTTTGACTTTCCATGTCCATCCATAATCCACTTATACATGATAAGAACCCAAAAAAGTTAATTTATAAAATAAAATACAATGATTAGAAATGGATGTTCAAATTTCAAAACCATGAGATTGACCATAATTGGTTGGTGAGTGTTTCACACATACTAATTAAAGGTTTCTAATAAAATCATAACAAATTTTCATATTATTTACCATGTTTGTTCCATAATAAATTAGATTTCACAAGGAAATTTTCTTATGTAGGAATCCAAATTTCTTAGAAAACATCCCACCTATACAATTATTATCTACATAGCCTAATTTTGGTAGCATGACTATATAATACACAACCACTTCATGTACTCACTATAAGAAATTAATTTACATTATTGTGGTCTGGAAAATAATTCCTAATACAAAAAAGATTGTTATAATCTATGATAGCCATATTTTTTATGTATCAGCTAGATCTGAGTAACATAACATTATATATTCTAGTGTTTGATCATTCTAAAATAAGGTGAGTCTACACTAAATAAACTCTATGAAATTTAAAATTAATTAAAATACCCCATTTTACTCTTTTCCATTCAAGGATTGGGTTTCCATTATTCTTATTAAGTCCCTTGAATTGCACGTTTGGTCCTTGTTACATGAACATAAACTGTATGAAACCTATGTAATCATCTCATGGAGTTAAACTACACAGATAATAAATTCCCCATGCAGTCACTCTTACACGACATGGGTGTTCTCCCTATCCCATCTTGTTTCTAACTCAAAGCATGAATTTTGTGTATTTTATATTTTGATTGATTTCCTTGATTAGTGAAATTGAGATGCCTCACATTTTTAATAAGGGAATAAATTAAAAACTATCCACCTGATGTTAAATTAAAATATGTTTTCACCTTCTTAAAGATCATAAACTTATTAAACAATCCATTCAAGTATGTATTATCTCCCAGTCTTGATATCAAGATCTGTGTAAGTGATCATCGACACATGAACCCCCAAAAGTGTAAAATTCAAATACCTATAAATACTATATTTTTCTTTAATTCAATTCCTATAGTATATATAGTGAAGCATGGATAAACTATCATAGAACCTCTTATAAATCCAAGGATCCCAAATTTATATGTTTACATTTTTGTCTGGACCTCCTTATCCAAATTGAGGTTTCTCAATGGCCCTATCTTAAGCTGAAACCCAATCTCCATCCCCTAAAGATTTGTTTTCATATATAAATTAATGGGATAATAAGAAATATGTGTGGTATGATTCATGTTCATAAAAAATATGTAGTGGTGCATGAATCTTCTATCCTAGGACCAATAATAAATCTCTAACACTTAAAACACCCTTATTATTGAATAGGATATTATTCCATGTATGGATTCCCACTATACACTTATCACCCATATCATTGTTTTTTTCAAGGATAAATATATCCCCATTGAATTATTGTCCTCACTATAAGGCATGGAAATACATAGTTTAGGTTTTTTTCACATGGTGTTAAATTGAATATTACTTAGTCAACAATATATACATCCAATGATATATATGTTTGTCTATTTATGATAATTATTTCTCTTTTGAAGGATCTAGGTCCATATAAGGGGCCTTAGTGTGTTAATAAATAATTACATTTCCGTAAATGTGATTTATATATTCATGAAGGATTTTTTTCTCAATAAGAACAATGAGTTTATTGATTCATAAACTATAAGAAAATGTAGTGATTCATGGATATCCTATCTGTTGCCCTGCCACATATACTAATCAAACACCCACCATGTCATTCCAATGATTAAACCACTTATTTCATATCATTTTTTCTTTTACAGGATCATCATTATGAAAAGTACATCTTAAGGTTTAAATAATATAGATTTGTTAGAAACACGCATATAGTGGTCCTAATCATATGACATCGAACGGTAGAATATTTTCATCCCCATAAAATGATGGTAAACTATGTAACTTAAGGTCTGTATTGTGTGACCTTATACTATAGAACATTTAATAACATTTCACATGAATTTAAAATTCATGACATAGGTTCATAATTATATGAACTTAATCAAAAAATATACGATTCATTATCACATGATAGTAAATATCATGATGCCTGATACTCATAATATGACATTAAACTATAGAACTTTAAGTGCATTGTGTTGCATTTGTTGTCAATGAGGCATGAAGTTGTCATGGAATGAATGGATGTCAAGGAATGTCAAGATGTGAATGACAAAGGTTGTGATGGTGATGGTGATGAATGGAGAATGGCCATGGTACTAAGATGCATGTCACTTAGGAGATTCACTAAGTGACATAGGATGTTGTGGTTGAAACATTCCCTATAAAAATCTGACGATTGTTGAACTGATCCTTAAAGTTCCAAGCACTTGTATCAACTGGATACAATGACACAACAAGCTCTAGAAGGCCATGCATTGTTAAGACAATGCATGAGGAGATGAAGATGATCCATCCACACTTCCTAAGTGGATGAAGTGAGCTGATGAAGACCATGCACTATCTCTTAGTGCATGATGAATTGAATATGGTCCAACTTGATCTCTGATTGGACCATTGAAGAATGTTGATGAATTATTTGAATCAGGAGAATCGGTTGAAGGAAGACCCTTTGGGAATTCCATTCTTAAATATTGAATACATGATGAAAAGAGAATAGATGAATTCCTAAGAAGAAGAGAAATGGAAGAGGATGGTAGAAGAAGAATGGCTTAGAGGAAGAGGGCCTGGCATTTGGCTTATACTCATAGGAGAACTTTGTATTTGACAAAGTCTTATTCATGACTTTGCCAAAAAATATGGCCAGCCATGGACACCTTGAGGGTTCAACCCCAAGGCATGGGCGCTAGGCACCACACACATGGGGGAACCCGTGGGGCGAGCCCAGGGCGGTAGGACGCACCCAAGACACCGCATAGGCGTCTGGGGCACGCCCGGAGGAGCGCAGTAGGGGCGCATGAGCGCACCCGTGAGTGTCAGGCAGTGCAGAATGGGCGCTAGGTGCGCGCCCGCAGGCGTGAGTGGGCGCAAAGCGCGCCCTGCAGAGAGAACACGGTGCAGGGCGGCACCGTGGAGGGAGAGGATTCAACTGAGCGGCTGTAGGGAGAGCTTGGGTAATAAGCCGCGTGAAAACAGGAGGCCGCTTCGATGTGGGACGCGGAAAAATCCCCGGGAGCGCATCCTGGCCGCACGATTGATCGCGCGCCAGATCTCCGCCGCTCATCGCATCGCGCCATTCGCGATCTGATCCAGGCCGTCCAAAGTCTTCTGATCACCTGATCCAACGTCTCCCCATTCGTCCTCAACCTCAAGCCATGCCAAAGCTTCCCGCGTGCCTCCGTCGAACCAGGAGCAACCCGAGCACGGTTTTTGAGTTCCCGACCACCTCCGAGCAAACCAAGACCTCCATGGTGATCGTCTGGCCTCTACGAACACATTCATGTATAAATATGAGTTTGCATGCGATGAGAAGAAGAATTTGAGATTTGGCCGAAGGCAAACCGAAGGTGCCGAGGCCATGTGGTGTTCGTGCTTTGCATGCATGGGCCTAAACAGAGGCATGCACACGTTCCATGCACGTAGAGGTGAAAGAAAAGGAGGAAAATAAAAAGAAGAGAGAACCCGCGTGTAAACAGATGAGAAACGAGATTTGAAAAAATCTTTAAAGAACCGAAATCTTCGGGGTTTCGAAAGATATCTCACGCGGAGGACAGAGGCTTCTACTGCCTATAAAAAGAGAGGCTGAACTCTCGTTTTTGCTTGCTGATTCTTTGAATATTTGAAGTCCCGTGAGAGCCTTTTGTGCCTCGTGAAGTTTGGAGCTCCGCGGAACCCACTTGCGCGACGAAGCAGCCCGAAGCCACCCTTGGCTTCGTGAAGTCCCTTTTGCGCATATTTGCGCAAAAGAAGTTGGAGGAGACCCTGTGCGCATCCCTTGCGCGACAGGAAGGAGCCGAGCCGCATCACCTTCGCGCCTTCGTGGTTCATTGAGGCTTGTGCGACAAAAGCGCCCGCGGCAGTGTTGCACCCTTGCACACTTGAGCCTGCGCGGCATTTGAAGACAAGAAGAGGGCCACACCTCCTTGCGCGCCTAGTTTGAGTTCGGGTATATTGAGACAAATACACTTAGTGTGTGTGTGCAAATTGAAGAGGAAGAACCCGAGGCTTGGTTGTGTGTGGAAGTGAGAGAGCAGACTTAAACCTTGTGTGTGCACATTTTGAAGAACAAGAACACCCTATGGCCATTTAAGTGTGTGCCAAGTGCTAAGAAGACCCCACATTGTGTGTAAAGTGAAAAAAGGACGAGAGGAAGTGTGTGAAAGTGGAATAGGCCGTAGCCAAGTGTGTGTAAGTGAATAAGTCCAAAGACCACACCTAGTTGTGTGAAAAGTGGAGAACCTTGTGTATGCAAATTGAAGAACACACCTTGAGTGTGTGTGTGCAAAAAAGAAACAAGTTGGCCGAACCTATGTGTGTGCACTTAGTGGTGTGAACACACTTAGAAGAAGTGGAAGACTCTCACACTAAAGTATAACACACATTCAAGTGTGTAAGCAAATTGAATAAAGTGTGTGAAGAAGTGAGAAGCTGGTGTGTGCTTAAAGATACTACACCCTTTGTGGGTTTATTGCACCAAGAGAAGGAAAGAGGAGAGTGCATGCATGCATGCATGCACATGCGCATGTAATCAAAGTTCAAATCTGCTTGTGTGCATTTGAGTTGTCCAAGACCAGAAGATCTTGAAGAATCAGAGTCTCCATGCATTCAGTGCATGAAGTTGAATTCCTGTGAGACTGGACCAGACTGAAGTTAAAGACATCAATTGTCTGAGTATTCAGTAATTGGAGAGAGGCCAGGTCATCCTGAGAAGAAGGAGATAAATCCTGAGCAAGATGAGAAGACCTGATCAACTCAAGTGATCAGAGGTACAGAGCAAGGCCAACAGTCCTTATCCCAGACTGCTGAAGATACTTGAAGAAGCTTAAAGTGAAGAAGAGCTACTCGTGTGACTCGAGGAGCCAGGAGAAGCCCCCTGTGAGACTCAGGGTGGAAGAAGTCTTTGTGGGATTCTGGAGCAGGACAGTGGGACTCTGGTAACACTGTGAGACACAGTATAAAGACCCTCCTGTGGGACTTAGGAGAGATACAGTGGGACTCTGTATCGACCATTGTAATACTAACCGATTATAATGGAAGAAACCATGTTGGGGCATATAACCAACATGGCAAGGACGTAGGCCTTTGGTGCCGAACCTTGTAAATCCTTGTTTCCAGTGCCTTTACATTTACTGCATCATTCGTGGAAAGGTGAGAGATACAAGAAGAGTGGATCGAGGCTTTAACCAGCCATAGAGGTTTAATTGATTAAGAATCAATTACTAAAAAGTTTTAAGGGATCACTGATTCACCCCCTCCCACTCTCAGTGATTCACACTGATCTGGGCACTTCAATTGGTATCAGAGCAAGGTTACCTCTAAAAGATCCAAGGGAGTCTTTATAAAGTGCAGATTTGAGGAAATGAGTGACCAGCCTCAAATGGAGATATCTGCCAAGACCTTGAAAAAAAGAAAGAAGAACCAGGCCATGAAGATGAAGAAATCCTGTCCTAGCTGTGATGAAGTTGGAACAATGAAAGATCTTCAAAATGCAATCGAATATCTTCAGAAGATAGTCCCCAAGGAAGTGGCAATGTGTATAGCTACAGGCATCCTTGATCTTCAAGAAGAAAAATCACAGTTAGAAGAAGAAGCCAATGCAATGGTAGATCAATTGGCAAAAAGGGTTGGCATAACCAACACTCTCATAAAGCTGGTGAAGGCTAAAGATGAAACCGTTTCTCTTTGAAATGAAAGATATGAAGACACTGCTGAAGAATTGCAAAGAAGCCTTTCTGAGAAAGAATTCTTTAAGACAATGGTCAAAGAAGTTTTCCATGCACTCGAGAAGTTGCACAAAGTGTCAATGAATGTCAGAGATGCTCAACTCGATGACAAAGTCAAAATGGTGAAGGAGCTTGGCAATTCATTGCTAGAAATGAATAAGGTGCATGAAGACCAGATGAAACAACTGGTGGAGAATTGGGAAGGAAAGCTAAGAACTATTGAGGATGAGAAGAACTCCCTCAACATGAAATACTTAGAACTAGAGGTGATATTGAAAAATCAGCAATCACCCAAAGCTAAATCCTCCCAGTCAGCTGAAAGAAGAAATTTTGCTACTCAAGTATGCATTGAGCAGGATGATTCTAAAAGAAAGACATCCTCTAATAAAATGGCAACATCTTCTAAAAAGAAGGCACCATCCATCCCATCTTATACTCATGTTTCTAAAAGTGTTTCTACTAAAAGTGCAAGACGGAAGAATGAATCCAAACAAGTATGGATGAAGACAGTGAAGAAAGAATGCTCTCCAGAAACAACACAGCAAGTCAAGAAAAGTACCCAAAAATCAGAAGGACTGAAGAGGTCAAGATTTTTGGGTCATTGTTGGTGTTGTAATAAGTATGGGCACTGTGCAAAGGATTGTTGGTACAATTCACTGAATGTCAAAGCACAAAGGAAGCCCATTCCAAGGGGGAGCATGCCAGAGGAAAAGAAGCAGCATCCACAGGTCCAGAGACATCTGTTTACTGCAAATAGATTTGGATTACTTGACAACATCTGGGATGATTGCAAAAGTGGTCAAAAAGATACATGTCAATCTCCAACTGTATCCAGAGCTAAAAAGAAGAAAAGATCACAGAACCTGGCTCAGAAAGAATCCTTGGGAAGAAAGCATAAGAAATTGGAAGATGCTCCCAAGAATATTATGAAAAAGGAAGAGAAGTCCTTGGAATTCAAATCCAATAAGGGTGATGCATCAAGAAGAGCCACCAAGAAGACATGCTTCTACTGTGGAAAGAAAGGTCATACCATGGATCTTTGCAAACAAGCCATGGAAATCAATAGAAGCCAACTGAACTCAAACAGACAATCAATCCAAAAGAAGCAGAAGAGATTGATTGAAAATAAGTTGCCTAAGAGAGGTAGCTTGACAGCATCAAAGGAACCATGTGAAACTTCCAGAACTGAGGCCACACTTCCAAATGACTTGTTAGTCATATGGCCAAATCAGTTGCAACTTGCCAAAGATCTGCAGAGAGCTGAAGATGAAGTTCTGGCAATTTCTAAGGCAAAAGGGAAGAAGAAACTTTCACATGAAGATGTGTTGAGATCCACACCAGTACAAACATAATTGAAGATCAAATGTGCAAGTGTGAAGAATGGTGAAAATGGGACATCTCGGTTGAGAGAATCTTCTCAACCTTGTTGTTCACATTGATGAACCAAGGATGTTCCATCTTATTCCCCAATCACTTGTATTTACATGTGCTAACACTGCAGGGAATTGAAGATGATGATCATTCTCAGCTGGAGGATGGTTTGGAAGGAATGGAGTGCACCCCTTGAGGGGGAGCCAATCTGGAGAAGATGATATTTTGGGATTTAATACCATCTTGAGAAAAGTAAAGGTATTCCAATCATACTTTGATCCCTTTTTTCTTAAATGTATTCATCAGGACAATTAAGTGGGTGTATTGATTGAAGGCAAATGGATGAAAGGGGGAGCTTTATCTTTGCACCTGAACATTCTAATGAGTTTTGTGAAGTTGTGCAGGATTTAGCAAAATTCATTGTTATATCTGAAAAATTTCAAACCCCTAAGCATGATCTCACATGTGTAGAGAATTATGGACAGCTTTGAATTCCTTGGTCATATCACTCTTGTTTTCTACACCGGGTTAGCCCAAGTAGACTTAGAGCTGATTTACTAAAGGTTCATTGCTCAAGTGAACATGTGACATCATCCCTCTCTTAGTGATTTTCAAGAAGATGCTATTCAATGGGAGGAAGAAATATTTTTGAAGAGAGCCACACCACACCTTTGCATTTGATTTCCAATAAGGGGGAGAAAATATTGGCACACATATTGACCCATTCATATGTGCTGAAGAAGTTTATTGACAACAAATACAAAGGGGGAGATTGAAGTGCATTGTGTTGCATTTGTTGTCAATGAGGCATGAAGTTGTCATGGAATGAATGGATGTCAAGGAATGTCAAGATGTGAATGACAAAGGTTGTGATGGTGATGGTGATGAATGGAGAATGGCCATGGTACTAAGATGCATGTCACTTAGGAGATTCACTAAGTGACATAGGATGTTGTGGTTGAAACATTCCCTATGAAAATCTGATGATTGTTGAACTGATCCTTAATGTTCCAAGCACTTGTATCAACTGGATACAATGTCACAACAAGCTCTAGAAGGCCATGCATTGTTAAGACAATGCATGAGGAGATGAAGATGATCCATCCACACCACCTAAGTGGATGAAGTGAGCTGATGAAGACCATGCACTATCTCTTAGTGCATGATGAATTGAAGATGATCCAACTTGATCTCTGATTGGATCATTGAAGAATGTTGATGAATTATTTGATTCAGGAGCATCGGTTGAAGGAAGACCCTTTGGGAATTCCATTCTTAAATATTAAATACATGATGAAAAGAGAATAGATGAATTCCTAAGAAGAATAGAAATGGAAGAGGATGGTAGAAGAAGAATGGTTTAGAGGAAGAGGGCCTGGAATTTGGCTTATACTCATAAGAGAACTTTGTATTTGACAAAGTCTTATTCATGCCTTTGCCAAAAAATATGGCCAGCCATGGACACTTTGAGGGTTCAACCCCAAGGCATGGGCACTAGGCACCACACACATGGGGGAACACGTGGGGCGAGCCCATTGCGGTAGGACGCACCCAAGACACCGCATAGGCGTCTAGGGCACGCCCGGAGGAGCGCGGTAGGGGCGCATGAGCGCACCCGCGAGTGTCAGGCAGTGCAGAATGGGCGCTAGGTGCGCGCCCGCAGGCGTGAGTGGGCACAAAGCGCGCCCTGCAGAGAGAACACGGTGTGGGGAGGCACCGTGGAGGGAGAGGATTCAACTGAGCGGCTGTAGGGAGCGCTTGGGTAATAAGCCGCGTGAAAACAGGAGGCCGCTTCGATGTGGGACGCGGAAAAATCCCCGGGAGCGCATCCTGGCCGCACGATTGATCTTGCGCCAGATCTCCGCCGCTCATCGCATCGCGCCATTCGCGATCTGATCCAGGCCGTCCAAAGTCTTCTGATCGCTTGATCCAACGGCTCCCCGTTCGTCCTCAACCTCGAGCCATGCCAAAGCTTCCTGCGTGCCTCCGTCGAACCAGGAGCAACCCGAGCACAGTTTTCGAGTTCCCGGCCACCTCCGAGCAAACCGAGACCTCCATGGTGATCGTCTGGACTCTACGAACACATTCATGTATAAATATGAGTTTGCATGCGATGATAAGAAGAATTTGAGATTTGGACGAAGGAAAACCGAAGGTGCCGAGGCCATGTGGTGTCCGTGCTTTGCATGCATGGCCCTAAACAGAGGCATGCACACGTTCCATGCACGTAGAGGTGAATGAAAAGGAGGAAAATAAAAAGAAGAGAGAACCCGCGTGAAACAGATGAGAAACGAGATTTGAAAAAATCTTTAAAGAACCGAAATCTTCGGGGTTTCGAAAGATATCTCACGCGGAGGACAGAGGCTTCTACTGCCTATAAAAAGAGAGGCTGAACTCTCGTTTTTGCTTGCTGATCCTTTGAAAATTTGAAGTCCCGTGAGAGCCTATTGTGCCTCGTGAAGTTTGGAGCTCCGCGCAACCCACTTGCGCGACAAAGCAGCCCAAAGCCACCCTTGGCTTCGTGAAGTCCCTTTTGCAAATATTTGCGCAAAAGAAGTTGGAGGAGACCCTGCACGCATCCCTTGCGCGACAGGAAGGAGCCGAGCCGCATCACCTGCGCGCCTTCGTGGTTCGTTGAGGCTTGCGCGACAGAAGCGCCCGTGGCAGTGTTGCACCCTTGCACACTTGAGCCTGCACGGCATTTGAAGACAAGAATAGGGCCACACCTCCTTGCGGGCCTAGTTTGAGTTTGGGTATATTGAGACAAATACACTTAGTGTGTGTGTGCAAATTGAAGAGGAAGAACCCGAGGCTTGGTTGTGTGTGGAAGTGAGAGAGCAGACTTAAACCATGTGTGTGCACATTTTGAAGAACAAGAACACCCTATGGCCATTTAAGTGTGTTCCAAGTGCTAAGAAGACCACACATTGTGTGTGAAGTGAAAAAAGGCCGAGAGGAAGTGTGTGCAAGTGGAATAGGTCGTAGCCAAGTGTGTGTAAGTGAATAAGGCCAAAGACCACACCTAGTTGTGTGAAAATTGGAGAACCTTGTGTATGCAAATTTAAGAACACACCTTGAGTGTGTGTGTGCAAACAAGAAACAAGTTGGCCGAACCTATGTGTGTGCACTTAGTGGTGTGAAAACACTTAGAAGAAGTGGAAAACTCTCACACTAAAGTATAACACACATTCAAGTGTGTAAGAAAATTGAATAAAGTGTGTGAAGAAGTGAGAAGCTGGTGTGTGCTTAAAGATACTACACCCTTTGTGGGTTTATTGCACCAAGAGAAGGAAAGAGGAGAGTGCATGCATGCATGCATTCACATGCGCACGTAATCAAAGTTCAAATCTGCTTGTGTGCATTTGAGTTGTCCAAGACCAGAAGATCTTGAAGAATCCAAGTCTCCATGCATTCAGTGCATGAAGTTGAATTCCTGTGAGACTGGACCAGACTGAAGTTAAAGACATCAATTGTCTGAGTATTCAGTAATTGGAGAGAGGCCAGGTCATCCTGAGAAGAAGGAGATAAATCCTGAGCAAGACGAGAAGACCTGACCAACTCAAGTGATCAGAGGTACAGAGCAAGGCCAGCAGTCTTTATCCCAGACTTCTGAAGATACTTGAAGAAGCTTAAAGTGAAGAAGAGCTACTCGTGTGACTCGAGGAGCCAGGAGAAGCCCCCTGTGAGACTCAGGGTGGAAGAAGTCTTCAGTGGGATTCTGGAGCAGGCCAGTGGGACTCTGGTAACACTGTGAGACGCAGTATAAAGACCCTCCTATGGGACTCAGGAGAGATATAGTGGGACTCTGTATCGACCATTGTAATACTATCCGATTATAATGGAAGAAACCATGTTGGGGCGTATAACCAACATGGCAAGGACGTAGGCCTTTGGTGCCGATCCTTGTAAATCCTTGTGTCCAGTGCCTTTACATTTACTGCATCATTCGTGGAAAGGTGAGAGATACAAGAAGAGTGGATCGAGGCTTTAACCAGCCATAGAGGTTTAATTGATTAAGAATCAATTAGTAAAAAGTTTTAAGGGATCACTGATTCACCCCCTCCCCCTCTCAGTGATTCACACTGATCTGGGCACTTCAGAACTAATAAATCATCATTTTTGATGTCAAATTCCATTTTATATGGTTCTCAATGTATTACCATTAAGTAATCATAATTGTATTTGTCACATGACTTAGCTATCCTATATGATTGTTCAATCCTTGTAGGGGAACACAATATACATGACCCCTTTCCTATAGAAGATTCCCCTTTTAACTATAACATCATATGTCGATGTCCTCAGAATCCATATATGACCATACCATAGTGCACCACCTAGGAATATAAAATGGGGATACTTATATTTACATTACTATATGGTGATATAATAGTAACCCTCCCTTATATGTGAGTGAGATTTTTTTATAGTGAATTTTTTATATAAAAACTATGTGTGTATTGTTTCAAATTCTAGTAATATATGAAGTGAAATCTGGGGAATATATTCTATACTAAACTGTGAGTCATCATTCATATTCACCCCCTTCATGGGATCATAATTTATTATATAAAGAAAAATAATCTCTAGAGTTCCCCCCGCATATCCCAAACAACATTTTTTTCAGTAAATATTACTTCATGCCTCAAGAATATCATAATTCAATAAACCTTTCAAATCTATTTCAAATGAGGCCATCTGATTCTAATTAACACTTCTATTTAGATATGTATACACACAACCAAATATTGTTCTTTATTTATTCCATTAATATATACTTGAAACCCGAAGTGTTTTTTCTTACTAAATAGAAGGTCCTTCAAACATTATATTCCACCAAAAAACATAAAAGAACTGGTTATTATAATTTCATCAATCTTCATCCCTTATACACATATCCAATTATAACATTTCTAATCTAAGAACATTAATTTATGACTCATTATGTCATCATCACCAATTCAAATGTTATTGCGAACTCATGTAATTTCTTTCCCACATTAGTGGTCATTTTTTACATTGTTGGTCCAATCAATATGACCCTAATATATATCCAGTCACCTATTAGATAATCTGTATTAACGTTGTCATATTCATTCAAATAATTTATTCCCTTTACCTTTATAGATTAATTACCTCACCCATTAATCAATGTACTGTGGCCTTAAAATATTTTCACCTTGATCTAAGAATCATGACCTTTTGATATTTGTACCTTAGTCCAAGCATCATGATCCAATATGTTATGCACTGAGGTCAATGTTGTATGACCATAAACACTATTTACTAGTAGTTGCTAAAAAATTTCCTTAAAATAATGTTATAAGTGACATAAAAGTTACCATTATGAAAACCCCTAAATGGTGATGTGAAAATAAATAATGTGTTTACTCACTAAGCCTCCCATTTTAATAAATATAAAAAAATTAGAGTGGAAATTAAAAAATAAAAAATCATATAGTTCCCACCATATGATTACTGAAAATTTCGATCTATTCTCATAGTACTGAATGGTATATGAATAAATTATGGAAATTTCATGTGGTATTTCTCAACTGTAAATGTGTATTCCATAAAAAGAGTTGTAAATTTTTGGTATTCCAAACCATCTTTGAATGTATTTATACTTTATAAAAATATTTTTTTTCAAAATTACATAAAAATTTATAAATCTTACAGGAATATTAGTAATGAGTGTATCCACCTCCAAAGGAAAATTCAGTTTTGTTATGCATATATTGTTTTATATGGATTTGTATATGTGCTCCTAATATGGCTTCACAAACAGAATCATGTTTTCTTCCTAAGGGTAGGGTCCTTTATTCACTACATACTTTGAATCCAATGGAATAAAAACCATCATTAAATATTATCAATGATCATCCCTTTACATACATGTCCAATATCATCTTCACATATTTACACTCTTTATTTACAAAAACTATAATATAGCAGTTCAAGTGGATTAGACAAGATTGATATTATAGATACGTGATTCATAATCATCTTCAAAGAAGATATATGATAATTTATCATTAAACCATTGAATGGTCCTTTTAGTGTGACAGTAATCCATCTAATATAATCATATTGGATTTATTACCACAAAATAATATTTTTTAGTATAGTCTATATTAGAAATTTTACATTCATTCATGTCAATTTTTTCCTTCCCTTTCAAGATAAATTATATCACTCATTTGTGAGAAGTTTATTAACCTTAAATGAAAGTAATATTTAGTTCCGATATAATTAGATAAGATGCATCATCTCACACTATTATGATTTTCATGATGTAAAACTGTATAAGAAAACCAAAAATTGGAGGACATAGAATTATATGAGTCTATTTTCACTTGTAGTGCATCTCACAAATCCCAGACAAGGTTGATAAGTTGAAAAGGAAAATTAGAATAAGTCATTCCTAGCTAAAAACCTATAAATCATATCCAATAAAAAATTTTAGTACTAACTCACACAGACTCCCCAAATATGGCTTAGGTAAAAGGTAGGGATAAGATGAAAAGGGAAATATCTTGTGGGGTACACCATATAATCCTAGTCAAACCATACTCTCTAGGAACCATTTAATGAAAAAGAAATTCACCATTATATTCTTAACATTTCAATTTGAAAATTAATAAAAAATAAATAATTATGAGTCTATGGTTCTTGATCAATCTTAATAATTTTGATCATGTACCAATGTACCCCTTCTTGATCATCATCAGATTGTGTCACCACATTTCATATAAAAATGGACCAAATCTTGTTTTATCTTGGGATTTCTATATCTATACCAATCTGTGAATCCCAACAAGGATGAAATAATCCACATCCAAATGGAATAATTATAGTGTCATACTGATGGTTATATGCCTTACCAATTCACGATTCATGCCTTGGAGGGAATCTCTCTCACTCTAGTGTTTGAGAACCTTGATTAATATTTTCTATCCCATTCAATGTTAAAATTTATAAATGTAATCTTGCGATAAATTTTTGGATGTATTGATATTAATAATAAATGATAGTAAGTAAAAAATTAAGACTAATGAATTAGAAATTTATGAGAGAAAATTTATTTACATTCATTATATAAAAAATAGATGAATATTTCCAATTTTTAATCTATCCATATCATTAAATGAAAGGAAAATAAAATGAATATATATTTGATATAATCTTATAATTATTTTTATAAATCCAGATAATTTCAAGTGGAAATAAAAATTACATTCACTTTTTTGTTATCTTCAACATCCACTAACCATTTAATTTTCTCAATATGATCAGGCAATCCTCAGTTCCTTTATGTATGGACCTCAAAATCGATTGTATATTTCTATAGATGTTTTTTAAATATTCTAATTGAACCTTGTGGTCTTAGAAATTTTTAGACTTCATGGCTATCAAATAACAAATCTAGGATTATCCAAAAAAAATTATTAACCTCTTTTATGGAACCGTCCACATTATCCACTTGACAGTTTGAACTTTTTAATAAGTGTAGAATTATTTATTGGCCATTAGTAAGCCTCAAAAAATTAAGACATTTAATATGAGGGATGACATGTTCCTGTAGTTAAATTTATCTAAACCGATGCTATAAATGATCTAATGAATTCAATATACCTTACCAATGATCTCCTCCAACTGAGTAACCATAACAATATTACGAACATGGAACCAATCCCTCTTCATTATAACTTGATATTAAATAAAAACACCAAGACGTATGGTCAGATAAATTGCATCTATATGTATATATTTATGAATAATTTTTATAAAGGATGAATCAAATCCATATGGTAGTATTGGTATAGAGGAATTGTCAACCAGTACTCCCTTGCTGGGTATGTGGACTAACCTTGTAGATGTTTTCTCATCATGTGGTTTTCTTACAACTGGAATAATAGAATGAATACCACGAGTACATTGTGTATCATCAATTTCTAGTGATGATTTGATTCTCCCATTAAAACAAAGTTAGTCTAAATTGAGGACTCCATTTTTTCATAGGTTGTTTGGTTATAAGACCCTCCAGTTCAATGATCCACTCTAAGTTAACATTTAGTAGAGGAATCTAGAAATCTGTTGTCATATTAAAAATTAAGACAACCCCTTCCCACATAGCCCCTAGGTATCTTTTTACCCATGAATTTAAATAATCCCCTTATAGGTTTATAGGATAACTAATAGGAGACAATACTATGTAAATATTTGAATCGTCCCATATTAGAATTTACTGGAGATGATTCATGGTAATAATATTTCATTCAATAGTAAGCTTGTTGAAAGGATGTGAAGATACCATCTCTATGAATTAAAAATGGATTCAAAAATTTGAAGTAGAATAAGGATTGAATACGACCATCCCATAGATTTGGTGCACTAAATCCCCTTTCGAAAAATGAAATTATCACGGAATGCTTTTATTAGGAGTTTTTTCTATTTTTAACAATTATTATAATTATAGAATTATTATAAAATGTTATAGATAAATTACAAAAACAACTTTGGATTTTAGTGACATTTTTAGTACATAAATATATCTACTACCAACTAGATGTTGTTAAGTATCAGGATATAAGACATAACATTGAGGGTTATGCTCATAATTTCCAATAAGGGGAATTATTATTTCAGCAATCATTATCTAATATAGTAATTAAAAAGATCAAAATCACAGTATCACTAGAAAATAAGTGGATGAGATGATTCTAAAACATTGAGAGATGATGTCAATGAAATAAGAAAACTATGTGATCATTTCGAGTAACAACATGGATTTCACATAGTGACTATATAGAAAATGTGAATACAATGAATATAATATTTATCTATGTACTAAACTCATGAGATAATCATGTCTTTCAATAAACTGTGTGGGCCTTCATTTGTTAATTTCTCTTATAAAGCCACCAAGTGGGATCACCTAATCATGAATTAATCACTAACTAAAAAATAAAAATAAGGATTTTCAAAAAAGGTGAATAATAATATAATATAGGGGATCCCTCATTTTTATAAAAGATGAGTTTCAACCCTTCACGTACCTACACAGTCTCCACGTAGACCACATGATTCCCTATCAGAAGAACACACTCTTTCATGTGGACTAGTATTCTAGAAATAGAATATCATAGTAATGATATATGCATATATTATTTACCTAGAATTTACCCTACCAAATTCATATCAGAATCCATTATAAGGGGTTTTATTGATGCTCATGAACATTATGTGGTTAGAAAAACCATTTCTATAGGTTGCATATGTCTCAAAAACAAGGAAATGTTAAATTCATTATAAGAACACCTCGTGGGTATGTACACATGTGTCTAGTGCACGGTATTCCTAATATATCACTATAATGATGGGATCACAGCATAGTCTCCCACACCCCACATTGAAAAATGATGAAATTACACCAAGATCACCCACCTCCCTTACAGAATGATGATGTGATATCCAATTGAGTGTACACCTCCTATGTGGGATAGTGTAGATCAAAAATTAGAAAATATGAAACTATTTGGGTGCCTACATACCAAACAGATAATATATCTTCCATGGTCCAATAAAAAAACATAATAGATTCCCACACAATATGACAAGTGTTATTTGAAACCCTCCACTATTGTGTACTCTATTCTAGGAATCTAACTATTTGAGAAACCATTTTAAACAATCATATACTATAAATATTTGGTGTTTCAATTTCAAGAACTCACTAGAATGATGATGAGATATGTAATGAGGGAATATAATTTCATCCTTAAGATATCATAGAAACACATAGGTAATTTTCAAGACCACTAATCATAGAAAGGATCAATGAATGACTACATTCATTAAATATCATCCATGATGGTTTGTATATAAACATAATATGTGAACATTCCTCCACCATGAACTCCCTAAGCGTAAAGCAATCATAATAGGAACCTTTTTGATGCTACCACACTAGTTACGCCTTATTTTGAGACAATTATTCATAGAATCCTCTTCATCATTATGGTCACATGATCCTCCCTTTTTTCTATCACCTTGAACCACTGACCATGTAGACAGGTTTCCCTCACAAGCTTCCCAGGTAGACTAGTCTACCTGAGATCTTACCATCAAATCAACATCCTTTATGATTTCCAAAACATTCCTTATACATGTTTCCATGTTGGAATTATTTGATAATACAATGGAATCTCTACAAAGAATACCCAAATTAATTAAGGTATACAAAGGTTTATTATCATACCTACAGTCTGGATTATCTCTTGGTGGTTATTCATTTTAGAATACCTTCACAGTATCCTTTTTCCATGTAAAAACACTTAAAATACTAGGTCTCCTCAAAAGAAAACTAACATATATATTCAAACATTTGAAATAGACATGAATCTCTTCAATAATTTATTCCATTGATAAAATGATGCTTTAGAATTGTCAACCAAGATTAGTAGAAATCTCAAGATAATAATAACTATGTGTTCCCTTGATAATGAGAATCTCACTCATGATGAAACTAGTAATGATGGACTTGAATTCAAAAAAATGGGTCCATTTCTCTCTTTCTATAAATATTGAGGCAAATATATATGATGAGATCCAACAATTAGAACAACAATATATTTAATATATAAACTATCCTAATAAATATATTTAATATCATACACAATAGAAAAATTGGAAATACCCTGAATAATCCTAACAGACACCACATCCCCCACTACATTCTAAAAACCCCATGTGGGATAATAAAACGGAATTTGATCATATATAAGATATTGTGGGATTGAAATATTTTTTTTAAATATGGGTGGGAATTAAATGAGTTCTTAGTATCATTATTACCTATATCCTATATGAGTATTTTTAATGAATATAATAATACATCAGTGAATGATCAAATTTTAAACATCCACATAAAAGGTCAACTAAAACCCATCATCCACATGGATAGCCCAGTAAATATCACTTCCACAAATAGTAAAATAGTAGTAAAGGGAATTATATAATGGTACCTCATAACCACAACCCCACTAGAGTGTCAATATCATACCCCAAAGTCAAATATCATGTCTTCCCAACCTCTCCTAAATCTGTTTTGTAACCCACCATGTATCGTGCACAAATATCATATCCACCATCATAGGGTATCATAAACATGAAGGAACTAAACCTCATTACATACCCATTACATGAATATCCCCCACTATATTGTCTCATCTCATCATTAACCCCTCTGGCCTTCTAGCACACCATATATCTCTACACCCTTAGCATGTAGGGTTTATCTTTTAATCGTGTACCTGTATTCACAACAATACAAAAAAGAGTATTCTATACATCATATGCCTAATATCAAACCAATGCTTTATTTTTATTTCAAAAACATCAAGTACATATTGATTAATCACAAACAATTATTTATAATTAAGGTAGAGTATGTAAGTAGTAGTATTCATCCATTCATTTACTCAATATCCTGAATATTGTTGGAAAAAACCAAAAGCATAATGGGAATCAAAATGAAATCAGACTCATGTGAGGAACATACAATAGTCAAAAAGAAAATAAATCATATATATATATACATGTGACAAATAATCCCAGATAAATTGTCCAAACCAAAAATATATTATGACATCCCGCAGACATTACCACACTAAAAACACCCACACAATACCATCACTACGAATTATAACATCACAACCAGTCTCAACTCTATTGAAAACAACCACCTGAAACTCCTATGGTTTTATAACAAAGAACATAGTATTTATACCATTTTTAGACCCACATATATTAAACTTATTACATACAGTAATATAATTTTAATTCATATTTAATAAAACTTCATCCCATATTTTATAAATTAATGTTTCATTTTTTCCGTGAGATTATTTAATTCTAGTCAACTCTGTTTCAATTTCATTACTGACAACAACATTTTTTCTAACTAGGAAACAACTGAATTATTTCATATCGACCAAACAAGTAATTTCCCAAATAAACCTACTCATTCTTTCTTATCACACATAGAATGGGATTTACATCCTCTCTACATAAACCATATCCTTAAAAATGTCTCAATATGCTATGAATGTAATATTTTTCATCTCAAAATTGAAAAGTCACTACCTCAACTATATCTCATTATGACACAAATGGAATCCACTACAGCACCAACTGCAAAATCCATAATATCACTAAAAAACACAAATAAAATATACAACCATAGAAACACTAATAATAATTACCAAAAAACACGATAAAAAATCATCACTAGGAATCACAACATAATTTAATATTCAGAAAAAAGCTTCCATATCAATTTAAATATTCCACATAATCATTTAATCATGTTATATTATTGATTATACTATTTTAAAATATATTATAATTGATAATTCAAATAACAACACACAAAGTTCAAAAATGTCATTGATTTTCGAAATTTATATAATCTAAAATCAAGTGAAAGTGTAGTATCATGAATGTCAATAAACACATATGAATAATAACATTACCAACTATTTGACTTATTTACATTCATTATCATTATGAGGTTATTCTTAAAAAATTACCAAAATAATAAAAAACTATGTTCACCCAAATATTTACATTGAATATAAGAGGATTATAAAATGTTATACATCAACTAGAGATACACAATATACTGTCGAAAGATAGGGAAAGGAATATAAATAATGAGACTGATATCAGAATAATGAAACAATTTGTATCTGATAGCACAATACCATAATTATCCACTTATTTCATACCCACTCATTCTAACTACATCACATAGCCACAACCTTCAATAAATGAAAAACAAAGAGAAAACCTAGAATATAGGGGGATGATATCACCTTGAATCACCTATACATGATCTCATTATACCTATTATTAACTCTAGGGAATATGGGTTAAAGGGACTCCTAATATTAACTTGTCTCCTACAAATAGTTGATGTAAATAATGGTGAATGAATGAAATTATGGGGAACCCCAAAATTTATACCAGGATGAAAATTTTAGCATTATATCATTGTGGTGAGGTCCATAGTAAATAATGAAAAGTTTATCTCAAACAAATAGTGAAAGAGGACTTGTTATTAATAATATTATTTCACAAGATGATAGGATATACCAAAATCTTTCATGTTAATCAAATCCTAGAAATTTATCATAGATCCACTCAATGATCTTATAAAACTAGGAGAAAACCATTACACAATGGATAACTCCATGATTCAAATCAAAGGCATTGAAATCTATTACAGTAAAACCTATGCATCATGGTGAAATGTATCCCAAATTAATAGAACCACTAATATAATCCACACTAAGATCAAAACAATAACCATGAGGTCCATGTAATAAAAAGATACATCTTTAGAATTTTTAAAACCCATATGAACTGTTCTACATTGTTATTAAACTATCCACGTCATAATATATCTACATAAAAGTTCTTCCCATAGAATGTAAGAATGGAATACAATGGTATGCCTATCCTTTCACTCCAATAGGTAACTTGATAAGGGTAAGTAATTTGTCCAATTGAATAAAATACCCACACCAAACCCTATACCAATGATCATAAATATCAACAGGTCATTATATAAACACTAGTTCGTCCTGTATATCCATCTATCCCCAATCAATGTCATAAGAATGGGCATGGGTATTTTATCAAGGTATTGACATGTGTAGGAAATTATGAAACTAAATTATCAAAAAGTAAATAGATAACTGATCTGCTAATGGTTCAACCTATATTCATGGACCAATTCCTTATTTTGATTTTCTTAAAATGGTAAAACAATCATTCATGCTGATAAGGTTTATATATGGAAACACCCAAGGACTCCCACCTTTAAAAAGTGTTATTAGAAAAATTTACAAAGGTATTTGGTCATTGGATTTTCTTTTCTGATGAAACCTTGGAAACAAATTTGGCCAAGAGGTTGGTATTTTGGGATCATAACACCCTTTGATGAGTTATTTATTATTTATGTACTCCCTTATAGATTTATTATTCACTTTTTAACCCATCAAAAGACTTAATAAAGGACTGGTTACCCAAACTAAATGATTAGTTATCGTTGTTCGCTAATACGAATCCTTATGCATGTATAAGGGATCCCAATTTGTGAGATGATCTATATATATTAAATTTTTTCAATATTGATAACCATTATTGATTTATAACTATTGTTTGTGGGATTGGTATGTTTAGATTCCATGAAACTGGGAGCTATAGAACATTATTACCTTCTAGAAAGGTGATTTGTGTGATGGAATTGGGATTATTCATCCAAGAGGAATCGTATATTTCCTGTGATAACAAGAATAAAATATCACATAGTTTATATTAGACCATACTGTGTTGTTTAACATCATAAATAAATGATGAATATAATGGAATTTGAATATCGGATATAGACCATGGGGCATAGGAATGTGTCATGTGTATCCTGTTTATAACTAGAATTAGTTTCCTCATAGATAATTTATGTTTCTATTTCATAAACAGTGTGAAAATTTTGTATTTTAGTGGGAATTAGGAAATGATTCCTTTAGGTATTTAATCATAAATTTGGACCACTGATGGAAGATAAAATGAAATCAATATTACACCTGAAATAGGCTATTATTGGGGAATTTGAATCATTATAATGTCATAATCATGAAAATTATAAAAACACATTGGAGTCCTGATTTGTGAGAAAAATAAAAGATACTGGATGATTGGACACATTCATGATAGAGTGAGATTTAATATTTATAGGGATTACACACTGAAGATTCACTGAATCTTGATAAGGGATTTTATACTAATGTTACCTTTTTTTCTGTTATATTTTTATTAGTGTCCTATGAAGTAAAAGTGTATTGTTGGGGAAAACACCTAGAGAGGTTTCCCATATTTTATGATTTTTCTATAAATATAGCATTGCCATTTTAAATCTATCAAACCATGGGAATTATGAAGAGGGTGAAAAATAAATCAATTATGATATTAGAGGCATTACACAAAGGTACATGACTTATGATAATAATACCTTTGAATTATATTGATACAAGAGACATCATAACGTGATGGATAAATGGATGGATTAATATCATCATGGGGAATGTTGATATGTGGAAGTAACCACTAGATATTTGTTTGGTATGGAACTTAGGCCTTAGGAATACATCCTACGTATTCTATTTTTATTGAAATTAGAGTC
The DNA here is from genome assembly GCA_963277665.1 of Viscum album. Classification (NCBI taxonomy): domain Eukaryota; kingdom Viridiplantae; phylum Streptophyta; class Magnoliopsida; order Santalales; family Viscaceae; genus Viscum; species Viscum album. The sequence goes on from OY728119.1 coordinate 566,798,740, forward strand.
TTTGTTGTTCTATAATACCTTGACAAATAATGAAAAATGAGACATAGTTTGGATTATAGAGATCACGACTCCATATGTTATGGTCTGTTGGGGGATAATACTGGAGTATGGCCTCTATGGTAAATTATTGAAATTGGATAGAAAGATAGACACACTTAGGAACCATGAAATGAAATGTGTTCCATGCAGTCACCATGGTCTCATATGCTCTATGTAATGAAATAGTGGTCACATGATCCGTGTCATCCATTTAGATTCATGCTAATATGAAGGTATGTAAGAGAATGTGCCTAAAGTAAATGATTTGAAGCCACATTGATGCACCAAGTCATTAAGTGTGCAATTTCATAATGGTGGGGTAGTGATGCACTTAGTTCTAACTACTCGGGTTCCTATGGTTGGGATAGGAGGTGAGGATCACACAGTCACATGACTGATATGGGCCATGTGACTGCACAACTAGGTCACCTGACCAAAATTCTATCTCATGGTTACTTTTATATCACATGAACAAGAGGAGGTCGTGTGTTTCGATTCAAATCATGTGGCCGAACATAGTGAAAATCGTTTAAATTCTATTTCCCTAAAGTAACACATTGAACATTTTTATGTGGTATAATATTATGATCATGTGATACTTCATAAATGGAAATTTCATTCTTGTATGTGTCTCTTGATTTATTTTATAGTGGAGAGGGTTATTGGAATCACCACCCAAGTATCGCTGAGTCATACAATGGTGGAAATTCCATGTGCCTCGATATAAGTCAACAAAATGACATTCCAAATAAGTTGAAGACATCTCACTCACATCACATAATCAAGATACACATCATTAGTTATTTCCTCCCCTTATAGACTAATATATAATTACTATATGATCGTTGTATAATTACCAGTTTCCTTGAAATCATGACATCTCTGGCTTCACAAAAATGATAAGGTAACCTATTAAATATTTATACTTTAATGTCAAATCCCATATGTAGGAATCACATTATGTTAAATGATAGCATGTATAATGGATTTTACACGATCATTTTGACATGTTCATGGGATTTCATGTGATTAACACAACACGTCCAAGGGATTTTTCTTGATTACGATGAACTATTCAAGGGTTTTCACATAATCTAGCTAAAATGTCCATGGGATTTCTCATTATCTAGCCAATATGTCCAAAGTCCTTTTCATGATCTGAATGGAAATTCCAAGGGATATCATATGATCTATCCAAAATTTTGATTTAATTTCACATAATTAAAACAACATGTACAAGGTATTTCACCTGAGCAAGAGAACATGTCCAGGTTGTTTTGTGTGGTCAATGCAATTATCATGAGAAAAATAAAAAATCATTCCATTTATAATAATATAATTCCATCATGAATAGATATCATCATTTATAGCCTTAATAATGTGTATACCACTACATTTTTTAAATGATTTTCCACTAAGTCATCACGTGATAGATATGTTGATCACACAAATCATGCAATCACATCATGTGACATCATTTTTAAGTAGCTAATTATATAAATCTGAGGGGTGTCACACGATATTCTATGGATCATGTGTTTTCATTAAATCCTTCTATCGAAAAAAATTATATACTTGTAAATGATCAATTGAATGGTGTCTTAGGGGATATGTGATTGAGAGCATTACTAAGGGTTACAAAACCAAAAAAACTAAACATTAGATCCCCATGATGTAATGCTTATTCAATTTCATATTATAAAAAATGACGCTTCAACTTGAGTAATTTTTAAGTCTAATATTCCAATTTTCATTTGGAAGGATTCAACAACCCCCCCTCTCATAAGTCAATTATAAAGGAAGGAATAAATAATTAGATTTTGGAAATTAAATGTGTTCTTGTGTAACTTTCATTTCTATTGGTTGGTATTCTAGATGTCTCTAAGAGTTATAAGAGTTATTTTATATGCCATGATACACCCTATAAATATGTCCAAGGGGCTATCCATTTGACCTTTATACGAAACCTATGGAGTACTCAATGTCTTTATTTATTATTTTTTACTTCATGGGATTGTGTCGCATAACCCCAGAAAGAGAACTGGTCATTTGATATAATCATAGGATTTCTCCACTCAAATTAATTGTATGGAAATATTTATTAACAAAAATTATAATTTATCCCGGGTAACATTCATTTATGATCCACCATGTCTTATAGAATAAATTACTTGTCTATGCAATTTATTCAGATTATATGTTTTATTTCTTGGTATTTCTGTGAACACACAATACATTATTTAATCCATGCAACCCTCATATAGACTGTTGATCTATGTTATTCAAAATGTTTCATGTGATCACAAGACTCAAAATAGATTACGTGCTCAATGATATTCCACTTAATCCACACACTTTCTTCATTCTATCCACAACACGCCATCGGTTAACATTTAAACCTTTTTGAATGAGTTTTAATGTTTTTTATCTACTTTTCTCTATATGTCTTTGAGATCATAGACTTCAATCAACATGGCTGGCTAGAGGGATATGAATTCTTGAAACCATAATGTGTATCCCCGCTACTATTACTTATCTGTAAAAATATATTCCAAAGGGTCTTATTCTGATCAATCCTCAGTACAGTATTCTATTGAAAATAATCCCTCATTTTAACATCATCCTTCTATATAATGAATTCATACATTTTTCAACCAAAATATTCAATATTTTTTTTCATTCTCCTTTTACTATATTTCCAATATTTTCTATTAGTAAAAAAAATATATCTTGTCCCTTTTTCAGGCGTCAGAATACACATTTAATCACCCCTCTCTAAGCATGGATGATTGTGATCTCTCCCATCATCCAATTTCCTAGATTTAATAAGATATATTCGTCTTCTATTTGAAATATATAAATGATAAATGGAGTTTGAAATGGGATCTAAACCATGGAAGAAACAAATTTAAAGAATGGTCATGAAAATAATATGTTAATTAATGATTTATAGAGTTATCCAGTCAACTTCGCATCATCAATCTCTATGTGGAAAGGTGGAATCCATAGTTCTTCCTATATCATCTTCCAAATATTTTTGGAACTCTTTCGTCCTTGGTATCAAAGATCCAAGTCCATTCTATTAACCCAAGTGGATGTAATAATTATCATATTAGACATTAATCTAATTGGGGGCTACTTCCTCTCATATTGATGTATAATGAGTTCCTCCCTCCTGCAAAAATTTGGGATGACCCAAAAAAATAATCCTTATTTACCTATAGATATTCCCACAATTGTGAGCAATAAGTTTAATAAATAACTAATCCTACACTCCTCTATTTTCTTAAAAGACTAAATAAGAATCTTAATTTTACTAATATAGTCTCAGCTAACTATGATAGATCCCCCTCACCCCCACTCATGAAATGTTTTAGTGTGTAATGGATATTTTTGATCCATTATAGTGACACGGGAGTAAATTTCATGGGGTTAAAAGGTGAATCTAGGTATTTCTCCATGCCTTTATGTTATGGGGTTTTTTTGTTATATATTGAAATAGAGGGATTTTATTGGTTGGGGATGCACATCATGGCATCCAGGATGGTTTTTTTGTGATAGAGGCTCAGTTGAAAGGCATATTATCCCTCAACAAAGCATTCACAACTGTTTCACATCTCTATCATATTCATGGCCATGTTTAATAATGTAATACCCCTTAGTATATTTTTGATCCCTTACTATTTTAATTTAGTTAGGTAGGTAATCACTTTTGGTGTTATTAGTATCGAAATACCATCATTCAATATTCCTATATAAGTTATTGAACGAACCTATTATCATTTGAATTCCTCTAACTGTTTTTGAGGTTGTCAAAATATTATGAAAGAATAACAGTTTCAATTTTGTGCCATAAACTGCACCTTTGGGATTGGTTAATAAAAATAGAAGTGATTATCCAAACAACATTCCATATAATGTATCATTACACTATGGGTTTCTTGTAGATAATTTAGATGAATATGTTATTTTTTAGACATAAACAACTTAAATGTTTTCTCACCAGTTCATCTACACTCAGAAGGTGTATTTTCTTACTTTTTCTAGAATGTGTGGTGAATGACTTACCTCATTAATTAATCAAATTTGTATAATGTTGACTCATGTGGATAATTATATGAAAATTTAATTACCTACTTATAATTATCATAATTATCAATCATTGTAATATTCCAATTCTTAGGTTAAATCCTACCTAGCATGTGTACTGTGTAAACCATTTTGACGAGTAGAAAAACTATGTGCCACTCTAAACCCCTTATTTATTAGAGAAAAGTAACTAATTCAAGACATATGAGGCCCTTCCAAAAAAACACCCTAGCCTTGATGATAGGGAAGAGTTTTTTAGGAAGCTTTCCCCTCCATACCAATAGGGGAAATATGCTAACCAGAGTATGGTTGAATCACGTTCTTAGAAAAATTAGGTTACTCGAGGAAGCTCCATTTTCATAATTCATATACTCAGATGGTCCCCCATCCCATAATGGTCTTGATTCCCTATTATATCATGTTTGACATAAATAACGCATTAACTCTTTTTTGGATCACTATCTGGGGTAGTTTAATGAAAATAAGAACCTAGTAAGAGATTCACTCTTTAAAGGTCAAAACTCCTTTAGAAGATATCTGCATTCTAGGGGGATTCCTCTACCAGCTCTCACCGTAATGAGGGGTGGGAGTATTCAATTATTAGGGATTATATAATGTTATGTAGAGGTTAATTATGTACAATTAGAAACTGTATTACTTTGAATGAGTCCTTCCCAACATTGATGATATAATTTTTCTCTCCAATTGATGAGGGAATCCTCAATAGTGCTATAGAAATACATAACAAAGACTCCCAGTTTCATGGTTAGTTGGGAAAATTGAATAAATATATATCATAACATGAAGCATATGTATCTCACTTGATGATTGATATTTTGAAGTCCACAAATTTATAATGAACCACCCAAAAATTTGTTCATGATATATCCACCTCGAGAGTGGATCCTTTTCCCCAAGAGGTGGTAGTGAAAATTGAGTGGGAAACAATTTTTCTTGTAATTGATGCCCATATCACAGATCTTTTCTATGACAAGAACATTGAAAATAATATTTTATCTTAAATTTGTTGTATCCCATCCATCAAAACAAGTTAGGGAATCTTAATTGATGATATTCATCCATTTGTTTTTGAATTTTTAATAAGAATTTTTTTTGGAATTTCGTGTATTCTTGCATTAATATTTTATTTAAAAAATGTGCAATGTGTCTTGATAAATTAATATAGATAATCAGACACATTTATAAAAACAAAATATTGACATTAACACTCAGATCATAATCGTTTCTTCCCAGGAATAGATGATAAATATATATCAATATATACTCCGTTATTAAAGCATCAGGGTCAGAACATTTGATATTTCCAAATTTAATGGAACAGAATGAGGTGGATATGTGCCACATAGATTGATTTATTTTATTGTTTCTAAGGTCAGTGGACCTAAAGTACATTACTCATTTTTTTCTAGGGGAAGATAATTGTCCCTACAACATTTTAATATCTTATTTTTTCCTTAATTTTTTCTTAAAACATTGAGGGAGATTCTTAGTGGGAATGGATGTGGATGTTTCTCCGGGAACCCTTTATGGGATTTCATCATGATATTTTTTCATTTTAAATTTCAATAGTGCTCAATTTTTCATATATCCCATTGTGTGTGTGTCTAGTGAGTACAAACTCTCCATCTTCCTAGGGTTACTTTTTCATTTTTCCATAAGAGTGAGTTTCATGTCTCGATAAATTATTAATTCAAGGTCCTATAAGCTAAAACAATGGTATTATATTATTTTAGATAAAATGTCTGAGACCATTTAAATCCTATTATGTAGGTTCAAATAACTCCTAAATTATTTTTAAAAAATTTAGGTTTGTATTTCTGAAACTATCTGTTATTGTAGTTTTGGTTCATATAGCTTAGACCGTCCATTACATTTGTTTAGGGTCCAATATGTCAAAACAAAGTTTCTTACAGTTTAGGGATATATATCCTAGATCTACTATTTTTTATTTCAGAAAAATATCAATCTATAGAATGTTGTATTCATGAAATGGTGAAACATATCTCAAGGATAATGAATTAGGAAAAATAAAGAATTAATATTCAGGTGGGGTTTTGGAACCTGAAACTCATTATTCAAAGGTATTTGGAAGAAATATGATTTCAATAGTGTTAATTAAACTTGTATAGTTTTATTATGTAGTGTGTAAATCACTACTCAAGGAGTTTGAACCAAGGAAATGAAAATGGAATAGCAGACTATGGATGATCTAAAAACACAATGAGGTGTTGTGTTTTTCTAAAATATTATTATCTCTCATGATAATTGGGGGTTTTCTTCATGAAAGGAGGAAAAAATTATTTTTATGTTTCAAGGGACCATAGGTAAATATAACTTCTTCATGGTCAAGAAGATTGTTCCACACACCATTCCAAGGGCTATTGTAGATTTTTTTGATTCAAACAGTCATGTGAAATAGTAGGATATAGAGAATAATTTATCCAGTAAGTGTTCTTGCACCCTAGGGATAGTTCATTTTAGAAGGAATTTATTTTATAATCATTAATCTTGATACCTATATAACATGGTTTATGATCAAATTATAAGTACCACTACAATGTTCAATAATGAAGTACCACATTCTTTCCACTGATATTGGGTTAAGTATATGGTAACTGAACATCCATGATATTAAATCAACTTGAATAGTTTTCTTATAGGACATGTAAATCCGTTTCTAGGAATATTTGGTTTAATTAGAAATTAATACTCATTGGTATAGGTTGACTATAGTGTCACACACATATAATAAATTAACTCATGGGTCTATGGGAGACCTTTCCTCCAAGTCCAAAATAACCCCTAGGAACAAGCTCTCTGTCTTTTTGTTATTCAATAGTAATTCCTAGAGAAGTACCATTACATCAATCATTCACTATAACTAACACATTATAGGGAAGATCCAATAGATATGAATCACGTATATTGTATTCGAAGTGAATTTTAAAACCTCTAGAAATTTTCTAGTGTTAATATAGACTTCTAGGACTTGAAGTTGGTTTTCAGAAATCAAAATTTTCAGGAAGGGTTCAAGAAACCTAAAATTTGTGTTTACCCATACTGAACACATTATTATAGCGAGGGTAATGTATCAAACCATTCATATACCTTTTTCCTAGACCAAAGGTGTCAAGTGGTCAGGGATCATCGTTTACTGGAGTTAAAAGATTAGTCCCCTGACCAATATTCTTGTTCATTTATGCTCTAAATTTTTTTGAAACCATGAAGATGAATATCATAGTGAGTAGAGAAAATGCTTTTTATTCGAATTCTCTTTATAGGTTCTGATCTTAATGTCTATAATGTCTCTTTCACTATTACTTTCAGGTATTTTTTTAGAACATCATAATATAGAGTTTGAGGACATGTATTATAAAGACCCATACTTTACATACATTTTTAGTACATCAAAATTGTTGTACACTTATTAAAACCTATAACAAAACCATGAAAGGACCATATAGGTATAGTGTCTTTAGAAACTGGGAAACATAAACAACTGGTTCATAAAGAGTCTATATTGTCTCCCATATATTTCATCAAATCTATAGTCCCTTTTGGCATATATTACTTAATAAACTTCTTCCTAACCTGGGGAAAGAAAACATACAAAATGGTGAGCTCAAATTCTTAGTAAGGGTAAACAAAAGAAATATCAATCACATCATATTCATAAGAACATCACATTTTGCAAATCATACCCTGCAAAAGAGAACAAAATTTCATAACATGGGCTAAATCATGGAAGTGAAATGTAATCACAATAATCATAACATAAAAATGAAGCTTTGTGGGATACACACATAATCATAGAGAATCACTTCTTATTAGTCAAGACTCATTTCCATGACTATCTTAGTGGGCAAAGCCCATTTCTAAACAGAGTTCATTCCTTGTTTCAGTCCTGTTTCACTGAACCGGTTCAACCTTCTATTCCAGCCATGTCTATCTCATGAGATATAAAATCTTTAACCAATGCATTGGAGGGAGATATAGGTCACACCCATCTAATAATGATACCATTCTTATGTGTGCCACAAAATCATAAACCGTACATCATAGAATATCCCATGTAATAAAAATGGGATTCTTAAACATCGTGACATCATAAAACAATTCATATAAGATAAAAGATTTCATAAAAATAATTCCATCACAACATAATCAAATAAATGTAATAATAGGGATAGAAACAGAACCCTTTATTATATTAGATGGAAAATATTTTTGATACAACACTTTAACTCCATTCTCGCGGAAAATATCTTTTCTACTTCAAAAACACTTTTCCTTTCCTAACATGTCATACAATTCTAAACTAAAAGAAGTTGATTAAAAATAAACTTGAAAAATTTTAAAGGAAGCTTCTTAGAAATAATTTATTAAAAATCCATTCAAGCCATATAAGTTTAAAAAAACATTATTTTCGTACTTTTATCGGAAAAGTCAAAACGTACCTCCTTTGAAAAAAGACAAAAGATTCCTTTAATATCTTTTAATAAAAACTCATCGAAGGGTAATATTTGATTTAAAAAATTGTAGGTGGATGTAAATAACATTACATATTGAGGAAACATGGATGTGGATGATAAAATACACCCTAGTAAATTCCAAAGTATAAACAATCTCTGATAAAAATGAGATTGTGATATTTCCCTTACCCTAGGTCCGATTTGCTTCGTATGTGTCCAAACCTCTTGTATAATGATTTAAATAATGTCATTGAATTATTTCATAATCATACTCATTGTTATGATATCATATATGGTCATATTCTTAGCATATTATTAGTAATATTTCATTGCTACTTGTTATTCGGGTGTTTATTACTTTTTGTTCTTATACGTGTTCTGTCGAATAAATTATTATTCTTCTCTTTATGTTACAGATACCTCATTTCTAGAATGGTATTATTGTAATATATATCATATTAATTCATTAAATTCATTTATATAATCATTATTCAATGAAGATCATGTATAACGAGTCGCATCACATCGTGGAGACAGTATTACCTACGTAAGCACGAGCGATGATATCGTTCCCATTATTGTGGAATTGTATTGGAGTGTATGTATACTATTTCTGAATAATTAGAACATTAAAATGATCATATATATTCATTAATTACACCATTATACCCATCCAATTAAGGTGGTGGTGGAAAATAGATTACACCACAGTGTGGAGACGGTATTCTGTACGTACGCACATGCGGTGATTTCGTTTCCCGTAGGATGGATAGATGGTGAAATAGGGTTGTTTAATACTTATAATAACATATCAGTATATGAATTATACTGAAGTTATTAATTCATAATGAAACAACTAAATAAGAAGAACTGGAATAAGAAATAAATTTGAAAGAATCGGTAACGGACATTACCTCTTCTTTGAAGCGCCTCTTTGAGACCTCCTTTTATGGTGCTAAAATTGGTCTTTGATAAATACCATGACCTATAGGATGTTTATAGGGAAGTGGTGATGAGATATTGGCAGGGGTTTTCTGAGCTTGAAGGCTTAAAGTGGTGTGAGGAAGAGAGGGAGGAGGTGCCCTTTTATAAGGGAGGAGAGGGACACCTTTGGAAAAATTAACAAAATTATTTTATTATAAAGCCATATTCGGTTTTCAATATCTCCAAATTGATTTATTTAGAAACTATGGTGGGGATGGGTCTTAATAATCTCATCCAGTATATTTTAGAAAAGTTTAGGTCATTATATTAACCTTATCAGTTAGATTTAACTTTAAGTTAGATAATTTTACTTTTACCGTGTCTTTTTGTGTTCTTACACTATCAGGTTAATAAACATACCATAAGAAGACAAAAAAACCCCAAGTTGATTATTATTAATATATATAACCTTATCTAAGTCCTTTGGCTGAACCTTAGATTTTTAGGAATAAAATAGCAATTAATAATATAATATTTGTTTTAAAAACTATTTTTTGTCAATTTTGACACTATTTGGTAATTGATTTTTGTGAAAATCATAATAGAATGATTATTTCTAAAAAAAGATAATTAAATCAATAATAACGTGTCATATTAACATATAAAATTATTATAATTCATAAAAAGACTCAAATTAAATTTATTTGGGTATTTATAACATCAATTATGTCAATATTTCATTAATAAGATAATTACTTCATCATCATTGTGTCATAAATAAATTAAATTTTTTAATGTCTAAAAATTATAAATAAAATATTATTATGTAGGAAATAGTTTTATATTTCTAATGAATATTTATAGTCGAATATATCTTATGTATAACCCTATGTTAAAAATTATTTACTTATTAAACATTGATTTTAACTATTTTAACCCTTCTTTTAATAAATTAATAATAAATGTCCTAATCTAATCCATGTGTGCCTAAATGGTCATATATTATTCCTAAGGTTGTTTTTGGTTGAATTATAGTTATCCAATAGAATTATAACATGTTTTAGGGTAACAATAATATCATTTTTACCCTTAGTTACCCTATTTACTTTTAACCGTGGTAAAAAATGTAAAAAGATACTATTCACCAAAAATTATTTTCATCTCATTGAACCACATTTTAGTACTTGATATTAACAATGTCTCTCAGATGTTTTAAATTCCACTCATAGAAGCACTAAAATTAAGATTTATGTAAATTTGTAAATTCTCCAAGGAGGTGGGTAAAAGACGGTCAAAAGTTCAATAAATTATTATATATCTAAAATTATTATAAAATGACTCCAATTAATTAATTTGAACTTAAAAATGTATTATGTATCAATTTTTACCTAATATAAATTTATATAAAATAAATAATTATAAAAATTTGGTTTTTAAATAGTAACCCAGTGTTTTCACTATTCATCAAAAATTGAAAGTTTTCAGAAAAATACCAAAATTTCACCCTAGGCTAATTTCGATATTCTGAATCCAAAAATTAAGTCCATTTTGAAAAATAAAATATAAAAAATTTCAAAAATTGGTTATTAATATTCATAACGGCTAGTTTTAATAATATTTCAATAGCATATCGTTACTTAGTGAAACTCAGTATTGTGTACGACGCAAGCTATCGAGGAAGGTCTCAATTGCGTGAAAAGAAAGCCAAGATAGTGTTGTGTGTAGTGAAATATTCCTATGATGATTTATATAACATAAAAACAAAATATTTCTCATAATAGTCTCGAGTGTTACATTTTACCCCCCTTAAAATGAATTTCACCCTCGAAATTATTCATTTGTAACAAACAGATGAGGATAACTCTCCCTCATCATATCCTCAAGCTCCCATGTAGCTTCTTCTAATTGGTGGTTCCTCCACAAAACTGTCACCAAGTGAGTGGTCTTGTTCCGTATGACTTTTTCACTACGATCGAGAATCTCTATCGGCTGTTCTTCATATGAAAGATCTTGTTCCAACGGTACAACTTCTGAGCTGAGTACATGTGAAGGATCAGGTATGTACTTTCTCAGGAGAGATACATGGAAGACATCGTGAACTTGAGAGAGATTCGGTGGAGGCGCCAATCGGTAAGCAACCTTCCCAACACGATCCAGTATTTCGAAATGACCGATACATCTAGGGCTCAACTTTCCCTTCTTTCCAAATCTCATGACCCTCTTCCATGGAGATATTCGTAAGAACACTTTATCACCCACTTTAAACTCTGGTTCTTTTCTTCGGTTGTCGGCATAACATTTTTGTCGACTTTGAGCTTCTCTTATGTGTTGTTGAATAGATCTGACCTTTTCTGCCATCTCATCAACAAGATCAGGTCCTCATAGCTTTCTTTCCCCAACTTCATCCCAGCAAGTTGGAGTCATGCATTTCATTCCATAGAGAGCTTCATAAGGAGCCATCTGAATACTGGAGTGAATTCTATTATTATATGAAAATTCCACCAAAGGTAGGCGTTGATCCCAACCACCTTTGAAATCCATAGAGCAAGGTCTCAACATATCTTCTAGAGTTTGAATTGTCCTCTCAGACTGACCGTCTGTCTGAGGATGATAAGCAGTGCTGAAACTCAACTATGTATCCAGAGTATGCTGAAGACTTCGCCAGAACTTCGAGGTAAATCTCTTATCCCGATCAGATATAATGGAAAGTGGTACTCCTTTCAATCTTACTACTTCCTTTACATATATCCTGGAAAGCTGATCTAGAGAGAAATCCTCTCTAATAGCAATGATGTGTGCAGACTTTGTATGACAATCAACTATAACCCAGATAGAATTATTTCGTTTGGATGTTTTAGGAAGTCCAGTGACAAAGTCCATGGTGATGTTTTCCCATTTCCATTCGGGTATGGGTAATGGTTTTAACAACCCCTTAGACTTCTGTCTCTCTGCTTTAACTTGCTAACAGACCAAGCATCGAGAGACATATTGAGCAACATCTCTTTTCATGCCATCCCACCAGAACTACTCTTTCAGGTCCCTATACATCTTCGTGCTTCCAGGATGAATATTGAATGAATAACTATGAGTCTCATCCAGCTGCTCCTTCATTAATTCTGGGATGGGAGGAACACAAACCCGATTCCTGAACATTATTATCCCATCACAATCAAGGTTGAATTCAGGAATATTTCGCACCTTCTTTTGTAACTCTACATTTTCTTTCTGTGCCTCGTTAATCTTTATATGTATAGATGGTTGAACATTCATTTGAGAAAGATACGATTTTTCCCCTTCCATTATAATTCCAAAATCCATCCTTTGTAAATCCATAAATATTGGATCTTTTGTGATTCTCATCATGTATAAGGTAGCATGGTCTTGTCGACTTAATGCATCTGCCACCTTGTTTTCTTTCTCAGGGTGGTAATGAATTGAGCAGTCGTAATCCTTAATCAGCTCCAACAATCTTTTTTGGCCCATATTCAGCTCCTTTTGTGTGAAAATATACTTTAAACTTTTAGGATCAGTATAAATATCACACCTTTCTCCATAAAGATAATGCCTCCAAATAATTAATGCAATTATTACCGCAGCTAACTCCAAATCATGAGTTGGGTAATTTTTCTCATGGATTTTATACTGTCGTGAGGTATAAGCTATCACCATATCATTAAGCATAAGAACACACCCTAGCCTATTCTTGGATGCATCACTGTTGATCACAAACCTTTCTCCACTACAAGGAAGTGTGAGTACAGGTGCGTTGGATAACCTTCTTTTCAGCTCCTTGAAATTCTCTTCACATTACTCTGTCCAAACAAACTTAACTCCTTTCCGAGTCAACCTAGTGAGTGGATTAGATAATTGTGAAAAATCTTTCACAAAACGTCGATAATGTCCAGCCAAACCAAGAAAACTTCGGATCTTGGTTACTGTTGTTGGTCTTTACCATTTTTCGATAACCTGTGTTTTTGTTGGATCCACAGATATCCCCTCTTTTGAGATAATGTGACCCAAAAATGAAACTTTTTGAAGCCAAAATTCACACTAGGTAAATTTTTCATAACAATTCTCCTTTTCTAGGGTATTCAATATAGTTCTCAAGTGATCTTCATGTTCTTCCTTGATATTTGAATATACAAGAATATCGTCTATAAAGACTACCACAAACTGATCAAGATAGTCTCTAAAGACTCTATTCATCAAATCCATGAAGATAGAAGGGGAATTAATAAGACCAAATGGCATCACTATAAATTCATAGTGTCCAAACATTGTACAGAAAGCCATCTTTGGTATATCCTCCCTTTTGACCCTTAATTGATGATACCCTGAATGAAGAAGAATCTTGGAAAAGTATTGAGCTCCGCGTAGTTGGTCAAATAATTCATCAATGCACGGGAGAGGATAATTTTTCTTGATAGTGATCTTGTTAAGTTCTTGATAATCAATGCAGAGTCTCATTGATCCAACTTTTTTCTTAACAAACAGAACAGGTTCTCCCCAAGGTGATGCACTAGGGTGTATGAATCCCTTATCAAGATTCTCTTGGAGTTTCTTCTTCAATTCCTGCAACTCAATTGGGGCCAATCTATAAGGTGTATTTGATATAGGCAAAGCACCCGGTACGGGTTCTATTGAATACTCAACTTCACGATTTGGTGGAAGACCCGACAATTCCTTCAGAAATACATCATCAAACTCCCACACAAAGGGAATATTCATAATTGTGAGTTTCTCACCAACCATTTGAGATAAATAACTTTCATTTAGTGTAATCAAGACCCATAAGATGGAAGAAATTTCTAGTGGAAGGTTATGTTCATCCTTGCATCGATAGACAATCAATGATTGATCTGGAATATGAAATGTGACATCCCTTCATTGGAAATTGATATGGGCTCCATATAGAGAAATCCAATCCATCCCAAGAATCACATCAAATTAAAGTATAGGGAGGATAACACAATTTGCAGGAATCACTCTCCCACATACTTCAATCGGAGAAGAACTATAAACTTTTGATCCGATTGTTGTGCCATTAGGGGTTGTCACAGCTAACTCAACATCAAATTGTTGAGGTAATACAATGATACCCTTAGAAAATTCTTCAGAAAAAAAGAGTGGGTGGATATAGAATCAAATAAAACATTTTCTACTTTAGAGTGGATGGTAAGTGTACCTTTCACCACTTAGTTATTGTACTCCACACCGCTGATAGAAATTTCTTGTGACATTCCATTGCATTTTGCCTTAATAATTTGTTGATGTCGATCATCATCAACAACCCTTGGATTAAGGAATTTATTGGTATAATTCCCCATCTCCTTGCACTTGAAACATTGAAGTGTAGTCAGTTCATTTTGTGTGTCCCTTCCTTTGTATACATCATTAGATATCTTCTTCCCATCATTGTGGCATTCAAATGCCCGATGACCTTCCTTTCCACATTTGAAACATTTACTTGTCCCTTTAAGACAACTCCCTCCATGTTTCTTCCCACATTTTGAGCATAAAGGAAATCTCATATTCTTTTCAGTGTTCTATTTATATTTTCCTTTGAATTCCATTTTCCTCTTCTTATCAAACCCATATGACTGATGGGTTACTCCAATCTCCATCTCAACTTTGAGAGCACATCGAATTATTTCCTCTTAGATATTGAAGTCCCTTATGGCTAACTCCCTTCGAAGACTTGGTTTTAAGCCACTAAAGAATCGATCGATCTTACTCTTAGGTTGGATAATAATACCAGAAGAATACCTTGCAAGCCTTGTAAAATTCTCTTCGTATACACCAACATATTTATCATCCTTTTTCTTTAGTTCAAGAAACTCTTTCTCCAACTTTGTTCAAAGAATATGAGGGAAGTACTTATAGAAAAATATGTTCTTGAACTCTTCCCATTCAATTGACTCAATTTCATCTACTGGCCTCGTATTCTTGATAAGATTCCACCATTGATCAGCTTCACCTTCCAAACGATATACTACTAAGATGACTTTATCATGTTCAGAACATTGAAGAACTGAAAATATATTTTCAGTAGTACTGATCCATTGTTCAGCAAATAAAGGATCAGTAGACCCGCTGAATGAAGGTGGACTCTGTCGCATGAAGGATTCAACAGAATGCTTCTCCTTCCTTTTCTCGTTTGGAAGTCCTACATGATTCATAGCTTGAGAAAGTTTTGTGAGCATGGATACAAGATTTTTCATTCCAGCTCCCATAACGTTTGGATGCTCAAGTGGACAATCATTGCATTGCCCGTCACATTCCACATGAACACGGTTCCTTCAGGTTCCATCCATTGACTAAAACCAAGAAGAATAGTGTGAGAAAAACTAATTATAATAGAAAAAACACGTAATCAAGAATAAAATTTCACACTTAAGGTCCTATCATAGGTTGTTCATGGACATTTTTAAAACACTAAGATCATGTTCTATTCATAGACTTATCCTTAGGATTCTTACTAAGGCTTTCACATCCTAGTTTCCAAAGGTTGACTATAACCTCCCTCTAATACCAACTATAACGACCCATACTTTACATACATTTTTAGTACTTCAAAATTGAAGTACACTTATTACAACATATAACAAAACCATGAAAGGACTATATTGGTATAGTGTCTTTAGAAACTGGGAAACATAAACAACTGGTTCATAAAGTGTTTATACTATCTCCCATTTATTTCATCATATCTATATTCCCTTTTGGCATATCTTACTTAATAACGTTCTTCCTGACCTGGGGAAGGGAAACATACAAAAAGGTGATCTCAAATTCTCAGTAGTGGTAAAAAAAAGAAATATCAATGACATCATATTCATATGAACATAACATTTTGTAAATCATACCCTGCAAAAGAGATCAAAATTTCATAACATGGGATAAATCATGGCAGTGAAATGTAATCACACTAATCATAACCTAAAACATGATGCTTTGTGGCATACACAGATAATCATAGATAATCATTTCTTATTAGTCAATCCTCATTTCCAAGACTATCTTTATGGACAAAGTCCATTTCTAAACCGAGTACATTCCTCTTTTCAGTCTTGTTTCACTGAACCTGTTTAACCTACCGTTCAAGCCATGTCTATCTCATGAGATATAAAATCTTTACCCAATGCATTGGAGGGAGATATAGTTCCCACCCATCTCATAATGATACCATTCTTATGTGTGCCACAAAATCATAAACCATACATCATAGCATAACCCATGTAATAAAAATGGGATTCGTAAACATCGTGATATCATAAAACAATTCATATAAGATAAATGAATTCATAAAAATAATTTCATCACAACATAATCAAATCAATGTAATAATAGGGATAGAAAAATAACCCTTTATTACCTTAGATGGAAAATAATTTGATAAAACACTTGAACTCCATTCTTGACGAAATTATCCTTTCTACTTCAAAAACACTTTTCCTTTCTTAACATGTCATAAAATTATAAACTAATAGAAGTTGATTAAAAATAAACATTAAAACTTGTAAAGGAATATTCTTTGAAATAATATTTTAAAAATCCATTCATGCCATATAAGTTAAAAAAAATTCTTCCCGTACTTTTTTCGGAAAAGTCAAAACGTACCTCTTACAAAAAACGACAAAAGATTCCTTTCATATCTTTTACTAAAAACAAACTGAAGGGTAAAATTGGATTTAAACAATTTTAGGTGGATGGAAATAACATTACATATTTAGGAAACATGGATGTGGGTGATAAAATACACCTCAATAAATTCCAAAGTATAGACAATCTCGGATAAAAATGAGATTGTGATATTTCCCTTACCTTAGGTCTGATTTGCTTCATAAGTGTCCGAACCTCTTGTATAATGATTTAAATAATGTCATTGAATTATTAAATAATCATACAAATTGTTAGGATATCATATATGGTCATATTCTTAGCTTATTATTAGTAATATTTCATTGCTACTTGTTATTCGGGTGTTTATTACTTTTTTTCTTATGCGTGTTTTGTCGAATAAATTCGTATTCTTCTCTTTAGGTTATAGATACCTCATTTCCAGAATGATATTAGTGTAATATATATCATATTAATTCATTCAATTCATTCAATTCATTTATATAATCATTATTCAATGAAGATCATGTATAACGAGTCGCATCACATCGTGGAGACGGTATTCCGTACCTACGCACGAGCGATGATATCGGTCCCATGATCGTGGAATTGTATTGGAGTGTATGTATACTATTTAAGAATAAATATCACTTTATAATAATCATATATATTCAATCTTTACACCATTATTCCCATACAAGTACGGTGGTGGTGAAAATTAGATTACACCACGGCGTGGAGACGGTATTCCGTTAGTGCACACACGCGGTGATTTTGTTTTCCATATGTTGGATAGATGGTGAAATAGGGGTTTTTCATACTTATAATAACATATCAGTATATGATTGATAATGATGTTATTAATTCATAACGAAACAACTAAAGAAGAAGAAGTGGAAAAAGAAATAAAGTTGAAAGAATCGGTAACAGACATTACCTCTTCTTTGAAGCGCCTCTTTGAGACCTCTTTTTAGGGCACAAAAATTGGTCTTTGAAGAAGACCACGACCTCTAGGATGTTTCTAGGGAATTGGAGATGAGATATTGTCAGGGGTTGGTCGAGAATGAAGGCTCAAAGTGTTGTGAGGAAAAGAGGGAGAAGGTCCCCTTTTATAAGGGAGGAGAGGGGCACCTTTGGAAAAAACTTAAAATATTATTTTAGTATAAATCCATATTCGGTTTTAAATAGATCCAAATTGATTTATTTCGAAACTAACGTGGGTATGGGTCGAAATAACCTCATAAAATGGAATTTAGAAAATTTTATGTCATTATATTAACCTTATCATTTAGATTTAACTTTAAGTTAGATAATTTTACTTTTCCCATGTCTTTTTGTGTTCTTACACTATAAGGTTAATAAACATACCATAACAAGCCAAAAGAACCCCATGTTGTTTATTATTAATATATATAATCTTATCTAAGTCATGTGGCCGAAACTTATATTTTTAGGAATAAAATATCAATTAATAATATAATATATGTTTTAAAAACTATTTTATGTCAATTTTGACACTATTTGGTAATTGATTTTTGTGAAAATCATAACAGAATCATTAGTTCTAAAAAATTTAATTTAATCAATAAAAACATGTCATATTAACATATAAAATTATTCTAATTCATAAAAAGTCTCAAATTACATTTATTTGGGTATTTATAACATCAATTATGCCAATATTTCATTAATAAGATAATTATTGCATCATCATTGTGTCATTAATAAATTAAATTATTTAAAGTATATCAATTATAAATAAAATATCATTATGTAGGAAATCTTTTTAGATTTAGAATCAATATTTATAATCGAATTTATCATATGTATAACCCTATATTAAAAATTATTTACTTATTAAACTTTGATTTTAACTATTTTAACCCTTCTTTAAATAAATTAATAATAAATGTCCTAATCGAATCCATGTGGGCCTAAATAGTCATATATTATTACTAATATTTTTTTGGTCTAATTATACTTATCCAATAGAATTAGGACATGTGTTATGGTAATAATATTATTATTTTCACCCTTAGTTACCCTATTTACTTTTAACCGTGGTAAAAACAAGTAAAACGTTACAATTCACCAAAAATTATTTTCATCTCATTGAACCACATTTTATTCCTTGATATTAACCGTGTCTCTAGGATTTTCAAAATCCCACTCATAGAAGTGGTAAAATTAAGTTTTATTTTAATTTGCAAATTTTCCTAGGAGGTGGGTAAAATACGGTCAAAAGTTCAATAAAATTTTTATATATCTAAAATTATTCTAAAATGACTCCAATGAATTACATTGAACTTAAAAGGGTATTATATCTATTTTTACCTAAGATAAATTTAAATAAAATAAATAATTATAAAAAGTCGGTTTTTAAATAGTAACCCATTGTTTTCACTATTCATCAAAAATTGAAAGTTTTCAGAAAAATACCAAAATTTCACCCTAGGCTAATTTCGATATTCTGAATACAAAAATGAAGTGCAATTTGAAAAATAATATTTACAAAATTTCAAAAAGTGGGTATTACTATTCATAACGGCTAGTTTTAATAATATTTTAATAGCATATCGTTTCTTAGTGAAACTCGGTATTGTATACGATGCAAGCTATCGACGAAGGTCACAATTGCGTGTAAAGAAATCCAAGCTAGTGTTGTGTGTAGTGAAAGATTCCTTTGATGATTTATATAACATAAAAACAAAATATTTCTCATAAAAGTCTCGGGTGTTACATATATCATTGAAAAAAATTCATAAAATTCAAGGTTATGATATGTAGACATAGTACCACAGGAGTGTTACACAATATCATTATTACTAATATCATGTCCAATAGTATAATAGAACCATTATTAATAGGTATTGGAAATGTGGTAAATATCTAGCCAAGGATATCAATTCATGAGTAATTATATGATATAGACATTCCATGTATTATCGTGACTCACATAGTGGTGATTAGCTCCTCTGTGATATTTCTTGGGACCAAAATGATTTGAGGCCCCTTCTTATAAGGATAATATTCCTATAACTTATGGGTCATTGGAACATATACAAGCTTAACTCATTCATGTTCATGAAGAAGGTTACCCATATCTTATTTTGAGAAAGGGAATATTTTTTGTAATCTTGGTTTCTCAAGGAACTGTGTTTGATTTTTGGTTTGAGGTTCTCATAATGGTGATGGAAACATCCCAAACATTGGTTGAATGGGTATATTCTCTTTTTTTTTCTTTTGTGGGTGATGATAGATTATATTTTTTTTTTGATTCCAGGAATCAAGGACCCACTTACCATTTCATCTAATGTAACACAACCAGGACATAATTGTTATACAGTTTAACATTATTCATTGAGGACTTCTTCCATACAGTTTAATCCCATCCACTAAGGATTAATTCTAGGAATTTTATCATCATGTGTTATGGAAGTAATTTTTGTGTGTTTTAATGTCAATAACATAATGTCATGAATAATTATTCTATGAATTTTAATTTCATGTGGTGAGTATATATTTCATGTAGTTTATACTCATGTGGTATGGATGCAATTTTTATGTAGAATAACATCATGCGACCTGGAAATTGTGACCAGAAGTGATATTATGAAATCATATACTTCAATACAGGAAAAATTGGTTAGTGGTTATCAAATATTGGAATAGTTTTCAGCCTATCAAATTCTAATGTTTAAATAACAATATTCTATAGTTTCTTTTATATATATATGACTCGTAAAAAGAAATACATACACAAATATGACTTGAAAATTTATGAAAAATGATTATATGACTCATCCACACCCAAAAAGTAAATATTTATACAATGTATACATGTTCTAGTGTAATATAAACTTTTTATGGCTATGATTACATTATTTTAACCCTATCCATTTAGTAATGGATGAATCAAGTCACATATGGATCATTCAAATAAATTACTCCATTTGGATTTAGTTCATATGAGAAATATGAGAGTACACATTTCCATTCAATTTATAATCAAGGACTAGTTTCAAATTTGTATGAATGTCACTATATTTATTATAGAAATAGGATCCATGAAATACATAGTTATTCTAGAGGAAACTCAATGCACATGATGAACCCTTAAACCTGGGTAGGGAGTTTTCTTTGGATTTCATCTAGGATGAGGTTTGAAGGAATCCAGTAATCACTATATATTGTGTGATAGATGGAATCAATCCAAACACATTTACTTTAATTTTATAGTATCCCAACATAGATCTAGATCATGTGCATGGGAGAGGGTAATGTTCTCCAAGGGAGATAATTCACTAGATATCCTCTGGGTCCAAGATTCCTAACTATCAGAGATACCTTTAAGGTGAAGGGTTATCATATTGGGAGAGTATTTCAGTAGTGGATGCATATTCATAGTCCTGCATCCAATGATAGATTTTAATATGTATCAAGAATTGGTTTAGGTTATGATATGGAGTAAGCTACCTATAGTCTTAAGATAATAGTGACATGTGATAGTGTAGATCCAAAAAGTTTTATAAATCAATCACATTGTAGTTCTTATATATAACGCTTTGTTGCATAAATATTGTTTTTATATAGTGTGAGGGAATATCTTATACATGGATATAAATCTCATATAGGAATTAGGACCTATAAGATTTCATGCTCTATGTATTTTGAGGTATTTTAGAATGAATAAATATAATGTAGTTTAATATTGTATGATATAAGCTTTGTAATGGATGGTTTTTTATATTCCAATAAGTTTTTCCAAAGGGAATGAATGAGAGAAATGACTCTATTAGGGTATTATATTTTTCTAATGATATGCATACCACTACAATTTATAGTAATATGATATTAAAATCTTGATTTTATTACCAATATGATGAAAAAATGAGAAACATTAATGGTATTTGAATCAATAAAAATTATTTTTCTATATAAATATAAACTATATCCTAAGAATATATGAAAAAATTAAAATTGCATACCAAATATTACAAGTTTACCATTTTTAATGATGAAATCATGTTTCACATACAGTCTAAAAAGAGATCATAAGCTTAATGTTCCATCTCCTCTTAAACTAGAACATTCACCAAACACAAGCACTAATTAATTTTATTATTCACAAGTAGATAATAAATGTAATAAACTAGATTAATCATCCCCTTTTACCACTATACAACATGGGATAACCAAGAGTACATGCGATCAAGGTCATTAGAATGAAAATAGAATATTCTATCTAGGCATTAAATGATATTATATAAGATACCAATGTTATGAACCTAGTTCATGGAGAATGTAATATTCAAGTAGAGTTGTAGAATCCATGTTGCTATTTTGACATGTGTTGATCACATTTTCAATTTCAAGGGATAAAAATTGAAAATAAGGTGTATAATTTTATCTTAGGGGGTGATTTATTCAGTTCTAATATATCACATCATGTAGTTTAATGTCAGGAGACAAGGAAGTTATTCCCTATATTTGAATACAAAATATCCCAATTAATATACTCAAATAATATTTCCACATTCTCTAATCTCAGATGATTCCAGCTAATTTTCAAAAGCAATAAATGAATAAAAAGTTAATTGATATGCACAAGAGTTCATGATCGGTAATATGTGGTGAATATTCTATTCAATGTAAATAGTAATCCACATTCATATTTTCTTATTATCACGAAACATAGTGAAAAATAACGAAGATCCATTTACTGGCCTAAAATAGATCATCCATAAACCACTATGTATAATGTGGTAACTTGATTCCTAGAAAATGTATTTCATTTATTGTGGTCCCAATGTAGATATGACTCGTATGTTGCAGTGGGTCATTTTACCTTCATCATACGTATTTATCATGAATATAAATTTTCAATATAATAGATATCCTAGATTTATAATAAATTAACCCTGACATGGATAAGGTTTTAGTTCTAGGAGAAGGTGGTACAACTTTTTCTTCAGGTATGACCATTAGAGGAAACTCATAATGAGTTGGAAAACTCATAAACCATAAACGTTTTAACAATATATACCTCATATTTAAATGGGGTTGTAGGTCCCATATGCTAAAGACATATTGCACAATTTATCATCCTGAATAATGAACCACGATGATGCTTAATGTCATGATTCAGGGTCTTCAGATGTTACATGTTTTAATTTTATTCAACCATAACATGTTATGTTTAGTTTAACTTCTTGTGACTTGGATTCTATCAAGTCGTTTAGAGTCATGTGACTAGGATAAAATTTCAATTCACATTAATTTATCATTGTGAGGACTTGTATTCATTGAAAATTTATTTATTTCTATCAAAAAATAAATGCTATGTAGTATAATGTATTATGATCAGGTGTTGGATGTCATGTTGTTTGAACCCTTTCTACATGGACATGGATGAAATTTATTTTAAAGTCTAAATTCCAATACATATTCGGATAGTGGTAGTTACACATAGTATTTATTATGTTATTGTAGGTTAGTGGTGATCATGATGCATTCATCATCCATCATGGAATCTGAGTAAACTCCATTATAAAAGACTTTATGTATTTTATAAGGACCTCACCACTTCTATTTTGATTTGTAGGTTTTTTCATGAGTGTCATCAGTGTTCTAAGATCATATACCAAACATCATCAATGGGATGAGTAGAGGATATAGTTTTATTGACAGTTTATATAGTTCTATATTCAAAGACATAGACAATGTCTAGTTTAGAATACCAGTTCTCGTATATTCATATTAAATCACACAAGTACTTATGTGATTGTTCATCATCGGAGATTTTTAAACAGGTAGTTGTTCATGGTGAGAGAAACTTCACTTATATGGGTAACACAACCTCTATTTTATAAACTTGAATCTATGGGGTTTCTTGCATGGTATTGGGGGTTTTAGGATTATAGTCCCATAATAAAGGAAATATATTATATAGGGAATAAATCATACCCTTTTCTACCATTTTATAGAGTATATTTGATGTAATATTATAAAAGGCTTCAATATTTAAATTTTATATTAAATGATTCAATGACTTTTGTTTTGAATTGATGCAATACTCTTCATAAAACATCTTAGACATGTACTAAAAAAATTATTTTCATTTTCCATCAGTTTCTGATGAGAGTCAATGAATATGGTGATGATATTATACTTCATTAAGATGATGATACCCATTTTACAAACATCCTTTATGTTTAAAACATTGTCACATTTGTAAAAGAAGTTATTAAACCTAAGGATGTTCATAAAATGCTTAGTTATAGCTAGGGGGTATGGCCCCACAACATCAATTCCCTATACAAAAAAATTCTAGAATAATATATATATATATATGTAGTAGCTACATTTTTTAGTGGAAAAATTATTCATGTATCTTTCAACCATGAAATTTCTTGGTAGACTCCATATAATCATTTACGATCATCAACCAGAAGTAATGAAGACTCAATATTTTGTGGTCTATCAAAATTCTAGACAGGTGAGTATTGAAGGAGTAGTGTGAAACAGAATCTTCATGGTGAAGGTCTCTCCTTCTAGAAATCATATTTGGATAACTCTACTAAGGACCCATTTATAAGGTGATTTTTTGTATTTGGACCTTTCTAAAGTGTGAAGTTATCTAAATGATGTTAAATATGTTCCATTTTATCTCTTCCTAATGTGAGGGTTCAATTTTAGAGGTAATATATTTTGGAATTCTTCCATTGTGAAAATGATATCATCTCTTCATGCTCAAGGTAAGGTTTTACCATATTTATTTCATTCATTCCCCATAGAATGATTGGTGAGACTACCCATTTGTGTGTGATACAGATGATTAATTCTTCCAAATCAAGTATAATAAGGGATATAGTTGCATTGGATAATGTAATATGATAATCATTCTATGATCAATTTATGTGATCCAGTGTTAGTTTAAAGGGAACTCTTCCATCAGTCCCCTCATTTAACCAATGATTGGTAAAAATTATCCCTTATTGAAGGAATTTTTTTTTTCTATATGATCACTAGCTCTTAATCTCCTCTGATATTTATATATTAAAACTATAACTATAGTTCCAAATTCATGCCTGTAATAATGGTATTCTACTCAGAATCTATTATTATAGCATATGAAAGATGAGAAGGAGTCGGGGAAATTAGTCTTGTCTAGTTAAAAAGGGAAAATCCGTAAAACAACATCGATAAGTTTTGGGATCTCAATTTCCCTCTCAACTAGACTCTAGGTGTCCCCATAAAAATACATCTCCTACATTATATAGGTTTTCATGGCATAAAAACCTCTTCATATAGAAGATTCGGGTCCACTTGTATACTTTCTAGGTAAGGATGTGTCAAGACAAATTCATACAATTTTTTCCATTTGACTATATTTTTCAACAGAAAATGAATTTCATATTGTTACAGACTAAGAAAAAATTTTGGAAAATGTATTGTCCTCATGGGGAGATTAAGATGATACATTAGTGGTTTAATATGTGAGTCGAAGTGAAATTTCTTGTGTTATAGGTAAATCCTAATATTTTTACTATAAATATAATTGTCATCCAGTTTGATTCAGTATTAGAATATTGCTTTTCAGTATCTAGCATCATTCAGTTGGGATATTAGATGCCATTTTGGTAACTATAATCATTATTTGTGTTTTTAATAAAGTAAGAGATCACTCCATGGTGTCTAGGAATATTATAATTTGCTCCACATCTGTGGATTGAATTATGTTTCGTATACATAGAATATTATACTTTAGGTTATCAAATGATTTTTTTTATCCTCATCCCTTGGATAGGTTCCTCCCTTCTTCATTATCATAGTGAATGTAATGTATTTACTAGCCTTATGGTCAATAAAATTCCAGATGAAATCATGGATCCAATAGATACCATTCAGCATAATGACATTCCGACACATGGAATTTCTATAATATTTACAATATTTTATGTGATATCATTGATGTTGGGATGTCATAACATAAATATGTTGGTCATATCATATGTTACACCAAAGACACACATTTGAGGATTTGACTTTAAAAGTACTACCACAAATTTCTAAATATTAATTGATGATTAGTGATGTGATGATAGTATTTTCAGACATAACAACCAGTTCATTAAAATAGTATTTTTTGATTCTCCCCAAAAAGGATTTGAATATATGATCGAGGGAACATTTATGTGTTTTGATTAATTTTTTACGAAAAACCGCATGAATGGTTAATAAAATATTCACTTTGTTGAACTAATGGAAGTTGCTTCCTCTTCTTGAGGTGCCATCATGATTTGATTATACCCTAAATAGCAGTCTATAAAGGAAAGGCATGAAAGTTGACAATTATATTGATAAAAGGTTCTATAATCTGTACAATAAATTCACCATTAATTATTTATTGATTTAGGTCACAAAAATCTATTCATACCATGCGCTATCCATTATTTTTCAGAAATAGAACGTTGTTCTCAAGACATTTTAGATACTGTACCTCTCAGATTCAATTATATCTTGTATTTTTTTCATCTTCAGATTCTACCCTTATAGCATGAGAGGGGTTCATAATCCTATCCACTTACATGAAGTCAGGATGACCATCCAGTATGTTGAGGTGATGAGTAACTACAACGTGTTTTAGTTAAA
Source organism: Viscum album (assembly GCA_963277665.1). NCBI lineage: Eukaryota > Viridiplantae > Streptophyta > Magnoliopsida > Santalales > Viscaceae > Viscum > Viscum album. Next base: position 566,825,559 of record OY728119.1, read on the forward strand.
GAATCTTGGTATAATTCTCAATATACTCTTATTGATGGTTTCTCAAAAAGCGAATATACGTATTCTAATCATCAACAATCATGGAGGCTGTTATCTATGTGGGTAAAGGGTCCTCTTATTTTCCATGAATAACCTACCTGAGATGGTTGATGGTGGTGGTGGTGACATACTAAAATTCTGGAGGGGTATTCCTAAATCACCCTCTTTATCTTACATTTCATCTTTTACATAATTATTCTTATTTTTGTTATATGAAATAGGAGTATCTCTATAATTAATAAATGATACGATTCTACCAGATGTAACATTTACGCCCTCAACTAACAACATCATTATGGGGTGTTTTTAGAGGTTATATATTTTTCTTTCTACTATTACTATGTTTAGCATTTGTATAGAACTAAAAATTTATAGAAGATGTCTTACGGAATTCATAATTTCCACTGATAGATAAAGGGGACCCTCTGACTCATATGATAAACTCTTTCATCATTATTTTGATAGTCCTATGTTTTCTCGAATGACTGCAGTCATGTGGACATGGGATGGTTAGGTGTATAGTATATAATTTCCTCATGGGAAAATATCTACATCCTTAATCAGGTTTATAGGTATCATATAGTCACTACTGAGCATGCTCGTTGAGTTCATCATGGTAGTTATTATGCCAATGGAAGTGATGGCAGGTCTATCGACCTCTATCTTTGGTCATGTATCTTTATTTATAGAATATTTCCTTGGTATACTATGATTCACAGGACATAAATGGGTTGTTACCACCATATTGTATTTCATGCTTTCAATTTATGGGTTATTTCAATCATTGATGAAAAGTTGGTGTCACGTCCAAATGGTTTTTACGAAAAAGTATTCCGAGAAGGGTATTATATGTTGTGTCTTACTGGATATCTATGAAATTAGTATTGGACACATGTTCTTATAATTGGACCTTGAGATATATTTTTTCAATAGATCTCATCTCACACATGTTCTACCTATGAATAGTCATCTTCATTAGAGATAAATCATCTTTGTTTTTTCCCAAATGTCATAGGTTCTGAATCACTATGTGAATAATCTATGATATATTTTAAAAACATCATTTGTATTTTAACATTATCAATTTTTATAAAACACACAAGAGTTTGATATGTCCCCGATTAGATTCTTTTCAATCTTTCGCTATGAATGAGATGGTGGAATTACATTCCACGAGATTAGTTTATGTTCGAAAAATATGGACAGTAGCGACTTATTTCTCAAACTATTGGGGACTCCAAATATCCTCAATAAATGCCTTTCTATATTATTTTATGTTATTTACATCATCCATGATTTACTTATTACCATGGGAAGTCACCATTTTTTTGTAATTTGATTTTTATTGAATAATATTATGCTTCGAGATGTTAGGATCCCCTTATCAAAAATATTAAGGAATAAGGTGTTAGAGGATGATGTGTCCAGTTCATAGATATTGGATGAGGTATAATATGCTAATAATAGTGCTGGTCATGCTAGTTTACCCAATTATTTGGGCTGATCAAATTGTTGTGAACTAGTCTGTTGGTGGTTAAAAATACTTGACATGGACGAATATTGAAATGATATAAAGAATATGTAGACTCTCAATGAGAATTTTGAATAACTTTACCATGGTCCATAACCATTTGTATGACATTGGAATGTATGTATCTAAGATATTGTGTAAAACCATTTCAGGGCCATCCCCTAGACACTCGGATTATGAGGCCTTATTCCTTATATACTTAATCATGTACTGGGAACTAATATTCATGATTGTATTCATCATTAAACAAAGAAAATGCTATTTGAATAATGTAAACATATGAAAAAATGTTCTCTTTATCCAATGAGGATCATGTTTTGATGGATTGTACCCATACAAAAAAATTTGAAGGGAATAAATCTACAAGTGTCAGGTCCATTGTGGTTATTTGATGAAACTATCTTCCTATAACCTCTTCCAACTTATTATGATTATTTATAACTCTAGGTGGTAGGTCTAATGTTGTCTCATGTGGTTCTAAAATCATGATTGATATACTATGATACATTCTAAGGGTAGAATTATCTTGGTAAATGATATTATGGTTTTCCTATTTGTAGGAATTATTTTCAGGCCCGAGTCGAGCTTCTTTCCAATCATCCTCCTCATTACGTAGGTTTTTTCTCACATGAGCCACTTCCACTATGAATTTTCAAAATATTACCTTTATATATTCAACCATTCCTGGGATAAAATATCTTAAGACAAATATGTATTGGATCGTGTTACTCATCCCCATATAAAAGGAAAAATAGTCAAGACATTCACTCAGGTTGACCTCACTTGATTTACCGAGATTTGGTTGCTTAAGGAGAACAGTTTTGATGATTGTATGGAAATAACAAGGATCATATACATTTTCAAGTTAATGTAATTTTTCCTATTTTTCCTCAAAACATAGGTGGGCCTAATATTTTAGCCACTAATTTGGGGAGTTTTATCCATATTCTCACTCGATAAGTTGTGTCGAGTGATTCAGGGACCGAATTGGATTTCTAAAATTAAATGTTATTTGTTTATTATTGAAAGGGATGGTTTCTTTATTTACAATAAATGTTTCCTTATACCATGGGCATGGGATTAGATTTGAAATTTCTTCCTAAATGGGATATTCACACTGAGGTTCTATTTCTATGAACACATGAAATCCACCTAGGTGTTTCATAGTTAGCAAAGGTGTTTGAAAATAAAAAAATATTTTCTAAGAGAAATCCTCCAACAACTTCTCTTATGAGAGTGGGACGTATATTGAGTATGTTAGGCCTTTCCATCTTGTGATAAATTTGAAGGTCCTATCATTTTTATACTATTGTCAATTTCAAAAGTTTATGCTCATTGTTTTCATAACATATTGATAAATTGATAGTTAAACTGAAGAATAATGTTTCCCAACTATAGATGGACCTTGATGGAATGTTGTTATACCAGCTGAAATCTATCCCCGTTAGTGTATTTACAATCCATCTCTATTTCTATTCCTATTCATAGTCTCAAGGGCATATCATTGGGATGAAGCTTGATAATATGTTAATGAGATTCCATTATATACCCTCATGTCATATGAGGTAAAAATATAGGGTCTCTGTAATTGGTTGGGGTTAAAATGTATTCTAAACATTTAGGGTTATATATCATCTCAATTACTATATGATCACATCACCCCCTTCATAGATTCCCTCAAAGATGCTGAAGACATGATAGTGTTGAGGAGTCCTATCAGTATTGTTATCTATACCACCCCTTGAGCATGAGGATTGGGTGAGGTTTTATTTGATATCCCAGTTATCATATCCTTGAAATTTTCAATTCATGATGGGGCTAGAGGATGACCCAAGATAAAAGGATCTTATCACTATAATAGAGAAAATTTATTGTCTAACAAAAATACCATTTCTATATATTCTGTCTATCCATATTGAGATCTATCCTAATTCATTGATTCCACCCTCATAGGAGGATAAGAACTATTCATATGGGTTCGAGTAATGTTATATATTTTTCATTGAGGTGGTACCTAGTGGTAAAATTATCGCGAAAAATTTCTTTATTGATCCATCTAATATAAAAAATATCACTATCATACTATGCTATATAATACTCCACATAGGGTGTTTTCTTGTTTTTGGGATGTGGGAGGGATATAGCCTTATAATTATCATTATACTTGGTGGAATTTCAATAATGAGGTGGTAGATCTTCATTCAAATGTTCTAGGTTCAGGTTTCTCCTCTGAATCCATGTATATGAGGCCGCAATTTGCACATCAACATCACCTCCCTCTCGAGGTACTGTTTCTATGATAGGCCTGTCAATTTCAATCTATCATTTCATATATTCTACAACACTGAGAGTAATTACATTCATAGAGGAATACTTGGTAACATTCATCATCCTATCAGTTTCAACGAAAATTTTTAGTTCTGTTGTGGTCACTGCTCCACTGAGGGTAATCTGACATCTTTTGAATAGCCCCTAATCTTATTATAATGTTTGGTTTTATATCCCTTGGTTGGTTTTATTATATTTAAAATATTTTCCTCTATTTATATCCAATTAATAGTGGCCTATAGGGAGCATTAAACCATACATTGGAAGATAGAAAAAAGTATTTTGTGTATATTTTAGTTCCCGAGGAACAGTTTTTATTCCGACTATTGGTGGATATACATGGACTATATAAAATAAATATTCTTGTGGGAGATGATATAAATTACCCTATGTTATTTTTTCAATATCCATTCATTTTTTAAGGTTCTATGATTCCTAGGATGGAAGTCAAGATTAAACTACCCCCATCCCTATGTTTTGAGGTCGATTTGGAGCAACAACTAATTTCTTTGGGTCCCGCCAGATATTTAATGATCCTAGGGGTAGAGGTAGACCTAAATACTCACAAAAAAAATAATAGAATCATTTTATACATAATGGATTCCATTTCTTCATCCATCGTGATCTTCTTTTATTTTCATACCCTTACACATTCATGGTTGGGGAACAAAGAATGATCAAAATAAAAGTAACATGATCTAGAGACCAATCATGAAATATGGGTTTCTAACATAGTTATTTGATTCATGTTCCCTTTTAATCGAGAGGCCTATTTTAGGATCCTATTAGAGGCTGTCTCTTTCCCTTGTTGAAGCATTTTCATCATTGAATCATGCAATCATCATTACATTTATGAACTAACATGTGTGTTACATAGTCCTACGATCTGTCCTATAATTATTTAATTTCAAGATATTGTGTCTATGGAACTCTACAATCCTAGGGATGGTGTGATGTGCAATGATGCATATACTTCCCATCCTTGAATGATTATATCAAATGTGTGTTTAGTTTTTAGTATCTATAGTGTTATTATCTTATAGGGGAAAGTGTTGTAGGGTTTTTGTGCCTCTCTAATCATGGGTATTGAGTCATGCATAATGTGGTAAGATATATCTAAAAAATAGTGTTTATGTATCATATTTGAGAGTCATTTTATTGACAAGTATGGTTTCTAAAATTCAACCATTAAACGTTTTCCCACATGTTCGAGTGTTAATAAGGCATGAAATACTCTTTTAGATCATCAGGGAATTCATAATTGGATGGGTCTATGGGCCAAAATATGGATTGAATATTTTTTCATCAACCTCCCTCCATATATTCATGTTATCCACATCCTCATTATAGGAAAATTCCTTAAATTTGTCAAATAAAAAAACTCTTCTCTAGTTTACTCGCTAAATGAGGTTAGTTGTTTATGTTAGTTGATAGGGAACTATATATTGTTAACTTTGGAATTTCGAGCCCGTCTCTATTCAAAGGTTTCTTGAAAAGGGGATTACTTCCTTTTCTTGGGGTGATGTCACTGTGAACAAGTTTTAAAAGTGTTATTATTGGTTAGGATCCCCATATTCCATCATTATACTTCCATGATGAGGACTATGATGGTAGTTATCACCTTATGATTCTGATGATAAACCAACAAGACATTGAGTTGTTATAGATATGCATTGTACGACCTCAAGGACATTGTATTTGAGTAAACTCAGAGTACGATCCACATATAGAATCATGAATAAAATAAATTGACCTTACATTTTAGGGTTAATAAAAATTTGACACCACTATGTGGTTGTCTTTAGTGTTTGTTGACGATCGTGTTTTTCTAGGGAAATATGATCCAACTCCTCTAAAGCTACTATAGTATGCCAGTGATATTCTATATTGTTGGTGGGAATATGATCATGGATTTGGGTGGATTCTAGAATATATTCCTCATCCCTAGTTGATTTAGTGATATATTCCAAATTCAAATAAGCATTCCTCACTAGAATATGTCATTTAAATTCTGGAATAGGTGGTGGAATATGTTCCTCATCCTATATAGAATTTGAAGGATGTTGGTGTAGTATTTCCTCAACTGTAGAAGGAATATGAACCCAGATCATAAAATCTATTTGAATATGTAATGTAACATAATTTTGAAGGAAAAATTGTTTTCCCTGTGTTAATTTCCAATTGGGTTGATAGACCCCTTCTATAAAAGAAATATTAACCTGATCATTTGCCTTTGGAATATGTTCTAGCTTTATATGATATGAATATATTCCTTTCCTAAGGTGAGTAACAATATTGGTTGATGAACAATTGTAGTATAGAAGATATTATCCTAGTCTAGTGTATCACCATTTATCATAATACAACAGTAATATACCTAGATGAGAGAAAGTATATATTTTTTCCCTGCAGTATCAATCTATTCGTGTGGGACATGCTAATATGGTTCTATAGATACAATGATATTAATATTTTCTTTTTCTTGAATCATTGTCTAAATTTATTGGTGAAGATCCTCTATCACATCCAAAATTTACTTTAACATTATAAGAGTACATGAAGTTAAATAAGGCAATACGTTATTGGTCATTATGAAATATCGGTTAGCATCTTCTATTGAAGTGTGGACATATATCCACTATTTTCCTCCTTATTCCACTATAATATATTAATGGAATTCATGTGTCGAGGTGGGTATATGTGCCTAACCCATGGTTTTTTAGGGATATGGGGGAAGATATATTCTATGTCTGTAGGGATATGAGACTTCCTAATGGATATCATCGACATTTTTCAGTGTGCTTTATCAATGGAGGTGGGGATATCAAATCACTTATTTTGGCATAAAAATTTCCATTCCTGAAGAGATATTCATCCATCCATAGAACATTTAATTTTTTTTGTTATTTCAATATAAGAAATTTCCTATATAGAATATAGATAAAGAGGTCTAAAGTAATAGAGACCCAATGAATCTTCCCTAACAAAGTTACAGCATGATTGTGGAAGAGACCCCAAATTAGAAATAAAAAACATTTGATCACCATTACAGTATTCTAATGACATGAATTCATCAACCATGTTCCCCTAGTGTGTAGTGTGACTAGTAATCATCTGTGGGTCCAGAAAATGTTTTCACTTACTGATTATATATGCAATGGTAAAATGGATTTTGAGCTTCCCCTGTCAAGAAACGTGGATAATATCTTAATCGATATCAACCAAATATAACTTATTGTTATTCATGTGAAAATTCATGACACATCTAAAAATATATTAATCCTTTTTTAGGAGGTAACATCGTAGTCTCAATATATCACTAAAGGCTAGAATCACTAATCCTTGGGGGTCACGAACCACTCCACCCCCCCATAAATCCAGACATACATGATCCATCAATGATGAGTTTAAATCTACTACTCAGAGGATTCCACTTCACCCATATGCCAATACTATTGATAACATGTATGGTGTGAGAAATAGAGTTACCTATCATGAAAACACTCAACATAATAATAGTATCCCATCCATTGACGAGGGAACTAGTTCTGCCCAAATGCCCCTAGCTTTAACAACCATGGCCAGGAAGGAGCAGCTTTTGCCCCCCATGATGGATTTGTTTTGGGGTACTCTAGATTCCCCAACAACCCGCATCAAGAATCATTTCAATCACATTCTCCTCAGAATATTTATTTTGAGATCTAGAGAACCATGATTTAATAAAAGCATTAAGAGTGGTTTCTCAAACTCCCCTCCAAAAAGTCCTCAGCTAGGGAACTCTAGACTATTTCCACCCAATTACTGGAAAATAAGATATGGTCAGTTATCTCCTCATTGGAATTAATACAACATCTGAATTTTGATACTAGTGAGATCCCTTTGTTCCCCACCTGGTCATCCCTCTGAATATTATTGTTCTAAAGACGCCAAATGAGAAAATCTTATTTCACTAAATGGTCACCACAAAAAATAGTGTCATTCCATATTTCTAGAATACCACATAATAAAGCCATTAATCGGTGACCCTTAGTAGCGAAGGCACCCAATGCCGACCCCATAAATATGAGTTTTCTTCGTACCTCATTCACTATGATGCCATAAAACAACTTCAGTTTGTCTTGTGTGAGAATGGCCTGAAGAAATTGCTTTAATATACTATCCTGGGAAAAGGAGATCATTGGGATCATATATCTTGTGAACCCAAATGGTGATTCATCCCTGTTATCCTTCAATAAATTAATTGTCCCTTAGCCCACAAGCCAATTTGAATGAATTCTTAGCAATGGTAAATTCTTAGAAACCATGATACAGAGTTGATATGTAATCCCTCATCTACTACCCATTTCTTCTCTATATTGACTGCAGATAAATCATACCCACTATGATTTATTTTCTATAAAATCCCATGCCAATTTTTCTTGCATGCCTAGCATTTCCCCTTTGACACATCAGATAACAATAACACCATCAAAAATCTCCATAGCCATCATATCCCAGGAAGTACAATAATGTCTTCCTTAACTGTGAGAGTCCAATATAAAGCCCATCAACACCTTTTTAATATTTTTTAGCACCACTTTTTTAATATTAAGCACTGAAAGAATGGTCTTGGGGATCTAGGAAAAGACACAATTAACCAACATGATGCGCCCCTGAAAGGACATGAACCGATTCTTCCAATTTGTAATGTGGGTTGTAATTTTACCTACTAGCCCATCAAAGTGTTGAATCTGAACCTTATTGGCACAAAAAGAGCTCCCAAATATTCCATAGGACATGAAATTTTACGCAGGATTAGGGAATCCGTAATCTTTTCCCCCTTCTTTCAAAAATCCATTTCGATATAAACACACTAATTTTCTCTCTATTGCTGGCCTGACCACTCAACATGTAGTATGTTTACATAACCATATTAAATTATATAATGAAACGCCTTTTACAATTCTGAAAAAATAACATGTCATCAGAAAATAAGATATGCAATATTTAATTGGTATTGGCTCCACTATAGCAAGGATAAAGGCTTCCACTATGAACTTTCCACTCAATATATCTGCTAAGGGTGTCCTTCCCTAAACTAAAGAGGCTTTGAGAGAGTGGATATCCTTTTCTTAATCCACGGTTGGGCTTTAAATAACCATATTTCATCCCCATGAATGACATAGCTACCCAGGGAGAACTGGAAATTCTAAATAGTATGTCCACGACCCATTTTGAAAATCTCATATTCCCTATCATTTTAAAGATTAATATACATTCAATTTTATCATAGGATTTGTGCATTTCCAATTTAATCACCACATTGGATCTGGGCATTTATATATATATCCCCCACCATCTCATGTACCATAGAAATGTCCGATTGAGTAGATCTCCCTTTAAAGAAGCCCTATTGATTTTTAGAGACCCATTGAGGAAACTAAACCACCAACCTTTTCTTAAAATGCCTTCTAGGATCTTGAATAGGATGTTTCACATACTAATTGGCCTATATTGGTTGACCAAATATGGATATATTAATTTTATATTGAGAACTAGAGTCAATGCACAAGCCACCCGAGCTAGGTGACCCACTCTGAAAAATTCATGGATGACCCCCACCAACACCCCTTTATCCAACTCATAGAAGTTGATGTAGAAAGATCATGGTAAACCATTTAGCCCCAGGGAACTATAGGAATTAATGTCCTTAACAACCTACCAAATGTGATCATCATATGGCATTTTTTTCAGATGAAAGATTCACCTCACTGGACACCACCCTTTGCAAGAAGCTCAATATGTTAGTCTGTTCATATGGATAGCCTTCCTTTATTTATTGGTCAGTTTCATCCAGAAACATTTTGAAATAATCCAAGGCCACACCTCATGTGACCAAAATATCTTTGGTAAAATACCCATAATTCATTCGGATATTGGGAACACTTCAGCGCCTACTTTCATTGATACAGGCTTGAAAAAAGGTAGTGTTCTTATTACCCTTTATAATCCATGTTTCTTGAGATCTCTCACTGAGAGCTGTTTCTTGCTCCAATATTGTTACAACAATGAGGTTTTTCATGATGATTCCTTGACATAATCCTAAGATGATATTTTTGAGAAAATATCTAAAATCACTAGGAAAATAAAATCATGGTCATCGAGAAGTACAAAACTGTGAGTAAGAAACATTATTAATAATATATAGATAGTGAATTAAATTGTTTTACGATTTTTTTATTTGTCAGTTATGTTTTCATAGAGTTTAATGACCAAAAACATTATAAATAAAATTCCATTTATTATTGAATTAAATTCCTTTTTATGTATTATGATTATTGATAACATGTGCACATATTTTTTTACTATATCATATATTATTAAAAATACCACAAAGAATCATAACCCCTATTTATATTATAACTTAATTGTAACTATATGATTACTAGAAATATAGGGTTTTGATAAATCTAATTGAAATAGACTTATGAAGAGATTATCAGAACCAGTAAGATCATACATTATGAAGCCAATTTATCAGATCATACAAGGTAGATATCATCACTTGGATTTTCCCATTACCAAGCCCATGTCCAGATCCAACAACTAATGTTGAATCAATATTATTTACGGGATAAATTCAAGATCATCAAGATCACATCCCACACCATATAATGGTTTTTGGTGTAATACATATATATGTATCAAGACACTAATAATATTAATATGTATAATATATTTAAAATTTATTATATTTACATCCTACTATTATTGTGTTATAAGTGACTTGAACTTTGATACGATAAAATTGAAATTGTATTTTCTTTCTAAAATTTTATTTCAATTAAGACATTTCTTTTTAATGAATTCATAAATAAATTCTAAAATAATCTAATAAAATAAATATTTTTTTTCAATATAAATGATAATAGAAATTTTATGAAGTATAATATTGTTTTCCTGGGTTGGAAAATTGTAATTAGGGAGAAATAATAATTTCTAAATAAATAAATTCTTATTTTAAATGTGAAAATTCAAATTTTTTATAAATTATATTAATAAAATAAATATTATTTTTGGAATTAGCATGATGAATTTATCCTTTAATGATAAATTCATAAATATTAGTGATATTTTAATTTTTGGGTAAAAATTATACACTGTATAAATATATGGTGTGTATTATGACATCCTCATGACAAACAATTTATGTAATAAGTGATATAATTGTAAGAAATGGAAAAATTCATATTTTTATTTAATATAATTCTCTTATAATGTTAATTGAATAATTTTATTAATCTATTATGAATCCCCTAAATATTATATTATATATTTTTTTAAATCATTGATTTATGAAAATGACTCACTTCCACAACACCAAGGTAAATATTTAAATTACTTCGTCCCATGGATATATAAAAAAATTAAAACCACTCATGTTTGTTTGAAAACATGGGAAAAATTAGAGGTAAGTTTGTGTTTTGATTAATTTTTCTCATGAGATGTCATGTATGGGATTATGGAGTGAACCTATAACCTTATAGGAATTTTTACACCATGTGATGATGTCTTGTAAGTAATCATTAACATATGTTTTTGATTTAATGTTTACATTTGTTTCCACTTTAACATTTCAATTTTTTGTTATAATTATCTATCATACCTATTATTTCATGTTTATGATTCTCAACCCTTTTTTTCCCATTGAAATTCCAATTGTCTAAAATGTAACTATTTATTTATGTTATGCCATGTTAATTCTCTTAATATGTTTTATATCTTACCCATTTTAAAGTATTCCCCTATGTTATCCCATGAAGTTTTGATAATGATGGAATATTATGTTCTTGTTAATGAATCTTTCAGTAACGCCAATGTATAACATGTTTTTAAGATAAAAAATATTATACCTAATTATTGAAAGAAATTGGTTTTATCAATATTATAGGCTGTAATATGTTGGTTATTATGTAAAAAATCTTGAATAAATGTTAAATAAGGAAAAGGGTTTTTATAATTGGTATTATAAGTTTGTTTAGATATTTATGGATTAAAATTAGGAATCATTAGTGAAATATATAGAGACAACAATAAACATTAGAAGGAATTCATAAATTTTGGTTATGTATTGATTATATGGTTTCTATGAAAATAAATCCATTTCGAGATACTACAATAGTATATGGATCTAGATTATATGTACCTCATGTTAACACCCAAAAAAACACTATATGGAATTAGATATGATCAATAATTTTTTCACAACAACGAGGCATGCTTCACACCTAGGTTGAAACTACTAAGGGAAATGATTTGATAATTTAAAAATATTATTATTAAATATTAATTAATGAAACAGATTCTCATATGGTTATATGTTATGAAATATATCATGGATATAAGAAATTAATGTCTATAAATTCATATGTTGAGGAAATTCATGTCATGTATATTTTATCCCTATAATGTAAATGGTTTCTAATTAATGTGTAATTTTTTTAAAATTATCAACACAAAGTTTATTGTGAATGAGGTAAATGATTATAATAAGAATATAAACCTAAACGGTAGTGTTATCATCTATTGTTCTATTCATTCTTCCATATCTTGCAATATTAGTTGAATTATTCAAACAACTTCACAATGCAAGGAAGTAGAGTTTTCGGAGAAAATGTAAAATGGAGAAATTATTTCATCCCAAGTATGTTACTGCTCCCTTATAAAACATTTTGGGATTAATATCCCAAATAACATTTTTATACTCTATATAGTATAAATTTATTCAATTATGGGTTCGGATTGGATTTCATATGTGTATCCAACATAAATTTCCATGAAAAGGAAATTATTCTCTTTATAAAACTTCACATTATAAATATGTAAAATTTCTATGAGGAGGATGAATCTTATTTGGAACAAATATATCTACCATTTAAATTATTTCAATATGAGTAAGGGTATCTCACTCAAATTATTTGAAAAGATTATCCTTGAAGACATGCTCATTGGGACGGAATACACTGAACTGTTTCCAAATAAATTTCCTAGTCTTCCTCCAAGCTTAGAAGTTGAGTTTTCAATCAAGATTATAATTCTTGATTTTATAATATCAAAAGATCTATATAGAATAGATATTTTTGAACTTGATTATCTGTATAAAAAAATCTATAAGTGTGTTTCGATAAACTGTTCATGAACCAAAGTGCTTCAGCATGGGGTGAATGATTCCACTTCATCAAGTTGAAGGATTGGTCATTGTGACTTTGAATCAATTACTGTGAGGTCAACAATATCATGATAAAGAAAAAATTTCATCTTCCATGGGTAGATGACTTTTTAAGTCAGCTATTTGGATCTCAATACTTCTCCAAGGTGAAATTACGGTTAGTGTATTACCATGTACGGGTCAAGAATTAGGAAATAACCTTAACTAATTTAAGTATAATGTATGGGCATTATAAATTCATAGATATGTCATTATGACTCATTAATGATCATGAAATCATCATAGAAATTATGAATAGTGAATACTGGGATTACCTTGATTTTTTTAAAATTATATATAGATTATTTTCTTATGTACTCCAAAATATATGATGTGAATGATGATCATTTTAGAATTGTGATTAAGATCTTACGAATGGAGAATCTTTATTAAAAGCATAGAGAATATGAGTTCAAGTTGAAGGGGGTCCCATTATTGGGGAACATTTTCCCGAGAAATGGGATATATTTTTACCATTCAATGATAGAAGAAAATTAGGTATGGTAGAGGACAATATTTATGATTGATATTCCTAGTTTCCTTGGATTGGTGGGGGTATTATCAATGATTTTTGAGAAATTTATTGTTATTTTTAAACCCTCTAAAAAAACTAACTCATAATGGAGTCACGTTTTTTTGGAATAATTAATTTGAAAAGAGATTAAAGGAACTCAAAAAAGTTTTATCACTTAACATATAAATATTTATCCCACAAGTGGTGATCATTTCATGGTATGCAATGATGATTCAAATAATGTATTGGGATTTGTACTAATTTAGAATGAAAAAGTGATACCGTATACCTCATGAAAATTGAATATTAACAAATAGAACTTATGAGAGCATGATCTAGAGTTTTCCATATAATTATTCGTGTTCATAATTGAGTGGAATTATCTCCTTGGAGACAATAGTAAAATATATATGAATCATATGAGCCACAACTATATATTCACATATAATTTTTTGAATTTGAACTATAAAATATGGTTAGATATGATCAATGACTGTGACTACTCAATCCACTACCATCCTACGAAAAAAATTAAATTCAATAACACTCTATGTAGAAAATATCTTTTCATTTTTTTCATTATGGAGAATTGAGAATGACTTGATCTTCACATACATATAAAGGATGGGAATTTGAATCATAAAAAAAGGAAAATTGTCAATACAATCACAAATTATTTATCAACCATTCCTTATATAGAGGATAAAGAATGATTAAATAGATGATATGGAAAATAAAAATAATGTGGAAAATATTAAAAAATGGAAATAATTATTGTTTGAAATTAATGAAGAAGTATTTTTAATATTTGGTTCATTACCCACAACATCATGGAAATGGAAAATTAATCCATGGGGTTGATGTAACCATTTACCATACCATCAAGGAAATTATAAAACATAAACAGATACATTATCAAAATACTTACTAATACATAAAGGGGAAATAATATTATATGGGTTATGGTGGATCATATTAAAAAGGTTGGTAACTACATCAACATTATATAAGAATTCTCACTCGATCAACATACATGGATATATTTTAGAGATGTGGTGCGGATGCACTGAGGATCACTATCAATTGTATCTGATGAATATCCATGATTTACATCAATGTTTTCGAAGAGTCTCTAAAATGCTCTAAATAATGTTTTGAACATCAATTTGTCTTTTCCCCCTAAAAATACTGGCCAAGCTAAGTGGATTATCCATGAACATGAGGACATGTTGGGAGCATGCTCACTAGACTTCAAAGAAATATGGGATCAACTTATTCATGTGGTCTATTTTTCATTCAATAATAGTTTCCTCTCAAGAATCTAAATAGATATCTATGATAACATTATTGGAAGAGCTATAAAACATCTTTATGCTATGATGAAGTTGGTGAACACAAACTACTTAGTCTTAAAATGATTGAGGACATGGAGAAAAATATCAAGACCATTCAACATCACATCAGGGATACTCAGAATTGACATAATATCTATGCTGAAAATCATCAATGAGAAGTAGAGTTCGTGTTTGGGGGTAAGGTATTCCTCTTCATATCCCTTATAATGGTTTTAGGATATTTTTTAATAAAATAATACATAGTTCAAGATAAATAGATCAATTAGAAATCCTTCAACTCGTCAGAGTGATTCCATGTTTACTTGCACTCCCACCTAACCTATATCACGTACATGATGTGTTCCATATATCCCCCTCAAATAAATATATAGCATAGCCCTTTAATATTTGAAATACATAAGTGGTACCATTGGAAAATCATCCTTCATATGTGGATAATCTATTAATTATCTTTGATTGTAGATATGATGTTATATGAAATAAAAAAATGAAACTTGTCAAATTTTCATGGAGAAAAAAAATGTTTTAAAAGTAAAAATGTTAATAGAAGGAGGTAACAAAAGAGAACTAAACACACAAATTTTAGTTTATGAAATTATAATTTTTAGGGATAAAGATCTGAATGGGGGAATTATGTAACGACCCAAACATATATAAGTAAATTTCTATTAATATTTTTTAAATTTCCCTTTATCAAATATGGTTAAAGTAAATAAACTCACATATTTTTTTATTAAATATTATTATAATTACAAATCATTAAACATAATAACTTTTTATAATATTTTCCTTGATTAGTGATCATGTGATTAGTATAAATATAGGGTTTTGATAATTATAATTGGCACAGTCAAAGGAAGTGTTGGCCTAGAAAATTAAGAATGTTCCTTATGAATCCCATTTATTGGATCATTCATGTGAGATATCTTCACATGTTTTTTTCTTGACCAATCAAAATTCGATATACAACAACTAAAGTATGATAATAAAATGATTATGAGAGAGCTTCAAACTCATCACGAACATAGAAAAAACCATGTACATCAAACCACCCCATGTATGTCTCACTATTATGTAACATACACTTAGGTAAATTGATGGGTAATTTAAGGATATTTATCAATACAATGATATTATGAACATGTATATTTTATATAATAAATATAATATTTACTTTTTATTTTTGTTACATAATAGATGTTTTTTTACTTTGATATATAAAAATACAAATTTAATATTTTTGTAATATGAAATTACAGTAAAGACCTTAATTTTTCATTAATACATGAATTAAATGGTTTTTATTAAAATAATACAATTAAATAGTTTTTATTAAAAATAAATTATAATATAAAATTTTAGGATGTCAAATATAATATTTACAAGGGTTCGAGAACTATCATTGTCTGAATAACCCAGAATTTATCAATAAATGTAAATTGTTGTATTAAAAATGAAAATTAATATATATTGTAAATTATCTTCCTAAAATATAATTCTTTTAAATCCGTACATTAAAATTATCCAGTATTTATTTTTTTCAGAATTTTCTTAGACATTCGATTTTTTGGGTAAAAATTAAAGACTGTATAAATATATGGTATGTATTATAACATAATAATTAACTAAAAGTGGTGTAATAAATGATATAAATATAATACCTGACCAAATATATGTTTACCCTTTATAATAATGTGATTTTAGGTTATTTTATTAATTTTCTAAAGACACTAAGAATCCTTCAAAACTTATATTTTATTTTTAGGTTTTAAGATCATTTATTTATTAACATGAATCAATTCCACAAAAAAAAAGGTAATATGTTAATGATTAAGGAAAATAAACCTATAAAATATTGAAAAATACTCTCTTTGAAAGAAACCGTGTGGTTTTTTGTGGTTTTAATCATTTTTTATATAGATTATAAAACCTTTTCTTTAGAAATAATAAATAACCCCCTCTCTTTTCCAAAATAATCACACCCAATGTAACATTATTATTCACTAAAACCCATGGTGTACATCCTTAATCCACCCAAACATCCATAGAGTTCTATGAAGGTTATCTTATGCTCTCTAGAAACTCCTATAATACCTTTTAAATCACCATAACAAGTAACGGGACCACTCTCTCTAGTTTTCAGTTCACGGACCTTCATTTTAATTAGCAATTTGATTCTAAATCGGTTATGTTATCATGAAATTATAAATATCTATATTCTATTAAATTTATTTTCCCATATTGGGAGGTCCTTTATCCATTCAAATTATAGAATTTACCTAATTTGTTACTATTTTGAAATTTAGTAAGGGATCATTTAATTCTCCTCATTATTAAATAATCTTCTTCATTTGTGATTTTCATTTCCAATTCCTAATATTGGGATATATTTTTCCACATTCTTTTAAATTTATATTTTATTTTTAAATTATGAGAAACCATTGTCTCTATTATTAAACCATTTTATGTGTCTTTAATTACTAGCATTATGCTACCTTAATTTAGTCGTGGCATATTTATTCCAACCCATTATATTGTGAATACCAGTTTTATTTCCATAAAAGTGTATTCACCAAGACATACCAATACATATCTGATTTGGTAATTCTATTTATGTATTACACACTCATTCATCATGGAATTAAATGTGGTGAAATATGATCCTATAATGAATGATCGATGGGGGACATTTATGCATGCACATGATATTAAAGTGATGAGTACACCTGGAATTATATCATTCTCCACTATATTTGGTAATTGTTTAGTCTCTTCATACATCATGTATGAGATTATAAAGTTTATTCAATATGTTATGGTTTTTTCCACTATATTCTGATGTCTTGGGAGTTATCCTTGACCTATTTTTATGATTTCATGTTAAAATTTGTTTCCATTATCCTATGTTTAATTTATGTTATCAGGGTATATCACGCCTCTTTGATCATGTTTATGAATCTAACCCCATTTTTTGTCCCATTTAAATTACTACTTTACTACATGTGATAATTTTTTTATTATATTGTAGGTTTATTACCTTACTATGATTTTTATATCACAAATTTCTTCTGAATTTCCCTAGGTTATCCCATCAAAATTTATGAATGATGGAATTTTTTGAGAATGTTAATTATGTTTTCTATAATTTTGATGTACCACCTATTTTTAATTTGAAATTTAATTTACCTAATTGCCCTAAAAAACTATACGTATCGATCTTCTAGTTTGTAATATGTTTTTTTCTTATGTAATTAATCATGAAAAATGAGCCATAATGACAGGGGTTTATATATAGAATGTGTGCAACAAAATAACCTTGGGTATTGGAAACCTGATTTTATTTTTTTATTTATTTACTATTCTTAAATTTCAATATTTCTTCTTCAACCTAGATTTATTATAAAATTCTTTATTTTTTTGAGGCCTATCATGGTTCCAAAATCATCTATTTCATCATTGTTTATCCTCAAGAAAACCTAATGGCTCCCTCGTATATAAGGTGTTACAAGACATCTTCCCAATTAGATTTAGTCATTGGAGTCCCTATTACAAAGACACTTAAGAACTCACATTAGTCAAGTTGATTGGATGTTGAGCTCATTAAACCCTTTTGGAGGAATTATTATGTACTCTAGGACATTATTGTAGAGTTATGATATCTTCATGAGTCATTCCCATTCCCAAATAAAGAACTAGTTTCACTAAAAAAAATTAAGTATCAATGTTAATTGATATGAATCCCTACGCATCTAGGAGGGAATCCTGTTAATGAAAGAAACTTTATGTATCTAAGGTTATCCATCTATATAACAATTATTAATTACTGATAATGTTATGGGTGGTTTCTATGTTCCAAATATATGTGATTGGCCACTCTAGAACATTATTAAAATCCATGGAATTGATTTGTATAATTCAATTATGATTAATCCTCTAATAAGTGTCCAATGTGTCCTATTTGAATAGGATTAATTTCCCATGTTTTTCATATAGGACCACATGATATTTTTTAATCATGAATAATGGGATTATATGAGGGAATTTGAATACTAGATACGTAGACCAGGACATGGGAAAGTGTTCTATATATCTTGTTTATCACAAGAATAATAATAATCATTGTTCAGTTATGCATCTATATCAGAAAAATATGACATAATTTGTTTATATGGTCCTTATAGAATTATTCCCTAAGTTATTTCATTAATAATATTTCACTCTGAAGGAAGAGATATGTAATCAATCTTACACCTGAATGTAGGCATGTATTGGATAATATCCATTGGGATAATTTTAATATGGTCAATGATCTCTAATCCCATATGATTCATAATTTCCGAGATAAAAAAAGGTAATGGGTAATCTACACATTTCATGAGAGTGTGAGATCGAAGTTTTACGAGGCTTACATAATAATTTTTTCATGATTATTGATCTGGGATAATACAACAATTTTTCCCTAATGTTTACTTTATTAAGATTATTTTCCTATGATGTAAAATATGATGGTTGGATATTACACATAAAGTGGATGCTGAAATTGTAGTATTTTTCTATGCTAATGGCATGATCACTCAAATAATCGAAGACCACGTGAGTCACAATCATTGTAATAAAAAATATATGTTGAGGGATCATATGCATGCCATAAAGCTTAAGGACTTATGACCATAATCCCTATGAAAGATATGGCCCCAAAATGCATCATAATGTGAAAGATGAATGAAAGAATTATGTTATTCACGTGTAAATTCCGACTTTGGAAGTATCCAATAGATATATTATTGATATAAAACATGGACTTTAGTATACCATCATATGTATCCAGTTTGGATTGGAATTAGATTCCTTGTAGTTCTAGTATCATTTTCTTACTGATTCGAAATGATTATAGTTTGGTCTTATTGATATCTTGGTCCTTTAAGGGTTGGACTGTTGGAGGATATTAAATGAGTATGAACATTATGGGAGTATTCAGACTTATTGTTGTATGATTGACACCCTTAAGATTCATGTGGTCGCATGGGTTCCATGATGTCCCATGGGTTTTATGGGGTCAGGTTCTTCATATGAACAAAGTGTGGTAACACACTCCATGTGACCCATTTGGTGTAACATGATTGGACTAGGATGTTAGGGAATATGCCTCACCTAAAGGAGTTTAATCCATGTGGATACCCTTATGTTTGGTATTTTCAATCATGTAAATTTTGGGTATTCATGTTCTTTGTGTTATATATTTATTGTATAATAGGTAGGTAAGAATGGGAGAATCATAAAATCATGTGAATGATAGGGGATCCAAGTGAAAGTATGACCTAGTCAAATGGACAAAATCTCATATCAAGATCACACATATTTCATGTGACCAAGACTTGATCATGTGACGGGATATTAATTTTTGACCAAGGAATCTTTATGTCTTCACATGACCATGGGATATCATGTGACCAACCATCATGTAACTAATTCTCCTTTTAATTTCCTCAAGTTATATAAATAGCATTGTTATGTTAGTGACCTTTGGATTATGTTATCCCTTCAGTCTGAAAAGTTCATTCCCATGTGTTTCTATTTATTTTTTTGGGGGTGGGGTGGTGGTTATATAAATCACCACCCCAATATAAGTACTGATGTTTATGGTGATCAAGCCATATACTTGATCTTAAGTCGGTGAAAGAACCATTTTGATTAATCATAATTGTATAATATTCATCACATGATAAATATGTATGTTATCATTGATGTGACCCCCTTATCACATGATAAAAAATTACCACATGATTGGTGTATCATTACCAAAATCCTTGATCCCAAGACATGTTTGAGCTCACACATGCGACAAAGGGCTTATAGATTGGTGTTCAAGTGGAATTTCCAAGGATGTATTTAGTTAGAACATTATGTTAAAGGATGACTTGTCCAAAGTAATTCACAAGATCACAACAAATATTCCAAGGGCTTTAATGTGATCAAGACAAAATGATTTGGTGATTTTATGTCTCCAAGATAACATTTCAATGGTATTTTGTATTATGATGAAGACATTTACAAGGGATTTTACATGATCATACTAACATGTAAAAGTTATTTCATATGACCAATCTAACATGTCCAAGGTATTTAACATGATCAATCTTACATGTACAAGGGATTTCAAATGATCAAGAATATAAGTCAAAGGGATTTTAGATGATCTGGATGACAAGTCCAAGAAATTTAGTGTGATAAATGAACTTATCACAAGAACCACATAAGAACATAATGAAAAGAAGAGTGTAACATCAATAATATAGGGATCCTACAATTTACAGTCATCATCACATGATGACCACAACGTTTCTAAATGAATCTTCCTTCAAATAATCACACAACCAATACACTGATAACTTAAATCACATAAGACCTCTCCATACCCGATTGTCATAGCATTGATCACATAACTACAATTGGAGAATTGTGTGATCAACCATGTATTATGAATTGGAATGAAATCCTTATCATGTTAAAACATATATACTTCTAATCAGGGCATCATGTGGTGTTCTTGGGGTTATATGATCATGAGTCTTATAGAGGGTTACATGATCGTATAAATGGATTCATGATCCCCATGTGTTAATGCTTTCTTCGTTTTTCCATTTAACCAAATTTATAGTTTTATTTGGGTATTTTAACTCCAATTTTCCCATGTCATTTGGAAGGTGTCAAAAGACTCTTCAAAAACATGTTTCAAAACCATTAAAGGACTAATATACTATAGATAGAGATTAATCCCCCCATCCAAACTTCCATTAGAAATGGGGAGGGGTAAACCTAAAGAACATATGGTCATAAAAAGTGAACTCCAAATACCTCTTCTTATCAACTAACAAAAACCTTTAATTTCCATATGTAGTCTTTATCCATTATCATATAATGGGCATCTTTATAGTGATTCTATATAAAACATCTAGTCTAAGGACATACAACTCCTAAACCTAAATCCATATCAATTGAGATAGACATAATGACTCAAATAAATCCATTAATGGTTACATGATAATTTAATATTGGATGTTTGTTTTGTATTAAAATATATCTATGAGAAAATGGATCATTCCTTATATATAGAAATATATGATATATGTGTGAAATATTTCGTCTAGAATCTATAAGGTCATCTCCATATGCCCATCCATTTAATGGTAGAAAGAATTTATAAGGTTCAACTAGGAGCCAAAACCATATTTCAATATTCTACAGATCGTGAAGTAAAACAATGATTGTAGTCATAAATTAAGGTATTGGGTACCTTTTCAGTCCATGTAACCTCATTCACATGTTACCTCACTATATAGTGCACATTTCTCAAAATTATAATTGTAAACAAGGGTGGAGGCTTCATCAATCCATCCACAATCACCCAAAACAAATCACAACCTCTTTAGATTCATGTTAGAACAATGATGAAATATGTTGATATTGTTTCCTATATTCAATTAGGGGGAATCAAATGACTATAGAAAACTCCATGGAATATAATGTAATTCCTTGATGTACATGTAGAGTAAGCATCACATCATGAAAGTTTATTTTGATCACTTATCCATTATTTACAAAAGTTGAGCCCTCTATGTATGATATATACTTGAAATTCCAAGATACACTACCATTTATAAACTATGTAACTCATATATAACCTGCTCACACACCACATATGGGGAAAAACATCCCCTGAAACAACAAATTATGTCAATCTAAAATTCACCGTCCATTAAAAGAATTAATATAGAAGACATGTCTTGCATGACCTCAACCTCCGAGTCCCCCTATAGAGACTCTTTCACCTGCTACATCAAGGATTATTTCTCATTAATTTAAAACAAAAATCTTCTACCTCTAGTCTCTTCTATATTCTGATACATTTCCAAAAAATTCATTATCTCCATTCTAAAATCATAATATCCTTGAAAACATCTCCCGTGTACATTAATTCCATTAAATTGGAAACAAATTCATATTTTGTAGGTTATAAGTGATCCACTATTCATAGTATTGGAGAAACACAATCCATTTCCATTTTCATCGATTCATACCCATCTTATTTAAAACAAACCTTAGAATCTTTTGATCTTTATAGTTTAAAAATTGATCAATGATGAGGCAATAACACCTCAAATTTTGGGGAAAACATCCACACCCAACCTAAGATCATGGGTAAAATAGTTATCATAATGGGGACTTAAATACCTAGACACGTATAATATAACTACTTACTACTGAATTAGGACACAACAAAAGAAAATATGTGATATAATACAAAATAATTCAAATATCACCCTCACCTTTAGAAACTGAATCCATAGAGAACTGATCATCCACTCCTCCAGGTTATGAAAATATGACTAACACTTTTTAGTCTACAAAAAGTAGTAACCCTTCATTGGAAAATATATCAATACGGATACAACTCGATATTTTTTGATAAAAAAACTGTTAGTAAACAAACAATATGAGGAATATATGATCCACTATAATATTATTGGATTCTCCGTAAGAAACTACATCCTAATATATTTATAGATCCACTGCCATTATCAACTGAGACACCACATATTTAAGTAGATCCACCACCCATGCTTAAAAATTATACTTAGATATCATCCATTAATGTTGATGGTGTTGAAGGACCTGTAAAACATCCCTAAGGTTCTCATTAAACGTTTTCTCTAAAATCAAATATATTAGGACGTCTTCAATGTAAAAGACCACAAACTAATCCAAGAACCCACATAACATGGAATTTAGGAGTCTAATGAATATGGATTGGGATTTCCTGGCAAAGGAAGACAAGACCATGAACTCAAAGTACCTATAGAATTTACCATTAGAATGTCTTCTTTAACCCACATCTTGTGATATCCAAACTGCAAATTGATATTTTAATATTTCTTGGGTCACATAGATTGATCAAATACATTATAAACTGGGAAGATGATAATGGCTGCTGTCAATAAATATAATTTACCACTTTTGTTCCATAAAGAAATGATATAATCCTCTAAACACAAGGATAATAGCACTAAATAACCCTACTGTGACACACTGGTCATGATAAAGGCCTTCTGCATTAGGTCATCGACCTATATCATCATCCACTATAACATATAAGGTTATTTTTAATAAGGGGCCATAAATTTTAGAGAGTAATTATAGTGAATCTATGTCATGACCTTGGTATCATATCAAGAGGAGAAATCCAGAACCTCCTCAGGGAAAGCATCATGGAACTCCTCCTTAAATCTAAGATACTCCAATACATGAACCTTTATGGAGCCTTATAAAAAAGAAAATAACTAATGAAATAGTGGATATGAGTATTTACCACCTATAAAATGTTTCCACCCACCAATAAACACCACTCACTGGCCTGAACCATCACAGAACAGAAATCACCAATAGAATAAATATATAAACCTGAACACCTAAAACAACTAGTTGGTGATATGAATGAAATAATATGGTTTCAATTTAAGTAGAATAAAATCCTTAGACGAATTATAATTCCCTGTCATCAGATCATAAACCCCAAGACACAACTAGAAAACTACTAAGGTGTGTGTAAAAAACTATTGTCATACACTAGAATCTAAAAAAGAAAAAAACCATGTTATAAGATAAGAAAACAGTTCCTCATATGAACTCTAGTCCCTTTAGCACCATCACATCCATATGATGAAGTTTTCTAGTTCCATTTCCCCTTTCTCTATATTGATGACCACCTTTATAATCATGGTCAACCTTATATTTCTGATAGAAAAGGGAACATTGAAATTATCCAATTCCATCTCCACAACACCAATGTAGGACATAAACAATTTATCACAAATATTTATATGACCTCTGAGGAAACTGTTACTGGAAGGACTTAAACTGAAACTATACATCTGAACCACGATGATATTTTATGATGGTTAGATAGTATAATAATTTATATTCAAACCACCCAACAGTAAATCACACTACCTTAGAGCCCTATTTATGGTCACATGAACATCCAACCACATATAAATGATAATGAAACTATAAATTATACTACTCTACAAGAAGACATATTGACATTCATGACCCCTCCCCCCCCACACACACATGTTTATCCTTTTAGGTTTGATAGTTAAGAGATGGAGTGACCACTATGTCCCAACACAAGTTAGCCCATTGTTAGAAACCATTAAAGAAGTTTTGAAACACTAAAATTTGATACGTTAACTTAAAAATGGAAATAATCAAAATCCAATATAATAAAAAACAAATAAATTCAAATGATAACATAAAAAACAAAAAACCAATGTGTGTGTTAAGTAAGATATATAAAAATATACAATATAAAAAACGGAAACTCACAATAAGAAGTCTATGATTACTTCAAACTCTATGATATTAATGTCTAGATAATTCTCTAAAACCTCCCTTCCAACATGAAAAAAATTATATATATATGGGATAAAAACATGTAAAATGAGTCATATAACACCCATGGTCACCAATGAAAATATTAAAATATATTAATAATATAGTTGTAAAAAATAGTATAATTCATAGTAAACAAAAATGGGAAACTATAAATGTAAACTCAACATGGATCATGCAAAAAATGACACAAGAAATGTTTGTTATAATTTCATGAATTATTTGTTAAACGCCCCCCTCATCCACTCCCATCATTGAGTTGCAGGTCTCATACACCATTTTCAAATACAATGTGCCCCCATCACTTCGATGCCATCCCATCACCATGTATAATATAGTTTATTATGTTTGTTTGGTCACAAAAATTCCTAACCCCCCCTCCAGTAGGGCCCGAAATCATGTGTTGGAATCAATTTTTTAATCCACATCCTTCTTACCACTATTCCAATAACACAAATCCATCTAGAACCTCATATCATGTTCTGTGGGATATCATTAATGTGAATAATATCCACCTTGTACCCTAATCCTACAATGTATAACCACAACTTAATATCACATCATCTCATCATCAGTAATCGCGACTAACTACAACATCATTGGTTAGTATTATCCATCATCTAGGTACTTCCTCCTCATTCCGATATAGAAGGAAGAGCGTGGAATTGTGGGAAAATAGTACGGCACTCCTCACTATCGAATGTCGAGGAAAACACCCCCCAAAACAATTATGTGTATGTATATAGTACCTGATGTGGTTTTGGATAATATAAAAGTAACAACAAAATATTATTACATATATACATAGAACCTACACAATCCCAACCTATAGTGTTCATATGAATACTATATCATCATTGTATTATCATCAACACCATACCAAAGTTACCTTACAATAACATTAATATGTGAAACTCAACCTCAAAAAATAACCATACAAAACCAACATTCCTTTCAATGGATTACTTATTCAGTCCCTTTCCAAATTATTACATAACAACCCACCATTCATTACTAAAGACATTTAAATTCATATCAAATGAAAAACTATTATAACCAAGAATATAGTATAAATCCCATACAAGCCCAATATATTAATGATTATTCAATATATTGAACTATTTTCCATATATAAATTATAGCCCAATTTTATTTAATTACCAACCCCATATTCCATCACTACCAGGCTGAAACAATAAGTCAATGCATACTAACCCATCAACTCATCTACCAAATAGAACACTGCAACCCAACCATCTAACCACTACCACATATTAATCACTACACTTCAACTACCGAAACCACATCACACACCTAAACTGTACATCACCATCATAAAAAAATCCCTAAAAAGGTCACACAACCACAAACCACAAAATAGACATACTACTAGTACATAGTAATATAATTCCATAACATATAAATGCACAATCTAAAAAATTGGGAGTTCTCATTAATCCATCATCCATGGCATGGGTAATTTCAAAAAAATTACTTATTCACACAAAACTTATTTTTCAAATTCGTGTAAGATCATCACCTTCAATGAACAATGATTATAACATTGTAGAGGTCCCCAATCAATAATATAGGATAACAATCCATAGTAAATAGAAAATTTATATCACAATATGCAATATTTTTCAAGGGAAAGTTTGATTATACTAGGTAAATAGATAAAAAATGTGATTACTCCCCTTAACATCCAACTAAATTTAATCTTGGTCATTATCTTAATTATTTAATCCATAACACCCAAAAACTAGAAAAAACATGCTAATTGCATTGATTGACAAAAGAGTGGCAGAATAAGGATCCCCAATAATGAAAATAAGCTTCGAAAAATGATTAACTAAAAACAAGGGAGAAGTAATATGATGTTTCATCAACAAATATAATTAAATTATGTTCTTGGTAAATCATACCATACTATTATATAAGGTTTTAATACAAAATATAAACAAACTCCTAACTCATAGATGACACAATTCTATGGAATACAGGAAGAGAAGCAAGATGTTGTTCAAGAATATTTTCACACGAAGGATGGATTTGGGTAAAAGTTATATGAATCCATTCCTGAAGAGAAAGGTTTTGGTTCATTCAGACATGGAGGAGTCATGAAATGACTTGAATGTAGAAAATCACATTTTTTTGGATACCATATATGGGTGACAAAATAACTCTAAAAAATAACATTGTAAACCCTACTTTTTTTTTGAATACAATTTTATTTGAAACATTTGGAATAACCAAATGATAACCATAGGATTTATGGGATTAAAATTCCATGTTAATCCACAAGAAATACATTTTGAAACATTTATTTAACACTATAATTACACATTTTATGATAAAAATATAATCAACATAATTTTTTAAAATGTATTTATTTTATGAAAATGGTAAGTTATGTACTGTTGGACTAACAACATGAAACAAATATCTACTAATGAAAAAATAACCAACCAACCCCATAATGGAACTAGGTTACTACCCAAACGAACTGGCTGACCACCTGTAGGAATCATCAGACTCCATATAATAAAGGTGAATACAGAGTTAGTCAAGTGACTATGAGAGAAAACATATAATGTTTAAATCATAAAAGGCCACAATTTTCTATTTAAACATCTAGTCCTTGGGATATCACAAAGTAAATGATTTTTGGACACTAGATATTATATCAGATACCACCAAAACAATTCCAATATTCACAAATCGAATCAAGGAAAATAAGTTTAGAGGACCACACTATGAGATATCTTCTATGGATCTCACAATAATAATAATGTATCCAAACATCAAAGAAACAAAACACAAAACAATTTGACTTCATCAACCCTGAAATAGAAAAACTCATATAATGTATAAATCTAAACACATCATCTCAAAAACAACAAAAAAATACAAATTACACAACTAAAATTATCAACCATTGAAAAACACATGGTTTTAATCATGCATTTGCGACTCTCTTTCACAAGTGCTCCTTAATAAGCCATCATGACTAAATAGCATGTGAAAAAATGTGATACATATCCCATGTGTAACCTTCTTTTGATGATCCTTGATCTCAAACAGCCTCTCTAAAAAGGTCACAACATGCTTAATTTCTAACTAAACCCAATTAATGATATGGGACTCATCCTAATGATACTGATGATGCAAGGACATATTGATGAGTTCAAGAACTCTTTGAAGACATGGGAGGAATAATACCTGACAATCCACATTTCCAACATATATTAATGCCTCACTATTATAACTAAGAATGGGGGAAAGATTGGTCCCTTGGAAAAACAATTACTTCCATGGATAAGTGTTAGATGTTGTGTAGAAATGGAATGGGGCCTCAAACTCCACAAGACACCATCTTTGATCCTCATTGGATTTATGATTGCCTAGTTCCAACTTTATTTACTGTCGAACTTCCTGGATCTTGTCTTTCATGATTAGTATTACATTTTGATATGGGATACTAGAATCACCAAACAATGGCCATCATAGTGGAGAGAAACATGGTTGGACATATAATGTATCGAATGGTGGAATACCGATGGATGACTGAAAAAAATATTATATAAAAACTCAAAAATGATAGTGTTTTCACCTATTATTTTTAATGTACAACATTCAAGTTCCAAAAATATCATTTGGTTTCTAGATGGTCATGTATTATTATACATCTATATTGGGATAGAATGTAGTTCTTAGGAATAATTGAGAACCAAAATCATGTTACCATAATCTCTATACTTATGGGGTAAAGCAAAAAATCATGATTTGATACAATGTTCTTTGGTACCCCATAGATAAACACTATTATCCATGTAGTTCCTCACCATATAAAAAATATCACTTAACTCCTTGATTTCCAGAAAATCAGCGTACTTCATCATTCAATCCATGAAATCCCAACTGAAATTAAAAAACGATTTTCTTGAGAAAAAATAATGATAAAATCCACTGAGATGTATACTCACTTCCACTTAAGGCACATATAAAGGCTATAAAAATTACCTAACAACATGGTGGTCAACCGTCATTTCACGACCTGTCCAAGTGGTGCCCACGCCATGTCTCCCCAAGTCTGCCTCCAATAGGCCAGGGGCTGGTAACTTGCATCGAGTAGGCATATCACTAACATGGGAGGCATTTCCTAAGTACTAGTACACATGCACACATCTCCAAGCCCACAAATGCTGGAATCTAAAAAAACCACTAAGGAACAAAAATGCATGCATACAACTAAACCCAACCAATAGAGTACAACGAAAGGTAGAGTACTGTAAAATTAAACTGGGCTAAAATACAAGCCCACCATAAACAAGAGTCTGAAAAAAAACTACAAAGTCCAACCTATAAGCGCAAAGGTACTGGGACTGCCGCTCGTAGCCATAGGAACGCCTCGGCCTATAGGGAACTCAGAAAGCTCGGTCTTGTCTTGGTCTGCCCTAGACTCTGTCAAAAGGCTGCTCATCTGCACAAGACACCAGACGTGCAGGCAAAACCCGTGCTGGGGTGGGTATAACAATACTCAGTAGAGGACCCCAAAAACCACAAAGAAGTACACAAAGTAAAGGTACAATCAGATATTCATAGTATATGTTTACCAAACATATAAAAAACCATATATACTCAAAACTCAGACCCCTGGTCTTGAAACAAGTCACACGACTGCATACCCCTGCAAGGGATTCCGTCCGAAGATTCTGTGATGCCCTCGTTTCAGGAGAACACACTCCACGAGTCTTATAGCTCTTATGAAGTCTATCCGAGAAGATCTGTTCGTTAGGAACCATCACTTGAGATGGATAAACTCATTACGGGAGACACACTCCTGAGTGGAAGGGTTACGATAGATAGAAGCACTCATTACGGGAGACACACTCCTGAGTGGGAAAGATCTCGATACAAAGATGAGGATCTCTGCCAGGGCCATGGCAGATACAGCGACTCATCCAGAATTCTCCTTCTAGGTAGAGGATCAATGACTGGTAGAGTTGGTCATGTCGATGCCTGACTCTACCTAGGGACAGGAATGGATAGCGGATCTCGATTAGGGCCTCTCTAAGGGATTCTTGACTCTATCACAGAATGTCCAGCTGAAGGGATCATAATCATGCGCGAGGGAATGATGCCTGACCTTCAGGGGAACAATAAGAAGGGTCACTAACCCAAATGAAAGATGTTCAAGGCACAGTGAACCAAAGGACCAAGCCGTTTTCCAAAATGTACTGGGTGTGTAGAAATGATACAGGCCGTGTTGTCTGACCCCGGGTACTGCCTGTGTACAACAGCCCGTGTCGTGAGGATGGTCGTGTAGAAAACATTATACATGGAATTTAGTACGTAGTAAACTCCATGTATGGGTCACTGGGGTTGGCTCCGTGTACTCTGGTCATGTTCCCCTACACGGTCACCAACCTGTGTACTCCAACCCATGCAATCTGCATATGGGGTGACCCGCACTATTGACCTCGCCTGGCCAGGTGATGGAGTTCATGGTCGTGTACTCCATCTCATGTCCGTGTATCCCCAAGATACACGCTGAGCTCCATGTAGCCGCCTCTGCCGAGATATACACGTCGTGCCACCTGAAGTCGTGTAGACCATCTTGTGTACGTGTACTACCCAAATTACACTCCGAGCTTTGGGGAAGGTCCAACACACCGTGTGACCTGGGTCACACACCGTGTGATTCTTCTCTCACCCCGAAACCCTAGCTGCCACCCCCAAAACTACACGGCGTGTTCTTCAGAAGTACACGCCGTGTATACTGGGAATTTCCAGTAACAGTGCCCTTCACTGGCGCGCCTCCCGTGTTGCTCCGATCATCGATTCGACCATCTGATTTCCACAAAACATCCAGGTTCTGGTCTACATAAAACCACGAAGTCGATTCTGTTATTTTCATGTCTCTGATCGGCTCTGAAAAAGTGTTCTGATCTTTACACACGAAGAAAGCTCGATGAACGCTCTTCCAGATCCGGTCAGATTTGTCATCTGTCATCGTCGCCACACCTCCACAAGGTCGTTGCGGTGTCAAACCTTCGAATTGGGATCATTGCATCGTAGAACGGATGTGCAACGATCCATTGTTCATTTCCCCACAAAGAACGCGAAGAATGTGCATGGAAAGAAGGGGGAGGAAATCTAAATAAACAAAATGAGGAACGAACCTCCGCCGCCGTTCGTCACGACGTTGATTCACTCCCATTAATAGTCTTAAGTGGAGAAAGAATCAACAACAACATAACGCCTGAATCAATTCCCCAAAATCATCCCAAAGAAAACCCTCCCTCAAGAACACACGAATCCGCAGATCAACTTGTTCGTGGTTGATCCACGTTTTTCATTTAAACTCAAATAAGGGGAAACATAAATTGAAATAACTACTCCTAACTTTCGAAGGGATCGATCGTTGATGAAGGCGTCCTACTATTATTTCATTCGAGATCCTTCAACGTAGGTGCAATGATCCTAGGTTTCGATTAGTTATCATTCGTCGTCAAGAATTTGATCCAATGTGCCATGGATTATGAAGAGGTTCCTCTCTCTATGTTTCCAAGGACGTACAATTTCTTTGCCCATTAAAAAGGGGAAACAAGTTGGCATTTAATTTACGTGGTAGCATTAATGACGTTGAATCACCATTTTGAAGTTATTATGGCATGCCATTAATTTAGGAAACAGCTTCACTATTACCACGCTGCAGCGGATGTTTCCTTAAATGAAATAAACTAGTTAATTTAATTTATTTTATTTTACATAAAACATCCAAAAAATAACTTTTTCCCTCAACATGCACCGGTCGAGGTTAGCCTCATTCTTAGGTAATGTCGTTGTCCCGGATGCAATGGTGTGCTTAGATTTTTAATCCAGGAATCTATTTGGAAACTGCCCCAACCACGCACAAGTGCTGATTCACTTAACTAAAAAAAATTCAACCCACCATTATATGCTGATTGGACCTCGGAATGATGTGCCATCTTCGCGCCTGGTCTTAAAATAATTCCATATAATGTTTAAAAAAATAAATGGAAAATCTGATACATTACATTCTCTCCACTATGGGGCTTTATGTCCCCGAAAAGCCAAAACAAAGGGTACTCAAAAAGATGAGGGTACTGGGCACGGATCTGGGCCTCCCACTCCCACGTGCTCTCCTGAAAATTCTTGTGCTACCACCGGACGTGCAATAAGGGAATCGATCTCTCACGAAGGATCCTCTCCTGCCGATCCTCGATCTCCACCGGGTACTCAGAAAAGTTCACTACATCCTCGATGTCCATCTCGCCCCAGTCGATGAAGTGTGATGGGTCATGCACGTACCTCCACAGCTGCGACACGTGGAAGACATCATCTACCTGATGCAACTGTGGTAGTAGAGCCAGGCGGTACGCCACCTCGCCAAATCTGCCTAAGATCTGGAAGGGTTCGATGATCCTCGGAGATAGCTTGCTGCCTCGTCCAAATCTCTGCAACCCTCGTCGAGGTGAGACCTGAAGAAAGACGTTGTCTCCCTCCTCGAACTCCAGAGGTCTCCGTCGTCTGACAGCATAAGACTTCTGCCGTCTTTGTGCTGTCTTCATCTACTCCCGGATGATCTGCACCTTCTCTGCGGTAGCTCGCACTAACTCTGGACCCATGAGTGCGGACTCTCCAGGGTCGGTCCAGCAAAGTGGTGACCGACAGGGTCTCCCGTACAAGGCCTTGAAGGGTGCCATACCGATGGCGGAGTGGTAGCTGTTTTTGTACGTAAACTCCATCAGTGGTAGGCAGTCCTCCCACCTGTGACCAAAGTCCAGGATATAGGCTGACAACATATCCTCCAGAACCTGAATGGTCCTCTTCGTCTGACCATCTGCCAGTGGATGAAACGTTGTGCTCAAGCGTAGCTGAGTCCCAAATGCCTCCTGCAATCCCTTCCACAACCGGGATGTGAAGCGGGCATCCAAGATTGATACTATAGTCGAGGGGACGCCATCATGACGAACTATCTCCTCTACGTAGTGGCGTCCCAAGCTCTCTACTAAACTATGCTCCCTGATAGCTAAAAAGTGGGCCGACTTGGTGAGTCGGTCAACGATCACCCAGATGGAATTGTGCCCCTTGGACGTCTGTGGTAAGCTCGTCACGAAGTCCATCGATATTCAATCCCACTTCCACTATGGAACTTCCAGGGGTGAGCTAACCCTACTAGAACCTAGTGCTCAGCCTTCACCTGCTGGCATGTGAGGCATCGGGAAACGAACTTTGCTGCTTCCTTCTTCATGCATGACCACTAGAACTGACGCCGGAGGTCCTGGTACATCTTTTCCACTCCAGGATGTACCGCCAAAGGGGATGTATGAAAATCCCTCAGGACATCCTCCTACAACTCCACTGGTACAACAGTGCGTCCTCTGAAAAGAATTATGTGCTTTCCACCTTGAGAATATCCCTCAAGAGCATGTATTGTGGATAACTGAGCACGTAAGTCCACACAGTCGACATCCCCAAGTTGTGCCTCCCGAACTTGTTGTAAGAGTGGAGGGGTGACAACCATTGATTGTAGGTAAGTTTTATCCTCTCCATCCACGAAGGATAACTGTAATGCAGCTAACTACTGTGTCGCCTCACTCAACAGCTATGAGCCCGTCCTTCTGCTAAGAGCGTCTGCCACCTTGTTCCCCTTCCCAGGAGTATAGACGATCTCAAAATCATAGTCCTGGAGGAACTCTAGCCAATGCCTTTGCCTCAGATTCAGATCCTTCAATGAGAAGATGTACTTGAGGATCTTGTGGTCATAGTAGACGATGAACCGCTCACCCATATGGTAGTGTCGCCACATTTTCAATGCGAAGACTACCGCTGCAAACTTGAGATAATGGGTTGCATAGTTCTGCTCACGTGGCCTAAGCTGGCGTGAACCATAAGCAATCACTGCATGTCGATCCATCAGGACACAACCAAGCCCAGTCCCTGATGTGTCGCAGAAAACTACATACCCGGCACCCTCCTCCTGCAATCTCAAGACTGGGGTGCTCGTCAAACTCTGTCTCAGCTGCTCAAAAGCCTGCTGGCACTTTTTGGTCCATATGAAGGGTTGCCCCTTCATGGTCAAGGCCTTCATCGGTGCTGATATCTGGAAGAAGTCAAGAATGAACCTCCGGTAATATCTTTTCAACCCAAGGAAGCTTCGCACCTCCGTTACACTCGGAGGTGGCTCCCATGCTAACACAGCCTCCACCTTGGTTGGGTCCTGTAACACCCCAGGTAAATAAAGAATATGACATTTTTATATTTATCCCTATTTTTTAATAAAATGTTAATATTAATTTAAATGGAACACTATGCTCGATGGCTTTCCCAATACGCAACAACTAGTTCCTTTGAAATCTTACGTTGCACTCTAATAATAAAATAATTTTATTTTAAATGGTAGTTAACACCTAGCCGTTGTAATGACGGGAATGAACAGAACTAACTAAAAAATGATTACATATATTTTTCAAATATTTTTACTTTTTACAATAAATTTTAGAGGATTAAAAATGTGAATGAATCCAATTTTAAGCGTAAACATTCTAATATTCTTTAAAAGGTCGATTAACCGCCTTTTGGTGGCGAACCTCTTTAAAATCCACATCCTGACAATTTTATGTGTTATATTTGAAAAAATAAATTTTTTCATTATAATCGGGACATCAAAATTTACTTTGTGTAAAGTTTTGGTATTTTTCCGACAATGTTCATTTTTTAATGAATAGTGAAAAATGTTGTATTTTAATTCAAAACCACTTTTTAGTATAATTTATTTATATGATTAGATTATCTTTTGAATTGGTTTTAAAGTAAAATTAAAATATAATTTTACAATTTAATCCAATGGTGGTCATTGGAATTAATATCACTTTGAGATTGGACATAAACGAGTGTCAATCTTTTGATAGATTTTGTTTCTTAAAAACACGCAATTTGTTTTGACAGCGGGATTTAATTACAAATTTAATTAATGAAAATTATATGTTATTAATTTGGTAAAATAGATATCATTTTTGAATTCGTAATATCAAATATAGCTTAGGGTGAATTTTTGCTATTTTTCTGAAAATCCTTAATTTTTTGTGAATAGTGATACCACAAAGTGGTAGTTACAAAAACTGATTTTTCGTTTAAATGGAACATTACCACTTCTGTGATTTGAATTTCAAAAATCCAAAATAAATTATTTTCATTATTAAGGAAAATGTGGTTCAATGGGATGAAAATAATTTTTGATGAAAAGTAACTTTTATGTTTTATTAGTTGTGATTAAAGGTAATTAGTGTTATTTTAGGTAAAAATGATATTATAACAAAATGAAAATATCTTGACACTTGTCCTAACACTATTTGATGAGCCATGGTCGACCAATACAACCCATGGGTAGATTTTTGGGACCGCATGGAGCCACATGGGTAAGATAATGACTTTTATGCCTTTTATTTAAAGTAAAAGTAAAAAATGACACAAACATGTATTGTTTTACTAAATCAATTTTTACATGGGGTTATTCAAGTCATATTTTTGACTATAAATAGTAAATGTAAAGATAAAAATCTTTCATACATCATATTATTTCATTTATAATTTTTAGACATTAAATAAAATAAATTATTTATGACATCATGATGATGCAATGATTATCTCATAATTTAACAATTTAAATAAAATGATTAGATAATGTAAAATATAAGACGTACACATGTCAAAAACCAATTAGATGGGTGGATTTAGAACTATTATCACCTTATCCTAGAAATAAATCAATCTAGGACCTTTAAAATCTGAAACAAATTTGAAAATAAAGTAACATTTTATACCTTTCCAAGAGTGACCTCCTCTCCTCTTATAAAAGACCCCCACCTCTACCACCTTACCCACACCTCTCAAGACTTTGGCTCGGGCAAGCTCTAATCCTTTTGTCTCTCTTCATCCCTCTCCTCATCCTAGAAGCCTTACATTAGGCAGTAAGCTCTTCAAGAAACCCTTTTGGTTCAAACCAAAGAAAGTTACCTGATTTTAAGGTAACGTCATCACTTGTGCTCTTTTGTTTTATTTTGCTTCTCCAACCCCCTAAAATCGTTTTATTAATTTATTTTGTAAAAACGCCAGTATATTCCATATACTAGGATGTTGTTATAAAATTATTCAAGCTACAATTACACACACCTACATTGAATGGTTAAAGAACATACTGTTTTTGTGGATGGTGAATTTCTGCCTCACGAAACGATGATTGTTCAATATTCTTTTTAACACCTTCAAAGGTGGACATTAAGATGTCACTATATTTATATATGATATATAATATTTTTATCTTTTCCTTAAACTTATTTCTTTTTCCTTTATGGCATATCTTTATGGTTTCCATTATGGGTAAACGCGATATCTTCATTTTAGGAAGTGCGGACTACCGCCCCCTCAAAGTGATTTGATTCTATAATACTGTATGTGGTACGTATAAAGTATAGATTTAATGATATTATATATGATAACATACTTGAATTATAATACAATTATATATCATTATGTTTTAATTCCACAAAATATGAAATAGAAATGGAAGTAGCATTCATACGTAATTACGGCTTACCGTCTCCATGAACGGTGCATTTCATTTCTTACCTCTAAATGTAATGTAATATTATAAATGAATGTATTTAATGGATATATATGATATATATTAAATCTACATAATTAATATAATTCTGGATATAATGGATATTTTACCCCATGAACAAACTTGTAATTATAAAGAGTTTATTTTTTAGTCAAGTAGAATTGATCGTTAAAACGACCGTTATTAACTTAAATAATTACATAGTGTTCATGACATGATAATAAGTGATATAAAAGGAATAATGAACTTGAAAAAGGTTCTTAATAATGTAGAAATTAACTCAAGTTTATTATTAAGGAGATTAAAGAATGATCGAGTCAAGTCGGATACGAGGTAAGGGATCCTACCCCTCTCTTTCTTTTTAAGTACACTATTTTATGTCATTCATTTTAAGATCATCTTTCTTATGATTGGGATTTTCTTTTATATTACTCTTACTGTACTTTTTATGTTCATATGATGAGAGACCCTATTTTCTCTCATCAATACATTTTGGATGTTTTGAGTGGCGTTGTTAGGGTACCGAATTTTCGTAAGAGATCCAACCTCTCTCTTTCTTTTTAAGTATCCTCCTTTATGTCACTTATTTTAATCTCCAATTTGTTATGTTAGGGGATGTTATTTTATATTTATATTGATTTAAAGTTTATGTTTATATGATGAGAGACCCTATTTGATCTCATCAATCCATTTTTGGATGTTTTATGTGGCGCCGTTAGGCTGCCGAGTTTTCGTAAGGGATTTTTCGTCTCACTTTTATTCCCGTGAGATTTATGCTACATTTTCCACCATTTCCTTTGAGTGGTATATTTACTTCCCATTATTCTAATATTTGTGTAATATACTTTTGTTTATTAGTATTTACATCAATGTTGTATTGTCCTTCTTTCATGGGGCGTATGTTTTGAAAGATACCCAAGTCGGTAAGGGAACCTTTCACCCTCCTATTTTTAAAGACTTCTTTTGTTGGATATTTTAATTTACATATTGTAATGTTGGGAAAATGTTCTTCTATATCCTTATGGATGTATATTTTATGTCCATGTGATGATATACCCTTTTTATCTCTCATCAACTCTTTTTCTGAATTTTGAAGTGACGCCGTTAGGCTGTCGATTTTTTTGCAAGGGAACTTATTAACCCAATTTTGATTCTTTGGGATAAACTTGTACTCCTAGAATATGTCATTATATGAATATTTGTGAATAAACTCTGACTGTTTTACAATTAATATCCACTTATATTTGGTTTATTCGTTTGTCACACATAATTATGTAATTGATTTTTCTTTAATCCAAGGATACCGTCTTTGTGAGGGACTTCGTCTCAATCTCTGTTCATTGAGGCATATTTTGTTTTCTACACAACATTCTATTATACAGTGTATAAACCCCTTTTAGTTTTATGCTTATTCAAAAGGAATCTTTGTTTATAAGAAGCGTTTTAATAAATGACAAAAGGAATGTTTCTTTGTCATATGTATGCGTTGACAACGACTTCTCCGCCGTCGTGACCATTATTTGAGTTTCGGCTTCCTCTACCAACCATAACCTAAATTTTTTGAAATTGAAAAATAAATACCATGTATTACTTTTCATTTATATTGGTATTGAAAATGGTTTTCATAATTTTTTTATTATATCAATGGTTTGTATTGATATCTTGTGATTGAAATGTGGAAATGTTATGTTTCCTTCATGCATGTTTTATGTGATATGATTATGTTATCGTTCTAGGAAATTGTTGTGAAGTTGGGTGGTTCCGTGATAAACTAAGGGTGAGTGAGCCCGATATAGCACACCAATGCATTGGGTAATGTGAAGGAGTTAAACGTTAAGGTTTCTCCGAAGAGAATTTAGGGAATATACTATGATGGGTATTCCAAACATAACAATGAGGGTTACTCCCTACGTAAGAATGTTATGAATGCCTCAAGATACCTTTATGTCTTATTATTTCTATGATTTATTCATGATTTGATGAGGTATGTTAATGTTCCAATGCTTTATGAGTAAAGTATGATTTCATTGATTCTTATTTATACATGTACTCAAGTTTCCATTCCATATTTTTATATCCCTTACTGAGCTATTTATGCTAATCCCAAGTTTTTGAAATGTTTTACACAGGACTTAAAGATGAATAGGGTCAAGGATGGGATCATGGAAAGACATGCTATCTAAAACATGGAACTAGACATGATTCTTTTAAGTGTTTTTTTATTTATGGAAACTTAGTAGAAGTGTCTACTTTGTAATCTTTTGAGATGTATTAGTTATGTCCTAATTCTCTAAAACTCTAAACCTGATAAGATCCTCAATATAAATTATTCATTTAATTCAATATTATGTAATGTTTAAGGCCGAGGCCTTATAGTCTGTATCATAGGTCGGTTTAGATAAATTTAGTGGTTAGGGTATTATCTAAGAATAAGTGACATTACCATAATTGTTAGGATTTCAGAAAGAGTCTTAGTTTTAGATAAAGTGAATGAGTAAGTATATCTTAGTGTTTATCTTCCTCATTAGTAGATGATGGTTTTGTTGATATACTCACACTGAACTTTTTGGTTTTAGTAAATGGAAGGATCTAGTAGGCACAAAAGTAACGGTGTATGTGAGGGAAACTGTGACAGTTTTCTGAGAGAGCAACTAAATGATACAGGAGCTGCAACGAGAACTCTTGTGTTTCTCCTCAACCTACTATCTAGATCATGATTGACCACCTAAACATTGGTGATTTCTATAAGGCATCATATATGTGAGAAAAAAATCCCTACGGAAATACAGGTAATAATCATAAAGGTAAGTGT
Organism: Viscum album; assembly: GCA_963277665.1. Lineage (NCBI taxonomy): Eukaryota > Viridiplantae > Streptophyta > Magnoliopsida > Santalales > Viscaceae > Viscum > Viscum album. The sequence goes on from OY728119.1 coordinate 566,865,490, forward strand.
GTTCAAAAACCTATGTGTAAAATATGTGGACAGAATCACCTAAGAAAATTTTTCAAAGGGACATAAATATGCTATAGATGTGGAAATGAAGGTCATAAAGAAGTAACCTGCCATGGAAAAAGGAATCATCTAGTTGACTCGAGGAAACGGAAAGAAGATCATTCTAGGGGATCAATTGAAAGTTTTAAATGTGGTGTTCATGGTCATTATGCAATAACATGTCCTATGATGATGTTTCGAGAATTGGATCAGCAAGATCATACAAATATTATTTTACCAATACCTAATTCCATTCCGATTGAGGATGAAGAAACTGCCAATGAACAATCAAAGGTATGGATTATTTATTAACATTTGTTTTCCTATTTTGGAATATTCGGATATGATTAATGATTTTGTTTGTAGGAAAGAAGTATTTCAGAATAAGTTGGAAATGAATGGTTAATGGATCATGAAGAATGTTGAATGAGTAAGAAGTCAACATATAAGGGCTTCAAGAGTTATGATGAAATTCTTAAGAGTATCAAGTCTCTTTTGATGATGGGGTTACATTAGAAGACTTTTTATAGTATGTGTAACCCTGATGTTTTATATATGAAAATTTTATTCAAGGAATAGTTCTCTTTTCTTTTGGGGAAATAGTTATAAAGTACCATTTGGGTTTATATGATCCTTACTTTTGAGGTAATTATGGGTTACTATATCTTATGATGGAAAGTGAAAGGCATGAGATAAAACTGAGGTTAAATTATGTTATGTTTATTTTTGATGATTTTATCTTTTTTTGGGGAATTATTTGAGAATTATATTGTTTGGAAAAAGGACAACATGTAGACCGTGTGACAACCCGTTGTGTCGGACAAAGCTGCGGGAATCAAACCCACAACCAAAGTGCGACTGGTATTTATCGCCTACCACTGGACTACTTGAAGTCCCTGGTTAGTTTGACAAATTCTCTTTAGTTAGATGATATTATGAATTAAGAGTAAGTTGATTTTGGGTTATCTATGGAAATTATTAACCTATCATGGAGGATATGTGATTAGGTTAATTACTTTTCAATACGAGACTTTAAGAGCAACTGATGTTGTTTGGAGATAAATGTTATGATTTAACTTGGAAGACTATGTGACTAAATCCTTCAAATATTTGGGTTTCGATCATACTTTGGTTTACTTTGAATAATTTTATAGAAAAATTGTTTATTGAACTGTCTTTGTTGTGCTTTGGGTTTTGTTTGACAAATTTTCGAGATTAGGGGTACTTTTTCTTTTTGTAAAAAAATATCTTTTTGGGTATTATCTGATCTTGTACTAAACTTTTTGGTTTGGTTTTGGTTGAGATCTAAAGACATGGGAAGTATATAGTTCTCTTTTTTGGATTATCTGATTCTCTATAAGTTTATTATAGTACTTTTAATGTGAACAAGTCTTCCTAAATACTCATCATTTCGGGAAAGTATGAGTTTGTGTAAGAAATGTAGTAAAAGTTGAAAGTCAACATGACAAGTAAGTATGTTTCCTTAAGATCAAAAATAAATTCCTCAATGAAAAGTAACTTAAAACATAAATTTTGTCTACTAACTTTTCCTATTGGGGAATCTAATACCATATAACCCACCACAATTTTGTGATTATCTTGTGGATAACGTTCTCATAAACATGTTTTCTATCACTCTCCCTCAGAACATGACCATTTTCTTTTTCATCCATATCCATGTTTTCCTACATGGAATCCTAGTATGGGTTAACTTGGGGGACCTCTGTACTTCTCTTTCTTTCTTTTAAAGTTATTTTTTTACCAACTCTTGTTCCGATGTGGGACTTCCAATGATATTTCCGAGCCCAATTTTAAAATTGCGAGGACGCAATTCCCAAAAGGGGGAAGGATGTAACACCCCAGGTAAATATAGAATATGAAATTTTTATATTTATCCCTATTTTTGAATAAAATGTTAATATTAATTTAAATGGAACTCTATGCTCGATGTCTTACCCAATACGCAACAACGAGTTGCTTTGAAATCTTATGTTGCACTCTAATGATAAAATAATTTTATCTTAAATGGTATTTAACATCTAGCCGTTGTAATGATGGGAATGAACATAACTAACTAAAAAATGATTATATATGTTTTCAAATATTTTTACTTTTTACAATAAATGTCAGAGGATTAAAAATGTGAATGAATCCAATTTTAAGCGTAAACATTCTAATATTCTTTAAAAGGTCGATTAACCGCCTTTTGATGGAGATCCTCTTTTAAATCCACTTTTTAAAATTTTATGTGTTATATTTGAAAAAATAAAATTCTTCTTTAGAATTGGGACATCAAAATTTACTTTGTGTAAATTTTTTGTATTTTTCCGATAAAGTTCGTTTTTTAATGAATAGTGAAAAATGATGTATTTTAATTCAAAACCACTTTTTAATATAATTTATTTATATAATTATATTATCTTTTGAATTGGTTTTAAAGTTTAATTAGAATATATATTTACCATTTAATCCAATGGTGGTCATTGGAATTAATATCACTTTGAGATTGGACATAAACGAGTGTCAATCTTGTGATAGATATTGTTTCTTAAAAACACTCTATTTGTTTTGACAGTGGGATTTAATTATAAAATTTATTAATGAAACTTCTATGTTATTAATTTGGTAAAATAGAAATCATTTTTTAATTTGGAATATCAAATATATCCTGGGGTGAATTTTTGGTATTTCTCTGAAAAACCTTAATTTTTGATGAATAGTGAAACCACAAAGTGGTAGTTACAAAAACTGATTTTTTGTTTAAATGGAACAATACCACTTCTGTGATTTGAATTTCAAAAATCCAATATAAATGATTTTCATTATTTAGTAAAATGATTTTCAATGGGATGAAAATAATTTTTGATGAAATGTAACTTTTAAGTTTTATTAATCGTGATTAAAGGTAATTATTGTGATTTAAGGTAAAAATGATATTATAACAAAATGAAAATATCATGAAACTTATCCTAATCCTATTAGATGAGTCATGGTCAACCAAGATAACACATGGGTTGATTTTTGGGACCCCATGGAACCAGTTGGGTATGATAATGACATTTATGCATTTTATTTAAAGTAAAAGTAAAAATCACCCAAACATGTATTATTTTACTAAAACAATTTTACCTGGGGTTATAAAAGTCTGATTTTTTACTATAAATAGTCATTGGAAAGATAAAACTATTTAATACATCATAGTATATTTTTTATAATTTTTAGGAATTAATAAAAATAAATTATTTATGACATCATGATGATGTAGCGATTATCACATTATTTAAATATTTAAAAAAAATGAAATGACAATGTAAAATCTAAGACCTACACATGTAAAAACCCTATTGGATGGGTAGATTTAGAACTATTATCAACTTACCTTAAAAATACATCAATGTGGGACCATTAAAATCCGAAACACATTTGAAAATAAAGTAACATTTTATACCTTTCCAAGAGTGCCCTCCTCTCCTCTTATAAAAGGCCCACACCTCTACCACCTTATCCACACCACTCAAGGCTTTGGCTCAGAAAATCTCTGATCATTTTGTCTCCCCAAATCCCTATCCTCGTCCTAGAAGCCTTAGCTTATGCTGGAAGCTCTTCAAGAAACCCTTTTAGTTCAAACCAAAGGGAGTTACCCGATTTTAAGGTAACGTCTTCACTTGTGCTCTTTTGTTTTATTTTTCTTCTCCAACCCCATAAAATATATTTATTCATTTATTTTGTAACAAAACCAGTATCGTAAATATACTAGGATGTTTTTATAATAATTATTCTTGCTAAAATTACACACACCTACATCTAATGATTAAAAAACATATTGTTTCTGTGGATGGTGAATTTCTGCCTCAGGAAATGATGATTGTTCAATATACTTTTTAACAACATCAAAGGTGGCCATTAAGATGTAACTATATTTATATATGATATATAATATGTTTATGGTTTCCTTAATCTTCTTTATTTTTCATTTATGGAATACCTTTATGATTTCCATTATGGGTAAACGCGATATCTTCATTTTAGGAAGTGCGGACTACCGCCCCCTCAAAGTGATTTGATTCGATAATACCATATGTGGTACATATAATGGATAGATTTAATGATATTATATATGATAACATACTGTAATTTTAATACCATTATGTATCATTATGTTTTAATTCCATTAAATATGAAATAGAAATGGATGTAGCGTTAATGCGTACGTACGGCTTACCGTCTCCATGAACGATGCATTTCATTTCTTACCTCTAAATGTTATGTAATATTATAAATTCATGTATATAATGTATATATGATATATATTAAATATAAATAATGAATATAATTCTGGATATAATGGAAATTTTACCCCATGAACAAACTTGTAATTATAAAGAGTTTATTTTTGACACAAGTAGCAATGATTGTTAAAACGGCCGTTATTAAATTAAATAATTACATAGTGTTCATGACATGGTAATAAGTGATTTAAAAGGAATAATTAACATGAAAAAATTTCTTAAGAAAGTATAAACTATCTCAAGTTTATTATTCAGGATATTAAAGAACAATCGAGTCAAGTCGGATACGAGGTAAGGGATCCTACCCCTCGCTTTCTTCTTAAGTACACTCTTTTATGTCATTACTTTTAAGCTCATCTTTCTTATTATTGGGATGTTCTTTTATATTACTCATACTATAAATTTTATTTTCATATGATGAGAGACCCTATTTTCTCTCATCAATCCATTTCGGATGTTTTGAGTGGCGTCGTTAGGCTGCCGAATTTTCGTAAAAGATCTAACCTCTCTCATTATTTTTAAGTACTCTCCTTTATGTCACATATTTTAAGCTCCTCTTTGTTATGTTGGGGGATGTTATTTTATAGTCCTATTGATTTAAATTTTATTTTAATATGATGAGAGACCCTATTTGATCTCATCAATCCATTTTTCGATGTTTTAAGTGGCGTCGTTAGGTTGCCGAGTTTTCGTAAGGGATTTCTCGTCTCACTTTTAATCCCGTGAGATTTATGCTTAATTTTCCACGATTTCCTCTGAGTGGTATATGTATGACCCATTATTCTAATATTTGTGTAATATAATTTCATTTATGATTATTTACATCAATGTTGTATTGTCCTTCTTTCATGGGGTGTATGTTTCGAAAGATAAACAAGTCGGTAAGGGAACCTTTCACCCTCCACTTTTTAAAGAATTATTTTGTTGGATCTTTTAATTTAAATATTGTAATGTTGGGATATGTTCTTCTATATCCTTATTGATATAAATTTTATGTTCAAGTGATGAGATACTCTTTTTATCTTTTATCAATCCTTTTTTTGAATTTTGAAGTTACGGAGTTAGGCTATCGATTTTTTTGCAGGGGAACTTCTTAACACAATTTTGATTCTTTGGGATAAACTTGTACTCCTTGAATATGTAGTTCTATTAATATGTGTGAATAACCACTGACTATTTTACACTTAATATCCACTTATATTTGGTGTATTAATTTGTCACACATAATTATGTAATTTATTTATCCTTAATCCAAGGATACTGTCTTTGCAAGGGACTTCATCTTAATCTCCGTTCATTGAGGCATATTTTGTTTTATAAACATCTTTCTTTTATAGGGTGTATAAACCCCTTTGACTTTTATTCTTATTCAAAAGGAATATTTTTTTTACAAAGCATTTTACTAAATGAAAAAGGAATGTTTCTTTGTCGTACTTATGCATCGACAATGACTTCTCCGCCGCTGTGACCATTATTTGAGTTTCGACTTCCTCTACAAGCCATAACCTATCTTTTTTAAAAATGAGAAATAAATACCATGTATTAAGTTTCTTTTATTTTGGTATTGAAAATGGTTTTCATAATTTTTTTATTATATCAATGGGTTGTATTGATATCTTGTGATTGAAATGTGGAAATTTTATGTTTCCTTTATGCATGTTTTATGTGATACAATTATGTTACGGTTCTTGGGAGTTGTTATAAAGACTGGTTGTTCCGTGATAAACTATGGGTGGGTGAGCCCGATATAGCTCTCCAATGCATTGCATAACGCGAAGGAGTTAAGCGTTAAGGTTTCTCCGAAGAGAATTTAGGGAATATACAGTGATGGGTATTCCAAACGTAACCATGAGGGTTACTCCCTATGTAAGAATGTTATGAATGCCTCAAGTTACCTTTATGTCTTATGATTTCTATGATTTATTCATGATTTGATTAGGTATGTTAAAGTGCTTATGTTTTATGAGTAAAGTATGATTTCATTGATTCTTATGTATACATGTACTCATGTTTCCTTTCCAAATTTTTATATCCCTTACTGAGATTTTTATGCTCATCCCATGTTTTTGAAATTTTTTACACAGGACATAAATATGAATAGGGTCAAGGATGGGATCAAGGAAAGACATGATATCTAAAACATGGAACTAGAAATGTTTAATTTATGAGTTTTTTTATTTATGGAGACATAGTAGAAGTGTCTAATTTTTAATCTTTTTAGATGTATTAGTTATGTCCTAATTATCAAAAACTCTAAACCTGAAAAGATCCTCAATGTGAATTATTCATTTAATTCAATATTAAGTAAGGTTTAAGGTCGGGGCCTTATAGGTCCATAGCCACTCCATATGCTGAAATGCCATGTCCCAGAAAGTGGACTTCATGAATCCATAACTGACATTTTGAGAGCTTCCCATAAAGCTGGTTCTCCCGAAGTACGTCCAGAACCTTCCATGGGTGTATCGCGTGCTCCTCCTTTGACGCTGAGTACACAACGATGTCGTCGATGAAAACCACTACGAACTGGTCCAAGTTCAACTGGAAGATCCGTTTCATTAGTCACATGAACACATCAACACCGTTCGTCATGACAAAGGGAATCACCAAGTACTCATAGTGACCATAGCGACATTTGAATGCCATTTTCGTTATATCCTCTTCCCGTACACATAGCTGGTGATAGCCTGATCGAAGGTGAACCTTCAATAACCACTGTGCGCCTCTTAGCTGATCGAAGATTTCATCGATCCTTGGTAGTGGATATTTTTTCTTCCCCGTCACCTAGTTCAAGCGCCGGTAATCCACACACAAACTTTAGACTCCCATATGCCTTCTTGGAAAACAAGACTGGGGCCGCCCAGGGTGAGATGCTAGGTCTTACGAAACCCTTTCTCTGCAAATCCTCCAAATGCACCCTCAGCTTTTGAAACTATGCGGGATCCATCCGATAAGCTGATGAGGAAATCTGTGTCATCCCGGGGGTGTATGTCGATATAGAAGTCGATTTCCCGGTGGGGAGGTAGTTTTGAAACATCTTCGGGAAAGAAGTCCTCATACTCCGCCAACACTACTGGGAACTGAGAGCTCACAACATCTACTACTCCGAGTGTAAGTCTAGCCAACTCGTGAGTGATCATCTGCACCCTCCTATGCATGAGCCCAATTTTGTGCTGCATGGGTTTCCTTTTCTCCGACAAAGGAAAACCTCATTCCATCACGTCGGACACACCACACTCTTCGCCTAAAATATTCAATCTGGGCATGGACCAAAGATAACAAATCCATACCGAGAATGACGTCATAAAGCCTCAACGCTACCACCAAGAATTTCCAACCAAAACTCTCGCCTCCAAGGGTAAGATAAAACATTCTACAAAGGTGTGTGATCGTTGAGTCTCCTCCAGTAGGTGTCTCCAAGCGTGAGGATCAATTCAACAGTTCTACTGGAATCACGAGGTTTTGTACAAGACATGTGGATATAAGGTAATTACTAGAACCTATGTCTATGAGTATGGCAGCTAAGGTAGAAAAGATCCAGATCATACCTCGAATCAGCCTTAGAGCCCCTGGGTCGTACGCCTCGACCACATGATGTTTTCCCCGTCCCTGTCCCCCAGCTCCCTGAGCCTGGTGCAGACCTCCTGGGGGTGGTGGTGGAAGTAAGTCGAAGCGTATGCCACCACCCGCAGCTCTCCCTGCTCCTTTGCCACGTCTGCCGCTTGGCGAGTCTTCCTGCTCCATTCTCTGCCTCTGCCTCGGTGGTCCATCCACCACTTCCCTATCAGAAGCTCGACGTGTTGGGAAATCGCTAGTGAGATGCCCCCTACCGTCGCATGCGTTGCATCGCTTCTCCCTAGGCTGAATGGATCTAGCCTGAGAGCCCTGTATTGTCGATCCCCTGTCCTGGGTCCACCTATGACATCACCCACGTCTAGATCCCTATGCCTAACATCGGCTCCCTACTGTCGGTGACTCTGCACCTGTCTTCCTGTTTCAGACTGGCGGCGGTTGTCTCTGCTCCACCAATAAGCTCTCAATCACCAAGGCCCGCTCAAGCACTCCAGCATAAGTTGAAATGCATAGAGGGAGAACACTAGCTCATATGTCATGCCGTTGACATCGCTCGAAGGTCCGAGCTCTGAAGTACTGGTCCATGACCATATCCATCGAGTACCTAGCGAGGTTGTTGAACCTCGATGAATAGTCATCCACCGCCATAATGCCCTGCTGGAGATGAAGAAGCTCATGGATGCACACAGCTCTCAGCGTAACTGGAGAGAACTCCTCCCTGAAGAGTCGCTCAAGCTCTGTCAACGAAAGAGTCTCCTCGTCATTAGTCTGTGTGGTCAGACTCCACCATCGTCCCACCGAACCCAGAAGAAGGCTCTCTCCTAGGATCACCATCTGGTCTACCGGTGTCCTCACTAGACGGAAAACTCTGGTCACTACCTCAAGCCACTCCTCATCCGCCTAAGGGTTGGGCTCACCTCAGAACCTGAGGGGTCTCAATCTCTGAAACTTGTGGAGTGTGCTAAGCATGCACTCCTCGCCGGTCGGTACTACAGGTACCACTGGCTTCACCACTGGTGGTATAGCAGGTTCACCACCTGGTGGAAACTCCTAGGGATCCGGTCCCTGTATCGAAGACCCATCACTGAGGGGGTCATCCTCGTGATCGTGCTTCTTAATCCTAGAAGATACGCATCGCGGAGCCATACTGTAATGAAACAAGATGAGTCACGGTCAATGAGTATATCTGGATAGATGACACTAAGGACATGGAAAACACAACCCATTTCTATATGATGCATGTGCAATTTATTTCCCCCACAACTAGTGTTTTCGTGTACAGAGTCGAAAAGAAGGTTATCAGAGCCCTGGTGCATGGATACGTCGGCCGCCGCACCAACACTGGAATCTCTGACCTGAAAGACGAACCTGAAACACTCAACACTGTTTCCCCAAACCAAACTCACAGACTCTTTGTTCTAAGGTAGAACTGACCTCCTCTGATACCACTCTGTCATGACCCGTCCTAGTGGGGCACACGCCGTGACTCCCCAAGCCCACCTCCAATAGGCCAGGGGCTGGGGACTAGCACCAAGTAGGAATATCACTAACATGGGAGGCATTGCCTGAGTACCTATACACACGCACACATCTCCAAGCCCACAAATGCTAGAATGTAAAAAAAAACTAAGGAACAAAAATGAATGCATACAACTAAACCCAACCAACAGAGTACGACAAAAGGTTGAGTACTGTAAAAGTAAACTGGGATAGAATACAAGCCAACCAAAAACAAGAGTTTGAGAAAAAATTCAAAGTCCAACCTGTAAGTGGAAAGGAACTGGGACTGCCGCTCGTATCGGTAGGAACGCCTCGGCCTGTCGGGAACTCAGAAAGCTTGGTCCTGACCTGGTCCACCCTGGACTCTGTCAAAAGGATGCTCATCTGTACAAGACACCAGACATGCGGGCAAAGCCCATGCAGGGGTGAGTATAACAATACTCAGTAGAGGACCCCGAAAACCACAAAGTAGTACACAAAGTAAAGGTAGAGTCAGATATGAATAGTATATGTTTATAGAACATATAAATCAAACCAAATATACTCAAAACCCATCCCATGGTCTAGAAACAAGTCACACGACCACATATCCCAACAAGGGATTCTGTTCGAAGATTCTGTGATGCGTTCTTTCTAGGAGAACACACTCCACGAGTCTTATAGCTCTGATGACATCCGTCCGGGAAGTGCTGTTCGTTGGGAACCGTCATGAGAGATGGCTACACTCATTACGGGAGACACACTCCTGAGTGGAAGGGTTACAATAGATAGAAGCACTCATTATGGGAGACACACTCCCGATTGGGAATGATCTCGATACACAGATGAGGATAACTGCAAGGGCCATGGTGGATACAGTGACTCATTCAGAATTCACCTGTTATGTACATGATAAACGCTGGGTAGAGTTGGTCACGTCGATCCATGACTCTACCTAGGGTCTGGAATGGATAGAGTATCTCAATCAGGGCCTCTCGAATGGATTCCTGACTCTATCACAGAAATTCCTGCTGAAGGGATCATAATCCTACGTGAGGGAATGATTCTTGACCTTCAGGGGAACAAGAAGAAGGGGCACTAACCCAAACAAAAGATGTTCAAGGAACGGTGCACCAAAGGACCATTCCATTTTCCAATAATAACATGGCGTGTAGAAATGATACACGTCGTGTCGTCCGACCCTGGGTACTGCATGTGTACAATAGCCCGTGTCGTGAGGTTGGTTGTGTAGAAACCTTTATACACGACGTGTAGTACATATTACACGCCGTGTCTGGGTCACTGGGGTTAGCTCCGTGTACTCTGGCCATGTGCCCGTACACGGTCACCAACCCGTGCAATCTGCACACTGGGAGACCCGCACTGTTGACCTCGCCTGGCTGGGTGATGGGGTACATGGTCGTGTACTCCATCTCGTGTCTGTGTATCCCCAGGATACACGCCGAGCTCCACGTAGCAACCTTTGCCGAGCTGTACACGTCGTGCCGCCTGAAGACGTGTAGATCATCATGTGTCTGTGTACTACCCAAAGTACACGCCAAGCTTCGGGGAAGGTCCAACACGCCGTGTGACCTGGGTCACACGCCGTGTGATTCTTCTCTGACCCTGAAAACCTAGCTGCCACTGCCTGAACTACACGACGTGTTCTTCAGAAGTACACGCCGTGTATTCTATAAATTTCCAGAAACGGCGCCCTTCCCTGGCACACCTCCCGTGGTGCTCTGATCATCGATCCAGCCATCCGATCACCGCAAAACGTCCATGTTCTCATCTCGAAGACACCATGAAGCTGCTTCGGTCATTTTATGGTCTCCAGTTGGCTCCGAAAAAGTGTTCTGATCTTTCCGCATGAAGAACTCTCGAAGAACGCTCTTTCAGATCCGGTCCAATTTTTCATTCGCCATTGTCGCCGAACCTCCACAATGTCTTTGCGGTGTCCAACCTTCGATTTGGGATCGTTGCGTCACAAAAAATATGTGCAATGATCCGTTGTTCGTCGCCCCGCGAAGAACACAAAGAACGCGCGAGGAATTAAGGGGAGGAAATCCAAATAATCAAAATGAGGAAAAAACCTCCATCATCGTTCATCACGGTGTTGAGTCGCTCCCGTTAATAGGCTTAAACAGAGAAAGAATCAGCAAAAACATAACGCTTGAATCAATTCCCCAAAATCAACCCAAAGAAAACCCTCCCGAAAGAACGCACGAATCCGCGGATCAACTTGTTCTTGGTTGATCCGCGTTCTTCCTTTAAACTCAAATACGGGGAAAAATAAATTGAAATAACTACCCCTACCTTTCGATGGGATCAATCGTTGACGAAGGCGTCGTGCTGCCGTTGCTGTCGAGATCCTTCAACGTCGGCACAATGATCCTAGTTTTCGATCCGCTGTCGTTCTTCGTCGAGAATTTTCTCAAACGCGCCGGGGATTCTGCAGAGGTTCCTCTCTCTACGTTTCCCAGGACGTACAATTGCATATCTCATTAAAAAGGGGAAACATGTTGGCATTTAATTTACGCGGTAGCATTAATGACGTTGACTCACCATTTTTAAGTTATTATGAAGTTGCATAAATTTAAGAAATAGCTGCACCGTTATTGCGCTGCAGCAGATGTTTCCTTAAATGAAATAAAATAAACTTGTTGATTTATTTTATTTTATTTTACTTAAAATGATCAAAAATTAACTTTTTTCCTCGACCCACACCTGTTGAGGTAAGCCTCATTCTTAGGTAAAGTCATCGTCCCGGACGCAATGGTGCGCTCAGATTTTTAATCCGGGCATCTGTTTGGAAACTACCACAACCGTGCACAAGTGCCGACTCACTTAACTAAAAAAATTCAAACCACCATTCCGAGCTCACTGGACCCCGGAATGTTGTGCTGTCTTCGTGCCCGGTCTTGAAATAATTCCATATAATATTTAAAATTAATAAAAGGAAAAACAACGATGTTACATGTCAAATGGAGAAAAAACAAAAAAAAATCAGTGAAATCAACCACTGGCTACTTTATCATAATCCACCAAAGATGCCTCATCAGACCGCAGTACATATTTGACACAATAAGATGTAATTCTAATTATGATCTAGCAAAATCAAAGGGAAATCCATCATCCATCACAAACAAACTAATATCTTTCTCTAGAAAAACATCTGATTATGACAATCCTATTACCACCCATTTTAATTATCACCATGACAAACATAACCTTGTATCACCTCCATCTATGGGTCTCCCTAATGATACTCATCCACCTTAAACATAAAGGCTAATTCCATTGTAATTTATTAAATATAGTATATACATTAAACCTACTCTATGTTGAGATGTATTTCAAAAATCTCTTGCATCCCATTCAAAAAACATTTTAATTCTTGAATGACATCATCCCATAACTTCTTACTCCTCATTTTAGTAGCAACATTTCAATATAATAGGGTATAGGAGATCTCAAATTAATAACACAATATAAATTCCAAACACCTCCATAGATGTAGGTTCATTTCCCAATGAGATAAAAAAGGCCCTATACATTTTCCATCTGTTAAGACAAAAAATCCCTAACCAATGAGGTTATGTAAGGGAATATTTTGAAAGAAAAAAATTATAAAAACTCCATGTCACATGATTTATTATTACCATCATGGGAGAACAACATCCTAGACCCATAAAATATCACTACACTTTTCTGTATCATGAGGGATCCCAAGACAAGATTCAAATCATCAAAAAAATCCTCCAACAACACCACATCCTCTAAGAACCAAAAGTAAAGGTTGCAAATCATCCTCTCATTCATGCATTCAAAATATCACTAAAAATGATCGATATGAAATCTAGATTTCTCCCAGAAAAATATATTATTATGGATGCATTATGTGGAAAACTGGACACTGAAATATAGTATGATCTTGTAATTATAGGAAAGTTATGAACCAATACAACATTATAGGGATATACCTATGGAACAACTCGCTTGATTTCTGAGGGTTCTGTGACCAAAACATATTGAAACACACCATTTCCTAGGGGAATTAGCTATCATATCCATATATTTCACTAGGAAATAATGATAAAGAGTTTATGGTGTTGAAAAACTGTTAGGAAATCTTAGTGATGCTTAGTATGATACTCCTTTGAAATTCAGTATATATGGAGGTCATCAATGAACATGACTATGATATGGTCCAAAATAACCATGAAATAAATTTTCTGATCCTTATAAACACATGATGTGTTTTCATGAAACAAACTAACATGAGTAAAGATTTGAATTTCCCTTTCCAATGCCAAAATTTTTCTTCAGGACATCTTTATTATTGACACTTGTTTGGTGATAACATTGACCAAAATAAATATTTGGAATCATACTACACCCCATTAACTGGTAAAATATATTTTATATTATCATAATGGGTAATGTTTCTTTGGTTTCACCTGGTAAAATCAACACTAGTCCACAGACAACCTCAAACTATCATCCTCCTTCTTGGTGAACAACATGGGAGAACCAGAAGAGGATAAATTGGAATAGATGAATTGGTTTTTAATGAAATCATCAATATGGTATCAAAAATTATATACCATCATGGGTTACATATGATAACGATCCATCCAAATACAAGAGTCACCCAGTTGTTACTTCATCCCAAACTCAACTTCGCATCAAGGTGGTAATGTCCCTACTTTATCAGACAACACATCGAGAAACTCCTCAACAACTTTTATCTTTCTATCACTAGGTACTCTACTAAAAACTCCATTAATTGATATAGAAAGGTCCATTCGCGACTTCTACCCATCTGAATACCCCACATCTCAATGAACACTACTCATTATCCTCCAATATTAGAAAACATGAATCTACTCCATAAATAGTTAGTAACTACACATGGAATATATAAAGTCTATGAAATTGATAATATAGTATTGCTACATATGGAATAAGTAGAAATTACCCAGCAATTTATATTACACCGTCACTAGCCTATATCCCTGCTATTCATCAAACATGCAGGTCAAGACTCCCACTATTGTGAATAATAGTGGGAGAACTAGAAGATACTCTATATCGGGGCCTAACACATAGACTAGATCTGGTGAGAAAATTAGTGATAGGATGTAGAATCAAAAAAAATAATAAACTACGGTAGACTGTAAACTAATTGTTAATCAACAACCTCTAGTCTCTCTGGATCTAGAACCTCTATAGCATGAATCAATATTTTCCCAGATCCAATGCCTCAATGTTTATGCCCTCCAAGAACACACTTTGGTTTTTGTCCCTAGGGATAAGGATCATCATATGTCCGAAAAATATAAAATCCATCTCCCCTTATATACTAAATTAGTTCTGGTAAACTATACCTCTAAAATGTACCCCTTGAGGAAACTAATTCTACTGTGACCGATAATGAGCCGGTGTGACCAGTGTGTTCAATAAATTAAAATGATGACCATATCATTCATTGGAAAATAATGTAAAAATATATTAGTAGAAACGCAGGAACTATTGTCCCTTGAGAGTCATGAAATAGATTTTTTTGGTCACCACCGTACTAATCAAAACATCAACTACATCAAAATATATGGTTCCCACCTAAACATCTTCTCCTAATGAATCTCTATTAGCCTCCTTGTCACGGTACTTATATTCATTTTTGAATCCAAATGATATCTTCTTGAGGTCTCCCCTATATATAATATGAAATATATTACATAATTTTAAATGAATATTAAACACATATAATAATATTACATTCCCAATAATACTAATGTATTATTGTGTTTGAAAATATTGATATATAATATTTTCTTTCACAAAAGTATGTGTAATATCCCACTAATTTATTCACATCCATTACTATTATTTGGAATAAAATAATTAAAACCATTCTTTATATCCTATAAAAAAGAAAGAATAAGATCTGATGAGATTAGATTCACATTATTCATACATATGGAAGATATAAATATTTGATAATGTTAAGCATAAAATGAGTAAGGGTGTTAGAATATGATAAAACCTATAGACTATATTACTCAAAAAATCATAGATCATAATCATGACACATGGTGTAAATATTAGTAGATCATAAGACATAAATCATTATAGAATTAAAATTCATGATCATTGAGAACCTATATTAAGAATATGATCGTATCTTAAAAGATGGAAAATAGTATATTGTAATAATAATAATTTAAATCATATGAAAATGCTCAAAACATAGTCCACCATTGTTTAGTTTAAATAAAATTGTTATGGAATAGGCTAATTAGGTAATTCCAACATTCTCTTATAATTAAATTCCAGCAAGTCAACACTTTCATCATTACCCAATTAATTATAGGACTATAATCTTTGGGATATTCATAACATAATCATTATCCATTCATATGTGTTCCTAATGATCATAAAACATTAATTATATCTTTATAGTGTGACCCTTGAAAAACAAACAACCTTCATTATTCAAAACAATAATCATAAAACATACAATAAAATAATAAGGATGGTATCATTGAATCATATAACCAATAGATAATATTTAACAACAAAAGATCTAATCATATATTAAAAATTAATTAAAATTTTCATTGGGATAGTTTTTGTTTGAAACTCTCCTTCAATCTTGAAATCACTCTTTTAAAATATAAAAATTTGAAAAATTTTATGGAAAAACTTTTATTTAAAAATAACACAGACACTTTTAATTGAATCACCAAATAATGGAGTGACCATTATTTTAGGAAAATTTTCCCTTTTATTATAAATTAAAAGAAAACATTTATTTTCACACTTATGTAAAAATTATATTATTACTTCATTAGATATAATTTTGAAGGATTATTTATTATAAATTTGTAAATTGAATCAAAGGTAGATTTACTGAAATTTTTAAATAATTTTAGTTATAGATGAAAACTTTTATAAAATAATTTTTAAGAACAAGGACATGGATGAAACATATTTTTGACCAATGAGAAAATAAGGTCATATTTTTCTTCATTTTTTCTCTATCATCTTAAGTAATATAAAGAGTAAATTGGAACCATTGAATAACAATTTCAGGAATATCCATTCACGTATAAAGTATATAGAGTTTAATTGCTAATTTAAATATATTTTCCATTATTGTAAATTCTGCATAAATAATCATAAAATGTAATGAAATTGTAACATAAACCCTTAAAGCTTGTTAGCTTTTAAATCATAGCACACCTAAAAGAAATAACATCAAATAAAAAATTAAAAACCAAGAATAAAATCTGATTCATGATATATCATATAAATGGGTTAATATATACATATCATAAGAGTATATTTATGTATAACATAAAGTATATATCGATGAAACAATATTGTGATGAAGAACAAATCCCTCATATATGAATTGCTTAAGATGATTTTTAACCTCCTTTATAAAAAATTTATTTTTGATATAATTTTTTAAAAAAATATATGAATACTTATAATATAATATATGACCCAATTATAACATTGAAACACCCTTTTAAAAATAATTATTTTTTAAAATCATCATTTCCGGATGCTAACTATTTTGTTTTTCATGTCTGTTTTTGTTCAAAAATTAGGTCCTTGCATTCTAATCATGGGTTAATCAAATCTAAACCTTCAACCATGATAAAAATATCATAAATTTTCATTTTATAGGTATTTATAACTATCCATAAAATTTATATATATAAAAATTAATTACACAATTCTTGGAAACTGTAGTTTATACATATGCATGAGAGATGTTTTTTCCATTTTTCAAAAGATAGAATTTAAAAAGGGAAAAATCATTAACCTTAAAAATAAAAAAAATATCATAAATATAATGTATTTTAATTAAAACTATCATTGTAACTATTCATTTTGAGTGGTTATGGAAAAAGAATCACATCGGATTGTGTAGGTGGTACTCCACACAAACACACGAGCAATACTTTCATTTACCCTTTGGTGGAAAAAGGAGATGAATAAGGATGTAAAATTTCAATAATAAAATATAATTATATGGTATATGAATATTTTATTATGTTTTAATGGTAGTTCCATAATTGATGGAGGAAGAAGAAGAAGTAAAACAAAAATTTTGGTTAAGATAATTATCACCATTAATAACATCCTCCTTTGGAACTATAAATAAGGACCCCAGTGATGGTATTTTAGAAGAGAAGAACCAATTTCTTATATCAATGAAAGTTTAAAAGCTAAATTTTTGGGGAGTTTTGAGCTAAGGGGATGAATACTTATGAGAATTATATGAGAGGTAGTGTCCTTATGTAAGAGAGGAGTGGAGAACCCTTGGAATTACTATATTATAAAATTATTATAAATTAATTTTCATGTTCAACTGGACGAAAATTTGAATATTTAGAATATAATATTGATTTATTTCATAATAGTAACCACCAATGACATTTAAGCATATTTAGTTAAATCTTAAACCATGATAAATTTCTTTTAACCAATACTTATAACTTTTAACGATTACTGCAATATCCAAAAAATTACTCATTAAGGGACAAGAAAGATTTTATAAAAGGGAAAGTCATACATAATTGGAAAATGATTTATATTATTGACCTTATATCATTATCATGATTGGGTAATATATTTTTATGAATTTTAATCATTTCATCTAATAATAATTAACAAACGATACCATTAAATTAATTTTTGGGACTATCCAAACATATTATATAAAAAAGATCATTTAATTAAAGTAAAATCATTTAAAAATGGTATAAAACATTTTATTTATAAAATAAAATTTATAAAACTATTAAAAACCAAAAACATATTACTTTTTTATTTTCTAATTTCATTCAAATAATTTTTCATCAACTTTCACAGGCACTGTGTCTGTGTTGCGTAAGCATTCAAGGTAATTATTCTTTTAATAAAAAATAAAAAAAATTAACCTCACAAAAAATATCCATTTTAAAAATTAAATTTTATTACCATTCATTTATTTTAGAATACTATCATTAAATATTATACATATTAAAAGTAATAAAAGTAAATTTTGGATATATCCCTTACTTAAGATAATATTAATGTATTTATCAAAGACTAGTGGAACCCAAAAAAATTTATAATAATTTAATCTTTTGTAAGAAATATCCTCAAAAAATAAAAAATTGGATTGCGTATGGATGATTTTTAAACATTATCTTATATTTTTGATCATGTTCTCCTTGTATTACCCTAAACATTATGCCAACATTTTTACAAAGGTTTTAATTAAATAAGAAAAAATAAAGCTAAATTATTTAAAAAAAATTGAACATAAGAATTATAAATATGGAATAACTTTTATCAAATTAAATCACTATTAGTAGTATAAATTTCTTTTAAAATAAAAACACAAAATATGATGAATTAAAGGATTCCTAAAAAATTTATTTTTTAAGTATCGAAAAATTTTACACAAAAAATTAGATTATTTCATTCACGATTACAATAGCTAGATTATTTTAAATAAATTATAACTACATAAATTTTAAAATTATTTCAAAACAAAATGGGACATGTTAATTAATGTATTGGAAAACTGATTTTTATAAAAAAATATGTTTTTTTAATATTTATTAAAAAATTAATATTTTCAGAAAAAAAAAAATTTCACCATAATATATTTTTATATTATTATTTAAAAAATGATATATTTTTTAAAAAATATCATTTGTCATATTTTTTGGAATTTAATTATAGTAGTTCTTTCCTAAAAATAATAGAACCCATTTTTAAGAAAAATGTATTTATGATGCACAAAATGAAATAACTAAAATTAAGATCTCATTTAAAATGAATTACTAAATATGTTTGAGTATGACCATTATAAATACTTTTTCACAATGTAGTTACTCAAATCCATATCCACTAATTCAATGGCTTGGTCATAACAGTCGTATTTAAATAATATTTCTATAGTATATCATATTTCTATTAAATCTAAATGTTTTTTGTAAGATTGATATCATGTATAAGGTTCTTTTAAACTAATGTTTCTTATTTTTACATTCTCCCCTCATATAAAAATTATGTCTCCATAATTTCAATCTTAGTAACCAAGGTTTTATTTTTATTAATTAAATTTATTATAAAACCCTCATCATAGAAATTAATAATAAAAACTATTATAAAAACGACATGTGTGATACATAAAGTCTTATTGAAATAATACATATCATGGTTTCTAGATTATGATAAAATTATTGAAATGTTTATATATGGACATGGAGGAGAAAGATAATGTGAAAAGAATAACTGCGAGTGATATTGAAAATAGTCATGATAATGTTAATAAAAACAAAACCATAAATTAGAGAGGGTTTAAAACAACCACAAATTATTTATAATAACTCTAAAAAAGGGAAAATTATAATTTTGAGATCTGTTTTGATATAATTAAGGAATTATTTCAACATGTAACTGTATAAAATTTACATACAAGATATCTTCAAATTAAAAAACATAATTTCATAATTTTGTTTCACATTTCAATTATTTTACACTTATTTTCATCAAATGTTCCAATTAATAATGGACAATATAAATTTTATTCATTCCTAACACACTAAATTAAACATCAAATATATATTAATATCTATAAAATGATGAAATGTTATTCCTCATGTCTCTATTTAGTTACTAATACCAAATATATTTAGTACATTATATGATAACTATTATAAATAAGATAAAATTTGATATATTATAAATAATTAAATAATAATACTCAAATCTCTACAAAATTATTTCCAAAATTTATAAAAATTAAAAATCATCTTAGAGAAAATTATCCAGCATTCAAACCCCAAAAGATTGGAAAAATTGTCAGAAAAATTTAATAACTAACTTATCATTAAATTCTAAATAATATATTTTATCTTTTTATATCACCATCCAAAAACATGAATACATTGATTATATATTATCATAAATCATGATAATAATCTAAATCACCATATAAAATCAATAGAAATATAATTACTTCTAAAAATTTAGTATATCATTGTTTCCTAATGAAAATCACATACTGGAAAATATATTCTATAAATCCAATATTAAAATAAAATTCACTGTAGTTTTTTTAAAGAGCATGAAACAAGGCCTCATATAATAAAAATTAGGTTTCAAGAGTTGAAAGGAAGAAAATATACATATGTAACTCTCAATAGAAGGGAGAAACTCACATGTTATATTGAAGTATTGCCTATGAATGACATCCATAGCTACTTTGGTTTCCCAAAAATCAACAATGTGATTGGCTTCACGATAGACATGCATGATGATGTAAGTCATTGAGGCAATAGTATCAAGGTAGTTGATCCGTTTTGAAGTGAGTATCCACGCAAGATGAACCTGGCCCATTTGAACAGCTTGGACAATGGTGGTTGTGTTTCTTTCAAAACATATATTTCTCCAATTTCTTTTTCAATAAACATCAATCACTTTGATGAAGGCAATCAGTTCTTCCTCCAGAGTAGTGGCATGTCCACATGGACCATGAAATCCTTCCAAGAAATCATCATTAGGATCCATTAAGGTGAATCCTTATCGAGAAGGCCTTGGGTTCCCTCTTAAGGAACCATCCGAGTTACATGTAATACATCATAGAAATGGCGGTGACCAGAAGACTTCAATAGTGCTAGTGGGTTTGGGGTAATTACCACACACATGTATATTTTTCAAAATGATAAAGTCATGGATTGAGTTATCAAATAATTCTACATGTGCTATGTTCACTAGTTGAACTGTGAATACAATTTCAGAGAGAGAAAATCTGTAATTGAATCATGAATTCTCAAGTAGACTCTTGTTTCTGCATTGCCATGTAATATATATAACTTCTACACATGCCACCAAGAAGAGTATGTTGACCAACATTGACAGATTAATCTATAGAATATAAAATAGAATGTTTTATATACTTCTTATTTTCAGAGGTTTAAGGATGAATAAATCAAAGGATGATTTCTAGAGAGATGTGGTGGTGTTGTAGGATAGGAATAAGTGATTCACATCATTTTGATGCTAATGGCATAGTGCACAGCTCAAACACATTGATATTCTCACACTTTGCAGATTGCATCCAATCAGAAGTTTATTGAGATAAATCCACCTTAAAAATGTGAATCGAGATGGCTACAACCATTTTTTATTGATTTTCTCAGACAATGTGTAACTACCTTGGATGAGATGATTTTAAATGTTCCTTGAATCACGAATTCCTTTTCCACTCGGTTCCCATATGAGAATATCCTACATTCATAGAAAATCATATGAGTTGACAATGATGGAAAATTTAGAAGGCATCAGATGTATTTGTTCAATATGTTCTTTGCTCATGGAATTATAGTCAGTTTCCTGGTCTTGAATATGAACACTATTAATCAGGGGGCACTAGTCCAATTGTCTTTCCAGAATTTTAGAGAAGATTGAGCACAATCCAACCAGTGGGAGTGCAGGTTGATCCTCTGGAAAATCTTTTTCAATCTTGACCAAATTCAGGAACTCACAGAGTTTATCCTCCCATCAAGTAGTCTATTGAGAAATTTAAATCATAGAAATTCTAGGGAGGACTCTTTTTTGTTGATAAGTCTCTAGAAAAATTGTGCATGTAGAGACTAGTTAAACAACTCAATATTTTTAATTCCCATACCTCCAATGAATGTAGGAGTGTAACGCTTTTTCAAATGAGTATTAATGATTTTCATTTCCAAGATTCCGCCACTCCATAAAATAAATCTCATGAGAGAGCTTATTGTCTTAATAACAGAGAATTCTAAGAGTACACTATAGATGAGTATACACATTTTGAAACAACCACATTTATAACCAAGAAAAATATACCCTCTATTGAATGTAACATGCCCTTCCAGGAGGACAGAGTTCTTCTAACTTGACTCACCACCTCCACAAAGTGAGATGCATGATTTTTTTCCAAGAACATGGGGACCCCATGATATGTAAATGGGAGAAAACCCGGTTTTATGCCTAGGTCCTAGATCATACTAGATTTCTGAGATGCTGAAATATTTTTTCCAAATTAGACAAATGATTTTCTCCAGTTGATCTCTTGTCTCGAGACACTTCCATAGTGGAAAGTGTTCTCCTAATATGTTGTATATTTATTTTTTTCTCTATGAGTAAATAGAATATTATCATCAGCAAAAATAAGGTGAAAGGGTATATAGATTCCCCGAGCAGCCTTGATAGTTTTGATCTCACCCATATCAGACTTATGCAGAATCGGTCTAATGAGGTTGCACTCAGTGATTGCAAAAAATATGGGAGAGAGAGGATCCCCTTGTCTTACACCTCTCATAAACTTGAAGTATCCATCTGGAGATCCTTTAACATGAATGGATATACATGCATAACTGTTCATCTTTTTAATCCAATTGATTAATCTCATGATAAATAAAAAATTCATCAGAACTCGACCTATAATTCCCCAGTAAATGGTGTCAAAGGCATTTCTGATGTCCAATTTTAGGGCAATATTCCCCCCTCTGGCAGTTTCCTGTAAATTATTAATTCTTTCAAATTTTTTGAAAAGGAAATCCTAGATCCTTCTTACCATCACATATCCAAACTATTTCTAGGAAAGAATCATCTCAGATACAATGGAAATCCAGCTAGCAAGAATTTTGCTGATGATCTTGTGTAACGTATTGACAGGAGCCACCATCCAGAATTGGCCAATGACACATGCATTATCCACCTTGGTGATTAAGATAATAAACTGAGAAATGAAGCCTTTAGTTTGAGATCAATCTATGAATAAATTCCTAACAAGCATTCAGACGTCGTTGGTAATTTCATCCCAGCATGATTTGAAAAAATGATGGGTGAAGCCATCTAGTCCTGGTGCACTGCCTTTCTTAAGCCCAAAACAACATCTTTGATTTCAATGTACAGAGGGACTAAGGTGAGAAAAAGATTATCAGCATCAGTGATAAGCATTCGAATAATGCCTTCAATGATCTCCTAATTTATCTTAGGTCCATTGAATTGATTTTTTGTAGAAGTAGACAATGTGATTTGAGAGGCTTTTTCTATCTTCCAGAATTGCCTCTCCATTCTTTAATAAGGACAGGTGCCTGTAAACTTCACTAGCCCATTGAAGGGGCATTAAAACAATTCGTATTTATATCTTCATCTGTAAGAGATTTGACATTAAAAAGTTCATTTTGTACATTATACCTAAGTAAAATGAGTTTCTTTATCTCACGTAGACTTACATCACTAGCTCAACATCACAATAAAATTTTCATGTTGTCATTTATTCCTAGATCTGATGTAGTGTGTTTTCAAGGGAGTCAATTTGTGGATCAAGACCACTGAACTTGTTCCTACTCAATTGTTTCATCCAAACCATGAGTTCATTAATCCTAAGGATACATGATAATGGATTATCATAGTTTTTATTCATGGCTCATTTGTACTAAACAATTTGAGAGCATTCTAGGAGTGTAGTCCATGAATTTTTAAACCTAAATGGGATAGATTTTTTCGTTCATTTAGTCACAAAATGTGTTTGCATTGGGTGATGATTTGAGTTGTGTCTCACAAGGGTGACACACAATTTGGATGTCCTATGTAGCTGACATGTGCGCATTGACAAAGGCACGGTCAATTCTAATTTCTCTCATGTTGATAAAATTCATTCTATAACTTGTGTATCGAGAACCAAATAGGCTGTGTTTAGTCATATTAGTCTCCTCTATACAGGACCTAAATTCACTCATTGAAATGGTAGTAGAGGCATGTCCCAGTTTTTTATCGGCATGATGGATAGTATTAAAATATCCCATGACCAACCATGGATCATGGATAGAGTTGGAATGATTTGTAATGTGAGTCCATATCAATAGTCTATTTATGTAACTGTTGGTGGCATATACCATTGAAAAGAAAGTGGTTTATCCAGAGTTTACAAACATACAGGTGATGAACTACTCATCCACAGAGATAATGGTAGGGTTGGTCACCCTCTGGTGGACCCTAATCCATAGTCTGTGTTGTCCATACGCTTCCTGACCATAGTTGAGAAATGTGTAACCATTTCTAGAAATATAACATATCATGTTGATGATACTAGTCTTAATTTATGAAATTCCATTGGTATTTGGCATGTATTTATCCATAGGTAGCCTAAGGGAACATGATGTGCTAGGGCTCTCTATTCCCTGGAAGTTCCAGAATAGGATTCTCATTGGGATTGTTTCCTGGGGGTTCGATGCCCTTTGTCATTCTCCTCACTATTTTTCTTCCTTCTAGATCTCCCTGGGTCTACTTTTTTGACATCCTCATTGGGAAGGGTTTGAGTTATTGTACATTCCATGTCAATTTAAGGAGAATTCATGCTGTCAGTAGTATTTTATTTCCTTGAGGGGGGACTATTAACATCTATTCATCCATATGCTTGGCCATTGTGGTATCACCCATATTAGTGGTTCTTCGCGATGCTTTTATAGCATCATTTTCAAAACACTCATTAAATTGTGAGCTAATTAAGAATAATATTATGTCCTTGTCTTGTATACTTAGTTTCATTGAAAATATCTTTCTGATAATTCTAGAATTTATGTGGCTATGTCATTACGACCATCATCGACCACTTCATTTTGTTTGCAGTCTGTTGTCTGGCCATCTATGCAGTCCATTTTCTCTTCTTCCTTGAGTTGTTGCTCTTCTCCTTCGACAAGGTCATTCCATGAACTGCTTGTTCATGCAGAGAAATCACCTACTACTTTCATGGGAACTTCTTTATCAACCATTTGAAATACATTTTTGTAGTTGTGTTTTCCTCCTTTGGACCTCTTACCAAGAAATATCACTTGGTGTTTCTTTAATCTATTTCTAAATATAACGACATGTATCAATTACATGCCCAATCATCCTGAAATGTTGACAGTATTTCCTGAAATTTTCAAACTAAAATATAACCTCAATTAGATTAATATTAGCATCCAGTGCCACCTCTTCCAAAGAAGATGTATCCAGATAAATCTTAATGAGAACATGTGTATAGAGGCAAGGTCCCCACAAAGCATTCGTTGGTCTATCCCCAGGGGTGTTCCAATGCCCGTAGCCAACTCATTGGGGATTTTCATATGCCAGTATATCCATGGTATCCCATGAATTCATGCCCATATTTGAGAAACAGATTTCTTTTATGTGAATAGGTTTAAATTCACATCCCATTCCAGAAGACGAAAAATCCCTAGCTTCAGATTAAAAGTCCCAAGTCTCCTGATCACGTTCAGATTTTCTTGTTTCTGTAGAATGACATGAATGTATCCCTTTCCATGTGGGATCAGATTCTAGTTAAAGAGACTCTTCCAGAGCTCATGTGGTTTAATCATATGTTTTTATGGCCATATCATGACACCCCTTTCATAAGAAATGTGACCAAGTACCTAGAATTTACAGATTTCCAGCCTTTGTTTGACTGTGTCTGGATCAACGACAATTGTAATAGCTCCTTCGCCCGAGTGTTTTATGATGGGTGGTACATTGTGATTCATTTTTTCTATGGTAGTTTCTGAAGTTGCTTATGAAAATTAAATCACTTAGTGGGAATGAAAATCTGACATAGATCCCTCCATAGATATATTATGATGAGGCAGAAATGATCTTTTGTACTAGTCCATGTAACAAAAAATCATGCTAGGATTTAATCCTAATCATTTTGATAGATTTGAATTGAGGAGGATCCCATGTGATCACCAATTCTCATCAAACATTGACTGTAGATAACAAAGGTCACTTTTTCATCAATTCATTATTCATATTTTGGGTCACCAACACTATCCAATTTAATTTATCGTTATCAATCATCCCTTTATTCCAACAATTACTATTATCTCAGTATCATGTACATATTAACAATTATCTATCCTTCAATAATTTGTTTTCCAATAATAAACCCATAAAAAATAAAAAACTCTCTAGTGTATCAACTTTTTTACATATATTATTTCAAATTCATAAAGTAAAACTATTGTAGAAGAATACTTAGACGTTTCATGATTCTTATATCCAAAATGACATTGATAAATCGTTTTTATGACATAATTATGTAATCTGTATAGATAAATACATCAATCCTTTCAATTCAATGATTTTCAAAACTAAGGTCCTTTCTTCCTCTTGAAGTTTTACCTTAGATTGGGGAATTGACTTGAAAAAGACAATGTTAGGAAATCAGTTGATATTGAACTATAAATTTTACCTTGGGATGAAATTAATGTACTCCCATCGTACTCAATTGTTTTTCTCAATAATTACATGTTGTATGCCCTTATTTTACATCAAAAAAATATCTTTTTGTTCCATTGATACATTTCCTAGGGTGTTACTTCCCACATACATGACATGTATTCAACTAAATATTCCTCCATACATGGACTTCATTAAAATCTCTTTTTCATTTATCTTGTTAATTCTAAAAGTCACCTATTTTCATATTTTATATCATAATTCAGGATTTCTGGTCAAGAGTATTCATATGGGTTTTTATTCTAGATAACAATAGATTTGGAATAATATATGGAGAATCATTTAATTTTATATTATTTTAAGCATTATTATGATTCATCTATATTCCACCCATTGACTATAATAAAAAATTATTTTTTGTGAATAATAATTATAGTGAGAAATCATATTATCTAGAATAACAATTAATTCTATGTGAAAATAATGATGCCATATTTTTTATCAATGAAGCCATTAGATTAAACTATAACATAAATATTAATTGGGTATTTGAATCCTTCATAATGGTTCACAATGAAAAATTGAATTAACCTATTCATTTCCATCAGGTGATTCCAACCAGATGTGTCTTCTTAGGCCCACTCATTTTACATAAATGATTATCTAGTAAATAACAAATATACCAATTTCATAGTTTTTTACCACTAGTTGAATCTATCACACATCCACATCACATTCTTGTATAAAAACAAGAATGTAATTTCTATGAAAATCACAAAATATCAACTTTATCAAACATTAGTATGTTTTCCCACACATAGACTTGTCCCTAGGGTCTCCACCAAATTTATAAAATCCTAATATTCAAAAATAACGAATATATTATATGATAAAAACTCAGGTGATTTGAGAATAACATATATAAATAATTTTTCATTATATATATATATTGAATAAATATCATAAAAACATTCCTTAGAACTATAAATTTTTGTCTTCTTTGGAAACATGGAAAAATAAAAAATGGTTTGTAAAGTCTACATCATCTCTTACAAAGTTCATCATATCTATTACCCTTCTAATTCCTAACATAGTTACAAACATTCTTCACATCCTGAGGGGATCTAAAAGCTAATAATGGGTAATATTGGATGATCAGTAAGGGTACACAAGGAAAATATCATAAAATTATCATTCCTAGACATAACATGAGAATCATGGAATTAAATCATGAGCGTAAAAATAAAAAATCATACCAAATAATTCATCTTTCATAATCATGTGTGATTGAAAGAATCTGGGTAGTTCATATGAATAAAATCACATGAGAATAAAAATTCATAATCTCTAAGAACATATCAAAATCATATTATCATTTCATAAATGTTTAAAAAATAGTGTGGCATAAATATGATCATAGAAATCATATGTCAAGGAACATTACCAAGGCTGTCATTTCTTACTGGACATAAACCCGTTATAGAATATATGACATGGTCAATTATTACATTCTACTTGGAGTGAATTATACATAGTAAACTCTGTCATCATTACTCAATGAATTAGCAGGATATATTAATCTAGGACAAGACATCATATAGTCATAATCCATTCTTATGTGTGACCCAATATCATAATACATTCGTCATACCATTATAGTATATACCATGAAAAAAGGGATTCATAAAAATCAGACCATGATAATTATAAACAATCAAGAGAAATAGAAAGGATGGTATCATTTAATCATATAACTATTAAATCATAAGTAACATCAAAGGATGTTATCATATATAATAAATTATTTTAAAAAACTATTGAAAAATTCATTAAGAAAAATACCCCTTTTATTTTTGAAATCCCTTATTTAAAATATTTATGTTTATAAAGTATCTTGGAAAACATTTTAATTTAAAATAAATATAAAAAAACTATAATGGATGATTAAAATCATTGATTTCTTAGGATTACTGGAAAATCAATTCCTCTTTTATACATTAATATAAAATATTTATTTTCACACATTCGTAAAAAGTCAAAAACAACCTCTTTAGAAATTTTTTTGAAAGATTATTCTTTCATAAATTGTAAACAATGACCTGGGTAGTGAAAAAGAAAATTTTTATAAACATTTCAATAATAGTTAAAATCGTTTATAAAATAATTTTTATGAAAATATATATGGAATAAAAATTTATTCAACCAAAGATGAGGTACAGTTATATTTACATTAAAAGTACTTTATCGATAATTTTATGTATCAAAGATCTGAAAATGGTACTAGTACATAAATGTTTTTTCAATAAATAGAGGATTATAAAATTTATTGTGTTTAATGGATAACATCCATAAAATTTCCCTTAATGCAAATCTAGAATTTATGATACTAAAAAAAATTGAACATAAAATATTACCACATGGAAAATTTTAAATCATAGAAAACATGAGTGAAATAAAATAAAATGAAACATAATATACAATAGATAAAACTATTACTCCTAGTATAAATTAGTATAGAGTTAGTATATAGACCTCATAAGCTAAAATAGGTGCATAAGATCAATCATGTCTCAAAAAACCTATTGAGACAATGAACCCTTAACTAAAATATGAACTACTACATGAGCATTATATCCTCATGAATAATAAATTTAAATTTATTATAATTATTTGCCAATAAAATATGAACACTAGTAATATCATATAAGATCCAATTGTTACATTTCATCACCCATTTATTAAAATATTTGTTTATGGGTGTTTAATGTTTTCTTTTTTCTATATATATTGGTTCAGAAATTCTGATCCTTGAATAATTATCATGGTTATAATCTATAAGATTATAATAAGGATAAAAATATCATATATTTTTATATATTTTAATTATATACTAATTTAGAACCATACATAAAATATAGAGATAGAAAAATGAATTAGACCATTTATAGAGATAGTAACTTTAATGTACACATGAGTAGTGATTCCAAATTTTAACGGATAAAATAAAGGAAAAGTAAATTAAAAGTCATATTTCCCAAAAAAAATAGCATATATATCACAACCACACACACACACACACACACATATATATATATATATATTTCATAAATAATTATAAATATCCATATAATATGGTGACAGAAAATGAATTCTATCAATTCGTGGAGGTGGTAGTCCACACGTACGCATAAGGGATCTCATTTCCCATTTGATGGATAAAAGAGATGGATAAGGATGTGAAATTAAAATAAGTATATCATAGAATGTCGAATATATTTATTTTTTTAATATTTTAATGGTGGGGACCTAACTGAATGAGTTTGAAGAATAAGTAAAATGAAATTCCAAGTTAAGATGATTACCTCATCTTTGAAGATCCTATTTTAATTCTCCATTTAAGAACCTTAGAAATGGTATTTTAAGATGAAGAAAAAATATATTATGTCTCTAAGGAATTTTAGAGGAATTTTTTATATTGTTTTTTAAATATATGTGTAACACCCCAAGAATATACGCTACGCTTCTCTTTGAATAATGCAATAGCGTCTGTTGTACGCTACATCGAGTTCTAACACACCACAACCAATCAAACTATGCGTTATGAATAGTAATTCCCACTTTTTGAAATTTTTAAATTTTATTTTTCAAAATGGACGTCATTTTTGGATTCGGAATACTGAAATTAGCCTAGGGTGAGTTTTTTGTATTTTTCTGAAAAACATCATTTTTTGATGAATAGTGAAACCACTAAGTAGTAGTTAAAAAACAGAATTTTTCATAAAACATAACTTTACCGCTTCTGTGAGTCGAATTTTGAAAATCTGAGCGACACGGTTAATACCAAGGAGTAAAATGTGGTTCAATGAGATGAAAATAATTTCTGGTGAATAGTAACTTTTTACTTTTATTTACCGCGGTTAAAAGTAAATATGGTAATTAAGGGTAACAATAATATTAATATTACCCTAACACATGTCCTAATTCTATTGGACAAGTATAACTAGACCAAAAACAACATTAGATATAAAATATTATTGTTTAGGTACACTTGGATTAGATTAGGACATTTATTATTATTTAATTCAAAGAAAAGTGAAAAGAGTTAAAATCAAAGTCTATTTACTAAAAAAAATTTAATATAGGGTTATTAATAAGGTATATTCGATTTTAAATATTCATTGGAAAGATAATAATACTTCCTACATAATGGTATTTTATTTATAATTTTTAGACATTAAATAATTTAATTTATTTATGACATAATGATGATGAATTAATTACCATAATAGTGAAAAATTAAAATAATTGATATTATAAATACCCAAATAAATATAATTTGAGACCTTTTATGAATTAAACTAATTTTCTAGGTTAATATGACATGTTAGTATTTTATTTAAGTAACTTTTTTTGAAGAAATCATTCTGTTATGATTTTCACAAAAATCAATTTTCCAAATAGTGTCAAAATTGACATAAAATCATTTTTAAAACAAATATTATATTATTAATTGATATTCCATTCATAAAAAACTAAGGTTCGGGAAAGAGACTTATATAATGATATTTGTATCATTAATGGACCACTTGGGGGTCGCTTGGAGGTATATAGTATGTTTATTAACTATATAATATAAAAATACAAAGTGACATGGTAAGTGTCAAACTAATTAACTAAGAGTTAAAACTAAAAGATATGGTTAATATAATGTCCCAAACCTTTATAAATTCTATTGGATGAGTTTTTTTCAACCCACCCCCACCTTAAACTTTAAATAATACACTTTTTAGCTACTTAAACCCGAATATGAATTTATTATAAAATAATATTTCTCGCTTTTCCAAAGGTACCCCTCACCCCATTTATAAAAGGGAACTCCCCCTTCTCACTAATTCACACATTCTATGACTTTTGGTTCAGACAAAACCTACCGAAATACTCTCTAAACATCCCTCACTTCAACCTAGAGGGATTAGTTTGATCATAGAGCCAGCCTAAGGAGCACTTTTGATCAAATCAAAAGGAAGAACCTGAAGAAGAGGTATTTTTTTCACCACCCTCTTTCAAGTTCCTTTCTTCTTCAACATCTTATTTCTTTGTTATTCCCATTCTAAAATAATAACCGCAGTATTTTATATATACTGTGATGTTATTATAAATATGGTACAACCATATTCAGTATTCTATCCATCCTTTGAATGACATGTCACCATATGTGCGTACGTACGGCTTACCGTCTCCACGTCGTGGTGTAATTGTTATTCAATATATTATTATTTGTATGGGTATAATAATGATTTTTAATTCATGTAAATAATAAATATAACATGATATTGATTCTTTATATATGATATACCATCCAATTATATATTATTTTAATATCAAAAAAATGATATTATCGCTCGTAAGTACGTACGGACTACCGTATCCCCGAACGCGATGAGATTCATTCTCTATCGTATCCATTCATGTATAATTATCATTTTATGATTTAAAAATAATTTTTAAGGACTTGATATCATTCTGGATATGAATAATATACAACCTCTCCATGAAAAACATGGCTTACGTAAAAAAACATATAAAAGAAAACTAGTAAGTTAACACCTGAAATGACGATAATACTATGATATTATTAACAAAGAAATGTTAAAAGATCATATATGATAACATAATAATGTATATGATTCTTGTATAATTTAATAACAATTATTTCACCATTATACAGGAGGTTAACCTACACCCAACCAAATAAAAAGTACAAGGTAAGGGTATAATTCACAATATCTTCATTATTCGAGGTTGTTTATACGTGATTATATACTGAGACTTCTTTATCATCCACATCCATGTTTCTTAAAAATGTATTTCAATTTTTTTTACTATTTACTTGAATATGGGTTAAATTTATTTATACCCTTCATGACTTTTATAAGTGGTTTATAAAGGAATCTTTCCGTCGTTTTCCAAACAATGCCCTTTTTAACCTTTTCGACAGAATTAAGGTAAGAATGTTTTTTTAACTTATAAGGCGGGTGCGGCTATTTTCCACCGTTATAAAATCATCTAAGCTTCCCTTACAATATTATAAGAATATTTTCATAGAAAATGGTTTATTTTATAGATATATGACTCTTAAAAGATTTCAAAATAGAAAAAGATATTTCTCTAAAAAGAGTGTTGATTTCATCTATGTCAACATCCTTTGATGGTTTTTATGCTTATTTGAAGTTGATTTATTATGATACAAAACTTCTATATTGTGTTGAATGTTTTGGGATATGTTTGACTATGGATTTGTTATTTTTATACCATTCGTGGTTTATGGATGAAGTATTTACATTTCATATGCTAGTTTTAATATGAATGTTTATATTATTTTTAAACCCTTTCAAATGGGAATGCATTAAACTTAATATGTGACGGGTGGAGCCCACTATAGCTCCTCGATGCATCGGTATGTCTCATGAGTCAAACTAGTGTCATGGCACAAGGGCTTGGAAAAATCATATTTGTAGTCTTATCACGAGGCCTTGGCTTTGTGGTTATGATAGTCTGGCATTATGTATTCCATCATTATGAAAGTGGTTATTGATATTTCATGTGATTATTCGATTAGTAGAATATCCATGTGAATAAGTAAATGGCATTATTTCATTTAATTTTATCCATACTATGTTCAAGTTCACGTTTAAAAGGCTTTTGTTTTAGTTATACATTCTCTTAAATGTTTATTCTTATTTATGAAAGTGTCTTCTATATTTTTATCCTTACTGGGCATTTGAGCTCACCCCTTTTCAATGTTTTATTTTTCCCAGGATGTGAAGAAGTAAATTTTAAATGACTTGTAGGGATAGTATGAGGGGATAAGAGTGTGGACTATGGATACTATGTTGTTGTAGTTTTCATTTTTATGATGTAATGTAAAAGCTTATGAAAATATCTAGTGTTCCCAAGGCTACTAAACTAATCGGTCTTTCAAGATTTGATCTTTCTTGTGATTATGCCAATGTTATGTAATAATGCACCAAATCCGGGTAACTGGGATCAAGGAATTACAGTTGGTATCAGAGGAAGTTTAGTACAAACCATGGAAGCTAGATTTAGATAAACTCTGATTAGTGCACATAGATTTATGATGGACTTTGAGGATTATTATAGAATAACTTCCTTGAATTTTGGTATTGTAGAGATGTTTTGACTATTCCGAGCAATACATCCCTGTCTGGATACAAGCAGGTAGAGGCAGCTCGGGTACAGATGTACCTAGGGGTAAAACCCGAAAACACCGCTTTGAGCTAGACTCAAACAGGAACTGGTGCACAACAACGGGCCTTGCTGCACTCTTGGTTACGACACTCCCAATGGATATGCTTAGGATAACTCTCATTTTCTTTACAAATCATTATGAAGGGTTTATGAGTACATACTTCCTCAAAGAAATTTTTTTACGGTTGTGTATTATATCCATAAATAGTTCAATTTATGATAAGTGTATTATAAGTATGTAATTATGTATTTCGATTCTTAAACAGATCCAGTTTATGCCATTGTTTAGAAATGGCACCTAGGGGAAGAAATGGAAACTGTATCAATGTACGCACTCCATGTAGGGATTTCCATCCTTCTCAATATAATTATAGTGGAGTTGGTGATGCAACTAGTGTTGATCAAGTAATCACCATATTGGGACAACTCACTCAGGTTATGAATAATAACCTTACCCATATAGAGCACCCTGATCCACAACGTGGAGGATCAATGTTAGATCGCTTCATGAGGCAGCAACCACCAAAATTAAATTGGAGTACAAATATATTAGTAACTGAGAAATGTATAGTTCCCTAGAGAAAATATTTCAGGCTTTGGGAAGTAGTGAAAGGGAAAAAGTTATAATTGCAGTTTAGCGCCTCACTGGAGATGCTGATCAATGTTGGTCATTGATTCAAAACACGAAGAAAGATGATGAAGTATCAAATATGGAATGGAGGGAGTTCTAAGATCTGTTTTTAGAAAAATACTTTCCTCGTGACTATCAAGCAGATATGGAAAGGAAATTTCTGAGTCTGAGACAAAAGGAGGATGTGAATGTCGCAAATTATGAGGCTAACTATACAAGGTTAGCAAGGTATGCTGGAGATTATATATGTAACCCAAGAAGTAAGATTGATCATTTCTTTTATGGGTTAAAACCATTTCTCCATCAATCATTAGTCTCACAATCCTTCTCGTCGTACGAAGACATTGTCTCTTGTGCTATCAAGACATAAAAGGAATTCTCTTAGTCTTATGACTTTAAAGAAAAGAAAGAGAAGAAGAGATCTTCTGATAAATCTCAGAATGGTAATAAGGGGAAGAAATGAATGGTTGAATATCTATCCTATGGTAAATGTGGAATGAAACACCTCGGTACTTGCTTGAAGGGAATGGGTGTCTGTTACAAGTGTGGTGAAAAAGGCCACCAAACTCGTGATTGCAAAGGGAAGAAGGAAGATACCGATGTTTAGTGCTACAATTGCAGGGAGATGGGATATTATGCAAATCAATATCCTAAGCGTCAGGGGAACTTACCTCAGAAAACGAAAAGGGATCAAGGCCAAGCTTATGTTATCACCACTGCTGAGGTAGAAGCTCTAAAAGACATGGTGGTAGGTAATTTCCTCAAGTTTAGCAAATGCATTATTTGATTCTGAATCATCACATTGTTACATATCTTCCCCATTTTCTATGAAAATTAGATATTTCCAATTTGATTTAACAAGGGAGTTGTCAGTTAAAACTCATAAGAAAAGTATCATTGCAACAATGTTTTGTGAATCAGTCCCCATTAGAGCACATAAATGTGCCATATCTGTTGATCTCATCGTCATACCTATGATTGAGTTTGATATAATCCTCGGTAGGGACTGGCTTTTAGACCATGATGTTAAGATTTATTGTAAGAAGAAGGAGGTTATGATTTTTGATAATGATGATAAGGAACACCTTATCTTTAGAGAAGAATCGTCACCACCTAAGTCTTATCTAGATCCACCCCCATTAGCTCAACTAAATTCAATTACTGGGGAGGAAGAGAATGACATGACTATGGGTGAGTAAAGGAATCTTCAAATATAGGATGTACATATTGTGAAAGAATATGTAGATGTGTTTCGGGAAGATTTACCTGGACATCCTCCAGAACGAGAAGTTGAGTTTTCCATTGATTTAAATCCTGGATGAAGGCCTATATCGAAGTCCCCTTATATAATGGCCACTATAGAATTAGTTGAACTAAATAAAAAACTAGAGGAATTGAGTAATAAGGGATTTATTTTCCCTAGTGTTTCTCCATGGGGAGCCCCTATTCTTTTTGTTAAAAAGAAAGATGGATCTATGAGGGTATGTATCGACTACAGAGAGATCAATGCTATAACAGTAATGAACAAGTATCCCCTACCTTGCATTGATGATTTATTTGACCAACTGCATGGAGTTCAATACTTTTCAAAGATTGACCTTTGATCTGGATCCATCAGTTGTGTATGAAGAAGGAAGTCATTTTGAAGATAGCATTTCGAACTAGGTATGGTAATTATGAGTTTACAGTAATGCCTTTTGGATTGACTAATGCACCCTCTGTATTCATTGATCTGATTAATAAGGCTTTCAAGGAATATCTTGATGAATTTGTGGTGGTATTTATTGACGATATCTTGGTATAATCCAAAAGCTAAGAATATCATGAAAATCACTTGGGAATTATCCTGAAGACTCTGAGAAGACATGAATTATATGGGAAGTTTAGAATGTGTGAATTCCGGCTTCAGGAGATATCTATTATTGGCTATATAGTCTATAAATATGGAATCGTTGTTGATACATCTAAAACCAAGGTAATCAAAGAATAGCCATCACCTATGAGTATAACTGAGGTACGTAGTTTTATTGGTTTGGCAGGATATTATCGTCGTTTCTTCCAGAATTTTGCCTGGTTAGCTAACCCATTAACGAAGATAACACGTAAAGGGGATAAATTTGTTTAGAAAAAATAGTGTGAAGAATGTTTTGAATAACTAAAGGGAATATTAGTCAATGATCCTATATTGACTCTACCACCGGGGAATGATGGGTTCATTATTTATAGTGATGCATCGATGAAAGGACTTGGTTGTGTCCTTATGCTGAATGATAGGGTTATTGCCTATGCATCACGACAGTTGAAAATTCATGAACAAAACTATTCTACTCATGATCTCATGTTAGCAGCTGTGATCTTTTCTTTGAATATTTG
Source organism: Viscum album (assembly GCA_963277665.1). Lineage (NCBI taxonomy): Eukaryota > Viridiplantae > Streptophyta > Magnoliopsida > Santalales > Viscaceae > Viscum > Viscum album. Next base: position 566,902,414 of record OY728119.1, read on the forward strand.
GAGGAAATACCTCTTTTGGGAAAAATGTGAGATTTATACAGATCACAAGAGTTTGAAGTATATTTTCTCACACAAAAAAACTCTACATGAGAAAAGGAGATGTCTTGAATTACTCAAGGATTATGATTGCACAATACACTACCACCCGGGGAAAGCGAACAAGGTGTCATATGCTTTGAGTAGAAAAAAACATGGAGTTTTGAACAATATGAGAATTGAAAGGGATCCAATTTTCATGGACCTAGTGAAGATGGACATGGGAATAACCATGGAAGGTGAAACATCAATGCTTTTTAAATGGTTGCTGAACCATCTTTATTAGAAAGGAATAAGATTTATCAGACCAATGATGAAGAATTTCAAAAGAAGATTAAAGCTGTGAATGATGGGAGATTGAGAGACTTTGTGTATGAATAAGGAATTTTGAAATTTGGGAAGATACTTTGTGTTCCCGATATACCTGATCTAAAAAGAGAATTGCTGGATGATTCTCATAGTTACAATTTTTCTATACACCATGGGAGCACCAAAATGTATAGAGATTTGAAGGAAAATTTTTGGTTGGACAACATGAAGAGGGAGATTGCCGATTTTGTGTCAAGATGTATGGTTTGTCAACAAGTGAAAACTGGAAGGCAACAGCCTAGTGGAGTATTGCAACCTCTTCACATACCTGAGTGAAAATGGGATAATATCATGATGGACTTTGTCATGGGACTACCAAAGACTCCTAGAAGTAATGTTGCAATATGGGTTATTGTTGATCGTCCTACCAAGTCAGCACATTTTCATGCTATAAGAGAAGATCTACCATTGGAACGTCTAGCAATACTTTATATTGATGAAGTTGTGAGACTTCATGGAGTACCCCTTTCTATTGGTTCTTATCATGATCCACATTTTACTTCAAGATTCGGGAAAAGTCTTCAGAAAGCCTTGGATACTAAACTTCATTTGAGCACTGCCTAACACCCTTAAATAGATGGAAATCAGAACGAAATATTAAAACCTTAGAAGATATGTTGAGATCCTGCTCACTTGACTTTCAAGGTATGTGGGATCAATATTTACATCTGGTAGAATTTTCCTATAACAATAGATTCCATTCGAGTATTCATATGCCACCATATGAAGCGCTATACAGAAAGAGATGTCACACAACAATCTGTTGGGATGACGTTGGTGAAAGAAAACTTGTTGGCCCAAAACTGGTGGAAGAAGCAATGGAAAAGTTGAAGGTAATCCAAAACCATATCAATGCAGCTCAAAGTAGGCAGAAAAGCTATGCCGATAATCAAAGGAAGGGTTTGGAATTTAAAGTCGGTGATCATGTTTTCCTCAAGGTATCTCCATGGAAGGGAGTCATAAGTTTTGGTATGAAAGGTAAATTGATTCCCCAGTACAACAGACATTTCGAATTCTAGAACGAATTGGGGTTGTAGCTTACTGATTGGCAATGCCGCCAAATCTCTCCAATGTTCACATTGTGTTCCACGTATCACTATTGAGGAAATAGATGCCTGAACCAGCGCATGTACTCACCTGTGAAGAATTAGATCTGGAACCCGATCTATATTATTGAGAAGAGCCCATCAAGATTCTTGATACGAGTGAACAAGTACTGAGAAACCAGACGACTCGTCTGGTAAAAGTCTTGTGGAGAAACCATAAGATGGATGAGGCAACGTGGGAACCCGAGGAACTTATGATGAAGAACCACCCGAGTCTTTTCATGTGGTAGTATTCTATAAATTTCTAGGATGAAATTATTTGAAGGAGGGTAGAATTTAACACCCCAAGCTTCTACGGTACGCTTCTCTTTGAATAATGCAATAGTGTGTGTTGTATGCAATATAGAGTTCTAACACATCACAACAAATCAAACTAGCCGTTGTGAATAGTAATACCAACTTTTTAAAAATTATAAATTTTATTTTTCAAAATGGAGTTCAATGTTGGATTCTGAATACCGAAATTAGCCTACGGTGAATTTTGGGTATTTTTCTCAAAAAATTCATTTTTGATGAATAGTGAAACCACTAAGTGGTAGTTAAAAAAACTGAATTTTTCATAAAAGTTAATTTTACAGCTTCTATGAGTGGAATTTCTAAAATCAGAGGGACACAATTAATATCATAGAGTAAAATGTGGTTCAATGAGATGAAAATAATTTTTGGTGAATAGTAACTTTTTACTTTTATTTACCACGGTTAAAAGTAAATAGGGTAATTAAGGGTAAAAATGATATTAATATTACACTAACACATGTCCTAATTCTATTGGACGAGTTTATCTCGACCAAAAACAACCTTAGGATTAAATATTATCATTTAGGTCCAATTGGATTATATTAGGACATTTATTATTATTTAATTCAAAGAACATTTAAAAGAGTTAAAATCAATATTGATTTACTAAAACATTTTTAATATAGGTTTATACATAAGATAGATTCGATTATAAATATTCATTAGAAATCTAAAAATATTTCATCACTAATGCTATTTTATTTATAATTTTTATACATTAAATAATTTAACGTAGTTATGACACAATGACGATGCAGTAACTACCATAATAGTGAAAAATTAAAATAACTGATATTATAAAGACCCAAATAAATATAATTTGATTCTTTTTATGAATTAAACTAATTTTATAGGTTAATATGACAAGTTATTATTGATTTAAATAACTTTTTTTGAATTAACCATTCTGTTATGATTTTTACAAAAATCAATTTTCCAAATAGTGTCAAAATTGACATAAAAGAGTTTTTAAAAAAATATTATATTATTAATTGATATTCAATTCCTAAAAATCTATGGTTAGTCCAAGAGACTTATATCATGATAGGTGTATCATTAATGGAACACTTGGGGGTTTCATGGAGGTATATAGTATTTTTATTAACTATATAATATAAAAATACAAAGTGACATGGTAAGTGTCAAACAAATTAACTAAGAGTTAAAACTAAAATATAAGATTAATATAATGACCCAAAACTGTCTAAATTCTATTGGTTGAGTGGTTTTAGACCCATATAAACCATAAATATTAAATAATCTACTTTGGAGCCATTAGAAACCGAATATGAATTTATTATAAAATAATATTTCTAGCTTTTCCAAAGGTGCACCTCACCCCTCTTATAAAAGGGCACTCCACCTTCTCACTAATTCAAACATTCAAAGCCTTTTGATTCTGCCATCCCCTACCCAAATACTCTACAACTTCCATCACTGCAACCTATAGGCCTTAGTTTGATCATAAATCCAACCTTAGGAGCCCTTTTGATCAAATCAAAAGGAAGAACCCGAAGAAGAGGTAATGTTTTCACCACCCTCTTTCAAGTTCCTTTCTTCTTTAACTTCTTCAATCTTTGTTATTCCAATTATAAAATAATAACTCCAGTATTTTATATATACGGTGATGTTATTATAAATATTTTATAACCATTTTCAGTATTCTATCCATCCTTTGAATGAAATGTCACCATACGAGCATACATACGGCTTACCGTCTCCACGTCGTGGTGTAATTGATATTTAATGTATTATTATTTGGATGGGTATAATAATGATTTTTAATTCATGTAAATAATAAATATAACATGATAATGATTCTTTATATATGATATACCATCCAATTTTATATTATTTTAATATCAAAATAATGATATTGTCGCTCGTGCGTACGTATGGACTACCTTCTCCACGAACACGATGAGATTCATTCTCCATCGTATCCATTCAAGTATAATTTTTATTTGATGATTTAAAAATAATGTTTAAGGAATTGATATCATTCTGGATATGAATAATATACAACATATCCATGAAAAACATGGCTTATGTAACAAAACATATAAATGAAAACGAGTAAGTTAACACCCGAAACGACGATAATACTAATATATTATTAACAAAGCAATGTTAAAATATGATATGTGATAATATAATAATGTATATTATTCTTGTATAATTTAATAAAAATTATATCACTATTATACAGGCGGTTAACCTACCCCCAACCAAGGAGAATTACAATGTAAGGGTTTATTTCACAATCTCTTCATTATCTGAGGTTGTTTATATGTGATTATCTAATGGGACTTCGTTGTCATCCACATCCATGTATCTTAAAAATTTATTTCAATTTTTTTACTATTTACTAGAATATATGTTAAAGTCATTTATACCCTTTTTTCTTTTATTAGTGGTTTATGAAGGAATCATTCTGTTGTTTTCCAAACAATTTCTTTTTTATCTTTCTCGATAGAATTAAGTTAATAATGTTTTTTCAACTTATACGGTGGGTGCGACTATTTTCCGCTGTTATAAAATCATCAATGGTTCCCTTACAAGCTTATAAGAATATTTTCAAAGAAAATGTTTTATTTTATAGATATATGACTCTTAAATGATTTCAAAATAGAAACAGATATTTCTCTAAAAATATTTTTGATTTCATCTATGTCAACATCCTTTGATGGATTTAAAGATTATTTGAAGTTGATTTATTATGATACAAAACTTATATATTGTATTGATGGTTTTGTGATATGTTTGAGTGTGGATGTGTTATTTTTATACCATTCGTGGTTTATGGATGAAGTATTTACATTTTGTATGCTAGTTTTAATATGAATGTTTATGTTATGTTTAAACCATTTCATATGGGAATGCATTGGACTTAATATGTGGCTGGTGGAGCCCGCCATAACTCTTTGATGCATCGGTAGGTCTCATGAGACAAACTAGTGTCTTGGAACAAGGCCTTGGAAAAATATTATTTTTAGTCTTGGCACGAGGCCTTGGCTATGAGGTTATGATAGTCTGGCATTATGAATTCCATCGTAATGAAAGTGGTTATTGATATTTCATGTGATTATTCGATTAGTAGAATATCCATTTGAATACGTAAATGGTATTATTTCATTTTATTTTTTCCATACTATGTTTAATTTCAAGTTTAAAAGGCTTTTGTTTTAGTTATACATTGCCTTAAATGTTTATTCTAATTTATGAATGTTTTTGATATATTTTTATCCTTACTTGGAATTTGAGCTCACCCCTTTTCTATGTTTTATTTTTCCCAGGATGTGAAGAAGTAAATAATGAATGACTTGTAGGGATAGTGTGAGGGGATAAGAGTGTGGACTATGGAGACTATGTTGTTTTAGTTTTCATTTTTATGATGTAATGTAAAACTTTATGAATATATCAAGTGTTTCCAAGGCTACTAAACTAATCGGCCTTTTGAGATTTGATCTTTGTTGTGATCATGCCAATGTTATGTAATAATGCACCGACTCTGGGTAACTGGGATCAGGGCGTTACAATATGAAACATAGGATTTGTGAGGAAGATAGGAGAGGATATGTCCTTACATAATAGAGGAGAGGCTCACCCTTGTAATTTCCTAAAGTATTAAATTATTATTAATTAATTTTCATTTCCATGAAGATGTAAATTTATATATTTAGAATATTTGATAAATATAATAATAAATAAACATAGGAAACTAAATTTAGGAATATTTAGGTAATGCATTAACAAAAATATCATAGTTTCTACCCTTGCTAATTTGTTTGAGGACTACTGCAATATCAAAGTGTGTTACTATTTAGGGGCCAAGAATGTTACTATTACAGGACTAGTGACCCATAAGTGAAAGATTGTTGGTATTATATATCATATCCCACTCACATGTCTACTAATGTTTTATATGAATTTTAAATAATAAAATAAAATAGTATTCTATAATAGATAACATTAAATTTATTTTTCATATTATTTACATAATTGACTTTAAAAAGAATATATATAATAATTTATTTCAAATATAAAATTTTAAAACATTACTAATACATATATGTATATAGAAAAAATTTTCAGACCTAAAATCAACCAAAAGATTTGTTTATATGTTGTTAATTTCAAATAGATTATTTTTCATCTACTTCCACAAGCACAATATCTCTACTGCGTAATCATTAAAGGTAAATATTTTCTTACTTAAATTTTAAAATTAAAATCCATAAAAAATTTATTTATCATTAAAATAAAAATTTATAAAAATTTATTACTTTTATTATCCCTGTAATAAGAAAATATATATATATAAGGAAAAAAATGAGACATTTAATATTTCCCCTTTAAATAAAATAATTTAATGGTATTTATTTAAAACTATTGGGGTTAAAATGAGATATTTTCAAATATTTTATGGTTTTGATATAACTAAACTCATAAAATGAAATATATGAACATATATAGATAATTTTTAAGCCTTATTATCTAGTTTTACCAATTTTTACCAGTTTTACCCTTACTATGGTGATAATTTTTTTTTCAAAGTTACTATTTCTTATGAAAAAAATAAAGTTTACCTATTTTAAAAAAATTTAAATGAATATTAAAAATAAAAAAAAACAATTTTATTAAAATAAATAACTATATGTGGTATATAAAACTTTTAAAATAATCCCACAATATGAGGGAAAAATGGTTTTCAAGAAAAATTCTTGTTTTTGTGTATATAAGATTTCATGATAAAACGACTCATAATATCGATTCCAATAAAATTATTTTTTTATAGGGACAAATGATATTTTATTATCCATTAAAAAAATATTTTTAACTATTTTATTGAAAAATATTGTTTTCTATAATATCAGTATTTTTTATTATTAACTGAAGATTTATTATTTTGAAAAAATAATCACATTAAAATTAATATATATTTTTATTTTAAAAAATAATATCATGGTTCAAAAATATTCCTTCCAAAATATTCTAAAATTTTTAATAATATTTTATAAAAAATATTACAAACCGTTTTTGAATAAAAAGTTAATTCTATTTATAAAATGACATCACTAAAAATTGTGTTCTTATACGCTAAGAATTATTCAATACATTTTACTTAATTAGGACCATTATTAATATATTTAATAATTTTTTCAATCATATTAACATCCTCTAATTAAATGGATATGTTATAATGGTTATACATAAATAATATTTCTATAGAATTTACAATTTACATAATGTTTAGTGTTCCATACTAAGTGTGATATCAAGAATAATATTACATTACACAAAAATAATTACTTTTACACTTCCACATTCTTCATAAAAAAATAAAATTTATTAATCATAAATGGGGTGACTATATATTTGATCATTGGATGAAATTTTTCATTAATTTTTCATTATCTAGAATACACATCTAGAAATAGAATAAGAGAGAAATATAAGGGGCCCTTCAACATGATCTTGGGATCTCGAAAACTGAGGATCACCTAATAATGGGATATTAGACGATTCCCATTTTGTTAGTTCCTCATTGATAAAAACAACACAAAATGAAACTTCTCTTAGATTTCATACAAAGATACTTTATCCTCATTTTTCACTCATGGTTACAGTGTCCACCACTGATGTGTCTCCCCTCACGTCTAACTAACAACCAATAGAAACATGTACTCAAATCATGCTCAAATTAGACTAATTGATATTAAAATATCCTATATAAAATAATCAATCATTTGATCAATGGTTCTCCCCATTTAATGTTTCAGACCCTGATTATAGAAATCACAGAACACCCTCCCCACATCTCATCCACCTCTATTGGATCAATCCAATGATTATCAATAGGTTCAGCCTACTAAATCTCTCTATCTCAAAATAAATGTAAATAAAAACAAAGATCCATCTATATAAAATCTCATGTGATGGAATCTAATTCTTGGTAGTAGAAAATTAATTTATATTAGTTAATAAAATTCATTTGTGGTTCCATAAAAACACAATTCCATGAAAAATAAGAATAATGCATTTACCTCTCAGACCTCTCTACCACTTCAATAAACATTATCCCACCAATGGTTTTTGGTAGTCTTAAAATCATTATATATGATCATTATTGTATCTAAATGAGTGTTTTTTATCTAATATACCTTTCTATATCACCCACATAGTTCTATAATCAATATTTCCTACTATTCCCATTAAAAAAAATCAAAAGTACCTCACTTCTACTCAATCTTATATCGCAACAAAAACATTTTACACCACATTTTTATGATCCCCAAACTAGATACCCTCTATGTAGAATAGTGAATACAAGGAGTATCCCCTGAGACACACCTATAGAAAGAAATATTTTAGAGAAAATCACTAAGGGTTTAAAACACTTAAATGAGATAAATTTCCATCAATAAAATGAAAGGATCAATAGAACAGATGAAAACCCCTAAACATCTCCATCATATAATCCAAAATAAACCAAAATCTTGTGTTATTTTCATGTAATAAATAAATAAAAATTGTGATAAAACCATATGAAATTATACAATAATAACTCCAAAACAACTCTTACCACCAAAATAAGAATTTTAAGTCCAATCTCTGAAACATCCCTAAAAACATATAAAATAGATGTTTATACAAAGGGTGAGAATAACATGTATACTAATAATATCATACCCAACATCTACTGTGAAAATTTGAGATGAACATTTTAATGCACCAGTGAACATATAGTATGAAAAAATATACCTAGATAGGTTATATATACATCCAAACCTCATCATGGCTCACTCACCAAATAAACAATGTTAGTCTTGATATAATATCAAGAAAATACAAATAAAGTCACCCTATATCCACTTCCCCCCATTGTGTTTTCCTTCACATGAACCAATGAAGAACACCATGTCCTCTCATTCATTCCATTTCAACCCACCACTAGGCATCATGCCATCTCTAATGTGGGTCGTACCACAAACCTACCTACCCAAACCTCCCAAAGGGCCATTCAACATGTGCTGGAATCAATTCCATCATCTAAATCACTCATTAAATAGTTTTAAAATAAACATCATTACAAAACCATATATCTATATAAATAATTTATTTTTTCAATCATCATTATCATTAATTTTTAAGTCTAAAATAAATTATGGATACAATCCAATAAAAATAGAAAAACCAGAATAAGAAGACCTAGGTGGTAAAAATTAATGTAGACCAGTCAAATATCCTCTGACAGGGTTCTCACACTCAACCTAGAGAATAATCATGCTTGTGGAGCTAGAAAAACCATCATTATGAGTGGCTATGGAGGTGAGATGGTCTTTAACCATATTACCCTCACGCCATGTGTGAACAAAACATGTGTTGCTATTGAGGAGACCTCTTCATTTTCTAATAGTATAGGATATCAACCAAAGAGTAGTACCTATTCCAAAAATATAATTATATAGAAGAAGGAATTATATTTCTGCTTCATGGAGATCAATATTACAATACCGAAAAAGTCAGAGACGGGTGATCATGGCCATGGCCTCATCCTGGAGCGAGTGACCACAATGAACGTGCACTGTAGAAATATTGATGATAGAACCCCAGGTTTCACAGACCACCCCTATGCCCCACATGATGCCTAGAAAAAATGATCCATCTGTGTTTAGCTTGATACACGATGAAGGAGGGTGCCAAAAAAACACAATGTATCATGCTACCGTTATAAGGATCATTCCTTGGGAGACTACTCGTATGGTGAGGAAGATGAGAAGGAGGATACTTCAATTTTTTGTGAATCCTGTACAAGTGAAGAATATGACTAATCATTTTGATGATAATAGCCTTCCTCATAGAATCTTCCCCTCATGTCCAGATTTTTTCTTACATATCCTAATACACCAGTAGCAGACATTCCAGATCATAGCCAGAGCCAATCTTTCTAGACCAGAATCGGGCACACAATGGAACCGGAATTCCAAGAAGGGGACACCAAAAAATCCTTTCCATGAGAATGAAGTGAAATCACTAAATAAATTTCAAATTTCCTGAGCCCATTTATCTTCAAAAAATAGATGAACCGAACTCTCATCCTAATTAAATTTGTAGCCTTAACACCTAGACACCATGGTTATACTTGTATTTCTAACATTCTTATGTATTGGCAATGTTATGTTCCTAATTATCTTGGAGAGAAAATTTTACATTGTTCTTATTTTACTTCATGATAAGGTCTTGTTTCATCGATCAAGGCTGGTCTTTGATGCCATCTATCTTCAAAAATCCCTATCAGAGAAGACCCCCCTAGTTAGTAGGAGAGAACAGACAGTTATCTGGTTCCATGTTGAGTTAAATGGTAGCAATGGTTTCCTATTTATCATCTCCCATGCTATTGTTGAGAATACATGAAACATTCTATCGTATCTAAAATATATCTGAGGAGCCAAAAATCCGGGATAACTGATACATGAAACAACCCAGTTATGGAATCATAATGAAATATCTCCTTTCCCAATAATCCTGCATGAGAGAGGTTGAAGTGTTGGAATATCCAAAGGAATCGATGTCCATAGGGGGGAATAATGTCTACTACCAAAGCCAGACCCTACATAACATCTCACGGACATAACCATACCCTAGAGGGTATGACCCTTTAACTCCTCTAATGCTAACATGGCATTCATGCACTGAAAGGTGTCAAATAGGTTCCTCAGGTCAATTCATCCTTCATGTATCATCTTGTCTATTATTCTCCAAGATACCTAGTTACTTTTGGATTCCTAAAGGGAGTACGACAAAAAATTCCATCACCCTATCAATGGTAGTGATTACCCCCTTTGGCACTTTAGAGGCTTCCATTGCATGAATCGGGATAACTGAAATAAGACTATTTATCATCGTGATTCTTCATCCAAAGGATTGGAAACTATTTTTCTTGTTGATTAATCTCCCCATAATCCTACTAATTATATCATTAATGTCTTGAATACAGAGTATGTAATAGGGTATGGGTGCACCCAAATTGTCCATAGGAAAACTACCTCTCTGCATGTCCTTGTAGTCATACAATGAAGTGGCACTTCATAGCACACATTTTCTAGAGATGATGATACTAATTTTCAAATTGTTGATCACCTGACCACTCCAATTGAAATACTCATCGAGGACTCCATTGATACTATGGTATGGCTTTTTTCATCCATTCAGGAAGATAATGTTTCCATCGGCAATCATAAGGTTGGATATGGGATAAATAATCATCCACCTCTGATAAAGAAGAATAGTCCCTTGATTTATCCTCTAGTTAATAAGGTGAAAAAGCACATCCTCTCAACATCAAACATCACAAACAACTCCTCTATCATTTATTGTAACATTCCACTAACTAGGTATTATCACCCCACACTGATTCCAAAATAAGAGAGGGGAAGAGGGGGTAATTTTCTAAATGTTATTTACCATTCAGATATTATGGAAAATATACTCTGAAATATTTTGGTGTTGGTATACAATACACAATGTGATTGGGGTGTGTATAAAAGTAACAAAAATGAAATCATATAGTTAGGTTAAAAGGGGGCCATCAAACCTTGAGTGGGGGTGAATTAGGGTATGGATATTATTTTTGAAATTATTCTTACCCCATTAGATCATGACCTCCTTATAATAAGGGTCACTTCATTTTATCTTTAGTGTTTACATTTATCTTATCATTTCCAAAATTATCTAATGATGATTCATATAAAGTAAATGTGGAAGGAAAGAATTTAGAAACACATATTTATACTTGGATCACCCTTTGTGTGCGACATATATTGAGTATTCAATGGAAATGTATCAATATACCAAATCCACTAAGGCCCACTACCAATAAATAATTCAGTCTAGACCACTTTTAAACCTAGGATCACTTACTTTACAAGGTTTAGGTTTTGCTCAATATATTCCCAAGAGTCATTCCCTATTGTCTTTCTCTATCTCACTTCTGATGGAAGGTCTATATTATTAATAATCCATTTCTCACTACTAATGGAATGGATTGTCTATTAGTTTATAGACATGTAGGTCCATTAATTATCACATATTAATGAAACATAAACTATAGGTAGATTCTATTTTTAAGTTCTTTCTAGGATTCTCCTTCACCTATATTAAGACACATGCATGAAACACATCCACTTTACAACTAACTGGAATAGAATTTTCTTTGCAGATGACTCGTCAATTTCCTCCTCATGCTTTCGTAGGACCTCAAATGGATTCCAAGTGTTCCTTTCACTGCATTGAATGTAGTAGTGAAGAAACTCATTTGGATGATAGAGTCTAATGATGAAGACCCACTATCTTCTATTTCTTCAAAATTTATACATGACAATGATATGGTTTAGTAGGTAATCCTGGCATGTATCTCCTTACATGTTATCTTCAAAATATTTTCACATGTAAATGTTCCATGAATTTCTATTTTCACCTTATAGATGAAAAAAATATTCCAAAAACTATTAGATTATTTGAATTTCCTTCATGTATTGTTTTTCTCACTCTAAGAACTTCCTTTATACTTCCACACACTACCTTGAATCCTCTATGGTCTTATTTTCACTATGTGGTATGAGTGCTTGACAGATTACCTTCCCTTCACAAACTACATTAGAAATGAAGACAGTTTATACTTAGTGGAATATAGTGTCCCCCAAAAAACATCTATGAACTATAATTGATTGCAGAATTCCATTACTTCACGGATGGTTGATGCTCTATAAACTCCTTTTTCATTAGTGATATATAGTAATCCACAAAAACCCTTCTGTGAACTATATTTGTAAAACTACTCTCTATAAGGGAATACTCTATCTCAAACCTCGTCTATTCCAAAAACTAATCACCATGACATAATTATCACTCATGAAATACATTATACTTCACCAAATTCTTCCTAAAACGATGATCTTTCTTAAAGAAATTATCTCTATATAATGATTTGATTTTTGTTATTTATATATTCAAATAGATTTGGAAACCCCACTAATCCAAATTACCCAAAAATTCGATGTGGTATAGTATTCACCATGAAAAGTTATTCAGTCATCATAGAACCTTTCTTCTTTGTGGATACCAATATCATCCTAAAAGGATACCCCTTTACGGAAGCATAAATTAACACCTCTCAGTCACAAAAGATGAGATTCCCACGAAATGAAAGCCTCCGATGAACTATTAGACTCTCATTAACTGATCTCATAGTATGGTCCATGTAGAACGTTTTCCTTTGTGATAGCCAAAAAAATAACACTCATCGGCTGAATGTAACATCCTTCACGGTTCCTCAAACCCCATTTTTGGTCTGTTAACTACATTCTTCATAGCCCATGAACTCCTTTGTGGTCATCTTAGCCCAACTATAATGAATAAATTAATCCTTTTCCAAAAAACAAACACTTAATATTGAGACATATTTTTTTGGAAAAATATGGTAAACTACGCCAACTTGATCATATGTTTCAGCGACACTAATGATACTAATTAGTTGTCATCTGGATTTTTCATCAAACACAATCGTTCCAAAAAACAAAAAATTATCCTTGAAGAATTATTTCCGAAAACTCACACAAAACTATCTATATTTATGTATATGAATATAAATATTAATATATATATATAGACAATAGACAAACAACACCTAATGGTTAAACATAAATATTTCATCATCTCTATTTCATCATTAACATCATATTACTATTATAAAACAATTCCACTACAAATGAAGATTCACCTCATCATACTACCACACATATCCCACAAACCATTATTTTAATTATATATTCAACTCCTTTCCAGATTAATACATCACCATACATCATTCATTAATTAATCCATTTTACTTTATATTTTTTGACAACCCACTTTATCGAAAATCTACAATTAATTTCCATTTATGGTAAATTGATTCATGATTATTCAATTCGCTGGACAAGTTACCAAATTCAAATTCAAGTCTATATTTTATAAATCATAAAACACATGATCCATCGACATTGTTCTTCTATAAAAAGGAACCAAATAGAAAACCCATTATCTCTCCATCCAAATCCATGAAAACATCCCAATGATATCTGGTTATTAATCATAAATGATTGATATTGGATAACATGAAAGAAGGTTTGGTCAATGTTGTTGAAAAAAATATGATCAATGATTATGATAAAAGATGTGTTTCGGCATTTTAATGATGTTTGTTGGGATTATTGAAAATAAAATTAGGTAAAACACATGTTTTAGATGACCAATGTGTTTAAGTGTCACTTGGGAGATTGGATGATCCCAAATATGATTTTCTCCAGCATGTTATTGATATAATGATTTAGGGATGTTTTGATATGGTGACTATTTGAAAAGATGAAATGATCTGGGGCATGACAAAAGAAAATTTTATGGAATGTGTTTGACAATAGTTTAGGAAGTACATAATAGTAAAGAACACATCATTGCAGTGGTCATATACATGAAACGACTCCACATAGATCAGGCTCCACACTATATAATATATTTAACAGGGTGGGAATATTTGTATTAAATCTAGATACATCATAAATGAGATGTTTTAGATTAACTCCAACTTGTTCCCACACTATAGTTCCCATGAATACATTACAATAACAATGATGGTACAATAATGGATTCTGGAAGGGTGAATAAATAAGACCAATATTGGATGCTTATCGAAGTTACCTCAACCTTACATTTGTGGGAGCAAGATCAACATTTCAGTGAAACCAGCATGGACTGTTATCCATGAAAAAATCATGAGGAAGGTAATAATTGGTGTTGGTAGGTTTTCATTCATGGAAGTAGTGGTACATGCCGTGTGGTGGAAGAAAATATTTAGTGGTGCATTCTATAGGGTGAAAATGTAGATAACGTTATGAGTGGACCCGGTTACACACAACATCTATGTAAAGGGAATGAAGTGGGTTACATACTATGAGATGGTCGGGTGAAATTTTATTCGGGACAAAAAGATCATAGATTACTCTGTTATCATATAGACTATGGTGTATAATAGTTTTTAGTAGATTATCATTCCTATGAGAAATTTGAGTTGTCCAGACAAAAGTATAGAAGGATGTTCTATAGTCTATTTTGGTGTGAATTTATCCACACAACATCAAAACATTACAAAATAGAGGGTAACATATTATAATGTAATGATTGAAATATCTAATTCTAGAGGAGACCAATTCATAGTGACATTTCCACACAAAAACTAATTCAGTCTGAGAAGCGATTTGAAAATATTGTGTGTAAATTTGTATGGGTGTTATGAAGGTGTTAGTGGCACAGTTTTATGTATCTCTTAAAAAATATATAACCATTCCAAAGTCTTCCATAACACACCATAGTGTATTATAAAAAGTTGAATACCACACCATTCTTGATAAGAACGCACTACATATGTATAAAAATTGTTTGTGTAATGTTTTTTTCCTTTAGATGATGGCAGAACTAAGTGTATTCTAGTGTTCATGAGTATTTATTTCTCAGTAGTTATTTGGAGAAATTGTTGATTAATAAGGGAGGATTCATTGATGGTTTTTAAATATATTAAATTATCTCACCATGTGTCTGATTAATGAGAGAAAACTCTTTATTTATCGTGAAGGTAAAAACAATTGAGGGAAACAGGGGAAGGTAATATTATTTATGCACATCCATCAGATCTAAAAAATTGATAATAGATATTGTTGAATATATGATTTCAGGATGATCCAAATTCCTTAAAAATGAGAAGAATGTTGTATTCTAGTAAGAGTATGTAATGTTGAAGATTCGACAACCATTGAAGACATATCTATAAATGGATTTTATTTTCTACACCTATAGTATTGTTGAGTTCTTCCAGGTATTCTAGAAATAAGAATGTTTTTTATCAAGGTGTTTTTTGAATATTTGATGCAAGAAACCAACATAAATTCAACATAGCATATATTCATAGAGAAATATTCATTCCAAGATAGAGTTGTTTCATAATGGACCAACATGTCCATAAATTGTGTGTGGATCCTTTACAGAGTAGTGACTAAAAATAGAGGAATAAGCTGATCCCTTACTCTGGTTTTTGAGAAAGAGAATAAACATTCAATGGAGTATCCCCTGAATGTAGTGAGATTTCCACAGACTTTTAAGGCATTGAGACTAGTAATAAGAGTGATCTAGACTAAACTGCCATGATGTGAGCTTAGTATGATTTTTGTACCATCAAAATGTCAGTATTATGTTCCTTGGACAATCAATTTTTAGTGAACCTAGTAAATACACATGTCTTTATTAAATTTATGCAAAAGAACTAAAAAGATAAATCAACCATAATAATATTTATTTAAGAAAATTAATATTTGAAACTAATGGTTAAGTGGTCAAAATGTTATAATGAAGGAGGCACATTTAATAGATTAAGTATTTTAATTATCTTTGATAGTGTATACAAAGAATCACACCCTAGGGTAATCTCACAATATATCCATTGTGTAAGGATAAAAATTTGTATCAATTGAATATTTGTATTTTGATTTGATATTTTTTTGACTTGATATTGAATTTTATTTATGATGAAAAACATAGTAAATGATATTTTATTTTTTGGATAAAATCATATGTAAAATGGATTTTATCTCATATGGGTAATCTTCAATTGGAGTTTCTGGAGAAAATAATGTAGATTGAATTGTTTAGTTATGAATAAATGTAGTTATCATTGAAATAAATCCAATAATAGTTTTATATATAGATTTTTGTAAATGTTTTATAAAAATAGATTTTCATGTAAGACTGTCATAGAAATTTTAATAATTTTGGGGTCTACAAATTTATTTACATATATCTAGATGGATTATTTTGTAAAGAAGAAAGGATAAGTGTGTTTTAAAATATGAAAAAAATGAAATAAACAACATAGAAATAATAATTCATCCTAGAATTTGTGTTCGCTAACTCAGTTAATAATTAATCCTTATAATTTGGATTCTAAGCCATGTGTTGGGAAAGGATGGGAAATTTCATACTCTAACTTAGAGCTTAAAACAATATGTGATGGTGAAGATTATGTGGTAGTAATAACATGTTCTTTTATTCCAAGGAATTATCATTCAAGGAAAAAAATTATCAATGGAGAATTAGACATGGATTATACTACTCAATGATATAAGATTCTCCTTAAAAAAGAAAATGAAAATATAATAAGTGGCCCTAAATTTCAGAATGCATAAAATGTGTATATAGAAGAAAGAACATAGAGAAATACACTAATATATTTACCACGTGATCCAAATAAATATGTTCATGGAGAAGGAATTTATGGAATGTATTAATTCACTAAGAACACAATATGAAAAACAAAGCTGTTTTCATAGAGATAACAAATTAGATATGAATAAGTTATATGAATAACTAGTAGAGATAATTAATAATATAAGATACCTTGATAGATGATGAAAATATCTATATACCAATGATTTAGTGAGGAGTTTTCCATATCTGAAATTTGAATGAAAATAATTTATTTATAAAATTTTTAGATGTTTGGTTCCAAAAATTAATAGGAACCAATGTTCATTTACTGTAAATGAGTTTGGAACACCGTAGGTAGATTAATTGAGGCCATTACTCTGAAACAAGTGATAATAAATCGTATAGTTTTATTATCTAATTCAGGGACACACCAAATGGTTTATGATTATTTTGGTCAATGTTTAATTTTTTGACCACGTTCATATAGAAAGGTGTTGGTCTTGAAAAAATACATGCAAGGGTAAAGAATTTATACAATTATGCTCCACTAATATAATATACAAGAAGAATTATTATCCTAGAAAAGGCCAATTAATATGGAAAATTTGATCATTGTATTCGATAAATAATATTATCATCTATTATGAGTATATTAGGCACCAAAATACCATTTTTAGTAATTGAAATATTGTAGGATTAGATGAAAAAAGTAGAAAACAATACATTATGTTTTTCCAACAATGAATGAAGAATAGAGTATAAAGATTACTCCACCAATGAAATTGTATTCAAATATGATACTCTTGGCTCTCAAGGAAGTTATTTTCAATGTGGTCCAAAAGAAACTAATGATGGGAAATATAAGATGATATAATGAAAGAAAAAACTTAATGTGAGATCCTCTAGTGATATACCCCATGTTTATACTTGTCAAGTGTATTCAATTCCACAATATTGGAAAATCCAAATCTAAGGATGGATAAAAATTTTCACTTCTATGAAAAGAAATTTGAATAATGTTACATACAAGGAAGATCTATTGGAAAATGGTTGGTTTATCTAACTACATGTAATGATAAAGAAATTAAATAGGCGAACTTATTCCTTTCACTAAATCTAAAAAATGGAAGAGGAAAAATATCTAGGTATGAGTTGGTTCATCTGTAATAGTCATAGTTATCAATATGAGGAGGTTTGATGTATCATTCTCTCCATATATTCAATTATATCTAACTATTTTTGAAGATATGTATAATTAAATGGGGGATAATATTTATGGGGTAATTGCGCTTGAAAATCACATGTGAACAGAGCTAAGAAGAAGATATGATAAGGACAAAAACCATGTGGTCTAAATTATCATAGAGAAGAATTAATTGAAAAAATTAGTGACCGTACAAATGAATTTTATATTCTTACATTTTTACTTCTAACAAATGGATTGGATTTTAGTTTCTTATAATGTTTTCATGATATAAAAACATGATTAATTGGAAGAGTTCTTTCAAATATTTTTACCCACATTTGGTATACCAAAATGTGATATATAAAAATGGAGTGTAGTGATAAAGTCTTAGGGGGTAGTTTTGTTGAACAGTAAATTCTATTATGCCTTATTAAATGTTTTTGATCCTATGATGTTCTTAAATTAATGGATTTAAAATGAGTTGATCTTTTAAAAATAAACCACACTTTCAATAAGTGAATTTATATATGTATCGAGTGATATCAATTAATTCATCATATTTTATTTCTCTCACAACCACGTATTGTAATTTTCTATAATAAGGTTTTAGTGTAGTGTGATAGAGATGACATATTGTCTTATGAAGGGAGAAATCCAAATTTATTATGTCTTTTTTACATTGTATTTATGGGTGAAATGGACATTATTTTGTGGTATAAAAAAACTATTGTTTCATAAATCAATCTCCAACATAGTTGTCTTGTAGTATTTATTGACTTCAAAATTGACAAGTGGTAAATTCACTCAGTGAATATCTTGTGAACAAATTGTACGAATGGAGATTGGCCTATATAACATGTATTTCCAAATAATTTAGATAATCAATATTTTTCCAATTCAAATGATGTATAGATGATTCTTACTATACTAAATAAAAAAAGAAAGAAAAATTAATTCCAACATTTTCTAAAGTAAATTTAGAGATAGCCATTACATTTGAAGGACCCTTTGTATTTAGTTGAAAATACGGGGGGAAATATATGTTATGATGGAAATTATATCATTATGGCGAAGATAATAAATCCATGGTAAAATTTAATAAGTGTGAGAAAAATCAATTTGTGTGTTCTTAACTAAATCAAAATGGAGGTTGTTAGTAATCTCAACGGATTGATTTTGGATTTTCGTACAATAATGTTAGTAATAGTTGTTAAAACTATGATGTTCATGTTTTCTGACCAATATGGGTGATTGAATCTAAATGAAGTTGGTTGGATTATTAATAATATTTTTTTTAAATGTTATATTTTACCAATGAGTTATAGTGTTACTTCATATATTGGTTGGTCCCAATGATGATTTTATAAGGTATAGTATTGACATCATGAATTATGTAACTGTCAAAAAGTGATGATTAGCCTAGTGGAAATATCATGAGGAATAACATAGGTAAAGTTCATTTAATATGGTTAAAAAGAGTGCGAGATATCCATAATTGGAAACACTATACCATGGTGGTGGCGTAGCCTTGAGCTATGCTCTATAGATCGTTCACAAGGTCATAGAGGAGATTTTGTTGTGTGGGCAATGCCATAGTGCATCCAACTACACCATAGAAGAGATATTGGATATTAAATCGAATGTTTTTCAATTCCATTGTCACCATGAATATGCCATAATGCTGATGGTTACACAACAATGATGTATGTAAGTGTAAAAAAATAATGCAAACCATGGTTGCACATCCATTATAGCATGGAACTACATGTGTGTGAGAATGATAAACCACATGAGGGATCCAATAGGGACATCTAGCCCAGATTTCACCAGGAGGTAGTATATCACACATGCGGTCATGTTTTCATCCATATAATCATTTTTACATGTCATGGGGAGTCAATGACGGGGTAATCGTCCACCAAAATGGAGGTTTCATAGGGGAGTCCAAGAGAGGACCTCACTACCCATAATAGGCGAATGAAGGGAAGGATCAGGTTTTATACCATGTAAACTCTATAAAAACACTTGATGTGGGACTCAAGTTTTTTAGCTTACATTCTAGTAATATGAAAAATGGCAGATATGGGACTTCATAGGATTACCGATCCTGTGAAAAATTATTGTTTTTCATGTTGTAAGAGAGAAGGATATTCCATGGTCCCTTTGTGTGTGAATAAATAAACACCACAGCTATGAATTATGACATAGGGGGAGTCCAAAATTAGTAGAAGTTAATTTTCCAAAATATGAAATTCTACATGAGACCAAGACATAGTGATGTGTCCATTCCATCCCCATTTTAGTGTGATATTTTCCTTGAGGACATCACACCAGAAATTGTGTGGGTGTTATGAATGATTTAATGTGAGATTTCATAAGATCTAATAAAATATAGAAGACCATAACATAGTGTTATTGAAAAAACATTAGTGATGTTTCAATATTTAAATATTTTATTATGTTTGAAAAGTCTATTATAAATATGTTAGAAAATGGGAGGTGATGTACAATCATCCTTCAGACCAGACATCACCTAGGTATTTTCTGGTTTCAATGATAATTTATTTGTAAGAAGTTCTTTGAATAAATAATGAAGGAATACTGTATGAGTTAGGGGTTGATTTAAATCCCATTTATTTTATCTCTAATATCGGATTTATTGTATAAGAGTCTCTATATATCAAGAAGGAAAGTATAGTCTACAGAAATTGTGTATGTTTTTAGGTATTATTTAATATGGAAGGTGTTGCATCTTGGTTTTTCACTAGAGGTGAAGAATCATCCCAGTAGTAATTCCCCAAAGCATTTATAAATAAATTAAGATTAAATACAAGAATGTGTTTCTTGTAAAGGGGAGAACATGTCCAAAAACATTACAAGGATCATTTCTGAATTAGTGAGAAAATACGGAGGAAGCATTTGATCATTTACACCATCTACAATGAAAAAAACTGAATGTTTGAGGGAGTTTCCCTTGGGAAGAAGTGAGATATACCTAAACATGTGAGGTTTTGATACGAGGCATAGGAGTTACCTTGCCAAAAAATAAAATCATTTATCATAGTATGTTAGATTCACCAACATAGTGTTGGTAAAATTATCCTTTGAATAGCCATTTATAGAGAACTAAGTAAATAGCCAGGCCCATATTAAGTTTATTCATGAGCACGAAAATATATCAGGAAACCACAAAAATATTAGGTTAAAAGAACAATAAAATTTTCCTCATAGGTTATGGGTCAATATCATATAGGAAATTTAGAAATTTAATTGGGCAAATATTTGAAGTATGTTTTACAGTGCATACCCAAATTCATCCCCTTTCAATCATAGGGAAATATAACTCAAATTCACTTGTATAGGGATAATATATCACTGTAATTACATATCATCCATGAGAATTAATTTTTCAATAACACATATCAAAACTAAAATTTTCACCACTATCATCATAGAATCACTATGTCCACATAACCATATGCCCAAAAAACATTCTAGTAGCACATTACAACATATTTTGAAACCACATAAACAAAAAATTCATTAAAAATTGTGGTTTCTAATTAATTTATCATTTATTGAAGATATATTTTCTCACAATTTCCATATTATAACAAAACCAATTCATTACCACAAAAATGTTCTTAACAGTTTGTTGGTGAAGTTTTTAACACAAATTTGGTTTACAGTCCAAAAAGAATGGTGTACAAGTCATAGTAGTGACAACATGAATATGAAAATTGGTTATATGTTTCAATATAAAATAGATGGTTACTATAATTAAACAAAAAAACTCATGTGATACTCCATATACCATATAATTTAATTTAATCTAGTTTATTATCTTCATTATTTAATCTATACAATGCACCCACTATAAATCAAAATATTTCTAATTACACATCTTTTTAAAAGAATAGGAGAAAAAGGATAACCTAGAAAGAAAACATGTTTCAAATCATGCAGCCCTGATACTTATGAAAAAATGATGATGATGACACAACCTTGACGTTTCAAAGGTATGGGATTCACCAATTATAAAATTATTATACATAATCGGGGAATATGAAGGAGAAACAATCCCCTACCTCAAAAATGTCACATTTATACAAAAAATAAAATGTGAACAAAACTATTTAATATTACTAAAATTAGAAGAAGGAATGGGGTCAATAGAAGATGTATCCAAGGATCAATATAATGGTTTTGGTTCACTCAAACACAAAATAACCAAGAAAATGAATTAATTGAGGAAATTTAACACTTTTAGATGTCATATACAAATCATATAATAAAATAAAATATTAAAATTGTCAAACATCCTTTTCAATTGTAATTTAATTTATTTTTATATAAAATATATAAAAGGAACCATTTAAAACCATGGGATTTATGGAATTCAAATTCATTATTTAATCACTACAGATAATATTTTAAAAACAGTCGTGTAATACTTCAATTACATATTTTATGTTTCAAGAATATTTCACATAATTCTAGAAAATTTGGTATTTTTTTGATGGTAAATTTTTAAACTATTGGATTGAAAACAAGAAATTTATTGATACCACATGAATAACTATCCTAGTGCATGAATTAATCACCTTTACAAATGGAAGAACTAAATGACTTCAGAATGGAACAAACTGAACGTATAAAAAACAAATAACTACAAAAAAAGGAATCAATTGATTATATAAAGAAACTTGTTATTTCACAATAAGTAATGTCAACATGAGATAAAACATAGAAATTTAAATGAGGGAAAAGGCCATGAAATCTCTCCTAACACTTAATGGCTTTGATAAATCACAATGGAATGGTTTTTAAGGTCCTAAGATCTTACATCGACAACCCCAACAATCCATTGTGGACAGCTCTACTCATCAAGGAACCCCTCTCAAGGAAATCCTAACTATGAATTTACCCTCTCAATCACCTCATCCTTGTTATACACCTCCTACTATGTTGGAAATGCAAAAGAATTTATCATATGTTGAATCATAGGTTTCACCACCTCAAACTAACATTGTTCTCAAGAATACTCATTAAAAAACTAATAAGGGGAAATTATACGAGGTCCTTAAACTTGTTTCTGAGCTCTATACAATAGAAATCCTATACTAAAGTGAGAGAACCTCCTAATTCTTTCCCACCCCCATCAATGATGAATAAAACCCAATTTGAAACTGCCACAAGAACTAATCCTAGGAAACATCCACATTCATCAACTATACTAGATACAAGAACCACGAAATTCATGCTACCCACCAAATATTACAACTAAAAAATGGATCCAAGTACTCAACATTAAACTAGATTAAGCTAAAAATTATCTCGAGCTCCTATAGTTGGTGATATGTCTCATGATCAAATTTCTCCCATCATACATATACATAATCCAGATAGTGAAACTCACAAAATTTCTTCCTTTATAGCTAATCATCTACTACCTATCCAACCATCCTACAGTTAAATATGACTTCATAATGAACCATGCCCACCATGTAAGGATGATGACTAATTTGTATCTATATAATTAAAAATAAAACTCCACCACTGGGTTGAATGAAATTTATTTAATTAAATATATTTTATTAGATTAAAATAATTTCAAAAAAAAACACCCACATTTAAAACATGATTAAAACAATCATGATGGATTTACCTCTCCCTCATCTCAACCTTGAATGAGGGACCATTTCCCATGGGTTTTAAGTAATCTAATAGTCCTTAAGTGGGATATGGGGTCCCAAAGAACTCATATCCTCTTCAGTATTCTACGAATATATCAGACTCAAAGATGAACTGGTATTATTTTCTTATGAACCCATAAAATCCTCACCAGTTCCAAAATTTTATATTCATCATATCTCTCAAAAAACATCTCCCCCACCATCCACAAGTACCACTCTTATGATATTATTAAATATAGGGATAACATCTAATGAATTCCTCCAATAGATCAAGGGTAAGAGAGTTCCATTGAGGGAATATAATTCCTAGAAATAGGATTCATTGAACTATTTATATAAATTTTTATAGTAATATATAATTTATGATCCAAAAATATACACCAACTCATAAATAATAGTCAAACCATACCAATATATTAATGAAATTTCATATAATGTGGAAAACAGTTGGAAATACAAAGAACAATAATTGAAAGTAAATAAGATCCCAAACAACTCTTAAAAATCCCCATTGAGATAGTGATACCCAAAATGATCACAAATCATCACTTTCAAACATACAAAATAGTTTATATATATGGTAGATAAAAACATGTTCACTTATTTGGATAATACCCAAGATCTCTTTTAAAAATATAGAGAAAGTATATCAACTAGTAAATGAATAAACTACATATCCAATAAGCATCTAACATGTCAAATACCACCAAACATCACCATTGATCACTCACCAAACATCACATCCAAGCATAGTAAAATATTATCAACTAATATAATAAGATGGTTCCTCAAAACCAATTGCCCATTTTTTTTTCTCCCTCATTACCCAACATAAAAAAAATTATACTAACAATACCTTATGTATTCTTGTTTCAACACATCGTGTCTGATCCACACAACTCATACCCAATGAAACAGGGTATCATAAACATAAAATCCATCAACCATGTATTATCCTAAAACTGGGAGTAATCCCCACCATGTAATAACATCTCATAGTTACCCCTCAAGGTCTTCCAGTACACTTTATATCACCTCAACCAAACCCTATTTGGTCTTCATGTACATTATTTACCCATATTCACACTAATAACCAATAGGTTTTACTAGTAAATCATGTCCCTATAGACTCGCTAATGTCCAATAGTATTTTTAGTACACTAATTTCCTCTCAATTTATAATTCTGCATGCGTCACTTAGAAGGGGGAGTGGCGAACAAGGAGTATTCACCCATCCATTCCCTCTCTAACCTAGATGTTTGGAGAAAACCCCAAAAACCTGAAAAAATGGGGAATTGATTTGTTTATCTACACTAGGTCAAGTCCATATAATAATCAGAAGGAAAATAAATTATATAAATATAAATTCCAGATAGAAACCCAGCAAAAATGCCTCACACCCAACATCACAATAATATCCCACCAAAATTGCCCCACTACCACTACATCGAACTACCATTATTTCTGACTATAACAACACATCCATCACCACATCCTATAAAAACAACCACAAAAAACATGTAAAAAAATTTATCAAGACACTTATTATTTAGAACATTTCCGTATTTACCATTATCATATTTAATATCATATTTTCATTCATAATCAATCATATTAAATCATACGGCCCCCTTAGGAACCCTAACGGGGTGAATAAGGGTGCTCAAAATTTAAAACATTTTAACCACATTACTGATTATACCATTATGGATCTTTTTCCCACATGTCTAGAAACTACGTTTAATAGGTCTATTTCCCCCATCCTTACTAAACTCACAATCAAATGTATAGATGTAAAGTTTACAGTGGCCTGAATATTTTTACCTGGTTCATGTACATTCGGATAATCCAAGGATCATGTTATTGACCTTATTATATGTAACCAAAACACCAATATGTTCATTGAATTTTTCATTTATATAGATATATATACTCCGTTATATGGGTCATGGTGCCCCCTAACCCAAGTATCTTAGACATTATAGATTATAGATTGGATCACTTGCACCCAAGTATCACAACCTTGGAAGGTGCTTTGCCTGCATCTCCCTAATTTGTGAACTACATTGGGATATGGCTCCCACCATGTATATAGACATTGAGGAATATTTATCAGTTTGAAATTGGATAAATTCATCCTTGAATATGTATAGATGTTTTCTTGAACTCCTCTCATGTTCCTTCACTAGTACCTATTAATATCTCCTGAGAAAATTTCTTTCTACAAAATATCGTGTACATCAATTTATCGTGTAGTTCATATAACCCCTTAAATTTGATTCATTATATTAACACCCTTATTATTCAATTTTTTAGGTTTTACAAGCTACTTAAATCAATTCCAAGACTATATATTCTTCTCCTTATTGTAAACGTTATCATTAATGTGAGATAATGTTACTCCCTTTCTCTCAATTCATTGATCTTTAGTTTTACTAATGAGATTTTTTTCTTTCTATCAAGATTCATCCCATGTAAAACCTGACCACCACTCAATTGGACTGATAGAATGGCATAAATATAGATCCTCATTTTTCATAGGAAACTCAGTATAGAAAAATTCCTAAAGAGTGGCATTTTGTAGACTATAACCTCGGATCAGAGTATAAGAGTTGTTTTAAAACCGAAATATATTCATCCAAAATAAGAAATCATAACTTAAATAAATAAATATCTAAAAACATAATGATATATCAAATGGAATGTGGATTAAAAAATCATTATAGAATCTAAATCATGAAACAAAAACTAATCCCCAACTAGGATGACAACACATATAGATTAAATAAAAATGAATAATTAAATACACACAATTATGATATCACTGTGATCCATTCGACATATATGGTCTCCACGATGATAAAATTTCTCGATCTAAATCTTCAAGCACCACATGAGTGACCCTATTAAATAAAGAAACACTTGGCCTCAACTTGTTCCACCATTAATAATATTCACTAAATGAAAGTATACATATGGTTTTCACAAGAACAAAGGCACCTTTATTGGGGGAGATGGAAAAATCATAGTAGGCCACCCTAAAAAAATGGTCCTAAAATATATTAGCATAACATATTCATGAAGCACTTGATATTAAAAGGCTAATGGAATACTAGCATTCATAAGAAACAAATGAACATATGAAAAAAATTATGAGAATAGAAAACCAGTGATCCTTGTGTTATATCCAAATACATGACGTAATTATACCTCTGATCTTTCCTAATCCAGATGAATTATAGCACATAGATCTTATAGATACATTTCTTAAAAGGATTAATTTAGATAAAATTGATATTAAGAACTGAAACATAATGAGAAGAATGAATACTAGACCCTAGGTTCTCATCTTAGTCATTTAATACAATAATGAACATCTACTAGGCCCCGGGACATTAGTACAATTATCTAAATGGGAAATAAGAACCAATTAGTCAAAACAACTAGATAATGTATCATGTATTGGATGACATTAAAAACTACCAAAGGTAATATAGAAAACCATAGTCAGTGTATAAGTGCATGATTGGATCTCCCAGGGAGCATACACATCACTAGAAAATTCTGAACTTTTATAGTGGATCAAAATATCATGAGTATAATGAACCTAAAGAAAGGGAATATGATTCATATAGAATGAAGTTTTACACATATATATCATCCATTACCTCTCAAGAATAAACTAACACTAACTGACCAAAATTGGGGAGCATCATATCAAACAGAGGTCCAATGCCCAACCTAATAACATCTCAAATGTCTCCTCTAACATCAAGAACATAATAGGAAACAACATTAAGAAAATATATCATTCCATATGACCATAAATATTGGTTACTCTAGTACTAAACCAATTATAAAATCTACAACTAACCCATACATGGTCAAACAACTCACAAGGAACCCTCATAAGTCCTTCGAACCTCAAAACCAATAAAAAACCATGTGAGGGGATCCTATAGTAGATGGAAATTCACAATCCAAGCTACCTATAAGAGAACCACATTCTACCTCCAAACACAAAACCCACACAAAGGTAGTACTATTCACATAACATATTTCATAAATTTCTCCCTCATACTACAAAATCTATATATGATGGTACCCGGCCATAATAGATGCTTCACAAAACCCACTAAAACTAAAGGCTCAATTGAACTAATCCTCAAAAAACAAACTAGAAATTATCATCCAACAGACCAATCAATCATGTGTTAAATGTCATTCCAAAGGAACCTCAAACAACATACTCATAATCCTTAATCCAATATGTCCAAGAAGTGTGCAACCATACCCCATGCATCACACCAAATTCTACCTTCCTGAGGTTATAAGAAGAAATCATAAAGGAAATACACCCACTATACATTTAACCATCTAAAACACAATCTAGACAGCCTCTATAGGATTAATGGATTCAACCATCTTGGTTTATTTGAAAAAATGTTGGAACACCTCCATGGAGGGAGTATACGATGTGTATCATTGGTATATGACTTGTACCTCATGAAAATCCTCCTTGTCTATTTACCATGGAACAACATTGAATATACTTTCTAAATTAGATTGAATGTACCCAAAACAAGGTGTCCAACTATTTACATATGTATATACCGTACTAAACCAATATTTTATAAATTAGATTATCTTTTCAATAAAATAAATTACATATTACGTAATGTAGTTTTAGAAAAAATAGGAAGTGTATACTTTATTTTGGACCTTTATAAGTTATGTATTGTTGAATTCAAAAGACTAATTAATATAATAACCATTGATAGTGTATTTTTAATATAGTGATGATATGATTAGATTATATATATATATATATAGTGTCATGATTAATCCAATTGAACCAGAAAAAGGAGTTAATGGCCTATAATATTAGAATCATACCCTATAAATCCCATTTATTAGAGATTATAATGGAGATGAAATCATTGGTAATTTTCTATGACCAAACCCAAACTAAGATTCAAAAAGTACAGAATGAGTGAAATGGTTTATAAGAGGTGTTCAAAATCATCAAGATAACAACCAAAACCATGTTTTCCAAACCACCCCAAAAAATTATCATAATAACACACTGTACCCTTAGGGGGTCCATTGGTGTAATAAAGGGTTGTGCATATAGACCCTAACAATAAGAATATATATTTTTTTTATAAAATAAAAATTTTATTTATGTTTTATTATAAATTTTTAAATTATTATATAATTTTTTTGATAATTTTTTTTATCTGATCAATCACAAATTTTATATTTGGATAATATGTCATTTTAATCAACTCAATTTCTTATGAATTTAGTAATTTTTTGAATGAATTATATTTTAATAAAATATTTGTTTTAAATAATATATAATAAATTAAAATGATAAAATATATTTATGAAGAAAATTGTAATTTTTGTATGATAAAGAGAACTATTACTCCATAAAAATTCAGAATTTTTTCAGTAAATATATATTTTATTAAGAAATTGAAATTCTAAAATTTAGTAAAATAATTTGATAAAAACGTTTTTTTAAATAATCACAAAAATATTGTCCAATAGTTATTGTTTCATAATTTTCAATGATATTATAATTATTTAGTGAAATTAAATACGATATAAATATATTGTATGTATTATGACATCATAATATACCTAATGTTATGTAACAAATATGATAATGAGTATCCATGAATTTTTTTTCTTTTCCATTTAAAATAAATTTTTTTGAAGTTATTTGAATATTTTTATAAACATTTAATAAATCCTCTAAAACATAAATTATATATCATTATTTAAAAATAAATTCATTATAACATGACTCAATTCCAAACCACATTGGGTATTATTTTAATGATGTTGGATCTTATACATTTTAAATAATTGAAAAATCATTTATTTGGTATATGAAATGGGGAAATATATGGGAAGGTTTTTGGTTTTTAATACTTTATCATATAGATCCCAAAAACTATGTTAGGAAATTAATAACGAGTTATCCTCTTTTTTCTATATAAACCCAACCAAACACCCATTATAATTCATTGATGTCCCATCAAGCCTGAAATTACTCAACCTCTTCTATATCTAGATTCCTCCCAATGTTTCTAAAATCTTCTAATAAGCACCTATCATTCATTTAGAGTGCCCTCTCAAGGTAAGGGTTCTTCTCCTTCCCCTCTTTATTCATGAAGCTTCTTCAAATTATGATTTTTTTTCAAATTGATCACATTGGGATATGTTTTTACGCATCCCTATTACTGTATTTATGATTTAAATGTTATGATATACCCCTATAAATATAATTTTACACATCCCTGAATATTTATGTTTCATTGTTATACTGCCAAATTCATCTTGCAATTTTCAGTACAAACATTCTTTTAGTGAAGACATATTCTCATTTCAACTAAAAGGTAGTCCCCTAGTAGTACATATCCTTCATTTATTTATTATTTCATTTTATGTAAATAAAAATACATAATAGTGGGTTTAAAAGTGATAAAATACATCCTCATAATTAATGATTCAGGAGGCACACTTATGCATGTACAAGATGTTAAATTGATTGGTGGGATTGAAATCATATAGCCCACTTATACATTGGGTAATTCTTTTATATACTGATATTCCATGTATGGAGTTTGGGTGATTATCTTAATCACACTATGTTATGATCTCTTAGAGATTATCCTGGAATTATGTTTATGATGTCTAATTTTAAATTATTTACACATTCCTATAATTCCTTCATGTATTAATTGTATAGAAGTATTTGATGTTAATGTTTATGATCCTCACACTAGTGGTGTATTATTTATATCCACATTGACTCACATGGATTACATCAATCATGTTATAATTTTTTGGATTTATATCTCACCCCATTATTATGTACATCCCCATACTATACAATGTAGTTTTAGAAGATCCGTGGAATAAAAGGGGATGTTTCAATGTTTTTTAAATAGTGATGTTGATCTAATGTTTTGGGTTATTTTTTCATGTACCTAATTTCAAAATACACTAGGCCTCGTGATATTATGAGATTTTAGTATGTGTACTTTCATGTAATAAATAATGAAATAAAGTTTATTAATGATATGGGTTATCATATATATACACATAGGGTTTGGAAAGATATGTCACATGATGAATGGAAATATACTACACTTGTTATAGGGTTATGTAACTTAAGAGGCCATGTTCCCCCCCAATATGGTTTCTATTCATGCAGTTGATCAAACATGTATATGTCATATATTATCACCCCAGTCATTGTGAATTAAATTTTTTATGGGTTTTATAATCCAATTATTAAAACATTTTTCACACAATGTCTATTTTTAATTCATGTTCTGTAAACATTCTTAAAAATTCGTAATTTCACAATGGCCCAATTAGAATAAATTCAATATTTTTACCATAACATTATATATATTCATCTAAATGTAAAAAATTAATTTTTAAATGTTTTTGTGATAATGGGCATTCAATTCATCCAAATTTACCTAATTATGGATTTGAGCATTGAAAAACCAAAAGAGGGCCACATTATGGTGAAATCCTATGCATAAAATATTGGACCAATTTATAGTTACAGAGAAATAACATAGTATTTAATACTAAAAGTCTTTTTATTCTACATATATTGGATAGATATCTAAAAGTCCATCCTCTACACTTATTTTCAACATAATATTCTAAGAATAAGTCTAAAAATCAGAATAAATATTAGATGGATGAATGGTTCCATAAATAACCCACCTAGTCTCATATATATTTGACCAATTTTGTATAAAATTATATGTAAATTTCCAAAAAATCACTCGATCCCATATCAATTTTATTAGGTATAGGGTAGGATTTTATTTCTTGGAATTTTCTTCATTACCATTTACGTCATCCTCCCATAGAATTATTTCAAAATACTTAGGATCACACAAGGAGGAACATGATGTAAATTCTAAATTCCTTATTTGAAATATTTAAAAGATATTTTAAATTATTTTTTTTTATATTTTTTTTATTCATCAATTATTATTATTTTTCGTGATTTATATAGTATTATTTCATACTCAAATTCATATGATCATATTTGGGGGTAACCATTCATGTGATGTTTCAAACTTCATTCACCACTTATCTTCCTCTTTTAATTATGGTGTTTTTCAGTTCATATTTTTAGATTGGTGTCACATAAATTCTAAAATGTACATGTACACTTATTTCATCATTTCACACTAAAATAAAATATAATCCACAACAACAAATTGAGTTCTTCTTATATTACCATGGTTATTTTATGTCATAAATTCAAACATAAATCACGTGATCATGAGTAGTAGGTGGTGATTTTTTTGTTTCTGACCAAACCCAAGGATATATACTAGTAAAAAAAATTAATAAATTGTTATAAATTTTAAAGATTAGGAATTAAAAAATCTAAACCCTTTTTATATACATTATAATGGATAAAAATTATAATACTTCCATATGTTTAATATATTTAATCATATATGTTAATTTATTTGCCCTTTAATTTCTTACATATTTAAGCTTTCCTCCTAAATCAAAAAATACATGTTTAATAAAATATCTTTGACTTTTTTAATAATCAATTTATTATTTTAAAATTATTTATCCAAATATCCATTGAGATATGGCCTATGGTCCCTATTATACTGTAAATATTCGTATAAAAACAATATCTAATATTACTCACCAGATAATGAGATAAAATTTCAAAGCCCTTTTTGGGGTACCAAGATAATTTTTTCCCTTTGATTTAATTCTTTGTATATTTATTTCTTACTCGTTTAAGTATTAACATCCCTTTTTCCATTCTCTCTCTATCTCACACTCCCCCTTTATATTCTTCTGTATTATTTGATTTAAATGAATAAATTTTTTTCTTCTTATTTATAATTTTTTTCATTTGATTTTAAATATCATTAATTGTTTAAATTATTCTTATTATTATATAGAAAAAAATGAAAAAATTAGAAACTTATTTGCAAGAGTTGGTCAGGAAAAGCACAATTCTTCAAAATAGACCATGAAATTGAAAAGACTCTTCACTAAAACATTAGGACTTATAAATTAAGGAAATCAAGTAACACGGAGGATCCAATTATTGAAAATCAATAAGTCTTAAATTAATCCATGTGTGAACCAAATAAAATCCCTAAAAAGGTTGAAAATAATATGGATTTAAATGAACTTACCACCCTGAAGATGGAGTACCATTCTAGTTATATCCAATACCCAAAGGAATTATCCATCATTGGTCTATGCTCGAGCATCATCCACATCCTTCTAAAATTACATGTCCTCCTAGGGAGTAATCAAAAATAAAATGTTAAGAAATTCATATAGTTTCATCCACTATAAAGCCCCGTAAAATGTGACTCAAGCCATCATAATTTTTAGGACCTTCCTTTTATTTTTTCATGGTATGGAAAAAGGCTAGCTATACAATCTACCAATCATATATATGCGATGGAATGACGTTAAAATTCACTTTGTAGATAATTTCTTCTCTAAACCTGAATTATATACACATGAAAAACAATTTCAGTGGTAAATCACATAGAGAGAGGCTTCATGAGTGTTAGAAGAGTTCAAAAAGGAAATGTTAATTTTTTCCACACCTATAAATTAGTATAAAAATTTTAATTCAATACTTATATGTGGTAATTATCCCTACAGATCCTTGAATAATATATGTTTCATCATGTGGTTCCCAAGGGTATAAATCCCTTTTCAAAGTTATTGGATTAGTAAAAACTATGGATTGAAATGTTTAATAATTTTGTAGATTAGAAATTTTACCCACTCGATGATTTCATGAGTTAATACATTCTTCCCTTGGACAAATGATAGATAATTAACATGATGAAATGAAACCCCATATAAGAAAATTAAATTCTGATCAAGGTAATTCCTAGTCTCAAAACATTCTATTGAATAATAGCTTTTCTCTGATAACACTCATATCAATAATCATTTACCCCAACATAAGGATGAAATTGAGACTTGTGAAGTTTTATTTCATGTGAATATATTTCAACAAGAAAAAACATTTAATAAGAATTAATTTAACTCAAATCAATATCTTGAGTGCAATGAACAACCAAATTACTAATACAGAATAAATTAGACTGCTACAAATAGAATTGGTATCAACAAAGACAATGTATGGATAATTCTTACGCTTCACAACCTTGAAATAATACTCCTCTTCCCAAATTTAAACCATGACTCAAGGGTATCATTAGGATAATGGAATATGTGATCCTCCAGTTTCAACAAACCACATAATTGTTTTTTCCAAACCTATAAAATCAACTGGTTTTACTAGAAAAATAGATTTAGTCAGACAAATATTCAATGATCTAGAAATATTCAATCCCAAACCACTGTTGATACCAATGAAAATTTTAATGTATGATATATTTTGACTCATAGTGGTAAAGATGATTATCCTTACAATTTTCTAAAAAATATGAATATCCATCCCTTGGAAACACTCTTTATCCTCCCTAGAAATATTATAGTGAAGAATAAAATGGTCCAAATTTTATCATTTGGGATTCTCGTAAACAATATATTCCACATTCCTTCCCCAATGTCCTTCTAAATATAAGAAAAAAAAATTAAAATGAAATTAATAAATAGGTAATGTATTCATTTAAAAATATAAAAGTTAACATTTTTTTCTTGAATAATTGTTAACTTGTTCCTCTCTTCACCAAATTTTAAAATAAATTTTTACCCAATGATAGTGACTGAAGGTTAATGAGAGATTCCACTTTGGAATGAATGTCTTGGACTTGATACCACCAGTTATTCCAATTATATATAATGATCCATGAAATTTTATGATAGAATTCACATGATGGAAAACTTTTTTTCTAACATAATAATTGATTCAGGTTATTTTATTACTGTGATGAATCACTCATTAAATAATTATATCTAGGTTGAAGAGATTCAACCAATTGGAATCGACATGAACCTTTCCAATCAAAGAATAAAACACACAATAGGAGTGATCAAGGACATCATCATTATACTAAAGAAACAAATCATCATTTTAGATTTCCATGTTAAAGAGATAGAAGATTCATGTCCCCATAGAAATGATCATATCATATGTTGAAGGATTTTATTTAAAACCTAAAATAATGTCTTCAACATTTACAATGGCCATATTTCCCTGAACTAGAGGGATGTTATTTTTTAATATCTTTGATGCAATGAAACACATAATTAATGATAACTACACTCTTATTGTATATTTTATGGAACAACTCGTTTAATACCCACACACAAAACATTATCTATTTGACCCATACTCTAATTCATTTTTTTCTTCTTCACTCTTGTATGATTTATGATGAAGTTCATGTTTCTAGTGTTGTATGGTTTTGGAAAAAGTGAATTTTTTAGTTTTAATTAATTATTGTGTCAATTATGAGGTAACCATACCATTGATAATATTTAGAATCACATTTCCTTTTATTTTATTTCCAAAGAGTGTAAACATAAGTAGATAGATGGCTTTATAGACATCAAATCACCAATATCCCTCCACTAAATCAAAAACACAATAGTTATTTTAATCAGAACAACATCCATCTAGTTTAAAATATTCCTATATTGATGGAATTGAACAAATTATATAATTACTTCCAAAAAATTCTCTAGAGAATAAATAAAAACTATAGGAAATTTTGATATTACATAAAAAGTTATAGGATAGACATTGGATGATATTCCGAATATTTTCCCAACAATTTTTAGGAACCATATACATTTTTTAGAATGAGGATAATCCCATAAGTA
This sequence comes from Viscum album, assembly GCA_963277665.1. Lineage (NCBI taxonomy): Eukaryota > Viridiplantae > Streptophyta > Magnoliopsida > Santalales > Viscaceae > Viscum > Viscum album. The sequence goes on from OY728119.1 coordinate 566,938,242, forward strand.
AATAATATTGTTTTTTAAATATACACCTTATGTATATGGTAAAATTGGAAGTTAGTAATTTAATTTTTTATGGGATCTTATACCCTATATCTGATAGTAACTAAATTATCCAAGTAAGAATTATGATAAAAAATGTGTATAACAGAACTGTCAAATGAAAGGAATAAGTTGGTTCCAACACATTTGCATAATTGAGGTCAATATATATTGAAAAACATTGACTAAATCTATCTATTTTAAAGAAACACATTCCTCTACCATTTATTGACCAAATGTTAGAAATAATGGCATGTGTTCCCCATTATTGTATCCTTTATGGCTATAAGGGTTATTCTCGAATATATATTTCCCCTAAGGATCAAAATAATACAACATTTAGTTGTCTATATAGTACATTTTCATATAGTAGGATTCCATTTGGAATCTATAATTTCCTATGTAATTTTTAGCATTCTATGTGGAGTATATTTGTTGATTACCTTGAGAATTATATATAATATTCTATTGTTGATTTCATGGTTTATGGATGTCCCATTAAATATTCTTTGGAAGAACTATGTTATGTCATCAACTGTTGAATTTAAAAATACCTTTTATTAAAATTTGATAAATTCAATTTCATGGAAGATAGGGTGATAGTTAATTGGTATGTAATTTCTTTTAAAGTAATTCATGATGATAAATCAAAAAAAAACAAATTATTCAATTTTATTTCAAAAAAAATTTCATGAGGTGCGATCATTCCTAGGTTATAATATTTTTGATAGCATATTCAATAAATAATTACTTAGGATCAAACGTCCATATATAAATTCTTAAAATAGGATTCAATGTTTTTCTAGATGAAAATTGTGGGGTTAAAATTAATTCATTAGAATAGAGTCTCAGATCACCTCTAATCATCCAAAAACCAAGGTGGATCTCCCACATTGAACATATTTGTGATTCATATGACTATAATGTTGTGATAGTTTTATAAAAAATGTCTTATAAGGGTCCTCATGTCATTATGTGTGACTTGAATAACCTTTATCATGCGCAAGAATAAAACATGACCACTGAGAAGAGATCATATTTCTGTTAATTTTTTTTAAATCATCTTTCTTATCCTATTGGGTCAAATGTCATTGTGAAATATGATCATGAACCCCTTTGGTTTCACTTGAAGAAACTGATATATAATCCCAACCTCATATGGTGATGCTAGATTAGGCCAGAGGGTAAGATGAGATAGTTGGCCATATTAGAAATATTATCCCACTAATATACAACCATGTAAAAGCATCCATACCCATTGGAAAATTCTTCCTGGATGATCACCTTTTTGATGTTGTGGACCATAAACCTTTGTATAAAAACATTCTATGTTTTTATAAGCATATAGGGTCCCCAAAATATTTACCACGAAACAATCCTGATGATATAATAATGATTCATGATGAAACATTTGGGATGAATCGTAGTTGTGGGGTGATTTTAGTCACCATGTTTTTTGTTATTTTTTCCTTGACTATGATTTCACCAATGTTTGGAGATTCTATTAATTTGTCCCTAAATAAATATTTTGAAATTCCCTTAATTCTATAATATATTTCAAAACATTTTATAGAGGTTCCCATCAATTTTTTATGTCATGAAAATGATGTTAACTAATATGTAATATCTCATAGAGTAATGAAATGCCACAAAAACCAGTGTTATTTTCTAAGATGATAGATTCATGGAGAATTGAAATCCTAGGGCCTTCTATAAATTCAATTATGCTTGAATTCACAATAATTTATGTTGACTATGTATCTAAATGGGATAAGGAAAAGGCTATTAGTACCAATGGATATAAAGTAGTTTTTTTACTTTATGAGATCTCATATTCATAGTATGTTTGGTTTATCCAAGATTCATCATTACCGATCATGGTTCACATTTCTGTAATCATAAAATAAAAAACTTACTCCATAAGTATGTATTTTTTTCATAATTTCTCCTCTACATATAACCCCCAAACTAATAGAAAAGATGAAATTTTAAATCGAGAAGCTATAAAAATATAGAAAAAATGGTACAATCCAATATTAAAGAATAGTATTTTTTAATTGATGAAAGACATTGGGAATAACATAAAATTGTTAAAGCCTAAATCAAAATTTCACCATATTGGATTATGTTTCTAATGTCTTTTCACATCCCAATAGAGTAAGATAACCATGCATATTGGGTTGATAATCATTTTAATAAGAATCTCCCAGATACAAGTGAGAACATGATGTTGTGGATTTAAGGGTTGGAAGAAATTTGGGGGTATTCATATTTGAACATCACGATCTATAAATAGAATTAAAATTCTATCCATGATGTGATGATTCATAATAGGATGTTGTATATTGGCGATAATGTCCTTACGTTCCATTTCAGGTAAAATATCCAACCTGAAACATTATTAGCTGATGTATATTGCATTATAATGTTACTAATGTGTAGAAATTTGGTTTAACACATTTTTTTCATGATAAGAGTATCTATAGGTTTACCATCAACAGATTAAAAACATATACAAGGATTTTATGAACTATATGGTGGAGGAAATCTAGTTTATGGATACCAAGTATGAAACCACTTAGCTGAACTTACATTTTCCCCACCTTTATTTATTTTGTTTATTTTTTAAAACTTTTATCAATGAGGAAATGTTAATTTTTAGGTGTGGGGAATGGTGAAAATGGATAGTTTTTAATTAAATTCAATGAAAAAACAGAAACAAAAATAAAAAATAATAATCAAAATTAAATAATATACCTCCATTTTGGTTTCATTTTATTTATTTTTTATTTTTTGGTCATACTTTTCCCTAAATTGAATATCAAAAATATTTTTTCATTCTTGAGGTGATTTTATATAAACAAATTTTTTTGAAAAAATATTTCTAATGAATATTTATATGGTATCTTTTTATACAATTTGTATTTGAAAATAATTTAAAAGTGTTTATTGGATTTTTAAACCCAAACCTCATTAGCACAAACCATCTTTCTAAATCCCTTAAAAAAGAAGATTATAATCTGTTTATTGAATAATACTCTATTTATTCACTTTCATGAGAGTCTAAAGTCATGCAGATAAAATAAAAAATACCTTGATTATATTTGAAGACATAATATTCTTGGTTGCTACACCCTTTATCGAGGTCGTCATTCAAATGAAATTAACATTTTACAAGTAACTCCTATTTTAGTCCAACTTGACATTTTATCCATATTAATATTTATAGACCATGAAATTAGTTTTATCTTGCCACATTACAGAATAATTCATCCACACCTACCCATATATTTCATTCATGCTTGTTTTTTAAGCAATTGTGTGGAGAGGTTGTTTTAATGGAAATTATAGGGTAAGATGCAATTGTATGGGTTGAGTGAAAGGGTGCATACATTTTTGGGGGATGTAGGTTCACAAGCCATATTATATAATTATTTTACACATGTTTACCTATTTATATCTAAATAATATTTTATAAAATAAATAATAGTTTAATACATTGCAAAAACAGAAGAAAAATAAATGGGGGAATGAGGAAGTTTACTTATTACTATTCACTGATCGGTTGTGACACACACAAAAATACTAATAGGAATGAGATATATAAGTGATACAGTCTATGAGGGGTTGAGAAAGTATATTCATTATTGTCACTTGTGGAATTTTTACAAGATTTATATTTTATAATATTAAACACTCATCTTATTCCTCATGTGTTTTTAAAGCATCCAACCCCACCGACCCCTATAACTCTGAATATCATACTGGAAGTCCTCTTGAGTAGTACAATTGTTTTTATACAATAGAAAACTATGAATATTGGAAATCATATGTTAAGATCACATAAACTCTGGTAAATTTGAATAACATCATTTTCTAATGTTACTAGAGAGAAATGGAAAAATATCAAATTGATGTAGGTTGCACCATATTGTTTTGGGTGAACAAATGATGTTTAAAAAATTTTTAATGTGAGAAAAGAAGTATGATTAGAAAATTTATTTCATAAATAAGATATTATGGATTTCATTTCAAAATAACTGAGGATGTTTTCTCATCATTGAATTTTGAATGAGAATTGACTATGATATAATAATTTTCCTAGGATTACCATGGTTAATGTTTGGGGGTGCATGTGAAAATCGATATATTGTATATTATCACCCATATAAATATTTTTAAATTTTTTATGGGTTTTATTATCCCATTATTAATTCCTTATAAACTCATTTTATATTTTAAATTCTTGTTCTTAAAATTGGATTAATGATATGTAAATTTTAAATGGTCCAAGTTTATATTAGTTCACTATTTTTTATAAGACTATACCACCTAATAGGAATGTGAAAATTGATTTTGGGATTCAATGATCATGGCACTTAAACACATCCAACTGGACAAAATTCAAAATATTTTCCGTAGTGACCATAAATGGACCAATAAATCGAACAAATTCTGGGTGAGATAGATAGGAACAACCTATAGAGATTGGGCTATAACATAGTATTTAAAAATGTAATTGGGTTTATTCTACCTAATTCAGAGAGATAACACGAAAAACCACCTCTAAAATGATTTTCAATTCAATTGTAGGTGCCTAATTCAGCCAACAATCAATAATGTTTATCAGTAGAATTTCTAACATGAATATACCACCTAGTCACAAAGATGCTTGAAATATATTTTGTAAAATGACATGTAATATTCCAAAAATATATACCTTCATATGATTATAAAATGTTACTTAACCAAGGGGTATAATTGGAGTTATTATGATGTTCTAAATAATCATCTATGTATTCCTCCCATTTCAAGTAGTTTGAAACAACTTAGATCTCCAAGGGAAGAACATGATATAAATAATGATCAGCTTATTTGTAATATTTGAATATTATTTTAAATTATAGGTGTATATGTTTTTAATCATAATTTATTTTAATTTTTTTAATTTAGGTACTGTTATGTCATACTGAAACTCGTATTATCATGTTTTGGGGTACCCATTCATGTTATGTTTCATAGACCGTTCACAACATTTTCTTCCCACTTTCAATTTTCTTTTTTATCTATATCATATTGTAAGATTTAATTACATAAAAAATTTGATATAAATGATAATTTAATTCATGTTATCACAATAAAATAACATTTAAATATGAACAACACTTTGATTTCTTTATGTGTTTCCCTATTAATTTTTGGTTTGGAAGTCAGACACAAATCACCCAATCATCTGAGGTATCCAGTGAATCATTTTTCTATTTTTGACTAAACCCTTATATAAATCATACAATAAATTCAGTAAAAATATTTTTCTTCTTGTTATAATCTATTTATTTAAAGATCTAAACCATGTATATTAAATCGAGAAAGGATGAGAATCATTATACATCCCTAGGTTGATAATGCTTAATCAAATATATTAATTTCTTCTTTCTTTAATAACATTATTATTTATATTTTCCTATTAAATTTTAAAAATAAATGATTTACAAAATACAATTCCATTAATTTCATAATAAAATTATTTTTTAGAATAAATTATATAATGATTCATTGAGATACATCCTAGGGTTCATGGTATACTATGGAAATTCAAATAAAACCAAATCTAATTTGAGGTGCCCGAAAACATGATCAGAAGCTAGATAAAATAGAAGTGGATTTAAATAGAATTTTCTGAAAATATACATTTTATAAACATCATCATAAAATTCTCACCTAAAATAAGATCACATTGTGTGATTTCATAAACCATGCATTGTGTGATCAGGTTTTCCCAATTAAGAAACCCTTGGGAACTCCTAAAATTATAGATTCACCTCAAAACACAATAGATGAAACCTATAGAGTTCGATATAAACTAAAAAACAAGATTAAAAGTTCAAAAACTATAATATAAGAATTTATGGCTAAAAAATAAAAATATTCTTACAAATAGACGTCAAGCGTTGATATTTTGTCCAACAGTCAAATTTATGTTTTCGATACATCTAGACCTACCATCACAATGGCACCCCAATGGCGATTTACCCTTATCCCTCTATCATTTCTCTCAGTCGAATGAAAACGGTTGGATAACCCCATGAATGAATGCTGAATTACATGATTTAGGACAGTATAATTAAAGGAAGAAAAAAAAGGAAAAAAAGGAAATAAATGGGGTCGCACTCCAGACCTCAGAGCCCGAGATAAGATTATCCCTCACCTAAGAAAAATTCTATAGTATAAACTCAACTACGGAGTCAATATTCCAATGTAAGGATCCAAATAGAATAAATCACCATTAAAACATGCACGATAAATTATAATTAATTAGTTGAATATTAAATATTTCATGAAAACTCAAAATTCAACCATACTATAATAGAATGAACCAGGTTAACCAATAATGACACTCAAAGTTTCCTACCCTAAGGTACGATGTGCATTCCTAATCTCTATAAGCTGACAACAAGATCCATGGAAACATAAAAAGAAACATGGAAATGATTTGACACATAAAAGTAATATGATAAGATAGAAACAAATTGATTACAATAATAGATATTTGTAACACATAATATATAAAACAACCAAACCAAAAAGGTAACATAAAAAAAATTTGAAAATAAGATCTAGAAGAAAATTATATAAGACCAAAAAACATGGAACCCAATGAAACAAATGGTCCCATATCCATGTGATCATTTTTCATCTCCATTTCAATCCACTATAAAGGAATCATGATCTACGAGAGTTTTCCTCTACATGAAAATCTTCCCTTTATATTTATCAAAAAAATAGTCTAAAAATTCAAAATTATGGTGTGATCCCTAAATATGAGAAGTGTACCACCAAAAATCTTTAAATAATATTTCCACAAGAATATGCTATTTTTACATTAAAAAACATAAAAGTGAAAAAATTCATGTTACCATTTTAATACATCCATTGGTTTTATCATCAAAAAATTGATATATTCAATCAATAAGTAAACATGATAAAAAATTATTAATGATGCATAATAAAATGATATAAAAAGGTTACATGCATCCACATATATACCAAGTGTATAAATAGGAATATAAATATATATGCATATAATGTATCCTCATAGGAACAATGTTAAAATTATAACACAATGGTGTATGAAACTAAGATAAACAAGTGAAAAAATCCAACATTACTGAACTATAATGTCAAGAAACCTTGGTTACCCAAAAAGGAAACCATTCGTCACATCCCCTAGTGATATCTAGCACCCCTAAGGCTAACATATGTAAACTATTTCTTTAAATCTAAATGAATTTCTAATGTTCTATTTTTTCATCATCACATTCAAGAAATAAATTAATATTTCACAGAAAAATTATTGGTAATGGTGAAATCATTCCTAGAACCATATTTTCAATTAATATTTTATATATTCATATCATTCCACTCTCATACTTAAATAAAAAATTTTATTTCAAAATAATATTTAAGGAAATATATCCTACACATCATGTGTATAAAATGAAATTTTAATGAAAAACACCATTTTACAAAACATTCTCATAAACCAAAGATAAATTTACCACTAATAGGATTAAATTAAATGGGGATCCATGAGATTATATGGCATGAAAGGAATAAACCATAGGATAGATACACTTATGAAAATATTGACGGAAACCTTATTGACTTCTAGATCGGTGGAGGAAAATAAAGAGAATATGTCCAAATTAACCAATATTTATAAATAACATCAATAATTGTACATAAACACCTTATATTTGACAATAATATCCTAATGGGGTTCTAATGGATCAATGGAAAGTGCTATTAAAGATTTATATAAGGAAAATTGGAGAAATTGGGAGGAAAATTGAACATTCCTTGAAAGGATCCACACAAAATGATTAAGGATCACTATGGAAACAATGTAAGACTCATCAATAAAATCATATAAGGTGTGATTCAAGATAATAATGGATTATGACATGATTAGATTTTAATAAAGTCAGGGTAATTTGGGTAATATTTTGTTTTATGTGTTTTGGAATAGTATCATGGTTAGGCCGTGGAATTAGACAAACTATGCACTCACCGTACAATAACTACCACCCAATGATAAATTTATTTTCAATGTTCCTAGAAATATCCACACAATATGAAAAACTTTATTCAATGTATGTGATAGACTATAGACCAAAATACATTATCATGAACGATTTTATTAGTGAGTGACATGGTTATAAAATCTATGCTCGAACCCTGTGAATCTCTAACAAAATTCAAAAATGTGTACCATAAAATTAACGTATGGTTAAAATTTACAATGCACCAATCCCATTTCCATTAAAATAAAGACAAATAACCCTCACCCCTCAAAATCATCTAAATTTTTATAAGATATAAAAAAATATTGATAAAAATGAATATCTATGACTACATGGGCATCATAATTCTCCCCACTATAAATATTGATTACCTAAAAAGGATCCTGATCACAATACTCAATAGAGATAAGGCCCTTGTTTCATCATCAAGGCCCCATTATACCATGTATAATGGCTTTATCTACCATAATTCAATCATAATTGTACTAATTGGTACATACTTTCTCACCGTACCTTATTATTTTGACCCACTATCTAAAAAGTCCTTCAAGCCCTCCGGTATAAATTTCAATTTTGACAGCCTCCCAGTCAATCATCTAGGAATGATCTAGTTGGAACATCTTTATCTTGTAAGCATGAAACACATCCTAGATATGACTCCAATGAGAATGTAAATCTAATCGACAATCTACCCTATCAAGTTTCTTCATGATCTCAAATGAGTTAACATGATGAAGGAAAACATCCCATGCTTCCTTGATGATATTTGTCAAAACTGATGTGAAAAATCTAGGAACACATAATCACATGCCTCAAACTCTAGTGGGTTATGTATTCTATCAGAATAATATTTTTAGATACTCTAATCTTTTTTCAAAATATTCTTAATTAATTTTATAAATATTTTTTCTCTTGGCGGTTCTCAGTCCAACCATTGACCATTCTCTAATCATTTCCTCACAAATATGTGATCTACTTGGCCTCTCATACAAAACCTAAAAATGTTCTATTGTGATCAAATAATTATATCTATTTATGTAGGAAAATTACAGTATGCTTTGTTGTTTAACCCAAGATCCACTAAATCTAACTATGAAATCCTGAAGCATGTCATCAAGAATATGGATAGCTCATACTATGTGCACATATTTCTGAGGATTGTAGCCATGCTCAACTTCAATTATGAAACCATCAGTACTACAAAACCACTCCAAGTAAAATATTTGAAGCGAGGGTTCATATCTAAAATTATTTAATGTAGAACACCATTACTTATAACAATATCATACATATATAGGTTCCAGAGATCCCTTACCTTCACCATATCCTTAGTATGTATAAAAATTTTTGCTTTTTGGAGTTGATCAATAATCATACATATCATATTCATACCACTTTGAATCCAAGTTATCCCAATCAAAATGTCCACATCTATCAAATATAATTTTCATAGTGGAATGGGTAAAGTTTATATAAAATCAACAGTCCTGTGATTTTCTTCCTTGATTCTCAGATAAAAATGATATTGAGACACAACATGAAAAATTTATTTTCTTATTATTATCCAACAGTAATGTTATATTAGGTCATTATACATATTAGTATCTCTAGGGATCATGAAAAGAATTGTTCAGTTACTATTTTCCCTCAATTCTTGTCTTCGGTCTATGGTAATAACCATCCAATAATTGGAGCATAGAATTTCGTCAGGACACTAAGACCACCCTCTCAAGGTATCCATACTATTTTAATTATATATAAAGTTCTAACAATCCACACGCATATCTTGTAAAAGTAAAATATTACCATCCATAAATAACTTGTCCAGTGAATAATGAAGGCAAAAATAACTATAATCTCCACCATCATCAAATAACAACACAATAAACAAACCCATCAATCACGACTCTACCCAGATTCCTTCACTTCCTAAGATCTAAATTTTATGATCAAAGAATTACATACCACCTTTATTTTCGAATGGGTGTACCCAATATCAAATTCAATGTTCAGAAAGTGATCCTCCAATTGCCTTTGTGTAAATTTTAGATCCCTTCGAGTGATGATATACTTTAGAATCTTATGGTTGTAATAGACTATAAACCATTCCCCAATGAGGTCGTGGGGCTGTATCTAAAGATCATGCATCAAAAATACTAACTCAAAAACATGAATATTGAATTTCATCTCATGAGGGCATAAATGATGAGAGATATAGTGTACAACATGTCTACATTGCATCAGATATTGATCCAAACCCCAACATTAGGCATCATAGTAATCATCATATCAAAAATTAGAATCCAGGAGAATCAATAATGGACATGTAGTTGATATTAGGTTTTACACGTTGAATGATACCATACACTGATCACTCTAAAAGAACTTTACACCCTAAATGTTTAACGTTTTCATATTAAATGTAAACATAGACAAGTTTTGAACAAATTGAATGAAATAACTAACCAATTATAATTAACTATGGCTCTTAAACACATTTCATGGTTTCCCTAAATACATTAAAACTCAAATATTCATTGGACACATTATAAAAAACATAAAAGAAATATCTTGGCCCATAAATTTCACTTCCTGAATCAAAAACTGACATTATAAAAGATTTATATATAGATGATTATTTAATATTATTCAACAGATGAATATCAAATACACATTTTGGTATTATTGTGAGTTGGAATAACCAGGGATTTCATCCAAAAAATAACCAAGAAGGAATCCATGATCCGGTGAAATATTTGATTCACAAATTCCATAAACACTACATAATAATTGGTATAGATGAAAAACTTGACCAAATACACTTAATTCATGTATCAAATCTTAACATTGTCTGATGAATATCTTTCCATCAGACCATTAACTGATGGTACCCAAGTATTATATCAATATTTTAAACCCACCAGGCTCAATTGAGCTGATAAATAAGGTCATAAATATTAAGCAAGTAATAATTTTTCTTAACATTCATCAAGTTAATATTTTAATAATTAACACAACGTTAGAGACTCATATCCACATCTTTTGTTAAATAAAATAGAAATAAACAATGTGAAATTCTAGGGAAAATTCTTCCCATAGCCTCAAGATCCCAAAAATAATCCTTTAATTCTATCAATTCAGTGGGCTCCACTTAGTATGACTCCAAAGAGATGGGACTAATCCCAAAAAGAATAAATATAGAAAGATAAATATTCCTCTAGGGTGGTAACCAGTAGAAATATTGTGGGGAAGTGTTGGGATTCTCACAAATCACTTCTAGAAAATGGCCACTATGATTTTGATCAATAACATTGCGAAACATTTCTGATATTTATCATGAGATACCATCTACTATAGGTAAATGGGAACATGTCACACATATCTAGATTTTCACTCATAGTGAAATACATTAGTGAATCCATCATAAGAAATTAATTTTACCCAATAATTATATTTATCGATATAGTACTTATAGATATTTATTGAATCCATTTTAGTGATATGATCAATGATTTTAGGATCACGAACTAAAAATTACCATATGGTTTCATAATAAGTGATCATCACTCTAAATTCCAAAATTCTAAAACCATATTCCACCATCCTTCCAAAGGGATGTGAAAGGGTGATCATGAAGGAATAACCTCTAATCACAAACCCCACATGTTGAAAAGAATTCATTATATAAAGGAATGATTTCACTAGTATCAAATAATGTCGTAACCATAGAAGATTTTATAAATATTGTACATCTCATTATAGTTGGTCGTTCCCCTGAATGCCCTACTACCACTATCATGACCCAACCAAATGTGTCCTATGCTGTGACTCCCCAATCCCAAATATAATATGATTTGGTATGGTAAATACACAGAGTATTAATGTAACTAAAATGGATGGCCTTAGCCTAAGTACCTATAAACAATCACACATCATTAATCACATACAAAGTTGAAATGTAAAAACAACTGAACAACCATGAATTAATATAACTAAATCTCAAAACTTTTGTAAGACATGAAATAATGGAAATTAAAACTGGTCAAATACAAGTCCACCACCAATACTCTAAAATAATGTCAAACATGAAAGTAAATAAGGGATTGTTGTCAATGTATCATAGGAACACACTTCTTTTTGTCCAGAATCCCAAAGAACTATCTGGTCATAGTCCATCGGGAACTCTTTCAAAAGGTCAATCATATATTCAATACAAAACATGTGTGGGAAAAGACTGTTTTTGGGTTAGTATAACAATAAAAATTTGTACACCTCGAAACCACAAAGCGTACAAAAAAATAATACATTCAACCTACACAAGAATATGACTAAAGCGCATTTAACAATAATATCCAAATATTGTCCATTAAGAGACATATTCTTGATTAAATGTCTAAACAATAATGCTAGCCTAATATTATATCTTGAAGGTTCCATGAAGCACTTGTCCAAGAGAACACACTTCATGAGTCTGAATGCACTGATAACATCTATCCAAGACGTAATGCTCATAGTGTCGCTTCATAGGATGTACACAATAAAAGCCATAATATATATGATGCATATATAATGATCACTCCCAAGTCCATACGGTATACCAAAAGCACAATATAAATTAATCCACTATGTAGAGTATAAGTGCCCATATAGGTTTTTTCACGATAATGATTAGAAATCTACATAGGGTACAAAGATGAATAGATAATCTCACTTCAGGTCTAATAGAAGGATCCCAAAAACTCCATCCACGTAGTCCTAATAAAGGGATCATTATACTATTTGTAGGAGGTGATTATATACTAATCCTCAGGGAATGGATATGATGAACGTACCCTATCAAATATTCCATAATAAGGATGAAAATTGATCCAATGCAACATCAAGAATATAAATGATGTATATTTGGGGTACATTCAATGTACATTCGACCCATGGACCTACCAACATAAATTGAATCATGTCTATATCCATGTAAATGTACAAAATATGATTTTACCTATGTACTTATGCCTGTGTACCAATACATTTATTCACCCATGTATATCCTCTGTAGGTCAGGTATGTGGGATGAAAATGGTGCACTTTTTCCAATGTATTCCAACATGTATCTGTGTACCAGATAAGGTACACACCAAGAAATTGGGGAGAGATAGTACACCATGTGAAAATGTCTCACTCCATGTGATCCTTAATTTTCTCCCAAACCATCTCCACTTCTTGAATGTACCCACACACTGTGTAATCCCATATGCTATGTCATGTGGATCCTGTTTTTCAATAAACCATATTTATTCATTGAAATCCCACTCTGTTTATACCAGGAAATCTGACTAGTAACTATTTTGACATCAAGGGTCTATTTTGGAATAACCATTCTATGAACAATTTCCTGATCCGAGACCTCTGATCCATTTGAATATCAGCCTAATTCATCATTCTTAGTTGAATAATGAAAACACAAAATAAGGTATCGAAAAAACAATGATAGGCCACTCCATCAATTATTTCAGATCAATAATTTCTTGTCAATACAAAATCTAAAATATCATTCATTACTCAAAGAAATCAGTGTGCAAAAAAATATTCATCAAGGTATGTCAAACCGCGGTCCAAACAAAGAATGACCATGATGAATGGATAATCAAGGAAGAAAATCCCAATAATAATCATTAAGAATGGACCTAACTCCAAGATCATGTCAACATAAATTCATTTCCATTAGAAATATTTATTTAGAGATTAGAATTTAATCACAAATAACGTTATCCCAAAATAAATCTGTAAAATGAACCCATCCTGAATGGCGACCGAAGCACGAATCCATCTATTAGGTGATTGATTCATTTTCATCATAGGAATTATGAATCGAGAAATAATACATTTTAAAAAATTTAATACATTAATTTTGATTGAATTCTTATGAATAAAAATGTGACATCATTATTGGTAGAGAGATCCTATGATTCTATTGTACATTGATCACTGATCCGTGATCTGATGGAGGTTCGGCTAAGATAGAACCTACAATTATATCTCCAAGGGTTCTCCAATAGATTTAGGATTAAGGGGCTCACCCTGTAATTCCATAATAATTGTTTACATAAAGAAAAATAAAATTTTGTGTCAATCAAATAAAAACAAAACAATTCATTCAATTATTTTATTCATTTTCACACTTGTGATGACTTTTTACAAACACAAATCATCAATAAACGTTATGTTTCACCTAGGGTTAACACCATTTTCTAAACCCAATAGTTCCCTTGTATTTTTATCCATTCCCCTATTTTTATGTCATTATAAATTTTTAGGAAAATTGGTTGTTTATGAAATTTAATATATATAATATATTTAATATACTTTAAACATTTATTTCAGGAACATCAGGCCTCAGAATTTCACATCATCTTAATTCATAGTCTCATAAATAATCCATACAACATCCAAAAATAATACATGATAATTTGTAGAGATTACATTTTCTTCACCTAGGGGATTTAAATCCCAAAAACCCAAATAGTCTCTACATAAAGATAGATGGTTACTAAGATTGAATCTGAGCCTCTCACTCACATGTGTTCTCTAGAAGATTGTTGTGAAGCCACCAAACACGAACTAATGAAATATATCACCGATGAAGGATCCTATCCATATGATCCTTGATCTATATTGGTTACTCTACAATGGGAACTCCATCATCGATGTCCAGATCACCCCAATGGATAACATGTGATAGATCAGGCACATACCTCATCAACTATGACACATGGAATAAATCATGTACCTGGACTAAGTAATGTTGTATAACAAAGTGGTATGCCACCTCTATAACTCTAAAAAGTATCTGGAAATGGCTAATGAATCTCAGATATGTCTCGGTACTGAAGGGAAATATATATTATCCAAATCGAAGTGAAACCCATTGGAACATGTGGCCTCCTTACTCAAAATCGAAAGGCCTTATTCTTCTGTCTGCATAAGACATCTGATTGATATGTACTTATCTTCTCCTAGATGATGTGCACCGTATCTACAGTATCATGAACAAAATTTGGGCCTATAAGTCATAACTCTGTAGGTTAATTCCCTTAATGCGGGGATCTATAGGGTCTCCTATACAAAGCCTCGAACGGTTCCATACTGATGGTGGAATGGTAAGTTTTATTATCAATTTCATGTCTTCCACCCAATAATGGAATAACATAAACATGAAATCCAAAAATAATTCATGAAATACATGTATAGCCCACTTTTTTTAGCCATCATCTGGGGGGAATGATGTGCTCAAACATAACTGATTCCCAAATGCCTCTTACAACATCATCCCAAACTGGGATTTGAAGTGACAATCGCTATTATAAATGTTATTTTTGGAAACTCTGTGGACTCAGAAAATATTCTACACATATAGGAGTCTCAATCCCTTTACTGAACTCTGCTTCCAAATAGCTATGAGATGGCACGACATGGTGAGTCAGCCTATGATCACCCAGATGGAATTTTATTCCCAAATGTATGTGTTAACTAAGTCATTATTTTTGTGGATATCTCATCCCACTTCCACTCTAGAACCTCTTTGTGGTGAGCTAAACCTTCTAGAACGTGGTTCTTATCAATTACTTGCTAACAAGTCAATCATCAGGATATAAACACTGCAACACTCTCCATAATTATTCTCTATAAAAACTGACATTAGAGGTCTAAGTATATCATTTACATTCCATTATATACCACCAAACGAGATGTATGAAATTAAATATTAACATCATCATGCAATGTCATGATAACCCCTATTTTTCCTTTAAAAAGAACGATAGGCTCCCTACCTTCATAAAATCCATCATGAGCATGTCGAGTGGATATAGAAAAATATAGGGTATCATAGTCATCATACCTATGATATTCCTCCCTAATTGTATATGTAGGTGTGAAAACCATCGACTGGAGGTATGATTCACTATCTTCATCCATAGAGGATATTTGAAATGATGGGAACTTCTCTGAAACATTTTTCAGAAACTATGAACAAGATCTCCTGCTAAGAGATTCCACTTCCATGTTACCCTTCCCTGTAGTATATACAATTTAAAAATAGATATCATTGAATAACTCTATCCACCTCCTCTTATTTATGTTAATATTATTGTTAGAGAACATATATATGAGACTCTTGTTGTCAAAATAGATTATGATCTGCATTCTAATCATGTACATTCTCCACATATTTTGTGCGAAGATGTTAGGTCCACTAGGCTGAATACCCTGAGAGGGGGGGTGAATCAGGGTATGACTAATTAAAAATTAAACCCCGTTCTGATCTTGTTTCACTGTTAAGAAAAACACTCTTCTCTCTCTTTCCTGCCGCACAATATAAACAGCAAGTAAAGCAAGCACATGACACAACAATTTTAATTGGTTTACCGCTAAGGGAAACGTCCAATGAGCATACGTCGACAGGTTTCCGGTCGTACCAAGTCCACAAAACTTTACTAGCTCTGGATTACAATATTCGGGCTAGATCAGTTATATGCCCAGGCTCACTGTCTTTACAATGTTTAGGGTCATCTCACTACTTTTAACACCCCGAGCTTCCACGATACGCTTCTCATTCAATAATAAAATAGCTTGCATTGTACGCAACTTCGAGTTCTAAAACATCGCGAAAAATCAAAGTAGCCGTTATGAATAGTAATAACCACTTTTTAAAATTATAGAAATTTTATATTTCAAAATGGACTTCATTTTTGTATTCCTAATATTGAAATTAGCCTATGTTGAATTTTTTGTAATTTTCTGAGAACTTCAATATTTTTATGAATAGTGAAAAATACTTAAAACAACTTTTTTAATCAAAATAATTCATAGTGATAAATTATACTATTGAGTGGTTTTAGAGTATAATTAGAATATATTTTTACCATTTTATCCAATGGTGGTCATTAGAATTAATTTAACATTGAAATTGGACATAAACAATTGCCAATCTTTTGATATAAATTGTTTCTTAAAAACACGCTATTTGTTGTGACAGCGGGAATTAATTATAAAATTAATTAATGCAACTAATATGTTTGGAATTTTGTAAAATAGAAATCATTTTTGAATTCGTAATATCAATTATAGCTTAGGGTGAAATTTTGGCTTTATTCTGAAAAACTTCAATTTTTGATGAATAGTGAAACCACTAAGTGGTTGTTAAAAACTGATTTTTCGTTAAAATGAAATATTACCACTTCTGTGATTTGATTTTCAAAAATCCGACATACATGGTTATCATTAAGAATTAAAATGTGGTTCAATGAGATTAAAATAATTTTTTGGTGAATAGTAACTTTTAAG
Source organism: Viscum album (assembly GCA_963277665.1). NCBI lineage: Eukaryota > Viridiplantae > Streptophyta > Magnoliopsida > Santalales > Viscaceae > Viscum > Viscum album. Next base: position 566,955,701 of record OY728119.1, read on the forward strand.
TTCTTAATCGCGATTAGAGGTAATTAGTGTAGTTTAAGGTACAAATAATGTTATAATAATATGAGATGAGCATGACACTTGTCCTACTCCTATTGGATGAGTCATGGCCGACCAAGACAACCCATGGGTCAACTTGGGGACCCCATGGAGCCACTTTAGTTAGAAAATGACATAAATAACTTTTATTTAATGTTAAAGTAAAAAATGACACGAACATAAAATGTTTTACTAAAACAATTTTTACGTGGGGTTACACAAGTCCAAATTTTTATTATAAATATTCATTAGAAAGATAAAACGATTTCCTACATCATAGTATTTTGCTTATAATTTTTAGACATTAAATAAATTAAATTATTTATGACATCATGATGATGCAGTGATGACCTCATTATTTAACGATTTAAATAAAATGGGAAGATAATGCAAAATACAAGGCTTACACTTGTCCAAAGCCAATTGGATGAGGAGATTTCGAACCCTTATCACCTTAGCCTCGAATTATATAAGTGTGGGACCTTTAGAATCCGAAAAGCATTGTGAAATAATGTAACATTTCAATCTTTCCAAAAGTGCCCCTCCTCTCCACTTATAAAAGGCCCCCACCTCTCCCACCTCATTTAAACTTTCAAGACATTTGGCTCGGCCAACCTCTGCCCAAATACTCTCCCAACTTCCTCCCTTACTCCTAGAAGCCTCAATTTGGGCATAACTCATCCCAAGGAAGCCATTGGCTCAAATCAAAAAGAGTTACCCGATTTTGAGGTAATGTCTTTTCTAATGTTGTTTTGTTTTATTTTTCTTCTCCAACCCCCTAAAATCTTTTTATTCATTTCTTTTGTAACAACACCAGTATCCTCAATATACTAGGATGTTGTTATAAGAAGGATTCGAGATACACTTACACACACCTACATCTAATGGTTAAAGAACATACGGTTTCTGTGGATGGCGAATTTCTGCCTCACGAAACGATGATTGTTCAACACTCATATAACACCTTCAAAGGTGGACATTAAGATGTCACTATATTTATATATGATATATAATGTTTTTATGTTTTACTTATGCTTCTTTATTTTTCATTTGTGTCTTACCTTTATGGCTTCCATTATGGGTATACGCGATATCTTCATTTTAGGAAGTGCGGACTACCGCCCCCTCAAAGTGATTTGAATCGTTAATGCCATATGTGGGATGTTTAAAGGATGGAGTAAATGGTATTATACACTATATTATACTGGAATTATATTATACATTTATATCATTATGATTTAGTTCCATTAAATATGAAATTCAAATGAAAGTAGCGTTCATGCGTACGTACGGCTTACCGTCTCCATGAACGGTGCATTTCATTTCTTACCTCTAAATGTTACGTAATATTATAAATGAATGTATATACTGGTTATATAAGATATATATGACATCTAAATCATGAATATAATTCTGGATATAATGGATATTTCACCACATAAACAACTTGTAATTATAAGAAGCTTATTGTTGACTCAAGTACCAAAGATCGACAAAACGACCGTTATTAACTTAAATAATTACATAATGTTCATATCATTGTAATAAGTGGTATAATAAGGATAATGAAATTGAAAATGGTTCTTAATAAGGTATATATTAACTCTAGTTTATTATTCAGGAGGTTAAAGTATGGTTGAGTCAAGTCAGACACGAGGTAAGGGAATTTCTTAACCCAACTTCCATTCTTTGGGTTAATCTCCTACTTTCAAATTATGTCATGATATTGTTATGTCATATCTTGTATTTGTACTTTATTTATGTGTAATTATAGTGAATACACATAATAGATATATTTTATTTAAATGATATTTGTAAGGGAATTTCATAACCCAACTTCCATTCTTTGGGTTAATCTCCTACTTTCAAATTATGTCATGATATTATTATGTCCTATTTTGTATTTTTACTTTCTTTATGTGTACCTATAGTGAATACACATAATAGATCTATTTTATTTTAAAAAATGATCTTTTTAAGGACTTCGTCTCAATCTCCTTTCATTGTGGCATATTTGGTTTTATACACAACCTTCTTTTATACGATGTATAAACCCCTTTGACTTTTACGTTTATTCAAAAGGAATATTTTTTTATACGAAGCGTTTTGCTAAACGACAAAAGGGAATGTTTTTCTTTCCGTACTTATGCGGCGACAACGACTTCTCCGCCGCCGTGACCATTATTTGAGTTTCGGCTTCCTCTACAAGCCATCATTTTCTTTTTTAATGAAAAATAAATACAAAGTTTTAACATTCTTTTGGTATTGAAAATGGTTTTGAAAGCATTTTTATTATAACAATGTGTTGTATTGATATCTTGTGATTTAAATGTGGAAATTTTATGTTTCCTTTATGCATGTTTTATGTGATACGATTATGTTATGGTTTATGATATGTTTAAACCTATTCATATGAGGAATGTATTGGACTTAATAAGTGACGGGTGGAGCCCGCTATAGCTCCTCGATGCATCGGTAGGTCTCATGAGACAACTAGACGTGGAATTGGCCGAGGCCCTTTCCCAATTTGATTTATGGTTTTGGCCGAGGCCTTAATCATTTTAGATGTCTTGGCCGAGGCCTTGACAAAATGTTTCAGAATGTCCGGCATTATACATTCCCTCATTATGAAAGTGGTTATTGATATTTCATGTGATTATTCGACCAGTAGAATATCCATGTGAAGAAGAGAATGGCATTATCTCATTTTACTTTTTCCATATTATGTTGAAGTTCATGTTTAAAAGGCTTTTGTTTTAGTTATACATTGCCTTAAATGTTAATGTTTATTTATGAAAGCTTCCGCATTATTGTTATCCTTACTGAGCATCTGAGCTCACCCCTTTCAATGTTTTAATGTTTTCAAGGATGTGAAGAAGTATTTTATGAATGACCTGCAGGGATAGTCAGAAGAGGATATGAGTGTGGACTATGGAGACTTTGTTATTGTAGTTTTTCACTTTATGATGTAATGTAACGTTTACGAATGTATCTAGTGTTTCCAAGGCTACTAAACTAATCGGTCTTTCGAGACTTGATCTTTTGTGATCATGCCAATGTTACGAAGTAATGCACCGACTCTGGGTAGCTGGGGTCGGGGCGTTACAGTTGGTATCACAGGCAGTTTAGTACTAACCTTGGAAGCTAGATTTAGATAAACTCTAATTAGAGCACATAGCCCAAAGATAGACTTTGAGGATTAGTATAGACGAACTTCCTAGAATTTTGGTATTATAGAGATGTTATGAGTTTTCCGAGCAATACATCCCTGTCTGGATACGAGCAGGTAGAGGCGGCTCTGGCACAGATGTACCTAGGGGTAAAACCCGAAAACACCGCTTTGAGCTAGACTCGAACGGGAACTGGTGCACGACAACGGGCCTTGCTGCACTCTTGGTTACGACACTCCCGGGGGATATGCTTAGGATAATTCTCATTTTATTTACAAACCACTATGAAGGGTTATGAGTATATACTTCCTCAAAGAAAACATTTCTTTTTATGATTATGGATTATATCCATAAATAGTTCAATTTATGTAAAGTGTTTTACAAGTATGGAATTATGTATTTTGATTCATAAACTAATCTAGTTTATGCCATTGTTTAGAAATGGCGCCTAGTAGAAGGAATGGAAACCGTATCAATGCACGAACTCCGTGTAGGGATTGCCCTCCTGATCAAGATAATTATTGTGGATCTGGAGATACAACTGGTGCTGATCAACTTATTACCATACTTGGACAACTCACTCAGGTTATGAATAATAACCTTACTCGTATGGAGCACCCTGATCCGCAACGTGGAGGATCAATGCTAGACCATTTCATGAGGCAACAACCACCAACCTTCAATGGGAGTACAAATCCTATAGTAGCTGAGCAATGGATAAATTCCTTAGAGAAAATATTCCATGCCTTGGGGAGTAGTGAAAGGGAGAAGGTTGTCATGGCAGTTTACCGCCTCACTGGAGATGCCGATCAGTGGTGGTCGCTGATTCAAAACACAAAGGAAGATGATGACGTATCGAATATGGAATGGAGGGAGTTCAAAGATCTTTTCTTAGAAAAATACTTTCCTCGTGACCATCGAGCAGATATGGAAAGGCAATTTCTGAGTCTGAGGCAGAAGGAGGATGATAATGTCGCAAAGTATGAGGCTAACTTTACAAGGTTAGCGAGGCATGCTACCGATTATATACGTAACCCAAGGAGTAAGATTGATCGTTTCTTTGATGGGTTAAAACCATTTCTCCGTCGAGCTTTGGTATCACAATCCTTCTCATCATACGAAGATATTGTCTCGTGTGCTATCAAGACAGAAAAGGAATTCTCTAAGTCTTATGACAACAATGTAAAGCAAGAGAAGAAGAGAACGGTGGAACAAGAGACAGATAAAGGGAAAAAGGGAAAGAAGGATTTTCCATTATGTGATAATTGTGGGAAGAATCACCCTGGTACTTGTCTAAAAGGAATGGGAGTTTGTTATAAATGTGGAGAAAAGGGTCACCAGGCTCGTGATTGCAAGGGAAAGAAAGAGGCTATTAAAGTTGAATGCTACAATTGTAGAGAAATGGGTCATTATGCAAATGAATGTCCTAAGCGTCAAGGAAACTTACCTCAGAAAAGGCCAAGGGATCAAGGACAATCTTATGCTGTTACTACAGTTGAAGCAGAATAACTAATGTATTGGTGCTTTTGGACTCAAGGATTATATTCTGGTTATAAGAATAATGTAATATATATATAAGGATTGTACTGCAGTACTTGTTAATTTCAGTAAGGTTTTAATATGATTAAGGTAATCATATTTTTAGTATGTGACAATAAGAGAAACTTTTCTTTGTTTGGGGAATCTGATGTTACAATTGATTTCGGAATTTAGAGACCTTTTAGAGAAAGTCTGGATGAAGGTATTTTGGATAACTATAAAGGTTGGAGTGGATTAAGTTGAAATTTGGATAGTACTGTTTAAGGTTAAAAAATTTATGAAGATTATTTTTGGAATAGTATAGTACTATATTTTTAGGAAAAGGACAACCTGCAGGGTGGGGAATAACCCGTCGCGTCGGACAAAGCTGCAGGAATCGAACCCACAACCATAGTGCGACAAGCCTTTATTTCCTACCACTAGCCTACAGGAAGTCCCTGGTTATTACAAAATAGTTTTACTAATCTAAATAGTATGTGTTAAAATTTTGAACCTTATACAATTAGGATAAATAGAATATTTTTGAGTTCTGTTACCATTTGGAGTAAAAGTTGGGTTTGTGGTAAAAATTTATTAACGAATGAAAGTATACATAACAAGTATGTATATTCCCTTACGTTCTTAGTAAATCTCATAAATAAATTCCTCAACATTATAAAAGGTAACTTAAAACAAAAATGTTGTCGGTTAACTTTTCCAACTGGGGATTCAATGACCGTTTAACCAATCACAAGTTTGTGATTTTCTTATGGTTAAACTTTCTCCTAATCCTGTTTTCTATAACTCTCCATCAGACCTTGATCGTTTGTCTTTCTTCCATATCCATATTTTCATAGAATCCTAGAATGGGCTATATCGGGTGACCTTTTTACTTATCTTGCTTTCTTTTAATGTTATATATTTATTAACCTTATTTCCGATGTGGGTTATCCTCAAAGGTATTTTCTCTTTTCAACCTTTTATTTTCCAAGAAAAATTTCAAATTGCGAGGACGCAATTTATTGAAGGAGGGGAGAATGTAACACCCCGAGCTTCCACGATACGCTTCTCATTCAATAATACAATAGCTTGCATTGTACGCAACTTCGAGTTCTAAAACATCGCGAAAAATCAAAGTAGCCGTTATGAATAGTAATAACCACTTTTTAAAATTATAGAAATTTTATATTTCAAAATGGACTTCATTTTTGTATTCCTAATATTGAAATTAGCCTATGTTGAATTTTTTGTAATTTTCTGAGAACTTCAATATTTTTATGAATAGTGAAAAATACTTAAAACAACTTTTTTAATCAAAATAATTCATAGTGATAAATTATACTATTGAGTGGTTTTAGAGTATAATTAGAATATATTTTTACCATTTTATCCAATGGTGGTCATTAGAATTAATTTAACATTGAAATTGGACATAAACAATTGCCAATCTTTTGATATAAATTGTTTCTTAAAAACACGCTATTTGTTGTGACAGCGGGAATTAATTATAAAATTAATTAATGCAACTAATATGTTTGGAATTTTGTAAAATAGAAATCATTTTTGAATTCGTAATATCAATTATAGCTTAGGGTGAAATTTTGGCTTTATTCTGAAAAACTTCAATTTTTGATGAATAGTGAAACCACTAAGTGGTTGTTAAAAACTGATTTTTCGTTAAAATGAAATATTACCACTTCTGTGATTTGATTTTCAAAAATCCGACATACATGGTTGTCATTAAGAAGTAAAATGTGGTTCAATGAGATTAAAATATTTTTTTGGTGAATAGTAACTTTTAAGTTCTTAATCGCGATTAGAGGTAATTAGTGTAGTTTAAGGTACAAATAATGTTATAATAATATGAGATGAGCATGACACTTGTCCTACTCCTATTGGATGAGTCATGGACGACCAAGACAACCCATGGGTCAACTTGGGGACCCCATGGAGCCACTTTAGTTAGAAAATGACATAAATAACTTTTATTTAATGTTAAAGTAAAAAATGACACAAACATAAAATGTTTTACTAAAACAATTTTTAAGTGGGGTTACACAAGTCCGAATTTTGATTATAAATATTAATTAGAAAGCTAAAAAGATTTCCTACATCATAGTATTTTTCTTATAATTTTTAGACATTAAATAAATTAAATTATTTATCACATCATGATGATGCAGTGATGACCTCATTATTTAACGATTTAAATAAAATGGGAAGATAATGCAAAATCCAAGGCTTACACTTGTCCAAAGCCAATTTGATGAGGAGAGTTAGAACCCTTATCACCTTAGCCTCGAATTATATAAGTGTGGGACCTTTAGAATCCGAAAAGCATTGTGAAATAATGTAACATTTCAATCTTTCCAAAAGTGCCCCTCCTCTCCACTTATAAAAGGCCCCCACCTCTCCCACCTCATTTAAACTTTCAAGCCATTTGGCTCGGCCAACCTCTGCCCAAATACTCTCCCAACTTCCTCCCTTACTCCTAGAAGCCTCACGTTGGGCAGAACTCTTCCCAAGGAAGCCATTGGCTCAAATCAAAAAGAGTTACCCGATTTTGAGGTAATGTCTTTTCTAATGTTGTTTTGTTTTATTTTTCTTCTCCAACCACCTAAACTCTTTTTATTCATTTCTTTTTTAACAACACCAGTATCCTCAATATACTAGGATGTTGTTATAAGAAGTATTCGAGCTACACTTACACACACCTACATCTAATGGTTAAAGAACATACGGTTTCTGTGGATGGCGAATTTCTGCCTCACGAAACGATGATTATTCAACACTCATATAACACCTTCAAAGGTGGCCATTAAGATGTCACTATATTTATATATGATATATAATGTGTTTATGTTTTACTTATGCTTCTTTATTTTTCATTTGTGTCTTACCTTTATGGCTTCCATTATGGGTATACGCGATATCTTCATTTTAGGAAGTGCGGACTACCGCCCCCTCAAAGTGATTTGAATCGTTAATGCCATATGTGGGATGTATAAAGGATGGAGTAAATGGTATTATACACTATATTATACTGGAATTATATTATACATTTATATAATTATGATTTAGTTCCATTAAATATGAAATTCAAATGAAAGTAGCGTTCATGCGTACGTACGGCTTACCGTCTCCATGAACGGTGCATTTCATTTCTTACCTCTAAATGTTACGTAATATTATAAATGAATGTATATACTGGATATATAAGATATATATGACATCTAAATCATGAATATAATTCTGGATATAATGGATATTTCACCACATAAACAACTTGTAATTATAAGAAGCTTATTGTTGACTCAAGTACCAAAGATCGACAAAATGACCGTTATTAACTTAAATAATTACATAATGTTCATATCATTGTAATAAGTGATATAATAAGGATAATGAAATTGAAAATGGTTCTTAATAAGGTATATATTAACTCTAGTTTATTATTCAGGAGGTTAAAGAACGGTTGAGTCAAGTCAGACACGAGGTAAGGGAATTTCTTAACCCAACTTCCATTCTTTGGGTTAATCTCCTACTTTCAAATTATGTCATGATATTGTTATGTCATATCTTGTATTTGTACTTTATTTATGTGTAATTATAGTGAATAAACATAATAGATATATTTTATTTAAATGATATTTGTAAGGGAATTTCTTAACCCAACTTCCATTCTTTGGGTTAATCTCCTACTTTCAAATTATGTCATGATATTATTATGTCCTATTTTGTATTTTTACATTCTTTATGTGTACCTATAGTGAATACACATAATAGATCTATTTTATTTTAAAAAATGATCTTTTTAAGGACTTCGTCTCAATCTCCTTTCATTGAGGCATATTTGGTTTTATACACAACCTTCTTTTATACGATGTATAAACCCCTTTGACTTTTACGTTTATTCAAAAGGAATCTTTTTTTATACGAAGCGTTTTGCTAAACGACAAAAGGGAATGTTTTTCTTTCCGTACTTATGCGGCGACAACGACTTCTCCACCGCCGTGACCATTATTTGAGTTTCGGCTTCCTCTACAAGCCATCATTTTCTTTTTTAATGAAAAATAAATACAAAGTTTTAACATTCTTTTGGTATTGAAAATGGTTTTGAAAGCATTTTTATTATAACAATGTGTTGTATTGATATATTGTGATTGAAATGTGGAAATTTTATGTTTCCTTTATGCATGTTTTATGTGATACGATTATGTTATGGTTTATGATATGTTTAAACCTATTCATATGAGGAATGTATTGGACTTAATAAGTGACGGGTGGAGCCCGCTATAGCTCCTCGATGCATCGGTAGGTCTCATGAGACAACTAGACGTGGAATTGGCCGAGGCCCTTTCCCAATTTGATTTATGGTTTTGGCCGAGGCCTTAATCATTTTAGACGTCTTGGCCGAGGCCTTGACAAAATGTTTCAGAATGTCCGGCATTATACATTCCCTCATTATGAAAGTGGTTATTGATATTGCATGTGATTATTCGACCAGTAGAATATCCATGTGAAGAAGAGAATGGCATTATCTCATTTTACTTTTGCCATATTATGTTGAAGTTCATGTTTAAAAGGCTTTTGTTTTAGTTATACATTGCCTTAAATGTTAATGTTTATTTATGAAAGCTTCCGCATTATTGTTATCCTTACTGAGCATCTGAGCTCACCCCTTTCAATGTTTTAATGTTTTCCAGGATGTGAAGAAGTATTTTATGAATGACCTGCAGGGATAGTCAGAAGAGGATATGAGTGTGGACTATGGAGACTTTGTTATTGTATTTTTTCACTTTATGATGTAATGTAACGTTTACGAATGTATCTAGTGTTTCCAAGGCTACTAAACTAATCGGTCTTTCGAGACTTGATCTTTTGTGATCATGCCAATGTTACGAAGTAATGCACCGACTCTGGGTAGCTGGGGTCGGGGCGTTACACTACTTTCCTAAGGGTCACTCCCTATTTCTCTCTCTCTGGCTCACTTCCAGTGGAAAGGATCACCTACTTCCTCTTGCTAAGCTCACTACTCTGTGAAGGGATTCACTCACAGTTTATAGACCTGTAGGTCTCTTCATTTGCATGAATTAATGCATCCTTAATTGTAGAGAGATGCTCTGTTAAAGTCCCACTTTCATCCAATGATGAATACCCCTTTGCCTCTGACCACTGGGCAACTACCTTTGGAAGGTACCATCGCAAAGCACCCTACTTCGCGAAGCTCCCAATTTCGTGAAGCTCAAACAAGCCTTCGCGAAGCTCCTGCCTTTTCGTGAATCTCTATCGCGAAGCACTTTCGCGAAGCTCAATCTGTCACAAAGCAACGTACCTCGCGAAGCTGACTAAGCCAACGCGGAGCTCGCAGGTTTCGTGGAGCAAGAATAGCCGCCATGAAGCACCTCTTTCGTGAAGCGCACTGGCTCTGTGAAGGGAAATTTTACATGGTTCACCGCTAAGGGCTACGTCCAAGGAGCATACGCCGACAGGTTTCCAGTCGTACCAAGTCCACTAAACTTCACTAGCTGTGGATTACAATGTTTGGGCTAGATCACTTCTATGCCCAGGCTCACTGCCTTTACAATGTTTAGGGTCAGCACACTGCTTTCCCAATGGTCACTCCCTGTTTCTCTCTCTCTGGCTCACTGTCGGTGGAGAGGATCACCTTCTTCCTCTTCCTATGCTCACTACTCCGTGAAGGGATTAACTCATAGTTTATAGACCTGTAGGTCTCTTCATTTGCATGAAGTAATGCATCCTTAACTGTAGATATATTCTCTGTTAAAGTCCAACTTTCATCCACTGATGAATATCCATTTGCCTCTGACCACTGGGCAACTACCTCTGGAAAGTACCTTCGCAACGCACCCTACGTCGTGAAGCTCCCAATTTCGTGAAGCTCAAACAAGCCTTTGTGAAGCTATTGCCTTTTTGCGAAGCTCTCTCGCGAAGCACTTTCGTGAAGCTGAAGCCTTCGTAAAGCAACAAACCTCACGAAGCTGACTAAGCCAACTCGGAGCTCGCAGGTTTCGCGGAGCTACAACAGCCGCCGTGAAGCACCTCTTTCGTGAAGCACACTGGCTCCGTGAACCACCTTCGCAAATCAAGAGCAAAGGATTTTCTCAGAAAATTCTCTCTACTTCTCTTGAGGGGGTCGACCTCTATTTATAGGAGATTCCACCGACCCTCAAACTTTCCGCGCGAATTCAACCCCACGTCATCTCAAATCGCGATGCTCGAAAGTTTCAGCCGGAATTCTGTCCAAATCGCGAAGCACCATGGCAATTATCCATTCGCGGAGCTTGACGTAGTTGCGAAGAATCACCGTCAACTTACATTCGCGCCATCACCGCGATTCTCCCTCACAAAGCCCTTCACTGCCGCGATGCGCTTCAGCCTCTGCCATTCGCGAAGCTTGACGTAATTGCGAAGACTCACCGCCTCCATTCTTCTGGTCTTCGCAATTTCCAAACCATGAATCCCATCTTCGCGAAAATCATGCCTTTTCCATATTAAATTATGATCTTCATGGAAATCCTATTTTCGCGATGCTCACCAAATTCCAAATTTTGGACACCAAAAATTTGGCAAACACTGGAAAACGGAGCCACCTTGCACTGCTCATTTTGTACCGCCTCCAGATTGTCCTTTCCTTTGTCATCATTTTTTGTCAACAAGGATTGTCAACAAATTCTCAGGGACTCGACAATTCTCCATGGAAACCTGCTTTGTGAACAAATACAATCTACCCAAAAATACTGCAATGTTACCATGAGGGATTTTTGCCCAACAATCTCCCCCTTTGGGTTTGTTGACAACTCTTCACAACTCTGCTCAGAATGGTTTTCTGCACTTTGATACCTCACTGAGTCTTCTTCCAGTCGCTACCACCATTCGCCTCTTGCGATTCTAATAGCGTTCAAGGATTCACTTAACACGTACTCTAAGCCCACATGAGCAATGCTCGGCGTGAGAAAGAAGAGTAGTATGAAAAGATCATCATTGAATCACTTCATGTCAAACACCAATTGTCGATTCCAACAAGATACCAATTCTTAAATTGATACCAATTTATGAACCACACTGATCCCAATTGGTGATAGCTCGACACCTTTCCACACCATTCCAACATCACCCTTCTGCTTTTATCACGATCCTCAGCTGTCGTTATTTCTATGCTTTGATCGATCACTTCTAGCATCGTCAGATTTAAAAATCTCCCCCTTTCTCATTGCTCCCCCTATCTGGCTGCTTCACCTGTCAGCTTCTCCCCGTATCAATTATGATTTACCAAATCTCTGGACTGTCTCCCCCATGAACAATTACTATTGTCACCCCCATTAACAAACCCTTTTCTCCCCCTTTTTCAACGAACCCAAAGGACATTCCTTTGCAGTCTGTAACAGAGAAGAGAACACACAGCAGCACCTTAGGTAAAAACACACCATACCTCGGGGAGAGGGGGGGTCCCGCACCCACACTATTTCAAGTGCGGGGAATCGACTGAACTCCCAAAGCCAGTAGATTCCTTTCAATAGCTTCCTTGGGTAGTGCCTTTGTAATAATGTCTGCAACATGTAGCTCTGTAGGCACATACTCCAACTTCACAATTCCCAGCTCAACCTTCTCCTTGATGAAATGATATTTGATCTCAATGTTCTTTTTCCTTGAGTGATGAACAAGATTTTTGCTAAGATTTATATCACTTGAGTTATCACACTAGATTCCGATCGGAGACTTCACTTCAACTCCCATATAATCAAGCTGCTGCTTCAACCACAATAACAGTGGGCATGCTTGAGTGGCCGCAATATACTTAGCTTCTGTGGTGCTCAATGAAATGCAATCTTGCTTCTTGATAAGCCAAGAAATACACAATCCACCAAGATAGAAAGCACCACCTAACGTTGATTTCCTATCATCCGCTGAACCGACCCAGTCTGCATCAGTATATCCCAATAACTCTGTCTGAGATTTGGTGTTATACGTCAAGCCGAAGTCCACAGTGCCCTTGATATACCGAAGTATTCCTTTTTCTGCAAGCATGTGGCTCTCCTTGGGATTACTCTGATATCTCGCTGCTTGTCATGTGGAGAAAACAATATCAGGCCTTGTTGTAGTTAAGTACAAAAAACTTCCAATAATTTTCCGGTATTCTGTGATATTAACGGCCTTCCCATCTGCATCTTTTGATAATTTCATCCGAGTGGCAACCAGAGTCTTCATCTCCTTGGAATTATCCATTCCAAACCTTCTTAAAACCTCCTTGGCATATTTGGATTGAGAAATAAAAGTTCCATTCCTTCCTTTTGTCACCTGTAGACCAAGGAAAAACGTTAGCTCTCCAATCATTGACATTTCAAACTCATTTTTCATGAATTCGAAAAACTGTCTGCACTGAGCTTCATCTGATCCACCAAAGATTATGTCATCGACATACACTTGCACCATCATCCTTTGATTACTATAGTTGCTGAAATAAAGATTTTAATCAACTCCTCCACACTGGAAACAAAGCTTCTTCAAGTACTGATTAATCCTTGAGTACCATGCCCTTGGTGCTTGTTTCAGCCCATACAACGCCTTCTTCAGCCTGCAAACTTTGTTCTCATCCTCATGAATGGGAAAACAATCTTGCTGCTCAATATACACCTCCTCTTCTAGAAAACCATTCAAGAATGAAGATTTGACATCCATCTAGAACACTTTGAACTTCCTTTTCACTACAATGGCTAGGAATAATCTTATTGTCTCCATCCTTGGAACCGGTGCAAATGTCTCATCAACATCTATTCCCTCAAATCTAGAAGTACCCCTTGCACACTAGACGTGCTTTGTCCTGAATCACTGTGCCATCTCCATTCATCTTGTTGCGATAGACCCATTTGGTCCCAATGAAATTCTTGTCTGCTGGCCACGAAACAATCTCCCATGTCTGGTTCTTCTCAATTTGATCAAGCTATTCATTCATAGCCTGAACCGAGTTTTCATCTTCAGCTGCATCGGAAAAACATTTTGGCTCCACCTGAGATAAAAATGATGTTTGTTGTAATGATTTCATTCTTCGAGTCTGAACTGGAGCTGTCTGATCACCAATGATATTTTTCCTATCAATTTCAACTCGACTCTTTGGCTTCCTTGTAGATACAGAATTGAAACTTTCTTATTCATCATCAATATCTTCTTCTGAGTTCAATTTCTGCTTCTTTCCTACTGCACTTCTAGGCTCTTCTTTCTTCTTTTTAGTCTTCTTAACGACCTGATTTCCCAAGAATGTGTTGGGATTCAATGGTTTTTCTTGTTATTTAACTTTTTTCCACAGACCGACAACTTCCTCTTCAAGCTCTTCAATACGCTTGACCTGATCTTTCACTTTTTGACTCAAGCAATCGATCTCCCTTTTCTGCTCTTCAATCTTGAGCTTATGCTCATCAACCTTTTCTGTACACTCTGGCCTGGAAGACTTAAGATTTTCAATTTCTTTCTCAAGCTCAGACTTCTCTTCTTCTTGTTGTTGCATGTAGAGTTTTACATCACGTACTATCTTGTTGGCTTTCATTGTTTTTTCTCGCCAAACATCTATCTCTTTAAGAGATGCTTATAATTCAGCTTCCATGTCAACTCTCCCTTCAATTTCTTCTTCTTCTTCATCAGTTTCGGTTTCTTTCTCTTCTATAGAACTACTAGCAACAACAACCATCGCATTTTGTCCACAATCTTTGCTGTTTTCTATCTCTTCAACTTCTTCACCCTCAGACTCAGCTGAATTATCTATTTCTTGTGAAAGAAGATTCTTATTCTTAAAGAAATTTCTCTTGAACTGCTTCTTCCTTTTCACATAGGCTAAATATTTTTTCATGGGAATCTCATCTTCATCTTAACCACTTTATTCTTGAAAATTTTTGGGGAATCTTGCAGCAAGATGACCAACCTTTCCACATCGGAAGCATGCTAGTGGATGTTTCCCTTTAAACTTTCCTTTTCCTCTTTGCATATTTGAAGAAAGGAATGACATCACCTCATCTGACTCTTATTCCTCCTGAGAATATTCAATAGTGAGCCTCTTCATGGCCTTAAATGCCACCTCTTTGGATTTCCCCTTTTCCACAGCATCATTTTCATCATTTCTCACTTCATATGCAACAAGAGTGTTGTGTAGGTTATCCAATGTCATCTCTTTCGGATCTTTATCTTCCAAAACATGAACTTTCAGATTGAACCGAGGTGGAAGCTTTCTCAAGATGCGCTTTACAATTTTAATGTCTTCGATAATCTCACCAAGGCCTCGCATGTCTTCTACCACAGCATTTACCCTGTCAAAGAATGCATCAACAGACTCATTCGGGTTCATTCTCAGATCTTCATACTTGTTCCACAACACTTACAGCTTGGCCTCTCTGACTTTTGTATCCCATTCATAAATATTCAAAAGCTTTTCCCACATGGAATGTGATGTTTTTCATGACATCACCTTTGTATATATAGGATTGTAAAGGGATCTACCTAAGGAATTGATTGCTTTGGAATCAGCATCCAACTCTTTATTCTCAACTTCTGATAGTGCACCACTCGTAATTTCAGCTGTGATACCAAGCATAGCTGCTGAAAACACATCTATTCCCAAGGATCGGAAATTGGGTTGCATTCAATTCATCCATATCAGAAAATAACATCCGTCGAAGATCGAAATCCCTCTATGATTAGTGACCTCCATTGAGAGAAGAACAACAGTCAACCTCCCTCTGATACAACTTTTTAGGTCCACTAGGCTGAATACCCTGAGAGGGGGGTGGGGGAATCAGGGTATGACTAATTAAAAATTAAATCCTGTTCTGATCTTGTTTCACTGTTAAGCATAACACTCTTCTCTCTCTTTCCTGCTGCACAATATAAACAACAAGTAAAGTAAGCACAGGACACAGCAATTTTACTTGGTTCACCGCTAAGGGCTACGTCCAAGGAGCATACGCCGACAGGTTGCCGGTCGTACCAACTCCACTAAAAATCACTAGCTGTGGATTACAATGTTCGGGATAGATCACTTTTATGCCCAGCCTCACTGCCATTACAATGTTTAGGGTCAGCTCACTGCTTTCCCAAGGGTCACGCACTGTTTCTCTCTCTCTCTGGCTCACTGTCGGTGGAGAGGATCACCTTCTTCCTCTTCCTGAGCTCACTACTCTGTGAAGGGATTCACTCACAGTTTATAGAACCATAGGTCTCTTCATTTGCATGATGTAGTGCATCCTTAACTGTAGATAGATGCTCTATTAAAGTCCAACTTTCATCCACTGATGAATATCCCTTTGCCTCTGACCACTGGGAAACTACCTTTGGAAAGTACCTTCGCAAAGCACCCTACTTCGCGAAGCTCCCAATTTTGTGAAGCTCAAACAAGCCTTCGCGAAGCTTCTGCCTTTTCGCGAAGCTCTCTCGCGAAGCACTTTCGTGAAGCTCAAGCTGTCACAAAGCAACGTCCCTCGCGAAGCTGACTAAGCCAACGCGGAGCTCACAGGTTTCGCGGAGCTACAATAGCCACCGCGAAGCACCTCTTTCATGAAGCACACTGGCTCCGCAAACCACCTTCGCAAATCAAGAGCAAAGGATTTTCTCTGAAAATTCTCTCTACTTCTCTTGAGGGGGTCGGCCTCTATTTATAGGTGATTCCACCGACCCTCGAACTTTCCACGCTAAGTCAACGCCACGTCATCTCAAATCGCGAAGCTGCAAAGTTTCAGCCGGAATTCTGTCCAAATCGTGAAGCACCACGGCAATTATCCATTCAAGGAGAATGACGTAGTCGCGAAGAATCATCTACAACTTACCTTTGTGCCTTCTCCGCGAAGCTCCCTCGCAAATCCCTTCACTGCCGCGATGCGCTTCAGCCTCTACCATTCGCGAAGCTTGACGTAATCGCAAAGACTCACCGCCTCCATTCTTCTGGTCTTCGCGATTTCCAAACCATGAATCCTATCTTCACTAAATTCATGCCTTTTCCATATTAAATTATTATCTTCATGGAAATCCTATTTTCGTGATTCTCACCAAATTCCAAATTTGGGACCCCAAAAATTTGGCAAACACTGGAAAACAGTGCCACCTTGTACTGCTCTTTTTGTATCGCCTCAAGATCGTCCTTTCCTTTTTCATCATTCTTTGCCAACAAGGATTGTCAACAAATTCTCTGGAACTCGACAATTCTCCATGGAAACCTGCTTTTTCAACAGACACAATCAACCCAAAAATACTGCAATGTTACCATGAGGGATTTTTTCCCAACAGAAGACTATTAATACTAACCGAAGATCATGGGTCACATAGTTATTCGAATAACGTATCAAATGATGTGATTAATATGAAATCCCCCTAATCCTATACATTAGAATAAATCCAATCATGGTTCCTGATGCATCACAAAACACTATGTACTCGACAACCTCCTCTGGAAATCTCAAGATGGGATCGCTCATCAATATCAGCCTCAACTGCAAAAAAACCTTCTAGAACCTAAACATTCACATAAAATGATTCCCCTTTTATGTTAAATCTATGGGTGATGGAATCCTAGAGAAATCATGTGTTAATCACCAGTAATAGACAAACAACTCAAGGAATCTTCATACCTCTATCATGATCATGGTTTGAAAAAAAGCTAAAACTACCATGACCTTGGTCAGGTCCACCACCACATCATTTTATTACATAACATTTCCCATAATGTGAACCTCTTGGATTGAGAATATCCACATCATGTGATTCTTGTAATGTCGGTGCACTCCGTGTACATCTAGAACCATCCTCAAGTGTCCCACATGCTTATCCTCAAATTCAAAATACATAATGATATTGTTGATGAATATTAGAATAATTTAATCAATGAAAAGTTAAAAAATCCATTTCATGAGTCCCAGGAACACTTCATGGGTGTTATTCATGCCGAAGGGCATCAACAAGTACTCATAGTGATAATAAACACAACTTTATGTCATCTTCGTTATATCCTCATCCCGTACTCACAACTAGTGATAGATTAACATGTGTTCAAACATAGAAAACCATTGAGCCCCTCACAACTAATTAAAGTGGACATCTATCCTAAAATTATGATAATTTTTATTCATGGTCCCAAGGTCCAAGTATCAATAATATGAAAATAACATAAATATCCCATATTCCCTCTTGGCGAACAAAACCTGGGTCTCTAATGGTGAAACACTCAGTCTAACAAATATCTTCAACTATAAGTCCTCTAACTTCATCCTCAACTCGTGAAGCTCTATGGGATCTATCTGACATACTGGAATAGATATTGGTCCTATATTAGGGTGTCGATCAATGCAATAGTATATCCATCGGCATAGAGGTAAACTTGGAATATCCTTAGGGAATATGTTATCATAATCCACCAGTAGTATAGGAAACTGATAACTCATAACATCACCAGCACCAAGGGTTATGATATCCAACTAATGATTAAATGGATTCACCCACCTATGAGTGATTCAATCCTAAGCTATTTGGCTCTCATTTTTTACCCTTAAAATAAACATTGGTAACATTGATATGGACACGCCACATCCTCTTACTAAAATAATAAATTTGGGAATTAACTATTGATATATAGTATATTCCCAAATGATTTAACGTGGTCATATAAATGTTATAAATATATCCCAACAGAAGATCTCACCTCCAAGATTCAGGTCACAATTTTCAAAAAAGTTTTTTATTTTGATGTCATCAATGATATGAGTCTCATAACCTAAGGTTCAAGCTATGGGCTCAACCAGAAAATTAATGTCTTGAACATGGCATGTGGAATGAATGGAATGACTAGAACCTGTTTCAATCAATACTACATATAATGTATAAAAGAAACATATCATGAATCGTATAATTCCCTTTTCTTCTTGGTTGTAAGGCTTAACCATATATAGTTTTCTCCACCCCTGTCTTTCAGCTCCCGGATCCTACCATAGACCACATGGGGGAAGTCATTGTAACATTTCAAATATTCTACCACCTCTAGTCCCTCTCCCAACTCCTCTACCATGTTCTCTACTAGGTATAACTATTAGTTCCTACCATTTTCTTAGACTTGGTGCCCCATCCATGAAAACTCTATCAGCTATACAGTGGGTTCAAAGATCATGGGAAAGATGTCCCCATCCATCTGATGAGTAACACCACCTATACTAGCGATGAATGGACCCACCTTACAAGCCATGAACCACATATCCTCTATCCTAGGGTATCCTCATAAAATTTCTTGTATATATTGGTCCCTATGATTGTTGTATGCTCACTTTTTTTGATGTATTTTTTCTTCATTTTCCACTACCCGCAACTATTGGATCTGTCTACTCTCCCAAGAAACTCTCCCCACCAAATCTCATTCTAGAATACAAGCATATGTAGGAATCTATAATGTGATAAAACATTCTTATATGTCTCTTCACATTTCTATCTCAAGCGTATGATCCCTAAGGAACTGGTGAAGAACTATATCCATCCAGTACATAGAAATGTTTTTTAATATTGATGAATACTTATCTACTATAATATTTTCATACTAGAGATTTGTAATCTATTAGATATGCACATCCCTTAGTTTATCTTTGTATAATTTCTCTCTATAAATGGAACTCATAATCCTTCCTTGCTAGACTCACCTAATCATATTAATGGGTCACCAAACCCCACAATCATCATGGAGAGCCATGAAGAAGTCTCAATTTTAAGACTACCATCTAATTTACTGGTGTCCTAAATAGATGGAAAACTCATTTCACCATTTCAGGCTATTACATAGCTACCTATGCATCCATATTTTCTCAAAACATGAGTGGACACTATCACGTAAACTATTGAAGAATGCTCAGTATGTTTAGATATTCTACCATTACAATGTGTACCATCTACTACTCTACAAGTGGTAGTATAGTTGCTGCAAGACCTGGAGGTATCACATTTGAGACAGGTCACTGCATTTATTCCTTATCACAAAGGGTATCATATTTGTGATCATGATGTTGAATCCAATATAGAATATGTCTCGAAGAAATCCTGAAAGTAAACAAGATATACCATGGTCAATGATTATATCTGGATAGATTCCATGAAGTGGAAATAGAAACTACAACCCATTACTATAGGATTCATGTGCCATTTGTTTGCCTAAAACCAGTGTTCTCATGTACTGATTAAAAATGAAGGTGTTCAGAGTCCAAGTGTATGGATTCATCGGTCATTGTAGAAACACTGGAGCCCCTGGACTAAAATCTGAACTCAAAACACATAACACATATTCCCCAAACTGACCTCACAGACTATACTCCCATGGTAAAACCTATCTGTCATACAACTCTGTCATGACCCATCCCAATAGGGGCCATGTTGTGACTCCCCATGCCTAACTCTATTAAGAAAGGGGATGGAGACTAACTCCGAGTAGGAATATCACTATCATGGGATGTCATTGCCTAAGTACAGACACACACACACACACATCTCCAATCCCATAAAATGATGAAATTTAAAAAACCTAAATAACCATGCATGCATAAATATAAATCTAGCAACTAGGGTATGACATGATGTAATGAATATTAAACTGGTCTAAATAAAATCCCACCACTAATAGATTGAAAAAAAAACGTCCAACCTGAAAGTAATATGTGAACTACTATTAGTGTTCCATAAGAACACACCTCAATATATCTATTCTAACTAAGAGACTTTTTATCTTCATCCATTTAGGACCATATCAATAGGTAAATCATCTCTATAAGACTGCCGTGTTCACGAAAATCTTGTATAGTGGTGAGTATACCAATACCTTGTAGGACACCCCAAAACCACAAAGCATACAACAAAATAATACAATTATCTCTACACATGTATATATATATATGGCACATAAACCAAGGATAACCATATATACAAAACATATTCCCAAGGTATAGTTGTAAATTCATGACCTTCATAAAAGCCTAGGATTCTATCTCGTAGGTACCATAATTAACATGTACTGGAAAACAAACTCAACAAATCTAAAAGCACCAACGACGTATGTATGATATGTAATTATCATTGGGTCTCATCATAAGAAGTACACACTAAATTTTTGAAGATATATGATACACATATGAGGATATATACCATGTCCATGGGGGTATACTAACAACTCTATATGTATTAACCAACTAAGTAGAGGATCGGTGCCCACATACTATTGGTCATGAAGATATCATGAATTCCATATAGGGAATAAAGTTGAATAAAAGATCTCACTTTGGGACACATGGATGGATTCCATAAACTCTATCCACGTTGTCTAATTGAAGGGATTGTTATCATATGTGTAAGAAGTGATTACATAGTAACCCTTAGGGAAAGGGTATGGGTTACACACCATAACAAAACATGTTCAATATATTGATGAAAAGGGATCCCATAGAGTATTATAATCTAAATTGTGTCTTGTAGAGATACATGTGGTTTCCCATGGACCTCAAGTGCTGCTCATGTAAAACAGATCATGTCTATGTTTTGGTATATCCACATATCCAATTACATCATGTATACTTCTACTCGTTTAAAAATTCATGGCTTGGCTTAAGTAAATCGTGTTTAGGATGTTTTTGTGTGGGAGTACATGGAATTCCCATGCTTGTGTACTAAATAATGTGTCCATTTTCCCTTATAGGTACACTCCGACCCACCAGGGGGTGGGCACATTCAACGTTATAGAGTCATAAGATGTATGATCCTTACATTTATCTTAATACCATATCCTCCTCTAAGAGGGACCCTAATGCATTGTAATAACGGATTACAAACTGTGTGTATTAGGTTTTTTTAGAAACACCCATTCCTCATTATGTGGGAACCCACACTACTTCCACTATGAAATCCATTCTCATTCATTCATGTAATTAAGGATTTCTTCCAGTCAAACATTTCAACTGTTTTTGGCAGATTGTGTCCCATAATTCCATTTAGAAATTGTCCTTGTCTGTTGTTCTTCATTGTGTGACAAATAACATAAAATAAAGTATCCAAAACATTTCAAAAAAATCTCTAACACTATTTTCACACCACCATCATGTCATTTAGATCCCATAACTACAATATCAGATCATCGTATCAAGAAATGGGTTTTTAACAATTGATTCATTGGAGTACATCGATCCATGGGACAAATAATGAACATCATATGTAAATGAATTATTGGAGGAGCAAATCACAAGGATAATCATGAGGAATGGATCCCATTTTTTTTCATGTTGACATCGATTTTATTTTGGTGAAAATGATTAATTATTATATAAAAATTTAATAAAAAAAATTCCAGCAAACTACAACGCAAAAATCAACCCATCCCACATGATGATTGAACTATGGATCAATCCATGGGCTCCTTGATTTGTGTTCATTATAAGAATTAGAAATGGTGAAATAATCCAATTAATGAAACATACAACCATGATTTAGAATTATTTCTGATTAAGAAAAAGATGTCATCATTTTTTTGGAGAGATCCTATTATACTATTGCATGTTAGTCACCGAGCCATAATCTGGCATATGTTTGTCTGAGATAGGTTATCCAAAGATCATATTAGGGGATATATAATGGAACTAAGGTTATGTGGTTATCCCTATATTTCCATCATGAAATAAAACATAATGACAAATTGGTTTTTGCGTCAATTAAATAAAAATTAAATTAGTCATTTAATTATTTTACTTATTTTCAAACTCAGGATGAATTTTCCACAAGAACCCTATGAAGACTAGGGTTATGTCATGCCTAGTTAAATCCATGAATTTTGAATTCAATAATGAAATTGGATTTATAATGTGTGCCCTTATTTAGAATTTATTCTATTTTTTTTCAGGAAAACTCTTTATGAGTTCTATTTATTATATTTATTATATTTCAAACATTTAATCTGAGAACATTGGTCTTTAGAATCACTCTCAATCTAAGAACCCTATCTACAAAAGAATCTATAAAATATCCTAAAATAATGTATTTAAAATATGAGTCAATAAAACTGACATTTTTATATATAGAAATATATATTTATCATTCCATGTCTTCACAACATGAGCATCAACCCTGGAATGTGGCTTATATCCCACACATTTTTGATGTATCATATGTAAATTGAGAGCCCTTATTGATAGTTTATCTAACTCTATTACCTTAGTATTATCTCCCATAGAAGTGTTGATACTGACAATATTCCTTACATGCATGGAACACCTTGGGTTCTACCATACGATCACCTTTCAGGGGTACCTTTATACCACACTAGTAACATACTACTTGATTCAACAGTGATTTGTATTGTACAACCCTTACACTACCTTGGATCCAATCACCCAACATCATATTCTAACTAGAAGAGGATATATGGCTACCTCATCCTATACATGATCAATCAATGAGACTTATCTTACCAAATATATCTTCCTAGACCAAAAACATTATGATGTTGTGTAGGCACATAAGAATTTTCATAACTAAAATTTTAATCCTCAAAACAATATAAACCATCGACACCTTGTGACAATCATTCAATACAATTTCTAGAGATAGGTCCACCAACTAAGTAAACTAAGTATCATACTCAATGAAAAAATGATCTCCTCGTACCAAAGAAATGGACTCCCATGCCTTATTCTCATTATGTGTCTCAGGATAAAACTGTTAATTAATGAATTTAATCAACGTTTTAGTGGTGATATATTATGAAAACATGGCGTTCATAAGACATTCCCAATAGTTCATTAGCATTCAATCAATACTATAAGTGTTTAAACCAACCTTTCAGTATTTTGGTGTATTTAGAAAATATAAAATCCACTCAATTATCTCGATCCATTCCTTTGATTAAAGAGGCCCCTTATTACAATGAAAAGATATTGAATGATTATTCGTAAATTTTGAAGCATGGTCTACCCTCCGTTGTTGCTCAATACCGTCTGAATTTCCAAATATTGGATTTTATAAACAATATTTTCCAATGATATTGAGTCATCTGTGGGATTCTCCTTTGGATTTTTCTCCAAATATTCTTCTTTGGTATTTGGATATAGTCTTGATGGAGGATCCATAAACTATAAAACAATATGATGATAACTAATTAAAATATAATTTTATTTCCATATCATAAAATTAATATAAAAAACAAATCCCAAAATAGGATAAAACATAAAATTGGATATTAAACAATCATGGACTTCCCATTATAACATTAGGTTTATCATGAAAGTGGTCTATCTTGGAACACTCCCATACTACCTCACATTTTTTAATAGTCCTACCTCCAGTATACCAAAAAACCCAAGACATGATTAGGTGATACCTGACTATGAGAGTAGTCCATTATGATAACCTGACCCTTTGATTAAAATTTGATGTAGACTAACCTAATTTAACCAATAATAATACTCTAAATATACCACAAAAAGTCATGGGGTGATTTTTCGATTTCCACATGATGGTGAAAAGATCTGAGGCATCATACCAAGAAATATGGGAATCTTTTCTCCCCTAAATATAAATATGATAAGATAGAAACAAGAAGATTATCATACATTATATCCATAATACAACATATTTGAAAAATCCAACCCAAAAATGTTAACAATCAAAAATTGGATAATAATCCCTATATAAACAAGGTATACGGATAATAATAAAAAACTAGAAAAAACCAATGGAATGTTCTCTATGTAAATATTCTTTACCACCATCCCAATCTATCATAGAGGGAAAACAATCTAGGGTATAATCCTAACCCTAATGCTCTTACCATTACCAGTATCCTACAAAACCATGGCTATAAATCCCCGATGGAAAAAAGGTAGGGGGTGAGAAATAAATCATAGTAAAAAACCATCAAGAATCTATATAATATATATCCCCAGAGATTTTTTACCACTTATATATATTATAAATCTAATTAATTTCAATAATTAGTCATTTTACCTTTCCAAATCATATCATGATTTTCTTAGTTGAACATGAAAAATTCAACAAAAAAAGCAATATAACATTGAATTTTTCAATGAGGTATAAGAAGATGAAATAAATAGATTTAAACCATTGATATCCCTATAAAGAGGAAAAATGATAATTTCAATATATATTCAAAAAACGATTCCTAAAAGAACTAAAGGGATAATCATAACACAAGGGTGTACATAGTTAAGAAAAAAAATGTGGCACTCTCTAAAATAAGTAAACTCTAATGTCTTAGAAAATTCGGTTCCCTAGAAAGGCTAACCTCAAGCCCCTCCCCTAGTGATAGATAAATCCAATAGGGCTTTCATATTCCTAATTTTCCATGTAATCCAAATGTATTTCTACTATCAAACTATTTCATCACTATATTCATGAAATTAATTAATATATCTTAATCTTTTTTATGGAAAATAAAATTCATTTCAAATACTCAATGTTCATAAAATTGATTTTATAGTGATATCATAATTCTTAAATTCTTGAAGAGTCAATTATATATCCATAGAATCACTAAGTAAATTTATCGAACATATCATGTGAATAAATACAGTTTTTAAAAAAAATCCATTTTTAAAAATAATTTCAATATCCTTCAAATTTCAATTCACCTCTCACAGATTTTATATCGTAAATTTCTTTAATCTAAAAGAATGCAGACATGTGAGAATATATTGTATGTAAAGGTATGGACATTAAGATAGAGAAAACTACCACAAGAACTATGGAAACCAAATTGTCTTATATATAGAATATGGGAAATGAAGAGATCTAGTAATGATGAATCTATATATATAAATAACATCATCAACTATCAGTCAAAAAATTTAGATCTGACAATCACAACACAATTTGGTTCCAACAGATAAAATTAAATGGTTATTGTGGCTGTAACAAGGTAAAAGTTATTAAAACAATCGAAAACCAAAACATAACATTAAATTATCCACCCAAAATGATTGAGGACCACAAAGGAAACCAGGGAACAACCCTATAAAGCATCATAGAGGGGAAGAATTATGCTAATAAGATGTTAAAGGGAGATTGGATTTAAAAAGGAACAAGGGGATATTGGTAATTATCCTTTTTAAGAAACTTAAATCTAGTCACACACTTGGGTTTCATGGTTAGACAACAAGTTCTCTAACCATGCAGTAGGAATTGTCCAATGAAAAACATAATAATATTGTTAACAAGGAATGGCCACACAGTTTGAAAAATACTTCTTATGCAGTGTGATAGCCTATAGAACAATGCCCATCATCTTGAATTGTTTTCTAGGTATCTTTCATGGTTAGATAAACCATGTTCAAAACATGGAAATCACAACAAGATCTCATAGATCTATATCGCATGGTAAACTCACAGTTATCACAAATTTTGTGCCTAAACTGTTCACCTGACCTGTTTTCCCTGAAACCAAAAATTTTCAAAATCTACTCTCACATACCTATAATGATGCATAATAGATAAACCAATCTCAAAATATATAATTCATGTGACCCTAAGAATGTCACAAATTTCAACACCTAGGGTAAAACCCCTATTTAGGGACAAAAGTGTGGTCATAAAATTTATCTGAGATCCTCTTATAGATTAAATTCTCATTTTCCCTTTAAAACCACTTGAGGCCAAAAGTTAAAATTTATCCTATTATTCTTTAAATTTCATGATGTGGTTCATGGAAAACTCCCCAACATAATGTGTCAGGTCCTCATATAACATTATTCTTCATATAACCATTATACTATACCCTGAGAACTAGGGTATCAAATTCCCCACTGACAATCCGCTGACTTGCCTCACAATACCTGAGATGCTCCCAATATAGGGTTATACATCTATGGATAATAATATTTCCTCATAAATGTGAGAATCCTTACTGTCAACTGAAAACTAAAACATAAAACACCATGGACCAAACTCCATCTTCCACTAAACATTGTGATTGGGTGTAGCCTAATATATCACACATGAGTGCTATCCTGAAACACCAACGAAAACCAATTATCGGTTCCCCAGGTGTAACACTCTCTATGCACATAATAATAAAAATTAATATTACCATCAAAAATGGATACTGGTGTAATCCCCACCATAAGTAATCTTCCATAGAGTAATTAATTTTCCCAAAAACAACACTAACTATTATTATCCTCTTTAATGTAGACAGATTCGGTAAAAACCTTTTATTAGTTATTAAGTTCACATGAGCCACAACCCAATGAATCTAATATAACATTCCAAGAATTAATAACCATGCTCATTATAAAGGTCAGTTCCAACAAGACAGAGTAGCCTCAACAATCTTATTAGAAAACAAGGAATCATCCTCATTCCAACATCAACCACAATACCACCCTCCACTGGGGCATAGATCCTAAACCAATAGCTTCTAAACATGCTCCTTCTTCAACATCCAAAGAAAAAAATGAAAATAATCTGGATTGTAATCAACCAAATCTTACCTCTTGATCTTAAAATATAACAAGGAGTACTCTTAATTCTCACTTATCATGCCAAAGCAAACCACATTCTTAAAAAATGTTCTTTTAAGGAAACCATAGTATCAGAGATACTCAATCCCAATCAAAAAAACCTACTGGTCATCCTTTACCATATCAGGTCTCCAATAATAATGGGAAACAAAAATCCTAAAGCGACCCACTGGGGTCCCCACACATTCCTCAAAAAATGGACAATATTTTCACTAAAATATAAAATGTTTCTATGGGAACCACACGAAGTATCATCAGAATAAAAGTACACATAGTCCAGTTAGTTATAATACAAGATAGAAGATATATTGAATATGTTAATATAGGTTTATTTTAAATATTTAAACTAATAAACCTCTATAATAAGTGAAACAACACAAAGATATGTATAACTACTTTGAATTATATAGGCTATGGAAGATACATAAACACAATCATTTTACCATAAATCTATGAACCAAAAAATCATAAATAATAAATTGTTAAAAATAAAAAATTTATGCGCATCAGTCAATGTGAAACAACAAAACTATAATATCAAAAACCAAAAATAGAAATCCCTAAAACCATGGTAACCTAAATTTATAGCCAATAAAGTTTTTCATAAATAACTTGTCTGATATCCATCACAAGATACAACACATTACAAGACTACCATTTTTCAAGAAAAATAATCATATGATATAATTTATTCACGAACCGTGTAGGTCCAACCAACATCATCACCGGATATGGATTTTGATAAGGCCTCAAGAACAACTAATTATATTCTAGAGACTATTAAATAGTGATGAGATCCTAAAGAGATATAGTGAAGGGATTGTTCCCTTATATTGGGTTGTAATAACATCATAAATATACAAAATATATATGAATCTATAAGATGAAATCCTAATAAATACAAGTAAATCAATACTACAAATATACCTTTTATCAACTCTAAAAATGGCCTTTAACAGTGCTAGAAAAGCGCTGTTAATGCCGACTAAGATAAGGGGGGGGGGGGGTTCCTTTTATTATCACTCCAAAAAGCACTGCTAAAGGCCCCTTTTATCAGTGCTAAAAAAAGCGCTGCTAAAAGTACCCCTTTATCAGTGATTTTTTAAACCACTCATAAAGGGTCCTACATCCGCGCTTCCTTTATTAGCACTTTTGTATTTCCTCTGATAAAGGACCCTTTTATCCGAGCTTTTAAAAAATCACTGATAAAAGTTAAAAAATTAAAAAAAATCAAAAAAATTCAAAAAATTGAAAAAATCATTCCAATCTGGGGGGATTTTATAACGCTTGAGCCCCACTTTTATTAGCACTTTCCACCCCTTCCAGTGCCCCTCACGCACCCCTCCACCCTTTATCAGTGCTATCCTCCAACATCCACCCCCATGCGTGCGCCTCTGCCTCATGTAGGATTTGAACTCGAGACCTCCCCCCTGCGCACCTAAGCCCATACCACTACTCTATTTTGATATGTTTACAATTTCATGATATCTCTATTTATATATATATATAGTTATATTTATCCGTATAGTAATAAATATTTATATTAATATATATATATAGTTATATTAATATATATATAGTTATATTAATATATATATACTTATATTAATATATATTTAGTTATATTAATATATATAGTTATATTAATATATATATAGTTATATTAATATATATAGTTATATTAATTTATATATAGTTATATTAATATATATAGTTATATTAATATATGTGGTTATATTAATATATATATATATAGCTAGATTAATATACATATATATAGTTAGATTAATATATAGGTATATAAATATTCACATATTTTTATTTTAAATAAAATGGATATTAGTTATTATTTAGATAAAGATAAAATATTTTATATGTAAATATATTTTATTATTTATATTTATAATTAATTTTTAAGTGTGAATATATAAATATTATGTATATATTGTTATATATTTGATTATAAATAGCATTGAATTATAAAAAACAATAAAATTTAAAAGACATCATATCAATATGAATGTAATACCTTGGAATAAATTTAGGTCCCACTAAAAAAAGCCAATAATACCCCCTTAAATGTGGCTGAAAATCCCCAAAATGTTAAAAAATCGGGGTACCCTGAATAAAAACTCAGTTTTGGAGGACTTCTGGGCCACTTTTGGCCTCGAAAACCCTTGACCAATGTCCCCTTGATGACAGTGACATAGAGATCGTCGCTGGCTTCGCTTTGATATGTTGTAGAGCTCAAACGGACACCTGGATCAAAAGATATGGCCGTTTGAAGTTTGAGTTCCATTTTCAACTTATTTTATACCATTTATTATTTGTTTTTTTTTGTGTCTTCAAATTGCTATTAAATGATTTTTAATCGATAATAATTAACATATTATTAATTTAATAATTTTTTTTTTAATTTTTTAAGAAGCCATTTTCACTAAATATCTTATATATTAAGTATATTAAGTGTAAATGTACATTTATACTTATCTAAAATATATTTAAAAATTATATATTATATTTATATCAATGTAACCATATTTATATATTTATATATTAATATATTTGTTTAATTATCTTTTTAAGTCTACCCTTTATCAGTGCTTTTAAAAAAAGTGCTGATAAAAGCCCCACCATTATCAGTGCTACTATACAAGCGCTGATAAAGGGGGGAACTTTATAAGCGCTAAACAAAGCGCTGATAAAGGGTGGGGGGGCTTTATCAGCGCCTAAAAAAGTGCTGATAAAAGGGTACTTTTATCAGCATTTTTTTAGGGATGATAAAGGCACCCTTTACCAGTTCTTTTTCAGTGCTGATAAAAGTACCGCCCCTTTATCAGCGCTATTTCATTAGTGTTGATAAAGGGGGGGGGGGCGCTGGAAAAACTGTTTTTGTGGTAGTGAATAACTAAAACAAAATCTTGCTATCATATTTAATGAATCATATAATCTAAAAATTAACTCTCAAGAATACAAATATAATGGATCACCCACTGCGAAGACCACACATATAGAGTAAATCATACAAATAAAAATACACAAGGGTCTACTCCCACTCTGATCCATACCACATACCTAGAATCTATGATTTCCAAATTGATCTATTTCAATCCTTAGACTCCACACGAGATATCCCACTCAATCAAGAAGCACTGGGGATATTCTTTATCCATCAAAAATATTCTTCTCAGCTTTGAGGAATACATAACATCATTCTGAGCATCGAGTTACCTCATTAAGGGTAAATAATAAATATCAATAGGCCACCCCCAATGGTGGTTTCAAAATTTTATCCCCTAAAATGTTCATGAAACATAAAATATTCAGGGAATAGTTGAATACCAACCACTATAAGATAAAATAAAAATCTAAAAATTGTAAAAAATTAAAAATATATATATCCTGATGTTCTTGTATGACACCCTAAGTAATTCTAACCCATCTCTAGCATAATTTATGGGAATTATAGAATGTGTCTCTCTTGGGATCATATCATAAAGAATTTCTACTTTATTAAGAAGGGTATCCAAAAGTATAATGAATGTTCACTCTTGAAGGATAGAACCAATGATCTCATCCTAGGTGTCCAAAATAGGGAAACCCATCTACCCTTATTTATAATTCCAATAGAATAATCTGAACTACTATTTGGAACCTTGTCATCAACAAAACTAGAGATCCTATCATGATTAAAATGTTCTATAGAACTAGAAAGGATAATTTCAAGACCCATCGTCTGTGTATAGGTTCATGATCAGATCACCCAAGGAGCATACTCATATGATTGGAACATTACCCACTCGGTGACATACGCAACATCTAACGATATTGAATCCCATGTAAATAAGTTGTACTACTAAAATAGAAGAGTGGATTCACTTATCTAGATTAAAAATTATATCACTAGAAAAACCTAACCCTATCTAACCAATAGAGGAGATAATCAGATCATAGTCCAAGCCATTGTTAGGTCTAATAATATCTTAAATGAAATCTCTCACATCCATAATGAAAACATCAACTGCATTATCCAACTCGATCATACATTTGGAAAAAACATTAGATACCCTTGTGAAAACCCCATTAAAATTTTTTAATACAACACCTCTAGGGTCAAATAACTCATGAGAAACCCCTAGTGGTCCTATGAACCCCATTAATAAGAGGAACCCCTATAATGGAATCCTTTATCAAAATAAAAAACATATTCCATGAAAAATATAAGAGAACACTAATCAGCATCCTGGCATATCACTTGACCATATGAATCACTGCACCCACAATAGAATTTATCAATTGGTCCCTCACACATTTGAAGCTCTACTGAACAATAGAAATCCATATCCAATTCCTCACAACACTCACTCAGACCAAATGATAAAAACCAAATAAACTTCATGAAACATACTCGGTAAGATCATTCCAGAAACCACTTGATATCACCATCTGGGATCTTCCCAAAAAACATTATAAAACACACTTGGGAACCTAAAGTTAAAGTAGATAACAAGTGTGTAACCATCACCCTTATACATGAACCTTACTCAACCCATGTGAGGATCATGCAATAAAATCCTCAAATGAATTATCCCTCTATACTTCACACCACCCAAAACAACATTAAGATGGATTCTCTAAGCTAAAAGGATTATAACATTATGATCTTTCAAGAAACAACGTAAATCTTGTACTACTCATAGGTTCAATCCCAACTCAAGGTAAAAAACTAGTGAAATTAAACCTATGATGGAGTACATGGTGTGTGCAATAAGTATCCATCTTTATCCTAATGAAATCGTGTCTGGTCATGTATCCTAGTAAAACATGGTTGAACAATCCAAAGTACATGATATTACTATAATATATATAGTTTGTATTCCATGTGGAGTACCCAACCATGTACACAATCATTAATACCACATTTGGTCATTCCATATCATCCACACAACCTATGTCTATTTGTTGCACCAGTATTTAGATCATGTAACATACACACCCATGTTCCCCCTACACATGGTGTTTGGACTTGAATCCAACCACACACTGTGTTCCTCTACATGGTGTGTCCAGAACATACACCCCATGAAGCCCTAATTTTTTAAAATATTCCCAGAAGAAAAATTAATGGAGTGTGTTTGGAAACTAAATTATGTGTGATCATGTTTTTCTGAATAAGGAACTCCAGGGATCCCCATGAACACGTGTTGTTTTCACCAAAAACACAGTCAATCACCTATCTATGTGTCCTCAACAACCCAAAAATAAGATTCAATCATTAAAAAAGTTACATTGAGTATTTATAAATAATAAAATAAAATTTCTAACATTTGTGTGTAAAATGATGATCTTTCAATCATGGATACACACCACATTGCCGCAACAAACTGATCGACCACTACAGCAGCACCCCAATGAGGATTTCCAAATCTCCCATACTCTATTTTCTCTCAGTAAAAAGAAAAGAAGATGAAATATCTATTTAGAGTGTAAAATTATTAAAGGAATAATAATAAAAGTAAATTAATGAAAATAAATGTTAAAATAAAATGAAAAAGGGATAAAGGGGTTCGAGCCCAACACATATTCTAGAGATATGTTAATGAATATCCTAAGAAAACCTAGAATTATAGATTAAACCATAGAGTCATACATAAAATTAAAGGATCCAAAGAGAAGATATCACTATTTTAATATTTATTAATAAATTATATTTCATTTCAAATTTATTCGATATTCCAAAAAAAATATGGTTCCAAATTCCACAATACATCTATCTTATGGTAAACACCAAATTTTGGGAGCAACAAAGTGGCTATAAAATTTATCTACGATCCTATGGAATGGGATATCATTATTTTCTAACTTTACACTTATTTTGTAAAAAAATAATTTATTTTATAATTTTATGAACACATCCTAATGTGAATCGTGAAAGATTCATTCTTTTATTGATCTATTTGTAAGACATATCATCTTCTATGATACAATTTTTTTTATTTCTCGGTCCTATTGTAAAAGAATTCAGTGTGATGTGTATTTCTGTTTTCGACAAATGGAAACCAAAAAATACTTCACCTATATTAGCTTACTTAAAATCCATTTTTATTACTTTCTTAGATTCCCACATTATAGAATAAATATGTATTAAAAATACACATGTGTTTTGGTCTTTATACCTCCACATCGATGTATCCAATTATTTTACATATATTTCTTTGGAAATTATCCAAATTTTCTGAATCCTGAACTCATGATACAAGTAGATTCCCAAAATGATGGTTTGAATAAATAAATCAATCTTTATATAAGCATGATCCTTCGTTGATTGATCTTCTTTACTTTAAACATGTATAATATTTCATTTAATTCACTATATCTACTCCATAATATATTTCATCATTCCTTACAATGACTTAATTCCCTTATATATAATCATTACATAGAAAAATTTATATATATCTATTTCCTATGTGGGTAATTAGGAAAATTTCAAAAAATGGGATTCTCTAAAAAAATTAGATAAAAAATTTATTCTATATTATGTTATCAAAACATTCATCCTCCATTGATCAACCCATTGACTATTCATGTAGTAAAGCATCACCTTATTCATTCCAAGAAACATCATATCTCTATGCCAATATCAAGGCCCCACATCATCCTTTTTCAATCAATCTAACCAACATTTGGGAGTGTCTAAAAATATCCACATACTTTCAAGAAAACAATATAGATGATTCCATAAAGCCTGTCAAAAAATAAAACACTCACTAAAGGGTTTCCAATAATCTACCCCATTATATTTTTTGACAAGAATCTTTAATATAGGTCATCTCCCACGTTGCTAATGAAATATAAAAGAACATCTACCTAAAAAAATTTCTTCTATAATCTCTCCACATTTGGGTGTACTCGGGTCTACTCTTCCTTCATAATATGGTTTTCCATTTTCATCTCAGACTAACACATTGAATGGAGTTTCATTTTTTAGAATTAGTTAAAGATATTTTGATCTCACCTCTTGGAATTCTCCACTCCCATTACAAAATTTTCTCCCCTTTAATATGTGTTAATAAAATCCAAGGTAGATTAATTCATCCATGTTCAATCTAATTAATCCATTGGCACTATGGAAAAATTTTATTTTAAATTTTTCTTTAGACTACCCAACTACGGATTTCCTTTTTTTGAAAGTACATTTTATTAATAAATTAATTCAGCGAATTTTCAACTAAGAATTTTCAAATTTAAATAAATACTCTTAGGTTATTTCAAATAATATTGGTCTAGTAAATAATAGTTTCTATTAACAAAACCAAAAATATCCTTGTTAATTTGGATTATAAATGAAGATTGGATGCTTCATCGTCCAATTTCCCAAAAAAACATGTTATCTCAATCATAATTTCCACCAAATAGTTAATCTATCATATTTATAAGTAGTGAGTGTGAAACAGACCCCCTGGAAATACAATTGATTCCACTTGTTGAAAATAAAACCATAATACCACTTTCTATCCATGAATATTCCATACATTATAGACACCATTTCATTAACAAATTATTAATAGCCTTGAAAATTCACCTTGAAATCCCCATGAATTCCATCTTCAACTCTTGTAACAAATTTTCTAGGTTTTATTCAGCTATGGGATCTTATTATAGGGAAGAACATCTCCATTTAAATAAAAATAAATATTTTAAACGTAATATATCAACTATACAAAATTATAGAATAAAAATAGATATTATCACTAAAAATTGTAATGTTATTATTTTATTTTATATCTCTGTATACTTCATTTTAGTGGACTTATACCACTCGTTCAAGTACCTTAGACCATTATAAATTGATCTTGTTAGTCATAGTACCATTTTTTTGTAAAAAATTTGGCTCTAAACCAAATTTCATCTTCATTTCAGGATCTTTTATTAATTGGGCTGTTGTTTTCTACTAAGAAGATTTTAGATTTTAGATTTTAGATTTGTCATTTGACATTACTATAACTCTTAAAGTTTTATTTTTTGAGTCATAACATGAGTTCTAAAACCACTAGTTGATCCGGGTTCTACCGTGACTTCTTTTTTAGGATGGATACCAATTGAGTGATACATTTCTCATAAAATCCACTTTTTTATGCACTTTTAATATTCTAATAATTCCAATTTTAGTTCAATAAAAAGTTATTTTCATGAGAAATTACCCTATGGATCAATTGTTTTCCAATATGATTACACTACTAATACAATGTTATTATAATTTAATTACTTGGGGAGATGGGTATTATAAACTACTTCATGAAGATGAGTGGGTTCATCCATATTTCACAACCCCATTTCTTACCACCTTTCATGTAACACCCCGAGATTTTATGAAAAATAATCTTTTTAATTTCATGTCTTGTGTTATACACTACACCAAAAGGAGCTTTTACAACACACATCTCTGACCTGGCTTGAATTACACGCAATCGCGACCTTCCACGATCGCGTGTGTTGTACGCAACACCATGTTTCGCTAAACAATGATATGCTATTAAGATATTATTAAAACTAGCCGTTATGAATAGTAATAACCACTTTTTGAAATTTTGTAAATTTTATTTTTCAAAATGGACTTCATTTATGGATTCGGAGTATCAAATTTAGCCTAAGGTTAAATTTTGGTACTTTTCGGATAACTTTCATATTCTGATGAATAGTGAAAATTACTAAATTTTAATTAAAAACAACTTTTTTAATCGAAATAATTAATAGTGATAAATTATTAATTTGAGTGGTTTTAAAGTATATTTAGAATATATTTTTACAATTTAATACAATGTTGGTCATTGGATGTAATTTAACATTTAAACCAGTTATATACAAGTGTCAGTCTTTTGATAGTTATTATCTCTTAAAAACACGCTATTTGTTGAGGCAGCGGAAATTAATTATGAAATTAATTAATGCAACTTATATGTTGGGAATTTTATAAAATAGAAATCATTTTTGAATTCGGAATATCAATTATAGCTTAGGGAGAAATTTTGGCATTTTTCTGAAAAACTTCAATTTTTGATGAATAGTGAAACCACTAAGTGGTAGGTTAAAAACTGAATTTTGTATAAAACTTAATTTTACCGCTTCTGTGAATGGAATTTCGAAAATCCGATAGACACGGTTGATATCAATAAGTAAAATGTGGTTCAATGAGATAAAAATAATTTTTTGGTGAATAGTAACTTTTTACTTTTTTTACTGCAGTTAATAGTAAATAGGGTAACTAAGGGTAAATATGATATTACTATTACCCTAACACATGTTCGAATTCTATTAGATAAGTGCAATTCGATCAAAAACAACCTTATGAATATAATATGACCATTTAGGTCCACTTGGATTAGATTAGGACATTTATTATTATTTAATTCAAAGAAGAGTTAAAAGAGTTAAAATCAAAGTTTATTTACTAAAACATTTTTAATATGGGGTTATACATAAGATAAATTCGACTATAAATATTCATTAGAAATTTATAACGATTTCCTACATAATGGTATTTTATTTATAATTTTTAGACATTAAATAATTTAATTTATTTATGACACAATGATGATGCAGTAATTATCTTATTAATGAAATATTGACATAATTGATGTTATAAACACCAAATTAAATATAATTTGAGACTTTTTATGAATCCCACTAATTTTATAGGTTACTATGATATATTAGTGTTTATTTAATAAACATGGTTCGAACATATAATTCTGTTATGACTTTCACAAAAATCATATATCAAATAGTGTCAAAAATGACACAAAATAGTTTTTAAATCAAATATTATATTATTAATTGTTATTTTATTCCTAAAAATCTAAGGTTCGGCCAAATGACTTAGATAAGGATATATATATTAATAATAAACAATTTGGGTTTCTTTTGTCATGTTATAGTAAGTTTATTAACCATATAGTGTAAGAAAACAAAAAAATACACGGTAAAAGTTAAATTATTTAACTTAGAGTTAAATCTAATTGATAAGGTTAAAATAATAACCTAAACTTGTCTAAATCCTATTGGTTGATAGGTTTTCGACCCATCACCACTTTAGCTTCGAAATAAGACCCTTTGGAACCATTATAAACCGATTTTGACTTTAATATAAAATAATATTTTGAGATATTCCTAAGGTGCCCCTCTCCTCCCTTATAAAAGGACACCTCCTCCCCCTCCTCCTCACACAAATTTGAGCACTCAAGCTCGGCCAACCCCTGCCAAAATCCCTTCTCCACTTCCCTAGAATAATCCTAGAGTTCCTGGTCTTCTTAAAAGACCAATCTTAGTTCCCTAAGTGGAGGATTCAAAGAGGTGTTTCAAAGAAGAGGTAATATCCATTACCGATCTTTTCAATTTCTTTCTTCTTCAACTTCTTCTTGTTTAGTTTTTTCATGATAAAGTAATAACATCAGTATTACTTACATACTGATATTTTATTATAAATATGAAACAACTCTAATTAACCTTCTATCCATCCTACGGAAAAAGAAAATCACCGCGCGTGCGTACGTACGGAATACCGTCTCCACGCCGTGGTGTAATCTATTTTCCGCCACCACCTTAATTGGATGGGTATAATGGTTTAATGAGTAACTATATATGATTAATATAAAGTGATATTGATACTGAAATAGTATACTTACACTTCAACACAATTCTACGACCATGGGAACGATATCATCGCTCGTGCATACGTACGGACTACCGTCTCCACGACGCGATGAGATTCATTCTCAATGATTAACCATTAATGAATGATTATAAAGTATATATAATAAGTACTAATTAAATATATGACATAATAATAATAATTTATTTATGTAAATTTATATGTATGTCATCTACTTAATTCCATTCACTTCAATAAGGAAACGAAAACAGCGTTCATGCGTACGTACGGACTACCGTCTCCATGAATGGTGTATTTCATTCCATTTATAGATATATATTATATATATATATATATATATTCTGAATATATATTATATATAAATCATGTTTTACATTCTGTATATAAGTAATCATGATCCAAGTACTCATATTAATAATTACAAGTTAAAAACACGAACGACAAATGAGACGATTTTACCCAAAACGCTACTTTAACATGAATTTACAAAAGAACGGGTAATATAAAGTCATAAGTGGACCAAATATGATATAATAACAATGAATACGATTCTGGAATAAGTCAATAACATGATTTAAATCATTATACAGGAGGTTCGGAAACATACAAAGCAATTCGGACCTAAGGTAAGGGAAATATCACAATCTCATTTTTATCCGAGATTGTTTATTCGTAAGTATTTACGGGGGTGTATTTTATCATCCACATCCATGTTTAATAAATATGTAATATTATTTCCATCCACCTATAATTTTTTTAATCCATTTTAACCATTCGGTGAGTTTTTAGTAATATGTATGAAAGGAATCTTTTGTTGTTTTTCGTACGAGGTACTTTTTTGACTTTTCCGACAAAAGTACGAGAAGAATGTTTTTTTTTTCAACTTATACGGCATGAATGGATTTTTAAAACATTATTTCCAAGAAACATCCTTTACAAGTTTTAAAGTTTATTTTTAATAAACTTCTTTTATTTTAAAGTCATATGACATGTTATGAAAGGAAAAATGTTTTTGAAGTAGAAACGATATTTTCCTCAAGAATGGAGTTCAAGTATTTTTTCAAAATTATTTTCCATATAAGATAATAAAAGGGTTCTGTTTTTATCCCTATTATTAAATTGGTTTGATTATGTTGTGATGGAAATATTTTTATGAATTCCTTTATCTATATGAATTGTTTTATGATGTCATGTTGTTTAAGAATTCCATTTTTATTACATGGGTTACGCAATGATGTATGGTTTATGATTATGTGGAACACATAAGAAAGGATTCATTATAAGATGGGTTGGACCTATATCTCCCTCCAATGCATTGGGTAAAGATTTAATATCTCATGAGATAGACATGGCTGGAACGGTAGGTTATACCGGTTCAGTGAAACAGGACTGGAACGAGGGTGACTCGGTTCAGAAAGGGACTCTGTCCACTAAGATAGTCTTGGCAATGAGTCATGACTAACAAGAAATGATTTTCTAGGATTATGTGTGTATGCCACAAAGTTTCATGTTTTAAGTTATGATTATTGGGATTACATTTCACTTCTATGATTTATCCCATGTTATGAAATTATGGTCTCTTTTGCAGGTTAAGATTTCCAAAAGTTATGTGCTTTTGTATATGATGGGATTTATATTTCTTTTGTTTACCCTTACTGAGCATTTGATCTCACCCTTTTATGTTTTCATTTCCCCAGGATATAAAGAAATGTTTTAGGTAAAAAAAGGGATAATCTTTATGGGAGATATTGGAGGTCTTTCTCCACGATTAGAAGTTTACGTTCCAAGTTTCCAAAGACACTAAACTTTTACGATCCTTGTGTGTGTGTTTTTGTTATGTACTAAGTATTCCGAAAATGTAATGTAATGTCCATGTACGTTAAGCTTCAGGTCTCTACATTTCACCCTCCACTTTCTAATTTGAGGGATATGAGTTCCACCATCTAATCCACATATTTTATTTCAAGATCAACCTCCATGGTGATTTTCTTCATCCTTGGATTAGTTTATTCTATGTTATGAGATAAATCCCACTTGTGTTTTTTTCCTTATTCCCCAACAATAATTTTTTTTCATCATTTTTTCTTCCCTATTATATAATACATCCCCCCATTATTTTTCTATTTCATTTCAATATTTATTTTTAAACTTTTTTGGTGTACCTCTTTTTCCAAATACATGATGGAAATGAGTTCTATCTCTAAATACTCTACTTTTTTGTGGATTCCACTTTACCTGTTTCTCTAACAACCTCAAATCCAGAGAAGCTTCTTCATTCAACCTTTATAAAATTTTTCAACTATTCCAGGAGGTTTTTTTGTGTACACTAAATTTTTTATGGACAGATCTTTTTTTAACTCTATTTCCTTCCTCTATAGATAGTATCTAATTACTATATTAATATAAATCCTGAGATGATAATCATTTTTTTGAATGTAATAAGAATAAATGAGTTCCTTGGTAAATTCTTAGTTTTATTTTTTTACAATGTCATTCAATATGAATGGGATTATAGAAAACAAACTGTTTACCAAATAAATCATCCCATGGGGGGAATTAGACTTGACTATGGTATTTTTAAAATATATTTCCTCTTACTTATGGGTATTTGGGAATCAACATTGATTCCCATTGTATGACCAAATTGAGGAAACTCAAAAATTACATATATAATTTTTACATGAGTTTAGATGAATATACTATGAATATAAAAATATTAAATTCACCATAGTTGTAAAGTGTTATAATCTTTTGAAAAAATTTATTTTTAAAAATTAGTGTAAAATTTATTTATAAAATCTACCATGATGTTCATCATACTTAGAACCCTATTAGGGCATGCGATACATAATACATTTCTTTATATCCTTGTGAAAGGGAGACATAATAATGGGTGAGCTCGGATTCCTATTAACGTAAAATATGGGAGATAATATCCAAGGACCATAAATAATCATAACATGAGAATACATTTATTAGAAAAAACGTTACCATAACCTGATTTTAAAATTTGGTAATCATACCCAAAATTTAATATATTAAAATCTTGGCATAAATATTTGGAAGTTCATAATATAAGAATCATAAGATAATTAAGGATCATGATCTGTGGTAGAATATAAGAGTTATAATAACATGATAAGAGAGCCTATCAAAATGGTGTGGAATTATCATAATCATCGAAATCATTTCTCAAGGAAAATTGCTAAGACCATCATTACATGGTAGACAAAAATTAATAATGGAAAAAACTATCTAGTAAATTAAAACATTTTATTTGTAGTAAAATTCACCAATTTATCTTTTCCATCATTAAAAAATCCATTATTTGGATTTAATGATCCCAAACGTCATATAACAAAAATTCATTCATATGTATTCAACAAGATTATTAAAAATATGAATTAATTATAACATTACTACTAGAAGAGAAAAAGGATTTATCAATATTTCTTCATTATCATCATAATCCATCTATAAATGTAATAAATACGATATCAATTTATCTAATCCATAATGAATTAAAAGTAATATCAAATTTTTTATCACATGTCAAAAATTCTGTTAAAATATCACTAGAATGTTTCTAGAAGAAAATTAACATTACATTTTCAAATCAGTTTTAAAAAAATATTGGGAAATAATTTTACTTCAACAGAACCATGGAAATACAAAAATTAAGCTTCATATTATTGAGTGTTAATGATGGCATGGAATTATGCTAGTGTTGTGAATTTTGAAATAAAAATTCCATTTTTACCTTCAAAAACAGCACCATGATTTGAAAATGATAATAATATTCTTCGTAAAAAATGTTTTCAAATGTCAAACATTGGTTAAAAATGAATATAATAATAAAATTAAAATGTTTAAAAAATGTATTTTAAAAAAAATTACAGAAAATATATCCACGAAAGAATAATATTCCTAAATGAAGAGAAAATAAGTTGATTTTATTAAATAACATAATCTCAAACATTTTATGTATCAGCGAAAGGATAATGAAAGGCAGAAATGAACACCTAATAAGTAAAAATAATTAAGTAAAATAATTTTTTAATTGAAGTAAAATATAATTTCTATCAATGTAGTATTAACATATGAAATCTTGAAAATAAATGATATTTTAATATGAATATCTTATTTCTTTAGTAAAATTTCAATCATAGCCCTTCAGATGAAATAAAATGAACATTATGTTTAAATATAAATAATTAATAATTATTCATGATATAAAATTTCTAGGGGTATTATATACACCTCATCAATATTAATATATT
Source organism: Viscum album (assembly GCA_963277665.1). Lineage (NCBI taxonomy): Eukaryota > Viridiplantae > Streptophyta > Magnoliopsida > Santalales > Viscaceae > Viscum > Viscum album. Next base: position 566,997,915 of record OY728119.1, read on the forward strand.
CATAACATCAATCTTGTCTCAACAAAACAATATTGAGATAAAGAACCCTTACCTTGTGTCTGACTTCCGTAATCCGTATAGCCTCCTAAATAGTAAATTTACATTTTTTAAAATTGTACAAAAACATTTTAATAATTAACATAACATATAATATCCAATTTTAATATTTGAATACCCCTTTATTATCAATTCTTTATTAAAATCCTTGTTTTTTGTTGTTAACAATTTCATTTATCAAGAATGCTTCCTTATACTGGTTATTATAAATGATATATGATCATTGTTCTATCATATATAGAATGGTAAAATTTTTATTTAAATCATATTACTATTTAATATCACTAGAAATAAACATTACTTGATTATTCTTGTCATAAACATTTTATGTTTACTCTATTGGGGGGTAAAACCCACCAAAACAACAGTCTCTTATAAAGAACAAATGAGTAAGAAAAATCCAATGTGTAATCTTAATATAAAAATTAAATAATATTATTCATGTCATATATATCATATATATTTTTTATATATAATTTTATATCGTCAATAACATTCAAATATTGAAAATGAATATATCTCTCATTAAGATGGTAGTCTCCACAAATGTATAAACAATACACCCATTTTGTAATGAAGAAAATTAAATGAAATTATATTTTATATTATCATTACTGAATAATAACTAATTCATAAATATAATATTTATTTTTTAATCTAAACAATTTTTACTATCCATTAGATGTTGCGATGTAAAATGACCCATATTGCTTCAAAGAGGTGTAAGTCCCCATAAACGCCAGAGCAATAGATTCATTTCCCATATGATGGAAAGGGGTGAAATTGGTTATAAAATAATCATAATAACATATACATATATTTAAAATACTTGATTAATTATTTTAGTTGGTATATTATATATTTAGAGTATGAATATTAAGAAATAAACATTGAAAGGTTATCTAAGATTATTACCTATTCTTTGAGAGACCTCTGTTGGATTACGCCTCAAGCATTCATAGGATGTTCTGAGGATAATAATGAAATATAAAGATAATGGTAAGGAATATATAATGGTATTTGGTTATGGATTTATCAATATATAATTTTTAAAAAATGAGTATAATAGAGGATATGATGTTCCCTTCTATAAGTGAGGCGAGGATGTAATAGAAATTACATAAAATATTTAAATATATTCATTTTTTTAAAATTAAAATTATTCCCAATGGATATGGACTAAAATAAAAATATTATAATGTCTAAATTTCATAATAATAAAAAATTTATGTGGTTTTTGATTCATTTAACACTTTAAATTTTTGGTTAATCCCATCACTAACCCTTTTTTACCTTAAATGTGGTGACACATGTTTTAGAAATAAAGGGTGATAATTTAATTTTACATTGATAAGTGATTCATGAATTTCCCATGGATGATATTTTATAACATTTACATTTCCACATATCCTATTTCCTTATTTCTATGTAATTTTAGAAAATATTATTTAATATTATATATCATTAAATATGTTTTGGACAATTTATTTAATATGAATTTAATATCCACAAGATAACAATGGATTTATAATATTATATATTTTATGATAAATTATACATTATTTTTAATATTAAAATATTTATAATACCATTTCCTCCTTAAAATATTTCATTTTTTGTTTTTAAAATCATTTTCCCGTTTTCTCAACTATTTCCACAAGCCCTAAGTTTTTGTTCCATAATAGTTTAACATTACTATACAATATTAATAAATAAAATTAAACTGAAATTATTAAAATAATTTATTTATGTTCAACATAAACATTTATATCCATTTATAAATTATTTATATCCCTATTAAAACATATAATAGAAATTAAAATAATTGGAGTGAAATTTTTTATTTATCCTTTTCATAAAAGAATATAAATGTCACAATCAACAGAAAATGGAAATAAATTTATATATTCAAATATCAAGGAGTTATTTGGTCTAAAAACTCGAGCACAAGGATAAATTCAAATGTAATCTATATTTTAAAGTCTTACCTTGTTGTTTTAACCATTATTTACCCTATCCGTGGTGAAAAATCTTTACCATTGTTACTATTCAAAATGAAAAAAATTGAACTATTTTTAAAATAGGAACATCGTGATTAAATATAGAGAATATATTTCTTCAAAGATTAAATTTAAATAAGTTTCATAAATCAATATTAATGTAAATGGGTAATAAAAAAGAATTGTTTTTTGAAATATCTATTTTTAGCCCAAAAATAATCTTTTAGAAAAATAATGTATAATGTTGATTCATATGATATTAATTTGAATAATTTAAAATAAATAATTTTACTTTTAATTTAGAATAAAATTTAAAAAATATATATTATATTAAATTACATGACAAAATGAACTCTAATGAGATTTATAAAAAAAATTGTATTTTTCACTATTCACATAAAAATATATCATTACACAAAAACCTAAAAAATAGCCCTTTGATAATATTGACTAGTTTTCTAAAAATGTGATATCAGTTATCTAAAATATAATTCCAATTAATGGTTGATGTTAATTATAATGAATATACAGAAAATATAATAAAAATTGTTTTTTAAGAAAATATATTTTTGAAGAAAATATTGAACATATGGAAGATTGAGTAATTACTTATTATGAATTAATTAATAAATTTATATTATATAAAACATATATGAATTTTTTCAGAATTTTTTCATTATTATTCACAGAATCATTTCTATATTAAGATGAAAATTTTCATATTTAAATAAATACATTTTTATAATGTATCACAGTTTTCTTAATGATTAGAGTTTCATATTAAGAAATATATGAAGAAAATTATTTTGTTATATTGTTTTTTTTATTATCATAAAAATATTATACAATTCTATTTATTTTAGAGCCAACTTTTTTTGGACCAAGTTTATTATATATTTTTCATGAACCTTTAGTGTATTCTAGAAACTAAAATTCTATTTACTTTCATATTTCAATACTAAAATTATTAATTTCAATGTACATATAGAGGCTGCCTTTGAGAGGATCTCAATATTATCATTTAAGGAGTTCTTCCTCTATATTAATTAAATTATTTCCTTAGAGATTTATTTATCTATAACCCATATTCATCAATTTTCCATGGATTCCATACTAGACTACCTTATTTACTTTATCTATTTCTTGATGGATGTGATGTTTTCTTTTAAATCATTTTCTTATGGATATTTTCATTATCATTTAAGGGGATATATCTTTAAAAACATAACATGGAATTTTTTTCTTTACAACAATCTTCTTGATTTAAAATATCAAGGGCACTTCAACTCCTTTTTTCATTTTAATTTCCTGGGAAAATCTACTAAGAAAACAAGATACATATCATTCATTATTTTCAACTTTACAACCTCTTATTTGGGGTTTCATGAACACTTACAAGATAGGAAACTTGATTTATTATCTTCTTCACGCGATCTATATCCCGTTTTAGACTTATAATATATTTTTGAATTTTTGGTAAACATTCATTCTATAAAACAAAGTTATAAATACATGGTTCAAAAATTATGATGATATTAACATAGATGAAGAGATGATCTTATAGGGAGGATTCCTCTAGTATTATTTCCTCATTCATTTTTACCTAAGAAATTTTGCATCCAACTTATGTTCTTTTCCAAATGAATATTCCAACCAGATCCCCAAAAAAGCAAGGAACATTCATTGAGAAATCCTCTTAAAAACTTATTTGAGGGAGTAGTTTAATGAATTTTAGATTAAGGCATCAATCTTAATATTTCTTTGATATTTCTAAAATAAAATTACATGTCAACTCATAAGAACAATTACATACTTTAAAAAATCCCAACGGACTCTAATATAGTCCTTCATGTATATTATAAAATCATCCTGCAACATTTGGAATTTATTACCACTAGAATATAATGTATTTTCTATGCCATTATTTCATTAAGAACATATTTTGAGGATTTTATGATATTCAGAACCTTTAATCATTTATACTAATTTTTAAGACACCTTTATACACCTTGTGGGGGGTAAATTAATGTGTTCTCAGTTTATAACATTTTTACCACTTTAGTAATTTCCCATTTTTGATCTCATTCTCGTGTGTGTAGAAAAAAATTTCGACTACTATATTTACCCAAACCCTCAAAAAATTTACATAAAATTACAAAATATTATTTTATACAAGGTCACAAAGAGTTTAATGTTGTTCACCAAAAATGGGGGACTCTTCTGAGTGTGAAATCAAAATTATGTATATACTAATCAACCATAAGGCTCAGTGAATTTAGAGGCTTCAGGATTATAGACACTTCATTCTCTATTTCACTTCCTCTATAGGTTCTAGTTTGTATCACACCCACTAAAATCTCAATGCCTTTATAAGTTCTTGGTCATCTCACTATCTCGAATGGCACACTATCCCCTTCCTCTGCCTTCATCCTCTTCTCCGGTGTAGGAATACCACACATTTTATAGGCTTTTATGTCACCTTATTATCAAAACCCGGTTTCAATGAATCATTTAATATATCTATATGTGTGTTGTTTATCTCATCTATCATTCCTTCATAGGATTCTATTAATATTCCCTTAAATATATTATTCTTTATAGAAAATATTTTGAACATCACATTCCAATACAATAGAATGCCTCTAGTTTTCTATGTTACATTGAATCTTTTATTCTTACCATTAATATTATTTACATGTTCTCCCCTTTTAGTTTCATTACATTACTTATTCCCCTTCTTAAAAATATAATTTTAAAGGTGAGTTTATATTCCTCTCTTTTTTTCAATAATATGATCTCCATGGGTACACATGAGTGTTTTTCTTCTATATTACGTTCTTTAATTTAGAATATATTATATATCCTATGAGATCTAATTTTTCCTTTCTCAATACTATTAAATAATATTTTAATATAATGTTATTTTCTATTTTTAATAAATGGATACACAATACAACTTTCTATATAATTCCATCCTGAAACACCACTATTTTTTATAACTTATCTAGCTTTACCTGTGTTAAAAAAGGTATAAATGAATTTCTTTTAGCCACTAATCCTCCATCTATCCATATCCATTTATTCAATGGTGATTTTCATAGAAAACCTTCAAATATTCAAAATACGTGACTCCAAATAGTTGAAATTTTCCTATATTCCAATGTGAACAAATAAATCAAACTTCATATAGACATATAACATCACATTTGAATATAATTTTCTTGTATCATGAAACACACCTTATAGTGTATATAATATTCCATTTAATTCATCTCATTACACCAAAAACATTCTTCTTCATTCTCGTCCTGTATCATATATCCCATTTGATGTTCTACGATGTTTGAAATCATTGAAAGATAGTTTCTACATCATTCTATGTGATTTCACCACTGTCCAATATTTCCTGAAAAATATAGAGAAAATACCCTAAATCACTATAAAATTCTCCAACATTTATCTAAATTCCTTTAAGTAGAAAATGTGTTTAGAAAATTCATATTTGAATTTTCTTAAATGGTGGATGACATTCCATAATTCCATTTTTTCAATGAATCTCTTATGTGACCATAAATCATTTATGTGAATCCGTATATCAGAAAATATGCATACACACAACTATATAGAAGGTGAAATGTGTATACGAATAAATTATGTTGGTAAAATTGGTATGAAAAACTTGTTATGAAACCCAAAGTACCTTACATATAACCTCTTCCTTGAATAATTTTTATGCATCAGTTTCCTATGTGGGTACTTATATAGTTTTTTGGAAATATGCTACTCTTCTGGATCAAATAAAAAATATATATAAAATTATTTCACATAACTTATCACCTTGATGGATAATTTTAGGAATTATTCAAGTGATAAATAATAGAATATTTTTCTCATAAACACATCTTATTTCCATTAAAATCTCTAAGCACCACTTTAGTCTCTTTGTCATCAAATCCAATACACAATTGGGGTGTCCAAAAATCTATATATATTTTCAAAAAAACACCTTAGTCAATGTCCATACAACCTATCAAAAAATTAAAAAAATTACTATAGTGTGTCAAATATTTAATGAAAAGACTCTATAACAATCATCCACATTTTTTCATATATTAAACATTTCATTTTAAATATCAATATATCATTTTATCCATGAGTTTATTCATTCCTAGTAACCCCTATGCCTGGTTCATTATTAAGAAATATATTTCATGCCACGGGAAAAATACAAATTTATCCCACATAAATAAACATATTAATTAGCCACAACCACAAATTAATTCTATTTTTCCCACAATGGTATAGTGTCTACAACCCCTCTTCACAAACCAAAACCTCCACAATATCCCTTTATCAAACACATTGTATCAGCTACAATATCCACTACACAATCCATTTCCAAAACCATATCCCACTATCCCGCCCCCTACATCTACCATAATACTTTCTTCATAATCCACTACCATACAAAAAACCCCAAGACCAATACAAAACTATTTTCACAAAAAAAATATTTACCAAATAACACAACAACATTTAAATATTTTATACCATTTCATTTTTCTATATTCAATACATTCTTTTATATCAATTCCAAAATAACATAATCTCATCATGAATAGTGTAATCCCCTAAAGTCGATCCATATATCTAGTGATGCATTCATATGACCCTTTTGTGGCCATAGATGATCTCCGTATAGACCACCTATGATCACTATCACCTCTGTTGATGATACTAGCATTAGAAAAACCACCATGAATTCCATAAATATCAACTAATCTAAACCTCACCATCCAATGAATTAGAGAGAGAAAGTTTTGAACAAATGGAAACCATTTCATCACTATAGAAGAAATAATTATTATAAATCATCAACATGGAACTATGGAACAAAACCACCCATGAAAGCAACATCTCACCTTCATAACTTCTTCACCTTTATATAATGATCTCATCATTGAAAAATCATCATCAATAAATAGAAAACCATTTTCATACATGAAAAAAATTATAACTAGAAAAAAAAACCAAAAACACATCATCAAATAAAGGACCTACAAATCGAAAAAGAAATAAAAAATTTGGAAACACACATGATGAAAAATACCAAAAAACCATAATTACATATGCGAGATGAAATAAACCAATAAAATAATACTTCGTTATACACCATATATGTATTATCCTAATTTCACAAAATTTCAATAAGAACCACAATAACTGACCAAAATGTTTCTAGAAGAAAAAGTATAAGATGAACCGAACTAATGCATCAATAGTGAGAAGAACTTCTGAAATAGATATAATAAATAATAAACAAAGCCTTTGCACACCACCCATTACAATCCAAAATCACCTTCATCTCTATCACACTCTTCCAAGAAAAGGATTTACATATTGAAAGATGACAAAAGGGGGAAATAGTGATGGATGAGGACATTATTTCCAAGGAACCAATGTATAAAATAAAGTGAGAAAAAATAAAAGAAAATATTTGGGGAGAGTGATATTTTAAAAAAATGGGGGGAACCTATTACAAATCTTAAAACGATTTAAGAAGGACCCTAGCTAGGTAGGGTGAAATAGTTAAGGATTAGGGGAGAAAGGTAAAAAATAATTAAGGTGGAATCACTATTAGGAGGATGGAGGAGGTGAACCCCGAAAAACTAGGAGGGGAACATTGAGTGAGATGATAGAAGATTATTGAAAATGGGTTCATTGGGGTTATCCTACCTTCTATCTATACATTTATCTGAAAACCGACATGTATTCATGTGAAGTGCCCTATATAATCTATCACATCCAAACCACAAAAATTAATGGGTTAGTATGTTCTAATACCTCACGCATTATATTTTATCTCATACAATAAATATTCCAAAAAATGTAAATCCCATTTAGCATATCTTCTAAAATAATTTTTAAAATTATCATAATTTTTAACTTATATCACATAATAATTTTTACCTCATATCACATCATATTTACTACCTTATTCTTATCATTTTAAAATTTATTTTTAGCTAAACTCTAAATACATTCAAAGAATCTATATATGTTCTATAAAAAATAATCTTCATTTAGGGAAACACAAATTCAAACCCCAGGAGCCTACATCATGTTGACATTGAATATGAATTATCAGATTCGTAAATAAAAGAAATTATCAAACTATAGAAATTAATTGATACCACTCTAGGTAAAAATGGATATAATAAGATCTATTTTAAAAATATGTATCTACATACCCATTTATTTTATTTTTATCATATAAAATATTTCATTTTTATAAAATCCATATGTCTAAGACATTGAGAAATTATTAGATGAGAATTATTTCAATCCTATATAACTAATCATGTATTCATGAATATTTGAGTATAAAATGTCTAGATTTTTGAAAAAAAAACATTACATTACCCCATGTAGATAACAAAAATGCATGTACATCCTCATGTAAAAAAAGAATATCACATGAACATAGACATCACATATATTATACTCATTATACTGGAGGAAAAATCACATCTTCTTCAATAACATACCCAACCTACCCCTGACTAGCTCAGTGACAAGGATAGTGAAAGAAATATATAAAAGATTAAATATCCCCACTATAGGAACTCCAAAATCCTCATGTATGGTGATTTAACATTAGACACACACCCTTTTTATAAAAAATTTATAGTTCATAACACTTAGTGTGGTATACTATGTGGTTTATCCATCACAAAAAAAAATTATTTCAGTGTCTCATGTGTATATTATTTTTCTCTATAGAAAATCATACCCATTATAACTTAAACATACTATTATGACTATAATACCCCATATTGTTTATTAAATACGAATAAATAAAATTAATACAGTTATATGATATTTATTATTTCACTTCATACAATATATGAAACAAATATGAAAGAGTGATATAGTAGATATTTTTATTATATGAGATTCTAAATTTTATATTATTATTATACTATATGTATAGAAAAAATATCATGTATTAGAACTCATATAATCATATCCCATAAGATATACCACAAGATAATCCTTCTATTTTCATAAAATTTAGGAGTTGGTTAAAATCAATAAATCTCGATGTAATACCTACCAAATATCTATGTTACTATTTCATAAAACCCTCTCAGTAATATCATTTAATAAGTAACATATATAAATTATTATAGTTTTAAAATCGTAAGATTTAAATTATCATTAATAAAAAAATTTCCTATATAAAACATTTTTAATCTTGTGTCTATTTAAAATCATGGTATTGATTTGAATGAATCATAAATCATTTGTATCATGACATTAACTGATTTTTTTTCCTAATAAATATTTTGTATTAAATAACTTCTCTTATCATATAATAGAAATTATATAAAAATATAATTTATTTATTGATATTCATTTGGGGTTGAAATCCTTTTTTATATCTCAAATTTTCTATAATAGAATTTTTCCTTCTATAGTAGAATGTAAACTAAAATATCAATCAATTATTATCTTTATTTTAAATTCTTATTTTTTCCAAAATTTTTAATGTATATATTTGGTATAATATGACCATGAAAATAAAATACTTGATTATATGACACTGATAATAAACACGGACTCTCTATGAGGCTTCCCAAACCCTTAAAAGTATCCCAGAATCTTTTGTAAACCTCTCCACTCATTCATTGTACACATTTTATGTGTTAACTTCATTGAGTTATACTTGAAAAAATATTGGATCTTTCAAGAAACTTTTGTCATTTATGTTTTAAATTTTACCCATTTATATTTTTAATTTAACACCATTAAGAAAAATATAATTCTCACAACATCTAAATTAAATTGCAGAAATTTTAATTGAATGCATTTATAATTTTAATTTCTTTTAAATAATAATTAAATAATTAATTTCATATCAAGAAACAGGCTAGAAAATAATCATTCTCTCTAATACATTGATATCCCCAATTATATTGAGTATGTGATTAAACAATGAATTTAATTCAAATATAGTTCTGTTAAATAATAATTTGAATAATCCAATATATTCATTTATTCTTTTCATAAGTATCTAGTTCCACTTGTTTAATAACTTCAACACTGTTTTTTAGGAATTATTTTCCCTAACACATAGAATGTTATTTTTTCCTTATGAATAATTCATATGTTTTTATACCCATCTAGGGAATGAATTTAATTTACATTTTCTTCCTAAATTATTGATCTCAAATTAAAGTATGATTATAATGATTCCATTTTAATTAAAAACAAAACAATTAGTAGATGAGTATCATGTTAAATATTAATTTAATAATGAATTTCATTAAATATCCCCCACTAAAATTATGAACCATTTTAAATTGAATTGTACTCATTATATAGAAAAGATCTATATTTCACAAATAAATGATCCCACTATGTTTTTCCTTTCATAAAACATTTATTTTGGTAGGCCATAATGTCATTAATTTTACATATGACTCTTAGATAATTGAGTTCATAAATATTTGTCTTAATCCATCATATGTATTAATTAAACTCTATTACACTAGTATCCAATTGATTGATGTTTAATTTTTAAGCGTAAAATAAATATCACATTACATACAGTCACCTAATGGTTAGGGTCACATATAAACTTATTTCCTTCCATGTGACACCCATAATTTCTTTGGAAGTATTTTTCAGTATATCTTTGGTCTATATTTTTTTCCTTTGGGTTTCCATTTTATTCTTAGGAAAAGTCAGAAAATTTGGGTGTATTGAATGTGGTGCATGGTTAGTTGTAACAATGCACCCCTGCCTGGGTAGCCTCCTGGAAGGTTGCTGGTTGAGGCACAACTACCTCATGGGCTACAAACGGTACGTCAGACCATGCACCCCGGCCCAGGTAACTGTGTAGTTGGTGGATGGTCTGAGGTAGAAGCTACCTCGCATCTTGTGCACAGTAAGTCCAACCATGTAGGATAACCATGTGGGAGCTTCTACATAGATATAAGGGGGAGTGTGGTCACTACATGTTTTTTCACAATTTATAGGCTAACCATGCTACCTATCGAGGTCATTAAAATTGGATTTTTGGGTTTTCTATCCCCACAATATTTAACTATGAACCCCCATTTTTTCCATCAAGAATATTCAATATATGTTTCTACCCAACCCTTTTCCTCCCTTCTATCTTTAATATATAGGCATAATTGGCTTATATTCCTCATGATATTTCATGTAAGACTATATATCTCTTGTTTTTTCTCCACTATTCTGGGGTTTCACCCCACCTTTTTAATGGTTTCTCTTTTCCAGTGGGTAGGATGCTGATTTTAGGGTTAGATATTGGTTCTTAGGGATTAATATTGATGTTATATGTCTCATATTTATTATATAGGTTATGGTTGAGATGCGGTTGATGTCTCACACCAAATTACAGATGTTTCCCCATCCAAGGTAGGTGATTCCAAGCATAAAATTATTTTATGATTTTTTAATGATTGATTGATTTTTTAGATGTGTTCTATCATTTATGTGTAGGGTAATAAAGAATTTTTTATATTATTTTACATTAATATGGATTGAAAATATATTTTTCTAAAATATATTTTGAGTATTTATTAGGTAATCCCATGTTTTGAATCCTGATAATGTATTAAAAATAATGAAAGATGGTTATTAAATAGTTAAAATGATGAGGTTAATTTTTGAAATATTTTTGTGGTGAATTTGGTTTCAAAATATTATTTTTGTTGTTTAAGTGGTTGTATAATTTTCATGTTTCATAGTTTGGCATGAGTAATGTGAAAATGACATGTTATGTGAAATGTGGAACATAATTGAGAACAAATTAAAACTATGGTAACATTATGGAAAGGCAAGGACTAGTACACTAGATGATTCAAAAGTTATTCATTCTAGTTTCTTCTAACATGATTTACACTAAAAAACTAACCAAATATTGTAATTATTGAAGACTACTAGGACCATGAGGTTTCCCCTAATATTGTCTTGTGCATGAGAACACAATTAGTTGGGGTTTTTATGCCACATTTAACTGAGATATTATATACCTAGTGTCCTATTGCTAGCTTTTTCTTATATGGTTTCCCCATGACACGGTTCTCATTGTGATATTGTACACACTTATTATATGGTATACTTCTTTGTTTTTTCAAATGAAATCATATTTTCTATTATTATTTTTACATAAAAATTTCACTAGTATTTCCTTTATAAAACTAGAAATATTATATATTTCATAATGTTTATATTATGGAATATTTTTTTGTGTGGTATCCTACTAGGAATTACCTCAATCCCTAATAACAACTTTTGGTGTATATAGACATGGTTATGTTTGACATAGATAAGGGAATGGCATTTAGAGACGATGGTTTGGGTTGTAAGAGGTCTCCCTTTGATAGTGTTGATGGTGGTGGCTTGAGGTAGATGCTCCTCTAATCACATAGAAAATTTTTGGGATATTTTATTGTTTCCCGTTGGATTTAGTTCTTTTTTGTTTATTTTGATGTTTTTTTAAAATTAAATCTAGATAATATTTTATGCCTTTTTTGGTTATGTATTTTAGGTTTAGGATTATTTTTTTGTGGTTTTTTAGTATAAAGTAATTTGAAATCATTCCCATGTATTATTATGGATACTTGGGAACTTGTTTCCAGCCCATGGGGATTGGGAATTCCCTTTGGGACATGACACATAATGGGTATGGCACCAGATTGTATGACGTACCATCTTTGTTTGTGAAAAAGTTGTATCATATGCCTGTTAATCATTATTTTTAATGTTATTTGGGATAATTATGGATAGAATTGAGCTATGAATGTTAGGTCTCTATGTTCTAGTTGCAATCAAGGTGCATGGCCAGAACATCTCATGACAGACCTCAAGTCTTCACGAGATTATGGGGATTTCTATTTAACTTATCCTAAAGGTGAGAAGTATAGGTTATAGACTGTAATATGTAAATTGTTTGGGTTTAATGTGTTTTGGTTGTTAGATTTTTTTTGATGAGTTTGGTTTATTTTTATTTATTATTTATGATGAAAATTTTCTTAGTTATTGTATTGATGTTTTTTCTTGTGATTAATTATTTTTGTAGAAATTTTCCCCCTTGAGAATTTCGTTGTAACTGAAGGAACATGATAGATAGTGTTCTCCCTCACTGATTGATCAGAGTTCAGTGGAATCCGTGTCTTGGGTTTCTTGGCTTTGGGATAGGGAGAAGTTCCTTGTCCTACCCCAATTAGTAAAGATGAACCTAATCCAATAATGTAAAGAGTCTGTGAGTTCCTTAAGAACAAATCTCCTTCTTTTAAAGGTAGTATAGAACCATAGGATATAGAAGAGTGTCTTGAGAATATAGAGTGAACATTTAAATTAATTGAAATTACAAAGGATGCTAGGGTAAAATTCAGCTTGCCTTTTTCTATAAGGTCCCAATTGATGATGGTGGGACTCGGTTGTCTAAATTGGGAGAAACGAGCAGATGAACTGGAAATATTTCAAAACTGTTTTCAATGGACATTTTTTGTCTAAGGTCTTGTCCTCTTCTAAATACTGAGGGTTTATAGATCTATTCCTGGGAGAAAATTCAGTGATATATTATTCTAATGTCTTTTCTAAGCTAGTATGATACGCACCTGAAATCATATACAATGAGGAGATGAAGGCTTAGAGGTTCAGAAGGGGATTTCATCTAGAGAATTATTCTCTTGTATTTCTATTCAAGATAAAGATCAATACTGGAGGAGATGATACGACTTTAATGGTGAAAATTTACTATAGAGGAAGGTCTAGTTCCTCTGGGGCTATGTAATCTATGTTCATTTCATGTTAATCTATGATTAAGTGAAAGAGAGATGAGTAGGGTTGAAGGTAGGTAGTAGTTCTGGCCATCCTTCCAAATAGTATTTATCTATGGATTCCAATGTAGGGTTAGTTATACACCACCAATGTGGTAGTCCATAAGACATTCATCTTATGTGTACATACCCTCACAAACCTTGTCATCAATATAGTTCTATGAGTCACTTGCATCTTTTTTGAAAGGTGATGTGTCCAAATCAGAGTGGTGTTGGATATATCGCTTCAAGGGGATGTTATCTTAGTCAAATCCATCTAGGATGACGAGATCTATATTTGATGATCGTTTTGTTAGAAATATATGCTATTCTATTTAGAGTCTATTCATGTAAGATACATTATTCAATGGTTGTGTTTATACTCAGGCAGAGACCAGAAATCTTCATGTTGTGGACCAAGTACTAGGGACACCAGATACAAGACATTCAAAATATCAAGGTACCATTCTGATTGCAAATTATGTATCAGCTGTATTATATTACATTGGTTCTTAAATTTCATTTATCTTTTCATTCCTTGTGATATTTCAAAATTTAAAACTGAACTCATGTCTTCTACAATTGATTTGATAAAGTAATTGGGTATTAAAAAAGAGAAGCGTCTCAGGTTCACATATTGTGCACTCATTGTGTCAAGCGTCAAGTTGGAATGAGATTTCCTAGTTGTTAATATGGAACTCTTCTATTTTATCACTAATATGAATTTCAAGATGTTATTTTATGAACATATCGACTGTTATAGGTGGAATGTGAGTTTTGTGGATCCTGATGGGAATAACATGGTTTTTCATGTAGAAATGGATCATCACTCGGGTCTTAGTGGACCGACACTCCATGAATTGTATAGTATTTTTTTCCATTATCATGGAACATGATGGAAGTTTATGGTAGATTTTATAATGGTGGATTACCACCCATAGTGAATGCGTTCGAATAGATATTTGTAGATGTTTTTTCAGGTTTACCTTCAGAGTGGGACGTAGAGTTATTTATTGATTAGTCACAACGAACAGAACTTATATCTCTTACATCCTATCATATATCCCCCACAACGATGATGTAATTAAATATATAGTTAGTTGATTTTAAATCCAAAGGATTCATTCTCCCCGGAATCTCTCTATGGGCCTCCCTAGTCTTATTTGAAATGAAGGTAGATATATCTCTCTAGTCGTGTATTGATTAGAAAAATATGAATAAGGTAAACATCAAGAAAAATAATCCTTTACCCCAAATTGATGACTTGTTTGGTCAACAGAAAGGATAAAGGTGTTTCTCTAGGAGATACTTGTGTTCTAGTGACCACCAATTTTGGGTGAGAGGGGTAGATATCTTGATATTGACTTTTGGAAGTAAGTATGTAAACTTAAATTACTACGTCATGACTTTAATTTTGGAAAATTATCTAAAAGTCTTCATCAAGCATATTAATATTATGTTTCATAAGTATCTTTTTCCTTTTTTGTGGTATGCATGGATGAAATCCTTGTTTATTCTGAGTCTGAACATGATCATGAGCGACGTTTGAAGATCATGTTAGGAACTCATTGGGATCATCATCTTTATAAAATGTTTTCAAAGTTCAATTTTTCGATCAAGGAATTAAAATATATGGGTCATGTTATCTAAAAACATAGGTTTTCATTGCACCATTAGAATATCAATGAAATTATTTCATAGGACCAAGTGAAGAACATGCTTGAAATTAGATGCTTTATTGTCTTTGTTGATTATTATAGGTTATTTATTTAGGACTTCTAACGAATATATTATTCCATGACAACACTCACCCAAAAAGGAGTTATGTTTGAATGGATACTAGAGTTTTTGGAATCCTTTAAAGAGATGAAGTGTTGGATGACTACTACACCTGTGTTGATGTTGCCAAAATATGGGAAAGTGTATGTGGTTTATTGTGATGCATCGGGTATGGGTCATGGATGTCTGATCATGGAAGATAATAATGTGGTGGAATATAGATATCCCAAACTCTTTCTACATGAAAATAATAACACAAACCATATCCTAGAGTTAATAGAGGTTATTCATGCCCGGAGGAGAGGGAATATTTATTTCTTTGGGGAGAAATTGTTGGTCTATTCTGATCATAAATTCTTAGCCTACATAATATCCAAAAAGTATCTAAACATTAGCAAATTACATTGGATTGAGTATTTATGTGGTCTCTAATTGTATATAGTATATACCCTATGAAATAGTAATGTTGTGGAAGATTATTTGACTAGAAAAGTGCACAAATAGACCTTGAAAAAGTCCAGTGATGAGTGGAACTTGATGGGGCTCTTTTCGTTGATGCACATAGAGACAAAGGAGCGCCATAGAGGTGCATTCATGGATAGTGTTTAAATATATCATTCCCTTATACACCTATTTTAATGGTGGAAGCCTGGTGGTGAGATGTTCTATTAGTCTACAAATCTCTTTCCTAGTGAGGAAACTTCTTGTGATTAGACTTTGTCTCCAGAGGGAGTTCTATGTTTCAATGAAAATTTGGTGGTTTTGTTGTCTCTATGGGATGTGGTGATGAAGGATCAACATCAATCATTGTGTTATATTAATCCAAGAGATACTGAGATGTATTATGATAATTGTCCGAAATTCTAGTGGTCAGGTACAAGGAATGATATATCTGACATTTTATCGTGGGGCTATACATGTCAGTAGGTAAAAGCAGAGCATCAAAGGCACTCTAGTTTTCATTAGTCATTACCCATTCCTACCTGGATGTTGTATGAGGCTGTCAGGTATTTTATTATATTATTTCATTGTACACCTCTTGGAAGGAATCCCATTTGGCTGGTGATTTAACTTCTGATGAAATCATCCCATTTGATTCTTATCCATGACTCAGAACAAGTCGATGAGATGGGTTGATTATATGTTCAAGAGGTGGTAAGGCTTCATGGTGTTCTGTCAAAAATTGTTTTTGAAATATACCCCCCACTTTAACTCTTGGTTCTCGAAAGTATTTAAAAAGAATTAGGGTCACAAATTATAATTAGTACGACATGCCATACTTAAATGGACGGTTATACGGAGTGGTAAATTCAGATTCTTGCTGACATCCTTCGATTGTGTGTCCTAGATTTCAACGGAGCATAGGATAGTATTTTGGGATTGGTTGAATTTTCATATGATAACATTTAATAATCTTATATTTGAATATCTCCTTTGGAGCTGCTCTATGGTCGACCATGTCAAACTCTTTTCTGTTGGGATGAGGTAGGTGAGACCTCACTGTCGGGGTCGAGCCTTGTGGAGGAGACATCATAGATATTTATGTTAATTAGGTAGTGGTTATTTACTACTTAGATTCACCAGAAGTATTATTCCAATATGATACATTAAGATCTTATGTTCATTGAGGGTGACTATATGTTCTTGAATGAGGAACCTTGTTTTGGTCTTCCTTGTTTTGGAAAGCAATGGAAGCTATCAAACTGGTATATCAGACGTTTTGAGATCATTGAGTGGGATGAAAATGTGGAATAATGATTATATTTTCCTTCTCCGATAATGTATATTAATGATTTATTTATTGTATCCTAATTTAATAAATATAATCTGGATCCATCTCATGAGTTTAATAAGAATAATTTGATATAGAGCCCAATTTATCTGTGTTTGAACAGCCAATATAGATTTTTGATTCCCAAGAGAATGTGATTTGTTGTTAATTTATCCCATTATTCTGTGTCATTTGGAAGCATGGTAATGTTTTTCATTACAATTGGGAGTGGAAGTCATGGGTTGAGCAAGAATACTCATTCTTATTCTCTAATCGCATTTCATGCTGACATTATAGGGATGGAATGTTTTCATGGTTGGGAGTAAAATGAAACCTGTTATTTATTTTGTTGTATATTTATGTTTTTCATCGTTCTACCTTTTTTCTCTTTGTGTTTCCTTTTATTTCTTTGAGTAAGGTGATAAAATTTTGATAGATATAATGTGGAACATTGTCAAATTATGGTTAGTGGTAACTATTCACCTCTGCCATGGTAATCATATGGTAGGTGGCTGGTAGAGGTAGTAACTACCACACATCCCACATATGGCCAGTCAGACCATTCACCTAGTCCTAGGTAACTGTATGGTAGGAATCCAGTTTAAGGTAGCACCTACCAAAACAATTTGTTGATAAGTTAGGCTATGATGAATAATTGTGTGGTAGGTTCTTCTTGGAAAGAATGGGGAGCATGGGTACCTCACGGTTTTTCAAACCATGATAACTGACCATACAACCTATCCAAGTAATTATAAATGAATCTTTGGTTTCCCTATATCCCAAATTGTATACCTTAAACACCCATTTTTATTCTAATTTGTTCTTCATCACCCTATTCACCTCTCCCTAAACATTTTCCTCCATTTTATATTCAATTTCTTGGTGGATTTATATTGGATTAATGAACATATTTCAAGTAAATCTTCTTGTCTCTAGATTTTACTCCTCTATTCTAGGGTTTCTTCTCTCTTTCTTGGGGTTTATATTTTCTAGTTTGTAGGGTGAGTATTTTAGGGATAAATCCTATGTCATAGGATTTAATTTTGATATTATAGGTCTTATATTACTTCTTTATGTTGTGATTGATGAGTAGTTTTAATTCACACCAAATTCCAGAAGATTCAACACCCATGGTTGGTGATTTTGTGCTTAAAAATTATTTGAAAATTCTAATTATTCTTTCTTGAATATTTGGATGTGTTATATGATTTATGTGTAGGTTTGAAATGTGTTTTTGATAGTATTTGACAAGAATATATATTGAAAATGGTTATTTGATAAGAAATTAGATTTATTTCTTATACAAACTCTTTATATGCTTCTTGAACTTGTTTTATAAATTATCTGAGATTGTTGATAATTTTTCATGAAGTGTGAATAATTTTTGAAATAGTTTTGTTGTGTATTTGGTTTCAAAAGAAGATTTTGGTAGTACAGGTGATGGAATAATTTCAGTGTTGCATTATTTCACTTGAGTAATGTGAAAATGACATGTCATGTGAAATTTGGATCATGATTGAGCACAAAGGAAAACTCAGGTAACTAGGATGACAAACTATGACTAGTATGAAAGATTGATCAAAAGTGGTTTGTCCCTATTTCATCTAGAAGGATTGACACCACTACATTTATTAAACATTTTGGTGATTTGAGACCACATGGCCCATACAGTTTCTCCTCCTAGTGGATCATGCATGAGAACACTATTAGTCATGGTTGTTATGCCGCATTTCACTAAGATATGATGTACCAAGTGTCCCATGTCTAACTAGGGACTAGATGGTTCTCCCATTTCATGGTTCTATTTGTGATATTGTAATTTCTATCATCATATACTATACGTTTTCGTTATTTCAGAAGCCAGCATGTTTTCTTTTACAGTCGTTTTCCATAAAATGTCACTAGTATTTCATTTATAAAACATGAATTTTTACTTATCATAAAATATTTGTAGAATTAAATATTATTTTGTGTGTCATCCTATTGGGAATTATCTCACACCCTACTTCCACCTTTAGGTGTAAGTATACTTTGTTATGTTGGACGTAGGTATGGGAGTGGAATTTGGAGTTGGTGCTTCTGGTTTCTAAAGGTCTCCCTTGGGTGGTGTTGATCATGATGTCTTAAGGGAGATGATCCTATTGCCACATATATGTTTTTTTGGATATTTTATGGTTTACCTTTTATTGTAGTGCTCTTTTTTAGTTTAAATTAGGTAAAATGATGTCTATAAAATTTTTTATTCCATGATGTTATGAGTATTTTCATTTTTAGATTAATTGTTTTCTAGTATTTTATGACAGTAAATTTTGGTAAAATCCTTCACATGACTTTTTGTTGATACCCGGGTACTTTTTTATAGCCCATGGGGTTCGGGAATGAACTTCAGTTTATACCACCTACCAGGTCGGGGGATGGTTCAGATGACGTACCGTCTTGGTTTGTGACATTAAAAAAGATAATTCATGTGAACCTAATGGTTAATGTCACCTATAATACATGATCAATGTAATATAAAGTGTTTGACTCGGAAAGAATATAACACATAGTATTTTGACAAGGGTTTTACTATCTCAAAATATTATCTCATGTATTACATTTAAATATATGAATGATTCTATTGATTTTCGAATTCTATTCCATCTCTAAAATCAATATGTTTAGGCGACATTGTTGTGTCACCTTTATTAAACTCATAGATTGTATTAATAGCCCAAACTAAAATATTAACTGTATTTATGCATATCATAATGTATCCAATGAATAAGGTACATGAAAACATTTCATATAAATTATTGTAATGACATGAATAGCTAAATCCACACAAGAATAAGTTTTGAGTGACCGTTATCCAATGCCTACTTTTCTATTCATATAATTATAAGGACCCGAACTTGTTACACACATAGTCTTGAATTTATTCACAAAAACACTTACTTCTTTCATTGAGGATCTTTTCAAGTTTAGAGTTTTAGAGAATTTGGAAAATACATTCATAACATTACACATTATACAGAGTGGATACCATAAAAATTGTTTCCATTTTTTTCAAAATATAAAACATTACAACATAAAAAACGACTCCTTGACAATTCTTCAACATTTAACATAGCTTCCTTCCTTGTCTTACACATCCATTAACATGTGAAAATCATTTAAAAACTTGGTATGAGCACAAAATCTTAGTAAAGGATGGAAAAGAATGAAATATCACATTAGTCCATGGTTACTCGTAACGTATAAAAGCATTTTCAAAAGACATTATTGTAACCATATATAATTACTTTGTGTAACATGAGAATTACACAAGATCAAATAAAACATGAGAACATAAATATAATCATAAAGGTATCTTGGGGAATTACTTGCATAATCTTGTAACCATTCTTGGATACCTTATAATTTGTAACCTTCACGGCTACCCTGCTTTGTGTAACCATCGCGGTTACACATGGAGTAACCATATGGATGACCTCCATCATACTCATACCCAATGAATTGGAGGGAGGTATAGGTCCCAAACCTCATAATAAATAATTCCCAAGAACCCAAAATTATCATACAACATCAATAATTCCATAACAACATTACATTGGAATTTCTAAAATCAAATTTAAAAAGAGGATTTTAAAATAAAATCCCCTTATAAATATAATACAATTGAAGAGTGATTTAATATAGTTTATGGAGTATGTATATATACAGTAAATAAACATAATATAACATAATATAAATAGAAACTATCACACAAAAAAAATTATATAGCATATAATTAATAAAGTAGAAGGTTAACCCAAAGAATGAAAATCGGGTTAAGAATTCCCTTACATCAAGATTGTTTTACTTCAAACTTGTTTAAACATACCATATAACGGTTAATAGAGTGTTATTAGTATTTTAAAGAAACATTTTCATGTTTATAAAATCTTATATTATCTTTTCATCAAATCATTTCAACCATTATTTGTGAGTATTTTTCTCTATGTACTGTTTTTGGATGAGTTCTTAACATGATTTCCATGATTGGTTCATGGTGGATGTTCTTGTCGATTGGAAGTGAAATTCCAGAATTGGAATGGAATGATATTTACATATTTTTAGTACCATAATTTATACCATTTATCATATTTATGTTTAATATGAGGATTACTCATAATTTAAAACATTAATGAAGTTCTTTTAGATCATTTTAGTGGTTCTTTGATAATAATGACTTCATATTGGTTTACAAATTAACACCATGAGTACAATTGAATTACAGAACCATGGATGAGTAATAAAACATATATTATAACCTGGTTCAACCATATAAATGGTTTCATGACCAGACATGAATGAATGAATGGAAATTGAAATCACATCGTCCACAATGTCGGTAATTTGACACATCACAGACAATGTTTTTATCCATTAAATAAGTGGAAGAGGAGGAGAATAATGTTAAGTAATTTTATATAAAAATGATAAAATCCAGAATATACATGATTTCGTGAGATTTCATGCCTCTTGGGTAAGTATATATGATGAAATAACAAGGAAGGAACACAAAATTAAAGAAAAAGTGAGAAATCTCTTACAAAAATTTGGCAGCCTAACGGCTACGAAACATGGTTATAGAAAATATTAAAAAGAGAGGGGGAAAGGGTCACCCATCCAGAAATGAATAATAATATAGATTAGATTAATAATTATAATTAAATAAGAACATGGTATGGAAATCTGAAAGTTATACCACATAAACAAGAACTTGAATTGGAAATGACAGAAATTGAGAATTTTCATACCATGTATAGTAACCCTCTGAACATGATGGTTGGGACCATGGGGGATTGAGGAAACCTTGGGAGGATAACTATAAAGGTAAGGATGATAGAGATTCATTGATGAGGAATTGGGAATGATGTTAATGAAGGAATGGGTTGGTATTTATAGGAAATGTAAGGGAATAGTTTAATAATTTTCAAGGGACACATCATGAGTGGTATTTCCAAAACCATGGGCTTACCCATGGTATTTTCCCATGGTATAAGCCACTTGGGACACCACAAATCTTATTTAACTATACTAAAGTCTACTAGATTCATGACATAAATATTATATCATTATTGATGTCATTAACACACCAAAACTATAAACTGTATTTTTTATACTATTTATAGAAAAATCAATTGTTTCAGAAAAATTCTCAAAATTCACCATACCCATTTATCGAAATGTAGATTTAAAAAATGAATTAAATTTATTAAAAATAATTTTCTATATATTATTAATTTAATTTTTAAATATAAGCATACTTAGTTCAAAAATTTACAATTCAAATTCCGTAACTACATCGATATCACAAAGAAACATTAACCGAGATGCTATTATCTTAAATCCATAATAAAATAAAATAATAATAAAATATACTATTAATTAGGGTCATAATACTATTCTTATTGCTATTAATAATGGTATGTTACTATTACCCAAGAAAAATTTGTTTTCAATAGACCCCAAATAACATACTGAGCACAATTGTAGATGATAGTTTCTTGAAATTTAAAACATAGAAGTGGAAAATTTATGTTTTAAATATTAGTTAAAAATATCTACTTAATACAAAGTTCCATGAATTTATATTTATTTTCAGAAAAACATAGGGTTTTTCATTATCCCCACCTTCTTGATATTGCATCCTTGCAATTTTACTTACTTATTAAACAACTGATGGTATTTTTCCCTCATTGCATTTTCAGACACCCATGTTGCTTATTCAACCATGTGGTTCTTCCAAAAAACCTTTACCTGGTAGATTACCTTATTCTGCAATACTTGTTCCCTTCAATCAGGAATATTAAGTGGTTTCTCTTCATAGGAAATATTCTCTTCCAGCTAAACTGCTTCTAGGCTCAAGACATGTGATGAATCTGGCACATACTTTCTCAACATCGAAACATGAAAAACAATGTGTACCTAAAACAAAATCAGAGGAAAAGCTACAAGGTATGAAATCGTTCCAACTTTGACCAAACATAGCTTCTCGTTCTCACCGAAACACATCACAATTTTCCAATGAGAGATTTTAAGGAAAACATGGTCACCTACATCGAAAGAGAAGTCTTTCCTTCTATTATCTGTGTAACTCATCTTCCTACTATGAGCTATCTTCAGGTACTGCTGGATCATCCTTAATTTCTCATCCACTTTTTCTACAAATTTAGGCCCTAACCCATTTCATTCACCAACTTCATCCCAAAATGCTAGAGTCCAACACCACTTCCCATAAAAGACCTCAAAAGGTGCCATATGAATACTGGAACGAAACCTATTATTATAAGAAAAATCAACTAAAGAACGGTTTTGATCCCAACTTCCCTGATAGTCCATTGAACAAGCTCTAAGCATATCCTCCAAAGTTTGAATCGTTCATTCTGACTGCCAATCTTATTGGGAATGAAAATTTATACTGAAATTTGACTATGTGCCCAACGGCTTCTGAAGTACCTTCCCAAAGTTATAAGTGAACCTGGGATCTCAATCTCAAGAATTATTTGTTAGTCCCACCACAAATTCCATGGATCCATTCTCACATTTTCACTCTGGAACTGGAAAAGGCTGAAGCATCCCCTTCGGGAACTACTTCTCTACATTAACCTGTTGACACGTCAATCATTTCATGGTAAAATCAGAAATATCTCTTTTCATTCCATCACACCAGTAATACTCTCGATGGTCTTTATACATCTTAGTAATCCCAGGATAAACAAAAAATGGAGAACTGTGAGCTTCGAACAACAAATCTTTCTTCAAATGAGAATCACTAGGAACAAAAAACCATTTTCTAAATCATAAAACACAATCTTTTTCAATGTTAAATTCTTGAAACATACCCATTTTAACCAATTAAACATTTTTTCTGTAGCTCAAGGTCTTCCTTCTGCACTTTCTTAATTCTGTCTGATAATGAAGACTACACTGAAACCTGAAACAAAACAGAGGTATTCCCTACACTAACAACTTCTAATCCAAAATTCATCAAATCATTAATCAAGGGATTATGCTCCAAATGTAACATGGCTAATGATGCATGATGTTTCTCACTTAAGGAATCCTCTTCTTTGTTTTCATTTCTAGGATGGTAATTGATCATGCAGTCATAATCCTTTGTCAGTTCCATCCATCTTCTCTACCTCATGTTTAATTCCTTCTGAGTGAATATATACTTCATACTTTTATGGTCACTATATATTTGGAATTTGTTTCTGTATAGATGATGCCTCCAAATTTTCAAAGAAAAAACAACATGTACCAAATCCAAATCATGTGTGGTATAATTTAGCTCATGATTTTTAATTTATCTCAAAGCATAGACAATTGCCTGATCATTCAGCATCAAAACACAACCATGTCCATTTAATGAAGCATTATTATAGATGAAAAACTCACCATTTCGGGAATGTAAGGAAAAAACTGGAGAATTCACCAATCTCTTCTTCAGTTCATGAAAACAAACATCAAATTAATCTGTCTAAATAAAATTCACCCCTTTCCGTGTTATCTTAGTCATCAGGGCAGATAACTGTGAAATGTTCTTAACAAACCATCTATAATAACCTGCTAACCCAGGAAAACGATGAATCTTGGTAACATTTGTGGGTCTTGTCCATTCATCAACTACTTTTTTGGAAGGATCAACTGTTATTCCATCCATATTTATATTGATCACAAGAAAAATAATCTGTTGCAACCAAAAATCAAACATTTTGAATTTTCCAAACAGTCTCTTTTCTTTTAAGGTTTGTAAAACAACCCTTAGATTTTTTTCATTCTCCTATTTATTTTTAGAAAATACCATAATGTAATAAATTAATACAACCACAAACTTATACAAGAACTCATGAAATAATCTATTAATAAGATTCATGAATAGAGCAAGTACATTAGTTAATCCAAATGGAATAACAAAAAATTCATAATGCCCATATCTAATATGAAAGGTTGTTTTTAGGATTTCATCCTCATTCCCATTTAGCTGATGGTATCTAGGTCTCATGTCAATCTTGGAAAAGTACTAATCTCCCTGGAGCTGATCAAAAAATCCATCGATATGAGGCAAAGGATACTTCTTTTTAACAGTGATGTTATTCAAATGTCTATAATCAATGAAAAGTCTCATGGAACTATCTTTCTTTTTTTTAATCAAAATTAGGTCTCCCCATGGTTATGTGCAAGGAATAATGAAGCCTTCGTCAAGAAAATCCTGCAACTGATTTTTCAATTCAAGAAGTTCTATTGGAGCCATACGATATGGGGGTTTTGAAATTGTCTTAGCATCAGGAACTAAGTCAATTGTCAATTCGACTTCAAGATCAAGTATAACACCATGTAACTCATCAGTAAAAACACCAAGGTATTCATTTACCACTGGAAAATCATTAATTTGAATATATCCCTTGTTTTCAACAATATGAGAAAGATAAAATTCATTCCCATATTTCAGTAGTTTCTCAACTTCCTGATATGTTATCTATTGTATGGGTTCATTCTTGTATACAAACTGAAACACTTTCGGAAAAAAACATCTTTGGATCAATAGTCAATTTTAGCATAATAATCAAAAATCCAGTCCATTCCCATAATAACATCAAACTCCACGATGGGTAAAACAAAAAGTTTTGCAGGTAAAGTATTTCAAAAAACCACAATAGAAAGATTCTTATAATTCCTATTATCGATAACATTTCCCCTGGTGTTTTAATAACATGTTCTAGACTCATTTGTTGAGGATAAATTTCCAATGTACCAGAAAATTTCTCAGAGATGAAGGAATGCGTAGACCCCGTATCAAACAAAACTTTAGCAAAATCTGAGTTAACAAACAATGGACCTGATATGACTTCATTGGATGTCCAAGCACTTGTTGACATAGTTACAAAGGATCTCAATGCACCATTCTTCTTGTATCCTAGATTTTTTGCATCATTCGGATCTCTCTGTGGGTAGGCATTTTCATAATGACCCATCTCACCAAAATTAAAACACTTTATAGTCTACTTTTCATGATTAGTCTTAGGATTATTTTCATTGCAGTATCGAGACATATGTCCAAACTTACCAAATTTAAAACAATTCCCAGTTTTTCTATGACATTCTCCTGGGTGTTTCTTCCCACACTTTTCACAATATGGAAATTGGATTTTCTTACCATCAAATTTAATTGCTTGATTCTTACCCATTTCATTCCAACTGGACCTCTTCTTCTCTATCTTGCAAAAATGAACGTGATCATCAGAAAACTCTCTCTCTACCCTCCCAGCACATTTGACAAGTTTTTCATAACATTGGAATTCACGGGAGTCCAATGCCCTTCGATACCTCGGCTTCAGTCCTGAGTAAAATCGGTTTATTTTTCTATCAAGATCCAGAATAATTTTCAGAGCATACCTCACCAGTCGGGTGAATTTTGCTGCATACACAGCCACAAAATCTCCCTCCTTCTATTTTAGTTAAAGGAATTTCTTCTCCATTCTAAGTTTCACCACCTTAGGAAAATATTTTGTCAAGGAAAAGACTTTTAAATGCTTCCCACTCTATGGAATAAAAATCCTCTCTACCCATGATATTCCTTACCATGGACTACCACTAATCAGCTTCCCCTTCAAAATGATAAATGGAAATACTTACCTTTTGATTGTTTGAACATCCCATTACATTAAATATATTTTCAATGGATTTGATCCATACTTTAGCTGCTACTGGGTATGATGATCCATTGAATGTAGGAGGATGTTGTCTCATAAAATGTTCCACTACTATCATGTTCCATTGTGGTACCTCTATTGGTTCTATCACATGGATTCCACCACCATATATTGCCTGTGTTAGCTGAGCCAGTACTGTCACAAACTGATCAGTTCCAATCGCTACCATTTTGGGATGTAGTTCCGAATGGATGTCATTTTGTTGGTGCCTCTCCTCTTCAGCATCCCTGTTACTTTTGTGTACAACCATTCTGAACAAACATATCTTAGTTGAATAATCATGGTAATCATTAAATTCTAAAACATTTCAAATTAAACATAGATTGAATATCATTTATGGTATTCTATTAACATCACTCTAACCCGTAAAGTTATCTAAACCATCCTCTAATACCTACTATAAGGAAACGGCCTTATCATATAAATAGTTTTGAATTTAGTCAAGAAAACACTTCCTTATTACATTGAGGATACTTTCATGTTTATAGTTTTAGGGAATAAGGATAGTACATTCATAACATTACATATTATTATAGTGTGATTACCATAAAAAAAGTTTCAATTTTTTTCAAAATATAAAACATTAAAATGTAAAACAAGACTCCTTGACAATTATTCAACATTTAACCTGGCTTCCATCCTTGTCTTAGACATCCGTTAACCTTTGAAAATCATTTATAAACTTGGGATGAGCAAAAAAACTCAGTAAGGTATGGTAAAGAAGAAAATATCACATTACTCCATGGTTACTCATAACGTATAAAATCATTTTCAAAAGACATTCTTGTCATCAGATATATATACTTTGTGTAACATGATAATTAAAAAAGATCCACACAAAACAAGAGAACATAAATATAATCATAAAGGTATATTGGGGCATTACTTATATAATCTTGTAACCATTCTTGGATACCTTATAATTTGTAACCCTCACGGCTACCTTACTTTGTGTAACCATTGAAGTTACACTTGGAGTAACTATAAGGTCAAAATACAACTAACTCATACCCACTGCATTAGAAGGAAATATAGGTCCCACCCTTCATCATAAATAATTCCCAAGAACAAAAACTGTAGCGACTCGGGTTTTTGGCCCTACGAGACTGTGGAATTTTTTTATGAATAATTGTAGAGCTAGGCATGAAGACGGAGTGTGATTCTGAGGCCCGGTGTGCCCAGAATTAATTTTATAAAAATATCAAGTATTTTTATACTATGCACGTGGCGGGGGTGTTATATCTCCTAAATGGTAGCTCAGAATGGGAATCTGAGGGCGCGGTTGCATCTGGAACGTTCCGTTTACCCTAGGGGAGGTGTAAACTTTGTGTGCATGGTCCTGTGGTGAGAAACGCCACGAGGGGCATTTTCGTAAATAAGTGGAAAAGTCCATTTACGAGAGTCGGCTCAAATAACTACTGTGCGGAGTGTCGGATCGCAAATACGAGTCTACCGTTGCGTTCGGAATGACGCGTTTACCCTAGAGGTGACCTTACCATGGTCTGTATCGGGAGCCGAGACGGAGGCGAGTTGGTGGGGAGTGAAATGTGTTGTGTTATAAAAAAACATTTCATCTCCCCCCCTTATCTCCTACGCAGCGGAACAACACCCCCTCCCGACCTCCATTTCGTCACCAAATCGAGCCAGAATCGTCCGTTTTCTGCGCCGTTTGTCAGCGGATCTAGCTTCAGGGTGTCATCGGCGTCGTTCTGCACCCGAATCTTCGGCGATCTGCCAACAGGTAGGCAGTTTGAGTTTTGAAATCTCGGACCCCATTTATTTTTTTGTTTTTCTTCATATCTTTATATGGGTTGTATTGTTTGGGTCCTGATGTTTCCGAAACATGTTTCAGATCTGATTTTGGAGCATCGGGGTGCTCCCGGGGGTCCCCTGATGTTTTCCTGCGGAAATCCCGGATTCTGGCAGCGGCCATAGTGGAATCCGGCGAGGCAGGGTGGCGGCGCGGTGGCAGCGCGGCGGTTTCCGGCGACGACGGCGGTGGCGCGGCAGAATTCGGCGACGGCGTGGTGGTTTCTGGCGAGACTGGTGGTGGTTCGGCAAGGATTTTCCGGGTGTTCTTTAAACACCCGTAACTCGCAAACCGAAACTCTGATTTGCAAGCCGTTTGCGGCAACGTGTTCCTTTCGTTGAGAGGGACCTTTTGACATCACTTTGAGAATTTTATGGTTCGGGATCGTGGCCCGGGAGTTAGAAACGTCGTATAAAATATTATTATTTTATTATTTATGACTTCGGGTCATTCTAACTTCTACCTGAAGCATCCGATTGACGTGCCATCAGTGGCATTGAGACCCTGATGGTACGGACGACTCTTTGAGATGGTTTCCGGGTGTTGGGACTAAGAACGGGGTGCGGGCCCCACGAGGCCGAGTTTTGGCGTTTGCGGAGAAACGCAGCTTTAGCACCAGGAGTCTGATTTTGGCGGATTAATAGTTGATCCTGTGTGTTTTTCCGAGAGGAATGCAATGGTGCATTCCATTCGATGAGTTTCAGAATCCAGGCATGGGCTCCACATGAGTTGGGCTTCGGTGAATAGTGCCTTTTTCACCGGGTGTCTGTTTTGGACAAGCGAGTAGTCGATTCAGCTTGTTTTTCCGAGGGGATCGCTGTGGTGTGATCCACTCGATGGGTTTCGGGATCGTTGTGTGGGCCCCGCACGAGCTAGCTACGGTAAATAGTGACTTTTTCACCGGTGCTCTGTTTCGGGTGAGTAAACAGCCTATCCTACGTGTTTTTCCACGTGGAACGTGATGGTGGCCTCGGTTTTGGCTCAGGAGGTGAAAAATGTGGCGTTGTGGTGGGTCGCTTGGGTTAGCGTTGTTTGGACCAACAGTGGTTGAGGGTTCTCCCTTGGTTCGTTCCTACGAGGGTTCGTGTGGCATCACAACCTTCGTATGGGTTTGTGATCCTCTCGATGGGATGTTTAAACTGTTAGATTTGTGGTATCCCTCCGGTGGGACCGGAGTGGATCCTCTAGCATCTTTACCCTAGATCGGGTTTTTGGTATCGATGTGACCTCTTATTTACGGGCGGTGATCCCCTATCTAGCAGGTTAACCCTGTAGGGTTTGTGGCATAATCAGAAATATGATCCCCTATGTGGTGGGCCGTGCTCAGAAGGGTTGTGGCATCATCGGGTATACGATCCCCTACTCAGCATGTGGTTTATAGCAGGGTTACGGTATCGTTGGTTATGTGATTCCCTACTCAGTGCGTGGTTTCAGTAGGGTTGTGGCATCATCGGGTATACGATCCCCTACTCGGCATATGGTTTATAATAGGGTTACGGTATCGTTGGTTATGCGATCCCCTACTCAGTGTGTGGTTTCGGTAGGGTTGCGGCATCGTCGGTTTGATCCCCTACATCGCGAGTTATACTAGATAGGGTTCTAGTATTTTTGTGTCCATCTTTATATGGACGATGATCCTCAATCTGAGTGTGAAGCTCGTGTTGAGCGCCAGATCGGGTTGTGGCATCCCCCAGTGGATCCTGGGTGTGATCCCCTATCTGTGAGAACTACGTATGCCAGATCGAGTCGTTGTATCCCCCAGCGAACCCTGGGAGTGATCCCCTATCTGCGAGCTATGTATACCGGAGTGGGTCTTGGTATACCCTAGAGGACCCTAGCGGCGATCCCTTATCTGAGGAGTTTGGTGGTTATGTTTTTTCAGCGATGTTTCGTCAGTGATCGTGGATCATGTTCTCCTGGTTGGGGACAGTTGCTGGTGACGAGGTCGGTACCTCTTGTGGCGTTGTGGCATGAGCTGAGGATATCTGGATTGTTCAAGGTGTATGTATGGGCATACACCTAATTTGAGCTGAGCTGATTTGTTGAGTTTAGTCGATGATGGTCACGAGATAGATTTTCTCTCTCGTTTGGGTTCCCTCTGGCTGGGATGAGCGGACGGTTTCCTTTCAGTTGCTCCCTTGGGTTTTGGGTTTTTGGGGTGCCTACGGAGTATGTTTATACTCACCCCTGCACGAGCTTTTCCCGCACATGTTTGTGTCTTGTGCAGACCACAGGCCTTTCGACAGAGTTACAGGAGGACCCGGAGTAGGCGGAGCTTAGTGAGCGTGTTGACCGGGGTGTTTACCGGAGCTGTGCCGATGGAGCTTTCTGGCGGGTGTTTGTGGCAGCGTTCCCCTCGTCAGAGCAGGTTGGACGCACTTTGTATTTTTCTTTTGGTGGGCCCCATTTTTTCCTTTGTACTTCTGCTGTACTGTGGTTGTGGGATAGTGTATGCATGCATTTACTTTTCAGTCTCTATATCTCTGCACTGTTTCATGGAGGTGTTTGTGGGTGCGTGTGTATAGGTACCTTAGGCTAATGCCTCCCTTGAGTGTGATAGCCTACTCGGCGTTGGTTGCCAGCCCCTGGCCTATTGGAGGCGGGCTTGGGGAGTCGCGACTCAAGCCTCGTTGGGTCGGGTCGTGACAGAGTGGTATCAGATGAGGTTCCACCATTGGGATCTCAGAGCGTAGTTGGTCTAGCTGTGATCTTGGTTTGTGTTGCATATCGGTAGTGTTAGGATGTTTCGAGTTCGGCTTTCAGGACAGGGACTCTAGTGTTGGGGTGGCGGCCGACGTATCCATACACTAGGACTCTGATAACCTGCCTTTCGACTAAGGACATTCGTACACTGGTCGTAGGGGCATAACAATACATGCATCATGTAGGACTGGGTTTTTGGGTTTTCCTTGTCCTTCTTGAGTCAGCTCTCTAGATATACTCTTTGACTTTGGTGTGTCCTGAATGTATTTCTGGATGCCTCCACGACGAAAGTAAGTGAGGATTCCGCAGTATAATTGTGCTGATGACCCGCCCCATGTAGAGGCTGTGGAGCAGGGCGCAGGTTCTGAGGTTGCACCTCCAGGTGGTCTGCCAGTTGAGCCACCACCTGTCGAGCAGCTAGTTGTGCCGACGGTGTAGGACGAGGTGGCGTGTAGGTTGAGTGCGCTGCACGAGTTCCAGAGGCAGCGACCTCTAAGTTTTTGGGGTGATCCAGACTCCCAGGCAGCTGATGACTGGCTTGAGGCAGTCACCCAAGTTTTCCGCCTAGTAAGGACGCCTCCAGATCAGATGGTGGTCCTAGCGGCGAGCCTTCTTCATTGTTCTTCTGGGCGATGGTGGAGTTTGGTGATGCAATCCCATGACGAGGAGACGCTCACGTGGGCAGAGTTTGAGTGGCTCGTCAGGGAGGAGTTCTATCCATTGACGCTGAGATTAGTGCGGATCGAGGAGCTTCTTAAGCTTCAGCAGGAGGGCCTGACTGTGTCGGAGTACTCAGCAGGTTTTATAGACCTGTCGCGCTACTCCATGGATATGGTTCGAGACCCATTCTTCAGGGCTCAGACCCTCAAGCAGGGCATACGCAGGGACATCCAGGAAGGTGTGGTTTCTTTGTGCCTACCCACCTATGCTGGAGTGTTGGAGCGAGCGTTGGAGGTGGAGGGTTTTCTGGCTGAGCAGATTCCCCCTGTCAGTGTTGGGAACTCTAGGGCTGAGACTTTTTCAGTCGGATTGGCATCTGGTAGCCGACGACAGACTCAAGGGTCTGGACGTGGCCGACGTTTTAGGAGGCGACCCTAGGATGGAGGATCTGAGGCTCAGGGCTCACAGGGCTCGCATGCCAGTTTTGGTCAGTCGTAGGAGAGGCGGTGTTAAGCTTGCGACTGTCAGGGACATCTTGCTAGAGATTTTCCGACTCGACGTGCTGCTGAGAGGGAGCCGGTCGATGGACCGTCTTGGCAGAGGCATCTTTTCGAGCAAGGAGTTCTGTAGCGTGGCAGACTTGGTGGCGGAGCGGGTGCAGCAGGAGGAGGTGGTAGGCGGTACCAGTTGCCACCACACCCACCCCGAGGTGGTCCACGCCAAGCTCAGGGAGCTGGTAGCCGAGGGCGAGGACAGCTGCATGCCCTGTAGGCTGTTGACCCAGAGGCTCCGCGGATGGATATAGGAACGCCTTGTGTCTTTTCTACTTATTGTAGTAGTTTGATAGACACTGTTTAGTGATACCCTTCTTTTTTGTTGCTTTCTCGAGTTTTGTTTAGCGCGTTGGTAAGACCCTGTGTGGGTGTTGTTCGGCATGCTTCGAATGCGTGAGGAAAAAGGGATCCATCCCCCACCAAGATGCGTTTATGTGACGCGATCAAAATAGTGCGGGCGAGTCAGTGCCGCCCAAAGCAGACAGTGTCGAGGTGTGGTGGATGAGTCCCTCTGACTTATGTGTTCGGGCAGGGGTGTTAGTTGGTGAACTCACTGGTGTGTGAGACTCATTTGAGAGTCCAGTCGCTCTCCTTGTGCTTAAGGCTTTTCGGGAACGAAATGTTCTAAGGGTAGGAGGATGTAGCGACTCGGGTTTTTGGCCCTACGAGACTATGGAATTTTTCTATAAATAATTCCAGAGCTAGGCGCGAATACAGAGTGCGATTCCGAGTCCCGGTGTGCCCAGAATTAATTTTATAAAAATATCATGTTCTTTTATACTATGCATGTGGCGGGTGTGTTATATCTCCTAAACGGTAGCTCAGAACGGGAATCTGAGGGCGCGGTTGCGTCTGGAATGTGTTATTTACCCTAGGCGAGGTGTAAACTTTGCGTGCACGGGCCTGCGGTGAGAAACGCCATGAGGGGCGTTTTCGTAAATAAGTGGGAATGTCCATTTACGAGAGTCGGCTCGAATAACTTCTGAACGGAGTGTCGGATCGCAAATACGAGTCCACCGTTGCGTTCGGAACGACGCGTTTACCCTAGGGGTGACCTTATCTTGGTCTGCATCAAGAGCCGAGATGGAGGCGAGTTGGTGGGGAGTGAAATGTTTTGTGTTATAAAAAAAAGAAAACATTTCATCTCCCCCCCCCTTATCTCTGACGCAGCGGAACGACACCCCCTCCCGACCTCCATTTCGTCGCCAAATCGAGCCAGAATCGTCCGTTTTCTGCACTGTTCGTCAGCGGATCTAGCTTCAGGGTGTCGCCTGCGTCGTTCTGCACCCGAAGCTTCGACGATCCGCCAACAGGTAGGAAGTTTGTGTTTTGAAATCCTGGACCCCGTTTATTTGTTGTATTTCTGCAAATCGTTATAAGGGTTGTATAGTTTGGGTCCCGAGGTTTCCGAAACATGTTTCGGATCTGATTTTGGAGCACAGGGGTGCTCCCGGGGGTCCCCGGATGTTTTCTGGCAGAAATCCCGGATTCCGGCGGCGGCCATGGCAGAATCCGACGAGGCAGGGCAGCGGCGCGGTGGCGACGCGGCGGTTTTCGGCGACGACGGCGGCGGCGCGGTGGTTTCCGGTGAGACTGGTGGTGGTGCGGCCAGGATTTTCCGAGGGTTCTTTAAACCCCGGTAACTCGCAAACCGAAACTCCGATTTACAAGCCGTCTACGGAGACATGTTCTTTGCGTTGAGACAGACATTTTGAAATCACTTTGAGAATTTTATGGTTCGGGATCGTGGCCTGGGAGTTAGAAACGTCGTATAAAATAATAATATTTTATTATTTTACGACTTTGGGCTGTTGTAACTTCTACCTGCAGCGTCTGATAGACGTGCCGTCAGTGGCGTTGAGACCCTGATGGTACGACAGACTCTTTGAGATGGTTTACGGGTGTTGGGACTGAAAACGGGGTGCGGGCCCCACGAGGCCGGGTTTTGGCATTTGCGGAGAAACGCAGCTTTTGCACCAGGAGTACGATTTTGGCGGATGAATAGTCGATCCTGTGTGTTTTTTCGAGAGAAACACAATGGTGCGTTCCGTTCGATGAGTTTCGGAATCCAGGCATGGGCCCCACCCGAGTTGGGCTTCTGTGAATAGTGCTTTTTTTAACGGGTGTCCGTTTCGGATGAGCGCGGAGTCGATTCCGCTTGTTTTTTCGAGGGGATCACCGTGGTGTGATCTGCTCGATGGGTTTCGGGATCGTTGTTTGGGCCCCGAATGAGCTAGCTATGGTAAATAGTGCCTTTTTCACCGGTGCTCTGTTTCGGGTGAGTAAATAGCCTATCCTGCGTGTTCTCCCGCGTGGAATGCGATGGTGGCCTCGGTTTTGGCATAGTAGGTGCGCAGTGTGGCGTTGTGGTGGGTCACACGGGTTAGCGATGTTTGGACCAGTAGTGGTTGAGGGTTCTCCCTTGGTTCGTTTCTACGAGGGTTCGTGTGGCATCACAACCTTCGTATGGGTTTGTGATCCTCTCGATGGGATGTTTAAACTGCTAGAGTTGTGGTATCCCTCCGGTGGGCCCGGAGTGGATCCTCTAGCATCTTTACCCTAGATCGGGTTCTTGGTATCGCTGTGACCACTTATTTACGGGCGGAGATCCCCTATCTATCAGGTTAACACCATAGGGTTTGTGGAATCATCGGAAATATGATCCCCTACGCGGTGGTCCGTGCTCAGTAGGGTTGTGGCAACGTCGGGAATACAATCCCCTACTCAGCATGTGGCTTATAGTAGGGTTACAGTATCGTTGGTTATGCGATCCCCTACTCAGCGCGTGGTTTTAGTAGGGTTGTGGCATCGTCGGGTATACGATCCCCTACTCAGCATGTGGTTTATAGTAGGGTTACAGTATCGTTGGTTATGCAATCCCCTACTCAGCACGTGGTTTCGGTAGGGTTGCGGCATCGTCGGTTCGATCCCCTACATCGCGAGATATACCAGACAGGGTTCTAGTATTATCGTGTCTATCTTTATATGGGCGATGATCCTCTATCTGAGTGTGAAGCTTTTGTCGAGTTCCAGATCGGGTTGTGGCATCCCCCAGCGGATCATGGGTGTGATCCCCTATCTGTGAGAACTACGTATGCCAGATCGGGTCGTGGTATCCCCTAGAGGACCCTGGGAGTGATCCCCTATCTACAAGCTATGTATACCGGAGTGAGTCTTGGTATCACCTAGCGGACCCTAGCGGTGATCCCCTATCCGAGGATTTTGGTGGTTATGTTGTTTCAGCGATGTTTCGTCAGTGATCATGGAGCATGTTCTCCTGGTTCGGGACAGTTGCTGGTGATGAGGTCGGTACCTCTTGTGGCTTTGTGGCGTGAGCTGAGTATATCTGGATTGTTCAAGGTGTATGTATGGGCATACACCTGAGGTGAGATGAGCTGACTTGTTGAGTTTAGCCGAGGATGGTCACAAGATGTAGTTTCTCTCTCGTCTGGGTTCCCTCTAACTGGGTTGAGTGGACTGTTGCCTTTCAAATGCTCCCTTGGGTTTTGGGTTTTTGGGGTACCTACTGAGTATGTTTATACTCACCCCTGCATGGGCTTTGCCCACACATGTTTGTGTCTTGTTTAGACCACATGTCATTCGATGGAGTTACAGGAGGACCCGGAGCAGACGGAGCTTAGTGAGAGTGTTGACCGGGGTGTTTACCGGAGCTGTGCCGAGGGAGCTTTCCGGTGGGTGTTTGTGGCAGCGTTACCCTCGTCAGAGCAGGTTGGACGCGCTTTGTAGTTTTATTTTGGTGGGCCCTGTTTTTCCCTTTTAACTTCTGCTATACTCTGGTTGTGGGATAGTGTATGCATGCATTTACTTTTCAGTTTATATATCATTGCACTGTTTCATGGAGGTGTTTATGGGTGCGTGTGTACAGGTACCTTAGGCTAATGCCTCCATTGAGTGTGATAGCCTACTCGGTGCTGGTCGCCAGCCCCTAGTCTAATAGAGGCGGGCTTGGGGAGTCGCGGCTCAAGCCCCGTTGGGTCGGGTCGTGAAAAAAACATATTCATACAATATGAATAATTCCATAAAAACATTACTTTGGTATTTCGTAAAATCAAATTTAAAAAGATGATTTTTAAAGAAAATCCCCTTATAAATATCATAAAATTGAATAGAGACATAATAGAGTGGATGGAGTTAGTATATATACTATAAATACACATAATAATAGATAATATAAACAGAAACCATCAAACATATAATTTAAATAGCACATCATTAATGAAGAAGAAGGTTACCCCAAAGAACGGAAATCTGGTTAAGAATTCCCTTACCTCGAGTTTGTTGTACTTAAAACCTGTTTAAACATCCTATATAATGGTTAAAATAAAGTTATTATTATTTTACAGAAACATTTTCATGTTTATAAAATATTATATTATCATTTCATAACATCATTTCATCCTTTAATTGTTAGTATTTTTCTTCTTGCACTGTTTTGGGGTGAGTTCTTAACATGATTTCCTTGATTGGTTCATGGTGAATGTTCTTGTCAATTGGAGGTGAAATTACAGAATTAGAATGTAAAGGTATTTAAATATTTCTAGTACCAAAATTTATATAATTTATCATTTTGAT
Organism: Viscum album; assembly: GCA_963277665.1. Taxonomy (NCBI): domain Eukaryota; kingdom Viridiplantae; phylum Streptophyta; class Magnoliopsida; order Santalales; family Viscaceae; genus Viscum; species Viscum album. The sequence continues at coordinate 567,035,443 of OY728119.1, forward strand.
TTTTAATATTAGGATGATTCAAAAGTTAAAACATTAATGATGTTCATTAAGATCATTTTAGTGGTTCTTTGATAATAACGACCTTATTTTGTTTTATAAATTAAAACCATGAGTACAAAAGAATTAAAGAACAATAGATGAGTAAAAACATATATTATAACCTGGATAAACCATATAAATGGTTTAATGACCATACTTTAAAGAATTAATGGAAATTGAAATCACATCGTCCACGATATCGATAATTCGACACATCACAGACAGTGTTTTTATCCCTTAAATGAGTGGAAGAGGAGTAGAATAATGTTGAATAATTTTCCAAAAACATGATGAAATACAGAATATACATGATTTATGGAGATTTAATGCCTCTTGGGTAAGGGTATATTATTAATGAATAAGTAAGGAAATCAAAATAAAAGAAAAAGTGAGAATTCTCTTACAAAAATCCGGCAGCCTAACGATAATGCAACATGGTTCTAGAAATTATTAAAAAGAGAGGGGACAAGGGTAAACCATCCAAAAATGAATCATAATATAGATTAGATCAGGAATTAGAATGAAATAAGAACATGGTATGGAAACATGAAATTTATATCACATAAAAGAGAACTTGAAAAGAAAAAAGAATGAAATTTAGAATTTTATTACCATGTAGAGTAGCCCTTAGAACATGAATGTTGGGAGATTGGGGGCTTGAAAAAACATTTGGAGAACTTCTATGAAGTTGAGGAGGCATGTTCTTAGTTGAGGAGGAATTTGGAATGATGTTAATGAAGTAATGGGTTTGTATTTATAGGAAAAGTAAGGAAATATTTTAATAATTTTCAAGGGACACCTCATGAGTGGTATTTGCAAAACCATGGGCTTTCCCATGGTATTTTCCCATGGTATAATCCACTTGGGACACATCACATCTTATTTAACTCTACAAAATTTGACCAGATTCATGACATCATTATTATATCATTAATGGTATCATTAACACATAGAAAATAAAAACTGTATTTTTAACTATTCACTGAAAAATCATCTATTTCAGAAAAATTCCCAAAATTCACCCTACCCATTTAGCAATGTGTAGATTTCAGAAAAAAAGTAAATTTTTAGAAAATAATTTTCTAAATATTATTAATATAATTTTTATATAAAAACATACTTAATTCAAAAATTAAAAAATCTAATTTTGTAACTACCTCTATATCACAAAGAAAATGTAACATAGATGCTATTATCTTAAAGCCTTAATAAAATAAAATAATAATAAAATTTACTATTCATTAGGGTAATATTACTATTCATGTTACTATTCATAATGGTATGTTACTATTCGCCAAAAAACAAGTTGGTTCCAATAGACTCCAAATAACATACTAAGCACAATTGTAGATGACAGTTTCTTGAAATTCAGAACATATATGTGGAAAAGTTATTTTTTAAATGCTAGTTAAAAATATCTAATTATAACAAAGTTCCATGAATTTCTATTTATTTTTAGAAAATCATAGGGTGTTATAAGAATAATCTCCATGGAAAATAATTAGGCCATCCCAAAATCCCTATAACATTTATTCTTTACCTAAGAGACAACAAAACTCTATCGTAACATTAAAACATAAAAGGTATATACTATAATTAACTTCTTAATTAAATATCATATCCTTGTAAATGGAAAATTCATGTTAAAATAATATGAAATAGATTATAATTCATATCATATAACTCCTTAAATGCATGTATAATAATTTATAATTTTTTTGGACATTTTTATATAAGGTATACAACGATTCATAAAATAACATTTATATTTGTCATTAAATCTCGTAATAATATGAAATAAATGAATAATTCATATTTTTTTACATAAGAGAACATTTATGAATAATTAAAAAATAATTTAATTTTAAACAATATATAATTTATCTAGGAATGAAGTTCATTGGATAATTATATAATTATAAACCTTTTATAATTATTTCTAATGTGAAAAATTCATAAAATCTTTTTTATGGAACTTACCTAAAATATAATGTATTTTAAATATTATCCTTTTATATTTCATTTATATCATGTAAAAATTTTACATAATAAAAATATAATATATTTAACACTACATAAACATTGAAAAATCAATTATCAAAACTTATTTTCATATATAAAAAATAAATTTCTGAAATAAAGTATTTTAAATTAATCATTTCAAGTTTAAAATCGAGAATGATATATAATTTAAAATCAACACTTCATATTTAAAAATATTTTGAAATTTATAATCATTTTATAAACCACACTTATAATTTTTATGTAAATACTTTATATACATATTAAAAGTCATTACATATAAATTAAAAGGTATTTAGTACTAAAAATTAATATTATGGATATTTATTTAGTAAATGGTTTATTAATATTTAATTTTCAATTATAAGAATTTTAAAATTAATTAATTTTAAAACAATTTATCAATTATTTAAATATTCCAATATATTTTATCCATTATTTTTAAACGTTTTATACACAATATAAATCAATTGATAAATTGGAAAATAATAAAAGTAAATTTATTTCTATATTTCATATTTAATGATATTGTCATGCAATAAATAGTACTCAATTCCAAACTGATCTTGTGCTTTAAAACATTTATATCAAAGAAAATGATAGATATTTCATGTTATATAAATAATATACGGTGAAATCATCATATCGTAGACCAAAACATATTATTAAATCCATATCAAGTTATACAATAGGCACATGATATAACCCTTTGATTGTGAGGTATCATAATTTATAATATTTACTACATCATATTTACAATTTAATTATCTCTATATAGTTGAAAAAAAATTATATCAGTGATATATTCACAAATGATTCACCACATCACATTTTATGATATTAAAAAACTGAAACATTTATATTGATAATATGTTATGATATCACAGATTATATGACTCTAATAAATCACACCTTCTAACATCACATATTATAAAATAATGCATGATCTAAATTTCACATCAATTCTATTATTCATTTTAGGATATGTATTTTCTAAAGGGACATCTAAGTCGTAGATTATAATATGGAATATGATGTCAATCTTTTTTAATTTTAAAACATGATTTCCCTAATCATTTGAATCACGGACGTCTATTATACTAAAAACGAGTTTATAAGGATATAAAACACTTATTTCTGAAATATAAAATAAAAATAAACCACAGACCAAGATTATTTTTCTATACATACAAAACCATGTATACCCAAAATTGAGAACATGTGTACCTTACACTGATTATAGAAGAATCTCTTGGAATCCAAACAAGAATTTGATAATGATCATTAAGAAGAAAAAATGGGATTGTTCCAATATGATATATCCATGGGACAAGATGAATCAACCAATGATGGGACAAGATCCTCCTTGAAACTATGGTATTATAGTACCTCTTTTTTGTCAAAGGAAGGATGATGGAGCTTTTGATAAAATTAGAATACGCCTTATACAAACTATATAAATAGATTTATCCTATTTATAATGGCTTTAGTATAATCATCAATCCTTTATTTAATATACTTAAATGTTATAAAATGATCAATTAATTCCATATTTTTTCAAAAACTTTTTAATTTTTTGACCTTAATGTATAAACCACTTGATTCCACTATTGATTCTTCCCCTATGATTCACCATTTGAAACATTTAATAATCAATAATGATATATGTTGTTGTTGATCCAAAATAATTTCTCATAATTCCACTACCCATATTAATAATATTCTATTATTAACCAATATCAAAACCTTTAATTTTTTTTATATCACATACATTGACATAGATAAAGGTAGTAGAGAAAAATCATAATATCACACCTTATGATATCCCCTAACAATGTATTAGATATGCCTTTGTTCAGAAAATGTCATATACTTTGATGCATATATATCATCAAAAATGATATATATAAAATACATCATATATATTTATTGATTAAATTAATATGTTTATTTACAATTTCAACGGATGGTTTCAAATTGTAGAATTTATAAATTTCAACACCATTAACAAAAACTATAATACAATAGTCTAGTATAGTGTCAAACATCAGTCCATCAATGTATCAAACCCCTAAAATGATCATATTATACAAGTATATTGATTCTTGAAATTTAAATTCTGATGTAAAATAATTTGATGAAAAAAAATATAATTTCCAAACACATGAACGTTTTATGAAAAAAATAGTGATAGTAAATTATTTTAAAAAGATGGTTTTTCTAAAAAAATATTCCTTTCACTTGTGAATAAAATAAAATTAATTATTTGCCTGATTATAATGTAATTGGAAGCTATTTAATCAATTCCATGTACTATAATAATATTTATTTCAATTATTTATTTATAAAAGAACATTATTAAATATGGATGCATGAAATTTCAATCATGATAGAGAAAATTGAGTCATGTTTACTTTTATAAAAAAATCCCTATTTATCATATTATTTTTACTCTACTATTAACATTTTTCTCAAATAGTTAATATGTAAAATAAATAATTTTTTAATATAAATAGGATTCTTTGTAAAAAAATTTATATATAATAAATTCAATATTTAATTATTTACCAAACCCATAACTCAGAATTTAACTTCTCGTAGAGAGACTACTGACTCGTTATTAATAAATAATAAACTATATATGAATAATTTAGCACAATGGAATCAGAATAAACATTATAGAAGAGGAATATATCCAGTGGAATACTCAAATTTTTAAAATAAATTAACATTTCATAAATTTTCAATCCAAATATTCCAAATGTATCTTTCTGATGTCAAATCTAACTCTGTAAAAGTAAATTTTACAAATTTTCTCGAACTAAATTATCAAATAAATAATATATAAATTTTGTAATAATTGGAAAATTATGAAATTACATTACAATTGTGTTTTAAGGAATGATTTTCTTTTGACCTATATATTTTTATCCAATGGAATTATCCTTTATCATATTTTCAAAATATACCTCATTAGATATATTTGAATTATAAGTGTCATTTATACATAATCCACTTGAATATATAAAATTATTTATTATAAGAAAATAATATTCAACTAACTCCCTCTTTCAATTTTTATTGATCATTCCCTAGTATTGTCCTGATGTAAGGTAGATTGATGTGTTATTTCCCTATAATAGGGAAACATCAATTCTTCCGTCTCCATTACCGTGTGATCAAATCCATGGATTCGTTAAATTGAATGGTATATATCATCAACAACACAGTGATTATTCTTTATGGTTAAATCAGTGATAACCAATTAAAAAGATTAATTTATTATCAATTGTTTTCAAAAAATATTAAATCCCCACATCTTGGTCTACATGTTGCAAACCTGTCGATAATGGTTGTCCTGGCATCAATAATAATAAGTTTATGAATGAGGCCCTTTAAGCTAGATGCACTTAGAGTCCATTTTAAAATGAATATATCTTTATTTCTTTTATCAAAATATATTCTTTGATAAAGTAAATAATGGAAACTCAAATTTACTCATAACTTCTATCTTCCCATTCATTAAAAAATATTACTTCATTATTATGACCAACACCAAATGGATGGTTTCGAGAGATTCCACCATGAATTTCTGGTTGAATAATTGTAAGGTTACTCCCTTAATGTCTAGGATTCATTATGATCAAATGTTATAGAGTACCAATTATTCAATTATAGGTATTCTAAATTCTAAAAATGATCAACTCCCTAACACGGTTATGCATGTCATTGAAAATTACACCTAATCCAACATGGATGACTTTTTAATCTTGGAGCATTCTCACAATGGTATGATTAACTCAAAAAAATTATAAAAATTATTTTTTATTACACACCAAGGATGAATCCTTCAAGATTCACACTTATTTGGATTCTTGTCCACAACAGGGTTCCCATAGGTCGGTGAAATTAATCTTTTGGAATTAAACTATGCACTAAATATCACCTTTGTAATCAACACATATAAGATGATAATAATATCTTCCATTTTTATACTACTACTTCTACTCTTTGGAACTATATTTTTTACATTTATGAATGCAGATGGTTGATTATTGAGTCTGTAAAATATAAAATAAAGAGATGTGTAGATATGAAAAACTCTCATCAAATTAATAACTTCCTCATTTTTTTCGTTGATGAGCTTCATCATTCGATCTCATATGATAGAAATGATATTCTTTATAAAAATATCTTATTCAACCATAATTCTAGTCAGATTTGGATTGTTATTTCCATACAAGAAGATGCATCATTTCAAAATAGACATTGTAGCAACAATGTGAATGATATTGGGATTATGTGGCATCTTCGGATTGATGGAATATTTTTTCAACATGACACACTTTTGAACTATTCTAGTGAGTGATACTATCTAGTTGTATTATGTTAAATGTGTATGGGGCCTCTAAAGGTAATCTGGGGCCCATGGGTTGTGGCTCTATCTTCAGGAATCATTATGGTCAGATCCTTGAATGCTTTTTTGTAAAATGTGGCATCACTTCTTCTCTGGAGGCTGAATGGATGAGTATGATTCATGCTATTTCTTTCAGAAAAAATTATGTTCGGAACAATCTCTGGATTGAATGTGATTTGACTACCATTGTGAATGAGATTTAGAATGGTTTGAATCAACTTGTGTGGTCTATTTTTACCCATTATATGTAAAGCCTCCACTCACATCTTGACATGAACTACATCATCAAAAATATATTTCATCATGAAAAGATGGTTTTGGATGACCTCTCTAATAAGGGACAAAATTAATACATTACCAATCTGGTTGATCACCCCAGTGATTTACATCCTATTAAAGATAAGGTATGTAATATGATTCCATTATTTATAGTCATGTAACCCCTTATCTTTTTATAATAATTATATTTTCTTCATTTACCAAGGAACATTCTACTTTAAAAGAACATAGTCCTAAGCAATATTATGTCCAACTAACATATAAATTATATTGAAAGAAAACTGCATATCAAAAGAATATGTCTTATGGATAATTTATTTTATGATTCTATATTATTGATTTCAAATCAGTTATGAATTATTAAATATTTTTGATTAATATATACATAATTTTCATAAATAGATATTATATATATATAAATTCATATTCCTTGAAAGATATCTTAATTTATTCCTGAATCATATAGGTATAGTATCTTGAGAAACATAGTAAAATTAAAACTAGGTTCATAATAATTATACATCACCTCTAACTTAGACATGCATAAATAAAACCGTTATTATACATATCATATCAAAACCATTTTTATAACTATGTGAAAGGAAACAAAAGAAAAGAGTGAGATTAAATTCCCAATGATGGTAAACAAGTGATATATAAATGATTAAATAGGTATATCATGAGAATAAGGGTATGAGAGCATGTATATAACATTTAAAATCCATAACTTATATTTCATAGATTATAATCTTGAGTCCGGGAATAAATCAAGGAAGTTCATAATTTCCGTGTCCTAAAGGAATCAATGAACAAGGTCCATGAGAGAATATCCCACAAATCATTAATTTTATATTTTCCATAAAACACTTTATGTTTTAGTGGGAAAAACAGAATTTTCAATACAAATTTTAAAACATGACAAAAAACATAATAAATTTCAACAAAGGACACATGAATATTGTCTCGTATTCACTATATTCAAAATTCAAACTGAAAGTGGCATGCCGCCACCAGGAGATGCAAACCAAAATATGATGCGTTGATCCAAGAACCCAGAAGTACCCAATCACCCATCATCATCCATAGAACTGGTGAGAATTTCCCACTGGAGACTTATCCTTCATAATCTCCAAATATATTATAGCTATCCCATAAAAAATCACTGGAGAACCAAACATGATCAAAACACCATCAGAATCCATTGATAACAGCTAATAGAACCACCTAAGGTGGAGGTAACATCAATAGTTATACGAAATAGAAAACCCAAAACACTCTTTACACACTAGGAATCCAATAATGTTACCACCATATTTAATGTCAACATAAACAACTTCATCCATTACAAACTAAACTAGAAAAATACAAATCATCATTGGAGTTGAGTAGAAAGGCAATCACTGAACATAAAATCCAAAAAAATTCTTCACAATTCCAAAAATAATTCAAGGCCAAACAACTCCACTAAGAAAAAATAACCATCAGTAAACAAAGAATCCTTGAATCACAGCCATCAATTAAATTTGTCGTCAAATGCTACCACAAAAAATAGAAGAGTACCAACACCACTATAACTATGGATTTTATCAGCGCTTAAAAAGGCCTTTAACAGTGCTAAAAAGTCATTGTTAATTACGGCGAAGATAAAGGGTGTCCCCTTTATCAGTGATCCAAAAAGAGCTGATAAAGACCCATATTATCAGCGCTTTTTTTAGGTCTTATAAAAGATAAAAAAATTTAAAAATTTAAAAAATAAAAATAAAAAAAATTGTAAATCAGAGGGGGATTTTAAAAGCACCTCCCCCCCCCATTTATCAGCTCCCCCACCCCACCTACTCCCCCGCAAGCCCCATCTATGATGCCCCACATTTTATCAGTTCTTTGTATACCCATTTAACAGCGCTATTTCCCCCCACAAATTCACCCATTCAAGCGACCCTGCCTGCATCTACCAGGTTTGGAACTCAAGACCACCCCCCATGCATGTTAATCCTTTACCACTCCTGTAATTTGATTTGTTCTCTAGCTAGTGATATATCTATTTATATATATTTAGATATATTTAGTTATATTTATTCATGTACTAATATAAATTTATATAGTTAGTTTAATATATATATATACATATATAGTTATATTTATATATTTATATATATATTTGTATATTAATATATATATATATATATAGTTAGTTATATTTATATATGTATATATGTATATATATTTTTTATATTACTATTAAGTTATACTTATTTATTTATATATATTTAGTAATATTTTTTTATCCATATATTTTTTTGTATATTAATATTTATTTATATGATTAGTTTTCAATACAATTATAAAATATGTTTTGTTTTGTGTGTGTGTAAATTAATACATATATACAACACACATACACACACATATATGTGTGTGTGGGTTTCTATAATTATAATTATACATACATATATATACATATATGCATATACATATGTTAGAATATATATATAAAAATATAATATCAGTTTGTTAATATATAGACACACACACATTATATAGGTACATATATAGTTAGATTAATATATTGGTATATAAATATTGACATATTTTTATATTAAATAAAATGGATATTAGTTATTATTTATATAAAGCTAATATATTTTATATGTAAATATGTTTAATAATTTATTTAAGAAATTAATTTTTATGTGTGAATATATAAAAAATATGTATATATTGTTATATATTTTATTATAAATAGTAGTGCATTATAAAAAACGATAAAATATAGAAGGCATAATATCAATATGAATGTAATACCTTGGAATACATTCAGTCCCCACCAAAAAATCTCACAATGCCCCAATAAAACGTGGTTGAAAATCCACAAAATGTTAAAAAATCGGGGTATCAAAACTAAAAACTCGGTTTTGGAGGCCTTCTAGGGCTTTTAGGCCACAAAAAATGTGGCAAAGGATTTTCCAATATTTTTTGGGTAGAACTCATCACAGGATTCAATTTTAAATGCTTTAGAGCTCAAATGGACACCCAGATCAAAATTTATGGTCATTTCAAGTTCGAGTTGTGTTTTCAACATATTTTGTATCTTTTTTTATTTTTTTATTTTTTGAGTCTTAAAATTGTTAGTCAATCGCTGTTACTCAAAAATAATTAGCAAATTATTAATTAGAACTATTTTTTAAATTTTTTATAATCCATTTTCAATAAATATCTTATATATTTAGTGTAATTGTATATTTACACTTATCTAAAATATATTTAAGATTATATTCAAAAAATATATATTATATTTATATTAATATAACTATATCTATATATTTAAATATTAATATATAATTTTTAATGAATTAATTTTGGAAGCAGACCCTTTATCAGCTTTTAAAAAAAAGCGCTGATAAAGACCCCCTTTATCAGCGATATTAAAAAAGCGCTGATAAATGGGTACCCTTTAACAGTACTAAAAAGCACGGTTAAAGGGGGTACCTTTATCAGTGATAAAAAAAGCGCTGATAAAGGGGTACTTTTATCAGCGCCTTTTTTAGCGCTGATAAACGTAACCCCCTTTATCAGGGCTTTTTCGTTAACATTGGCATTTCCCAGTTTCGTGGTTGTAAAAAATGAGTCATTACATAAGATTCCAAGCACCATAGACACACATCCAAGATGCGTCCTTGACACCAAATAGTTACACCAAAACCATCACAAAATTATGGTAAAAAACATCATACCCGACCTGAATGGGTTGCAGTACACTGATAAAGGAAGTAAGAAATAGTGGATGATCTTGCCAATAGGAGAGCCACTAAGCAACGATACCAATGAATCCCAAGCCACTAGAGGGCCTTCCAGTCAAAACAAGTGGGGTTTCAACAAGAAGATTCATGTGATAAGAGCATGGAAATCACATTTGAGGAAAAAAATAAATATTAAGCATCTTAGACTCAAAAAGAAACAATTGAAATTATAACCAATAGTAAAGAAAATAATGCAACCCAGATCGAAAAGAAACCCAATGAAATAGGAGAGTAATAAGTGAAAGGATGCCCATTATGCCAATAAGGGGAGGCATGAGAGGAGAAATAAATTATGAGAAAAGGAGGTGGTGATTGGATATGTCGATCTAGGAAGATAACCAATCTCATGTGGATAATGAAACATTGTGGGAGTGATAGGCCATTCCACCCTTTCATGAGAGCATACCATTATCATAAGACATGGAATAGTGGCGTACACATAATCATAGAAATAAATTTTAATAGTGAATTTCTATTTCCATCCATATCAATGTTGGTTAGGTTCACTCACCAACCCATCCTAATAGTTTTGTTTCAGTCCCAATACTATCATAGTGGATATGGTCCCATGATTGATTGGGTTCACTCCGCATTCAATTCATGTAAATATTATGAGATATCAATGTTTACCAAATTCACTGAAGGGAGATATATGTCCCACATCTCGCATAATTAAAATGATATTTTTTTACACAAGATAGTAAATTTTATATCATATACAAAATCCTGAATATAAATTGGATTCATAAACATTTTATCATAACATAACCCGTGGAAAATGAATGGCTTCATAAAAATGTGATCATTTCATCACAATATAACCCTTGAAAAAGTAACAGGTTTCATTAAAATTTCAGAATAATGTTCTTAAATAATCCATAAAAATAATAAGGATGGTATCCTTGGATCATATCCCAAATAAATCAGTATTGGAATCATGTTTTCTTATCGTTGAAGAATAGAAATACCATTAAAATATCATTTAGACAATCTTGGGAAAAATAACTATTCCATTTTGAAATAACTAATTTAAAAGAGTACACAAATATATATGAAAAAATTTTCATTTACTGAAACAATGAAATCATTTAAATGAATCATAAAATAAAAAATTAGTCATGAAAATTATAAAATAAATTCATTCAATATAAGTTGAAAAAACATTCATTTCACATAGTTGGGAAAAGTTAAAAATTTACCGAATCAAAAAACAATAAGAAGATTCATTTCAAACCATTTTGTAAAAAGTAAAAATGGATGAAAATTACATCAAAAAATAATAGGTGATTACTAAAAATATTCATTAACACATTTTATGAAAATATGGATATGGAAGAAAAATGTTTTCTGATCAAAGAGTAAAGTTAAGCCAGTTTTCCTTACAAATAGATATTCATTCTATTGGGTACTTATGGAGAGTAAAATGAATGAAAAAAACTTATTTTCATTAAATAACCATAAGATAATAAAATTAATTTTTTTTTCGGGTTGGATAATAATAACTCATTATTGGATGCATAGTCATAATCATTCCTCATAAAAAAAGATTGTGACATAAAACCCTTACCATGATTATATTATTATTTGAAATATCTCTAGTGTCTTGTATAATAAATTTAAATTTATTATAATTATATAAAATATTTATTTGAATAACTATAATATCATTATTATCCATTTATAAAATTTTATTATCCCATTTTATCAAAACAACCTTATTAAAATCATTATTTTTGGGTATTAACTGTTTTGTTTTTCATCAGTGTTTCAGTTTAGTTGTTCTATACTTGTATATTTCTATTGGTATATAAACTATAAAATATTATTCATCAAATAAATATAATATATATTCATTATATACATGTTTTTATTCATCTATAAAATTTATAGATATAAAAGTGAATAACACCATTTATGGAGATGGTAGGTTATACGTACGCAAGAAAATTGTTTTCAGTTTTTGACGGATTGATCAAAAGAAGGAAAAATATTAATTAACATTTGACTTATAATAATTATATAATATATGTCATTTATATAATATATTATTATAAAACTTGTAAAAATTACCATCAAAATAAATATAAATTAGAGACAAATCACATCGCTTCGTAGAGGTGTAGTCTACACCTTCGAACGGGTGAAATTATCATTCCCCAAATGATTGGATGGTTTGTTTGTAGATTTAATACTATATTTATAGAACTATAATTATATAATAAATATAATATATAGATAATAATCCTATAAAAATAATTTTCTGTAAAATATTGTGATGAAAAATTAAGGGTTTTGCTACGTGGAGATAATAATCATATGTATGCACAAGAGATACTTATACTTCTCATTTGACCGGAAATAGTGTGTATAGTGTTATTTTAATGATTATAATAACTTTTCATAATATTTAAGATACTGAAATTATTATTTTATAATAAATATAATATATTTAGAGGACGTAAAAAATCAAATAAGAGAAATTGATTGGTTAAAGAGATAACATATTCTTTAAAATGATTCATATAGATCTCCTCGAAAGGGATCTGGGGTTGGTATTTTATAATGAAAAACACCTACAAAATGTAGATTTAAAATTTTAGTAAATACATAGATTGAATTTTCTTAATCTATAGGGACTAATTTGGTTCATATATGTGAATGATAAGTTCCCCTTTTATAATAGAGGTGAGGGGAACTTTTTCATTTTCTCAAAATATTAAATAATAAAAATTTAGTTATGAATAAAAAATAATTGAAATGGATAGTGATTAAATAATGAGGTTTTATATAGTTTTAATACCATTATCTAATATAATTTAGACAATTTTGGTCACTTTTTAAACCTCATCATTTTGATTAACCCGAAGTAAACCTATTTTAATTTTAACTATAGTAACAAAATTTTTAATTTTAGACATTGTAAATTTTCAATTATATGTTGATAATTTTTTTTTAAAAATGGATATGTTATCAAATTTCCTACCATATCATTTCCACCTTGTGTTATTCAAATATTTTTATGATTTAAAAATAATTTCAGAAAATATTATATTCATAAAATATCATTTTTTTCAATTTTGGAACAATTCATTTAAATTAATTAAAATACATAATAAAAAACACATAATTAGAATATAATATATTAAAATGAAAACAATATGTAAATCTAACCTAAAAATAATTTAGAATATTATCTTAATCCAATTAAATCATTTTTTATATTTTCAAAATCAGATATTTTTTCACCATTAATTTCATAAATATAGTTTTTGTGTTGTGAAAGTATTTATGGTAATTATATAATATCATGAAATTAGAAATAAAATTAATTCTTGAATATAATGTCATTAGTCCAAAAATTGATATTAATATGCTTTCTAAACTAGATTATTATCTATTTGAATTCAAAAGTAGCATTTAAAACTAAGAAAGTGAAAATTAGTAACTTTTTTTATTTAAATAATATATAAGTCATTTTAGTGAATGTTTCCATTAAAAAACATCATTTTTATAATAATATTTTTAGGTAAGAATTAAACTCATACATAATGATTTATAATTAATAAATATGTCTTTATTAGTTGTTTTTAAACTATATTATCCTAATATACCATTTACTGAGGTGATAAATGTTACCACGATAACTATTTATATTGACCAAAAATAAAAAGAGATTATGTATCATGTCTATACATAATTATTATAAATAATTAATTATTTGTATCAAATTAAATACCAATAAATATTAGAAAATAATTTTAATGTAAGTGTGTAAAATGAGATAAAAATGTAATTTTCAGAAAAAAAATAGATTTATAAGCATAAATAGGGATTTATGATTATCCAATGCAAAGAAAATATTTTTTTTAATGTTTAATAAGTATTATCTTGTAAATAATATATATATTTCATGAAAATTATATACAAAAAATTACTAATTTAATTTGTTAATAAAAATTACATGAGAACACAAAAAATTCCCCCTAAAAAAACACAATTATTTTAAACTCATTCTTTTTTTAAATCTATTCATTTTATTACTAAAAAATCTATTTTATAAACTTGTAGAACATATATTTTTCATCATTTATTTGTTAAATTTCACACCAATAATTCTAATAGCTTGGAGATATCTGACACATAATACATTATTAATATCATTAGGTCTTTCAAAACACGTGTTGTGTGTAATGTAACATATCAATGAAATAAAATTATTTATAGAGAAATATTTCATAAAAAACTTATAGAGTTATATTATTCCCCTATAAATGAATTTATCCCTCAAAATACTTCACTCTGATATAGATATATGATAATAAATCCGTATCATCACATCCTGAAGTTGCCACATAGTCTCCTTAAATTGGTGGTTATGAAAAAAACATTGAGTAGGTGTGTGTTCTTGTTTTATAGAACATTTTAATTGTGATATATAATCTCATATGGTTATTCTTCATCTGAGAGATATCAATACAATTAATTACATCTTAGTTTAGTTCATATGAATGAATATGTATTTGTTTTCTCAAATATCATACATTGAACACATCATGAACTTGAGAGAGATTATGTGGAATCAACAATAGATAAGATATCATCATGATATGATCAATAATATAAAAAGTAACAACATACCTAGGGATTAACTTGAATTTTTTTTCAAATTTCATCACCCACCTCTAGGGATATATTCATTAGAATACTTTGTCACCAAATTAAATCATAAGAACTTTCTGACAATTGTTAGTATAACTCTTTATAGACTATGAGCATATCTTATGTGTTATTTAATGAATATATCATTCAATTACCTTTCCTATGATACATATGTTCCCAAAATATTTTTTTATCCAACTTAATTTCATCACATTGATGTTCTACACTTCCTAACATATAGGATATCATTTTACTCCCTCTGAATTTTAGAGTAAAAGCTATTATTGCACGAAAATTCACAAAAAGGAAGGTGTTGATCCCAATCACCTTTAAAATCTATATACCAAGAACTCGTAATTTCAAAAAAATTTTAATGGTACCCTAATAATGAACATATTTAAAATGATAATAATTATTACCAAAACATAACTATATATCCATTGTCTTATGAAGACTTCTCCAAAACATCACGGTAAACCTCTGATCCCGATTTGATGCAATTGGTAGTGGTACAATATGAAATAATAGAGATTCCAAAATACATAAATGACTAATTTGATCAAGAGATAATTCTCCAGTAATTGAAATTATGTTTTTCATATTCATTAGGTGATCAACTTCAAAACATATAGTATTATTCTCTATAGAGGTTTTTGGGCACAACGGAAAAATACATGGTGACGTTTTCTTATTTCCATTTTAGTATGGTTAATTATTTAAAAATTATCATATAATTCTACCATTTATAAATAAATTAATGAAAAACTGTGCACTAATAAAAAAAATCTATAATATCTCACTCCATTCCTTCCCAAATGAAATAATTATTTAAATTTATATATATCTTCGTACTTCTAGGATGCATAGAAAATGAAGAAGTACGAGTTTTACCAATAATATACTTCTTCAAATATGGTACTGAAAGGACACATAAAAAGTTTCTAAACCTTATTACTCTATCATAATCTTGGATGGACTCAAAAACATGTAATACTTTTATTGGCAGTTATTCATCTTCATTCATTGCCTCTTTAATCATCAATTGAAAAGAAGGCTAAACACTCATTTTACCAATAAAATATTGGTCCCCATCATTTAATATTTCTAGCTCCATCATTCAAATTACATAATTATTAGATTAATTAGGTCCTCATAATATATAATCTACCACGATCCTTTTCAATTTGAGTTTATTTCACCATTTACCCTTTCCCAGGGTGGTCATGTATTGAGTAGTCATAATCTTTAATCATCTCTAATGATCTCCTGGTATATATGTACATTCATTTTGAGTGAAAATATATATTATTATTTATTGATCAGTATATATGTCACATAATTCTCCATAATAACAATGCCTATATATAATTAATAAAAATACCAAACCTAACTCCAAATCTTGAGTTGGGTAATTTTCTTAATGACCATCAATTATGATAAGGTATAAACTATTACCATATCACTGAGAAAAAGTATTAATCCTAGAATGTTCTATGATGTGTCACTATATATTAAAAACCATTTTACACTACAGGGTAGTGTAAACATGGGTTCATTGACTAGATTTACCTTCATCTAAATAAAACCTCCCACACATTAATCTATTCTAGTGAGCACGAATCCCTTCTAAGGTTACTTAGTAAGTGTATTTTATAACCCTAAAAATTTTCCACGCAGTACCGATAGTATCCATCCAAACCAAGAATCCTATGAATCTCAGTCATTGTGGTTTTTTGTTTAAATTTTTAACAATTATTTTCTTTGAAAGGTCTATTGATATATCCTCACATTAAATTGTATGACATAGGAAAGCATTTTTTGAAACCAAAATTTTCACTAGGAAATTTTCTCATAATGTTTAACCTTCTTACAGTTTTCACCAGATTTTCAAATGATATCTATAACATTCATTTATCTGTGAATAAATATTAATATCATCTATAAATATTACCACAAACAGATCAAGGTAATTTATAAAGACTATATTTATTATATTAGATAATATTTGACGAAATTAGTGAAAACGTGGCATCACTATAAATTAAAAGTGTTGATACCTAGTACGGAGTGACTTATAGGGAATATCCTCCATATTGACTCTCAATTAATGTTATCCAGAATGAACACAAATCATTTAAAATTATTTAGATTCATGAAGTTGATCAAACATGTCATTAACATATAGTATATGATACTTTTTCGTAATAGTGATATTGTTAGTTTCTCAAAAGTTAATATATATTAAACTTGATTAATATTTACTCCTAAAAAATTAAATAGGTACACCATAAGGAGAATAACTATTTTTGAATGATTCCATTTTAAATATTCTTCTAGATTAACTTATATAATTATTTTAAATCAATTGGTATAGTTCTATATAGAGTCTTCGAAATAGGAGTAATTCCATTTATCGGTTTTATTGAGAAATCAACATAATGATTCAGTGAAAGGCTTGGAAACCCTTTTGTAAAGATGTAAATAAAATCACACACAATATGAAAATATTTTATATTTAGTTTCTCTACAACCATGTCAGATAAAAGTCAATTTTTATATAAATCAAAACACATTCGAAGAATATAATTTCCAACTGACGTTTATTTTTTCATCACAAACATTGGTGATCATATTATTTCTGAAATATCAAATATAACATACATTCCTTAAAAATTGGTGTTTATTTATGTAAATAAATCTAAAACGTGCCCAAAATAACATTGAATTCATCTATATAAATAATGACTATATTCTCAAGAAACACATTTACTTAATCATCAAACCATTGGATAATTTTAGGCATGGGATGTGATCATCACTGAAAACTCAAAATCTAAATTTAGAGGATTAATTATGGTACCTTTTGAAAATGTTTTTAGATAGAAGATGGTGGGTACATCCAAAATCAAATAAGATTATAAAATCACTACATTAGATGGTAATTCTACCTTTAACCCATCCATTATCTTACCCCTCATAGAGGATAGAGATCACAAGATAATTCCCTTAGTCTTTAGTCTTAATAGGTTATTGACATAAATTTTTGTAATTACCCCTAAAATTTAAGAAGTAGTTAGAATTACTCCAATTCTCCTATAATTTAAAACACTACAATTTTTTTTGTTTAATTTTTTTTGTATATTTCTCTCTATTTGGATCATTATGTAAATTTATTCCATTATTTCAGCATTTGATTTCCTAATGACCTCACATTACGTACATAAATTATTTAACACTTCCATCAAAAAAATTTCCTTTTAATTTATTACACACATATCATAAAGTATGGTTTATTCTCTATTTGTTATAGTGTTTAAAATTTCCATTGATTTCCAGTTTTCTACTCTTATCAAAACCGTGTGATTAACGGGTAACTATAATATACATCTTCACTTTGATAGAACATAAAATTATTTCATCATATCTACTAAAGTTCCTTATGTCTAGTTCCCTCAAGAGACACGGTTTTCAGATACTCATTAATTTATGAAGGTTAATTTTAGTTTGGATGATAATAGTAATAGTGCACCATGAATCTTATAAAGGATCCATATATGTACCAACAAATTCATCATTATTATAATTTATCTAAATGAATTATTTCTCTAATTTCCTATGAAGAATATTAGGAATGAAATTATTGAAAAATGATATTTTAATTTTATAATAGCCCGAAGATTCAAATTCATATGGTTTCATCATGTTTTTTATAAGATTTCATCACTAATCTGGTTTTACTTATAAATGATAAATATCTATAATGGCCTTCTCATGTTTCAATCACAAGAGAACATGGATTTTATTTTCAATGGTACTGATCCATTTCTCAATGAATAGTGGATTATTGAACCCTATATATTAAGGGGGATGTTTCATCATGAAGCACTCAAAATAACATTGTTCCCTATTTTCTCATTTGGAATATTAATTAGATTCATATATTGAGCAAGTTGTGGGATCGTATAAAAAATATTTTTCATTCTTACTTCATAAAATTTATATTATATGGTTTATAATAATTTCATATTCCATTTCATTTAGTTTTTACACCATTCCTTTAGGTTTCATCCAATAAATAAAAAAACATAATATAAGAAATATTAATCATGGTGGGAAAACACATAATCATTTAAAATAATTTTTAGAATGTTGAATTCATGATGAATTCTTCAATGAAGCTTAGGGTTATCATTTGTAATCAATATCATTGATAAACCATTAGGATTATATTTTATACATAGTCTTATCCCTAGGTCCGTAACTAACGTTTTCCCATCCTACGATACAAATTTTAACTAAACCTAACACGGATTCAATCAGAAGTTTCCCCTAATTTTCATAAGTTTATATTAAATCTAGATAGAAGAATATTATTTAAGTAACATAACAATCCATTCTAGAATCATAATGTTTTAGTATCATTTGAAACATTGAAACATAAACAAAAACATAATAATAGTTCTATATAATTTCTCACAAAGATCCTCATAACTAGACTTTTTCTGGAAAAAACCATACTTAATACCTTTTTCATTACTTGGGGGAAAAAATAATATAACGGTGAGATTATTAGTGATGGTAAACATGGGAGATATCAATGATAACATAATAATATCATGATAACAAGGGTATTAGATCATGTGCATCATATTTTAAATCTATAACCTATATTCCAATTATCAAAATCTTGAGTCGTGAAATAAATCATAGATTTTCATAATAGTTGAATCATAATGAAATAAATGATCTTGATCCATGAGATAATATCATTAGAATAATATATCTAATTATGGGATACACATAATCATAAATTTTTATTCACATTGTAGTGAAGGATAATTTCCAAGGCTATCATATTGGATTTTTTTTACTCCCAAAACCATTATAGGGGTCATGGTTAACTCTGAAGACTATCTTAATGGAAATATTTTTATACTATACTAGGTTCAATCACTGTTATAGTCATGATTATATCATGTGGTATCAATATTTAACCAATAAATTAGAAGGATATATAGGAACCACCAATCATAAAATGAAAATCATATATATGTGTGACACATAATAATATACAATTTATTATACAAAAAATTATAAATGAAATGGGTTTCAAAAACATTTCAACAAAACATAACCCATGGAAAAATAATGGGTTTCATAAACATTTCATCACTACAAAACTTGTTGGAAGGAAATGGGTTTCATAATGATTTTATCATCATATTTATAAAACATCTAGAAAATAAATAAGGATGGTATCCTTGGAT
Organism: Viscum album; assembly: GCA_963277665.1. NCBI lineage: Eukaryota > Viridiplantae > Streptophyta > Magnoliopsida > Santalales > Viscaceae > Viscum > Viscum album. The sequence continues at coordinate 567,055,923 of OY728119.1, forward strand.
AATTTCCCAAGATATCATAAATTTAATCATGGGTTTCTATCTCTCATGAATTGAAATCCCATTAAGAGATCATTAATACATTATTTAGTGGAATAACCGTTACATTTTCAAGTCACTTATTTAAAACATCATAGAAAATATAAAGGATAAAATTTTATATGGAAATAACCATATAAATTTATAAAATATGTTTCAAAGAAAAAATTATTCATGCTATAGATAAAATCATATTATTATATATAAGTTAAAAACGTTACGTTTACTATTTTAGAGAAAAAGTTAAAAAGTAATTCATTCTGAAAATGAAAATAATATTTCATTGAAAAACAGTTTTTAAAAATTAATAAATTAGTAAAATAAAATTAATAAATGATAGGATAGTAGAAAAAATATATTTGAATAATTTTTTATAGTATATGGATATGGATGAAAAATATTTTGTGATCGAATAGGAATGTGAATTTGATTTTACTTAAAATAAAATTTTCAGACTATTGAGTACTTTAGATGAGATAAATGAAAAGAAAAAAATGTATTATTACAAAATAACAGTATTATAATAAGTTTAATAAATTTATTGATAGGTATATCATAATACACTAGTAACATGGGCATAGAAATTATCAAGCCCAAAAAAAATAGATTCTGATAGAAACCCCTTACCTCAAGATAATGATGATACAAAATCAATTTAAAATTAGTTTTAATACATTTAAATTTTTTATATTTTTATTTTTTATATATTTAAATACTTATAATATCAATTATTTTTCATTTATAAAATTTAAACACCCGCTTTTATTAATAATTCATTATTTAATTTTTTATTTCTTAGCGATAACTGTTTCATTTATCCTGAGTATTTCAGGTCAGTAGTTCCCATCCGTATACATTAATATTGGTTAAATCACCTAGATAATATTAAAAATAATATAAATTTATTATTTATACATTATTAAAAAAAATTAGAGCCATCCATTAAATTTAATGATAGAAACATGAATTACCCCATTCATAGAAATGCGTGGTAATAAGTACACATTAATATTATTCTCACTTTTCAACTGATGGAAAGAAGGAAAGGTAAAACATAATTCACCTCTAAATGGAAATAGTTATGTCATATATATTGTATATATTAATAAAATTCTTTTATATTACTATCCAAGTATAACATGAATTAAAAATGAATTACATCGCATCGAAGAGGTCGTAGCCCAAATGTATGTAAGAGTGATGTTGTCATTAACCAATGGTTTGGATGACAAGCAGGTAGATTAAATATTAAAATTCCATAAGTATAATTATTTCATAATTGTCATATACAAATACAACATCCATCAATATACCCATCCATAAAATATGTTGATGGGAAATTAATTATATCGCAATGTGGTGATGATAAGTCATACATTCACACGAGCAACATCATCACTTATCATTAGATGGGAAATAGCGTATATAGTGGTGTGTTAATATTAAAAATGAACTTGAAGTATATTTAGAGTTCATATTTTATTATTTTATGATTAATACATTATATTTAGAGGAGGTGAAAAAGAGAAGATAATAATGTGGTTGGTTATGGTGATTACCTATTCTTCGAAATGATTCCTTTACATCCCCTCTAAAAGAATATAAGGATATTATTTTGGGAAGAAAAAAAACTCTATAATGAGTCTATATAAGGTGATAAGATAAATTGGTATACTTTTTGAGATATAGGGCGCAATATGGTGTAAATAATTGTAAGATGAGTTTCTATTTTATAAATTATATTAGGGGCAGTTTATGAATATCTCAAAATATTAAATTATAATAATTTCATTGTCAAAATATTTTTCCCCATATTGATATAGATGCAAAGATAAATTGGGATAGGTTTTTAATCAAATTAACTAGTATAATGTTCACATGTTTTGAGGTCATTTTAATCCTTTTCAATTTTATTAATCCGTAGTAAACCAATTACAATTTTGACTGTGGTAAAAACATTTTCAGTATTAAAAGTAATATAATTTACATAAATGATGATAAAATATCCATAAATAGAAAATTTATTACATTTTAGACCATATAATATACACATTGTATTATTTCATGATTTTAATTATTTTTAAATAAATTTAAAAACTATTATTTTTATAAAATACCATTATAGTCAATTTTGACAATGTTAATTTAATTTGACTTAAAATTAATAAAGACAAAGTTTTAATTCAAATATTATATTTTAATACAACACTAATATTTCATATTCACCGATAAATTCATTGATGACAATGTCTTAGTCAAATTATAACAAATTTATTAGTTTCAAAATCATTTATTCGCTTTTTAATTAATCGAATATATATTGTTTTAGCATTGTGTAAGTATTTAAGGTAATTATATAATACCTATGAATTATAAATATACTAAAATCATGTATAGAATTTAATGTTTTACTATATTACTATTATTGTTATTCCATAACTAGTTTATTTCTACATGAAGTCTCATAAAGTTTGTTAAAAACTAAGAGGATATATTTTATAACATTCATGGATTGATATAATATATAAGTGATTTTAATAGACATGTGTCCATTAAAAAACTAATTTTCTAGGCTAAGTTAGAATGTTTCTAATTACCTTTATCTAATAACAACTATTATGAATAACTATATCCATATAACTTGTTTTTATACTAGATTAACCTAATTGACACTTTATCAATGTGGCAAACTTTAACCAAGTTTCTATTCATATTGACTGAAAATAAAAGGTTATTATTTTCAAAATATGAACCTATTAATTATAAATATGTAATTCAAATTATATAATTCAATACATATAAATGGATGAAATTAATTTTAATGAATGTTTTAAAAATGTTAGAAAAAAATATTTTAAGAAAAAAATACATGTTTAAGTTTAAAATTAGATTTATTCATATACTATTACTAAAATATATTTACTTCATATTTCAAAAAAATATATTAAGTATGTGATATATAAATTTAATTAAAATCAATCACCAATAGTGATTAAATTTATTTTGTTATAATAATACATTGCATATAGAAAATCAATTTTTTAGCAACCACAACACTATTATTATTAAATAATTTGTCCTTGATTTATAATCATTTGGAAACTATTCAGTCCACATTATAAATGTGAAGAATATATATTTTTAGAATTATGATTTTCTATTAATATACTCCCATACAATGGCTAGGTAATAATAGATACATAATATTATAATAATGATATGTGGTTCATCTAAACATGATGTTCCATGTAACACATACTATTGAATAAATCAAACTATTTAAAGTGAAATATTTCATAAAAATATCATCGTATTACAGGAAAGTTACTCTATTGGTAGATTGATAATGATTTTTCGAAGATTTATTAAGTTCCATGAAAATGATTTTTATTTTACTTTTTTACATTTCTTATCATTCCTATGATATACATGAACCATGGGTTGGGAAATTATATCATGAAATAGATACATCATCAGTGAAGAAATCATATCATGTACTATAGGCACTTCATATACAACCAAATATATTAGTTCATGACATACAATATGTAAAAATACCTAAATATATATATTTAGATCTATTTACTTAAATGGTTTTGGAATGGTCTTTCAAAAAATTATCCCCACTTGTAATGTCCCAGTTCGGGGTGTTTCCTAAAGGTGCCCCATACCCAGTTGGTCAGATAACCTCAAGTGCTTTTACCCAAATGTCAGAGGATTCTGACTAGGAGTGAGGGCCAATGTAAGACATTAGGGAAACTATGTAACATCCCATGTATGTAAAGAATTATATATTTTCATATCTATGTCTATTTATGATTTGGATAGTGTTTTAGAGTCTTAAAATGAGAATAAATCCAATCTTAAGCATAGAATACTCTAATATTTTTTAAAAGATAGTTTTACCACCTTTTGATTGAAATCCTTTTTAAATCAAATTTTTGTCCCATTTTATAATATCTATTTGTCAAAATAAACTTATTATTTTGTATTGGGACATTTAAATTTACTTTGTATAAATTTTTGGTATTTTTCTGACAATGTTCATTTTATAATGAATAGTGAAAAATACTGCATTTCACATCAAAACTGCTTTTTCATCTAATTTAATTATATTGATATATTATCTTTTTAATTGATTTTAAAGTTTAAATAGAATATATTTGCACCATTTAATCTAATGGTGGTCAATTGAATTAATTTCACTTTGAAATTGTACATAAAAAAGTGCCAAACTTTTGATAGATATTGTTTAAAAAACCCATTATTTGTTTTGACAATGGGAATTATTTTTAAATTAATTAATGAAATTTATGTGTTTGTATTTTAGTAAAATGGATTCCATATTTGGAATAAAAATGTCCAAATTATTTAATTAAGACTCTTGTTTTTGGACATTATGAATAGTTACAACGGTAATTATCTTTAATTATCGTGATTAATTAGTAATCGTGTAGTTAAGGATAAAACATAATATCATAATAATTAAAAATGACCCCAAAATTTCTCCTAATTCTATTGGTTGTGTCATGGTCGACCATGGGATTCCTTTTTCCAAACTTAGGGACCCTATGGAATCACTTTTGGGTGATAGTGACACTTTATCATTTTATTTTTAAAGAAAGGTGAATATCAAAAATGTATGTAACACCTAAGTAAAACAATTTTAGTTTTGTCTGACTAATTAACATATCAGACTATAAATATTCATTGGAAAGATAAAAATATTTCATAAATCATATTATTTTTTATTTAATATTTAGACATTAAATAAATTAATTTATTTATGACACCATGATGATACAACGATTACTACATTAATAAACGATTTAAATAAAATGAAAATATAATGTAAAATCTAAGACATACACTTGTCAAAAATCTATTGGATGGGTGTATTTTGGACCCTTATCACCTTATCCTCTAAATAAATCATTCTGGGACCTTTAAAATATGAAAACCATTTTAAAATAATGTAACATTTCATGACTTTCCAAGAGTGCCCCTCCTCCCTGTTAAAAAAGGCCTCCAACTCTACCCCCTTACCCACACCCCTCAAGCCTTTGGCTCAACCAAACTCTGCTCATTCTATCTCTCCACATCCCTCTATTCACCATAGAAGACTTAACTCAGGAAGAAAGCTCTTCAAGAAACCCATTTGGTTCAAACAGGGGGAGTTACCCGATTTAAATGTAAAGTCTTCTCTAATGTTCTTTTGTTTTGTTTTTCTTCTCCAACCCCATAACTCTTTTTATTACTTTCCTTTGTAAAAAAACTAGTATCTGAAATATACTAGTATGTTTTTATATGAAGGATTCAATCTACAATTACACACACCTCCATCTAATTGTTAAAGAACATACTATTTATGTGGATGGTGAATTGCTGCCTCACGAAAGGAGGATAGTTCAATTTTAATTTAACACATTTAATGGTGTCCATTAAGATGTCACTATATTTATATATGATATATATTATGTTTTTGTTTTCCTTATTATTATGTATTTTTCATTTATGGTACAACATTATGGTTTCCATTATGTGTAAACGCGATATCTTCATTTTAGGATTTGCGGACTACCGCCCCCTCAAAGTGATTTGATTCGTTAATGCCATAGGTGGGACGTATAACGGATGGTGTTAAAATATTTATTATATTATATTATACTTTAATTATAATATACCTTTAAATCATTATTATTTCATTCCATTAAACATCAAATAGAAATTAAAGTAGCATTCGTGCATACGTGCAACTTGTCGTCTCCATGAACGGTGCATTTCATTTCTTACCTGTAAATATTATGTAATATTATAAATGAATTTATATACTGGATATATATGATATATATGATATCAAAATCATGAATATAATTTTGGATATAATTGATATTTTACCGCATGAATAAATTTTATTTATAAGAAGTTTATTTTTTGACTCATGTACCAATGATTGATAAAACGACAGTTATTAACTTAAATAATTACACAATGTTCATAAAATGGAAATAAGTTATATAAAAATAATAATTAACCTGAAAAATGTTCTTTAGAAAGTATAAATTAAATCTATTTTATTATTTAATAGATTAAATAACGATCGAGTCAAGTCAGACACGAGGTAAGGGACTTCGTCTCAATCTCCTTTCATTAAGGCATATTTTGTTTTATATGCAGCTTTCTTTTATATGGTTTATAAACCACTTTGACTTTAACTTTTATTCAAAAGGAATATTTTTGTATGAAGTGTTTTACTAAATGATAGAAGGGCTTTTTTGTCTTACGTATTCGGAGACAATGACTTCTCTGCCGGCGTGACCATTTTTTGAGTTTCAGTTTCCTCTACAAGCCATAACGTTTTTCTAAATAAAAAATAAATACCATGTTTTACATTTTATTTAATTTGGTATTGAAAATGGTTTTGATAATTTTTTCATTATATCAATGTGTTGTATTGATATCTTGTGATTGAAATGTGGAAATGTTATGTTTCTTTTATGGATGTTTTATGTGATACGATTATGTTATGGTTCTTGGGAATTGATTATGAAGACTGGTTGTTCCCAGATAATCTAAGGGAGGGTGATCCCTATATAGATCCCTAATGAATTGGGTAATGCAAAGGAGTTAAATTCTAAGGTTTCTTCGAAGAGATTTAGGGAATATACTGTGACAGGTATTCCAAACGTAGCCATGAGGGTTACTCCCTACCTAAGAATATTTTGAATGCCTCAAGTTGCCATTATGTCTTATGATTTCTATGACTTATTCATAAATATTATTATTTCATGAGGTATGTTAATGTGCTTATGTTTTATGAGTGAAGTATGATTTCATTGAATCTTATGTATACATTGACTAATGTTTTCATTCCATATTTTTATATCCCTTACCAAACTTCTTATGCTCGTCCCATGTTTTTGAATGGTTTTTCACAGGTCAAGGGAAAAGTACATGATGTGATGATAGTGTTGAGGAAGTTTCAAGAAAGAATCCATGTTTTGTTTTAAATATGTTTCCTTGATGGGAGAAATGAATATTGTATTTTATGTAACCACCTTGTTTAAAATTGGAATGTAATGCATGATTTAGGAGTAATTATCTAAAACTCTAAACCTAAAAAGATCCTCAATGTGTATTCTTGTAGTAACTCAAGATTACGTAATGTTTAAGGTTGCATCCATATAGTTGGTATCATATCAAGGTTTAGATAAATTTAAGAGTTGGAATTCTATTAAATTATTATCCAAAAATATATTTTTATGTTAAAATTCAAATGATATAGCATTTGAATATTACAATGTCACTTCATCAAAGACATGTTTTTTCAGAATGGTTTTCCACAGAGGCAATAGAGAAGAAGTGCTAGGAAGGAATACAGAAGGAAATGACCTTCTGAATAAGCATCCTGAGATAGTCGGAATTGGAATTGAACAGTGTTTTGCAGCAATGGCGCAGTTGACTCAAGCGATAAATGGTGGTGGTATCCACGCATGAGATAAGCTAGATCAACCGTAGAGAAACATGTATGTGGTGGAACATTTCATGAGGAAACATCCCCCATCATTCAGAGGTTCATCTGAACATGTGCTAGCTGAAGGGTGGATTAAATCAATGGAGAAGATTTTTGATGTCATGCGGTGTTAAAACAATCAAAATGTATGTCTTTTTGTTTACCGTTTGGAGGGTGACTCAAATTAGTGGTGGTCAATGGTTAAACATATCAGGGATTCTGATGAGATTGATGCTCTTGACTGGGATTAATTCAAAGGTATGTTTCTCGAGAAATATTTTCCTATGGTTGTTTGACAAAGGATAGAAAGAAATTCTTGGAATTGATGCAAGATGATGAATCAGTGGATACTTTTGAAGAAAGTTTGACATGATTGGCAAGGTATGCTCCAAATTTTATCCGAGATCTTGAAAGTAAAATCAATTGTTTTCACTCAGGATTAATGCCAAAATATTTATGTTCATTAGCTTCTCATGAGTTCAAAAGTTATGAAAAAAAAATCGATGTCCTAAGAAGGTGGAAATGGAGTTCGCCGTTGATCAAGTGTTCTATGAAAACCAACAGGAGAAGAGACCGAGGTGGCAAGGGAAAGGGAAGAATACTTCAAAAAGGTATAATGGTAAGAAAACTGTGTTTTCAGTTTGTGATAAATGTGGTGAAAATCATGCTGGGGAATGTCTTTTGAATTCTTGAAAGTGCTTCTGATGTGGTAAGATGGGACATAAGGCTCATGATTGCACTAAAAAATATCAGGGTGATGGTAAGACCAAATTTTATTTACATTTAGTGAAATGTTTCAAGTGTAATGAGATGGGAAATTATGAAAACGAGTGTTTGACAAAGAGATCAAATAATCAGAAGCAGTCAGACTACAAGCAGAAAGGTGTGGTGAAATCCTTTGCAACTACATCAGCAGATGTTGGGCCATCAAATGAAGTGGTATCAGGTACTTTGTTGGTTTTTTCAGATTATGCCAGTGTGTTGTTTGATTTACGGTCTACACATTCTTTCATCTATGAAAAAAATTCTAGTAAATTGGGAATACCATCTCATGAAATGACTCCTGAAATTTTAGTAAAAACATTTGGGGGAAATATTGAGGATAAAATAATTTATAAGAATCTTCTTATCCTTATCCAAATAAAGAACCTACTTGAAAACCTTATTGTTTTACCTCTAGTAGAGTTTGATGTTAGCATGGGTATATATTGGCTCTCTGTTTACCATGCTAATATTGACTGTAGAGATGAAGAAGTTTCTTTTTAGACAGACATTCAGTTTGTGTACAAGAATAAACCATTACTGTTGATAACATATCAAGAGGCAGAGAAACTTTTAAAATATAGAAATGAATGTTACCTTGCACATATTGTTGAAAACAAAGGAACTGTTCATATTAATAATGATCTAGTGGTAAATGAGTATCCTGATGTTTTTCCTGATGAGTTTCCTAGAATAATACCCGATCGGGAAGTTGAAATTACTGTTGACTTAGTTCCTGATAGTAAGAAAATTTCAAAACCCCCTTATCGAATGGCTCAAATTGAACTTTTACAGTTGAAGGATCAATTGCAAGATTTATTAGAGAATGGTTTCATTTGACCAAGCACATCACCATGGGGTTCTCCTATCTTATTTTTTAAAAAGAAAGATGGTTCAATGAGACTTTCTATTGATTATAGAGCCTTGAATAAAATCATTGTTAAGAACAAATATCATTTGCCTCATATCGATGATTTTTATGATCAGCTCCATGGAGCTCAGTATTTTTCAATGATTGACCTGAGATTGGGGTACCATCGGTTGAAGTTAAAGGAATCAGATATTCTGAAGACCATGTTTCTTACAAGATATGACCATTAGGAATTTGTAGTTATGCCTTTTGGCTAACCAATGCACATGTTGTATTCATGGACCTAGTGAATATAATTTTTCATGAGTTCTTGGATATGTTTGTAGTAGTTTTCATTGATGATATTTTGGTGTATTCTAAAAGTAAAAAGAAGCATGAAATACATTTAACAGTTATTTTGAAAACCTTAAGAGAGAATAAATGGTATGGAAAATTTAGCAAGTTCTAGTTTTTGTTGCAACAAATTTTTTTCCTTGGTTGCATTGTTTGTAAAGATGGGATAATTGTTGATCCTGAAAAAACAAGGGTTGTAGAAGAATGGCCAAGACCCACAAATGTAACTGAGATACATAGTTTTCTTGGTTTGGCAGGAAATTACCGAATGCTTGTTAAAAAAATTCACGGTTATCTAGTGCAATGACTAAGCTAACTCGGTTGGGTGTTATGTTCATCTAGACAAGTGAATGTGATGATTGTTTTCAACAATTGAAAAGAATATTGGTGAATGCTATAGTTTTGGAAATACCTTCTAGGAATGATGAGTCTGTTATATAAAGTGATGCTTCATTGAAGGAACTTGTTTGCGTCCTAATACAGAATGATCAGGTAATTGCTTATGCTTCATGTTAGTTGAAAACACATGAGGTAAATTACCCTACACATGATTTGGATTTAGCTGATGTTGTTTTCTCTTTTAAATTTCGAAGGCATCATTTGTATGGAGTAAAGTGTGAAATATATATTGATCACAAATGTTTAAAGTATATATTCACTCAGAAAGAATTGAACATGAGATAGAGGAGATGGATAGAATTAATCAAGGATTATGATTGTACAATTCATTATCATCTGGGAAAAGAAAATAAAGTGGCAGATGCATTGATTCAAAAAAGTATTGCTTCATTAACAATGTTACATTTGGAACGTGATACTTTGGTTAAGGATTTTATGAACATTGGCATAGAAGTTGTTGGTGCAGGATTTTATTCTATTTTTTTAGGTATCAGTGAAATCTTCTCTATCAGACAAAATTAAGCAAGCACAGAAGAAAGACAGTGAGTTGCAAAAAAAGTTAAAGCTCGTTCAAAAGGGTAAGTTTCCTGAATTCAACATTGATAATGATTATGTTTTGAGATTTGGGGAGAGATTTTTTGGGCATTGTGATTCAAAGTTGAAGAGAGAGTTTTTATGTGAAGCTCATAGTTCTCCGTTTTCATCTCATCCTGGCAGTACTAAAATGTATAGAGATCATCAGGAGTATTACTAGTGGGATAAAATGAAAATAGATATTGTTGATTATACTGTGAAGTGTTTTACTTGTCAACAGGTTAAAGAATAGCGACAGTTACCAAAAGAGATGCTTCGTCGTTTATCAGTGCCAGAGTGGAAATGGGAGATTATATCCATGGACTTCATTATTGGATTGTAGAAGAAACCTCGAGGTAAGAATTCAATCTGGGTTATTGTTGATCGCTTGACTAAATTTGCTCATTTCCTTGCTATACGAGATACTTTTTCCCAAGATCAACATTCTTTTTTGTATCTTAATGAGATAGTCAGGTTACACGGAGTTGCCCTCTCCATTGTATTTGATCGTGATCCCAAGTTTACTTCTAACTTTTGAAAAGGCCTTCAAAAGTCGTTGGGTACTGAATTAAATTTTAGTACAACTTTTTACCCTTAATCAGATGGGAAGTCAGAATGAACAATTCAGAAATAGGAGGATATGCTACATGCTTGTTCGATGGATTATCAGGGAATTTGGGACCAACATCGTTATTTGGTTGAGTTTTCATATAATAACAGTTTTCATTATAGTATATAGATGGCACCATTTGAGGCATTATATGGGAGGCAGGGTCGAACTACGGCTTTTTGGGTTGAAGTGGGTAAAAAGAAGTTGATTGGACCAGAATTTTTAGAAGAGTTGGCAGAAATGTTTTAGCTGATATAGAAACACATGAGAACAGCTCAGAGAAAGCAGAAAAGTTATACAGACAATAGGAGGAAGGATCTCTCTTTTGAGGTAGGTGATCATGTCTTCCTCAAAGTTTCACTATGGAAGAGTGTGATTTGATTTGGTAAAAATGAAAGATAATTAAAAGGTTCATTGGACCTTATGAAATTCTAGAGATATTTGGATTAGTTGCATACCGAGTGGCTTTACCTTCGATTTTATCTCAGATACACAATGTTTTTCATGTTTCAATGTTAAAGATGTACATGCCAGATCCATCTCATTTTTTGAGTCCATAGGTAGTTCAGCTGGAATACAACCTATATTATGAGGAACAACTGGTCTATATTCTTGACCACAGGGCGAATTTTTTTTAGAATAAGGTGATTCATCATGTAATGGTTTTTTGAAAAAACCACATGATTGAAGAGGCAACATGGGAATCGGAAAATGCAATGAGGGATAAATAACCCCACAAATTCAATAAGTAAATAAATTGCGGGGATGCAATTTTATAAAGGGTGGAGGATGTAACATCCCATGTAAGTAAAGAATTATATATTTTCATATCTATTTATATTTATGAATTGGATAGTGTTTTCGAGTCTTATAATGAGAATAAATCAAATCATAAGCCTAGAATACTCTAATATTTTTTTAAAGATTGTTTTACCGCCTTCTAATGGAAAACATTTTTTAAATCAATCATTTGAAAATTTTATAAGCTGTATTTGTCAAAATGATCTTATTCTTTAGAATTGCGACATTGAAATTTACATTGTATAAACATTTGGTATTTTTATGACAATGATCATTTCATAATGAATAGTGAAAAATACTGCATTTCACTTCAAAACTGCATTATTGTATAATTTAACTATATGGGTAGATTATCTTTTTAATTGGTTTTAAAGTGAAAATATAATATATTTTTACCATTTAATCCAATTTTGGTCATTGTAATTAATTTATCTTTAAAATTGTACACAAACAAGTTCCAAACTTTTGATAGATATTGTTTCAAAAAAACCGGCTATTTGTTTTGACAACGAGAATTATATTTAAATTAATTACTGCAATTTATCTATTTGGAATTTGGTAAATTTTATTCCATATTTGGAATTAGAAGGTCCAAATTATGTTATGAAGAATCTTTTATTTTTGGAATATATAAATATTAACGACGGTAATTATCTTTAATTATCATCATTAATTAGTAATCGGGTAGCTAAGGATAATAAAAAATATCATAATAATAAAAAATGACCCACAATGTGTCCTAATGCTACTGGTTGTGTCATGGACGACCATGGGATGCCTTATTCCAAACATAGGGACCCCATGGATTCACTTTTGGGTGATAGTGACACTTTATCAATTTATTTTTAATGAAAGGAGAGTATCCCAAAAGTATGTAATACCAAAGTAAAACAATTTTAGTTTTGTCTCTGTAAGAAATATCTTAAACTATAAATTTTCCTTGTAAATATATAAATACTTCCTACATCATATTATTTTTTTATAATTTTTAGAAATTAAATAAATTTATTTATTTATGACACCATGATGACGAAGTGATTACCTCATTAATGAATAATTTAAATAAAATGAAACGATAGTGTAAAATATAAGACTTAAACTTGTAAAAAACCTATTGGATGGATTTATTTATAACTCTTATAACCTTATCCTCGAAATATATCATTTTGGTCCCTTTAAAATCCGAAACTCATTTTAAAATAAAGTTACATTTCATGACATTCCAAGAGTACCCCTCCTCTCTCTTATAAAAGGCCTCCACCTCTACCCCCTTACCCACACCCCTAAAACATTTGGCTCGACAAAAATATACTCTTTTTATCTATTAATATCCCTCTCTTCATCATTGAATCCATACCTTAGGTAGGGTTCTTTTCAAAAACCCTTTTGGTTCGAACCAAGTGGAGTTGCCCGATTTAAAGGTAAAGTCTTCTCTAATGTTCTTTTGTTTTATTTCACTTCTCTAACCCCCTAAACTCTTTTTATTACTTCATTTTGTAACAAAAACAGTATCCTAAATATACTATGATGTTTTTATGAGATGTATTAGAGCTAAAAATACACACACATCCATCTAAGGATTAAAGAACATATTGTTTCTATGGATGGCGAATTATTGCATCACGAAACGATGATTATTCAATCTTCTATTAAAACATTTCATAGTGTCCATTAAGATGTCACTATATTTATATATGATATATATTATGTTTATGTTTTCCTTATGATTATGTATTTTTAATTTATGGCATACCTGTATGGTATCCATTATGGGTAAATGTGATATCTTCATTTTAGGATGTGCGGACTACTGCCCCCTCAAAGTGATTTGATTCGTTAATGCCATATGTGGGACATATAAAGGATGGAGTTAATGATTTTTTATATGATATTATAATAGAATTATAATATAACTTAATATCATTATTATTTAATTCCATTAAATACGAAATAGAAATGAAAGTAGCATTCATGTGTATGTACGACTTACCGTCTCCATGAATGGTGCATTTCATTTCTTACCTCTAAATGTTATGTAATATTATAAATGCATGTATATACTGGATATATATGATATATATGATATCTAAATCATGAATATAATTCTGGATATAATTTATATTTTACCAATGAACAACTTTTAATTATAAGAAGTTTATTTTTGACTCAAGTACCCATGTCCGACAAAACGACAGTTATTAACTTAAATAATTACACAATGTTCATAATATTGTAATAAGTGATATAAAAGGAATAATAAACTTGAATAAGGTTCTTAAGAAAGAAGAAATTAACCCTATTTTATTATTTAGGAGATTACGGAACGATCGAGTCATGCCGGACATGAGGTAAGGGACTTCATATCAATCTCATTTCATTGAGGCATATTTTTTTATACACAACTTTCTTTTATACGGTGTATAAACCCCTTTGAATTTTACTTTTATTCAAAAGGAATATTTTTGTACGAAGAGTTTTACTAAACAAAAAAGGAATGTTTTGTCTTATGTATGCGACAACAATGACTTCTCCGTCGCTGTGACCATTATTTGAGTTTCGGCTTCCTCTACAAGCCATAACTTTTTTTAAAATAAAAAATAAATACCGTGTTTTACATTTCTTTTATTTTGGTATTGAAAATGGTTTTGATAATTTTTTATGATATAAATGTGTTGTATTGATATCTTGTGATTGAAATGTGGAAATTTTATGTCTCATTTATGCATGTTTTATGTGATACAATTATGTTGTGGTTCTTGGGCATTTTTTTTGAAGACGGGTGGTTCCATGATAAACTAAGGGCCGGTGAGCCCGATATTGCTCTAAAATGAATTGGGTAATGTGAAGAAGTTAAATTCTATGGATTATCTGATGATATTTAGGGAATATACTTTGATGGGTATTCCAAATGTTTCCATGAGGGTTACTCCCAACTTAAGAATGTTTTGAATTCCTCAAGATACCTTTATGTATTATGATTTTTTTGATTTATTCATAAATCTTATGATTTCATGAGGTATGTTAAAGTGGTTATGTTTAATGAGTGAAGTATGATTTCATTGATTCTTTTGTATACATGGACTAATGTTTTCATTCCTTATTTTTATATCCCTTACTATTCTTTTTATCCTCATCCCATGTTTTTGAAATGTTTTTCACAGTTCAAGGGAAAAGTACATGATGTCATGATAGTGTCGAGGAAGTGTCAAGAAAGAATAAATGTTTTATTTTAAATATGTTTCCTTGATGGGAATAATTAATAATTTATTTTATGTAACCACCTTGTTTAAATGTGGAATGTAATGCATGATTTATTATCAAATTCAATAAAACTATAATCCTAAAAAGATCCTGAATGTGTATTCTTATAGTAACCCAATATTAAGTGGTGTTTAAGGTTGTGGCCTTATAGTTGGTATCACATGGTGGTTTAGATAACTTTAGGAGTTGGAATTATGTTAAATTATTATCTAAAAATATTTTTTTATGGTAAAATTGAAATGATATAGCATTTGATAATTACCTTGTTGATTCATCTAAGACATGTTTGTTCAGAATGGTTTTCCAAAGAGGTAATAGGGAAGCAGTGCTAGGAAGGCATACAGAAGGAAATGACCTTCCTAATCAGCATCCTGAGATAGTTGGAATTGGAACTGAATAGTTTGATGTTGCAATGGAGTAGTTGACTCAATCGATAAATGGTGGTGTTATCCATGCACGAGATCATCCAGATCAACCGCAGAGGAACATGTTTGTTGTGGAACATTTCATGGGGAAACATCCCCCATCATTCAGAGGATCATCTGACCCTGTGATAGCTGATGGGTGGATTAAAGCACTGGAGAATATTTTTGATGTCATGGGGTGTTCAGACAATCAAAAGGTTAGTCTTGTTGTTTACCGTTTGGAGGGTGATGCCAATCAGTGGTGTTCGATACTTAAAAATATCAGGGACACTTATGAGATTGATGATCATGGATGGGATGAATTCAATGGTATGTTTCTCAAGAAATATTTTCCTAAGGCTGTTCGACTTAGTATTGAAAAAAACAATTATTGGAATTTACGGAAGAGGATGACTCAGTGGTTTCTTATGAAGAAAGGTTCACTCGATTGGCAAGGTATGCTCCAAATTTTATCCGAGATGTTGATAGTAAAATCAATCATTTTTTACTCAGGATTAAAGCAAAAATATCGAAAGGAATTAGCTTCTTCATGAATTCAAAAGATATGAAAATCTTGTTCGATGTGTTGAGAAGGTCGAAATGGATTTTACCGATGATCAAGTGTTCTATGACAACCAATAGAAGAAGAGACCGAGGTGGCAGGGGAAAGGGAAAAATTATTCAAAAAGTCCTGATGGTAAGAAAACTAAGTTTTTAGTTTGTGATAAATGTGGAAAAAAGCATACTGGGGAATTTCTTTTGAATTCTAGAAAGTTCTACTGATGTGGTAAGATGGGACATAAGGCTCTTGATTGCACCAAAAAATATCAGGGTGATGGTATGACCAAATTTGATTAACAGTTAGTGAAATGTTTCAGGTGCAATGAGATGGGTCATTATGCAAATGAGTGTTTCACAAATAGCTCAAATTATGGGAAGCAGTCAGACTACAAGCAGAACGGTGTGGTCAAATCCTTTGCAACTACTTCAGCAGATGTTGGGCCATCAAATTAATTAGTATCAGGTACTTTGATTGTTTTTTTAGATTATGCCAGTGTGTTTTTAGATTCAGGGTCTACACATTCTTTCATATCTGAATCATTTTCTACTTAATTGGGAATACCATATCAAGAAATGACTCCTGAAATTTTGGTAAAAACACCTGGGGGAAATCTTGAGGCAAAAAGAATTTATAAGAATCTCCCTATCTTTATCCGTGGAAAGAACCTACATGCAAACCTTATTGTTTTACCTCTAGTAGAGTTTGATGTTATGCTGGGTATGGATTGGCTCTCTATTTACCACGCTAAGATTAACTGTAGAGCTAAAGAAGTTTTAGTTCAGAAAGACTTTCAGTTTGTGTAAACAAATAAACCATTACTATTGATAACATATCAAGAGGCCAAGAAACTTGTAAAATATAAAAATGAATGTTTCCTTGAACATATTGTTGAAAACCAAGGAACCGTTCAGATTAATGATGTGCTTGTGTTAAATGAGTATCCTATTGTTTTTCTAGATGAGTTTCCTGGAATAATACCAAATCAAAAAGTTGAATTTACTGTTGATTTTTTTGCATGATGCTAATCCAATTTCAAAACCCCCTTATCGAATGGCTTAAATTGAACTTTTAGAGTTGAAGGATCAATTGAAAGATTTATTGGAGAAATGTTTCCTTCGACCTAGAACATCACCATGGGGTACTCCTGTCTTATTTGTTAAAAAGAAAGATGGTTCAATGAGACTTTTCATTGATTATAGAGCCTTTAATAACAACACTGATAAGAAAAAGTATCCTTTTCCTCATATCGATGATTTTTTGGATCATCTCCAGAGAGATCAGTATTTTTCAAAGATTGACCTGAGATCGGGGTACCATCAGTTTAATGTAAAGGATGACGATATTCCAAAGACCGCATTTAGTTAAAGATATGGCCATTATGAATTTGTATTTATGCCTTTTGGGTTAACCAATGCACATGTTGTATTCATGGACCTTATGAATATAATTTTCCTTGAGTTCTTGGATAATTTTGTGGTTGTTTTCATTGATGATATTTTGGTGTTTTCTAAAAGTAAAGGGGAGCATAAAAGAAATTTAAGGGTTATTTTGAAAACATTAAGAGAAAAGAAATTGTATGGGAAATCCAGAATGTGTGTGTTTTGGTTGCAACAAATTTATTTCCTTGGTCACATTGTTTCTAAATATAGGATAACAACTAATCCTACAAAAACAAGGGTTGTTGATGAATGGACAAGACCCACGAATGTAACCGAGATTCATAGTTTTCTTGGTTTGGCAGGCTATTAACGAAGGATTGTAAAAAAGAATTAACGGTTATCTAGTCCAATGACTAAGCTAACTCAGAAGGGTGTTAATTTATTCTGGACAGGACAATGTGATTTTTTTTTTCAGGAATTGAAAAGAAGATTGGTGAATGCTCCAATTTTGGCACTACCTTCCAGGAATGGTGTGTTTGTTATCTACGGTGATGCTTCATTGAAAGGACATGGTTTCATACTAATGCAGAATGATCAGGTAATGGATTATTCTTCACGTTAGTTGAAAACTTATGAGGTAAATTACACTACACATGATTTGGAATTAGCTGTTGTTTTTTTAATTTTAAAAATATGGAGGCATCATTTGTATGGAGTAAAGTGTGAAATATATACTGATAAAAAATGTTTAATGTATATATTCACTTATAAATAATTGAACATGAGACATAGGCGATGTCTATAATTAATCAAGTATTATGATTGTACAATTCATTATCATTTGGGAAAATCAAATAAAGTGGCAGATGATTTGAGTCGAAAAAGTAATGCTTTATTAACAGTGTTACATTTGGAACATGATACTTTGGTTATTGATTTGATGAAATTTGGCATAGAAGTTGTTAGTGCAGGATGTTCTTCTGTTTTGTTTCAGGTATCAGTTAAATCTTCTCTATCAGACAGAATTAAGCAAGCACAGAAGTAAGACAGTGAGTTGCAGAAAAAGGAAGAGCTGGTTCAAAAGGGTATGATTCCTAAATTCAACATTGATAATGATTGTGTTTTGAGAAATGGGAAGATATTGTGTGTGCCTTGTGATTAATTTTTTAAGAGAGAGTTGTTATGTGAAGCTCATAGTTCTCAGTTTTCAGTTCATCCTTGTAGTACTAAGATGTATAGAGATCTCCGGTAGTATTACTGGTGGGATGGAATGAAAAGAGATATTGCTGATTTTACTGTGAAGTATTTGACTTGTCTAGAGGTTAAAGCAGAGTGGCAGTTACCGAAAGGGATACTTCAGCCTTTACCAGTGCTAGAGTGGAATTGGTACAATATATCCAAGGACTTCATTGAAGGATTACTGAAGACACCTTGAGGAAATATTGAAATCTGGGTTATTGTTGATCTCTTGACTAAATATGCTCATTTACTTGATATAGGAGATACTTTTTCCCTAGAAAAACTTTTCGTTTGTATCTTAAATATATAGTCAGGTTACCCAGAGATTCTCTCTCCATTGTATCTGATCATGATCCCAAGTTCACTTCTAACTTTTGGAAATGCCTTCAGAAGTCGTTGGGTAATAAATTAAATTTTTGTACATCATTTCAACCACAATCACATGTGAAGTCAGAAAAAACAATTCAGAAATTAGAGGATACCCTACGTGCTTTTTTGATAAATTATAAGGGAAGTTGGGATCAACATTTTTCTTTGGTTGAGTTTTCTTATAATAACAGTTTTCATTCCAGTATACAGATGGCACCATTTGAGGCATTATATGGGAAACAGTGTCGAACTCAAGACTTTTGGGATAAAGTGGGTAAAAGGAAGTTGATGTGTCCAAAATTGGTAGAAGAGTTGGCAGAAAAATATTAGACGATACAGAAACACATGAGAACAACTCAGATCAGGCAGAAATGTTATGCGGACTAAAAGAGGAAGGATCTCTCTTTTGAGGTAGGTGATCATGTCTTCCGCAATGTTTCACCATAGAATAGTGTGTTGCGATTTGGTAAGAAAGGAAAGATAAGTCCACGGTTCATTGGACCATATGAAATTATTGAGTGAGTTGGATTACTTGTATACCGAGTGGCTTTACCTTTGATTTTATCTCAGGTACACAATGTTTTTCATGTCTCAATGGTAAGGAAGTACATGCCAGATCCATGTCATGTTTTGTGTCCAGAGGTAGTTCAGCTGGAATACAATCTATATTATGAGGAACAACCAGTCTAGATTCTTGACCATTGGGAGCATGTTGGGTTGAATAAGGTGACTCGTCATGTAAAGTTTGTTTGGGAAAACCACATGACTGAAGAGGAAACATGGGAATCTGAAAATGCAATGATGAATAAATACCCTCACTTATTCAATAAGTAAATAAAATGCGGGGAAAAAATATTCTAAAGGGGGGTAGGATGTAGCATCCCATGTAAGTAAATAATTATATATTTTCATATATATATATGTCTATTTATGAATTGGATAGTGTTTTAGTGTCTTAAAATGAGAATAAATCCAATCTTAAGTTTAGAGTACTCTAATATTTTTTAAAAGATTGTTTTACCACCTTTTGATGAAAAACCTTTTTTAAATAAAACTTTTGACATTTTTATAAGCTATATTTTTTAATATAAAATTATTCTTTAGGATTGGGACATTCAAATTTACTTTGGATAATTTTTTGGTATTTTTTGTACAATGTTCATTTTATAATGAATAGTGAACAACACTGCATTTCAGTTCAAAACTGATTTTTCATATAATATAATTATATGTATATTTTATCTTTTTAATTGGTTTTAAAGTTTAAATATAATATATTTTTACCATTTAATCCAATGTTGGTCGTTGTATTTTAATTTCACTTTTAAATTGTATATAAACAAGTTCCAAAATTTCGATAGATATTATTTCAAAAAAACCCGCTATTTGTTTTGAAAACGGGAATTATTTTTAAATTAATTACTACAATTTCTGTGTTTGTAATTTGTTAAAATAAATTCCATATTTTTAATCAGAAGGTCCAAATTATGTAATTAAGAATCTTTTGTTTTTGGAAATTATGAATAGTAACAAGGGTAATTATCTTTAATTATGGTGATTAATTAGTAATTGGGTAGTTAAGGATAACAAAATAATATCATAATATTAACAAATGACCCAAACATGTGTCCTAATGCAAATATTTTTGTCATGTAAGACCATGGTATGCCTTGTTCCAAACTTAGGGGCCCCATGTAATCACTTATGGGTTATATTGACACATTATCATTTTATTTTTAAAGAAAGGATAATATCCCGAAAGTATGTAACACCTATGTAAAACAATTTTAGTTTTGTCTGTGTAAACGATATCTTAAACAATAAATAGTCATTGGAAAGATATGAAGATTTCATAAATAATAAAAAATTTTATAATTTTTAGACATTAAATAAATTTATTTATTTATGACACCATGATGACGCAACAATTACCTCATTAATGAACGATGTAAATAAAATGAAGAGATAATTTAAAATATAAGACATAAACTTGTCAAAAGATTATTGGATGGGATTATTTCGAACCCTTATCACCTTATCCTCTACATATATCATTTTGGGACCATTAGAATCCGAAACTCATTTTAAAATAATGTAACACTTCATGAATTTCCAAGAGTGCCTCTCCTCCCTCTCATAAAAGGCCCCCACCAGTACCCCCTTACCCACACACCTCAAGCCTTTGGCTCGACCAAACAATGATCATTTTATCTCTCTGCATCCATATCTTCATCATATAAGCCTTACCTTAGGCATAAATCTCTTCAAGAAACATTTTTGGTTCAAACCAAGGGGGGTTACACGATTTAAAGGTAAAGTCTTCTCTAATGTTCTTTTGTTTTATTTTGCTTCTCCAAACCCCTAAAATCATTTTATTACTTTATTTTGTAACCAAAACAGTATCTTAAATATACTAGGATGTTGGTATGATATGTATTTGAGCTACACTTACACACACCTTCATCTAATGGTTAAAGAACAAACTGTTTTTGTGGATGGTGAATCACTACCTCACGAAACGATGATTGTTCAATCTTATTTTAACACCTTTCATGGTGGCCATTAAGATGTAACTATATTTATGTATGATATATATTATGTTTATTTTTTTCTTATGATTCTGTATTTTTTATCTATGGTATAACATTGTGGTATCCATTATGGGTAAACGCGATATCTTCATTTTAGGATGTGCAGACTACCACCCCCTAAAAGTGATTTGATTCGTTAATGCCATATGTGGGACATATAAGGGATGGAGTTAAATATTTTTTATTTTTTATTAGACTATAATTATAATATACCTTTATATCATTATGATTTCATTCCATTAAATACGAAATTTAAATGAAAGTAGCGGTCATGTGTACGTACGGCTTACCATCTCCATTAACAATGCATTTCATTTCTTATCTCTAAATGTTATGTAATATTATAAATGTATGTATATACTAGATATATATGATATATATGATATCTAAATCATGAATATAATTCTAAATATAATGGATATTTTACCACATGAACAACTTGTAATTATAAGAAGTTTATTTTTGACTCAAGTACCAATGATCAACAAAACGACCGTTATTAACTCAAATAATTACATAATGTTCATAATATGGTAATAAGTAATATAAAAGGAATAATTTTCTTGAAAAACGTTCTTAATCAAGTATAAATTAACTCTATTTTATTATTCAGGAGATTAAAGAATGATCGAGTCAAGTCGGACATGAGGTAGGGGACTTCGTCTCAATCTTCTTTCTTTGAGGCATATTTTGTTTTATACACAAAATTATTTTATACGGTGTATAAACCCCTCTTACTTTAACTTATATTAAAAATGAATATTTTTGTATGAATCATTTTACTAAACATAAAATGGAATGTTTTGTCTTTTGTATGCGGCGACAACGACTTCTCTACCGACGTGACCATTATTTGAGTTTTGACTTCCTCTAAAAGTCATAACTTTTTTATAAATAAAAGATAAATACCATGTTTTACATTTCTTTTATTTTGGTATTGAAAATGGTTTTGATAATGTTTTTATTATATCAATGTGTTGTATTGATATCTTGTGATTGAAATGTGGAAATTTTATGTTTCCTTTATGCATGTTTTATGTGATACGATTGTGTTATGGTTCTTGGGAATTGTTTATGAAGACTGGTGGTTCCATGATAAACTAAGGGTGGGTGAGCCCGATATAGATATCTAATTTATTGGTTAACATGAAGGAGTTAAACGCAAAGGTTTCTCCAATGATATTTAGGGAATATACTGTGATGTGTATTCCAAACAAAGCCACGAGTGTTACTCCCTATGTAAGAATGTTTTGAATGCCTCAAGTTACCATTATGTATTATGATTTCTATGAGTTATTCATAAATCTTATGATTTCATGAGGTATGTTAAAGTTATTATGTTTTATGAGTGAAGTATGATTTCATTGATTCTTAGGTATACATGGAATAATGTTTTCATTCCGTATTTTTATATCCCTTACTGAGATTTTTATGCTCATCCCATGTTTTTGAAATGATTATCACATGTCAAGGGAAAAGTACATGATGTGATGATAGTGCCAAAGAAGTGTCATGAAAGAATCCATGTTTTATTTTAAATATGTTTCATTTATGGGAAAAATTAATACTGTCTTTTATGTAACCATCTCGTTTAAATGTGGAATGCAATGCATGATTTATGATCTAATTCTCTAAAACTCTAAACCTGAAAAGATCCTCAATGTGTATTCTTGTAGTAACTCAATATTAAGTAATGTTTAAGGCTGGGGACTTATAAACTACGCCCTCATTGGTAGAGTATACACAGTAGAATAAAAAAATGATAAACAAAAGCAAAAACAGTAATACTATTAAAAAAATAATATTGGAATACTTATAGTAAATAAACAACTAGATAAAATATATAAATGATTCATGTCACATATATCTGGGAAAGAATCCAAACATGTCACAATGATGGAAATACAATACTGAAACCATTGTATATAAAACAGTAAACTCCAACAACATCACAAGACTCAGCTTAGTTCCATGCTCTTGAGTTCCAATTAGCAATCAAGTACCTAATGTAGAAGGGAGATTTCCCTTATCTATACATTCAAAAATATGATCTTTATGGGTCCAAAAGAATCACCCAAACATGGTGTGGGACGAATCCTAGTAGGAAAAAACCAATAGATCTCTGCCTAATAGTCAGTGAATGTATATAACTAGTAAAATGAAGAAATGAAGTAATAAACTAGGGAGTACTGGAAAGTAACCAATCCTATAGTTTTCAATTACATTGATTTTCATTTATAAATTATTTGAACCGTTGAATAGTTTAACATTGGGATCTATCCTATGAACTGTATCCCCCAGTATAATAATAATAATACACAAACATCACTATCTAAACAACAAGTGATACCAAATTCAAGCTTGTTTTTTGGAATAATAGGTCCATCACATTAATTCAAATGTTACCCTATGAGAATATTGTCACATTCTATCCCCTCTGTTTCAAAATATCACCGATTCAATAAATAATGACACTCGGGGAAAGCTCATACATTCTAGCCATTTCGTTCCCTCGTGGAACTAATCATTTACAGACATCCTCCTAGGTAGCTCTCGCTTTCAATACTCCTTTGGTCTGCATAACAATAATAAAATATAATGACCCTCCTGGAATCTCTCATAATCAATGCCCCATGGTCCAACAATTATTTAATAATGAATATCTGGTTAACTCTCACAGTCTTGCCCCACTAGTTAATGACCCCATGGTAACCC
Organism: Viscum album; assembly: GCA_963277665.1. Taxonomy (NCBI): domain Eukaryota; kingdom Viridiplantae; phylum Streptophyta; class Magnoliopsida; order Santalales; family Viscaceae; genus Viscum; species Viscum album. The sequence continues at coordinate 567,080,341 of OY728119.1, forward strand.
TCATAGTCAATACCTCTGGTCAATCATAACAAAAATTCATAAATAAAAGACCCTACCTTAGGAAGTTCTCAGAGTCAATTCCCATTGGTCATACTTTCCTAAAACAAAACACATGCATTTCATATAAACGAAAACTCCATCCTAACAACACTAGGCATGTAAAACATCTTCCAAACATTCTTCCCAGACCCAACAACTATAGCCAATTAAACATAGGAAACACATCAATAATCAAGTTAATAAACCTAGTGCATAATAAATAACCCTTTAGAAATAAAAAAACCAAAGAAGGAAATATACATGGTTAAATTCCAAAACACACAACACCCTAAACAAGGTTACTTCGCAAATTTAGCCTATAAAATCTAATGACAACCTAATAAAGGAACAAACCACCAACATCAATGTGGTATGATGAACACTCTCATACATGTACCTTTGAATTGGCCAGGAGTACTTTAGATCTATAAAATAATCACAATAGTTCATCCTTGAATAACATATGGGAGAAGAGAAATTAGGAAGATAGGTTATTGAAAAAGATATTACCCACTACTGGGAATCCAACACACTCGGAGGTGTCTCAATTGGAGGTCGGACAGAAGAATTGGAGGAGCTTGAAGATCTTCGGTCGTACATTTCTCTCTTGTATGAGGCACGGGTAGAATACATGTTTTTCTGGAGATAACACGTGACCCCTCTCTGACTCATCAAATAAAAATAAAAGTGCATGGCCTATTCATTTAATGTGCATGTCATGTAATAACCCCAACTAGATCCTACTTTAGGCAGTCTTCCAGGTCACCCACATGGCCATGTATTCTGCTACTACACGGCCAGTACATGGCTTCCAGCGAAAACCGATTATATGGCGTATACTCAAAACCACATGGATTGTACATATAAAATTTCCAAATTTTCCTTTTTCCTAAAAAACAATCCAAAATTAATATACATGCTTGAAAAGAAGATATGGGTTCTTACAAACTCCCCCCCTTAAAAAAATTCATCCCCAAATTTCCCTTCCAATTGTGGCGAAGAGGAAACATCAAACAACTCTGGACACTGTGCTCACACATCGGCCTACCTATCATAAGTATCATATAGTACTCAACTATGATACCTTAGTACCAATAACATAATAATAGACTAGACACAGAGAACCATCATGTTGTGATCTACAGTCTGAATAGGGATCTGCTCAAATGATGCATCCACATCTATCTCAACCTCCTCGTGATGAAAAATTCCAGGCAGGTCTAAAAGGTATCATCATATCTTAGAAACGGGGAACACATCGTGCATATTTGGGAACCATTGAAGTAACTACAACCAATATGAAAACAGATCAACTCTCTCCAAAACCCTTAATGACCTGATGTATCCCGGTCGAAGCTTCCCCTATCACCCAATCCCCATGTGACCCAACCTCGGTGTGACACGTATGAGAACCTGATCTCTTACAATGAACTCAAGAGGTCATCTCTGTTTATCAGCATATGATTTCTATCAAGACTACATAGTATTCATCTTCTTCCGAATCAACTCCACCTGCTCAGTGGTCTCTTAGACAAGATGAGGTCCCAGCATTGCTGCCTCTCCTCCCTCCAGTCAATACAGGGGTGATCGGCATGGCCGACCACACAATGCCTCATAAGGTTTCATCTGAATTGTCACTTGAAAAATATTATTTTAGGTAAATGCCACTAAGGGTATATGTATCTCCCAAGATCCCTTGAAATATAGGACTCATGCTCGAATCATTTCCTCCAAAACATGAATCTTGTGCTTGGACTAGTCATATGTCTGGGGATGGTAAGCTGTACTCAGAAGTACCTATATACCCAAAGCCCTTTGTAGACCCTTCCAGACATGAAAAGTAAAACGAGAGCCCCTGTCATAAAAAATACTGTACTAAACCCCTTGAAAAAATACAATCTATCAAATGTACAACCTTCTAATCTTATAAACAAATAAGGTTTCCTTAATCGGCTAAAAATGTGAAACCTTTGTGAACCTATCAAGATCATCTCAAATGGTATCATTACCATGATACCTAAAACACTTTAAAAAATCTACAAAGCATGCCGCTAGGATTTATAGTGATTCTATTGGTGTGATTTTGTTTAACTATGAGAACCCGATCACAACTGAGGTCATTATCGAGGCCTCATAGCAAGGAAAGGCCAAACCCAAAATGATATAAGCAAAACAGGTCATGAAAGCTTCCCTCGAAAGACATTACAGATTGTCACAGCACCCCCCATTAACTAGCGGGGTGTTCATACCAGCTTACTCAAACCATACTCTTGGAAAAAGAATCATAATGATTCAAACTATCTCCAGATGAATTATCTTAGAAACTCCTGGCTTAGATGGCTGATGTATTGTGATAGAAATAATAGCATTTTCCCAAGGCACCTCCAAAAATCTTGTTCATTGAAGCCTACATCTGTCTCTCTATAACGATCCTATATCACACCATCCCTTGATCACAAAAGGGGTCATGACACGAAAAAAGAAAATAAATAATTCTAGATCCAACCCACTGAATTTATTACCTCTTTAAGAATAAAATAGGATTCCGCCTAAAATTCTATGATAACCTCGGATCAATCACCCTAGAGTCAAAGGAACTCACCAAGGTGGTAATTAATCTCCGTACAGGTGAGACTTTGGTGTGAAGCACAAGACTCTACATAAGAAAATAATTTCAACCAGAATGGTATCCGCATGGAGGTCATGTCAAGGAAGCGGAAGGAGTCAAGAGTATAAAAGGTGTTCTTACATAGAAACGCATGTATCACTCATTATTAACAAGCCTCTACTAAAAAATTCATCCAGCACACAACATGGAAAGTGATCACGAAGTAGTCCAATAAAATCCAAATGTATCATGGCGTATAATAGATACACTCTTAGTGCACCCAGGACGATATCTGGATAGGGTAAATGCTCACCCTTTAAAATAGAGTACACTAAATGGACTTCAAATATTTCTAGAAAATGATCATTGAACCAACACTGGTCAACTTCCTAAAAGAAACTCAGTTTTTACATACTGACTCATCATTATTCAAATGATCACAATAATTTTGTGCTGCCTAGAAAGGACCAACATAAAACAAGACTCTCAAGCCTCAACGTACTCATGGGAAAAACAATGATTTCTGAATATCATTTATTATGATCATTTTACTAGGAAAGAATATATTTGGAATAGAATGGATGTGAAAATACCTACATTAATGTGTCTTATAAGATGAGATAGACTAGAAACTCTCAAATGATCTAGTTCAAAATTATCTTAAATTCACGTGTGAGGCTCAATGAACCATGATCACCATGTGACATAACATGTCATGAATCCAGAAAGGTAAACTGGTCAGAATATCAAAACACCCATGTCTTATAAACTACTCCAAAGTTGTGGGATGAAGAAGGTTCCATAATTCTTAGGTCACTCTATTCTGGAGAAAACCCAATAATATAAACTACAACTCAAAACTCATCGGTGTAACAAAACTCAAGAGATCATTTAAGCATTTCAAACACAACAGGTATCGTGTATGTTGACATGCACTATACCAAGTTCACAAGATCAGTGATACATTCTGGGGTAGTATTTCATGGTTGTCTACCCTATGCATCCTAGTACCAGACAGCTCACACAAGAATTGTCTCAATAGAACAACATTTACTCAACCATTTACTCAGTTGATGGTGTACCAAATCATCTCTCACTAATGAAATGGGTGGATTACAAAACCTTCTAATCGTGGTCCATGCTTGAGGCATGTTTGACTGGGAGAAACAAGCATTCATTTATCTTGTTCTCACATCAAAAGTAAAGGCACAATGACCACCCCTACGAACAAGGATATAATATTAAAGTATAAGTCATATCAAGGGAAACAACACCTGGACCACACCAACATCAAAATCACTCAGTGGAGAACAAGTCGGCACTCTAAATGTGCTACCTACCAAAAGCTAGCATTTTACATAAAATAAGCACCAACTTCCACTACTCGATTATGAAAATAGATTAACTTGTCTCAAAATCCCCTAGGAAACTACTTTAGCTCATGAACATAGAGTAAAAATGTCAATACTCACAAACATTCCTTTAAAAAATTTAACAACACTATCATTCCATCACGAATGGAATGTTTCCTATATATCCTTTTTAACAACCATGTCAACCTACATGGATCTTGTTGAACCAACCTAGTTCCTCAAAAAGGGAACCCAATAGCAATTGTTTAACAATACCAAGAATGAACACATAAGCAGTTCATTCTATTAAAACCCCATTATAAAGAATATAAGGATATAAATCCCACAAGAAATCTTTGAATGGTCTATAGAAAGGGCATCCCATTATATGGATCCTCAAAATGATATAGAGATGGTGGATCCTACTTGGGATTCCCTATAAGCAACGTGTCGCCCAACCTCATAGGCTTGAAGAAACATCTCACTTGTGGAAATTCCCTAAAGATAAAAAATTCATGAATGATATCTCATCGGTCATCTCATATCAAAGGTCTCATCTAGGTTGTTTTGAATACCCAACTGATCATTTAGACATTTGTCTCACTCCCATTAGACAACTGAAAATATTAACTAGAGTATTAACCAATCCATTTAAAAATTAAACCCAAAAACACCTATAAGGACACCTCATAATGCTTCATAGGTTCCACGATCACGATCTACATGGATAAATACTGATAAAGGACTACTCATGAGTGAAAAACTGACATTGGGGGATACAACAGTAACAGACCCCAAAGGGTACAAAAGATAATTTCACGACATGTAGAACTCATAGATGGCATGTATACTCAATATCTTACATAAGAGTGTACCACCCCATTCCTATGAATATAAACATCACAGGTACATGGTGTGCTATCCTAAAACATGGTGTGTACTCGAGTCCTGCCTCTTGTCCATTTCCATCTACACATCTATACTCGCATGGGTTCGGTCTATGGAAAACTATAGGGGGTGTACTTAATCTAAATGGTGTGTCCCTAACAAGACTCAAAATCCCAGGTTTATCCCCCACATGGATATAACAACACGATTTATCCTATTGTAACACTACACGGAGTGTTTACCCTAGAAAAAATGTGTACAACCTAGGTTTCATCCACCTGTGTTGTTGGTCACTCGGTCAGATACACAGTTCTTTATACATGGTGCGTATAATTCAGACCCGAAGAACTCTACAAAAAGTATCCCAACCCAATGTATCTTCTCAGAAATTCAGTCCCATGGTCAAGCACTACACATCATGTACTCGCATTACAAGACGTGTACTTAAAAAATTCAGTTCTACCTGAATAGAAGAATACATATAATGTTATCATAACATCACATGCCTTGTTGTTGGGATTTCCAAATAGTAGGCCTCTGAAACTTTTTTGAAACCCTTAAAAACATAACTTTTTTCCAAGGCATGACAAATTCTGACTTGTGATTGTCCATACTCTTGAGAATCAAGGTTTTTTATCCTTATTCATATCATAATGTGACAAAATTCAATTCATGTTCAAACATGATCCACCACATTCCAATCCAAGAGGGCCCATAACAACTCAGGAACCAAAGATTCCTTTCCATCCAAATTAAACATTACAATTTCCAATACCCAATCAAAATATCCAGTATTATATCCTGGAATCTATCACAACAGTATGAAAATATAGTACAACAACGATCACAACAACAAGCAACCATTAATTACCTTTAAATGGCATGACAAGAATGAATGCAAAGTGATCTATATCAAGTGCCCATATGATGAATGATATGGAATACCCTCATCTCATCGAGTTGAAATATAAATACAACCACAATAATATCAATGATAATAGCATAAAACAAGTGAATCACCCAACGGTGAATTCAAATCAACTGTAATAATTGACGAAATAGAAAAATTGTAATATTTGAGGTAACATGTATTTTCCCTACACACAGATTAGCTACTCCCATGAAAAGCTTATTTCAAAATATAAATTCCTTAATATATTTGTCTACAGGCTCCAGATAGTAAGAAAAATAAGGAAACTAAATGCCTCTGATACCACTTTGTAACATCCCAGTCCTGGGTACTGCCCAAAGGTTCCTCGGACCTGGTTGGTCACATATTCTCAAGTGCATTTTCCAAAATGCCAGAGGCTTTTGAGAAGTAGTGAGGGCCATGATAAGACATTAGAAAAACTATTCCCTCATTTTAAGAGTATACATAGTGTAATAACAAATGAAAAATCAAAACAGAAGCAGTAGTACCATACAACTAAACTAATGAATGAAAGACTGATAGTAAATAAACAACTGGATCACATTCATAAATGATTCATGTCATATATGTCTAGGAAAGAATCCAAAAAAGTGGCAATGAAGGAAATATAATACTAAAACCAATGTACAGAAAAAATTAAGAATATCAAGCCCCAACTTGGTCCCATTCTCTCTTGTTGAAATCAGAAATCAAGTATCTGGTGTAGAAGGGCACATGACATTATATATACATGTAACCATATGATCTGTTGGGGTCAAAAGGCATGACCCAAATAAAGGTTGAGATGAATCCTATATGTCAACCACCAAAATATTTGTTCCTAACAGTCAGTGAGTTTATATAACTTATAAAATGAAGAAATGAAGTAATAAACTAGGGAGTACTCAAAAGTAACCAATCCTAATATTTTTAATTACATTCATTTTAATTAATAAATTATTATAACCATTGAATAATGTCTCCTCATGATCTATCCTAATCTATGTATCCCCCAATATAATAATAACACATAGTTATCTTAAAATAGAATCTAAAAAGAAATTGATACCATGTCCAAGATTGATCAATGGCTTTGAATAGTTGACACAGTCATTCAAAAGTTACACTATTGGAAAGTTATCACAATATATATTTTGTAGATTGACATATCATCAACTCAATAAATAATGACCCTCTCGGAATGCTCACAAAGTCTAACCCCTTTGGTCCATCATGGCACTAATAATTTACAGATGACATAGTGGATAGATCTCATTGTTAACGCCCCTTTGGTCTGCATAGCTATAATACAATATAATGACACCCTAGAACCTCACACAGTCAATTCCCTATGGTCCAAAATTTAATTAATAATAAGCCTCTGGGTAGCACTCACTATCATAATTTCCTAATGACTAAGACATGCATCTTATATAAACAACAACTCCATTTTAACAAAACTGGGCAAGGAAATCAATGTATCCTAACATTATTCCTATACCGAATATCCATAAGCAATAAAACATAGGAAACAAATCCATGATCTAGGTAATAAACCCCATGCATAATAAATAACCCTTTCTCAATCAAACATAGAAATGAAGGCATTAAATAGGGTAAAATTTCAAAATATGAAATACCCTAAACAAGGGTATTCTGCACTTTTATCATTTACAATCCAAAGAAAACCAAATAAAGGCACAATCCACATACCTCATTATGGTATGGTGAACAATCTCTAAATTTGTCCATTTAATCATCCTAGAATGTCATAGATTTACAAAAAGGTCAAAATCATTCATCCTTGAAAATCATATGAGAGAAGATAAATCATGAAGAGAGGCTCTAGGGACAGAGATAACTCAACGATGGGAATCCAATTCACCCATCGGCATCTCAATTGGATCTTAGACAAAAGAACAAGAGGAGCTATAATATCATTAGTATTTCTTCACTCTACTATATGAGACACGGGTCGAAGAATAAATTTCTGGATATGAGACATGACCCCGCTCTAAATAGTCAAATAAAAAAGAAAATTACATGTTGTATTCATTTAATGTACACACTATGTACTAGCCTCAATATCCTCCTGCTTTAGGTGGTCTGCACGGTCACCCACAGAGCCTTGTACTTAGTCGTTACACGGACAGTACACAGCTACCCACGACAACTGATTACATGGAGTGTACTTAGAAAATTTCCAAATCTTCATTTTTCCACAAAACAACCTGAAATTAATTTCCATACATGAAAAGAAGATTTGGGTTCTTAAACCACTAAATGAAATTGTCCTTTAATGTATTCTATAAGTAAAATTTTTCCTTGTTAGTAATTTTTTTTTTGGGTTTATAAAGGGATGTTCTATATTTATCTAATGTAGTAGAAGCAACTAATAACCTTACAAACACCAAATATCATCCATAAAATAGAAATGAAAATATATAAATCATAATTGAACAGTAAAATCATACTCTAACAAAATTGAACTATTTTTTAGGTTTTAGGGAACAATAGAGGCCATGTGTTAATATATAGTTTTTGGTTTTCATCAGTTAAAATAGATAAATCATATGAACATGATGAAAAAACCCACTTAATTTTCGAGAGAGTATCCTTCAAATTAGAATTATGTTTATTTTAAAACTATAATTACGTTAAATATAAGAATTAATCATAATAAATTTTTTATGTTTCTCATGCTTTGTTTTTATTGCGGTTTAGAATCTGAATAATGTGTACCAAATTTTTATCCACACTTTCTCCAAAAATATTCAACCTACATTATTCGTATACTGATTAATAGCATGGAGAAACCTATATCCTTATGTCATTTGTCATTGATTGAAACATAGGGTTCTCCTCTTCCCACATGGTTATTGATATGGAAGGTGAATGATTTTCTCTTTATGGGTCGAGAGTATTCAAGATATTTTTAGTTGTTGTTCACAACAACTCTCATCATTTAAAAATAATATAACAAAGAACTTATAATTGGGGTTAGCATTGAATAATTTTACAATGAGAATTTATCCCATATTTATTCTATGTTATTCCCCCATGTATATTATTTATTATTATTATAATTGTTGTTATTTTTTCTGTTATTTTTGTTGTAATTATTTTTATCGTGTAATTATTGTTAGCCTTTTTTTCTCATGGAATTTTTTATTTAAATATCATATAATTAATTAAATATATATATATATTTAAATGATTTTAAATAAAATATTTCATTTTCGTTTGGACCTTAACCCATCCCATAAATCCCCCATGAAATTTCACATCCCTTGAATAATAAAATAATTATTTAAAAAAAGATATGTTATTAACTCAATAAATAAATAAATATTATATTAAAAATAGACATAAATAAATAATTAGTTTAATATTCATATATGAAATTATATATTAATATTCTTCTATTTACTAAAATGATGAGTAAATATATATTCATGTATTACCTTGTGAAGAATTAAAAATTTATAAAATTTAACCTATATATTCTAAAATCTAATATCTATTGATAAAATTTATGTGATTTACATAACATGAATAATTATTTTTCAGAAATCTAAGATAAATATTAGTTCATAATTCCAAATTCAAAGGAATATAAAGATGTTCTACATATAATTATTGTGTGATCATCTTTTCCACTTTCTAACTGGTATTAGGTGATCATACAAAACATCAAATATTAACGTCTAGAAACATGTTAAGGGGCTGATAGATCAATAAGTTAATATCATAATTTAAAAAATTTCTGATGAATTATAATGTGAAATATAACCCATTTATCTTGATATCTCATTAATTAATATTTTTATTTTTGTATCTCCTTACATGTTTAATTAATCTTTATTGTATTTTAATAAATAAACACCTCGATTAACTACCATGGAAATTTGTTTAACAAATCTATTCAATTTTCATAAAATGGATAGAGATATATTCTTTCATGAACACAGAAAGGATAAATGATTTCATGTATTATTAAATAAATCAATTATGTTGTACCTAATATATGTTGTCTCACCTTGATAATATGTCTTTTAGATAGAACATTTTATTTTTTTAGTATTTTAGTTTTTTTTGTTTTTAATATTGCAATACATAACATTTAAAATACTAGATAAAAATAATTTTTAATAGATTTATTTCTTATTTTCATAATCAACACATCCATTTTTAGCTCTTTAATGTTTTAATATTTTAAAATATTCTTCATAAGTTATTATATATTATACTATGTGTAGCTTAATATTGTGTTTCGAATTTTTTAACATCATTATGTTGAAATTTGTATTAGTGTGTTGCATTTATAACATGGTGAGATTACTCTAATTAAGCCCCTTCAATATGTTTTACAAAAACTATTTACTCCTATGAATTATAAAATATTCTAATTCTTCCACTAAGGTACACACAATGTTTTCATTGTTCCTCTCCTAGAGTGGTCTTCATAAATGGACTAGTCACATCCCAAATATTATGGTTTCACTGAATTCCCACATTTCAATAGAGGGAATACTTTAACATTATGGTTTATGATGTTAGATCCTTGATATAAATGGAATGATGGGATATCATCACCACCTTATTTTGATTCATCCTTGGAGATTATTGCCTAGTCCAGGCCTCCCATGACGATTTCATACATGTTATAAATCTCATTCTTGGCACCATATAGATGTGGAAATGAGTTAATTATGTTGTTTAATATTGTGATAGGGATGCTACATGTGGATAGAGATGATGACTATGACATTAGAAATATTGTGCATCAATGTGTGTTGGGAATGTTTGGAATCTGTAAAATTCCTCCTAATTTGTAGTAGATGGAATATCATGATTGAGTTATCTTATGTGTGGAACCCAAGGAATCCGATTTTCATCATGGGGAAACTTATACTAGTGGAATAAGGTATATATGTATAATTACAAAAGGTATACTATATATTTTAGACAGGGAAACTAATGTTTGTTATTTTTTGCGATAGGCATGTGGCACACATCAATACGGGAAACCTATTCTCATCACATTTTGGTTGTGATAGTGATGCATCGTGAGGATTAACTAGTTTAATAAACCATGATGGAATTTTTCATATTTATATTATATTAATGATTATCCTTTATAAACTCATCAGGTAAGTGTTGATCAAATATTTAAAGACCAATTGGGACATGATCATATGTTTAATGTCATTTGGGGATATTATCATGGTTTTAATGTTTTGTGCTGATGTTTCATATATAATCTAATATGGTATTGGAAAGAATGTAGATTATCACCACATAATGGTGTATAGGTCCTTTGTATACTGGAAGTTTATGTGGTATGTGTGTTCTCATTGGGGTTGACCACACTTCAGGGTTGTCACCTCCCCATGGGAAGACAAGAATATTTTTGGTGTTGTTGGGAATGAACATCTGGGAGACATCCAACAAAACCTTTTTGGAGAAAAGGATAAAAACTCATTTAATTATACTAAATCATTTAAGGTCATGTGGTATGAATGATGCATTACGTTCAATGTTGTGTGGTAAAGATACATTTTTTTTGAAAGAAGAGACAACACAGGATTGTGTGGGGATTATATGTAGAAGATACACAAACTATGGGGTATCATCTATTGATTGACACATGATGCATCCAATGTTTTCCACATGCGATAATTATATAGTTTATGTTCATATACTAATGATGTTTTATTGTAATCCATGGCTGTGTGACTAAGATGTTAGTGTTATGCAGTTTAAATTTATACACATTAAAAATTATTAGGATTTACACAAGAGACAGTCCATTTCAAATTTTGGTAGGGGAGATGTGTATATAGGAATCCCATAAACCATAATCAAAGGGAAAGCAAATATGTTCCCCTTGATTATGAATATTTTGGGACTTACATATCTATTAAACATGTGTTTTTGATTGAAAAATACATACACACTACCCATATCAAGCATTTGAGAGGTGTATTGATGTTAGGGTTCCATTACATTTGAGTATAAGGAAACAGAGCTTCCCAAATCACACTTGGAGCATAGGGTATAGGAATAACGGTTTATGATATTAGTCATGCGTCAATGGTTTTCACAAAAAACATGTTTTGAGTGGATACATGGGACTCGATAACACAACTAGAATAAAACTGTAATTGGGGGAATAAAGTATTGGGTCATGGACTAAAAGTTTTTATTGCACAAATTTGGAGTTTTTTTACAAGGGAATTTGTGCGATACATGGAATATAGTACATTGATGGTGTAAGGATTCATGGGGAATCGTTGTGCACAACATTTACTATCATGAAAATATTGGTCTTGTGTCAAGGAAATTCAACGTGTGTAAAGTAGTATACTTACAAAAGAATGTTTTGTGAGGACATATCTAACAAAATATGAAGTGTTTTTGGAGACATGTGAGTGTTTTCACACAGTTTTTTTAGTTGTGGGTATCCATGAGCATTTGTAGTAATGAATGTTCTGAAAAGGAAAAGTTGTGTGAGCAAGATCTTAACACTTCATGATCTAGAGGTATAAAAAAATGGGGGGTTAGGCTCTAATTATTAGAAAATTGGATATCCATTCATTGGTTCATGAAACGTCAACCGTGTTTCACAATTTTTGACTAGATCATAAAAATCTATATTTCACTACTCTCATGCATTTTCCATCAGAGGAAAATCGCTTGAGGATTTCATTTGACATCATCTTTATCAAACATGTAAAATGTGGAACAAAAATGGGTGTAAAGGATAGTAAAAATGTTTTTATATAACATTTCCCTTTAACCTTGAAGGGTTTTGTTACATTCATTCAATGTGAGGAATTTTATTTTACATTTCTCATTTAAGTTGTTTTTATTCCAAAATTGTGAGCTACACACAGTTTGTCAAAATTTCAAGCACTCGTTATCTTGTCTAAAAACTTATCCTTTGCGACAATTTTTCTTTTTGATTGGGTAAAAACACATGTTCTTATACATGAGATGGATTTATGGAATAAAACATTACCCCACCATTAAATTTGAGCTAATGAAAAAGTAGAGGGTCTAATTTTGATGAAAACCCTTAAATTTTTTGTAGTTTTGCATTGTGCTAATCATTTTTCAGTCTTAGTCACAAGAAAATATTCTGTGAATATTATACTAGGTGTTAAAATTCTCCTAAATGGGAATGGGGTTCCATTTTATAGTAACATTACTTTCTTGCATGATAATTCTAGTATCATTTATAGAACCCAACCACCTTGAATGAACTCTCAAGCCATATCATTGTGACATTTTCATATCTCTATTTTATGGAATATAATCTGTACATAACGAAAACTATTATCTTCCATTAATTTTTGGGAAGAGGGGTATTTTTGGGTGATGAATAATGAATTGGGGAACCAATAAAAACTCTTTTATGCATAGAAAATTTAATGATCAAACCATTGAAAACTCCCAAATCACCCGGAAATGGATGACCATGCTTCTAAGACCACAACTTTCACCACTAGACACAGAGAAATTGATGGAACCCTCAAACATACATTGTTTATAAGGGACATAGATAAAATATCAATATACCTTTCACATTTTCCACCAAATGAAGATTTATAAATCTTGTATTCTGAAAAATAATGACTTATTTCTTGTTTTTTAGATCTAGAGAGTCTAAGTAACCATCTTGATATAGATTCGATAAATACTTCTTATTTATGTGACCAAGGTGGTGATTCCAGAAATGTGTTTTGAATGAGTCTCATGAATTTGATTCATTATTAATTGTTAATATTTCATTTTTAAATTTATTAAAAAAATAAAGTTATATATTTTTGTCATACCATAAGTTATGTTACCATTATTAAAGTAGAAACTCTTATTTTTAATGTTGAAAATAAATCCATTCATGTTTTAAAAATTAAGAAAAATGATTTTATTGGATACACTGTGAAGATCATTAAATATCTATAAAATAAAATAAATTATATTGGCAACATGATGTGGTATTCTCTAATGTCTATCGTGTTCATCCTCTTCCCATTTGTAGTCGGTAGATATACCTCATCTCTGGAAAACATCCAAAATATACTCTTCTCCTATATTTGAATAAAATGTGGGAACCATATGTATTATCTAGTAAAATATTTTAGATATAGAAAGATTACACTCATAAAATAATACACCTGATGTATCCCCTTGATTCTTTGGGAAGTTGAAATTCATCTTCTCAAGGCCTTTTCCACTTACAAAACTCACTGAATCATTCTTATCTTCTTTTCATTGGATATTCCTCTTATTAGAAGGACTGTGCTCTGGATCCTTAGACATTGAATGAGTGTTTGAAACTATTAAAATTTTATTCATTTTCATATACTGTATAAGGTCTTTGGTTTTTTCACACCCCATGTCTTAATCAACTAGGTGAATAATAGAATGCCATTTTGATTGTTTTATCCCAAATTTATGCATATTATAATACAAAATGAAACAGGAGAAATATTTATGCACTGAGGAATAAATGAGATATATGGGATCCTCATCAAGGATTGTAAACAACAATATTTCATAACATTATTTATATACAATCAACTTGACTGCATGAGTCCAAGCTAGAACTGACTCTCTAAGATTCCAGATTAATATAGCATTAGAGATCTAAAATCTCTCATGTTTGACCTTCTCCTAATAAAGATAATGATGTTATGAAATGATTCATTATGAACCCATATCCTCATATAACATTATAAGATCACTAGATATGGATGAAATAATTAAACATTGGACATCTATTATTCCAAAAACATGTTTCAGGTAGAGAGATATTTCATCTTCATAATCCTCTTTATAAGAAACACATGATGTAGGGTTTATATCATATTTAATTCTAGTTTATGTGGTAGTATAATTTGAATGTGGCTATACCATTCTGAGAAATTCATGATAGTTATATGGTTATACTTCCTTGTTATGTGTCATAGAGATATTGTAGAATACATGTGGTTTTTCATTTTAAAAAAATACAAGAGAATATTATTATTACTTCTTTTATTAGAAAATATAGTAATAAATAATAATTTAATTTATCTCCCTTAATTTCTTTTAAAAACTAATAGAACTAAAATTTTTTCTTAATATATCTTTCTTCATGGATATTTTAGTTTAATGGACCCATATTACATTCTCATAATGAAAACCTGGTCTTAACAAGTTAATTAATGGGTTTTAGGTATGCATAACTTGCCACCTTCCATTACTCACAATTCCTTAGTCTCTTGAATCAAATACCCAATCTAAAAAATTAAATTATATATTTCCACAACCCTTTCATCATAGATTCACTATGCTCAGGTTGTATAATTAACTATTTATGGTAACCATGTTAATTCATCTGAAAATGTCATGATAGAGTGCCTCGATAATTAAAAGCATCATGAATTTGTCTTTTCAAGCACTATGAATTATGGGCTTCACTATAACATAGGTAATCAAAGGTTTTAATAACTTAATGTTTTATTTGATGGGTTTTTTCCTCATTCATAAATCCTAATTTGAATCTTATCACGTGTCTTTTTAATGTTACTTGAATTTTACTCAACTGAATAACCATGATTTATATAACTTTTTCATAATCTGGTTTTATCTTATTCAATTTTCCATGCATGTTAATAAATTTATATAGTTATCATGTAGAATATAAAATCATAAATAATCAACCATAAAACTAACAAAAGTAATATATAATTGGAATGATAATGAGATTCCCAAATCTTTATTTTATAAATCTGATAAATTATTATCCCTATAAACTAGTGTAAAATACCTTTAATAGTATCTTGGTTACTGTTGTAATATTCCATGTTTACTATTACGTACTAGCTGGATTGGTTTCTCCTTAGCTCTGAGACATGGACTGCCTCCTCTCCCCTGGGATCCCGATCTTTACATAAGATTTACACAATTTTAGGTGAATGTTTCAATTGTATTTGATAAGGGGGTTTATTTAAATGAAATCATAGGGATATATAAACATATATAACTAGTAGGAGGGGATGACATGTTATCCATCTTATTAGATGAAAGAAAATAAAAAAAATCAAATAAAAAAATCAAATACATATCTCTGGTCTAATCTCATGATTATCCACATAACATATAATAAACATTTATTTTAAATATATACCTCAATTAGTTCAATTATGTCATTAATTAAGATAAAGATCCATAAATTATTAAAATTAATTCAATTTATGTTAATACCATTTCAGTGTCCTTTAAATTAAAACATTCATAATAGTAGGGAAATTAAACAAATTAAATTTATAAAAAAATTAAAGGAGTACACAATTATACCCGTAGGAGACAATATGAACTCACCAAAAGTATATGGTATGGCCCTTGGGCATGCGTATTCCCTTTGAATATAACATTTATGAACTATTAAACAAATGAAATATAGAACACACATGAATTATATAGAATGTCATTCACATTATTCACATGGAATGAAGTATAATAAATGATCTTTCAGAACTTGTTGTTTTGGAATTTAACACATATAGTAATTCAATATATGATACAAATATTATAAAATAGTGTGTTTTATCAAATAAATGACACTTGAAACGCATGGAAACATGTTTATTTATATAACTAATTATCCACTATATGTTAATTTAAGAACAATTTCTATAGAATATTACAAGGGGTGTACTTAGTAACATTGTGTGTGGTCCCTTCTACCCATATTAGTGGAACATACCTCATATTTGGAATATTCCTATAGAACATGTGACATATAAGTTGCAAAATTTCTAATTCCACATGTGATTTCATAGATATAAAACACTATAGGATTCATATGTTTTCCATTATAAAAACATGAGAACTAAATACCCTGTAAAAAAATTACATGGTGTTCTATTCTTCAAACCATGGGAGACCCATTTAGGATTTATGTGTGGATCCTCTGTTATCATATCTGTTAGGACAATTTTGTTAAATATCCTAAGAGGGAGGTGAATCAGGGTATGAAATATTGACAAATTTTTTCCTTTTGATGTTTTTTTATAATTCAATAAAACACACTTATCTCTTCATCCCGAAGCAATATATGTAAAAAAATGAAATCATGCACGTGGCACAACAATTTTTACTCAGTTCACCCTCACCAAGATATTTACAAGAAGAATACAATGGAAATGTTATGATTGTACCAAATCCACTAAGTCTCACTTTAAAATTACATGGATAGGGCTTGATCACTTCTATGACCAAGCTTACTACATTTATATGATTTAGGGTATGCTCACTACCTTCCCAAGGGTCACTCCCAATGTCTCATTCTCTATATCACAATAAGTGGAAAGTATCATTTTATTCCTCATACTTAATTCAATTCCATTTAATAGGATCCTATCATAGTTTATAAAATTGTAAGGACCATTAATTTTCATGAAATAACACATCATCAATTATTGATAGATTCTCAATTCGAGTCTCTTTTAAACCCGTAGATGAAATCAACATTTCTACCTACTTTTAATTAGCTTAAATTTATTTTCTGAACTATTTATGTCCCTTAATTAAAAACCTTAATCATCTAAAAAATATTCTCCACTGTGTAACACATGTTGTCTGAGGACCGCCTCTCCTTCATTGATTGCCCCTACTCTGCGGATTGTCTCTACTTCCGTATACGACCTCCCCATACCGCCTTCGCGTACCTCCACTTCATCTGCAGAAAAACTCCTCCTTCTTGGACTACTATCCATTAAGAGCTATAGAGACCTGTAAAATCATATTCTCATATTATTCCTATGAAAAACTTCATTGTTCATGGAACACTCCCTCGCAGACCACTTCACTTCGCCGAATCATTCCTCGTGAACCACTTTTGAACTTAACCAAATTCTTTCAGAGATTAAATATTATTTAATGAAAATCTCACTAACTTTATTTATGGTTTTAGAAGTCCTTTGATGTGAAAATAAATCCGAAAAATTTGTTAATCCATTTTACTTAAATCATCAATGTGGTATTGCCTTCGCCACATATTTTGGTCCTTACAAAAACGGGTTTCACTTTGTGTTCCATGTACTATCTTTATTACTTCATAATGGTCGACCTTTTCTACGAACTAATTTTTTCATAGCTTCACAAATAACCACCTCATTTTTTAAAATGAAAATCCATCTGCATAACTCAAGCCTTCACCTAACTGCATGCCTTCTACAAACTACATGCCTCCCCGTGAATAATTTTCCTCATGTGGTTCACATACCACACTATGCGTAAATCTTCCATTTTTTAATTTTCCTCACTCTTCTGTGTACCTATTATGTGGTTTCTGAACTATGTTTTTTGGTCCACATATAGTTCTCTATTATGTGGAAAATGTTCCTATTCAAAAAAAACTCTCACTTTTGAGGATCAATAAATTAGAAAACATTCAGAAACTCCACCACCTTAAAACCCTACTTCAGCAAACACAAACTACAGTGATTCTAGGTCGTTTGTAATTATCAACAGACACAATCACACCCAAAAAAACCTTTTAGAAACCTTGAGGAATGTTTTCCCAATAACACCACTGGTCAGATTTTCTCAATTTAATCCTATATTATCAGAAAATTCATGTAATAATAATGGGAACACATCATGTAGATATTTGTAAATACTATCTACAATTTGTTATGTAGACAAAAGAACTGGAATGTCCATATGGTATTTTCGGATGTGCCATCATTTTATCTTATCTGGTTTATTTGTTATATGAGTGGGAATGAAGAAATGGAAGAGAAAATGAGTATTGAATTTCAAGAATGAAAATATTTATAGTAAATAAATTTAAAACTCATACCATTCAATAAATAATTAATAAATAATTATAATATGACCATGTGATCACTTAGATATACTTTCTAGGTTTTTAGTACATTAGAAGTGCTTGTATGGAATGAAAAAATCTTATTTTTTATATATTTTATTTATCTCTTTGAGTGAGGAATCTGATAGAGGTGATTATAGTTATTCCTTACATGGTTATTATGATTTTTAATATCATTTTGACTTAACACTTCGTTTTCTATCTCTGGATTTTTGTTAAGGGAAGAATCACTTTGTTTGACCCCCTCTTTTTTCCCTATGTCATTTTGTTTTTCATTAATAAAATGTCCACTAACGCCATAATTTTCCATTCAAATAATTATGGTTTTTTATAAGATTGTATTTTTTGAAATGGAATTCATAGATTACATTTCTTTACCTCTATAACTAGATGACAAGATTGTTCACATGTGTTTTCTATTAAATTTATAAGCAGATCTATAATCACCGAAACTCAAAATTATTTCTTCACTGATGATTTGGTTGAATACATATTGTTATATAATCATTTTACTTTTGTATAAAATTGGTAAATTCCTCTATTCATGATCCACACATGACAAACAATTTCTAAACCTCATTTTCTATTCAGCAGGTTCTTGCAAGGTTAATATCGATCATTGGCATCATGAATGCTTTATCATGGTAAAATTATTCTTCAAGGACAAAAAAATTTGGATGACCTCATGATGGATTGAGTAAATGGTATGTTAGAGAAAAAACTAGATCTATATAACTCTCTCTAGGTATTGAATGAGCGTCACACTATTTTTTGTGTATAAAATGTATATTTTGTAAGTGATATAATTACATTTTTATTATTGTAGGTTTAGGGTTGGAAACTTGCACACTAGTACATTTCGAATTTCTTAATTATTATTGATCCCCATTTTTTAATAATAATAATATTATTATTCACATGGATTATGAATCACCTAATTTTAAAATAATGTCAGTTATATTTTTTTCCAATCAGGCCATTAAACTCACTGCACTTATCATCCTTAAAATTTACAGAATTTTGAATACTTTGTATTTATAAAATAAATTAATATCTCCATATTATTCATCAATGAATATAATAAATATTATATTTTCCACACCATCCTAATAAACATTTATTATTACAATTTAACTATGTTATTCATTTTAAAAACCTATGATAAAATATTAGTTGTAAACCCAACCTAAATAACTATTAAAGCACAATGAAAAAAATGATGTAACATCCAACAATTTTATGAAATATCTAGATTAAATTTAATTAAAATTATTTGATATACTGAGTTACATAAAATAAATATTTTATCTTGAATTATACAAAAACAAATTTTTATATTTTGTTTCATGTAAGGTCGATTTTCTTTGATAACTTGTGTTACATGCAAGTCCGACCCTTACCAAACAACAATGTAATATTAATATTGTACTAATTATCACTAATCCATTAGAATGGAGGGAATTAATATTATTAACTAAATTTTGAAAATATGGTTTTCCCATTTTTTGTATAGAATTATTTGTTGACCAATTAACTATAAATAAAATTAAAAACCAATTATATAAAAAGGATGTGCTTTTATGGAAGAAAGATGTTAATTAACATAAGAATAATTTACACTCATAAATTAAAAAAATAAATATTAGTGAGTTATAATTATGATATTTTGGTTTTATACATTTAATAAAATATTTTTTCAATCCATCCAATAATTTTTACTAGAATAAAATAATGAAAAATCCAATTTTAAGCATAAAAATAATTATTTTTGAAAATTAAGTTTTCTCACCACTTAATTGAAATATGCTCTTAAAATAAATTTTGAAACATTAATAATAAAATAAGAAAAAAAATTTCATTGAAATTTTAATGAACAAATTTTTTTAGGGTGAATGTTTTTATTTTTCTGCAATGTTTAATTTTTAATGCATGGTAAAATTACGAGATTTAATTAAAAATTAAATTCTCATCTAAAAAATTTATTATAATATTTTTTTGTAAATTTATATGTATAATTAGTTCTATTATACGTCATTAAAAAAAGTTATGTCAGTGGAACAAATTTCACATTGAAATTTGACTTAAAACATTTAAAACATTCGACTGTGGTCACTTTTAGAAATCATTATTTCATCCCATCTATGGATTTGTTTTAAATTAACATAGAGAAATTTTGTGAATTGAAATTATAAATCTAGATTAATTATTTTGAATCAATATATTTTATAATATGTTCAAATTAGTTTTTGAGGAAAAATATTTGTGAAAACAATTTAAATTAATTATATTGATTGAGGTGAAAATGTGTTTACATAGTGGTTAAAAATTAATCATAGGGGGCCAAATGACATAGATACCTGTCCAAAACCATGTTTTCATATATGTATAAAATATACCCTATTTTATATAAAACATTATCATTGGAGGTTAAAAATGTATGCGACACCTCCCAATGGTGTTTTATTTTTTTGTATTTTGTAGAATTTCACACCTTCACCATTATAAAAGGGAATTCACTCTCCCCCTTTCAACACACCACTCAACCATTTTTTATCATAAAAACTCTTCCAAATTTACATACCAATATCCATACCATAATAAAATAATCATTACATATATTATAAATTAATCTAATGATGTCTTTTGTTTTAATCCAAAAGGCGTTACCCGAAGAAGAGGTAGTGTTCATCAATGATAACTTTTGTTTAATTTATTTTAAAAAACCCATAATCAATTTTTATATCATTATTATATGATAAAATCAATATATTTTTTATATTTTTTATTTTTATGATAATTTAATGACCTGAAACATCACAAACTTACATAAAAAGGGTCATTTGATCATCATTCATGTCTATGGTAGACTACCACCTCACAAACTGATATTTTTTGTTCTTCCATTACCAACTCTAAAGGTTGGGAATAATTATGTACATACTATTTTTTTCGTATAAATATGATATTTATTAATTATTTATTCACCTAGAAATATTATATATTATATATCTTCACGATATTTATTTTATGGGAATACGATAACTTCGTCTCTGGACATGTGGACAACCGCCTACTCAAAGAATTTTGATTAGTTCATGCTTTAAATGGAATTCATTAAGGATGGGTTAAATAAATATATGAGATATATATATATATATAATATAAATTATAATGTAATTATATCATATATATATGTATATCATCTTTCATCATTCTTCCAATATGATAAGAAAAATTGAAACCATATTCATACATACGTACGAACTATCCTCTCCCAGAACAATATATTTATTCATTTACAATTTATATAATTTATATGTAATTATATATAAATTTGTACTAAATATATATGATAATTAAATGAATTCTATAATTTTTTGAAATGAGGATATCATGGTCCATGTAATAGAACCAAAAATAACATGTCAAAACATTTATGAAAACAAAGTGATTTTCACACTAAACATAACTTTATCCAAAAATTGTTAATAACATAGTAATATAATGTAATAATAAAATCCTTAATGGTATGATATATAGGTAAATATTTATTTTATATAAATTTAATAATATTATATTTATTATACATTATTTATGAATGAGTAAAAAATAATTCAAAACTTAAAGAAAATGGATCTTTATTTAGACTTTTATTTCTGAGAGGCATATGCCATGTTCACTATTTTTTTTTATTTTTGAGGTATATATAATTCCAAAATAAATATTATATAATGAATAATATTTATTTCATGATATTAAAAGTTTAATTTTATTTTATTCTTCCTCAGATATCATGATTCAAAAGATACTCAAGTAGTAAATGGTTCCCCCATCTCACTTTTTATTTTTTTGACATACAAGCCATATTCATCACATGTTTTTGTTCTGTAGTGTATATACTACCCATAAATTTATTTTACTATTATAATACTTATATTAATATATATTTAAATTTCAATTTTACGATCTCTCTTTCATGTGGATTATGGTTTTAGGGTTCGCCAAGCGGTAATGGATTTTAATCACAATTTCCCATCTTTGAGACTTATGCCATGTTATGCACCAATCTTATTTTATGAGGGGTATATACATCCCCATTTTAAATTTAATATCAATTATTTATTTATTCTCATGGTATTTTATTTATATTTTAATTTTATCCTTTAATGGGTATTTTGATTCTAATTTATCATAGTGGTAAGATTCTTTTGATACAAATAAATAATTTATCGTGATTGTGTATAATTAAGTATCCGATGTTGAAATATTATAACACCCATAAATTCCACTATAAAATGGTTATTTGTGATTTTTACACGTAATTTAACCATTTTAAACTATTTTCATTAGTAATTTATCTTAAATATTTTTAATTAGTCCCAACTTCAGGTCACTCTTTGGATAGAAATATATCTTATTTTGAAATCATGTTCTCTAAAATTATTTTAAAAAATGTCCTGGAAACTATTTTTCAACTACAAAATTTTATTTTCCATATGAAATGTTTAAAATTATTTTTAAAAGAATATGTTAGATTTTATCAAGTTTATTTTCAAAGAAAATTATTTTCAAAATGTTTTATGTTTTAAAAATTGTTTAAAAAAATTATATTTTCCAAAAGAATGTTTTTAATGATCTTTTGGTTTCATTTTCATTAATAAATGTGAAAAATGCTTATGTTTCATATCATAAAATAGGGGTATTGATTCTTCATTACATAATCATTATTTATCTATATGGATAATAATTGTTTCAAAGAGATTATTATTGAACCCATTTATTTTCCATGGGTTAATCAAGGATCAAATAGATTGTTATAAAATGAATTTAATTTCTATAGGTTAATGTGATAATAACATGGATAATGGATATTACATTGAGTTTAGGTTGAAATTAATATTTTCATGTCTTATGATTTTAGTGGTACTTAGATATTTGTTAGGTGGTTACATGATAAACTAATGATGGATGGTTACATGATAAAACAATAATGGTTGGTTCTGTGAGAAACCAAGGATGGGTGGGTTCATGATAGCCCTCCAATGCATTGGGTATGGAATTAGATCATATGTTTATTCCATTTTTATGATTATGTGTCTTTAAATTCTCATTATAGGTATGTAATGATAATAATGATCAATATTGACATCACATGGCTCATGATTATTGATTATGATGAACCTTTCCTTTTCACAATTTTCATATTTGATGATATAAGTATTCCTAGGTAATAATTATTTTACGATTTTTATTTTATTTTGATTATGTCATCATACCCTTATGAAATATTATTGTCATTTATGAAATTAGATTGTTTATGTTTATGTTTACTCTTAGAGATTATTTTATCTCCCCAATGTTATGTTTCCTTTCCACCATGTTTTAGAGAATGAAGTTGAACAAGTCCTCTATAATTTATTTCCAAAAGATAATATTTATGAAATTATTTGAAATAATAAAATCTAGTTTAAGTTAGAGAAATTATCTTTTCATGTAATAATATTAGTTTATGTAGGATTTTATCCTATTTCTGTAAAATTATAAACCTAAAAGGCCATAAATAATGTAATTGATTTAATTTTTCCTTTTATTATTGTTTGTCTTGGAAAGAAAATTTGGTTCACAAATATCTGAATCAAATATGGGAGTGTAATGTTATTTACATTAGCACAAAATGCATTGGTGCTAGTCCTGTAATATTACACTTGGTATAAAATGTCATTTTCGATTTTTGTAGATATTATGATGTTTTCATGAGAGGTTATATTAAGAGTTATGGATACCATAACAGGTATTTAATATTATAGTTGACCATATGTTCAATTTCCTAGACACCTTATTTGAGGGATTTATATAGTAAAATTTTTTGAGGTTATGAATAATATTTTAAGAGATTATTTATTGGGATGAAGTATATGTAAAACATAAGATTAATTTATATTATTTCTTTAAATTTTTAGAAAATAAGTTTTATTGTATTGCTCAAATTTATGGTTTATATGATATTGGATATTCTAGTAATTATGGGAAAAAGTGTTATCTTATTAATAACCAAAATATTGGAATGTTATTTGGTGACAAAGTTATTAACATTACTTAAAACGAACATATCTATCTTTTTGTGATTGATTTTTGTAAGGTATGAGATAACCTTTGGAGATAAAATGCTCTTTAATTATGATGTTATCGAGGTTATTTGGGATTTACAGTTATGGGGTGATTTATTTTTATCTTTGGTTACTACTTTTTAACTTTAATGATTATATGTTCAATAAAGGCTTATATATTTTGGGAATTATTTTACTATATTTTAACAATCTTTCTTTTCATTAATGTTTAAGGATATTAGGAATCACTTGTTATCCCTCTTATAGTTATGAGGTCCTTAGATAATTATTTTAGAGCTTCATGTGTGAAAAATATGTCCTGAATACACATCATCTGGAGAGAGAAATATGATATTATGGTGGGAATTGGTCAAAGGATGGGATTTTACATGTCAAATAAGTATAGATTTTTATTTTTTCAGTCTAGATGGTTAAATAATCCTTCAAATTTAGAAAAAGGATAATAAAAAATTAATATCCAATTAGCATCATTTGTGGTGATATAAATTATATTTTCAACAACTATTTTGGTTTTGGTTTTTTCATCGAATTTTTATTCACCACATTCACTATCACTCTCTACTAGTTGATGTGAATTAGTTTTCCTTACTAAATCCATATTCTAACCCCCCACCAATGATCCCCTAATGTGGAATCCTAATTATGTGTATCTTTTGGGGACATTTATATTTCCCACATTGCATTTTGAGGGGACTTATTATTTATTTTAGTTTTCCTATGTGGGTTTCAAAAATTTAATTCTAAAAATGATATTATTTCTATAACCACAATTAATTTCATGGTAAAATATAATTTTAAGGTGGGTAGGATGTAACATCCTACAATTTCCTAGAATATATTCTTTAAAATTACTTTTAATTTTTTATAGCCTTTGTTACATGAAATTCATAATTTATGTTGACATATGAAAAACCCCATTTTTGTGTGTGTACCACATAACATCAAGTTTCTTTAATAACTTATGTTACATGTAAGTATGATTCTTAATAGGAAACAATATACTATTAATATTGTGACAGTTATCACCTATCCATTGGAATGGTGTAAATGAACAAGGTTAACTTAATTCTGATAATACAGTTTACAAATTATTATACAAGGAATTATTTGGTGGCTAATTAGTTAGAAATTAAAATAACAACCAATTTAATATAAAGTATGTCTTTCTATTAAAAAAAATTTTTATACCCAGAGAAAAAATATATTTTAATAAATTAAATTAATAAATATTTATTAATCATATTAAATAAATTTTTTTCTTATATATATTTAAAAAAATAATCATAAATTCATCCAATAAATTATATAGTCATAAATAAAAAAAATTAATTTTAAACATAAAAAACATTATTTATTTTAAAAGTCAGTTTTACTGCCTTTTAGAGGATGAATTGTTTTTTAAAAAAATTAACTATTTTATAAATTTATGTTGAAAAAATAAAAAATACTCTTCTAAATTTTAATGTCTGAACTAAATTTTGGGTTAATTTTTTTGAGTGGTTTCAAATTTTATGAACAGTGAATGTACAGAAATATATTGAAAACTAAAATTTCTTTTAAATAATTTATAATGATAAATTTTATTTTAAATTTATTTTAAATTATAATTATTTTATTTCTATGAACATAAATAAAATTTTGGTCATTTTTACCAATTTTACATTGAAATTAGATATAAAAACATTTCATCCTTTTGAATAGTTTAATTATAAAAAGCCATTATTTTATCCAATTCATGTATTAATTTTATGTTATGTTATGACACTTATTTCAATTGAATTTGAAAAAATGGATTCCATATTATGAATCATCATAATTAATAATTTTTATTAAGGTAAACATATTTTTCTACCAACAAAATTATCAAAGGAAATTTAAATTAATCACATCGATTAAATTAAAAACACATTCTTTTATTGGATAAATGTTATTTTATGAAACAAAATGACATAGAGGCCTGTCTAAAATCTATTTTATGGCCATATATAAACCATATACCTTTTCTCAAATATTGTTCATTATTTGTGTCATATGATGTAAGGGGAAACTCCCAATTGTGTTTTATTTTTTGTATTTACTAGAGTGACACTCCTCTATTATAAAAGGGAATGCACTCTCCCATATTATACACATTTATCAACCATTTTCATCATAAAAAATCTATAAAAATTACTTCCCAACGTCCGTAAATTTATTCAAAATCATTACATTTGGCATAAATCCATCCACATTTGTTCTTTAGTTCAAATCAAAAGGAGTTACCCAATGAGTAGGTAACGTTCATCAACAAACACGTTTTCATTTTTATAAAACCCCATAATTTATTTTAATATATTGTATATATAATTACATAAATATATTAAATAAACTGATATTTTTTAATGTTAATTTAATGGCCCACAACATCACACACTTCCATCAAATAGGATACCCAATCATCGTTTGTGTGTACGACGAACTACCGTCTCAAGAAATGATGTCATTCAGTATTCCAATACAAACTATCATAATTGGTAATAATGAAGTAAATAAGTTTTTTATATTATATTTATAATTATTTAATATATTATAATTATTATATAACACATACCTTCATTCTTTATATTGTGTGGGAATACAATAACATTGTTTGTGGATGTATGTACTATCATCTCCCCAAAGCGTTGTGATTTAATCACACTTAAAATGGAATATATTATGGTTGGGTTGATATGTATATTTGATATAGATAGATATAAAATAAAAATTATACTTTAATTATATCATAATTATATATATATATATCTATAACCTTCTTTCTATCAAAACTACAACAAAAGGAAAAGAGTGTTTGTATGTATACTCGACCTACTGTCTCCATAAACGGTGTATTTTATTTCCTATTTATATATATTATCGGTTATTATAAATAAATTTATACTGAATATATATGTTAATTATATTATTTTTTATATTCTATAAATTATAAAATCATGATTGTATTAATAGTACCATAATTAACAAGTCAAAACACGTACGAAAAAACAAAGCAACAATTACCCAAAACATAACATTAACATGGGATTATTAATCAATGGGTAATATAATTTCATAAAAAATTATTATATGGTATGATAAATATAAATATTGTCATATTATATAATTATAATAATAATATTTTTAATTTACAAGGGGGTAGAATGAGTACAAAAGAAGTCAATACTTATGGTAAAGGGATTTCTAATCTAAATATTATTTCTCAAAGACATATGCCATATTCACCACTCATTTATTTTGTGTGGTATATATGATTCTATATGACATTTTATATCATGAATTTAATTTATTTCATGATTCTAAAAGTTTTAGTTTATTTTATTCTTTCACGGATCTCATTATTCAGAAGTTTCTCAAGTAGTCAGGCTTTTTCTCATCTCACTTTTATTGCATTGAGATACATTCCATATTAACCACTTATTTTTATAGTGTGATGTATATAAATCCTATTAATGTATTTTATTTTCCAAATTATTATTTATATACATATTATATATAGATTTTATGACCAATATTTCATGGGTTTTATAGGTTGAATGTTACCAAAGTAGTATTGGATTTTTTTTCACAATTTTCCTTTATTGACATTTAACTCATGTTATGCACATACATTTGTTATGAGGTGTATATACATACCTTTTTAAGGTATAATATTACTAATTTATTTTTTATCATGTTATTTTAATTCTCTTTTAACTTGGTCCTTTCGTGGGGACTGTTATTCAAAATTTCTATAGTTATAAGAGTCTTTCATTACTATCCCATCATTTATCGAGATAGTGTGTAATTAAGTATCTGATGTTTAAATACTATAATACTCATCAGTTATCTCATATTCATAATATTTATGTTAATTTAATTTAATTGTATAATTTTTCCACACTTTGTTACATAGAAATCTTGACAACGTGTTTTTAATAAAATCTAACTTTGTTTCTCTATTCGGTCGAAAATCAATGTTCTCTCAAAACCATGTTTTAAAAAAAATGTATTCATAAATTTCATGAAAAATATTTTTCAAATTAAAAAGGTTATTTTACTTAATAATTTTTATGAATGATTTTTAAAATATTCCTTTTAATTATTTCAAGTTAATTTTTAAATAAAAAGATGTTCAAAATGTTTTATTTTTAAAAATATTATTTCAAAATCAAAAGCATATTTTCATCAATAATGTTTTAATGATATTTTAGTGGTTTTACCAGTAATAAAAATAAAAAATAACTTGTTTTTAATTATCATAAATTTGGGTTATTTAGTATTTATGACAACCTTCTTATTTCTCCAGATAGATAATGATTGTTTTGAAAATAAATTTATGGAATATGTTTCTTTTCCAAAGGTTAATCATCTTTAAATGATATTTTTATAGATCAAATTTATTTTCTTTTGGTTAGTCATGTTGTAAAATGGCTAATGGTTTTTACAATGATTATATTATTAAATGAGTGTTTTATTTATTAGGATTTTAATTGTACATGGAAATTTTAAGGGTGGTTACGTGATAAAGAATTGATGGGTCGTTATATGAAAAACTAGTGGTTCCATGATAAACCATATAGGGGTGGGACTATGGTTACCCACTGATACATTGGGTATAAAAGTACATTTTTTTGTTATTCTATTTGTAAGAGTGAAAATATGTGTATATTGAAAAAATTTCACATGTAATGTACATGTTTTCTTAATGCTCGATATAGGTTAACAATTCTTCTTCTGAACGAAATTGATATCACATGGCTCCAGAGTATTGATTCTGATGAATCTTACCTTTACCATGTTTTCATAATTATTAATATAGGTATTTATGTTTATAAATGATTTTATTATTCACTTATTAATTTTTATTATGTCCTCATACCATTATGCACTCTTATACTCCCTGATGACATTAAATTGGTAATGAATATGTTTACCCTTACAAAAATTATATCTCACCCTTCTTATGTTCCTATTTACACTAGTTATAATGATTGAGGATGAATGATTGATGTCGATATTTCATTTGAAAAGGATGACATTTATATCCTAATGTAAAACAATAAAATCAATTTTAAGTGGGGGAAATCCTCTTTTAAATCCTAATGAATTGTTTATACATGATTTTGTCCTAATTATCTAAAACTATAAACCAAAATGGTCATAGATACTATAAGTGACCCAATTATTCATTTAGATTTTGTAAGGGCAGAATAGAAAATTTTTTGTTAGAAATATTAACATCATATCTGGGAATGTATAGATATAGTTATAGGATCTAGGAGTTAGGTCTTGGGACCTTATAAAAAACATTCTATCATTTTAAATTCAAAATTGAATTTAACCGATATTGGGGATATAAATAGTGTATATCCCTCTATGCCTCCTTATTATTGGATGTATATAAAGATAACAAAAGGCCATTGTTAGCATCTAGAAACATACCAAGATCCCTAAATATAGTAAAGTTAATGTCAAATTGAAACAAAACATCATAAAAATGCCAACTATGTAATATAATAACTATACCATGATATGTCTAATCATGCAGGTAGTACCATGATGTCATCAACCTTTGTAAATTATGTATATTTTATTGAAATATCATAATTTAACACTCATATAGAATATCATATCTATAGTTTTATCCAAGTAGTTTTATTTCTATAAATGGTCCCAAGAATGGATAAATCCTTTCTCGCGATATCAATCAATATGATATCACTCTAGACACACCCAATATTTCACACTTATTTATAAACATATGAGACAATATTTCTCATCAATACATCAATGTGTGCAAATTATGGTATCCATTCATGATAATATATAATTCTAATGATAAATACACATATCCAAAGATAGAAAAATCTAATGACACTTAAAATGTGGATTTCCTACTGTTAGGATTGTTCTCATTACATCTCTTCTTGGAGATTTAGAAGGGTAAAAAATTGAGAAGGGGTCTCAATTTCATATTGTCATGATACCCATAGTAACCTATATAATCTTTACCCATTCAAAAATATAATATGAATGTATAATATTTATTCATGAAAAAAATCAGGCAACCTCCAAGTTATCATTATTGTGGGGAACTGCTATGAACTTTAGTGAAAAATATTTTCATAGGATATTATCATATGTTATTTAATGTAAAATAATAATCATGTTGTAATAATAGTTTTTATTGTTATTCGAATTATTGAATTCATGCAATCATTATGTACTTAGAAGTGGGTTCTAAAGAACTGACTCCAACACTCGGTATACCATGAAAAGGAAATAGTCATTCAATAAAATAAATAATTTACCAATATTTTGTTACAAAAAAGTAAACATATCATGTGATAAGATATTTAGTAATATTATAGCAATTGGTAGTAAAAAATAATTAGTTTTAGGGAATGAACTCTAATATAGTCCCAATTTCACAAGATCTAACTACTGAATAACATGTTAGTTATCACATAATAAATATGCTTCAGTTATGATATAGTTACCGCTAATGTAAATGCATGAATAAAATATATATAAATATATACATATATATATATATCAACATTTCTTATTAATGATAAATATTTTTAATATTAATACATTCCATAAAAATAAAAAAAAATTCTGTCTTTGGAGACTACATACGTAATCAAATTATTTCCTGATATATCATCAATATCTCCCATAGAAGATCTTATCTCATAGTAACATTGTAACACCCTACCCATGTTACAATAACCAGTATCTTGGTTGGGTCACCACATGGCCTCGAGCACATCACCCCATATGATATAGGGCCTAGGGTATGTTAATGGGAAGAATATTCCCTAATATCAGAGTACATAGACGTCAATAATTAAATAATCATGATACAATATGATAAAAAAAATGGATGAAAATTAATATAAATATGTGATAATGAATGAAATTCAGTAAGGGACTAAACATCCATAACATAAATACACTAATTTCTTATTCGACCTATCAAATATACATATCAAAATATAAGATTGTATGTACACTTGTTCTGCAACATAACGATCCATATCATTTTCCATGCTCTATGTACACATCTAAGACATCCCACCCGACCAGTCTCGAGCCTCATCCCAAGATGATCCTATTATAAATTAATTTTCTACTCAGGTACCCTAGTTCAATGGCGTCCAGAGAAGGGTGTGAGTAAAAAATTCAGTAGGGAACCTCCAATGTGTTCTTGTACATATCCTATAAAATCATGTTATATGTAAGTAAACTACTCAAATTAATGACAAAACATTTAACTATTGAAATATATAAAATAAATAATGTCATACCCAGAGCTTGATGGAAACCCTTGTCTTACCATAACTTATTCCGTGAGACCCATAAATATATTTGAGCAAGCTATGTCACTACAGGGGCATACAAGGCCTAACCCCAAGAACACCTATCTCACCTCCACTAAATATAACGTAGAACGCCATGTATAAATAAAATCCCATTTGAAAGGAATCGGGTAAGATTCTAGTCATCATAGAAACACCAGTCAATATATGAGTGACTATTCTAACCTAGGTGATGTATAAGTGTTCTATATTATATACAATTTTCGTATTTTAGCTCCCAATATTTCGGGTTGGAGCGGCTCCTCACTCGCCTAGTGACTTCGGTCTCCCGACTTATCCTCTCCCTCTTAGGGATTTGTTCTCTCCCCAGCGATGCCTGTACTTTCTCCTACTTCTCTCTATCATAGTCCCTCAGGGATCTACCCCTCAAGTTCTACCTATTTTATCCTCTAGGAACACTTTTACTATTGGATGG
This sequence comes from Viscum album, assembly GCA_963277665.1. Taxonomy (NCBI): domain Eukaryota; kingdom Viridiplantae; phylum Streptophyta; class Magnoliopsida; order Santalales; family Viscaceae; genus Viscum; species Viscum album. Next base: position 567,112,970 of record OY728119.1, read on the forward strand.
TGGCTTGTTTGAGTGTTGTGTTCCTTCTTTTGTACAGTATGGTGATGTATTTCTGGTTCCCTTCATTTCGATGTCACCTTCTTCTATGGAGGATTTTGAGGCCCGATGAGGGTTGTTTGTAGGTAAATCCATTGGTTTCTCAATATTTACTGACCTCAAGTATATATGCGCCTCTCTTAGTAAAATATAGACCAGTGGTAACAATGAGTTTTTGGGATCTATGGTTCAACAAGCGATAGACATTAAAGCGCTATTATAGTTGGGTTTCATTTGTATTTTTTTCTTCTATTTATCCTCTTTGATGATGTTGTATTGTTGCAGAGGCCTTGACATACTTATTCACTGCTCTGGCATCTCGTTCCTCTACTAATCTCAAAGGAGGATCATGAGAAGGGGTAACATTAACGATTTAGGATTTTTGTTTAGGTGAACATTATTTAAGGAACAATATCTTCGACATCAATGCTATTCTGATTTGTCACAGACAATGTTAATTGATGTTATTGGTTCTCTAGTTTTGTTTGATTCTTCTCCCTTTTTCCTTCATAAAGGATTTTTTGTTTCATTTACGTGTGTTTGTCCTATTTGTTTCTAGTTCTGTGAGATGTCATTTTTGTGTCTGGTTTTGGTGATGGTTTTTGAGAACTCTTGTAGAGCACCTTAGTGGTCTCAATGGTGACATATGAATATTGATGGTGTTTTATTTTTCTGGAACCTCTGTGATGGTTGTCTAGTTTTATGGTGTCAAATTTTAATTATGATCTATGTTTGGATCATGCTCTCTATGATCTGGTTACGTTGGTGAGTAAATGATGGTTGTGTTCTGATGAGGATGGTGCTTCTGTAATGGTGTTTAATGGAGTGGGGGAAGGTTTTTTCAGTAGTGATTTCTTAAGCTACAGTGATGACGGCGAATGGTTTCTCACCGGCGATGTCTGAGAAATGTTTTTTGGGTGATGATGAGGCGGTTCACTATCAGAGGCATGGCTTGAGGAGGCTCTCTGGTTGAGAATACGTGTCTCGATGAATGGTTTCTCACCGAAAATGTCTAAGAGGCTCAAATAGAAATTTAAATTACTCGTACCTCTTATAAAAGCAAATATTTTATTGCATCCCAACATTAAAAAAATCATATCTAGAATTCCCTTTAAAGGGTGGTAAATATCTTTTAATAAATGTTCTATATACTAATATTGTATGTTAGCCTCTCTCTCTACCAGGTCTCATTTTGTAACAAACCATGTTACCATGACACCCATAATGGTTATATTGAACTACCTTGTAGGTCCATTGTGCACCAATAAATGATAATTGAGGTGTACACCACAAGAGAATAACTTACCCCCAACTCAGTATAATTATACTAAACAAGGTAATATTGGTTGGAATATTTACATTACAGCTCTCAAAACAACGAATATTTCATGTATTGCCAGGTATTTTTGAGGAAGGTGTAACTGATAGTCTACTAGACCAACTCCCTCTAAAGTCGTAAAGGGACACAAGAGATAAGGTGTCTGATTACTTTTCTATATGAACAGTAAATGACTAAATCTATTTAGAAGTCATAAAAATACATGATATATGAACATGAACAAAAGATGGATTTGATGGTGATAAACATTAGAATTTTTCCTATGTGGTGATTTATCTATATAATTTATATTAATATGTGACTACATTGATATATCCTAAATGAGATGAGGTCTTATAAAAGATTACTCTACAACATATAATGAATACATGGATGAATGGAATGACATACCATATAGGTTATCATATAGATTTATATATATATTTTCCTTGAATATGTTATTGTTGTAAAAATTAGTGAGTTTTAGGTGTTTCTTCCATGAACCACAAAAGTCTTGGACACATCCAGGGATCATGTCCTCCAGCACCTGTATATTATGCTCATACTACTCACCAGTATTCATGTGAAAGGTTGTACTAAAAATAAACAGTGTACCCAATTCCTTCTGTAAGCCCTTCCAAAACTTATGAGGTAAATTGATTATCTGTATCTTATATGATAGAATCGGTAACATCATAAAGGAATAGAATATCATAAATGTAAAGACTCTTGTGATCAACTAATGGGAAGTTCTTTCTAATAGGTGGAAAGCGAATGAACTTGGCTAACTTATCGACCATCAACCATACCATGTCATTGCCTCATGGGGATCTTAGAAAATATTTCATGAAATACATGGTGACATCATCCCATTTCCATTATGTAATTGAACAGGGATGAAAAATTCAACAAATATTATAGTGGTATACCTTCTCTTTCTTACAGGTGGAACACCATGTGAAAATCCTTCTAACCTATCACTTTATACCTAGGCACCAATATTGGTGGTATATATCATTGTATATATTTTTGGGTAATGTGTGGACTTCCCAACTATAGGCATGATATTCCCACAAAGATTCCTCTTAAAAATCTAAATTAATATAGAAATTTCCATAAATTTGAAAGAGATAATCACTATTAATGAACCATAAATGTAGTGGGTCCTCACCAAAAATACTCTCGCATCAGACCAATCCCTTAGGATCAGATAGTAGTCTCGTATTTATCTTATACAAAAGTGATGATCTCACTGCTAAAATTATAAGGATATGCATCCTAGGATTCTATTATTCCTCCACGTGCATTTCAGAAAATTTGTTAATCAACATCCAATCACTACTACACTCATAAACCATCTTTTTATTAATTTTTCTAACGTAGAAAATCAGTAATAGAAATTAATTTCCAAATTTTATAAGCATGTCATAGGAAAAAAATTTTATATAGTAAACTAATATTTACTACATGTGAATAAATATAGTTTTTTTAAATATTTATTTGAGGGTTTTTTGGTCCATATAAATAAAAAACCACTCTCTCAGTAGGTAGTGCCTCCAACATCGTGATTCATGTACTACAACTCCCAAGATGATATGATGCATTTCATAATTACACTCGTGAGTCCTCAACAACAAAGACCAATATGTCGCAACTTGATCTCCCAAAGTTAAAACTTCTCCTATCCCAATAATTTATGCATCACAATAATCATTAAAACCTTTTATAATGTGTGGAATAATCAATTTCTGTATTGAATTTAATCTTCATATCATCTCTTAAAAGGCACTCTCAAACACCTCAAACCATTTAATCCTAGACGCTTTTTTGTATAATCCTATAAGAGGTGATTATAAGAATGGAATTTATTGAATTGAATGAATTTATTATCAAGTTATCCTAAAGAAAACCCAAATGTCAAAACTTTTAATGGGATTCCCCCAATAAACTATAGCTCCCACTTTCTATGGGTCAATAGATACTCCTGCCTCAAATATGGTGTGACCCAAGAAGTGAACCTTATCAATCCTAAATTATAATGTGATGAGTTTAGAAAACCACTATTTATCTCTGAGATTATTCACAATGATTTCAAGACATATGGGAAGGTCATGTAGAGTGTGAGGATACACTAATACATCCTCCATGACGGCTACCACAAATGAATCTTGATATGGGTGAAAACATTAATTCATTTGATACATGAAGACTACATGTGAATTCATGAGAATGAACGACATGACCGAATACTCATACAATCCATATCTACTATGGAATGGTATACAAGGTTTGTTTTATGAACATGGTGATAGTTCAACCTCAAATTAATCTTTGAGAAAACATAATCACCACATAGATGGTAAAAGAGGTTTTCTAAACAATTCAATGGATACCGATTATTAAATATCATCTAATTAAACTGATAGTAATCCTTAAAAATCTTAAGGATACTATCTTCCTTATTATGTAAAAGGATTATTGGGCCCAATTGTGAATTATTGGTTCATTGAAATCCCTTAGATTCCATTTCCTAAAACTACTAATGGTGTTCCTAAAACTCTGTTGGTTTTATCCTATAAGGGGAAATTGACACCAGTGATGCTTTGTGTACTATACCAATAGTGTATTAGACTTCTCTTATAGTTGGTAACCTAGAAAATTCATTAGGGAAGAAGTCCCTAAAATGGTCCACAATTGGAGGGAGTTCAGCCTTACTTATTCCATGATCATCCAAATAAGGTCTAGCTATATGTGTTGTCACTATACTCATCCCAAAATTATCTGGTCCATCTCGACTCTCATGAACATCACATTCACCCTTGTAAACATAAATACCTCCCTTGGGAGAAGATAAAGACACCCTCCAACAATAGTGACCAATGTGAGCATGCTAAGATAGTAATCAATCTAAATCTATAATAATTTCAAATCATATAATGCTGAGGAGAATAAGGTTCTATGTGAATCAATTTCTTCCTATCTCTAGGGGAATTCCTTACATTAACGAACACTCTCTGATTGGATTCTTAACAATGTTCCAAGATTCCTGAATCTTGAGAAGTACACTATTTATAGTCTCATAAATTACATAATTATTATAGATATAAAACAATGTAAAGATACATTGTCAATTAATAAAGATACCAATGTATAGGTTACAAGAATTTTTCCTGAAACTGTTGAAGGCCTGAGACTTTTCTCTATAGGGGATAGATGCACTGCATAGATATATCCAGATTAGTAGAATTGAGATACTAACAAAATAACTTTGGTAGGTCCTAACTACGATAATTTTATATTTATACCCTTTCTACATCGGCCATGAACACCTGCACAAACTATTCAAATAGTGGTAGAACAGCTCCCGTCCTAAGATGGAGCTGCTAGTCATGTTTCGGAATGTGGAGATATTGTAGATCCATTCACACTAGGAACTGGAGGGAAAGTTTGAAAGGAAAACAAAAGGATCCCAATATTTCCACAAGATCAACACACAACTGGTTCATTCATATACTATGTCTTATTATGACCTACCCTACCAAATTGGTGAAACACCACATAACTATCAACGTGTGCCATGTAGATGGTTCTTCCCTTACAAGAATAATCAAAGTGTTGTTTCTTGATGCTAGATGAACTTCCATAGCCCACGCCAACAGTTTCACTCAGGTTTATATCGGTGATAAGTTTCTAGTTCCCTATCATGGAAATTGTGGTCAACCAAAAAAAAGTAACTTACCATCAAATGGAATATGTAATCCCATCATCAAACAGTATTATTCTCATTATCTCATATCAAGTAATTGTCAGTGTGAATCAGTAAATCTCTATGAAATGAGCTGGATACTCCCTCATAGATATAGAAACATGATGTAGGTTTATAAATTCTCTATCACATTATGCACTTGGTGTTTGTGGAAGAATTATTCAATGAAGTTTTTCTAAACATTTTCATTGACTTTACCCTAGTAATGATCTTCCTGGGTGATCACATCCCACTAATGATTGGTTGAATCAGAAAGGATATAATTCATCAGATTAAATATCCCCTATGGATGCATTTCTAAATTCTATAAGATGGATAGCTTGGAATCTATCCATGATACATCTTCTTTAGAACCACAATCCACTATGAAATTGGGAGGATCTTGACAAAGAAATTACTGTGTCAACTCTTCCATAGTGGAGGCAGATCCAAATCTCCTGATTCAAATTAGATAAATCATTGGAGGCTCTACAAGAATTACAAATAATTAATTATATTATGAATATAAGTATATTTTTATAGGTGGAATAATAAGTGGAAATATAGATGACTCATATCCCACCATCTTCATAGCATGATCATCACCACCCTCCTGGAAAATGAATCAAGGATGCCATTGCGATTTAACTCAAAAATTTCTATAATCACACTTCAAAATAAACATTTTAAATAGTTTAGATATCATTATCTCATAAGGGAAATTTATGTATCCTTATCATAAATAAATGTACACCCCTATATCTAATTTTATATCCAGGGAAAGGTGATAATAATGATCATAAATTCCACAAGATGATCCACCTACTACCAACTCTTATGGTCACATTTTAGTTGAGGACACACATAACTGGGAATAGGTCCCATTATAGGGAGTGAAAATTCTAATTTATAGATAAAAAACCCTTTATGTTTCAATTTGAATCCCATTTAAAGGAAAATATTTTATTTAATAATTTAAATTATTTTCTGTTCAAACATATTTATATGTATATATGTATCATGGTTTGGTATGATAGGTTAATATTCACAATTTATAAATGAAAATAATCTTTATAAATTATAATTAGCAAGTCAAATAACTACGGCCCAACCCTTACATCCAGTAACATGATGTATAGGTCGTATAACATGATATGATTAAATGAATCACCATTCCAAATTTATAAAATCACATCCTTCAAAAATCATAATTTTAATTCATGTAATCAAAATCAACAAAAAATTCTTCCCATGTGACTGGTGCTATATGGAAAAAACATTCCATAATTGGATAATTAATATCTAACCATAAATATATTTGAAAAATACTATTTAGGGTGATGGGAAAAATTTTATTAATTAAATTAATATTTTTATATAGGAAATGTTAGCACATTTTAATATGTAATAGTCAAGGAATTAGTAATATAAAATAGGCAATGTATAATGTAATATAAACATGGCATGGAATATATATGACATGTGAATTTCTATGGGGTTTACTATGATGCATGATTAATATCCATTTTCGATACTACGAAAAATAAAATGGAAACCCAAATAAGGAATAGAAATAAAAACAACAGAAATAATTTTCATCAACCAATGGTGATATAAGTATATCAATAATTAGTGAAAACCATGATAGTAATTTTTACATTCGATGAAATTTGTATTGTCCCTAATTGTGGGAAAACTACCCCCCAGTGTAATATCATTTCCAAATTCTGATACATTCATTGTCTCCTATCTAATAACCCAAATAGTGAGATAATGGCAAAAATGGCTGTATTTTCATTTGTAGCATCCTGATCCCAATTAACTCATAATTTACAAAACCAAATTTCACATATGGACTCAACCATGAATCCTCATATTCTAGAGGTTGTCGACTAGTAGTGATGGTCTTTCATAGTATAGTGGGGGAAACTATACCTTTTATAGTGTATCATAGTGGAATAATAATAAATAAATAGCAGATTCATAAAATAATAAAATTGTAATAAATAATCATACAATATAAATGAACATGTAGATGTAGAATTAATATCATATATGAAATAATGTAATGTTGGTAATCTAAAAAAAATGGGAATACATGGAAGCACAAAAGGAGTCATGTACAACATGATATAAAAAAATGAAAAAAGACAAAAAACTATATCCACTAGAATCACGAGTATAAGGTCAGTCCCCTTCTACTATACTCCATCCTAGTATAGTATATTATTTATCCATGTCTAGATTCTTCCCATTATCCCTACCATCATTCATAAAATATGTTCTGGTACCAAATGTTTTCCCGAACAGACTGTTGGATACACTAAGTAGGGGGCCAAAATTAGTTTCTAGAATAATATAGTATGAGCATACAAAATGAGCAGTGTGCAGGTAATAAATAATAATTATATTGAATAATATAAAACACAATGGTCTGCGTTCTTCATGGGATACCCAACCGACACTACATACTTCATCTATTCCCAAATGTCTCTGAATAGACGTCAGCCTATAAATATTTGTATATATCAATATATATAATATATATATATATATATCATATATGTGTGATCATATCTACGTATATATGTAGATATGTAATTTTTTTAGGACCCAAGGAGTATACTAAAAGAACCCATGAAAATTATAAGTGGTTTCGTAATCCTAACAACCTTTGTTCATATGAATGAACATTTACTAGAATTTTTACTATAAAAATCATATAATGAATCTATAAACATTATTTTACATCCTAGGTAAATAGTAATATTTTATTAATTGGAATCCAAAACTCATCCAAGGTGTTCTCTAAAAAGGACCCAAATATCTCTCTAGGAGCACTATAAAAACCCATCGTGATAGGAGTCTATCCAAAACATTTTTGCATGAGGAACCTAGTTATCACTCTCAAGATGGTGACAATATATAATCCCTTATGTTCAATATTGTTATACCACATAAGGAACCATGTATCTCTCATGTCATTATACAGAAGCAGTTACCATTGAGCCCATAAAAGGTAATCAACTAGGGAACCAAGTATCTCTCAAAGGTAGCATAATGGAATCCTAATGGTTATATCATCTATTGAATTCTATTAAATATTCCATTAATCACCCCATTAGTAATGCAATATAGTTATGAAATTCTTATTTTTGTTCTAAATGGGCCCATAAATGGTATTTTGAAATGAAACACTTGTATCCTCCACGAAATGGTATAAGGGAAATGTATTTTCTAGTATTTAACCCATACCATTTAAAGATGTACCTTAATTAATTTTTTCCAATTAATTTAATCAGAATATCCATATTTATAAACAACAATATAGAAAGGCCAATGTACATGGTCTACCATTTTTTCTTTGGTTTAATTCAGATTGTGTTTTATTCCCAAAGTCCAACTCAATAAAAATTTATTGGTGGTAAAACATAATTAATGGAATATCCCTTACAATAATTTAGTAAGGGAACACCTTGTGGGGTGAATAACAATGAGTTGAAAATCCCATAACATTGATTTTGGACTACTAGGGCTACATTATACATGGAAATATCAATTCAATTAATTAATTTTACATTTTTTCATCCCAAAGACATCCTAGCACAAAGAAAACAAAACATAATATAAACATCAATACATTAAAGAATAATTTACGATATGACTGATATTGTTATTTTCATTATTTTTCTTCAATTTGGGATGAAATGAGAGATATTGATGAAATTAAAAAAAAATTACATGGGAATAGGGCATATTTTCATTCCATGAAATATCATTCAAGAGGGTGATATAGATGATGGAGATAATGAAGCGGAATGAATATATTACTGATATGCTTCAAACAAGAATGATGGTGGAAGGATTAGACACCATATGAAGGTGTTAGATAATATCCTACCTTTGAGGAAGAGGTAGAGCTCAATGTGGTTTAGGAGGTGTTTCATGTGAAATTGTAGGAAAATGGAGGGACGTAGGTAAAAATAAAGTATTGTAACATCAAACTTTCACACACTATTAAGAGTTACATGGTATGGATCCACATTTATCTGATCCATGTGGCACAACTAGTTATGTGTCAATAAGTGTGTAGTCATAGGCATGTGTTTTGACAAACTGTGAAACCCACTTTAGTATGATACAACAATCTACATGACCTTTTGTCCTAAGAAGAATGGTTTAAACTAACATTTCACCCCTCAAATGTTCACTGCAGCACCCCACACATTTGAGTTAAATTGTTATAACTTACCATGTGTGAACCATGAAGCTCTGTCTACCATTCAAAAATATAGATATTTGATCTCCCAAATATGCCAATACACCCAAATATGGAACCTTGTACTATTTAGAAAACATCAATTTTAAAATAAATATGTTTGAATAGAAATTTAAAGCATTTGTTCCACTTGAACAAACTAGGACATTACAGTGTAAACCTGGAAACCTAGAGCATCACCTAGATCCCATAATTCTAGGAATAATTAGTCATACACTAACTAATAGGGTTTTACTATATTATTATGGAAAAATTCTCTATTTCTTAATGCATAGTGGTCTTCTCGAGACATTAGTCATTCCTATAATGGTAATATTGAAGGTTGGATCTTGATCTCACCAAGAATATAAGGCTTTTAAACCATCATTATTTTTATTTTAACCAATAAATTATTGTTAACAATCAACTTTATTAAGTTAGATGTGGGTCCCAAAACATTGTTAATAAGCTCCTTAATTATTCTAAATCATACACCCATATCCATAAGAATAAATTTACATTTTATAATAATAATATAAAATAGACTGATCTATCATATTCAGTATTCAGGTAGAACTGAATTCTAATATAATAGAGAGGAATGGTTTGGTACTACATGTCCTTGTAACTATTCTATAAAATTATTTGATGGTTCCACATCCCCTATCAGAACCTTTTTTTATGATTAACTAAGTAGAGTGAAAAATATTTTATCTGATAAATAAATTTTTATTTATATTGAGTCTGAAGGGTAGGATGAATGCCCAAACCCATCTTGTCATGTCACTATACATAGTGGATATGATGGTTAATATATTATTTGGGGGATACATTTTTTCATCACTATTGATTCACATCACTCTTTTACTAAGGTATTAACATGATCAGGGAACCCTAATCTGGGTCCCCTACAAGTCTTATCTCAAGGTTGGAGCCCATCTCTTAGAGGAAGAATTCCCCAAGGACATTCAATCTAATACATTAGGACCATCATAGCCTTAATGAAATTTTTTAATTGTTCATTGGGTCATAAAAGACCACCCAAGACCAACTATACTAGTTCTTGACGACTACCTTATTAAATATGGCAATGAATCACCAAATTCCAGTCTTAAATGGTCTCACTATCCCATTACAAATTTTAGGAATCCCCATCTTGGTATATTTTAGTTAAAGGAAATGGTCTAGGATAAGATTACAGCCTATGAAAACCAATGAGTTGTGCAAGTTCCCAAGGAACTGAAGTGAACCATGACACTTTTCTATAGATAAATGATAATTCAATTGAATTATTTCAGTTAGTTTAATAAATTTATTTATGAGTCTTAATTAACCCACTTTGGAAATAAATATAATTAAGGATCCCTACCACCACTTTAAGGATATGTGAAAATCACATAACACATAGACACACAAAAATTTACATAAAGGGAATGTTTGATAGACCACTTACCAAATACACAGCTTTCATGTAACATCTAAGGACTGACAGCAGCTTGCAAGTCCCATCAAAGACATACTAGGATATACCCCACAACCAAAAAACCAGAATTAATTAAAAAAACCAAAATTTAATTTATTAAATAATTTCAAAAAGTTATAAATGATTAAATTATTATATTGAAATAGAAATAATTCCCACAATTCTCATTGGTCAATCTCATCATGGAAGAACTTTGAAAAATGTACTGTCAGAAACATGAGGAAGAATTAGTACATTGAGTTAAGAAAATTCATAACCCATGGAATAAAAAATAATATATTAATTAATTTAATCAAAACAATATTCTAAAAAACACTGAAATAACATACCTAAATAAAATTTCACATCATGATGACTGCCAAACATCTTGGGACACCATATTCGAAGGTCTTGTCGAATCCCCATCATCAATTCCTAATTCTCATAGGATCCATTGAAATTAAAATTAAAATTTATAACCGAGGAAATAGAAATTAAAACTATAGGAGGAAAAAATGGAGAAGAGTATAGCTTGAAACAAACCTAGATTCAATGTTTAAATCTCCCAAAATCACAACACTCATAAATCAAGAAGGGTAGAGGGAGAGAACTGGTGTGAGGGCCACATGAGAAGAATAAATAAGGGACAATAAGTTTCCACCACTCTAAAAACATGAGGGGGTAAATAGAGAATGGCCCCCAAAAAATCATACACGCCACCTGGTATATATAGGCACTTGGTTTTGCCACATCTGGACCCCAATGGCTCACTAGTCGACCCCAATTGGATAATTGTTGGAACTACTAAACAATGTTCTATAGTAGCCTCCCATATTCTCGTGGGGATCCTTAAAACCCCTAGGATAATTATTGGGACCTATTCTATTTCCTAATAAACTCTCTTGATATGCCTCAAAACTCAATTCTGAATCCTAGAACTCAATATATCCCATAAAAAAGTTATAAAATTTGAATTCTTCATGAAATTAAAATTCTTGTCTATACAAAGGATAATAAACTGTTAGAAATATCATATTGGAAACCATTCTCTATAACCAAGGGAAAATGGAAACATAATGAATGATGATCATATATGATAAGTTTGGGTAAACATGAGATATATGAATCAATTATTATCTATTTATAAGATAAAAATAATGGTATATGAGATTTATAATGACTTATGATGTTATAAAATATACCGAAATAGATCATAAATCATGACTTATTGTATAAAGAGTTAATATTTCAAAATAAAAGTGTCATGCGAGTGATTTATCATCATTAATGAATCACGAAAAATTAAAACATAATTTAATTATAAGATAATTTCATTGGAATTATGGAATAATCATAATAATATAAATTCATTTAATTTTTCAAATACCACATTCAAATCCATCATCATGTAACAGACAAAGTCGCATAATAGATTCGGTACACTCCCAAACCTCATTATACCATCTTATAAGATATCATTCATTACCCAATAAATTTAGGTTATAAACGGACCAACCCATTACAAAATGTGAACTATACATATGTGTATCACAATTTCATAAGAATATTCATTGATTAATAACACCATAACCCATAGAAAATAAATGCATTTCATAAAATTTATGCATAACATAATCATTGGGCATCTAAAGAAATGATATAGTTTTTATGATTAGATTATATCCCTAGTGAATCATATAAAACTTCAAATGATGTTGACATTGATGAATAATACCATTATAATAACATTAAAAAATTTCTTATAAATCATGAGAAAACTAATTTTAATTTTATAAAATATTAAAAAAAATCCCATAAAGTTGAGAAAAGATATTTTCTTTGAAAATAACAATAGAAAATTTTAAATGGATCTTAAAATAAAAAAAATGATAATGATGGTGGTAAAATAAATTTTTATTCTATAAGTTAAAATAAATATTCCTTTCACATTTCAAAAAAATATAAATCAGTGTTTTAGAAAAACATTGTAAACATTAATTTTCAATAATATTAAAATAAAGTAAAATATCATTTATTAGTAATTTAAATAATAATTAGATCATATAACGGAATATTCATAAAATCATTTGAAATAACATGGACATGGAAGAAATGTTTAGAAATCAAAGAGGAAATAAGATTGAATTTTCTTAAAAAACATTTTCTCAGTAGTTTGAAATACCAAAGTGAGGAAAATAAAAGGAAAACATGAAAACACTAAAAATAAATAAAGGAGAATAAAATAGATGTGGATAAAAATATAGGGTTATAATAATTTCACCCAATAAAACATTAATATAGATAATCCCAAATATAAATGAGATTATAATATAAACCCTTTCCTTATGTCCTTACATTCTTCATATATATACTTAATGTCATGTAACATGAATTTATATTTATTATAAATAGATATAAACCCATATCTATACAATTATTTTAATATAATACCCTCTTATAATATATAATTACCCATTTATAACAATTCTTCCTTAAAATCAACATTCATAGTGTTAACTATTTTGTTTCACGTAAATGATTTGATTTTAGAGTTATAGTCCTTACACCTCATTCGGGTATAATGATATAAAAAAATTAATATTTTTATAATTATCAAATTTATTTATTAAAGTCACTTTTATATTTATTCGTATACTGTGGTTATGAAAATTTTATTACATCACATCCTAGAGATGGTAGTCCATACCTATGCATGAGTAATGATTTTATTTTTCAATAAATGGAATGGAAGAATTGAAAATGATATCATATATATATATATATATATAATCATAATAATAACATAGATATCATATATATTTGTTAAATACATCCATAGGAACATCAACACATTTTTAACATGAGAAAATACTCACATATCTATGAGGAGGTGGTAGAACACACAGACATATGATCGACATTATCATTTCACATATGATGAGAAAGAGGTCAAAATAGTTATAAAATTAATGTAACTTCATAAATGTATATTAAAGATACTCAGAATGGCTCAGAGCATGAGTAGAAGCCATGTTCCACAAAATATATTAAGAAAAAGGTAAAAATTAGGTGATTACACGACGTACAATAAGCTTGTACCAACAAGATAAAAAAGGGAAAATAACAATAAAATTTTAAATAAGTTCCTCAAATGTATCTATGAAAATCTATATGAATTCATGGAATACATACATAAAACCAGAGAAATAGCCACCCATGTCTGAGTCTTCAACGAAAGTAACATATAATGTCAGTATTCAGTCTATCTTAATCCCATCATGCAGGCATCCCATCTAGTGATATCAGAAAACCGAATTCAACATAGTGACCAAATTTCCAAATCAATATCAAAAGAAGCTTCTAGGTTCGTCCACACATGAATCTCAAAAATTCTTGAGAGCCCATGGCAGCCCTTGATTTCCAATAAATCATTGAAAAAACACGTCTTAAACATGTGACTACACCTTATTAGATAAACAGAACCTTTGAAATCCATACACAAAGAAGAATCAACAACCTTGAAAGAGAGAAAACAACACACACATCTAAAAAAGAATCACAAAAAGGTTCAAAAACTACTGCACATTTCCCAAGCAGTTAAAAAACCCCCCATTTGGCCTCAAATCATCCATACATAGAAAATACCAAGATTATAGCATGGTAAAATCCTTCACGTTGGCAGAGGTATCAAACAACATGAACTACTAAAGAACAATGGAAGCAACTCCAACTCAAGTATTCTTCATCCGTATAAGACAATCGAGAAACAGACCTCTATAGTGGCTTTTCTAAAAACCATATTGTCAAGATCAAGGGATAGTGTAGAATAGAGACTCACAAAGAACCATAGAAAACAAGAATAACATAGAAATAATGTTACCACACCGTTCTATAGCTGCTGAACAATGGAAGCAGCAAGAAGAAGCCTAGAAAATCTTACGAAATAGCTATTCCCAAAAAATTTGAAGATAATTAAAATAAAAGGTTTCGATAAGATCAAATTCTATGCTATCAAAAATTAAATCCCTTATATTGAGATTTTTATCAAAATATATTTCCTTGTAATGATATCTTCTAAAATAAAACCTTTCTTTTTTATCAATCCAGCGGTGTAATTTCTCATTGTAACCTTCCTCAATCACACGAGTGAAATTTATAAGCCTAATTATATCCTCAGTTTCTTCAATACAATTGTAGTTTTCGAGTTCATCTGATGAGAAGGATCCCCCCTCTTCAGAGGATACTAATGCAGATGTATTTCCAAAGACCATTGGTTATAGAGGGATGTTAATTTCTTCCATTCACACAAATGATGATCTAGTGAAAATAGTTCTTTCCAACATAGAGTAATCAATGAATTATAAATTATTCTTAGGATGTGGAGTGATAAAATCATCAGGATAAGTAATATGTTTCCTAACTTTTTTGGCACTCAAATGCATATAAGAATCCTTAATATGAACTGCATGCTCATAATCAGTATTCTTAGAATCACAAGAAATAGAGTGAGTCTCTTGTGAAATCACATGATATAGTGGAACGTCTCCTAAATAGTATATAATATGTTCTTAATTTTATACCACATCCACAAACCCAAAAAAAACATCAACTTGAGTGAACTGAGGCTGCACTGGGTAAGAATTCAAGACAGGAGAAGGCATAATTGGTGCCTTATCTTTTGTGGGTTCAGCTAGTTCAACAAGTGGACTTCTCTATTTATCAACCCGAACTGATTTTCCTTTACTCGGTGGAGGTTTTACAACATAACAATTATTCCTAGGGTCCTTCCCAGATCTACAATCTCCAAGGGAGTTTCCAAGATATAGGAAATTATAATAGTATCTAGGTAACATTTCATAAACCACTTCTTGAAAAACAAACATCAGCATTATTGATCCAAATAACTGAATATAGGTGTTTTGTAAGGTCAACCTCAACACACATGCACAATCAGTGGTCGTGTGAGATTTTGAGTAGTAGGATCCAACATAATGGGATGGTCGATAAGTTTAGAATAGGAAAGAAGTCAATTTTTTTGATGAAATGCCATAGCAGACCTGGGACCCCTAACCCGGCATGGACAATTGGGGATTCAGGACAAAAATCAAACGTATGAGACAATTTTATGACCCATATCGTGCAGCCCAAGAAATTCCAAAAACCCATACGATATGGGAATGGAAGTTATAAAAATATTTCTACAAGTCTTGGTGAATCTAGTTAGTCCAATTTTTTAGAATAAGTCAGTTGATGTTTTCCATATTATAAGTGATGTGGGTGTAAAACTTATAAATTCATAAAAAAATAAAATATAATAAAGTCATACTCTTGTATAAATAGTTTTAAAAAAACTAAAATTATAAGATAATATAACTTTTTTATTTTAAATACCTTCACTAAATCACTTTTCTCCTATTTTTATAGATATTTCATTCATTATCTATAATTTGACCCCTTATCAAACCTTTTTACCCTTTACCATGGTCAAAAAGCTTCAACATAGTAAATATAAATTACGATGAAAATGAATAGAACTCATTAAAAAATATAGACCACCTAGTTTGAAATAATAAAAATAATTTACCATATTAAAATTTTATATGTTTATTAAATTTATTTTAAAATAAGCACGCCAAATGCAAAGAATGTAGTTTTTAGAAAAATTAATATTTAAAAATATAATTGAATTTTATACAATTAAATTACTTGTAAAAACCATTAAATGAATTTCAAAATATGTTTTGGAATATCTTACATACATATTTCATTAAAAACATTTAGTAATAGTGATTAATTTAATTTATTATGATAACAATACATTACCGCATAAAGTGGGGTTTTAGGGAAAAAACACTCTTTACATTCAAATGCTATTATTTTAATTTATAACAAATTGATAACCATTTAATTAATTTTATACATGTGTATAAAATAATTTTTTATTATTTTAAAATTATTAATTAATATATTAATAAAACAGATATGACAAAAATAATTTCCATAAAAAAATATTTCAACACAGTTTTGTAGCATGAATAGTATTTCCTAAGTGAATTAGAAAATATTTTAAACAATTATATTTCATTTAAATACCATATAATGTGCTTGATTATTTAATATATAATTGTAATTCACATAATTTTGTGGATTTTTTAAAGATAATTTTTCGATAACATTAATTTATTAAAGTTAAATATATTCTAAAATATCATGGTGTTATACTCTACCCCTTTAGAATATTTCCCATAAAATTATATCACTATGATTCAATAAATTGAGGAAACGTTTTCCTCATCACATTCTAAAGTTCCAAATATTCTTCCAAGAATTATTGATTCACCCATAGAACCTTAAAAATGTGGTTTTTTTATTCCATAGAAAATTATCTTTATGACACAATATTTTTTCTAATTTCACCTCATAAGAAAGATATTGATTCAATGGTATGAATGGTGATTTTATCACTTATGAGTGATTTGGTAAGTAATTTATCCAAAGAAGATATATAAAACACCTCATGAACATAGCAGAGGTATAGAAGAAGGGATAATTTATAATATACTATCTTTATGTGGCCAAGAATCTCATAGGGAATGATATATATAGGTCTTATCCTTTCTTTATTTCCAAATCTCATTCCTATTTTACATGGATATATTTATAGGAAAACATTATCACCATATTTGAACTCGAAGTCCCATTTGTGGATATCGACATTACTCTTCTAACAACTCTATGCTACCTTGATTGTGTTTTTTAATCTTCAAAACCTTATATTTCAATTCTTTCTCTAGTTTAGGTCCAATGATATTTTACTCCAAAATTAAACCCATGATGTTGGAGTCTTTCACTTATTTCCAAAGAGGTATTCATAAGGATCCTTCTAAATTATCAACTGAAATATATTGTTTTAGGAAAATTTGACTAATGTGATGTGTTTATCCCAAAATCCATTGAAATCCATAGATAAAACTCTCAATATATCTTTTAGGTTTTTAATTTAACTCTTATACAGGAAATCTAAGGGGAGGATGATATATAGTTATAAATGTCAAATCCATATCCAAAATTTTCTAAATAAATCTACATAACTTCAAGGAAAGCCTCTGATCTCAATCAGATAAAAATAAGAGTGTCACACCATGAAACATTACAAATTCTATAACATATATCCTAGAAAGCATATCAAGAGAGAAAAACACTATAATATTATTGAAATATTCTAATTTCATATGGTGACATACGACAAACAAAGTATAATTAATCCCTTTATTTGTATTGGGAAGTCCAACAAAAAAAATCCATTGTGATTATTTCCTATTTCTTCTCATGTATGGGTAATAGTTTTAACATCTCATATACTTATGCCTCCGGACATTAACATACTAACTTAATAGGACCCAAGAAACATACTCCATAATATATCCATTCATATTGTCAATTTTAAAAAACTATTTAACGTATCTATACTTGTTTGTACTTCCATAATGAATAGAGAAGGATGAAATATGATATTATTTAAAAAAATCCTTCTTCAATATTGGTATCAATATGACATAAACCCTATTCCTGAATATGATCATTCCATCCTGGTCAAGGATGATCTCTAGAATTTCTCCTTTACTTGCGATTTCATGGTCTATATTATATAATTTCTCAATTATTTGATCTATTCCAATACTCATAATGGAAAAACACGCATATTCCATCTGAATCATAGTGTCATCAACCTTATTATCATTCTTGATATTGTAATGTATTGAGTAGGGATAATATTTAATTTGTTTCGACCAAATTCTTTTGCACATATTCAATTATTTTTCTGTGAATATTTACAAAAATATTTTATGATTGGTATATATTTCAAACTATTCACCATAAATACAATGCATATATATGTTTAAAGAAAGAATTATAGTCTCCAGTTAAAAATAACGAGTTAGAAAAAATTTCCCATAAACCATCATTTAGTTAGATGTATATGCTACAATCTTGTCATTTTCTATGAAAAAACATCCCAATGCCATTTTTATGCATCACTATATATCAAAAAACATTCTACACTATATGGTTCTATGAGCACATGTTCAAATAATATACTTCTCTTCGGTTCCTTGATATTCCATTTATATTCATATATCTAAACAAACATGTCTCTATAGAGAAACATTATTCTTATGCATATAAATATATTATATCTAACATAAATATACATTAATAAAAAATGATTGAAAATTCACAATATCTTTGGAAGAATCTATATGTAAAATATCAGTATAAAGGTAATGAATCATTAATTTAATCACTATAATGATATCCCAAATCTGTTTTAGCATCTAAAAAACATGGGATAACTTGATGAAATCATAGATAAAATGGTTTTGTTAGAAAAACCTAATAAGGGAATAAACATGACAATTAAAAATCACATTTGAGTCAAAGGTACAACATGATATCAAAAAAGAGAATGCTCAAGAGTAATCACATGAGGGAATAACATAAATAACATGGTATCACATGATCATGGAAACATAGGGAATGTGGAATAAAAAAAACATGACATAATAATAAGTCAATCATAATTATCAGGATGAGATCACATGGTGGAAAAATTCCCTTAATGGGTAATGTTTACTCCCTCATCTCATACACAATGTATCTTGAGAAAAATGCATTACCCATTGCATTGAGGTGATGTTTTGGTGATCCCATCATATCAATTTTTTGATTATGTGTTCCAAAAAAGGAAATAAATCACAGGTAATAAACAAAATAATTACCCTTAGAAGGAAAATGGGTTACATAATCTTTCCTCATATCAAAATCAAAAGTTATTTCATAAAGAGTTTGTTTTTAAATTGATTATACAGAATGTATTAACCCATTAAATATTGGGGTAATAAGCATTATATATAAGTTAGATACATATATACTTAATTTATAATCTTTCCATAAATTTAATGTGATTTATAAGGACTATACTTGTTTGTCACGTATGTTATTTATCATCTTGAATAATAAATTTATATTAAATATTTAATTGATTAAGAACATTTTACAGTTTTATAATTCATTTCATTTTATTTAATATCATGTTAAATTAAATTACTGTTTAATTTAGGTTAATGTCTTATATTTTTATGATATTCATCTCATTTGTAAGAAGTAACTTTAGTTGATGTTTTCACACTTATCATTTGGTTTTAACTAATATTAACCCATTTTAATCATTACTACTATTCCAATGTTTTTTTAATCATTATGGGGAATGATATTGTCTATAAAAGGATATAAGGCCCATAAATGGACCATAGTTGATATTTTAAAACGTATCTAAACCATTTGGCCTATTATAGGATTTTAAATAATTTTAAGTCATTTAATAAAATATTATTTATCATATAATAACATTAATGTAATTTTTGGACCAATTAAAATTTCCTAACACTGAAAAAAACTGGAAAATAAAGGAATTAGAATTTAATAATTTCACACATCTCAAATAGGTTATATTTATCTATAATATTCATAAACCATAATACTTTTTTTCAAATTGTTTTACTTTTAAAAATTTTAAAATCATTTATTTTATTTTTCTATTAATTAATTAAATGATGTGTTAGTGTTTCAAAAAAAATATAGAAATTATTTCATCATAAAAATTATAAATAAATAAACATGATAAAAATATATTTATATATTTGGTTAATATGTATTACTGAATATAAGTTATTTTTATTTTTTTCATAAAATATTATAAATATTAAAAATGAGAAAGTTGTATTTTAGTATTCATCATTTTTTAAAAAATTATAATGAAATAAAATCAATGCAATTTGACACCAGGTGCCCATATATATGTTACATGGATAAAATGTTTTGAAATCCACTCATCCAATAGGGTAAAGGATAGTATTGGGGTCAATTTTTAATCCTTTTCAAATTATTTTAAACCATAATTAGCTAATTTACCATTATCATCATGATAATTATATATACCAAATGGCCAGAAGGCCTTCATTTTTTATTTATTTTTGATAAAACTTCTTTCAAGTGATGACGGGGAACCCTTATAAGGCCCAAAGGCTTAGAGATAATTACATGACTCGTAGGTCTTAGAGAAAATCACCCAGACAATACAACATGGAAATGGTCCTCCCCATCATATGTCATGATGATCATGACTCCACCTTTATAGATATTATTGGATATTTATCCTATAAATAGTTGCATAGGACCGATATCAATGGAAAAGATGTATCCTCTCAGTCTTCCAATTCTGTTTAGCTCTTCTCCAGTGAATGTGACTGCTCAGAATCCTCACATGGAGCCTTGTCCATTGTAGTCTGACTAGTATGTCCTCATAATCTTGTGTCTTGAAGGCCTTGGGGGGGCCCTAAAACCATAAGGTGTCTTGAAGGCCTTGAGAGACATCTGGTTCGAACGCCATGAGTGGCCCGAAGGCCTTACAGGACCCGAGACCCAAACCTGCGGCCCGGAGGACCCTATGGATGAATAGTTCCAGCTCCTACAACACCAAACAGTTCCTCCTATAGTACTGCTACAGCGCACGCTACAGAACCTGCTACAGTGATTCTATAATTCTACTTCAGTCCCCATAAATATTTCTGCACCTCTATTTTATATCGGGTCTATTGGATGGACTTATCGACTCCTCACCAATCGGGTTGTGGCTCATGTGCACAGTTATAATTAAAAGTTGGGGTTGAAGCCTACTTTTATTATGAAATAAAAAAAATTATATCTGGGTATATTGATCCCATTACATTGCACATAGTACCAAGTCCATGTGGCCATTGAACGTGGCACAAATGCCTAGTGTAGTGTCATGCCAACATCATCATGCCTACGTCATGTCTACATACCCACCTACCCACGTCATAATGACTACAAATAATAAGACACAATAAAAAATTGATAGCACAAAATTAAAAATATGAAATAAATTTTTGAGTTTTATTTTCACAAAATTAGTGGAATTTAATTTATAATTAGACTCTTGAGATGATACCAAAAATGGTTTTCTAGAAAAATGCAATTTTAAGTCCAAAAATGATCTTATAAAAAATTATTGTATAAAGGTTATTCGAATGAAATTAATTAAATTACATAATAATACTATTTTTTTATAAATATTATATTCATAATATTTCATCTAAATTAATTAATTTATTGAAAACAAATTTTAGTTTTACCAAAAGTGTCATTTTTCACTATTCACTAAATATTCTCCCTTTTTGAAAATATCCTATCAGTTTACCCAAATATAAAATAGATATTATAAGGTAAAACATTATATAATCATTTCTCAAAATTAATAAAATTAATAAATGTTTTATAAAATAATTATAATATTCCCTCACCAAAACAAATAAAATTAATTTTAAAGATAACATATTTTAAAATAATAAAATTACTTTACAAAATAATTAAGTGATTTTTAATTAAACATGTTTCTATAACAAATAGGATATCTATATATATTTCATAAAGAATTTAATTTTATTCATGAACATTAATTTAACAACTATGTTATAACAGTTATATTTTAATAATAATATTTTATTGTTCGTTTTGGTTCACTATTGTGTGTCATATACGCTACTGAACAGAGATTTCAATTTAAAAAAACTGGGTGTTTCATAATTCTACAATTAAAAAATATCTATGTCATAAGTTTTTATTTCATACTAAAGTGAAAATAGATTAGGGTATTTCTATTTCATGGCTTCCTCTAGTTATCATGTTGCTTTTTCATATTTATGTTCAATATATATTACGTTGACTATGTGAGATTTCTTTTTTTATATGTTTATCTCTATAGTCCTATATAATCACCAACTTATCCTTACAAGAGATATCATTTTTCAGTTTTACTGCCTCTGAAATCATAATATTTGAGGGATATGTTATATAATTCCTCAATAGAGATATATAGAATATTTGATGTACATGATTAATTCATGGTGGGAGTGCTAGTAGATATGTTGTAGCTCTGATGTGATCAAGAATCTAAAATAGGATTCTATTCCTAAGACTTTTCTTTCTATTTTGTTCAAAATCAATTGACTCTCTTCCATAGAGATATGTAGCGAAACACATTATCCCCATCCTCAAACCCTTTGTATCATCAATGATTTCTATCTTAGCTATTCTATAGACTCTGAGAAACCACGATTCATTGCTTCAAGGTCCGGACCTTTTATAATATTTATTCAACTATTTCATGTCCCATCTTCTAATATCTACAAAATTAGTCCCAACCCACATGTGTTCTATATATATCCCCATAAATTGCTTCATAAGGATCAATTTTAATTCTTGAGTGAGATCAATTATTGTATAATATTTTGACTAAAGGAAGATGTTTTTCTGATCATAAATTGAAGTTAATCATTCATTCTCTTAACATAGCATCCATTTTCTGAATTGTTCACTCATAATGGACATATTGTGTGGGTGGTAATCTTTATTGATTTTCAACATTGTGTTTAGATAATGTTGGTGAAACTTCTGGTATATAAAATAAAATCTCAAATCATAGTCAGATATAACTAATAGTGGTGTTTCATATAGACTTTCCGACTCCATGATGTATATCACTAAAATATGATAAAGTAAGAAGTATTATCGATTTTAATGTTAGAGAAGTATTTTTATGATGATCCACCAATACCCATATGGAATTATTTCTTCCTGGTGTCTTTGGAAGACCAGTGAATAATGTTATGTTGAGGTTTTCGCATTTCAATGTAGGTTTGGGTAATGGTTTCATCTTCCCTTTAGATGTTTTATTTTTACCATTTACTTGATGACATGCGAAAAACATTGATCTATGTTTTCAAATCTCCTTCTTCATATTTTCCCACCAATATTTAACACAAAATACTCTTTACATCTTTGGTATCCGTGTGTAGACGGAGAAGGTCGATCTATGTTCTTTATTCAATAGTTCTTTCCTTATCTCTAGATTTGATAGTATATAATGTCATGACTTGAATCTTACAACTCCTTCATAAAAATTTACCTCCAATGATTTACCTTTTATTATAGATTCCACTATCTTTCTAATTTCCACATCATTTCTTTGAGACTCTTTTATCTTATCAAGAATGGATATTTGATAAATCATTTGAGAATGTGTTTATAATGTTCATTACCTTATGATTATCCCTTTAATACTTTTTCATGTCTAAGAAGATTATATCCTTACCAGTTCTCATCGTTGAAACACTTTTAGATCCATTCTATTTAGGGAATTTTCTACACTATTTTCTTTTTTAAGATAGGAATATATTGAGCAGTCATATTGATTCATCATATCTAACCATATTAACTGCAGAAAATTATGATCCTTCTATGTGAATATATATTTGAGACTCTTATGATATGAATGCATTTGGATATAACCCTATAGAAGTAATGTGTCCAAATTTTCAATGAAAATATAACTATAATAATCTCCAGATCATGTGTTGGATAGTTTTGCTGGTTATATTTCAAGTACCTTTAGGTTAAGGCTGTCAGATTTTCATTTTTCATAAGTATGAAACTCAATACATTTTTTAATGATCTCTATATGCTGAAAATAGGCTCCCCACTAGATTATAACTTCTGGGCTAGTCTAGTGATAAGACTCTTTATCAAGTCCTTAAATATCTATTCACATTCACTAGTCCAAACAAATTTACCCCTTATAAGCAAACATATTTATCGAGTATAAAAATCAATATAATATTTTCACAATTAAATAGAAATATACAACATAAACTAGAAAACTATGTATATTTATTACTAATGTTGATTGGGGACACATCCCAATTTCTATATTCCTATGAATTTTTATAAATATCACTTTTTCTTGTGATAACATTCCCCAGTAATGATGCCTCCTTCATCCAGAACTCAACTTAATTTTAAATTCCATATATTTCATCCTTTCAAAAATTCATTAAATTTGTATTATAATGATCCTCATAGTCTTCTTTTATTTTGAATAATTTCATAATATCATCTATAAATGTTACAACACAATTGTTGAGGTACTATTTGAATACAGTATTCATTATCAGTATTAATATTTGTTGAGATTTAGTGGGTAAAAACCGAAACTATAAGAATTCATAGTGTCCATTCCTTATTTGAAAGGTAGTTTTGGGAATATTTTCCTTCTTCACCATTAATTGATTATATCTAGACTAATGGTTCACCTTAATTAAATACTAGGCCACACATTGTTGATCAAATAATACCTCTATCTATAGAAGGTGATACTTTTTATTTTTCATGATTTTTTTTAGTTTGTGATAATAAAAATAGAGGAACATTGACCCATCATAATTCTAGATGAATAGGACTGGTGCACCCTATTGTCAATAAATAAAGTGTATATAACCCCTTCCTGGTTCTCTTGTAACTTCTTCTTCCTTTCATCCAAATCAATTTTGGATATTCTGTAAGGATTATTAGATATTGGTTGAGATCCAATTTTAAGTTTGATTTGGAAGTAAGCATCTTAATTAGGAGTAATATTAGGAAACTAAATAGGGAAGCCATCTGTAACACCATTAACATTTTATTAAATAGTTTTTCTCATATCATTGATATCTTTTGTTATATACAACCATGGGCCTAAACAAATCATGAAATGTTTTTACTTAAATATCATAACTATAATGTAATCATTAAAATTTGAAGGTTTGAAGAGGATTATCTACAATAAAATTAATATATATATATATATAAGGTTCCTACTCATTATAAATGTATTAATAAATTCTTAGGAAATAAATATATCAATTTTTAGTAAAGTATTTTTTTTAAAAAAAATTCTTCAATAATGTGTTTTATGAATTTTTTTAGAAAATGATATATATAATTTATATAATTTTTTTAAAATTTATTTTATAAAATTATATCATTTTTGTTACTATCATATCAAAATTATCATACAATGGAATTTAGATATTTTCATAGAAATTTTATTTTTCCAAGAATATTGAAAATTAATGATTACTATTTAAAAATATATCATTCAATGTAAATAGAAATTAAAAACTAATTTTATATTATTATTTAATATTATTATTTCATTTTTATTAAACATAATCCAATAATAGTCATTGTATTTATTTTTATACTTGAATTTTGTAAAGAACCATTTCTATACTTAAAAAGAAATTTTTCTTAAAATTATTTTTCATCACGATTTGTGCATTTATTTAAAATTTCATTTCATCCATTTATAGGTTTCTATTTTTATAAAATTTATTCCATACTTTTAATTAGGATATTTAAATTTGGTCCATTGGACTCTTTTATTTTTTATCAATGTGAATAGTAACTACGGTCAAATTTATCACCCTAGTAAAGGATAAATCAGGTAAATCTTGGATAAAACTATGATATAATACCATAATTTTTTATATTAATTCTTCACAGATGAATTTAATATTACCATTATATCATTTGATTTTATGTTTAATTTTTTAGTAGACACTATTCCATGAAAATGACCAATATAATCTTTAAATAAAAGAAATATGAAAAAATAAATTTTCTTATTTTTAAATTTATATTAAGGTGCCACATAAAGAAAAAATATTGTTATGAATGGAAATAAATTTACATTTTGTGAATAATATAATTATATTCACGATGGTAATTTATTTATAACATTTAGTGATTAAATGATTACCTTAAATGTATGTGGAACTATATTACAATATTTAATCAATTAACAGAAAAAATAAAATAAATGATTTTAAAATATTAAAAGTAATATAATTTGAGGGATTTATAGTGGACCAATTATTTTGGTAAATATATAAAATTATTTATGTTTAATATGATTATATTCTAATTCAATCATTGTCTTTATATATTTGAAGACAATTTAAATGAATACTATCAAAATTTTCATTAATGATATTTTATTAAATAATTTAAAAATAAAAAAATGAAATTGAAAAAAGGTTAAAAATATATTGTTGAAAATTACATCCATTTTCCATTGTAATCCATTTTCACCTTATATGTAATATTATAACTCTTTAAGAGTGAAAAATGAATTACCACGATTAATGTTAAAATAAATTAACAAATGGGTTAAACCAAAATATATGGTTTAGAATATGAAATAAACCAATCCAAATTTAATTTTTATTGATATATAAAACTTATAATACATAATATTCAAATATATGTCCATTTTGAGTCTTTGTTTCTTGATAATGACTTTATTATATTTTATTCTTTTAAGAAATTCCAAATGCGACTTGCAACTCAATTATAAATGGATACCACTCCTTTATTTTCTTCACATTACATTTATCCTTCTTGTTTCACCATCACCGAAAACAATAAAATCTAAAATTCGTTATCCATATTCTAGAGGTTCTTTTCTTCCAAAATTTTCAACCCAATGGTCCTTAATAGGAGATATAAAGGAGTTTTTTAAATGAAGAGGTAATAAACTTAACTAAAACATTATTTTTTCCATATTTAACATCCAAAAAATATATTATATTATTCATTACAAAAAAAATTAATTATCATAAATATACTAGAATTTTAATATTATTATTAAACCATTTTTATTCACCATGTTTCCAAAAAATATATACAAAAACTATCATTTGTGTATACTTACATCTTAGCATTTCCACATAGCGATATGATTAATTTCTCCATTAATTCCTTCAATTGATGGTTATTATGATGGATTTAAAATTTATATATGATACCTATAAAATAATTATCCATATAGATTTATAAAATCATATATAACTTCTCACATTCCAATCAGTTATAAAACAATAATGTCACTTTTCTATATGTGTGGACTACCACTTCCACAAAGCGAAGTGACTTGTTTTTCATTTACATTTTACTTGGATGTTAAAAAGTATATATAAAGTTAATATAAATGATTTATATAATAGAATAATAATTATTTAATGGTGACTAATTATTATCCTTCAATTTGTTCCATCGTTCCAAAAGTGACAAAAACGTTTATGCATATGTATGACGTACAGTCTCTTTGATCATTGTCATTCATTTTTCTGACATTATATTTTCTGAATGATTCTAAATAACATTATAATGCATATTTCTGTTATTTATGTCATTTTTAATTTTATTTATATGATTCTTCCTATAATGTCCAAGAATTCCATAGAATTTTTTTTTCAAATTTTAATGGGATTATTATGAGACCAGGATCTAAGACATCCCCTAATTCTTTGACCTAGAGTGTTCAGAATATATATTCGAACTTTTTTTAATGTTTATTAATTAATCATGTGATTGGGTTTTTCTATATTTTGAACCGGTGATCAGATCAAAAATATGAGGGCACTGTTGAACTTATAATGGTGGGATTTTCCTAGAAAGGACTTAACATCGACAAACATGTGTCAACTGAAAAGGTTATTTTTCATGTTTTTGGGAGAAAAAGATAAATAAAATAAACTAATTTTTTTTTATGTTTTGTATTTTAATTCAAAATCATTGAATTATAATGTATTACCAACCAGGGGTAACTGAAACATTGTTTCGTGAATGGAACAACATGATGACAATGTGTTACACTAGTATCAAAAGGTTGATTCACACCCCTTAGTGGTATAACAACGATCCATCATTAATGTGGTATAGAAGATTTTTATGAGCCTTTGGAGAATCTCCACTGATGAATGACGAATGTCAAACGGTGAATGACGATCACCAATGAAGACAGATCAATGAATTAGAAAATTGGATTTAGATCAAACATGGACAAATTAATGAATGATGTTAAGATCAAACGTGGGCGTATGATGACAACAAGGAGACGTTCTTCATCAATGAAAGTACTAAATCTAGGTAGGGTTTGTTATTTAATAACATTCTTTCATCATTCATGGTTTTAAATGATAATCATGGATCAACCCACAAACAACTTCACCTATATATCATCATTATTTTGGGAGTGTCTTTATTGGGATTGACTCTGGGAGATGAATTTGTGTTTCAATAACTCTAATGGGAAAATATTACAGCCATAACCAAAAAAAGTTGAAGTTAATTCCTTTAATATTATTCACTTTTATAGCTTCTCTCCTCATGACTCCGTGTGGACACGACATGATGTTAGTGTGACTACAATGGAATCAGTTGGAACAAACTTGGGTGTGAGCCATCATTACTCGAGTGCATTATAGTGGAAGGGGTTTCAATGGACATTTCAGCCCCATACAGAGAAGTAGGAAACCCAACGGTTCCAGGAAACCCAATGGTTCGAAGAATGGACAACTAGAGCGTGTCTGGTGGTCCGCGAAATGTTCGTTCGGGTTGTGGGATCTGATGGTAGTGTCATGCGGTGGTGTTGGAAGTGTGTTAGACGGAGGGATGGAACACCGCAGTGGAGCTGGCAGCGGAGGCCGCTCAGCAGCCACATGTAGGAAGTAATGGCCCCATGTAACAGAATTAAATGGAACCAAAACAAAGAGATGGGTCTTTTTTGATGAACTTTTCTAAATGAGAGGACCTGTTGATAAAATTATAGGTACTAGCTAGCACCGCCTGGTGCAAAATGGATGCGGCATAGAGGTGTCCGGTCTGGAGGAGCCTACCCACTCAAAGGCGGGAAAGGATCTTCCTGGTGGGTCAGGCTAGACCCTCAGCCTAGTGGTCCAGGCCCATTGGGCCTGGTCGTACATGGGTCAGGTCAGTTTGCTCTAACCGGGTCGGACCGAACCATGATGCAATCAACCTCAATTTCCTTAAAACAGATGTAAATTCTAAACAAAGAATCCATTTTATGAGCTGTCTATGGTGTTAGGACCCTTGGGACGAGAAAATCCTTTTGGGATACTCTAAGTAATTTTTTGAGAATGTTATAGAAAATCCTATTTGGATTGAAGATTATGATATCTCGGTGTAGGAAGACTTTGGGATGAATCGAGGTGATTCTTATGATGATATGTCAAGACGGTTACTCCCTTGAGGACTCAAGGTTCAGGAACTCCTTATACAACTTCTTTGGTAGAGATGGAACTCCTTGAGTTTTGGGTGTGGGTTTGTTTTCCTTTGAGTGGTTTTCTCTAACTGTATTTCTCCCCTGTAGGATTAGGGCACTGGTTCTCAGTGATGTTCATGAAGGAAGAGTCGGTACTACCCTGTCGTGCCAGGGAGTGATTCATCTATCATTGTGGTTGTTACTCCCCTAATTTAATAGGGTGTGGGTGCCCCATAATTAAAAAAATATATAGTCAATACACTCCTTCTGGGTATGGGGAAGTACCTATATTGTAGGATTTAGTACTCCCCTATCGTTCTTGGGTGTGGGTACCCCTTAAACAAAGCTACGACAGAGTCGGTGCTCCCCTATCATGCCATCTAATGGGTCTTCTAGTCTGGGGTTGATACTCTAATAATGTACTATAGTGTGGGTCCCCCATATAGAACACACTGTCAGAGTCGGTATTCCCCTATATTACAACGGTGTGGGTCCTCTAGTAGCTGAGTGGTACTCCCCTACCGGGTGGGTGTGGGTCCTCGATATACAATGTTATACTCCCCTGATGATTCAGGGTGTGCGTTCTTGATGGGTAGTACTCCCACGTCAGAACCAGGGTGCGGGTCCACACATATGGATTCATACTCCACTATCTTTGAGTAGCGACTGGTAGTGGATCCTCCATTGAATTTTGAGCCCCCTCGACTACAGGACACAGTTACGAGGAGTGGCCCTCCCAATTTGAAGAGATCAATACCAAGGTAGAAGTTAGTGCTCCCTCGACTGATAGAGGCACATGACACACATTACAGGTTTTACTGAGGTATCACAAATTATTCTATAGTAGTTCTCCCTCAAACATTCACATTGGAGAGTGGTGAGGCTCTTCACTTGGGTTTCATTATCTTTCCATCGGGCGCAAGGTTGTGACAACTCGACCTCGAGTTGAGGTCACTCGAGTAGAAACTAGTAGAAAATTCTTGATAGAGAATTATCTATTAGAAATGACATTCAGGATGGTACGATTTCAAAAAGATACAGTGTATCTCTCGGATGGGTGCCATCAGATATAGCTGAGATCATGGAGTGTGATCTTTTAGTTTGCGTGTTATGACTTGAGATTTCAATCAAAATCCTGAAGCTGTCTGTGAGGTTAGAACCACATGATTTCTTAGTGTATAAGAAATCTATATATGGATGTTCATGGTATATGTATGGGAATATACCTGAGTAAATCTAACTGTGAATTCCTTTATGTATTTATCTTGTGATTTACCATTGTAGTTTAAGAGTTACCTACTAAGTATCATTTTAATCACTCATGCATGGGATTTTCCCACATGTGTTGTGTCTTATAAAGATGACCAACACTTTGATGGATTCTAGGGAGGAAAAGGACCTTGTGGTGATCAGTGAGATCAAACAGAATGACTGCACTTATATACCTTCAGGCAGCCACACTTCACCTACCCTTTAGGTAGGCTTCCCGTCAGACGAGCTTCAGGGAAATGGAGTATTACTTTTGTTATTTTCTTATTTTAGTGGGGTTTTATATTGGATCGGGGTGCCACTATTTAAATAACATTTTTTTAACTCTGGTATTGTTATAATATATGGATTTCATGCATGGTTTTCTTGGATTTTACTTTTTAGTACCATTGGTTGGGATTTGTGTGTGTGTGTACAGGTACTTCGAAAATGCCTCCTATTTGAAGGATAATGCCTTCAGTGAAATCATCATCCCCTAACCTTTAGGAGTTCGGCTTGGGGTTGGTGCGGAATGGGCCCCCGGGGATAGGTCATGATAGTACCATTATTAAATTACAAGGACCAAAACCACAAAACTCAAGCATACATGAAAAATGAACTAGATATCACCCGAAACAGTGATTTTGGAAAAGAATTGTCAGTAAATGGATGAAAAAAGTTATAAGTAAATAAAATATGCTATGATATATATTACTATTGTTATAATATATATATATATAATTGATATATATTTATTTTATATTAGGTTTCAACGTGTAAAATGAATATGGACCTAAAGTCATGGATTTTTGTATCACTTTTATATATGTGGGACATATGCCATATTCACCATTTTTTATGTGTTGAATAAACTATCAATTAATTAATTATTTTATAATTAATATTTAATTATATTGGATTTACATATCTATATAATTTTATTTCCTTTATTTGGGTTATGATTCAAATGTTACCAATGTGGTAAGGTTTTATGTCAAAATATCATTGATTATACAGATTGAATATGGTTGTGTTTCTCATGTAGAAATATTGTGATCTATCATCCATGAAATTCATGAATTTATTATCCAATATTAATTTGACCTCTAATTTTTCCCACCTTATATACTCAATATAATACAAAATTATCTTTCTTTAAAACCTGGCCTCATTTCTCTCTTTGGTCGAAAATCCTTTCTCTTTCATATCCATGTTTTCAAATAATGTTTTCAAGATTGTTTTTATTATTCTCCAATTATTGTTAAAATATAATTTTACCTAAATTTGAATTTTTTAAAAAAATTTAAAAGAAATATTAGGTCTATTTTTAAACTAGGTACTTTTTTACTGGTAAAAAATGTGAAATGAATGTTTTCTTTTAACTCATATGGATTGAATGGAATTTCTCACAATCATTACCACTCAATTATTCATTGATTCTCGTAAATTTTTTGTGTTCCTTTTCATATAATATTTCTTCCATAATATTTTTGTAAAATTTTTAAATTTTCAAGTATTTATTTAAAAATTAAAATATTATTTTTCTTAATAAATATTCCAATGATATTTTTAATAAATTTTTCATCCATTTTAACATCTGTTGATGTTACTAATTTTTTACTAGGGTTATGATCCAATGATACCACACCTATTTTTCATATGGTTTATTATGGAAATATTCTCTCTAAATCCCTTTAATTTCATATAGGTTAATATTTGATGAAATTCTTATTAATCACATTTCCATTAAAAGGTTTCGATATGATAACTATTTTATGATTATTTGAAACACATATATTTGATTTTCATATGTAATGGGTGGGAACAAAATTATAAATCTCTCCAACTTTTTCGCTAATTATAAATAAATCTTGTGGTAAGTATGATAGATTTGAACCTTATTTATTATTAATAATTTCATGTAGGCATCAAATTTTTATATCCATAATATTAATCGTGTACCTAGATTTCATGTCCATAATATTTTTCATGGTCTTAGCTTTCATGTCCATGGGATTTTTCATGGACCATGTTTTCATGCCTGTATGTTTATTCATGGAACTCAATTTAATGTATATGAGATTATTCCTAGAACTAGTTCTATGTCGATAAGTTTATGTTATGGCCTTATTTCATGACCATCACTTAATGAGTGTACTTGTTTCTATTTAATCATGTTTCAAAAGTAAAATTCTTATGAGTACTCCAAAAACTCATGTTTTATGAAAATATTTTGATATAAGGCTCTTCTTCTTTGATAGATTTATGATTCATGTCATATGAAATTCCCTTATTTATGTCATGACTCTTAATTATTATCTATAACATGTATTTTATGAATTTCAATTTTTAGGATCATGTTCTCATAACCTTATACTCATGTTATATACAAGCCATCATTAGTGACTCCATTTTATCCTCATAATGTATATGATCTAACCATTTTCTTATCTTTAACTTTCCCTAGTTTATGAAAAAATAGAAATTATACGTCTAATAAGAGTTCAATTTATAATGAACATAATGGAATTCTCTTATGAACCCTTTTTTATGTGTCCAATATTCCAAAGGTACTGGACTGATATGATTCTAGTGTGGATCATTGTGAAATGTAATGAATATTAATCTACTAATGTTTGATATATATTTTAGAAAATTATGGGATGCTATAACAATTGTATAATTCCTCACAATAGGAATGTATTCAAGAATGATCATATTCTTTGTCTCAGTCATTTGTTAAAATATTCTATCTCCTCCAATGGCCCGAAGGCCTCTATTTTTTAATAAATTTTGATAATCCACCTTTCACAGGGATAAATTATGGAGAAGTGGGGTATCTATCCCCATACCTCTCGCATGCTAAGCAAGAACTCTACCATCTGAGCTACATCCCCAATTATAAATATGATATTTTATAATGCAATAATATACAAGAATAAGTAGAATATTTCAAGGGTGATTTATTGTCCTCCTTACATTTTTGTATAATCAACGAATGACATAAAATCATAGTAGTGTTCAACCTCTATTTTAATTTGATAAATGAATTATATAATAATAACCAATAAATTTCAAATATATCAAAAAAATATACAAAAATAAGAAAGATGATATTTTCTGGAAGATTCAGTCCAAAAATGTTAAATGGTGTGATATTATATGCATGGGATGAAAAAATTTCACTATTTTTTGTTCTCATATATTGCTAATTCTCATTGTTTTGAGATGGTGTTGGAATAATTATACTAAAATTAAATGATATGAAAGAATTTATACAACCAGAATCAAGAAGTTTGTTCCCTATTCTTGACTGAATATCTGGAGTACCATTTACCATATAATTATTGATATCCACTACATCACTAGTGATAACATATGCCTTTCCTTTATTCTTATTACATGAATATTTTTTTCATTGATTTTATCTGAAAATCATTGTCTTCGTGCATTGTTTTCATAGTGCACTTATTCCTCACACTTGAAACATTGTAACATAGGATTATTATTGATATAAACCTTCTATTCCTCTATCAGATTAGTGGGATTCCTTATATACTTTAAAAAATTAATTAGCATTAATCCCCACATTAATATATTTAAAAAATATCTTGGTTCCCTAGAGATAGTTTCTAAGGTGATTCTTCCCATAATATTAGTGCATTGGATGTTAATTTATATTTCCTCCATGAGATTTTTTATCCCCTCAATGAAAACTACATTTTATCAATTTTATTTCCACTCTTGTGAGACCACTGAGACTCACTGATCTATATCTAATATTTGAGGGAGCAATAGAAAATCTCATCATAACTATTAATATAGAAACCTTGTTATTTTTATTACATTTATACATGATTTAATTAAATAAAGTTACATATAATACAACCTGAAAGATCAATAAGTCTAGTTTCATTCGGAATTAGGTACATTTCATTACATCTTTAAACATTAAAAGTCAACATCTTTATTGGAAACATATTTTACATGATCGAGCTTAAAATTGAATGGGATATCCTCAGGAAAATACATATCAAAGGGGTGAGATATAAAGAACAATATAGGATTAAATGTGTCATAAAATAAAGATAAAATACATGTCCTTCAAGGCATATCAATGAGGAAAAAAGGAACATGAATCATAAATCATGATATAACATGGTACTTATAACATTGAAATGTAGAAACAACTTAAAACACCGCATCATATTTGAAGGATAATCTACCAAGACATCATAGTGGACAATGTCCCATAATTAAATCATGTAAAACCTTGTACCAACTTTATGTATGTTGATACTAAACATTACCCAATGCATTGGAGCGCTGTATAATTTTGGGCAGACCCATCTCATTCATTTCATTCTCATGCTTATGTATTCCACGTAGATCATAAAATAAGGATTCATTAATTATCATAATTTATTCCAAGATTACGTGATGTAGAATAAATAATATTTTATGTCCTAAATAAAAAATAATATGTTCAAAAAAGTGAATGCCCTTAATAGGTAATGGGTATGGTATTCGTTACACACTTGTTTTGGAATGCAAATTCACTGTGCAATTTCAACAACCTAATGACCTGATATAAGAATTCTTATAAATGGTTGATGATATTGAAAGGATTATCTCATTATATATAAATTAAATGGATAGTAACAGGGTCATAAAAATTTATATCCCATCATAACTAATTTTTAAATATAATGCATATCAAAATAATGAAACTTGAATACATTGGAAAAATGGAATAACTCTTATGAAAATTTTGATGTGGTTACTGGTATAAATTGGAGAGATTAATGAGGGAGAAATTTTTTTATCATTAATTCAAAAAAATAAAGGGCGATATGGTGGGTGTTTTAAAACATAACCCATATTATTTGGTTGAAAATTAATGTGTGTAAAAATATAAGTAAACAAGGATTAAAAAAGAGAAATAAAGAACTCATACTTGATTTTGTGACTTAAATCATGTGAAAAGGTCTTTCATGAGAGCATGAGGATCCTTGAGATGATTATAGATAGGGGTACATAGTAAAAATGTTCTCAAATTAATTTTTAGAGAAGATAAGTGAGAGCTTGGGTTCGATTATATAGGAAATGAGAGGGGAATTCTTTAATATTTCACAAACCTAGGTTTTGGAATCAATATAAATAAAAATTAAAAACCAAAAACCTTATCATAGGTTTTTAAAATGGTTTTTTCCTAGTAGGGGAGTTTTTATAAAATTTCATACGAAAAGTTTTGAATATATTAAAATATTACCCTTGGTTATGTGGATTTTAGTCACACTATAAAAGAAATTAATTTAAAATCATAAAAAATATTTTACATTTTGGAGGATTCATAAAGGAATTAAAAAAATAATAAAATTATCTAAATGTAACATTATTTTAATAGGAAATCATATATTGGGCCAATAATACCCATTATAGTATTTTGTTTACACCATTTTGGGTTCATTGTGATGTCACAATAGACACTTTATATTTATACAGTATTTAATTATTAACTGAATATTTGACTCTCATAAAAATATGAAAATTTCACCATTAGAGAATTTTGAAATTATTATTCCCAATATAAAATTAATTTTATCTAAATAATTTTATAAATATTTGAATTTTAATTTTTAAAATAACATACGACGTGTAATGTAAAATGGTGCATTTTTTAAAATAATAGATTTTTTGAGCCCATATAAAAATTAAATTTCTGTAAAAAACATCACTACCATTTATAATTAATAATAAATACATAATAATAAAATTTAAAAAAAAATTAAATTTCTTTATGAAATCTATTAATTCTTCAAAATAAACTACTTAATTGACATTGACTATTACCCGAAAATACAATTTCTGTTTATTTGAATCAAAAACCAAAATCATTTAAAATAAATAATTAAAATGAAAATGTATAGGTTATTATATAATATAAATATTCACATTACTAAGGACTTGATATATATCTATTTATTACACTAGTGTACACCCTATGATTTAGGTGTGCATTAGTGAGATTATCATTTGTTCATTCAACGAACATTGTTTGGTTCGTCATCTTGATGAGCATGAAATTATCTCATAATTGATTTTTCTCATGATTAAGTCCATGGATGTCAAAATGGGATTTGTCAAGAGAAAATCCTAGTGATGATATCTTCTTTAGAATATTTGATAAATGGACATCATAGGGTATAATTCTACTGATTGAGTTTGTCACTTCCTTTGTCTGATTCAATTGGATTTGATGACGCCCTATATTTATACTAATAATTTGATCACTGGTCAATAGATGTATTAACAATATTAAACATTCATAATGTATTTTACATTGAAAAACATAAATCCATGGATATGTGTGGGCTTTATATAACCATTTTACAAAATAATACGTTTAATTATATTAAAAGGGAAATTTCATTTATAACAGTGTGGTTCACTACATTCTTCCCCCCTTAAGAAATTCCACCCACAAAATTTTCATTTCCCACATTAAAATATAATAGG
Organism: Viscum album; assembly: GCA_963277665.1. Lineage (NCBI taxonomy): Eukaryota > Viridiplantae > Streptophyta > Magnoliopsida > Santalales > Viscaceae > Viscum > Viscum album. The sequence goes on from OY728119.1 coordinate 567,150,580, forward strand.
GTAACTCTATTTCATAACCTCCTCTAGTTCCCACATTTCTTCCTCAAATATGTTGTTTCTCTAGAACACTCTTAGAAGGTGGATTGTCTTATTCCGTTTAAATTTTCCTCTCATATATAAGATCTTCAATATTTTCTCCACAAAATAGAGGTCATAATCTAATTGTACCACCTATGGATTTAGTTCATGTGAGGGTTATAGTATGTACTTTTCAATATGGATACATGGAATACATCATGTACTCGATATAGGTTATGTTTTAGTTCTATTCAGTATGCCACTATTCTACTGCGATCAAGGATATGAAAGGGGTTGATGTATCTTGGACTAATAATTCCATTCTTCCAAAATATCATCACTTTATGCGATGGAGACATACTAAGAAATACCATGTATCCAACATCAATCTCTAGGTCTCATTAATGATTTTAATCATAGATTTTCTGTTGACTCTATGCAGACTAGATGTGTTTTTAAATGGTTTTAACTTTCTCCTCCATTTCCTTAACCATTTCGAGAACTAGCAGTTTTCATTTTATAACTTCATCCCATCATGCAGGTGATCTTCACCTCATCCCATAAAGTATTTCATAGGGATACATTTGGATGCTTTAGTGTAAACAGCTGTTATCATATAACGCAACCCTTGGAAGTTGTTTATCTCTTCATACTTTTAGGTCTATTTAGAATGATCTCAACATGTCCCCAAGTGTATGGAATGTTCACTCAGATTAGATATCAGTATGTGGGTCAGAGGATATACTGAAGTTTAACTCATTATTTAGATCACATTGGAGACTCTTCCAGAACCTTGAAGTGAATCTTTGATCTCGATCAGATACAATCAATAGTGGTACACCATGTATACTCACCGCTTATCTGATGTATATCGATTCAAGTTTATCCAATGAGAAATACTCTCAAATCACAATTAAGTGAGAAATATTTTTATGAAGATCCATCACAAACCAGATAACATTGTTCAATCTAGATGTCTTATGAGGCCTGGGGAAAAATCCATTGTAATTTTTTCTCATTTCCATGTAGTTGTAGGTAATGGTTTAATAATAAACTTATATTTCTTCCTTCCCACCTTCACTTTCTGACATACATTATATCGTGATGTATATTCTTAGATAACCTTGTATATATTGTCCCACCAATAATGTTCTTAGAGATCTCGATACATATTTGTGCTTCCAAGACGGATAGAGAAGGTTTAGCTATGTGCATCATACAACAGATTCTTATTTAACTCAGGATTTGATAGTATGCATAGCCTTCACCAAAATCATAAAACATCTTCTTCATTAACATTGATCTCCTAGGATTCCCTATTTCTAATAGTCTCCATTTTCTTCTAAATTCACACATCTTATCTTTGAGAATACTTTAACTTCTCTAGAAGATATGGTTGAGATATCATTTGTGAAAGGATTGATGATGTTCCTTCCTTTATGATTCCCATTTACATACTCATCATGCCTAAGAAGATCAGATCTATCTAAATTATCATCAATGAATGAGTTGCTTCATTCATTCTTCATAGAGCATCTCTCACTTTATTCTCATTACATGGATGGTAGTTAATCTAGTGGTCATATTATTTTACCACCTCTAACCATATACATTGGTGAATAGTCAACACCTTCTATGTGAATATATAAATGATGATTTTGTGATTAATATATATTTCACACTTCTCCTCAATGAGGTAATGTCGCCAAATTTTCAATGCTAACATCTCTGTACCCACCTCTAGATCATCTGTTGGATAGTTCCTCTCATGAACATTCAACTTCTGTGAAACATATCCAATGAATTTTTCATTTTCAATCAATACATATCCTAGACCCGTCTTCAGAGCATCACTGAATACCATTAGAAGATCTCCACCAGTGGGTAGTATGAGCACGATTACTGTGAAATGAATCATCTTAAAATCCTTGAATCTCTCTTCGTATTAATTATTCTATTAAAAAATTACTCCCTTCTGAATAATCTTGGTTAGAGGGTTTCAAAATTGAGAGAAATTTCTCACAAATCGGCAATAATACCTAGATAATCAAAGGAAACTACGAATATCTATCACATATGATGGCCTCAATCATCCTTCAATTGCCTCTATCATTGAGGGGTCTATAGATATCCCATTTCTTATATTTATATTCCTAAATAAAGATACTTACTTAAATAAGATCTCTCATTTTTTATACATGGAATAAATATTTTTGTTTTAGAAGGTCTTCAACAGAGTATTTAAATGCTCCTCATACTCCATACATTTTGAGTATATTAAAATATAATCAATAAAGACTACCATAAAGTTTTTGTGTAAATATCTAAAGACTCTATTCATCATGTGTATGAATATACCTAGAGAGTTTGTGAGTCCTAAAGTCATTAAAATGAATTCAAAGTGGTCGTTCTATGTATAAAAATTAGTATTGGGGATATCCTCATTCTTCACCCTAACATGGTAATATCCTGACCACAGGTCCACCTTGGAAATGTATTTTGTACCATGATTCTAATCAAAATATTCACCAGTAAGTGGTAGAGGATACATTTTTATTGTGATCTTGTTGAGGCAACGATAATTAGTGAAAATTTTCATGGACCCATCCTTGTTCTTAACAAATTTGATAGGTACACCGCAAGGTGAAGCACATGGGTACCTGAAACCATTATCCGGATTCTCATATAGTTTTTTATTCATCTCTACCATTTCATCAACATCCATTTTATATGTATTATTGGATAATTGAAATGCCCCAGGAATAAGTTTTATTGAAAATTTTCCCTCTCATCTAAGAGGAAGACTGTGTTATTCCTTGGGAATCACATTAGTATATTACGTCACAATGGGAATGTATTAAAGGATTATTCATTCCTTAGACTCAATAATTTGATCTAGATATGGTTTCTCCTTGGGAAATAATATCCATGCTTGTGATAATGATGAAAAATAAGATCCATCTGTCTCCTTGCATTTTCATAGAATCCATGGATTATTAGCAAGATGGAGAGTTATTTTCATCTGGTTGAAATTTATGTTGGATCTATATAGGGAATTACAATCCATGCAAAGAATTGTATCAAATTCTTCCAAAGGTAGTATTATGAGGTTCATTGGTAAATTCATCCCACAAATTTTTGATAATGGAGAATTTGTATACTTAGGATGAAATAATTTACCCACATTCCTTTTTCGCCGTTAACTCCAATTCCACGAATTGTGATGGTGATTTAATTTTCCTATTAAACTATCGTGATATGTTGGAATTCATAAAACTAGAATACAAAAAATAAATTTTCTCTTTTTAAATGAATAACCAGAATACCTAGAACCACTTTGTTTTTGGGGTTCACATCATTAGTTTTGATGAATAAATCTCTCCATTTCTACCATGGAAGTTTTTTGTTTCCTCTGAAAACCCTTGGCTTAGTGAATTGTATTGAGAAATTATGTGCTTCCTAATAGTTGTAGTAAGGAACAATGCACTGAGTTTTTAATAGATCATTCCTTACCTTCATCGTAGTAGTTGGTTTCTCATACCAACATTCCATGGCTAGGTTCCATTCCCTCATAAAACTAATGTATTTATGTTTCCCTTTCTGGAAATATCTAGGTTCTTCTTTCTACACCCTTGGAATATACGATCATGAAATTTCTTGGCCCCATTATATCTATCAATCAAACCGCCAAAATTTGAATACACCTTCCACTTCATATACTCATGATACTCTTGAGATTATATGATCTCTATTTCAATTTTGAGGGAACATGAAACAATTTCCACATATCTATTAATGTGATGTATCACCAGGGCTTTTTCTAGGATTGGGTTTTCCCCCATAGAAGAAATCAACCTTGCATTCCCGAGTAACGACAATCATGGAGCCATATCGTGCAATCATTTCGATGTTTTCATCAAACTATCTGATGGATTTGAAATTTTTTTCTTGAGGGAAATTAAAACCCTTTCAATATTAATTCAGAGGGTAGGGGAGAGTATTTATCAAAAAAAATTATGGAAATCCTTCCATCCCATCACATTTATCTTTTCGTGAGGATTCAAATTTTTAATCAATATCCACTATTGGTTTGCTTCACCCTCCATATGATAAGAATCCTATAGAACCTTATCTTAATCAATGAATTGATGGATGTAGAATATATTTTCAATGGATTTTATCCATTTTTCTACGATTGAGGGATCAGATGATCCGTTTAAAGTAAGAGAACTTTGTCTCATGATGTTCTTGATTACAGCTTGTTATTTATTAGGTGGTTTTGGACATTCGTATTGATCTATGATTATATTAAAAACATGAGTTAACTGAGGGAGTATCATGAACAAAAATTATTCATATTCCCATCGGCTTGGGCATCTCATTAGGGGATTCATTACATTGATCTTCACATCAGATTTTAGCTTCATTCCTCCTATTAATTGACATTGTCTAGAAGAAATGGAAAATTTGGAGTAAGTATATTTAATTCTCAAACACATCAAGTGGAATCCAATGAAATTAAATGGATAACGTATATATTATATATATTTTCTTACCTTATGAATTTCTAGGCTTCAATCAAGGTTATCCATTATATATTTTCAAATGTATATTCTTATGGGATTTTTTACCTTCATAATGGTTAGTACTATGTTTATGAATATACCAAAGAATATCCCTAGGGAGTTTCAAGCCAGTATTGAAGAAATCCCCATTCTGGATCACCAGTTCCCATTCAGGTCTTTATTAATGTGGTTTTTTTCGAGTTTTCCCCTGAGATACATATGCACTAGAGCCACATCAACAAGTTCTTATCCATACAAGTATGTACTTAATGATAAACCACTTACTATACAGTCACATAAATTTAAGGATGTTTTTCTTATACTTAGTCTTATCCTTATGGACTTCACTAGATTATTATAATAATAATTCCAAAATAACTAAGCTCTTATTAGATACCAACTATAGAAACCCCATTATTTTTAATAGATTGATACATGATTTGATTACATAAAATTACACTTAACACAACCTAAAAGATCGATATGTCTAGTGTATTTGGGAATTATGTGCATTGATTTAAAACTTTAATGATTAAAAAATAAAATATTTATTGAAAACATAATTAACATCCTCAAGCTTAAAACTACATGGGATACCCTGAGGAAATTCATAATGGGTGGGATATAAATCCTAGAAAGTGAGTAGAATTTTCATAACATAAAGATAATAATATATATTAGGAAAGGAATATCAATGAGGAATAAAGAAACATAAATCATGGAATGTGGAAAAAAACATGTAACTCTTTATTAAAAAGGAATATGTTCATTAAAATTAACACCCTTGATAAAAAATGGGTACGGTATTCACTACGCACTTGATTTGGAATGGAAATTCATGGCACAATTTCGACGGCCTAACTGTGTGACATAAAAATTAATATAAAGGGTTGATGAGAGATAAATGTTTCTCATATCATATATAAATTAAATTCAAAGTAAGATTTGTAGATAAATACATGTTCCAGCATTAGAATTTCGGCAATATAATGCATAACATAATAAAAAAAGCTGAAGAAAGAGGGAAAATGTAATAACTCTTTAGAAAATTTTGTCACGGTAATGGGTGTAAATGGGAGGAATTAATGGGAGAGAAAGGGGTATATCATCATTAAAAAAATTATGGACAGTAGGGGGGAGATGGAATATCATACCCCATAATTTGTAAATGAAAATAAAAGGGTGTTACAATATAATGAACATTGAAAAAGGAAAAGAGGAACCCTTACTTGAGTGTGTGGCATCAAAATCTTGAAGAGGGGCATCTTGGGAGATTGGGGCACCTTATGATGATTATAGAGAGGAATGTAAAGATTAAGAACATGATTCAAGGATATTGTGTGTATAAAAGGGGGATTTTGGGTGGGTATATATTGGAAATGATAGGGGAATTCATTAATATTTCATAAACATTGGTTTTGGAATCCATATAATTAAATATTCTAAACCACAAACTTTCCCATGGGTTTTCCCCATGGTTTGTTTTCAAAGAGGGGTTTTTTTCAAAATTTAATTAGAAAAATGGCCGAATATATTAAAATATTATCCTTGGTTATGTGGACGTGAGATCACATTAGTAATGAAATAAATTTAAAATCAAAAAATATATTATAAATTTTGAAGGATTCATAATGGAATTATAAAAATAACAAAATTGTCAAAAAAAAATTATCATTATTTTAAAGGAAAAACATATATTGGTATGAAAATACCCATTATACTATTTATTACTTCATTTTGGGGTCATTATGGTATCATAAAACTCAAATTATATTTTTTACATAATTTAATTTTTAGTTGAGAATTCAACTATCTTGGAAAAGTATGAAAATTTTACCATTGGATAATTTTAATGTTCTGATTCCAAAAATAATATTCATTTTATCTAATTTATTATCTAAATGTGATAATTTTCACATTTAAAATAATAATACGAATTTATTGTAAAATTATGGTTTTTTTCAATTAATCGATTTGTTGAACCATTATAAAAATTACATTTAACTTAATAAATATTAGACAACCATTTATAATAAATAATCCTTAATTAATAATAAAATTTTATTTAAATCAAATTTATTTCAAATATCCATTATTTCATAAAAATAAACCCCTAAATTAAATTTGACTATTACCCAAATATACATTTTTTGTTTAATTGATTAAAAACCAAACTCATTTAAAGGAAACAATAAAAATTAAAATTTATACTTTATTATATAATATAAATATTCACAATATTAAGGTATTGATATATATCCCTTTATTAAACCAGTGTACACCCTATGTGTACCATGTGTGATGGTGAGATTATCATTGGGACATTTGGAAAACATGGTTTGGGGTGTGATTTTGATGGTATTAAAATTCCATCATAAACGTTTTCAGTCATGCTTACACTTTTAGATCTCATCATGGTCTTGGTTAAGGGAAAATATAACAGATTATATATCTCTAGGAAACACCGATAAATGGACATCATATGGCACGATTCTACTTGTTGAGGTTGTCATGTCCTTTTTCTGAGTCAATTAGATTTGTTAAATCCATATATCTATACTACTCATGTGACCAATGCTCATTACAAATATGAATCACGGTCAACATTTTTAAAGGGAATTTATATTAAAAAACATAAAACCAAGAATTTTCATGAATTTTATATAAAAATTTTAAAAAATAATACATTAAATTAAATCAAATGTAAAATTTCATTTATAAATGTTTTTGATGTTACAATCAAATTTATAAATTGATAAATATTTTCATATAATTGCCTTTAACACCCCAAATAAATAGTAGATGTTAATTTTAGTTTTGATGACAAATCTTGGGGCATAGTGTGAATTCTTTGTAAGGTTCGAATCATAAACTCTACTAAACGCATCTTCTATTTTATTCGGTATGAGGAACTCCCTATCTATTTTTTGATAGAGAGTTTGGTTGAAATATTTATTGAAAATATTTTCATGAATTATTGTTTTTCCACTGAATCAATATCAGAATTTTAATTTTTTTCTTCATCAGCGACCACTGTAGATCTGCTTCCCCCCTATTCAATAAATAGTGAGCAAAGCTTTCATGTTCTCTAAAAATTAGAGGACATAGAATATATTTTAAACGGAGTTAATACATTATTCTGTGATGAGTGGATAATAAGATATACTATAATATAAAGAGTGCATTTAACAAAAACTAATCTAGTATATGATTTCATTTATTAGGATAATGAAGGAGTTATGCACAATTAAAGTTATTATTTATAACTTTATATAATTGATCTAGTAACTCTATGATGTTATCAAATATCTCTATTATAAGGTCAGACATATCATTTGAGATATCAACACATTTCCAATAACATATTTTTTTTGGAATGTATTCTCTTATTTCCCACCATTAACTTAAAATAAAAAAATATGAGAATACATTAACCAAAAAAGCTAAAAAAAGAGAACTTATAAAATTGGAAGGGTTAACTGATAAATGATAAGTATACTTGAAGTTTTCAGTATCATTGTTTTTATATAGGATATCCATATTAATTTTTTCAATTAGATTTTATATCCTAACATTATATTCATATACTTCCTAATCGTTTATAAAGATATTTTTAATTTCCAAAGCTTAACCCCAGCAGTTTCAAACTAGGTGTACTAGAAGTCTTATTTTCAATGAACCAAGTGACGATTTATTCAAATACACATGCTACCTTTTTAGATTTATTACTCCCAATTATGACTCTACAAAATTCACATACCATTTTAGTACCTTGATAGGGAATTAATTTCTATCAATACACTTTCTCTATACTTCAAACAAATACTACAATATTTTTGTTCACATAGACTTATACCTAGTTTCTTACTAAAGTTTTCTATTCATAATACCCAAAACAATAGGCCATCCATTTATACCAACTATAGAAATCAAACCATTTTCACGTATTATTTCATTTTTCTAATTTAAATTTTCATTATTACAAAATAAGGATCGAAATGGCCTAGTATCATTAGAAGTGTAAAAAACCATATTTTTTCAATGGAAATTCCCTTATTATATTTATGTCATAAAATCACATGAAATCACACCATAATGAACTACTATGTGATAATTTACCACTAAACATAACTTTGTTACTTCTGTGTTTGGAATTTCGAAAATCTGGCACACACGGTTGTGTTCAAAATGTTTTTTTGGAGTCTAATAAAACAAAAAAATTGTTGAATAGTAACCTATCCTAACGAATAGTAACATTCCATTATGAATATTGATATAACATATTTAATATTAGCCTCACCTATGGAGAAATAATAATAATATTCAAGTTGGAATTATTATATACCTATATTTTAGAATGAGTTAATAAATGTTTTAAAACAGGCTTTGATATCAAATTATTATTTTAATTAAATTTTAAAATAATTATATATAGAAAATTATTTTTGAAAAATGGACTTCATTTTTAGATTCTACAAGTCGAAAAATAGTTAGGGTGAATTTTTTGGATTTTTCTGAAATACAAGAATTTTTTATGAATAGTAGAATCTGATAATTTGCAATAAATGGTAAATAATGGATTAATTGAGTAATCGATGATGCTCTGTAGATGTAAGACCAATTTTTTCGGGATCACATGATAATATAACTATTCTTGGTCATGTTTTACTTACTATTCCTTGTCTTGGTATGAAATAATAAATTAATGATTTTAATATCATGAAATCCCTCCTCTCCTCCACTATAAAAACCCCCCTTCACTCCCTCTTCTCTCCACTCCTATAAAACTCATAGACTTCTATAACTTCTACCCAAATCTCTCCCAAAGTTCCTCCCCCATGTCTAAAATCTCTCAACATCCTTCAAATACCAACACCTCTCCCCTTAAGATGTTCTCAATGGATGAAGTCTCAATAGGTAAATTCCTCTTCCCAAATTTCTTCTTTTCTTTTAAGTTCTTTTCTTCTTATTTATTTCTTCACCTACCATCACCATAATAGTATGATAAATCTAGTAACATAAATTTACTATAATATATTCAAGCTAGTGGTATATTTCATTATCTTCTCCCCTTTCCCCACCCTTTTATTTGAAATAAATGAAAGCTCCGTTTGAGATGTGATAATTTAGCACATTCAAGGACAATAGTTTATCAAAATCTATTTTTATTATTAATTATGGTCATGAAAACAATTGTGTTATGGTTCAAATAGATTATTAGATATGTAATATATGTCCTATTTTTTGTTATGTAATCCTTTTTTACAAATGGAATTAAGTTATAAATCAAAACACATTCTTTGTAATCAAACCCACCGAATAAAAAAACAGTTATCACTAAGATTATATATGTAATAATTCAACATCATTATAAGTAACCAAATCAAAATTAAAACCATGTAATATACGTTATACGAACCAAATAATGTAACTAAAATTTTGTACAACCACTTTCATCTTGCATATAATCCAATCTTGAATATAAGTGAATTGATATGTTAAAGTCAAGTAAACAAATGAGCCCGAACAATGAAATTGAACCTTATTTCTAATAAAAAATTATTTTAATGAACTAAAAAGGGTTATAATAAATCAATTAAATATTTAATAGGTTATGAAATTATTAATTAATAATCCTAATTTTCTTATTCAGGTCATTACAAACAAGTGGAGAACAATACCAGATTTGAGGTAAGGGATCCTCCCCTTTCACTCTTAATCAAGATTTTTCTCTATGATATGCCTTTTTGTGTAATACCTTGTAATGAGGTATGTTTATACACCTTCCCCATACCTCCCAATGATTTATATGTGATGAGAATCCCCTTATCTCTCATCAATCCCCCTAAGGTACACCCGACACTATGCGGGTAAAATCTGGCGGCATTATCTCCATGTGAAAAAATGTGTGATATATACTGATCACAAGAGTCTCAAATATATATTCACATAGAAAGATATTAATATGAACCAACTAATATGTATATATTTCATCAAGGATTATGGTTGCTCAATCCACTACCATCTCGGTAAGGAAAATAAGGTGGCATATGCTCTAAGTAGAAAGGATCCTGCATCTTTATCAATGATGAGAATTGAAAAGGATCCGATCTACTTAGATTTGAAAAGGATGGACAAGGGAATCCTTATGTTAGGATTATCATAAATCCTTTCTCAAATGATTTATTAACCATCCATCATGGAGAAAATAAAGGTTGCTCAAATAAAGGATTTGTAAATTCAGAAAAGTGTGGAAGCTGTTAAAAATGGGAAATCCTCCGATTTCAAAATTGACGAGTAAGGAGTTGTTAGATTTGGGACATGATTATTTGTACCATATGATCCGGAGATAAAGAAGGAACTATTTAATGATGCACATATCTCTACCTTCTCTATCCATAATGGGAATACCAAAATGTACAGTGATCTCCGAGAACACTTCGGGTGGGATAACATGAAGAAGGAGATTGGAGAATATATATCAAGGTGCTTGGTATGTCAACAAGTTAATGCTGAGCGACAAAGTTCCAAAAGTATGATTCAGCCATTGACTATACCCATGTGGAAATGGGAAAATGTTACTATGGACTTTTTCATGGGTCTCCCGAATACATCGAAGGGAAATAATGCGATATGTGTTGTGGTTGACTGACTCACCATGACATCTCATTTCATTGCTATTCGGGATGATCTCTCTATTGAACAACTTGAAATGATATATGTGAAGGATGTGGTGAGACTGCACGATGTTCCACTCTCAATTGTCTCTGACCATGATCCAAGGTTCACATCTAAATTCTAGAGTAGACTTCATCATTCATTGAGTACTAAATTAAATTTCAGTACAGCCTATCACCCCCAAACTTATGGCCAGTCTGAAAGAACTATTCAGACTCTTGAAGATATTCATTGAGCATACTATAAATAATTAAAAGGTGGATGGAATCAGAATCTCCCATTGGTTGAGTTATCATACAACAATAGATTCCACTCGAGTATTCAGATGGATCAATATGACGCTCTGTATAGAAAGCGATGTAGAACTCCAACCTGTTGGGATGAAGTTAGAGAAAGAAAGCTACTTGAACCGTACTAAAGAAATGTTTAATGATTCTAACACATTTATATGATTCCATGTTTATATGATCTCGTGCTTATACTAAATGATATTATAGGTTACATGATTTTGATAACATTATGTCATGTCTCCTAACTCATGTTCTTTAGATGTATCCTTATGTTAATTCCCTTGTTGGGATTTTTAGCTCATCCCTTTGTTCATGTGTTCCCCATGGTACCCTATGTAGATCTAAGGTCTCTAATAAAGTTAGGATCTCATTATGGAGATTAAATAAAGAAGTGTTTTTTAGCCCCATGTTTTGTGTCATATGTACCTAGTCTTCCAAGACACTAGTCTTAACGATCCTTGACTTGTAATCTGATGATTAATTATGGTTAAAATCATGAAATTGTGTGTGTAAAAGGCTCGGGTCACTATTGTTGGTATCAAAGGAAAGTCTAGTTATTTTTGGAGATTACGAATATAGAAACTTAGTGAGAACCTTAAGGATGAGACTAAGTATAAGGAAATTTTCCTAAATTTTGGTGAGTATAGAGTAAGTGGTTTATCCAGAAAATACATCCCTGTCTGGATAAAAGTTGGTAGTGGCAGATCTGGCACAGAAGTATCTAGGGGAAAAACCCAAAAACACCACTTTTATCTAGACTCGAACGGGAACTGGTGCATGATAATGGGCCGTACTGCACTCTTGGTTATGACACTCCCAAGGGATATGCTTTGGTAGATTCATGAGATTAGTACAAACCATTATTAAGGGACAAAAAAACCCATAAGAATATAATTTATGAAATAGATTGAGGATAACCTAGGTTTTAACCTATGGACTCACAAGTTATGTTGTACTTATTCCATATAAGTTCATCCCTTTATGTTGAATGTTTCCTTTTATTCTCAATAAATAATTATTCAAATCCCCTAATTGTATGTTCTTCATTCTTGGTTAATGGCGGGAAATAGAAGAACGTATTCCAACAACAAATGTGATAGGAAATGTGATAATCACCATAATGATATACCTGATATAAAGGGATCCAAAATTGAACATATCGTGAACCTCCCAAACAAGCTATTAAAAATCACAATCAACAATTTGTAAATAGTTGAATGACCAAATTCATCAAGGAGGACGATGATGACGTCTCAAAGAAGTTCATCTGATAATGGTGATAAAGGAAAGAAGACAAAATTTATTTTGTGCAAAAAGTGTGGAAAGAGGTATCAAAGAGAATGTCACAAAGGAACCAAGATATGTTTTAATTGTGGGAAGGTGGGGCATAAAATATCCAATTGCTACAAAAAATGGATAATGTGATGAATGGAGATAAGGTTATATCTAATGTACCATATAATGTTCATTTTCATGAATGTGGAGAAGTTTGACATTATCAAGGACAATGCTTCATTGGAAGGGATAAGAGGAGTGATGAGCAACAAAAATCTCTAAGGACAAGGGGACAATGCAAGTCCAATGTTGAGATAGATCATGATGACTGAAATACATGTGACCTCTTTGCAATAATTGTGTATGTCATGCTGCATTTCAGTTCATGCCCTATGAGCATGTCTTAAATGTTTTATAGGAACATCGAGTCGCTACTTAAAATGATTTTATATCATTTGGGGAAAACTTCTATAATTATGTATCACATGTTGATGTTTGTGAAACTATTAATCTTTGAAATAATATAAGTCTTGCTTTATTGGAATTTGATGCAATTCTAGGAAAGTATTTACTTTATCCAGATAGAGCCAACATAAATAGCATCAAATAAATGCTTAGGATATGTACTAATACAAAATGGTAAAGTGATAGCCTTTGCCTCAAGGAAGCTAAAAATCCAAGAGCAATACTATTCCACACATGATCTGAAGTCGGCAGCTGTGATCTTTGCATTGAAAATCTGGTGGCATTATATCCATGGGAAAAAATGTGTTATATATAATGATCACAAGAGGCTTAAATATATATTCACACAGAAAGAGCTTAATATGAAACAACGAAGATGGATAGAGCTCATCAAGGATTATGTCTGCTCAATCCACTACCATCTTTGTAAGGAAAACAAGGTGGAAAATGCTCTAAGTAGAAATGATCCTGCATCTTTATAAATGATGAGAATTGTTAAGGATCCAGTCTCCATAGATTTTCAAAGGATGGACGTGGGAATAATTAAGGGAGGAACATCATCAATCCTTTCTCAAATGATTGATTAACCATCCATCATGGAGAAAATAAAGGTTTCTCAAAGAAAGGATGTAGAAATTCAGAATATGATGGAATCTGTTAAAAATGGGAAATACTCCGATTTCAAAATTGACGATGAAGGAGTTGTAATATTTGGGACACGATTATGTGTACGATCTTATCCAGAGATAAAGAATGATCTATTGAATGATGCACATAGATCTACATTATCTATCCATATTGGGAGTACCAAAATATACAGTGATCTTCGAGAACACTTCTAGTGAGATAACATGAAGAAAGAGATTATAGAATATATATCTAGGTTCTTGATATGTCAGCAAGTTAAAGCTGAGCAACAAAATTCCAAAATTATGATGTAGCCATTGACTATACCCATGTAGATGTAACGCCCCGACCCCAGTTACCCAGAGTCGGTGCATTATTACATAACATTGGCATGATCACAAGAAAGATCAAATCTCGAAAGACTGATTGGTTTAGTAGCCTTGGAAACACTAGATATATTCATAAGTTTAACATTACATCATAAATTGAAAAACTACTACAACAACATAATTTCTCCATAAACCACACTCATATCCCCACATAAAATCCCTGAAGGTCATTCATAATTTACTTCTTCACATCCTGGGAAAAATAAAACATAGAAAAGGGGTGAGCTCAAATGCCCAGTAAGGATAACAATATACCGGAAACTTTCAAAAATAAAAATAAACATTTAAGGCTATGTATAACTAAAACAAAAGCCTTTTAAACTTGACCTTCAACATAGTATGGCAAAAGTAAAATGAAATAATTCCATTCACTTGTTCACATGGATATTCTACTAATCGAATAATCACATGCAATATCAATAACCACTTTCATAATGTTGGAATGCATAATGCCAGACTATCATAACCACATAGCCAAGGCCTCGTGCCAAGACTACAAATAAGATTTTGCCAAGGCCTTGTGCCAAGACACTAGTTTGTCTCATTAGACCTACTGATGCATCGAGGAGCTATAGCGGGCTCCACCCGTCACATATTAAGTCCAATGCATTCCCATATGAAAAGGTTTAAACATAACATAAACATTCGTATTAAAACTAGCATACGAAATGTCAATACATTCACCATAAACCATGAATGGTATAAAAACAGAACATCCACAGTCAAACAAATCACAAAACCTTAAATATAATATAGAAGTTTTGTAGAATAACAAATCAACATTAAATAAGCGTAAAATCCATCAAAGGATGTTGAAATAGATGAAATCAAAATTCTTTTTAAAGAAATATATCCTTTTATTTTGAAATAATTTAAGATCCATATAAAATAAAACATTTTCTTTGAAAATATTCTTATAATCTTGTAAGGGAAGCTTTGAAGATTTGATAATGGCGGAAAATAGCCGCACCCGCCGTATAAGTAAAAAAAACATTCTTACCTTAATTCTGTCGAAAAGGTTAAAAAGGACCTTTTTTTAAAACGACGGAAAGATTCCTTTATAAACCTCTTATAAAAAGTCAAACAAGGGTATAAATTACATTAACCCATATTCTTTTAAAAAATAAAAATGTTTTGAAATACATTTCGAAGAAACATGGATGTGGATGATAAAGAAATCCCAGTAGATTATTACATATAAACAACCTCGGATAATGAAGAGATTGTGAAATAAAGCCTTACCAATTTGGTAACTTATGAAAAACACAACCCATGAAAGAGGTATCATACAATGAATATGTAAATACACATAAATTAAACTGTATTACACAAATAATATAATTATGGGAAGTACATACACCACACAAAAGGTAATGGTGGCAATATGGCATGAATCTCACGGGCATAAGGAGTGAGATGAAAACCCCTTACCTTGTAATTTTACTTGGTTGGGGTAGGTTAAACTCCTGTATAATAGTGAAATAATTGTTATTAAATTATACAAGAATCATATATATTAATATAATATCATATATGATCTTTTAACTTTGCTTTGTTAATAATGTCTTACTATTATCGTTGTTTCGGGTGTTAACTTACTCGTTTTCTTTTATATGTTTTATTACGTAAGCCATGTTTGTAATGGATAGGTTGTATATAATTCATATCCAGAATGATATCAAGTCCTTAAAAATCATCTTTAAATCAGCAAATAATAATTATACTTGAATGGATATGATGGAGAATGAATCTCATCGCGTTCGTGGAGACGGTAGTCCGTACGGACGCACGAGCGACAATATCATTCTTTTGATATTAAAATAATATATAAATGGATGGTATATAATATATGAAGAATCATTAACATTTTATATTTATTATTTACATGAGTTACAAATCATTATTATACCCATCCAAATAATAATATATTGAATAACAATTACACCATGACGTGGAGATGGTAAGCCGTACGTACACACGTATGGTGACATGTTATTCAAAGGGTGGATAGAATACTGAATAAGGTTGTACCATATTTATAATAACATCACAGTATATATATGATACTAGAGTTATTATTTTATAATGGTAACAACAAAGGAAGAATAAGTGGAAGAAGAAATGAACTTGGAAAAGAGTGTTGAAATCATTACCTCTTCTTCGGGTTCTTCCTTTTGATTTGATCAAAAGGGCTCCTTATGTTGGATTTCTGATCAAACTAAGGCCTCTAGGTTGTAGTGAGGGATGTTGGGAGAGTATTTGATCAGAGTTTGGCCGAACCAAAAGGCTTTGATGGTGTGAAGAAATGAGAAGGAGGAGTGCCCTTTTATAAGAGGGGTGAGGGGCACCTTTGGAAAAGCTAGAGATATTAGTTTATAATAAATACATAATCGGTTTCCAATAACTCCAAAGTTGAATATTCAAAGGTTAAGGTGGGGATGGGTCGAAAACAACTCAACCAATAGAATTTAGACAGGTTTGGGTACTTATATTAACCTTATCTTTAAGAATTAACTCTAAGATAATTAGTTTCACTTTTACAATGTCTCTTTGTATTTTTATATAATATGGTTAATAAACTTACTATATACATCCAATCGACCCCCAAGTGGTCCATTAATTATGAAACTATCATGATATAAGTCTCTTGGCCGAACCTTAGCTTTTTAGGAATTCAATATCAATTAATAATATAATATTTGTTTTAAGAACTCTTTTATGTCAATTTTGATACTATTCAATAGTTGATTTTTGTGAAACTCATAACAGATTGATTACTTCAAACAATGTCAATTAAATCACTCATAATATATCATATTATCCTAGAAAATTAGTTTAATTCATTAAAAGTTTCATATTATATTTATTTCGGTATTTATAATATCAATTATTTTAATTGTTCACTATTATAGTAATTACTGCAAAATCATTGTGTCATAAATAAAATAAATTATTTAATGTCTAAAAATTATAAATAAAATATAATTATGTAGTAAATCCATTTATCTTTCTAATTAATATTTATAATCTGAAATCCAACATATATAACCCTCTGTAACAATTGTTTTGCTAAACGATATATGCTTGTGTCATTTTTGTATTCTTTTTAACTTAATTAAAATAAAGTGTCATTATCACTTACAAGTGGATCCATGGGGTCCCAAAATCGACCCAAAGGACCATGTATCAAACAATAGGGTTAAGACATGTTTTAGGGTAATTATTATTATTATAATTTTATTGTTTAACCCTTATTTACCAGATTTACCCTTAACCATGGTAAATAAAATATTTACCGCAGTAATTATTCAAAATGTCTAAAAATAAAAGTTACCTATTTACACAATTTGAACATCCTGATTCCAAATATGGAATCCATTTTCCTAAATTCAAAACACATAAGTGGCAGAAATTAATTTAAAATTAATTCCCGCTGTCAAAACAAAAAGCGTGTTTTTAAGAGATAATAACTATCAAATGATTGACACTTGTTTATGTTCGGTTTAATTGTAAAATTATGTCCAATGACCAAAATTATATTAAATGGTAAAAATATATTCTAAATATACTTTAAAACCACTCAAATTCATAATTTATCACTATTAATTATTTTGATTAAAAAAGTTGTTTTTAATTAAAATTTAGTAATTTTCACTATTCATCAAAATATAAAAGTTATCCGAAAAGTACCAAAACATCACCTTAGGCTAAATTCGATATTCCGAATCTAGAAATGAAGACCATTTTAAAATATAAAATATATATAATTTCGAAAAGTAGGTATTACTATTCATAACGGCTAGTTTGATTGGTTATGGTGTGTGTTAAAACTCAAGGTTGCGGACAACACACGCTACTGTATTATTCAAAGAAAGCGTACCGTCGAAGCTTGGGATGTTTCATTTTAAATTTTTGATGTCCCCATTTTTTCAAAAAGTTTAAAATATTGTATTTAAAAAGGGTTCATTATTAAAAGTTGATAAAAGTGCAATACTGAAAATGAATTTGTTCTTGCATTATGTCTAAGATACTCATAATATGGAAAAATTATAAGGATTATATAATGTTTAAAATTTAGTTAATACTATTCATAACCTCTTTTGAATGGCTTTTTGGTAAGTCATGGTGCAATTGAACTCGGTGTTGCGTGTAGTTCAAGTTATTGGATTATTTTGAAGAAATAACACATTATGAATTCTTGGGGTGTTACAGTAGAAGTGGGAAAATGTTACTATGGACATTGTCACGGGTCTCCTGAAGACATCGAAGGTAAATAATGCGATATGGGTTGTGGTTGACTAACTCATCAGGACATCCCATTTCATCGCTATTCAGGATGATCTCTCACTTGAACAACATGCAAAGATATATGTGAAGGAAGTGGTGAGACTGCATGATGTTCCACTCTCAATTGTCTCTGACCATGATCCAAGGATCACATAAAAATTCTGGAGGGGCCTTCAACATTCTTTGAGTACTGAATTAAATTTCATTACATCCTATCACCCCCAAACGGATGGACAGTCTGAAAAAACTATTCAGACGCTTGAAGATATGCTTAGAGCCTCCTCTATAGAATTCAAAGGTGGATGGTATCAGCATCTCCCATTGGTTGAGTTATCATACAACAATAGATTCCACTCGAGTATTCATATGGCTCCATATGAAGCTCTGTATGGAAAGCGGTGTAGAACTCCAACCTGTTGGGATGAAGATAGAGAAAGAAATCTCTCTATGAATCCATGACCACATAGGATTCTTGGCCTATCATCTTTTACTTCCAAAAAATATGGCTCGAGTTCATGATTTGATCCGTGTATCACTCTTGAGGAAGTACATACCTGATCCCTCACATGTACTAAGCTCAAAGGTGGTGCAACTGGAAGATGATCTCTCCTATAAGGAGCATCAAATAAAGATTCTGGATTGGAGAGATAAGGTTCTACACAACAAGACAACCAATCTTATCAAAGTGTTGCAGATAAACCATATGTTTGAGTAAGAAACATGGGAATTGGAGGAAGCAATGAAGGAAAAGTAACCGCACCTATTTTTGGCTTAGTATGTAAAACAAAATTTCGAGGGTGAAATTTCATAAGGGGGGAGAATGTAACGACCCAAATTTTTTCAATGGGAATTCCATTCTTATATTTATGTCATAAAATCACATGAAAGAACAACATAATGAACGAATAAGTGATAAGTGACCATTAAACATAAGTTTGTCACTTCTTTGTTTGGAATTTCAAAAATCCGGCATACACTGTTGTGTTCAAAATGTTTTTTAGAGTCTAATAAAACAAAAATAATTTTTGGTGAAAAGTAACCTACCCTAATGAATAGTAACATACCCTTATGAATAGCGATATACCCTAATGAATAGTAACCTCACCTATGGTGGAATAAAAATAATATTCATGTTGGAAGTATGATATACCGATATTTTAGAATGAGTTAATGAATGTTTTGAAACTGTTTTTGATAATAAATAATTATTCTAATTAAATATTAAAATAATCATATTTAGGAAATTATTTTGAAAAAATGGACTTCATTTTTTGATTCTACACGTCGAAAAATGGTTGGAGTTAATTTTTGGGATTTTTCTGAAATACTTGAATTATTGATGAATAGTAGAATCGGTTAATTTGCAATAAATGCTAAATAATGGATTAATTTAGTCATCGATGATTCCCAGCTGATGTAAGACCACTTGGTTTGGGATCACATGTTAAAATCACTATTCTTGATCATTGAATACTTATTATTCATTGTATTGGTCATAAATAATAAATTAATGATTATAATATCATGAAATCCCTCCTCTCTTCCACTATTAAACCCCCCTTCACTCCCTCTTCTCTCCACTCCTCTCAAGCTCCAATACTTCTCTAAATTCTACCCAAATCTCTCCCCAAGGTCCTCCCACACTTCAGAAATCTCTCAGCCTTCTCAAAATACCAAAATCTCTCCCCTTAAGAGGTTCTCAAAGGGGTAAGTTTCACGAGGTAAATTCCTCTTTCCAAATTTCTTCTTTTCTTTTAAGTTATTTTCTTTTTATTCCTTTCCTCACCTCCCTTCACCATAATAGTATGATAAATACAGTAAGATACATGTACTGGAATTTTTTCATGCTAGTGTTATATTTCATTATCTTCTCCCCTTTCCCCACCATTATATTTAGAATAAATGAAACCACCGTTTGAGATGTGCTAATTTAGCACATTCAAGGACAATGATTTATCAATTTCTATTGTTATCTTTAATTATGGTAATGAAACCATTTGCATTATGGTTGAACCAGATTATTATATATGTAATATATATCCTATTTTTAGTTCTGTAATCATTTGGTGAAAATGGAATTATGTTATAAATAAAAAGACATTCTTTGTAATCAAACCCACCGAATTACAAAACCAGTTATCACTACGGTTATATATGTAATAATTCAACATCACTCTATGTAACTGTTGATGCTCCTTTCCATCACATAGTCTAACATCTGAAAAAGGGAAATACCTTAGTCTAAATTGATTCATCCTTTGAAGAAACATGAAAAAATAGACAAAGGGATGAACAAGGAGAACATTGCCCATAGGTCGCGCAAGTTCCCTCATGGTCGCGCAAGTACACTTGTGCGCCGCCTAATGGTCGTACAAGTAAACTTGTGCACTGCCTCATGGTCGTGAAAGTATACTTTCACGCCACCTCATGGTCACCCATGTGACTTGCGCGACCCAAGTGGTAACCGTCCGGGGTCTTCTCCTGTCTATAAATAGACCATGTGGGCCCCCCATTTCGAGGAGGATTTTTTTTTTCAGAAACTCAGATTTGAGATCCCATTGACCTAGTCTCTTGTCAAAGCTTCTGAAACACTTCTAAGGTAATTTCATACCTAGAACGGAAGATCTAAAGATGGGGAGGAAGGCCTAAGTGTGGAAACTCATCAACACTTGCGCGCCTGAGTGGCCAGCCCTTAAGGGAAAAGGGCCACACTTGCACGCCGCCTTAATCCTTCAATAGATCTTGCGTGCCCCTCTTCTGGAAGAACGTCAAGAGGATTCTAAAGGATTTAATGAAGATTCACTCAAGTATTACCCTGCTGGTTAACCGTCGTGCAAGTACACCATGTGTCATGCATGCATACCTGCACGACCAGGACTTGCGCGCCCACGCAGTACCTGCGCGCCTGCCAGGACATGCGCGCCCCTGCCTTTTTGGGTGCCTTTCTTGCCCATTTCACCCCTCTTAAGCCATTAAACCATTCCTATTCAAGATTCAGTCTTCAAGACACTCTTCAAATCCATTTAGGGCATGATTTCTTGATTTGACTTCCTTATCTGAAAGGAATTCTATGGAATATCACTCAAAACCTAGTGATTTACACATCTTTATGTCACTAAAGATTGAGATTTCATTCATTCAACATCATCCTTTAAGAAGAGATAATCCTTAACCTGGGTCTCCTTTTCAGGAATAATCCCCAGTAATAAGTCCTCTAATTTGGGCATCCTCTTAGGAGTAAGCCCCAGATCCCCAAACATGGGCTTCATTTTTAGTAGTAATCCCCAGTCTCAAATATGGGAATCCTCCTTAGGAGAAAGCCCCAGCCATAATTCTTAACTTGGGCATCTTCCATAGGAGTAAGCCCCAATTATTAAAGTTCCCAAATCAGGGCATCCTCTTTAGGAGTAAGCCCCAGTCCCCTAATTTCGGCATCCTCCTCAGGAGTAAGCCCCAAACCTTAATTCCCTTAACCTGGGCCTCCTTTTCAGGAGTAATCCCCAGTCTCAATTATGGGAATCCTATTCAAGAGTAAACCCCAAGTCCCTTAATTTTTCAAATCACATAACCTGGGCCTCCTTTTCAGGAATAATCCGTAGATTTAATTTCTCTTAACCAGTCCTAATTTACCTCTGATCTGGGATTCCTTTTCAGGAGTAAAACCCAATCATAAGTCTTCTCCTAATTTGGGACTCCTTTTCAGGAGTAAGCCCCCATTGAGAGTATTCAAAATCTCCAGGAAGCACATATACCTTTATGGACCCTGTTCCTAGATTTATTCCCTAATGTAAATCCTAAACTTTATTTATCTGGGCAGTCATACATACATAAGCCCCACATTATTTCTTATGATTGCATCTTTCATGGCACAATTGTCTAATTTTTACCAATACCTCTTGTTTCTCACACCGAGCATGACTCACATGAGCTTAGAGTGTAAAAGTAATTGTGACATCCTTCTTTGAGCCATCAATCATAAACATCATACTCCCTTACTCGAACTACGTGTGTTCTGATTCCTTTTCTATATAGAGGATACGTAGGTAGCCCGTCTACGGGTTCTATCCCAACTCTAAAATAATCCATGTCCTTATGAATGACAATAAACATCATGTTCCCCACTGAGTGGCTTTAAAACAAGCATGGTCATCATAATGACCAAGAGACTTCTGTATAAATGTGTCGAACGGTACCATTGACCATGAATCTCTAATAAATACAGATGATTCTCTATTGATGAAGAAACTTGAATGCATACATAAGATTCTCTAAATTTCCTACATATTTAATCATTGATTGTCAGATCTGAAAGAAATCTCATTTTATACTTGGTAATGTAATAAGGATTCACAAACATAACATAGATCAATAAAGAGAGTCCCAGAGTAGACAATAATTCACCTAAAAAAGGTGTGATGAGTCTGACCTCTCATCCTCTCGACCAATGCAAATTCCTAAGCCTCATCAGTCCACAAACTAATGAGCACCTACCATTGGAAAGTAGGTCCGAAAGGATGTGGAATAATTGGATGTTTCAGGTTCTACGAACAAACCCGTTAGAAACTGAGCAGAATGTTTGAACATCCCATCAAGGCGGTCATCCCCGGATTCCGAGGGAAACAAAAATGGTGAACCTGACGTGAATCCCTAACCAAGTTAAAATGATGTTTTAACTATTTGTTAGGCCTCTATTTAATACTCAATGAGAGGGCCAAAAAATCATTGAAATATGTGCTCATCCAAAAGATTTAGTGGCTAAATTTATCTTGATTAAGTCTGTTATATCAAACATGCACTCTTTTCCAAAGATCTTCTGCATTTCTAGAATGGCTGCTCTCAAGTTCACACCTGTGAATACTGCTGCTGCAAATTCCACTGGTGCTACTCCTGCTGGATCGTCGTCCACTCTTAGGACGATATCACCTACTAAGAATCTTCAACGCTGAGTATCAAACACACAGGTTAAGGAGTACCGTCAACATGGTACCATCCCAACTCTGGAGGCTGCCCGACAAGCCCTCCAAGTAAACAACTCACATCGGCCGTCCGGACAACGACGACCAGTGATCAAGAAGTAGGCGGTGCTGACTACCGTCTCCAACTGTTTCGGGTCGTTATCCCCAGAAATCAATAACCATTTCCTCCCTTATTATGGGGAGGTGAATGAGCAGGTCCCTCAGGACCTTAATTCAAACAGACAGGAGTCCTTCCGGAGGGCTCCCACCAACAATCGCCGCCAGACTCGTGCGGCAGTGCGCCCTCAACATGATGAGGGTACTGACTCTTGGTGTTCGACTCAGGTTCCTCGAACCCGAGCAAGCAAGATAAACCACCAGAGGCGGAATACGGTCAACAGTGAGTAGGTTCTCATCTCTGTCATCTCCAGAGAAGTCCACCAACCTAACATGGTGGAAGAAAATGAGCAGGCACATACACCTTCCCATTTTAAACCCGATGTCCAGTAGACTCGTCTGGCAGCATCATGCAAATCCCGCCTGGCAATTCCGGCGGAGTAATATAGGCAGGAACATACACCTGTTTATACATCATGAGCTAGTCAACAGGCTCGTCTGACTACATAGGATGGATCCCGTCAACCACATTTGGAGAAGTGAAATCAGCATGCACATACACCTGCTAGTATTAATCAAGCCTACCAACAGTCTCGCTTGGTAGCATTTGGAGAAGTTAGTCAGAAATCCCAAAAAAAATAAGAGGCAAACTCAACTCTCTGCCCCCACACTTGAGTACTGTCAGGATTCAATGACAGGAAAAGGAGGACAGGAGCAGGCACATACACCTGCTCCAAGCCCGGAATGGACGTATATTCTCGTTCCTGCAACTGAAGTCACCAAGCATATTCTCTCAATGATGAAATAGCAGAAGAAAATCCCTGCTCATATTTTGGATGCCTGCCAGGATATTATAACAACTTCAGCGGCATCTCAGGGAAAGACACATAAATCTATCCCTACCAGTGGAATGATACATCCGAAATTTACACCAGAACGAACACACACATTTTTTCCAGTCCAAGAGGGTTGTGGGGCATACGCCCCCATATCATACGGACAACCATGTCAGGAACATACACCTGATTTGAGAGGATATCGTCAGCCTAACCAAGCCATCTTTCCTGATCAGTCACATTTACCTTCTCAGAGCAGCCACTTTCATCAACTAGTGGTTTCCAAGGCGAGTAAGAAGGCATCTAAGAAAAAGACCCGCCCAACACAATCAGGAGATCAAGTTTTAATCTGTAACAAGGCCTTACTCGATGCTAGAGTTCGTGAAGCCCTCAGAAAATTATCTGTTGTAATTCAAGATTCTACTCCCTCAGTTCCCAATAGTGGGAACATTAATTCCGAAGGTCTTCAATAGACACTTCTTCATGAAGGCTTGCTTCATGACAATTCGGTCGATCTCAAAGTTTCATCTTCAGATAAGAGCCACAGGAACCCTCTGTGTGGTTAGAAGACCAAGGAGAAAAAGATCTCATCTGTTTCTGTAACCCATTATGGTGGTCCTCCCCATGATGATGAATTTCTCTGCAAAAGTCCTCTCCGCAATAGTGATGCACATTGCCCGAAAAATGCTCCCGTGGACAATATAGTGTCGAGAATGCCCTCTTATCTTGAGGCACTTTCAAATGTGAAACCAGTCATGTCTGAAGCTTCATCGCTAGCAGGTGAAATACTTTCTCAATCATAAGATATCCCAGGGTGTAGGTCATTCTACGAACCACCCCTAAGTTATGCATCTTCTAGTTTGATCAATTATTTCTCTACCAATCCTGTTGAATCCAATGAAGCAACAAGGAAACACCAACTCTGGTCAAATCAGGTAGAAGAATCTTTATCAAATGATAAAGAGGAAATTTTGAATATGGGAAAACAACTTGTGAAAGGTGAAGTGCCAGTCATGTTTTAGCTTCTGGCTGACTCTCAGTATAATATTCCAGAAATGTTGATGGAAGATTAAATTCATGATATTCGTCTCAACATATGGAAAAAACTTTTTCAGGGGAAAAAGAAATTATTATCATATGGTGAATATGAAAATCATCTTAAGATAATAGAAGGGTTACAACGTCAGATTGATTTGGCGTCTCTATCAGTCTCTCGATATTCGAAGGCTGAAAAGCAGTAGAGAGCCCTTCAACGTTCATTCTTTGGCGCACAAAGAATATTGTGTCAGTTAATTCCCAATGCCCCATCTGGTATTCGTGTCAGAGGATGGGGTGTTGATGGAGCACTGCATTTCACGGTGCTCTCCAGTGAGTATAGCCCGCCGAAAATGGTCTCATGAAATGTTATTGCCCATGGCCGGCCATAGTCAATGGGCTTTGTTTGTAATCAAATACTTGCCTAAGAATAGGCTTCAACAAGTTCCTCTCAAAATCAAGAATATAGAGAACAAGTTGTCGAATTACTCTTGCATCAAGAAAATGAGAATATTGATCATGCCTCTAGTTTGGATCAAGCACGTCACCAAGTGACAGAAGTGTCGGACATCATCCAATGGTCTTTTGAACTGGGTGATAAAAGCGGATACAGATTAATGCATCCAGCTGATTTCCAGACTAAGGTTCACAAGATCAGGAGGACTTTCAAGAACATCTCAGACATTGCATGTCAAGAACCACCCCAGCTCTCGAGACTGGGAACTCTTTTAATCCAACCCTCGGAATCATCAAAAAGGATTCGGGGAGTTGGGCAAGAACAGAAGGAACAACACCAGTCCACTGGACTGGGGACTTTTTAAAATCATCAATCCCCTCCTCAGAGAAAGTCGGTCTTTTCTCTATTGGGGAAGAAACCTCAAGAGGAATGAAGAACCAAATTATCAGGAGATTCCCTCCAAATTACGATTCATCCAGAAGTTCATGAGGGATTGAATCAACAAAAGGCAATGTCTCATCAATGACATGGAAGAATACAATATCACATAAATGTTGATAGAAGGGATGCGATGAGTTATGAATCGATTAATGTCATCAATGTCGTTGTTGCTGATCCACCAGATGAGGCTCACTCAGGGGACTCAGATGAAGAGGTTCCTGCTCAAGAAGATGTATGCACCGACACAAATGAAGATGGTTTGCGTACATGAAATCAAAGGATTACTCAGAACTTAATTAATCCTTCAAGTAACCTACTTCCCCCTCTCTGAAAAGGATCCGAAAAAAGGGAAGGGAAAGAACCAGGTTACATATCCTTCCTCTGGAGAAGGTCAATCGCTCTTACTAGAGCATAGGTTTGCACAACAGGAGGAAGAAATGAAGGAATTAAGAAGGTTGAATGCAGATCTACTTTAGAGTAGTCTTCTTCTTAAGCATGCTGGAGTCAGTCAGCCAAAGCAATTTGGTGCAGCTACTGAGATGGATCAATAATATCCTCCTCTATCAATACACCCTCACAGGTCTAATCTGACGGGTCAAGTGCAACAACAATTGGCAGTGCTACCATCAGTTGCAGCGCCAATCGCCACATCTGTCCAAGCTCCAGTCATTGCACCTACCCAAGTCCATGTTCAACCGGATGTTTCTCAAAAGTTAATAACTATTATTGAGTTATTAACATCTCGGTTAGAAACTATGAAATGGAAGCATGCGAAAGTTCAACCAGAAAAGAAAGTTTACCATGAATGGGTAAATTCAATTTCTCCTCCATCTAGTTTTGAGAACCCTGTATTCCCTATTTTCAATGGATCAGGCGATCCTGAACAACAGTTGACGCATTACGTGTTTTGTTGTGATCCTATGATGGGAACTCCGGAGCAGCAAGAAGCAGTGAAACTCAGATGCTTCGTGCGAACCTTGTAAGGAACAGCTTTTTTTAGGTATACAATCTTGCTATCCCGGTCAATTACCAGATGGGAGGATCTTTTCCAAAAATTCCTCCTTCAGTTCAGCTCAACTTTTCCAAAAACAACAGTTTTCGATCTTACAAACTGTAAGAAAAGGGATAATGATAGGGTCTCTGATTTCATTACTCAATGGAAGGGATTAATATATTCCTTGAGTTTAGCACTCCCTTAAAAATAATTGTTGCCAATCTGTGTGGAAAATCTGTGTGACAAATTACGCACACCTTTAATCCCTGTGAAATAAACAGGAGGGTTTCGAGACCTTACACCAATCGCTTAGCAGATTGAAGATTCCCTTATAATGGCTAAGGCTAAATCTCGTGTAATTCCATCAGCTCCAGGAAGGAGAATGGGTAAAGTAGAAACTACTACAGTTATTCTTAAACAAGCACATGTACCTATTTCTACATCAAAACCTTCATCTTCTCAAAGGGCTCCAACTTCTGAGCGCCAACAACAAAGGGCTTTTCTTCCAGATGATCAAAAAGATCAAAGATGAAATCAATTTGAGGATCTGAAGATAAAAACATACTCTTTCTGAAATGAACAAGTTCCTAGTTATTTCATTTCGGCTCTGGAAAACAATTTGGTTCAATTTCCAATACCCAAGAGGCCAAACAAGAAAGGAGATGAAGACTGTATTAAGTATTTCCCTTTTCATCAAATTTTGGGGCATCCCATCCAGGAGTGTTTTGTCTTCAAAGACCTCCCGCAAAAGACGGTCGACTCGGGACAGGTCACATTGAAAGGCTTCTTAGTCCAGGTAGCATGTGCCACTGCTACAGTTCCAGAGGAGGAAGATGAAAGGGAGGAAGTCAAAAGAAAAAATGCAAAAAAGTATGATGATTGGATGGTCACAAAGACAATAAATCTAACTCAAGCTATTTTTCTAACACAATTACGGAAACCAATTGTGCCTTCTGCCATGAATGTTGCGGAAAAACCCTCTTCGTCAGAGGGAAAGTCCTCAAAGAAACAGCAAGATTCAAAGAAAGAAAAAGAATTAGAAGAAGATGAGTATGCGTCAAATCCTAAGTTGTCTTTGACTTTTTCGGACTTCATTCCATATACTTCAAAGCCACGAGCACCGCCCCACCAAATGACAAAGCCTAAACAGGATAATCAGGAAGAGTCTTCATCAGATGACGAGTTAATCTTTGGCTATGTTAATATGATTCAATTAACAGATCCATATGCCAGTCACAGTTTCAATTTCAATGAGCCTAAATTCCCTGTATCAAACAGAGAAATCAGAGGATGTTCCAGGGGTCAGGATACATGGGAAGACATAGATCATTCAGAAGCCACTATTCCAATTCTACCCCTGCTAGAACTGTGTACGCAACAAAAACTCGTGGTAGAGCCCTTCAGCGAGCTCAGCAAGAACAAGAAAGTTCTTCTACCAATAGAAAATTCAGTCTTGGCACAGTTATTTCGGAAGTCTTGTTGAAGGTTCCATCTTCTTCTTCTCGGCAAGTAAATGGATCTAATCGGTCTAATCTTCCAAAACCAAGAATATTTCCAACTCCTATCCCAATAAAAGATGAATCAACTTCCAATTCATATGCTTCCAAGGTACCTACTAAACCACATATTCTAATTGGGAAACGCAGAACTCTGGATCAAAAGTATGATATATTGAAACACTTGGCCCAAGTACCATCCATGTTATCAATTTTGGATGCATTGAATCTGTCAAAAGATCTTCGGGAAGTACTCATCGAGGCTTTGTCAAGTCCTGAGGAGTTTGAAACTGAAATTGTTGCAGCTGAATTCTATCACATAGGGAATAATCCTACAGAATTCCATGCAATAATATCCTTTACTGTTGAAGATGAAGATGATGTTGTGCATGGACATATTAGACCATTGAACTTTTCTGTCAAGGTCAATGGTGTGGATTTTCAAAGAGATTTGATTGACAATGGTCAAGGAGTCAACCTCATGACCATTCGTACACTTCGTCGATTGGGCCTCACGGAATATGATTTATCTCCTTCCACCATGATGCTATAGGGATATGATAAAAATGAACAAGAACCACTGGGTGAAGTTACACTCAGAACTCAGTTTGGAGATCTTGTATCCAATTCAGATTTCATGGTTGTTGATCAAGACTCAGCCTTAAAATTTTTGCTTGGATGACCCTGGCTACATCAACATGTGGATATCCCTTCATCATACCATCAATGTCTCAAATATTGTTTCGATGGTCAAGTTGGGACATTGTACGGTGATAAGGCCATGTTCAAGACATGTGAGTCTCAAAACATTGTGGGAGAATTCTATCACATGAAGCAAAGGGAGAAATCCATAACAAAAGAGATTACCAATGTTAATGCTCCATATGGTTTGGAAAAAATTCCAGTAAATCCATTTACACATGTGAGTATATATTATGTGTTTCCTATAAGTCAAATTGACAAGATAGACCCAAATCAAAATACTCTTATGGAAATATCCATAATGTCAATTATGAAAATCGAGCCAGACAACATGGGATAAATTGGTAATTTACCAAGCAGTGATGAAAGCACAAATGGTGATGTCTTCATTTCATCTGCTGAAATCCAACAAGTCTATGCTTTTCCAATTAGGCCAGAAGAAGTTATAGAAACATCGGAGGTGAACAATGATGTCTATTCTCAATCCATCATCTCCTCTTTATTACCCAAAGAAGACCCTTCATCATTAATCGGGTTGGAAATGGAAGCTTCTTCTTCAAAATATGAAAATTTTGACATCTCTTCAGATCATTATTATTCTACATTATCAAATATTATGCAAGTAGAAACGGAAGAAATAACACTTGATGAATAAGAAGAGGAAGATCTCAGAGATGATCCTCCAGCATTTGAAGAGGGTATCTCTACCACTGTGGATGAACTCAGAGAAATAAATCTGGGTACAAAAGGAGATCCACGCCCCACTTTAATCAGTGCGGCCATGAATCTTGAAGAGTAAGAGATGTATATTTATTTTCTAAAGAAAAATAAAGATATATGTTCCTGGAACTATACAGAAATTCCCAGGCTTGATCCTGATGTTGTTACTCATCATTTCGGTTTACCAGAAGAACATCGAGGATTTAAGCAAGTCGCGAGAAGAACACACCCAACTTATGCTTCCATAATTGAAGATGAATTTGATAAGCTTATCAAAGCTAACTTCATCAGAGAAGTTCAATATCTGAAATGGTTGGCTAATATTGTCCCTGTAAAGAAAAATAATGGAAAATTTAGAGTTTTAATCGATTTAAGAGATCTTATTCAGGATTGTCCTAAGGATGATTTCCCAGTTCCGATTACAGAACTTCTAATTGATGCAACAACTGGATATGAATCACTTTCCGTCATGGATGGATATTCTAAATATAATCAGATCCGAATGGCCCCAGAATATTAGGAATCTACTGCCATCAGAGCCCCTCAGGGTGTGTTTTGTTACCGGGTAATGCCCTTTGGCTTAAAGAATGCAGGTGAAACTTATCAACGTGCCATGCATTGTATCTTCAAACCCTTCTTAGGGAGGTTTGTTGAATGCTATGTAGATGATTTGGTAGTTAAATCCAAACAACTTTATAATCACTTGGCTGATTTGGAAGTCATATTCTGCAAACTTCGACAACATAATTTGAAGATAAACCCCTTAAAATTTTCTTTTGGGGTATTCATGGAACATTTCTCGGCTTTGTTGTACACCATCATGGTATTGAAGTTGATCCTGAGAAGACCAAGTCAATCCTTTGTATGTCACCTCCTCAAAATTTGAAAGAATTAAGAGGACTTCAAGGACACTTAGCCTATATTCGGAGTTTCATCGCCAATTTAGCAGGAAAAAGTTTACCCTTCACCAAATTGATGAAGAAGGGAGTAACTTACCAGTGGACTGAAGAATGTCAAGAAGCATTCGATATTCCCAAGAAATACCTATTGAGTCCACCAGTACTCATGCCACCTGTTGAAGAAAGACCACTTATCCTCTATGTCACAGCTCTAGAGTGATCATTGGGTGCCTTTCATGCTCAAAAGAATGATGATGGGAATGAAAAAATTCTCTACTATCTCAGTCAAACCATGCTTGAAGTGGAAACCTGGTATTCAAGTATTGAGAAGTGCTGTCTGGAATTAATATTTGCAGTTCAAAAGTTGAGACACTACCTACAACATCACGAGGTCTTGTTGGTATCTTGCAATAACCCACTCAAATTTATCCTATGTCGTCCAATTCTTACAGGACGTATGGCAAGGTGGGCGGTTATTTTGCAGCAATTCGACATTCATTATGTGTATCAAAAGGTGATAAAGGGCCAAGCTCTGGCTGATTTCCTAGCTGAACACCCTTTAGTGGATGACACATCTTCAGATATTGAACTCCCTGATGAGGAAGTCTTCTCTATTCAAGAAAGTCCACAGGAATGGGAAATGTATATTGATGGTGCTTCCAGAAGTCCAATAGGGAGGAAAATTGAAAATCCTTAATTCAACAATGTTGGATTAGGAATTGTGCACATTTCTCCAAAAAAGGCAGTGTTACCTTATTCCTTCTTATTGTGGGAAGGTGGTACCAATAATGAAGCACAATACCAAGCTCTCATCGTAGGTTTGGAATTAGCACTTCAAGCACAAGTGAATCACTTAATGGTGAAAGGTGACTCAGACCTGGTAATCAAACGAGTCAATGGGGATTATGCCATCAGAAAAGAAGAACTAATCCCTTTGTATGATTACATCAGAGAGTTAATGGAGGAATTTCCTTTAGAACCGACATTTTCTTATGTCCCAAGATAACAAAATGCTCAAGCTGATGCATTGGCTAATATCGCCACAACTCTGGAAGATCCAAATCGGGATGAGACAACCATCAGTATTGCCCACCGTCGTGCAATTTCACCTTATGTTCGAATCAGAACAGACGAAATTAATGAAATTCATCCCATTCCTGAACCGTGTGGTCATACTACAAGATGGATGTCACCTATCAGGGAATACCTTCAAAATGGAATACTTCCACCTGATAGAGCTCAGAAAGAACAAATTCGGCGATACGTGGTTAATTTTACTCTTTATGATAACTGAGATCACTTAGAGAAAATTGTCTATAAACATGGTTTTGATGGACTTCTCTTCAGATGCATTGATGGTGAAGAGACAATGGTTGTCATGAATGAAGTGCATGTAGGAGTCTGTGGTGCCCACCAGTCTGGACATAGACTGTCTGATCAGATTTGAAGGCTTGGATAATTTTGGTCGTCAATGATACAAGATTATTTCTATTTCACAACGAAGTGTCATTCATGCCACGTACATGCCAACTTCATTCATCAACCTCCAGATTTTCTTCATACAACTAAATACTCATGGCCATTTTACAGATGGGGAATGGATGTGGTGGGACCATACCCTTCGGCTACGGCCAAGTAGTTTAAGTATATTCTTACTGCTACTGGCTTCTTTTCCAAATGGGCAGAGGCAATACCTCTCAAGGAATTCAGTTCTAAATGCATTGTTAGCTTCATCAAGTCTAACATCATTACCAGATTTGGTGTCCCTCATACCATATTGACAGACAATGGCACCAATTTCTATTCATCCGAGATGAAGAAGTTGTGTCAAGAATACAACATCAAATCCAACCATTCATCTCGGTATCATGCAGTGGCCAATGGCCAAATAGAAGCCTTTAAAAAGACTCTTTCAAATATACTGCAAAAGATGGTGGATAAAGATAAGAGGTCATGGCCTGATAATCTCTTTCATGCTTTATGGTCTTATTGGACTACCACCCGCACTGCAACTCGGTCAACTCCACATTCATTGGTATATGGAATGGAAGTCGTCTTTCCCTTTGAAGTTCAACAACCCTCTCTTAGAGTTTCCATTTGTGATCAATCATCTATAGATGAACAATATCAAAAGTGATTGAATGAATTGGAATGGTTATATGAGAAAAGATTGTGCACTTTGCACCACTTGGAAGTCTATCACAATCGAATAGCATGAGCTTTTAACAAAAAAGTTCATCTTCATTCATTCACTCAGGGAGAATTGGTATTAGTTCTCAGAACTCCAATGATACCAGGAAAGAAACCTCCCATGCTTGATCCAAAATGGGAAGGACCTTATTCAATACATAGGGTCTACTCCAATGGAGCTTATTCATTAATATCAATGGATGGAGCACTCATCACTACTCCATCCAATGCCAGATTTTTTAAGAAGTATTTTTTATAAACGGCAAAGTACCTTTTTTTGTCCTTGCTATATGATGTTAAACTATATAGCAACGGTCCATACATATGACCATAAACTATTTTTACTTTCATCCCACACGACGTTAAACTATGAAAAAGTTCTCGTCCTTGCTGTATGACGTTAAACTATACAGCAAAGGTCCATACATATGACCTTAAACTATTTGTACTTTCGTCCCACACAACGTTAAAATGTGAAAAAGTTCTCGTCCTTGCTATATGATGTTAAACTATACAACAACGATCCATACATATGACCTTAAACTATTTTTACTTTCATCACACACGAAATTAAACTGTGAAAATGTTCCCTAAATGGTCCAGTATGACCTTAAACTGCAACTAGGTCCTGTATGACCTTAAAATGCATCATCAACGGTCCATGCATATGACCCTAAACTTTTTTCAAGTCCCTTACGTCCAGCAATATGTTAAACTGCGATGTCCTAACTACATGACGCTAAACTGTATAAAAGTCCCTTACATCCAGAAAGATGTTAAACTACATAATCATCAATGGTGCTGTATGACCTTAAACTACACCACCGTCCAACATGACATTAAATTGCACCATCCATAGTCCACACATATAACCTTAAACTGTTCTCACTTTCGTCCAACATGACGCAAAACTGCATCGTCCCTTTTTTCGTCCAACATGACGCTAAACTGTATCATCCCCATCGTCCTAACTACATGATGCTAAACTATACAGAAAGTCCGTGATACATCCTACATAACATTAAACTGTATTTTGTCCCTACTACATGACACTAAACTGTGCAACACCAATAGTCCTAACTGCAAGACTTTAAACTGTATAGTCCCTTTATATGTCCTACCTGGCATTAAACAATGCATCATTAAGGTTGATGTTACCTCTTTTTTCTCACACCGAGTATGACTCACATGAGCTTAGAGAAAACCTCAACCATAACACTCTCTCTGAGCCACTAACCATGTGTAAGTCCCAACATCATTTTTTAGGACGTTGTCCCCAAGAACAACTTGATCATTAATTCATTCTTTAATTAAACTACGCGGACTTTGATCATTTCCTTCCAGGCTGGGTACGTAGGCATCCTCCCAAGGATCAAGCCCAAAACCAATCTCTTCACATTGGTTCATCTCCATCTCATACGATGTTGATTCATGAAACCGCCCCTAGAATCAGTATCATTACATTGGTTCACTTTCTTCCTAGTTATACAACATTAAACTATACAACACTTTTGTCCAGTATGACAATAAACTACAATATTCTTTGATACCCTCACCTGAGAGGGAACCATTATTTACATTGATTTTTTAATCATGTTTCATTTCAAAGACTACGTGCATACATGCCAATGCCCAAACCTTTTATCTTGGGTAAAACCATCATTGTACTAAAGTACCCTTTCACCCTTCACATGTACGAACCGAATTTGTACCAAGGGTATTTCTAGAACTATGTGGGCTTGATTCCCATCCTTATGGGATATATAGGAATGTTCGAGTGTCCCTCGAATCCAGTCCCAAGTCTTTGGGCCTAACCCCAAATTCCACTTTCAGTCCCTTGGCTGAAAAGTCCCCATGAAAACAAACACTATGTATTTCTTACAATGGTCCACGATCTTTGACCCTAAACTATGATCTCTAATCCTTTTGTCCCACACGACGTTAAACTATAGTTTAAGAACTATGTATGGCTTGATTCTCATCCTTATGGGATACGTAGTGAAGTCCAACATTTCAATTCAGGACCCAGCCACAACGTGATTATCGTTAGCGTTGATCTATGTATCTCTGTATACATTGAACAATACCCATCTTTATGTGTCATAATCCTAACCTTAAATATTTTCAGATCCTCATAACCCTTTTCATGACTTCTAGTTACAAAAATGTCAAACTTCTGAGAGTTCTTTTACCTAACTATGCAGCACGTGCCCATAGGAGGCCTTGTATAAACAGTCTACATAACAGACTGTTATCCAAAAGATACTATTATTTGACTATGCAGCCAATTCCCTTAGGTGGACCTGCATAATTCAACCCCCTAATGGGTTTTTCAGATAGTGGTAACTTCATTCTTGGGAAAAATGCTTCTTTTGTCCTTATTTGTCTTAATTGACAGTATGTAGGGATCTGAAAAAATAGCCATCCTTAACATATTTGTCCCATATCCTTTTTAATGACCTGAAAGTATTCAAGTCTATGGTTTATATTCTTCTTCCCTACGTTTGGGTCAGACCTTCGTAGGAGTGATATTAATCCAGTTCTTCAATAATCTTGTTTGGAAATATCTTCTCCATAATCAAGTACCTCTTTCCATAGAGAAAACTCTATACTTTGGAAGATTTGAATCCCCATAAACTTTCACTGGCTTTTAGCACTAGGAAACTAACTTTCTGAGAGTTCTTTTGCCTGACAATGTAGCACGTGCCCATAGGCAGCCTTGCATAAATAGTCTACATAACAGACTTGTTAGCCAAAAGATTCTATTTTATTTAACTATGCAGCCAATTTCCTTAGGTGGCCCTGCATAATTCAACCCCCTAACGGGTTTGTTAAATAATGGTAACTTCATTCATGGAAACTACGTCTTCTAATGCCTTTTAGATATTTTTCATATCATTCCTCAGATTCAAATATTCTTAAGTCATAGATTACATATTTTCCCTCATACTTGAGTATGATAATATGCTTTCAGATGAATTTTCAAGTAATTGAGTCAATTCTAATCCATTTCAGTCAAATCTATTTCGACCTTAAACATTATCCATTGTATGTCTGACATGCATGACATTAAACTTCCAGATTTCTTGTTTTTTTCTTTTTCACCTCTGAGTCAAATCCTATTTTCTCTCTCGATCCAACTATGAGGGGGGACTTTTGTTGACGCTCCTTTCCATCACAAAGTCTAACGTCTGAAAAAGGGAAATACCATAGTCCAAAGTGATTCATCCTTTGACGAAACATAAAAAAACGACAAAGGGATGAACAAGGAGAACATTTCCCATAGGTCACGCAAGTTCCCCCATGGTCGTGCAAGTACACTTGTGCACCGCCTAGTGGCCGTGCATATAAAGACCCACACTTTACATACATTGTTAATACTTCAAAATTGAAGCACACTTATTACAACATATTACAAAACCACAAAGGACCGTATAGGTATAGTGTCTTTAGAAACTGGGAAACATAAACAACTGGTTCATAAATCTTCTACAGTGTCTCCCATTTATTTCATCATATCTATGGTCCCTTTTAGCATATTCTACTTAATATCCATCTTCCTGACCTGGGGAAAAGAAAACATAAAAGGGTGAGCTCAAATGCTCAGCAAGGGCAAATAAAGGAAATAAAAATCATATCATATCTTTATGAAAATCAAAACCTGCAAAAGAGATCATAATATCTTAACATGGGATAAATCATAGAAGTGAAAATGAGATCCCCATAATCATAACATAAAACTTGAAACTTTGTGGCATGCACACATAATCATGGAAAATCATTTCTTGTTAGTCATGACTCATTGCCAAGACTATCTTAGTGGACAAAGTCCCTTTCTGAACCGAGTTCGCTCCTCGTTTCAGTCCTGTATCACTGAACCGAAATAACCTTCCATTCCAGCCATGTCTATCTCATGAGATATAAAATCATTACCCAATGCATTGGAGGGAGATATAGGTCCCACCCATCTTATAATGAATCCTTTCGTATGTGTGCCACATAATCATAAAACATACATCATCGCATAACACATGTAACAAAAATGGGATTCTTGAAACATCATGACATCATAAATCAATTCATATAAGGTAAAGGAATTCATAAAAATAATTCCATCACAACATGATCAAATCAATGTAATAATTGGGATAAAAACAGAACCCTTTATTATCTTAGATGGAAAATAATTTTGATAAAACACTTGAACTCCATTCTTGAGGAAAATATCCTTTCTTCTTCAAAAACATTTTTCCTTTGATAACATGTCATACAACTTTAAAATAAAAGAAGTTGATTAAAAATAAACTTGAAAACTTGTAAAGGAAGCTTCTAGGAAACAATGTTTTAAAAATCCATTCATGCCGTATAAGTTAAAAAAACATTCTTCGTACTTTTGTCGGAAAAGTCAAAAAGTACCTCGTATGACAAAAGATTCCTTTCATAGATATTACTAAAAACTAACCGAAGGGTAAAAATGGATTTAAACAATTGTAGGTGGATGGAAATAATATTACCTATTGAGTAAACATGGATGTGGATGATAAAATACACCCTAGTAAATACTTACGAATAAACAATCTCGGATAAAAATGAGATTGTGATATTTCCCTTACCTTAGGTCCGATTTGCTTTGTTCGTGTCCGAAGCTCCTGTATAATGGTTTAAATAATGTTATTGACTTATTCCAGAATCATACATATTGATATGAGATCATATATGTTCATATTATTAGCTTCTTGTTAGTAATATTTCATTGTTACTTGTTACTCGGGTCTTTATAACTTTTTGTTCTTATGCGTGTTTTGTCGAATAAATTCTTATTCTTATCTTTAGGTTATAGATAATTCATTTCCAGAATGGTATTAGTGTAGTATATACCATATTCATTCATTCAATTCATTTATATAATCATTATGAAATGAAGATCATGTAGAACGAGTCGCATCACATCGTGGAGATGGTATTCCGTACGTACGCACGAGTGATGATATCGTTCCTATGATCGTGGAATTGTATTGGAGTATATATATATATTATTTCAGTATCAATATTACTTAATAATAATCATATATAGTTACTCATTACACCATTATACCCATCCTTGTAAGGTGATGGTGGAAAATAGATTACACCACGGCGTGGAGACGGTATTCCGTACGTACGCACGCGCGGTGATTTCATTTTTCCGTAGGATGGATAGAAGGTGAATTAGGGTTGTTTCATATTTATAATAACATATCAGTATGTATGTAATACTGATGTTATTACTTTATCATGAAACAACTAAAGAAGAAGAAGTTGAAGAAGAAAGAAATTGAAAAGATCGGTAATGGATATTACCTCTTCTTTGGAACGCCTCTTTGAATCCTCCACTTAAGGAACTAAGATTGGTCTTTGGAGAATACCAGGACCTCTAGGATTATTCTAGGGAAGTGTAGAGGAGAAAATGGCAGGGTTTGGCCGATCTTGAGTGCTCAAATTGGTGTGAGGAGGAGGGGGAGGAGGTGCCCTTTTATAAGGGAGGAGAGGGGCACCTTAGGAATATCTCAAAATATTATTTTATATTAAAGTCAAAATCGGTTTATAATGGTTCCAAAGGGTCTTATTTCGAAGCTAAAGTGGGGATGGGTCGAAATCCTATCAACCAATAGGATTTAGACAAGTTTATGGTATTATTTTAACCTTATCAATTAGATTTAACTCTAAGTTAATTAATTTAACTTTTACCGTGTCTTTTTGTTTTCTTTCACTATATGGTTAATACACTTACTATAACATGCCAAACGAACCCAAAATTGTTTATTATTAATATATATATCCTTATCTAAGTCATGTGGCCGAACCTTAGATTTTTAGGAATAAAATAACAATTAATAATATAATATTTGATTTAAAAACTATTTTGTGTCAATTTTGACACTATTTGATATATGATTTTTGTGGAAGTCATAACAGAATTATATGTTCGAACCAAGTTGATTAAATCAACCATAATATATCATAGTAACCTATAAAATTAGTGGAATTCATAAAAAGTCTCAAATTACATTTATTTTGGTATTTATATTATCAATTTTGTCAATATTTCATTAATAAGATAATTACTGCATCATCTTTGTGTCATAAATAAATTAAATTATTTGATGTCTAAAAATTACAAATAAAATACCATCATGTAGGAAATCGTTTTATCTTTCTAATGAATATTTACAATCGAATTTAACTTATGTATAACTCCATATTAAAAATGATTTACTTATTAAACTTTGATTTTAACTATTTTAACCCTTCTTTAAATAAATTAATA
Organism: Viscum album; assembly: GCA_963277665.1. Classification (NCBI taxonomy): domain Eukaryota; kingdom Viridiplantae; phylum Streptophyta; class Magnoliopsida; order Santalales; family Viscaceae; genus Viscum; species Viscum album. The sequence goes on from OY728119.1 coordinate 567,190,323, forward strand.
ATAAATGTCCTAATCTAATCCATGTGGGCCTAAATGGTCATATTTTATTCCTAAGTTTGTTTTTGGTCAAATTACACTTGTCCAATAGAATTAGGACATGTGTTAGGGTAATATTAATATCATATTTACCCTTAGTTACCCTATTTACTATTAACCGCGGTAAAAATAGTAAAAAGTTACTATTCACCAAAAAATTATTTTTATCTCATTGAACCACATTTTACTTACTGACATCAACCGTGTCTGTCGGATTTTTGAAATTCCATTCACAGAAGCGGTAAAATTAAGTTTTATGCAAAATTCAGTTTTTAACCTACCACTTAGTGGTTTCACTATTCATCAAAAATTGAAAGTTTTCAGAAAAATACCAAAATTTCACCCTAGGCTAATTTCGATATTCTGAGTCCAAAAATGAAGTCCATTTTGAAAAATAAAATTTATAAATTTTCAAAAAGTGGTTATTACTATTCATAACGGCTAGTTTTAATAGCATATTGTTGTTTAGTGAAACTCGGTATTGCGTACGACGCAAGCTATCGAGGAAGGTCGCGATTGCGTGTAAAGCAAGCCAAGCAAGTGTTGTGTAGAAAAAGATTCCTTTAATGATTTATATAACATAAAAGTCTCAGGTGTTACATTCTACCCCCCTTAAAAAGAATTTCGCCCTCGAAATTCGTCACTTTGTAACAAACAAATGAGGATACTTCTCCCTCATCATATCCTCAAGCTCCCATGTAGCTTCTTCAAGTTGGTGGTTCCTCCATAAAACTTTCACCAAGCGAGTGGTCTTGTTTCGTAGGACTTTTTCGCTACGATCTAGAATATCTATCGGCTGTTCTTCATAAGAAAGATCTTGCTCCAGCGGTACAACTTCTGAGCTGAGTACATGTGAAGGATCTGGTATGTACTTTCTCAGGAGAGATACGTGGAACACATCGTGAACTTGAGAGAGATTCGGTGGAAGCGCCAATCGGTAAGCTACCTTCCCAACACGATCCAGTATTTCAAAAGGACCGATATATCTAGGGCTCAACTTCCCCTTCTTTCTAAATCTCATAACCCTCTTCCAGGGAGATATTCGTAAGAACACTTTATCGCCCACTTCAAACTCTAGGTCTTTTCTTCGGTTGTCGGCATAACTTTTCTGTCGACTCTGAGCTGCTCTTATGTGTTGTTGAATAGATCAAACATTTTCTGCCATTTCATCAACGAGATCAGGTCCTAATAGCTTTCTTTCCCCAACTTCATCCCAGCAAGTTGGAGTCCTGCATTTCTTTCCATAGAGAGCTTCATAAGGAGCCATCTGAATACTGGAGTGAAAGCTATTATTATAAGAAAATTCCACCAAAGGTAGGTGTTGATCCCAACCTCCTTTGAAATCCATAGAGCAAGCTCTCAACATATCTTCTAGGGTTTGAATTGTTCTCTCAGACTGACCGTCTGTCTGGGGATGATAAGCAGTGCTGAAACTCAACTCTGTATCCAGAGTATGCTGAAGACTTCGCCAGAACTTCGAGGTAAATCTCGGATCTCGATCAGATATAATAGAAAGTGGTACTCCATGCAATCTTACCACTTCCTTTATATATATCCTGGCAAGCTGATCTAGAGAGAAATCCTCTCTAATAGCAATGAAGTGTGCAGACTTTGTAAAACGATCAACTATGACCCAGATAGCATTATTTCCTTTTGATGTTTTAGGAAGTCCTGTGACAAAGTCCATAGTGATGTTTTCCCATTTCCATTCGGGTATGGGTAATGGTTGTAACATCCCCTTAGACTTCTGTCTCTCAGCTTTAACTTGTTGACAAACCAAGCATCGAGAGACATATTCAGCAACATCTCTTTTCATGCCATCCCACCAGAAGTACTCTTTCAGGTCCCTATACATCTTCGTGCTTCCAGGATGAATAGAGAATGAAGAACTATGAGCCTCATCCAGCAGCTCTTTCTTTAATTCGGGGATGGGAGGAACGCAAACCCGATTCCTAAACTTTATTATCCCATCACAATCAAGGTTAAATTCAGGAACATTTCTCACCTTCTTTTGTAACTCGACATCTTCTTTCTGTGCCTCTTTAATCTTCAAATGTATAGATGGTTGAACATTCATTTGAGAAAGATAAGATTTTTCCCCTTCCATTATAATTCCAAGATCCATCCTTTGTAAATCCATAAATATTGGATCTTTTGTGATCCTCATCATGGATAAACTAGCATGGTCTTGTCGACTTAATGCATCTGCCACCTTGTTTGCTTTCCCAGGGTGGTAATGGATTGAGCAGTCATAATCCTTAATCAGCTCCAACTATATTCTTTGGCGCATATTCAGCTCCTTTTGTGTGAAAAATATACTTTAAACTTTTATGATCAGTATAAATATCACACCTTTCACCATAAAGGTAATGCCTCCAAATCTTTAATGCAAAGATTACCGCAGCCAACTCCAAATCATGTGTTGGGTAATTTTGCTCATGGATTTTCAACTGTCGTGAGGCATAAGCTATCACCATATCATTTTGCATAAGAACACACCCCAATCCCTTCTTGGATGCATCACTGTAGATCACAAACCTTTCTCCACTACAAGGCAGTGTGAGCACAGGTGCACTGGATAACCTTCTTTTCAACTCCTTGAAATTCTCTTCACATTCCTCTGTCCAGACAAACTTAACTCCTTTCCGAGTCAACTTGCTGAGTGGATTAGATAATCGTGAAAAATCTTTTACAAAACGTCGATAATATCCAGCCAAACCAAGAAAACTTCGGATCTCAGTTACTGTTGTTGGTCTTGACCATCTTTCGATAACCTCTGTTTTTGCTGGATCCACAGATATCCCCTCTTTTGAGATTATGTGACCCAAAAATGCAACTTTTTGAAGCCAAAATTCACACTTGGTAAATTTGGCATAAAGCTTCTCCTTTCTCAGGGTCTTCAATATAATTCTCAAGTGATCTTAATGCTCTCCCTTTCTCTTTGAATAGACAAGAATATCGTCTATAAAGACTACCACAAATTGATCGAGATAGTCTCTAAAGACTCTATTCATTAGATCCATGAAGATAGCAGGGGCATTAGTAAGACCAAATGGAATCACTATAAATTCATAGTGTCCATACCTTGTACGGAAAGCCGTCTTTGGTATATCCTCCCTTTTGACCCTTAATTAATGATACCCTGAACGAAGATCAATCTTGGAAAAGTATTGAGCTCCGCGTAGTTGGTCAAATAAGTCATCAATGCATGGGAGAGGATATTTGTTCTTGATAGTGATCTTGTTAAGTTCTCTATAATCAATGCAGAGTCTCATTGATCCATCTTTTTTCTTAACAAATAGAACAGGTGCTCCCCAAGGTGACGCACTAGGGCGTATGAATCCCTTATCAAGATTCTCTTGGAGTTGCTTCTTCAATTCCTGCAACTCAATTGGGGCCATTCTATAAGGTGTCTTTGAAATAGGCAAAGCACCCGGTACGAGTTCTATTGAAAACTCAACTTCACGATTTGGTGGAAGACCCGGCAATTCCTCCGGAAAGACATCATCAAACTCCCGTACAATGGGCATATTCTTAATCGTGAGTTTCTCACCAACCATTTGAGATAAATAACCTTCATTTAGTGGAATCAATAGCCATAAGATGGAAGAAATTTCCACTAGAATGTTATGTTCATACTTGCATTGGTATACGATCGTAGATTGATCTGGAATATGAAATGTGACTTCCCTTCTTTGGAAATTGATATGAGCTCCATGTAGAGAAAGCCAATCCATGCCAAGAATCACATCAAATTCCACTAAAGGAAGGATCACAAGATTTGCAGGAAGCACTTTCCCACAAACTTCGATCGGAGAAGAATTATAAACTTTTGATGCGATTGATGTTCCATTAGGTGTTGTCACAGCTAACTCAACATCTAATTGTTGAGGTAATACAGTGATACCCTTAGAAAATTTTTCAGAAATAAAAGAGTGGGTGGATCCAGAATCAAATAAAACATTTGCTACTTTAGAGTGGATGGTATGTGTACCTTTCACCACATCGTTATCGTACTCCACATCGCTGATAGAAATTGCATGTGACTTTCCTTTGTCTTTAGCCTTAAGAGTTTGTTGACGTCGACCATCATCATCAACCCTTGGATTTGGGCATTGATTGGCATAATGCCCCATCTCCTTGTACTTGAAACATTGAAGTGTAGTAGGTTCATTCTGTGTATCCCTTCCTTTGTTTGCGTCATTAGACATCTTCTTCCCGTTATCACGGCATTCAAATGCCCGATGACCTTCTTTTCCACATTTAAAACATTTACTTGTCCCTTTAAGACAACTCCCTCCATGTTTCTTTCCACACTTTGAGCATAAGGAAAAGCTCATCTTCTTTTTCGTGTGCTCTTTAGATTTTTCTTTGAATTCCATCTTCCTCTTCTTATCAAACCCATGTGACTGATGGGTTACTCCAATCTCCATCTCGACTTTGAGAGCACATCGAACGATTTCCTCGTAGCTATTGAAGTCCCTTATGGCTAACGCCCTTCGAAGACTTGGTTTTAAGCAACTAAAGAATCGATCGATCTTACTCTCAGGTTGGATAATAATACCAGAAGCGTACCTTGCAAGTCTAGTAAAATTTGCTTCATAGGTACCAACAGATTCATCATCCCTTTGCTTCAGTTCAAGGAACTCTTTCTCCATCTTTGTTCGGAGAATACGAGGGAAGTACTTATTGAAAAATAAGTTCTTGAACTCGTCCCATTCCATAGACTCAATTTCATCCCTTTGCCTCGTATTCTTAACAAGATTCCACCATTGATCCACATCTCCTTCCAAACGATACACTACTAGGATGACTTTATCATGCTCAGAACATTGAAGAACTGAAAATATCTTTTCAGTAGTACTAATCCATTGTTCAGCAACTAATGGATCAGTAGACCCGCTGAAAGATGGTGGACGCTACCTCATGAAGGATTCAACAGAATGTTGCTCCCTCCTTTGTTCGTTTGGAAATCATGCATGATTCATAGCTTGAGAAAGTTGTGTGAGCATGGCTACAAGATTTTGCATTCCAGCTCCCATATCGTTGGGTTGCTCAGGGGGACAATCATTGCATTGCCCATCGCATTCCGCATTAACACGGTTCTTTCGGGTTCCAGCCATTGACTAAAACCAAGAAGAATAGTGTGAGCAACACTAATTATAATAGGAAACCACATAATTCAAGAAAAAAAAATTCATGCTTATGGTCTTATCCTAGGTTATTCATGGCCATTTCTAAGATTGTGTTCTATGCTTAGACTTATCCTTAGGGTTCTTACTAAGGCTTTCACATCCTAGTTTCCAAAGGTTGACTATACCTTTCCTCTGATACCAACTTTAATGACCCACACTTTACATACATTGTTAATACTTCAAAATTGAAGCACACTTATTACAACATATGACAAAACCACAAAGGACCGTATAGGTATAGTGTCTTTAGAAACTGGGAAACATAAACAACTGGTTCATAAATCTTCTACAGTATCTCCCATTTATTTCATCATATCTAGGGTCCCTTTTAGCATATTCTACTTAATATCCATCTTCCTGACCTGGGGAAAAGAAAACATAAAAGGGTGAGCTCAAATGCTCAGCAAGGGCAAATAAAGGAAATAAAAATCATATCATATCTTTATGAAAATCAAAACCTGCAAAAGAGATCATAATATCTTAACATGGGATAAATCATAGAAGTGAAAATGAGATCCCCATAATCATAACATAAAACTTGAAACTTTGTGGCATGCACACATAATCATGGAAAATCATTTCTTGTTAGTCATGACTCATTTCCAAGACTATCTTAGTGGACAAAGTCCCTTTCTGAACCGAGTTCGCTCCTCGTTTCAGTCTTGTATCACTGAACCGAAATAACCTTCCGTTCCAGCCATGTCTATCTCATGAGATATAAAATCATTACCCAATGCATTGGAGGGAGATATAGGTCCCACCCATCTTATAATGAATCCTTTCTTATGTGTGCCACATAATCATAAAACATACATCATCGCATAACACATGTAACAAAAATGGGATTCTTGAAACATCATGACATCATAAATCAATTCATATAAGGTAAAGGAATTCATAAAAATAATTCCATCACAACATGATCAAATCAATGTAATAATAGGGATAAAAACAGAACCCTTTATTATCTTATATGGAAAATAATTTTGATAAAACACTTGAACTCCATTCTTGAGGAAAATATCCTTTCTTCTTTAAAAACATATTTCCTTTGATAACATGTCATACAAATTTAAAATAAAAGAAGTTGATTAAAAATAAACGTGAAAACTTGTAAAGGAAGCTTCTAGGAAACAATGTTTTAAAAATCTATTCATGCCGTATAAGTTAAAAAAACATTCTTCGTACTTTTGTCGGAAAAGTCAAAAAGTACCTCGTATGACAAAAGATTCCTTTCATAGATATTACTAAAAACTCACCGAAGGGTAAAAATGGATTTAAACAATTTCAGTTGGATGGAAATAATATTACATATTGAGTAAACATGGATGTGGATGATAAAATACACCCCAGTAAATACTTACGAATAAACAATCTCGGATAAAAATGAGATTGTGATATTTCCCTTACCTTAGGTCCGATTTGCTTTGTTCGTGTCCGAAGCTCCTGTATAATGGTTTAAATAATGTTATTGACTTATTCCAGAATCATACATATTGATATGAGATCATATATGGTCATATTATTAGTTTCTTGTTAGTAATATTTCATTGTTACTTGTTACTCTTGTTCTTATGCGTGTTTTGTCGAATAAATTCTTATTCTTATCTTTAGGTTATAGATAATTCATTTCCAGAATGGTATTAGTGTAGTATATACCATATTCATTCATTCAATTCATTTATATAATCATTATGAAATGAAGATCATGTAGAACGAGTTGCATCACATCGTGGAGACGGTATTCCGTACGTACGCACGAGTGATGATATCGTTCCTATGATCGTGGAATTGTATTGGAGTATATATATATATTATTTCAGTATCAATATTACTTAATAATAATCATATATAGTTACTCATTACACCATTATACCCATCCTTGTAAGGTGATGGTGGAAAATAGATTACACCACGGCGTGGAGACGATATTCCGTACGTACGCACGCGCGATGATTTCATTTTTCCGTAGGATGGATAGAAGGTGAATTAGGGTTGTTTCATATTTATAATAACATATCAGTATGTAAGTAATACTGATGTTATTACTTTATCATGAAACAACTAAAGAAGAAGAAGTTGAAGAAGAAGGAAATTGAAAAGATCGGTAATGGATATTACCTCTTCTTTGGAACGCCTCTTTGAATCCTCCACTTAAGGAACTAAGATTGGTCTTTGGAGAAGACCAGGACCTCTAGGATTATTCTAGGGAAGTGGAGAGGAGAAAATGGCAGGGGTTGGCCGAGATTGAGTGCTCAAATTGGTGTGAGGAGGAGGGGGAGGAGGTGCCCTTTTATAAGGGAGGAGAGGGGCACCTTAGGAATATCTCAAAATATTATTTTATATTAAAGTCAAAATCGGTTTATAATGGTTCCAAAGGGTCTTATTTAGACGCTAAAGTGGGGATGGGTCGAAATCCTATCAACCAATAGGATTTAGACAAGTTTAGGGTATTATTTTAACCTTATCAATTAGATTTAACTCTAAGTTAATTAATTTAACTTTTACCGTGTCTTTTTGTTTTCTTTCACTATATGGTTAATACACTTACTATAACATGCCAAACGAACCCCAAATTGTTTATTATTAATATATATATCCTTATCAAAGTCATTTGGCCGAACCGTAGATTTTTAGGAATAAAATAACAATTAATAATATAATATTTGATTTAAAAACTATTTTGTGTCAATTTTGACACTATTTGATATATGATTTTTGTGAAAGTCATAACAGAATTATATGTTCGAACCAAGTTGATTAAATCAACAATAATATATCATAGTAACCTAGAAAATTAGTGGAATTCATAAAAAGTCTCAAATTACATTTATGTTGGTATTTATATTATCAATTTTGTCAATATTTCATTAATAAGATAATTACTGCATCATCGTTGTGTCATAAATAAATTAAATTATTTGATGTCTAAAAATTAAAAATAAAATACCATCATGTAGGAAATCTTCTTAGCTTTATAATGAATATTTACAATCGAATTTATCTTATGTATAACCCCATATTAAAAATGATTTACTTATTAAACTTTGATTTTAACTATTTTAACCCTTCTTTAAAGAAATTAATAATAAATGTCCTAATCTAATCCAAGTGGGCCTAAATGGTCATATGTTATTCCTAAGTTTGTTTTTGGTCGAATTACACTTGTCCAATAGAATTCGGACATGTGTTAGGGTAATATTAATATCATATTTACCCTTAGTTACCCTATTTACTATTAACCGCGGTAAAAATAGTAAAAAGTTACTATTCACCAAAAAATTATTTTTATCTCATTGAACCACATTTTACTTACTGACATCAACCGTGTATGTCGGATTTTTGAAATTCCATTCACAGAAGCGGTAAAATTAAGTTTTATGCAAAATTCAGTTTTTAACCTACCACTTAGTGGTTTCACTATTCATCAAAAATTGAAAGTTTTCAGAAAAATACCAAAATTTCACCCTAGGCTAATTTCGATATTCTGAGTCCAAAAATGAAGTCCATTTTGAAAAATAAAATTTATAAATTTTCAAAAAGTGGTTATTACTATTCATAACGGCTAGTTTTAATAGCATATTGTTGTTTAGTGAAACTCGGTATTGTGTACGACGCAAGCTATCGAGGAAGGTCGCGATTGCTTGTAAAGAAAGCCAAGCAAGTGTTGTGTAGAAAAAGATTCCTTTGATGATTTATATAACATAAAAGTCTCGGGTGTTACAGTGCAAGTACACTTGCGCATCACCTCGTGGTCATGCAAGTATACTTACACGCCGCCTCATGGTCTCCCAAGTGACTTGCGTGACCTAAGTGGTAACCGCCTGGGTCTTCTCCTGCCTATAAATAGACCCTGTGGGCCCCCCATTTCGAGGAAGATTTTTTTTCTTCAGAAACTCAGATTTGAGCTCCCGGCACCCTAGTCTCTTCTCAATGCTTTAGAAACACTTCTAAGGTAATTTCCTACCTAGAACGTAAGATCTAAAGAGGGGGAGGAAGGCCTAAGTGTTGAATCTCATCAACACTTGCACGCCTGAGTGGCCAGCCCTTAAGGGAAAAGGCCCACACTTACGCACCGCCTTACGCCTTCAATAGATCTTGCGCACCCCTATTCTGGAAGAACCTCAAGAGGATTCTAAAGTCTTTAATGATGATTCGCTCAAGTATTACCCTGCTGGTTAACCGTCGCACAAGGACACCATGTGTCGTGCAGGCATACCTGCGCGACCAGGAGTTGCGCGCCCATGCAGTACCTGCGCGCATGCCAGGACTTGTGCGCCCCTGCCTTTTTGGGTGCCTTTCTTGCCCATTTCACCCATCTTAAGACATTACACCCTTCCTATTCAAGATTCAGTCTTCAAGACACTCTTCAAACCCATTTATGGCATGATTTCTTGATTCAACTTCCTTATTTGAAAGGAATTATGTGGATTATCTCTCAAAACCTAGTGATTTAGACATATTTATTTCACTAAAGATTTAGATTTCATTCATTCAAACTCATCCTTTAAGATGAGATAATCCTTAACCAGGGTCTCCTTTTAAGGAATAATCCCCAGTCATAAGTCCTCTAATTTGGGCATCCTCTTAGGAGTAATCCCCCGATACCCTAACCTGGGCTTCTTTTTCAGGAGTAATCCCTAGTCTCGAATATGGGCACCCTCCTTTGGAGTAAGCCCCAGTCATAATTCTTACCTTGGGCATCATCCTTAGGAGTAAGCCCCAATTCTTAAACTTCCCAAATCTGGGCATCCTCCTTAGTAGTAAGCCCCAGTCCCCTAATTTGGGCATCCTCTTCAGAAGTAAGCCCCAACCCAAAATTCCCTTAACCTGGGCGTCATTTTCAGGAGTAATCTCTAGTCTCAAATATGGGAATCCTCTTCAAGAGTAAACCCCAAGTCCCTTAATTTTTCAAATCTCTTAACCTGGGCCTCCTTTTCAGGAATAAGCTGCAGTCTTGATTTCTCTTAACCAGTCTTAATTTACCTTTGATCTGGGATTCCTTTTCTGGAGTAAAACCCAATCACAAGTCTTCTCCTAATTTGGGCCTCCTTTTCAGGAGTAATCCCCATGTTAGAGTATTCAAAATCTCCATGAAGGACATATACCATTATGGACCATGTTCCTGGATTTCTTCCCTAAGGTAAATCCTAACCTTCATTTATCTGGGCAGTCATACATATATACGCCCCACATTATTTCTTATGATTGCATATCTCAGGGCACAATTGTCTAATTTTTACCAATACCTCTTGTTTCTCACACCGACCATGACTCATTATTTGAGCCATCAATCATAGACATCATACTCCCTTACTCGAACTACATGGGTTATGATTCCTTTTTTAAAAAAAAGATACGTAGGTAGCCCGTCTACGGGTTCGATCCCAACACTAAAATAATCCATGTCCTTTTGAATGACAATAAACTTCAAGTGCCCACTGAGTGGCTTTAATACCAGCATGGTCATAATAATGACCAAGAGACTTCTGTATAAATGTGTTGAAGGGTACCATTGACCAAGAATCTCTAATAAATACAGATGATTCTCTATCGATGAAGAACCTCGAATACATAAAAAAGATTCTCTAAATTTCCTACATATTTAATCATTGATTGTCAGATCTAAAGGAAATCTCATTTTATACTTGGTAATGTAATAAGGATTCACGAACATAACTTAGATCTATAATGATAGTCCCGGAGTAGACAATAATTCCCTTACAAAGGTGTGATGAGTCCGACCTCCCATCCTCTCAACCAATGAAAATTCCTAAGCCTCATCTGTCCACAAACTAATGAGAACCTACCTTTGGAAAGTAGGTCCTAATGGATGTGGAATCATTGGATATTTCCGGTTCTACGAACAAACCCGTTAGAAATCGATCAGAATGTTTGAACCTCCCATCAAGGCGGTCATCCCCGGATTCTGAGGGAAACAGTAACCTAATTAAAATTGAAACCATTTAATATACTGGATTTGAACTAAATAATTTAACATCAATTCCGAACAACCACTTTCATCTTGAATATAGTCCAAACATTAATATAAGTGTACCGATCTTTTAATGCCATGTAAACAAACAAGCCTGAATAATGAAATTGAACCTTATAACAAATAGAAAAGGATTTTAATTAAATAAAAAGGCTTATAATAAATCAATTAAATGTAGAATAGGTTCTGTACTTATGAATTAATAATCCTAATTTTTTATTTAGTTCATTAATAACAAGTGGAGAACACCACCGGATTTGAGGTAAGGGATCCTCCCCTTTCACTCTTAATCAAGATTGTTCTCTATGATATTCCTTTTTTGTGTAATACCATGTAATGGGGAATAGTTATACACCTTTCCCATACCACCCTAATGTTTTATAAGGGATGATAATCCACTTATCTCCCATCAAGACCTCTTAGGTACACCCGACACCATGCGGGTAAAATCGAAACGAATTCTACCCAACCCTTCTTCGTTCTTTTAGATTGCCTTATCAATCATTAAAAATGGTGCTATCATATCTATTTATGTGAATCTTACGAATTATGGATAGTTGTAAAATATTCTAATATCAAGAACATTCCATCACTCTCTTTCGTGGATATACATGTTTTTGAAAGATTTCCTCCTGGGAACTTTCCGATAAGAAAACATGTTTTAAGGGGACTTCCAAAATTTTTACCCAAATTTAATGTTCACTCTATCCTCTGTTTTAAGATACCATTGTCTTTATAAAATCATTATTTTTATTATGAGAACCTTCTTGGTGTAATTATTGTTTTATATAATAAAATTTCCCCTTTTCTATTTGAAAATCTCTAGAGTGTTTCCCTTAAAACCGCACGAAAATGTTTTAATGCTAATTTTTCTAAAAAACATTTATAATATTTTGATACGTATATTTGACACCACATACCATGTTATATTCCAATTTTACCCTATGAGCGTTCATGTATCTTCTAATCCTTTCCTTTCATGGACACTTTCATGATAAATTAATTGGATAAGTTTTATGTCAGGATTGTGATACCCAATTCTTTCCATGGTTACCCTTATGTTTATGTATGGTTGATTATGTATGATTATATATGTGGTAAGATTATTTATGTGGAAAGAATATTCATTGAAATGTTGATATGGGTGCGCCCAGATAGCGCTCCAATGCATTGGGTAAGGTTAAGTCTCAAGAGATGCGATGTGAAAAGGGATTGACGGTTAGCCTTGACCCGTACTGAAATGGGAAATGGGATTGGTGGTTAGCCTTGACCCATAAAAAATGGGAAATGGGATTGAAAGTTAGCCTTGAACCATACTAAAGAAATGTTTTATGATTCTGACACATTTATATGATTCCATGTTTATATGATCCTGTGCTTGTACAAAATGATTTTATAGGTTACGTTCTTTTTATATCATCAAGTCATGTCTCCTAACTCATGTTCTTGAGATGTATCCTTATGTTCATTCGCTTGCTGGGATTTTTAGCTTATACCTTTGTTCATGTGTTCCCTAGGGTACCCTATACAGATGTAAGGGCTCAAAGGAAGTTAAGAGCTCATTATGGAGATTAAATAAAGAATTTTTTTATCCCGATGTTTTGTGTTGTATATACCTAGTCTTCTAAGACACTAGACTTAATGATCCTTGACATGTACTCTGATGATGAATTATGGTTAAAATCATGAAATGTTATATGTAAAAGGATCGGGTCGCTATAATAAGTATATGTACAAAACAAATCATCATAAAAATAAATAATCACTACTTTATTCCTTATAATGAGAACCAAAATTACTTTGGTATTATAAAACATCATGGGATGACTAATGGAATAAATATAAAAATGGGTGATCTATAAAAACCAAGTAAGGGTATATAGATGATAAGGAAAAATAACTTTTGTGTCAAATTTATTGTGTGATATCATAAAAGAGAAATCTGATGAGTAATCACATGGGTAAATAACATAAAGAAAACAGTATCTCAATATTAGAGAAACATAGGAAATATTATTGAAACATAAATAATGGTGTTAGAAGAAGTCTTGGACGAACATTAGTCCAACATCATATGGCATGAAGAGTCCCAGAGTGGATTCGATTTACTCCCAAATCCCAAACATAACCTCTCATTAGACAAAATATTTACCCAGTGTGTTTGAGAACTATCTAAATGATACCTTAATAATGTTTTCCTGATTATGTGTTCCATAAAAAACTAAATCATAAGTCAGAAACATGATAATTACCCTTGGAAATAAAATGGGTTGCATAATATTTTCTAATATAAAAATATAAAGAGATTTCTTATTGGTTAAATTTGAGAAATGATATGAATGAAAGTATTACCCTATAATAGGAAATGACAATAAGCCAAGTATATATGCGATATGCATTTATACATATTTTATTTTCATTTCATTACATTAAATAGATATATAGAAATTTATTTTGAGGGAGAATGGTCATAAACTAATGAAAAGGGTATTTTGAACAGATCCCTTACCATGAGTTAGATGCATCACGCAAATTACTTATTTTACTAAATAATAAAATTATGTTACTTATTTACCTATTTAAAAAAAGTTTTCCTGTTTATTTTTTGTTTATTATTATTATTTCTTATTTTTTATTCAATTACTTAATAATTTCACTTCATGATGGAGTTCTAGATGATATTTGTATCATATGTCCAAAATTACTTTTATAAGTTGACTAAGATCAAAGAGATAAAAAGTTAATCAAATAAAAACTAAAAATAATTAAATTATTATAATTATTATAAATCAACCATAATTTTATAACCAATAATTAAAAATGGTTAGGAAAATGAAATATGTTTCAATAATGGAGATGGTAGGTCAAACGTTTGCATGAGTAAGATTTCTATTTTTCAAATACCTTGATAGAAAGACAATGATTATTGTTATATATTTATAAAATGATAATTATCTTATTATTATCTTATTATTTCTATGAATAGATTTGTATATATAATCCATGTAATGAAGTAATGAAAATGAATCATGTCATTTCGTGTAGGTGGTAATCCACATGTACAGATAAATTTTTTTACCATCTTTCAATGAATTAAAAAAGGAATGGAAAATATATCATATATTACATTTCAAGAATGATAAATATTTTATGAATATAATATGTATAAATAAAATATATTATCATTAATATACATGATATTCCACTATGGAAAATGAATTACATTGGTTTGTGAGGTTGTAGTCCTTCGTATACACAAACAATGGTTTTGTTCCTAGGTAATAGGAGAAAAGATGGATAAAAGATAATAAAATTACATAATAAAGTATTATTATATGGGTTGTACTAATAGTATAATATCATCATTGTTGAATAAAATTTTAAGGATGTGGAATTTGAAATAACACATAAATGCTCACTTAATAATGACACCTCTTCTTTAGACACCCTAATTAGATTGAAACCAAAATCCATCATAAAAGGGATTTATAATAAAAAAGGCCTCTTATACATTGTAAGGTAATTTATCAAGGTATTTCAGTTTGGTTTGGATGAACCAAAATATTTTTTCAATTTTGAATATAAGAGGACAATATGTTCTCTTTTATAAGTGAGTGGATGGAACTCTTGGAACATCAAAAACTATTAAATTAATATAAGATAGTTTTATTGTGAAAAATATATAAACATATAAAATTGAATGAAGATATGGGGATGGGCCAAAATCTTCTCTTACAATAAAATTTGGATAGGTTTAGTGATTTTTGTACCCATATCTTTTGATTCTGACTCGTGCTAACCCCTTTTTATGGATTACCAATGTAACAATTTTTTTAATATTTAGGGTTCATGATAGTCATAATAAAAGGGAAAATATCCGAATAATGAACCAAAATAAATATTTTAAATGTGATAATTTTCACTCGCCACTAAAAATTCACAATTTTTATAAAAATTCGTAAATATCAGGATAATATAATTTTGATATGTTTATTTTAAAAATTAAATATGTTTCATAAAATAATAATTCTAAAATTTCCCAAAAATAATTACTTTACTCCTTCACAAAATAAATATAAAAATTTCACAGAAAAATTATTTTTGATGAATAAAATGAGTTTACTTAATTCTAAATGATTATTTACTAAGTACTTGTAAATAATAAGTAGGAACATCACATATATTTCAAATATAGTTAATCATATACATTCCCTTAAATTTAATGGATCAGTTATAATTGTCATATTTAAATGATAATTTATCACTACTCATTATGAATTTTTGTTGCATGACATATATGCTATTCAAAAAAGTTTTTATTTTAAAAACATGGGGTGTAACAAGATCCCTACTATGTTAGCTTTGTTAATGGACTTTTATCCATGTGAAATTTATCAAAAATATTCTTTAGTATCCATTGAAACTAATAAAAATATGAATTTTAGTCATTGTGATTGGTCTTGGCCTTTTCTCAATATCTCCTATCTTTGAGGGATCCACTCATATCCCTTTTCTTGTAATTACCTATCCCAAGAATGATAATATTTTTTATCCAAAATTAATAATTACAAAATTTGGAATATAACTTCTCAAATATTAAAGTCTTCAACATAATCATTAGATGTTCTTCATTCACTTCCTTGACCATATAATATATTATAATATCATTTTTAAGGACTAACTAAACTAAACAAGGTAATATCTAATAACTTTATTCATTTAATCAATGAATTTAAAATGGGAATTTAAAATTAAAAATTTAATTAATATAAATTCATAATTACCATACCTCATACAGAGGTCAGTCTTATATATGTCTCTCTCTTTTACCCTCAACTGGTGATATCCAAATTGGAGGACAATATTTCAAAATATTTAGGCTCTATATAGTTGTTCAAAAAATCAACAATGTATGGTAAAGGATATACTTTGTTGATTGTGATCATTTTATATTCTCAACAATAAATGAAAATATTCATTTAATTGTATTTATTCACACCAAAAATAAAAGATGCAACCTTTGTTCATGCTCTTTGAAGAATAAATACCTTGTCAAGAATAACCTATAGCCAAATCTTCATTTCCAAAAACATGATTTAGGCCATTCAATAATTATTAATTGAAATATGTGTATCACCAGGTATGAGTTCTATTTAAAAATAAACTTCCTGATTCAGAGAATACTAGGATACACTCGAGAAATACATCTTAATATTAAAACATAATAGAAATTTCATGAATATTTAGTTTCTACCCAACCACTTCAGATAGATACCAATCATGCATTTTTAATAATAATTATATAATAAAAATAATTTCTGTTGGAATATAATATCCATACTCACACATACATTCAATCATTAGCCTATAAGTAAGATGAAATGTGAATTACTGTCTATAACAGTTGATACGGGTTCTATATGAAGAAAGATAGTACATTTCAAAAATCACATCAAAATAAACTAGATGAATAATAAAAATATTTATAGGAAACACATTCCCATAACCCTCTATTAGTTTGAAGTTACATACTTTAGATGTAATCATAATAACATTAAGATTATTCAATTATAGTTTTATATGTTATTGTTAAGTTGGTGATTTCATACCCCTAGAAAATTACCCAGATATAAAACAGATTGTAGAACAAGAATCCAATAATCCATTTTTAGTTCTAGATTGTGTGATAAGTGTACCTTTCAACAGTTTATTCTTGTGACACAAAAACATAGTTTTGATCCAAAGATATTTCCCTTTGCCTCTTATCTTATGAGTTTGATGACAAAAATTTTCATTACTCGCACTTGGATTCATGAATTGGTTGGCATAATTATTATACTCTTTGAAGTTGTAGCATTATAGTGTGGGTATTACATTATTATGATATATCCTAACTTTAATTTCAATGGATTTCCTCCTTATATCTCTTCGGAATTCACTTTCTCAATGTCCTTTATTTCTATAAATAAAACTTTTTCTTATTCCCTTAAAACATTCCCCCATACTTCATTCCACACATCAATCATAAATAAATATTCAGTTTATTTCATCCATGGGTTTTATAACTAAAATTCCATAAAATACCCATATTTAAACTCTTATAAAAATCATGATAATGGTTGTAATCTCAACTCTTCAATTCTACATAGATATAACATCAAAAAATTTCTTTAT
Organism: Viscum album; assembly: GCA_963277665.1. Taxonomy (NCBI): domain Eukaryota; kingdom Viridiplantae; phylum Streptophyta; class Magnoliopsida; order Santalales; family Viscaceae; genus Viscum; species Viscum album. The sequence goes on from OY728119.1 coordinate 567,207,723, forward strand.
AAATACTAAGGATCCTTATAGACAACTCTTTTTAGGTGCCTCATATCAAGCCACTGAATAAATAACCAATTATTGTTTATAAATTGATAATAAAACTGGAATCATACCTTCCAAATCTTGTAAATTTCTCCCAATGTGTACTAATCGATGCATCATCCTTCTAATTATTCATAATTAATTTCCCTTACATTTTCATGTGAAGAGATTAGGAAAGAACTTATTGAAAAATACCTTATTAAAATCATACAATTCTAATGAGTCAATTTTTTACTCTTTCCTCGTATTCTAAATAGTATTCCACCATTGATCGAATTTATCATTAAAATGATGCACCCCCAGTATAACATTTTCATGCTGAACTGACTAGTGAATGAAAAATATTTTTTCTATTGTACTGGTCTATTAATCAGCAGAAATTGGATAAAAGGCCCAATGAATGAATATGGATGTTTCCCCCTGAAATTAAAAATGGTGCATTGTACCATTAATTTCGTTTTTGGAATTTATGCATGATATGTCACCTTAATGTGTCTTGTGATAATAAAAAAATATTTTTCATTATAGATCTCATGTCCTTTGGTTACTCAAGTGGAAATTCAATACAATTTCTTACCCGTTCATTTTTAAAATTATTTCTTCTGGTTTTATCAATTGACTAAAACTAAAAATCATAGTCTATGCATCCAGATAAGATTATTATATTGTGAAATATTATAATTGTGAACATCATTCCTACTATATCATAAGTTATAAATCATTATTATCTACGTATAACACTTTTTGGTTTATCCTATACCAAAACTAGATCATCATATGTTTTTATTAGTTAAATCATCTTATTTTTCATAACCTAATGTCTAAAAATATATAAAAACAGATATGATACCAACTAAGGTGACCTATGAATATAAGTTATAAATATTTAATCAATTTAAATAAATATTCAATACATTTTAAAATAATATGCTCCATATAACCCTAAATTTTTTGTGTCATTAAATACTATATACATAATAAACATATTTCATGAAATATCTTCAACATCACCCACCAATTTCTTCTCTCATAGTACCCTTCTAAGACATATCCTATTTATAATATTTCATCATAACTTGGTAAAATGGAAATATAATAAAGGGTGAGATAATATTCCCAATAAGGAAGAACAAGGGTGATATTAATCGATTATGATTTAAAAGTATAAGTTAACAATAATAGTATGAGATCCTAATAATAGCTTACTAAGTTAATACTCAATCAATCAAAAATCATAAATCTGGAGTTTTGGAATAAACATTAAAATTTCAAAAAAAATCAGTCTTAAAGGTGAGGAATCATCATTAGTAATTCACGAGACATGGGATAATATTATAATAAAAATAACATTTCATGGTAATTAGGGAACAATCATGAGTTTAAAAAATTATCTCATTAGAATGAGATCAATAAATAAAATCATCATCACAAAGTTGACTAAGCCCTATAATTTATTGGGTTCAATCATCAACCACTTCATATTATATCCCTAGATTAAAATCACTACCCAATGAATTATATGCCTTTTAAAAAAAATACTCCATTGCATAATAAAATCCCTATATATGAATTCACACAAGATCTTAATAATATTCATCAATTAACTATAGCATAATCCATTATAAATAAAAATGTTTCATAAGTATTTAAACACCACATAATAATAATCCATATAGAGAAATAACATGGTTGATATGATTAGATAATTTTTCTACATAAGCATATAAATATCATGGGACATTCTAATTGATGAAAAATTCATTTAAAAGAGCATTTGAATCCTTATTTCATTACATGAGAATGATAATATTTCCTTTTGATAACATTTAAAATAAAAAAACAATGAATAATGAAAAAATTATTTTCCTTGATAATAAACATGAAAAAATGTAAATTAATCTTCAAAATATAAAATGGTCATGGCGATGGGAAAATCCTTTCATTTGGTATATATTAAAATAATTTTTCATTTCAGAAATGTTCTTAATAATCTGTAAATAACATGTTTGGAAAAACATTGTGAAACATACTTTTAAATCCATTGAAAAATAGTAAAATATGATATGAATTTCCCAAAAAAAATTAATGAATCATATAAAAGAACATTTTTAAAAATAATTTAAAGAACACAAATATGTAATCAAATGTTTTCCAACTTAATATGAAATAACTTTTACATTTCATAAAAACAGTATCTTGATCATTATAAGTAACAAATAGAGGTGATTAAAATGAAAATAAGAAAACAAAATATAACTAGAGTAAAATTAAATATATGTGATTTTAAATATAAGGAATAATGAATTACACTCAAATTATATTTAACATATATTATCCCAAAAATAAGTGAGATTAAAACATAAACCCTTAACTGATGTCATGTATTTATTTACCCACATTATTAAGATACAATATAATAAATATTAATATATTATAAATATAATATATTAATATAATCATATTACATTACAATATAGAATTGATTTATAATTTCCAATTTACACTTTATTAAAAAATCTTAATCAACATCAATATTTGGGGTGTTAACTATTAGGTTTCCCATTTATGTTTTTGATTGATTGTTACGATCCTTGATCCCATTTCATGGTTTCATCATATAAAAAATCTAAATAATGATATAATGGTAATTTTTATTCATTATATATACTTTTATATGTATTCATAAATGGTTTTCATGGAAAATGAATTATATCACTTGATAGACATGGTGGTAAATACGTACACACGAGTGACATTTTCATTTTCCTATGAATGGAAATAGTGAAATGTAAATAATAATATATATTTATAGAATCATAATATTATAAAAAAGGTAATATATATTTTTTAAATCCCTTCATATTATTATACCAGTATTTCTGAAAATAAAATTAATCACATTTTCTTGTGGAGATGGTAGTCCATACATATGCACGAACTAAATTGTTTTTTCAGGGAAAGGAGTTAGAAAATAATTGTACCATTAAGAAAATTAATCATATTAAGTATAATATTTTTATTATTTTAAGGGTTATGGAAGATTTATATGAGGTTAAGAAATAATTAAACTCAAAATAGTTCATGTAAATAAATTTGCTTACTCTTTGGGAAAACTCATTTTCCATACACCTTAATCCATCAAAGGATGGACTTTTGGGATGAGAAAAAGATCTGGACATGATAATGAATGTTAATTACATATTTTATCAAGTATTTTCTAAATAATAGGGATAAACATGTGTGAATAATTGAATGTATAGGGATACCTTTTATAAGGGAAGATAGTGGAAACTTGTAAACACACAAAACATTAAAATATAGTAAAGTCATATTCTTGTCCAAATAGACCTAATGAAACCAGAATTCAAAGAGAGTTTAATTTTGGGTATAAATAACTCCAATCGATCACATTAATCCTTATTTTATAGATATTTCATTCTATATCTCTATGAATAACACACTGTTAATCCTTTTAATCTTAACTATGGTGACAATGTTTTTCCATAATAAATATTCCTTACAACTAAAAATGAAATTAAAATAATTAAAAAAAATTGAACCTATTTTTTTCAAATATAAAATCTATTTTATCATATTCAATTTTAATAATCAATAGAAAATTACGTTATAATAAGCATAAAAATGTAAAGAAAACTATTTTTGAAAAGAAAACATTTTTAAGAATAAAAATGAATTAAATCCAATTCATTCATCATAAAAATTATTAGTTGAATGTCAAAATATATATATTTAATATATATATATATTTAATTAAAATCACTCATTAATATGGATTTGTCTAATTTTTTAGAAGACCAACATAATTCACAAAATGAACGATTTTTCAAGAAAAAAAAACATTTATCTTTACTTTCAAATGCATTTATTTTCATTTAAAAACAATTCATGACTAATGAGTTAATTTTCTACATGAATAAATAGTATTTCTCATATTTTTAATTATATGAATTAATTTTTAAATAAAAATTATAAGGAAAAATATGTCTTATAAAAACATATTAACAAATATGTTTTCGTGATTAATTTAATTTAAAAAAAAACTAGATTGTATTTTCAACAATTTTATTTCATTTAAATAACATATAACATTGTTAATGTTATTATGTATAAGAAATATTCACATAATTTTAGGTTTTCATACTTCCTAATTTTTCAAACATGTTTATTTAATAAAGATAAATATATTCTAAAATCTCCTAGTGTTAAATAGTTGCAAGGTCATCCATGTTGTTTTTTGGATACCCAAGGTATTATGACTTATCTCATGTTAGAAAAATCATTCAAGATGTGATTTACCTATCTATTAACCATTATTACACTATATTTAAATGGACCTATTCTCAAATATATATAATAAAATATTATCATGTTATATATTTTGATTGTATTTTTGATTCTTGAGACAATTCCAATAACCTAAAATAACATTCCCTAAAATATTTCTAAATCTTCTTCATAAGCCACAATATAGTGGGTCTATATAAATATGGTGACCACTAGATATACAAATTTTCTCTTTATTGTTTCCTTATCACTAGTGTTATATATAAGATGAACTTTCTCTATAATAATAATAGTTTTCTATACTATTGATAACTAGCATTCCAATTTATCAAATTACACAGAACTACTCCTTTGTACGTTCTCCTAAATTGTTTGATTGTTTTTACTACAGCCAAATCAAATTATCTTGGTTTTTTATCTACACATTATTTTTTATTAATTATAAATATAAAATACTTATATATATCATGTAATACTTAATAAATTCAAACTCATAACCACATGAAATTTTATTCAACACAATAATATCCTCATGTGTTAAGGATTCATGTTTGAGAAATTTTATTCCCTGTGACATAGGGTAAAACATTATCTTAAATGGTTAAATTTTGTATTTTTTAATAAATTTTTAATTTATATAGAAAGACTTGATTTAGTAAACCTAATGATTATATCTCATTATATGTTCTTCACCAAAACATGGATTTCTACTTCAGGTCATTATTGGATAAAAAAGTTTATCATAGTATTAACTAACTGTAAAGATAAATATATGTTTTCTATGTTTAATAAAAATATTTATATTACAAAACTATGTCAAATACCACAATACTCTTATATAAATAGGTCTCACCTTAACTCTTAAAACAACAGAATTCTATTATGGCCTTATAAATATGAATATTTCATAATTTTGATGCTTTATTCAACCCATAAATGGATTTATGAGACTCTCATACCTTATTTTAATTACTTAGTGTCAAAAACCCTTTATATATGTTTCATTTGGGAATCATGCACAAGATATCCATTAATGAATGTTGTATTTTCACCTAATTCCAAAATATAATTATTATAGAAAGCTATCATTAAAAGTAGAATTTGGTAGATTTTATCGTAATGATTGGTATAAAAATGTTTCATCATAGGATGTGATTTGAAATCAATTGTAACCTTAATTAACTAATAATTCCTTATAGGTGTCAATTTTACAATCCATGTTTAGTTTCTACTTGAATACCAACTGAGAAATTTATATAATCTTAAGAAACCACAAAAATAAAGAACATTATTTTTCTATATGGAATCAATTTGAAATTAATTTTAACTTTTATACTATATATTTATTCAATTTACTACCACATTTTAGAATTAATTACTCCCACTGAAAAATATATCACCCAAATTTTGGATTCAAAACAACCTATTATGTTTCATCTTATTTTTTATTATGGGTCTATAAAAAAACACCTCTAGTAATCTTTCTGGGGTTTAGTGTTCATATGCCATCTATTGTTCATTTTTTGCGTTGAGTTAATTGAAATATAGATTTATTCCACTAAGATAATTTCTTTAATTTAATATAAGTATAGGTAATTTTCTTACTAATAACTTTCTGTCATAGGGATATTTATATCCAATGTATATTTTTGGATAATTAATGGATATTAACTTAGTGTTTTTATGATGTAAGTTAATTTCTATGTATTTATTTAAAAAATTGTCCTAAAAACACAATGATGTAACATAATGGATTTTGTTCATATTATAACATATTTAAAATCTATTAGTCAATATAGGTAGCATATAGTTAAGTGTAAAATTTTTATTTGGGAAACATGTCCTTCAAATATTATGGAAGAATTTTAATACATATAATAGTCAACATCGACCTTATTTTTACTACCATAATCACTTAGATATATGGAAGGAAAATTGAGTAAATTAATAGATCAAATCTTCATTTGTATGATTCAAAAATTCATGGTTTAGATATTTTCTAACCAATACTCCTAATGGATCTAATATCAATTACCACATATATTCAAAAAAACACATTAAATTCATAAAAATAAATATTAATATATAATTAAGTCTATGAATTTACATCTATTTTCTACTTATAATATTTTTCATATATCTTGTTAAAATAATTATAGTTTCTCTATGGATATTTAAACTAATAATTTTAAATGTTTATTTTCCTTATAACTTAATAATTATATATATATATAAATAAATATGTTGTTTATCTACATTTATTTTCTAAAACCTTGAAGGTATATAATTGAATATTACATTTATTTTTTATTTAGGGTAATAATTTCCTACCAAAAATAATTATTATTGGATTTTATATTTTATAATCATCATTAATTTTTGATATCGGGAATATGTGACTCAATTGTCATTAAATATGTAATTATGTATGATCTAACATAAAAACTTTCATTTAAATATACAATAATGCTACATTGTTACTATAAATAAAGCCTGAGATAACTGTTTATTCAAAAGTCAATTAAAAAATAGTTTTATTACAATAAATCCACATATAATTTAGATTTTATAACATCATATTCCATAAATATGGAATCACCCTCCTTAAACTACCATGATATTTCACCATTGTTCTTTTGATTTTCCAAAATTTGTTTAGTTTTTGTATTTAGATACAAATTTGTTGATTATATATTGTATATAATATAAAAAATTTAAATTTAAATAATAATTATAAATATGAATATAATTGAAGTGGTTTTTTCATTAATCATCTTTAATAAATATTATTTCCTCTTCCAATGACCATTCATTTCAGTTGTGAAATAAATATCCTCATGTTCATTTATCTTCCCTATAATATTTTATTCATTGAAGGAGACTAAATTACCCCTTGATTTAAATCATGCAATAATATTTTCACCCTTTAATTTAGTTTCGCTCAATATAATTGGTGAGAAACCATTTTCCCACAAATCCCTACCATCTTCGACATGCACAGTTAAAGGATTCTCAAGAGGCCTCTCTATAATTTTCAATTTGAAATTCTTAATGAATATGGTAAATCTAGGTGTTAAGGATGATATTATTCTATTAATGGATATTTTTTATCTATATTTATTCTAAAATTTAAAAAATAATTGATATACTTCAATATTATAAATGAAATATCACTATCTAGGTAGTCATCTCACAGTTTATGGTGGTGTAGTGTGATGAAAATATTGTTTTTTATCCTATATTTTTCCATTTCATGAACTGATATATGAGTTATCATGGGTTATGGGACCATAAATTTATGTTTTATTATAAAATCATGGGATATAGTTGATTATTGGATGAAATAGAAATATGATCCATCCTCTATGTATTTTTTACATAAATCCATTTCACCATGACTTTCTTTTTTAGGATACTAATTAAGAAAAGTGTATTCCGTCACATAATATATGTTTTACATTAGTAATTTAATGTACAAGTTCTTATACATATATTTTAAATCCTATTCTAGTGATAAAATTTTATTTTTCCAATAATGATTTTAGTGTTTTAGTGGGGTTTTTATCTATTTGTATATAAAAATAGAATGTTATTTATCATGATTACCAGTTATGTTATAATAAATAAATTTTATTTTTTATCCAACTTTTTTTATCAAATATTAAAATCCCATTAAATTTGATTCATAATATATAATATATTGGATATTCTAGTTTTATGAATCCATATTCTCTTTGAAATAAACTATGCAGAGGCCTTATCAAATTATTTGTTAGAGTTTTATAATATTTTCATTCTATCTACAATAACTTACTACTCCGTTATCTCTTAAGTGGACTCCTAAATTATATAATCATATACATAAATTTCATCCATGGTTGATCCAAGAGAAAAAAATATTTTTGGGAAACAACTTATGATTCTAAAAAGGTCAAGTCATCCCAATAAATTACCTAATATTCCCTAATAAATGAAATCACCCTTATAATGACTATCATAAAACATAGAAAAATGGTTTCATTGAAACTCTAGTTAAGGACTGAGTACTTTTAAATAATATATTAATTGAGTTATTTTTTAATATTATGAATAAATATTCTTCATTTTATTCATTGTAACCTTGTTAATATTATATAAAGTTCACATAATTAAATAAATGTTTCTAATAACAAAATTTATGCATAATGATTTTATTTTATTTCATCTTATAATTTTTGGTAATTTATTTATTTTGTGTGATCATGTATAATAATTTAAATATAACATGAATCTTATAAATAAATAAATAACTATATTCAAAACAAATAAAATAAATATTTCATATGATCATGTGATTTTATATACCTGTTCTTTTTTAGGAGATATAGACCAAAGGGAAACCAAGGGGAATCAACTCCATGACCCAGTTTCTGGATTGAGTTCAAACATTCCTCCATTTTCCTATATATCTTCTTCAGTGGTTTTTCCTCAACTAAACCTTATAATATTAGCCTCTCACTGGTAGATGCATTCTTTGAAAATGATTAACCACTTATAGGTGAGGGGAAACAATGTTTTAGGGATATATAAAATAAACTATGGACATGAAGGCCTTTACACAATATAGGTGGTAGGGATGATTCATAAATAATAATATTTAATTTAATAAGAAATTATCACATAAAACCATAAAATAAATAATTAAATTAAATTAACCCAAAACATAAACAATTTTTTTAATATCATGATCAATTACAACATTAATTAATCTTGCATTTAGATTATTTGTAATTCATTGAATTTATTATAATTAAGAATCATTTACTAATATTAAGTAATAACCAAATGAATTATTAATTATTATATTTATCATAATATCTTATCCAAATATTCCTTTAGATAGGATAATATGTTCATCATATAGTATTACAAATAAAATAAATAACATTAGATTTTAAAATTAAAATAACAGAAAACATGGCATGTACTCTTAAGGCCATGTGTTTTTTACCATTATGTTTCAGATTACATACTTTTCTATAATTTAATATATAAATGCGTGTATACTCTATGTGATACATTATGATCCTAATAAATATGATTAATTCCATTTTTCAAATTTAATTCACCCATGACATGTAATATCACTTGAAATGTCGTGTGACTCATGTTGTGTATGGTCTGTATAATTTATTGTGTTCTTACACGTCATGTATGACCACACAACATGCCATGATATGCACAATGTGTTCTTTAATGTGTGAAAATGAATTGTATATATAGAACTTATGAACAAAAACCTTTCTATAATTATATATATAATATATCGCATTCATACTTATGCCCATTAATTGATTTGATGTGAGATTGTGGAACAAGTGAATCATGAGGAGAAAGGGGAGATCCTGAAATCTGCTAATTCGAATTGAAACCAAAAGCTCAATCTCAGGGAAATATTAAATGATCAATTTCAATATTAACATGTGTGGAATAGTGAGTTATTTCATTTTTTATGTGAAATCAATTTGAAGACAAATTATAATGATTTCCTTGTAGTTCCACGAAATAATTTTTCAAAGGTTGTTAAATCATCTTCATCTCGATATTTCCCTAACATCAATATGCCTCTCCGAGGGTGAGTGATTTTAAAAGGGTGTATTGTGAATGTATCGGCTAACGAGGATGGAGTGGATGAATGTGTATGTATTTGAAAAGTTTCTATTATTACAATGGTCTTAGTTATGAAGGGTGATAAACTATATAAATGTCACGAGCTGACTAGAAGAATTACTGAAATATGAGGAGTTGATGAATAAAAAAATACAGTTATGGATTGTGAGTATTATCTAGTGGTTTTCCATATAATATCTTTAAAATACGATACTAGAGCATGTGGACAATAGAATTAATTCCTGGATATCTAATAATCTTGGAATGGTGTTGAAACTCTTATCCAGATAATGTTAGAAAAACATTAATCAGACATAGATTCTAATATATAGGATTAATTGGCTATATTGGTATCTGTAGATCCTATGGTACACAACATCATAAGTTGTAAAAACCATTAGGATGGACATGAAAATTGAAAATCATCAGTTTTGACACTATATAAGAATTTTAGTCGGTGTAGATATTTCGAACACGTTTGTGGAAGAAGTGGTTCTCCCCATAAGAGTTGACAAAATTACACATGAAATTCAATATGAAATAAAGAGGAAATTATGTAGTGGCTTATGTTCTTTATAATTTAATATTTGAATGCAAAAGGGATATTGAATGATCTTTTTGTATGATCAAAGGATATGATGTTATTGTCTATATAAATAGTAAAGGGAAGGAGTCTCTTGAGCGATGTAATGAGGATACCTCTCTAGGTACATCTTTTAAGAATATTTATGGAAAATGGATTTCAGTCCCTCTAAATAAAGACCACTAGAAAATGGGGAAGGTAGTTTGAAAATTCTTTATATAGTTGAAAATAGGGTTGATGTCCCTGAACCTCAAGGTGTGTGTCTACCCCCTGAAAACATCTAGGTTCTAGAAGATAATTATATAATTGACATAGAGGGGAAAAATAAACAATATATAGAAGCACACACATGATATATTTTTTATGATGAATTATTTGGAATTAAGGTTGGCTAAGTAAGTAACATGAATTTAGAGGATTCTGGGGATCTCATGCCCGATAATCAGCCTAGGGAACATTCTCATGGTGTCCACCTGCCACTTGTAGTAGGATCTCTAGAGTCAGACTCAAAAGGGAATAATTCATATGTGTAGGAAAAATAATCCCCACACCATCATGCACATGATGAAAGCAGTGAGCATGAGTGGGATACACATAGGTTTCTCCATCCATTGGTTCCAGGAGTATTGTCTTCATAGAGACAAAATTTTCATGGTAAATATGACAATTAGTTCACACCCTTGAATTATGTGTTCTATTAAGATAAACCCAAATACATACAGGTACATGATAAGGATATTGATATCTCAAAAGTTAAAAATGATTAAGAACTCTTGATTGAATGAAGGAATGGGTCTGGACTTGAAAACATCTCAAAAAAAGAAACAAGAACAGAAAGGGAAAGAAAGGTAAAGGTCAGGTGAAAATGGAACCAAAATGGAGCCCCTAAACATAGGGAAAACCCCATACCCAATGAGGATTTTATATTAGATATATCTATTTACAGGGAATTATCTAAATTCCATGTCCCTTATACACATCATTATGGTGTAAAAACCCATGCTTGTCGACATTTCTAAACGAATACTTCTATTTGATAAATATATAAAATTCAACTGGTTCTACCTTGGTTAGATGTTTTTTCTCACAAAATAATCCCGACCCTAATATGAACCATTTGTGGGTTTTATGGCTTGAAACTATCCATATTAACTCATATAGTTTTTTGTCTATAAAATTTTAATCTCTTGCAATTTATATGACTATGATATTTTTTTCCTGTTTTTTTCTTCCAATATCTCTTTTAGGATAAAATAATTATGGGAGTAATTGAATGTAATTTTTAAAAATATGGAAAAAAAATTGGGTGATACATGGATATTTTAATATGGTTTTGATGCCTGAGTAAAAATATGGGAAATAATTTTAACCGAACTGAATAACTGGAATTTTCTTATTCCATTGATCAATATAATTTTGCTGAAGTCCCAATTGAATGAGATGATTTAACATGGATTATATATACATATAATGGGAATAAATAAAGAATGCATGATATTTCTTTTTTAAATATGTATGATCAAAGTTCTACTCAAGGTCTTTATGGTTTCGCACTTCCCAAGAATCACTCTTATCACAATAAGATTATTGTGGAAATTAATAAACAATAAAAAAGGTTTGTCCCTATACTTTTTTGGTTTTACATTTTTTGTATTATACTTCTTGGTGGTAGGGAAAATATGTTGGTGGCTTGGGAAATAGAGTTTATTGAAATCCAATTTCTATAGGTTGGATGGGAAATTAAAGCACACCATGGTATTGCTCAATGAATGGATCAAAAAATAATTTTTAAGGATTTATCTTGAAATTACTGCTGCTGAGGAAACTCTTTCATATATTCAGATCAAGAAACATCATCATAATAATCCATATAGGCAGGAAATATAGGCTCATAATTGGATAGATAATCTATTAATGGTCATGGATTGGATGAAATAAATCATTTTAATGATAAATTGTTGAAATTGGGAGATCAGAACACAAAATTCGTTCATAGACTACACAAATAGAAGAGGACCTGAAAAGGAAACAAATAAATATTCCTTAATAATCAACTTCACACATCAGAAAATGATATATCCCATTTATTTGTTGATTATTTTATTGGGTTATACTATTAAGATAGGTATGTAAACACAAAAAAAAAATTGATGATGCTATTATCCCTTATATTGATGATCAGAATAACCAAGCTCTTATCACTTCCCTACTCAAGGATTAAATTTGATATTTCCTTTTATCTTTTAACAATGATAGTTCTTTTAGTTCATATGGGTTTACAAATAATTGTTTCTTATTTTATTGATATTTATTATAGGATTATATTACTCATTCCATTAAGGAATTATTTACTCATTCCAATATGCCTTATGGGACAAATTCATGCATTATTTCACCGATACCCAAAAAGGAAAATGCAATGATATTAAGGATTTCATGCCAGATTCACTTAGGGTCATGTTTCTTAAGATCATTAGTACGATCATTATGAATATTATGGGATATATTTTTAATGGCATGATCACTAAAAATCTTTTTGGATTTATTCATACAAGAAACATTCAAAATTGTATCTTTACAACCTCACAGAGTGTTAACATAATGAGTAATAAAGAGAGATAAGGGGCCTTTTAATTTTAAATTAAAATCTCAAAGGAATTTCATACATTATGATGTGGAATACTTTTTTATGTCCTCAAAATGTATGGGTTCTCGAATAATTTGATCGAGTTTAATAGCACTATTCTTAGATCATCACGATTTTCCATTCATATAAATGGAGTACCCAGAGGTTTCATAGTGAACATTGGTTGTATAAGACAAGGGGATCCACTCCCAGGATGACTATTTTCTATTTTGGAATATTATTTAAGTAGATGTATCAATGACCTTGCTAATTTTTTCCTCTAAAAAATAAAGGTTGGTAAAAATGGCTTTTACCCTTCACAAATTCTACACACTAATGACATCCTTTTGATTGGAAATGATTCCAAGAAAATAATTTCCTCTGTTAAGGAGTTATTTTCACATTATGAATAGGTTTTTGGTTAGGAAATCAGTTGGAACAAACCCTTCATTGTTTTCAGAAATGGGATTCTAGTTGGAAAAAAAAGGATAATTCGAAACCTTTGAGTGAAAAGAGGGAATCTCCCTTATCACTGTCTTAGTGATCCCTTATTCAGGGGAAAGGTGAAGAAGCATTATCTATATGTCATTTAATTAGGCATTGTGAATCAACGTTCTAGATGGAAATGAAATCCCATGTCTTTGGCTGGGAGGGTGTGTCTTGTTAACGTTGTGATTACATTGAAGTTTTTATATTATTTCTCATTGTATAGTGGCCAGGAGGACTTATCAAGGAGATTCAAAACAAGGTATGGAATTTTATATGGACTTTTTTAGTCAATGAAAGGAAGACGGTGACTATTCATAGAATAATTGTATCAGTCTGGTAGATTTTGGAGGCCTTGGAGTTATATATATAAGGATTTTTAATTATGTTCACATTGAGAAGTTCACATGAAGTCTTATTTACAATGATGCCACTGTTGTTTTTTTGACCAACCTATTCAAGGGGAAATTGAAAAATCGTTATAAGTACTATCTTGGGTTATCTATGTGGGAATATTTAAAACACAACTTCAATTAAATCATTTATGACACAATGTTGCTGGTGTGTATGATTTTAAATCTCAATTTTGTAAGATTCATCGCCTGATAGGCCTCTACAGGACAACATGAACATTCATCCTGTGTTAAGTAATTTTTCCATTACTTATTTTATATCACAATAATATAGCTTTTATTGTATGTTCCCACTATAATTTGTATGGATATACTAAATCACACATTAATGGATTATCATACTCTTATATGGAAACAAAATAAACATTTCTTAATTAATATCAAGGACTTCTAAAAGCTTTCATGTGGTCGATCCACTCACCCACAAGATTGTATCAAGCCTTTCGGGGAATATTTCATTAAACCATCCTGATTTACTCAATGTGTATGAATTGGGAAAAACATACCTCTAACATAATATCAAATCAAGAAGAATATAATTCATCTTGATTCAGCATGTTATTTATGTATGTGAGATGATGATAGAATTCAACAACTTTTTGTGGAGTGTATTTACGAATAAAAGCTTTGATTTTATGCCGATTCTTATTCATGATCAATGTGGATTAAAATATGGTTGGTATATGATCTACAATAAATTTTTTCTAATAATAGACATAGTGGGAAAATATAGAACCTTCTTCGATTGGATGTTTTGCAATACTATTAGTTTCATGGCATGCCCAAAATATTATATTATCTAATAACAAGTAGATTCCTATACATAACAAAATGGTCTCTTTACACAGGTAAGTGTATGTATCATTTATGGTAAAAACTAGTGGGGTGAATAACAACTTGTTTGACATGTATATCCTCATACTGTTAGGTGTGTCTGATCAATCAAATATACCCGAAAATTTCAAACACATCTGATGGATACCACTGATAGGACCATGTCTCAACGTAAATTTGGATGGGGTAACCTCTACCACCCCAGGGACTTCTGGATACGGAGGTGTCTTCCGCACATTTCATTGAATTATGAAAGGATTAATTTATCATTACATTAATGTTGGGTGGCCTATGATGATAAATTATGGTCTATGTTTTATGAATTCGGATATGTTGTTCAATTAAAATGGCACATTTTATGGATTGAATCAGATTCTCAACATTTACTACAATCCTTTAAAAAAAGAAAGTGGAAGGTTCCATGTAAATTCCATCCTCAGTGGATTGAGTACCTCAATAAGGTCGCTCATCTAAATCCGATAATCTCACATGCATTTAGGATAAAAAACATGTTTTGAATAATCTATTAAATAAACCAATCACGAAGAATAATATGATGTGATCCTTCAGGACATGAAGTTTCTACACTCCAATAGAGGAGGGGTAAAAGTGTGGTGTAATGTATGATCATTTCTGTAGTAATCTTGTTTATCCTTAAAACCTCTATCTCTATTTAATAAAAAATATTATGGCCATTTTTACTAGATCCTGGACATTTGGGTATATCATATTCAATGGAAATGAAGTACACATCATGTATAGAAACTGTTACATGTCTTGGAATTTCAAAATTTATGAGGATAATAATTATTACGCATTTATATCAATACATCATTCAAAAAATCAATCTGTGTGTACCTAGTGAAGAATGACATTTTTAACATAAAGTATACACTCAGCTACACATCATGTTGTTTATGTATCACTTTAACTATATTTATATTGACCCACTTCACATTCTAGCCTCAATATGTACCTAGAATGAGTTTTCAAATATTATATTTAATGTACAACCTTATTCTTTCTCTATAACCTACATATATATATACCACCAAAATAGATGTCATTAAGTTTCATGCCATGGTGCCACATATTTGACCACATGAATTTACATGATTTTCGTGGGTCTAAAACAATGTGGGGTTTCAAAAAGTGTATGATATCAATACATTATCTAATCCATTTCAAATTGCATGAAATTCTGGTGTTCTATACACAATGTGTTATAACATCATGGCCTCATCCACAAAGTATGTTGATATTATCATAACCATATTCTTATGTGGTTTACCATGGTTACACAATGTGTAATTTACTGTTATAGGTGATGCATTTGTCTCATGTAACTACGAGCCTTGGAACCTCTACATTGGGTTTTCATGAATTATTCATGTGTCTGGGGTTATTATTGGTAACGTGAATTCAAATAAACAAATTATCTTGTCTTGCAATTATGAATTGAATATTTTAAATTAAAAAAAACTCACAGATAGTTTTAAAATTGGTCAAATAAAATTTAAATAATTTTAAATTAAAATATGAACACTTTGATACCCCTTTAAGATTATTGAGGCATAGAAAAAGTGGTGAAACCATTCTAGATTTTGGTTACTTTTATATTTTAATGGATAAATATTTACTTGATAATTGTAACTCATTAATCTTCTATAGATGATATTTCACATTAAATTTATAATTACTTAAAAATAAAAATGACATCAAATGAAATAATTCTTCTTGATCAATTTTTGACAATTCTGTAAAAATATTATCATTGTAGCTGAGAATACAAGAGATTACTCTACTATTTGAATCTACATAATATCAATGAATCTCAAAGAAATGTTAATATTATTTTGAGTGCTAGTGCATATAAACCTATAGCTTTAAATCATTCATCATTGATCAAATAACATGGTTGCTAAAGTGTTGATGATTTTCTCTCAAGGTCTTGACAGAATTCTTGAAATTATTCCATATTGTGGATAACATATCCCATGTTTTTAAAGTGATATCAGTTGGAATATATACTTAGGGGTAACATTGGATAATTATACAATAAAATTTTATCAAATGATTATACTAAGTTATTCACCTTTTCTAATAATAATATTATTATTATAATTATTGATCATGAAATAATTTAATTTTAATTTTATTGGTTATATAAATAATATAATATTTATTTAGATGATAATAACTTAAATTTATCATTTCTCTCGGTCCTTGAACTTATCTTTTCAATCCACTAAAAATTTCATCAAACCATTAATAATAAAATATTTATTTAAATATATATATATATATATATATATATATTATTTGTTCAATAAAAAATATTATCTTCCCCATATTGGTGAATAAATATTTATTTTAATATTCATCTAACTAAATAAATATTTATATTAATTAATTCACTAAAATTGTTAATAAATATGTATTTATAATTAACATTTGAATAATAAACAATAAACAAGATTCATCACACATGCACTAAAATCAAATAATTGATGATAGAATTTATATGACCAACTTAACTTGAGAAATTTTTTTCCATAAATAAATAATAATATATAATCGTAATATTATATTCAATATAATATAATGATATTTTGGGGAAACATAGTTTGTGACCCTCTATCCCTCTATCATTGTAGAAATAGGTTAACATTCATAAAGAACAATATCAACACCTAATAACACATCAAGGATCCAATGGAGAAATAAGTTAATGTTTGAATTAAAATAACCATTCAATGGACACCACTATATAATATAATCTCTTTCACTCAATATATCATCTTGCATAATTCATATTCATGGAAACGACCTACATGTTTGATTTTATTTCTTTTACATTATGAAACGAACTCATTAATGATCTATAATGCTGTGGGATTTATTGTAAAATTTATATTTCAATAATAAAATTTAGAGATATCTTATTCCATTTACTAATAAGGGATGAATCCTTCCATGAATTATTCAATTAATGACATATCATTTATTGTACATATGACATATCTTACCTCACTGTGATGAAATTTCAACACTGTTTCCATCCATACATCAATATATTTGATTCATGAGATATCTTTACAATAATATCAATCATAAAGACTAATACACACATCCACTGATAATAATATCCAATGAAACATAAATCATATAAAATTCCTACCGATGCACCCATCCTCATAACCTACATTATAGGATATTACCAACAAAAAAATTTATGAGAATAAGTCACAATATCCTATGATCTTCCAATACATAATATTAAAACATATTTTTTGTCCCTTTAAGTAGATGTTATCTAAACCATAAGACAAATGATTAAAAATATTTCTACTATATTCCCTTCTCTAATTGTAGTGAGGATATGTGATAACCATTTGATGTGATAAATTATCTAATGACATTATAAAATTAATGTCATATATAATAACACAAATTATGTGGTATGATATTTATTAATATCCTGGTAATGAAAATTACTTATTCAGTTATTTCTATTGAATCAACTCTAACATCTAATTATTTCATCATAGTTATTGTTAAAAATTACTAAGAAGAAACCAAATGAACCCTTACTCTTAGGGAGTAATAGGGTTATACAAATCTCCAAAAGATTTTGAATGATCTACCTTGAACTATGGTCTTCTAGAACCATTGTAGGAGAAAGAAAACAATGAGATCTTTATTAGTGTATTGAACAGTCACAAAAGCATCACTATGGTATATGTTATATATATAACCACTAAGAAATGTCCATACATTAGAGAGATGTTACATAAATCTTCAAATAATGATTTTTTGTTACAAACATCTTGTAATGTTATGAATAATCAATCATTTATAATTTTAATTTTTCATAAACTCCTTTTATAAGTCATCTTTGATAGAAGAGTAATTGGATGTTTGAATCCCGATTAAAATTGTACCTTGCATTTTACATGTCTTGCATTAACCGACATGTAATAAAATTGTATGATATTTGTATAATTTATTAAATGATATGATGAAGTTGAAGAAATTGGATATTCTTTATATCATTCTATTTAATATAACTAATATTTTGTTTTTATAATCCATGATTTTATATCATATCTCCATTAGTCACCCACTAGCACCAAATCCTCATAGAGTTTTGTATAATTTCACCATATGTCAAATATTATACCAAATAAATTTTGTAATCGTATCTTAATATATTTTCAAATATTATATGAATCATATTTTGAATAAAATATATAATATTTTTACTATATCTTACATAAAATATAAAGAATTGAAAATCCACCCAAAACATCGTTCAGATATCCGATAAAACACTTAATAATAAATCTATATGATTTATAAAAACATAATCCGCATTCATAGAAAGAATTTCCTAGCCACATGAGACATTTAATTATTTAAAACAAAGATAAATATTATAATTCATAATTGTAATCAATGTGTGACCTCTATTGAAAAATAAAATATTCTCAACAAAGGGATTTGTTATGATACCAATTAACCAATGTTATCTTCATGAATGTCTTTATTATGGATCACATATAATAATCATAATGTATAATATCTTTTTCCATGATGTTAAGATAATATAAGAAATTGAGTATGTCAATCCTAGATAGCCAACTCATAAGAACTTAGTTCACTGAGTAGATTCAGACCAAAGAGATGCAAAAATAAATTTTCATTCACCTAAAATGATGAACACAATACATTACCCTCATCCAAATAGATAATCTAATAATCGTTCATTATCTTGTTATGACCATACACTTCCTTATTCTATTTCAATTATGTAACTAGATGTCATTCTCATTATATAATTGTAAAAAGTTCGTCTTGGGAAAACTCAATCGATGACATGATTGAAAACATATCCAACCACTATTCAATTTGGTCATCCGTGGTTATAGTATAATATGGGTACCAAAATATGAAATTAAATATGATATATATATTGTAATACTAATAAAATTATGATTCAATATAAAACAGGCACATCTAGCATACCAAATCTATATTTTATTAGGAATTTCAAGTTACCTTAATAACCAAGAATTACAATATTTATAAAAATATTTTCACATTAATATATTTATAGGATCATTTTTTGTATATATATTTATATAATTAAGTAATAAATTACACACAAAAATTACATGTACACATAGTATCCATTTTATTCCCAAAACAAGTTTTTAATAATGACATGCTAGCTTTGTTTAAGGCCAATTTCATTTATTCAGAGATAAAATTCATATAAGTTCCTTATCATCCTTAGTACCTTTAAATAAAATTATAAAATGTTTGATGAGAAAATTAAATCTCATTAATGAATAAAAAAATAATGGAAACTCATTATTTACATTGAAAAATAATGAAAATCCATAAAAAATCATTTTTTTATTAAACATTAAACTCAAAAAAATTATTCCCTAACCCATGATTAAAAATAATTTAACTAAACCACTAATAAATCATATAATAAAAAATAATTATGTAACAAATATTAATCATTAGGGTTTATTATGAAATATTAGTACACAAGAAAACATTTTCTTTGAAAACATATTTTTCATCCATAAAACCATAATCTCATTAGTATATATTTTAAAATAATAAATTTTCCAAGGAAATTTATTTTAAAGAAATGAATAATAATTTTAGTACCCTAAGACATCATATTTATATCACTCTAATAACTACTCTTGCAATAAATCTTTAAAATATAAGGCCCAACTTGGTTAGTTCCAATTTAATTCCCCAAAAAACATAATCATTACCCAATGCATTGGGAAGCAATATCAAACTAAACCATCATAATTAAAAATATAAATTGACTGACTATATAATATAAAAAATACATAAAATATATCATTTTAGAAATAATATCTCATAAAATAATCTGTTTAACACATATGTTGTAGCACTTTAAGATATTATGTGAAAATAAGAAAATATATCATTTTTCTTTGAAATTTTTTTAAACATATATTCCTAGAAGAATCGAAAATATAGTATTATTTTTAAAAACAATGAAATTTTTTAAAGGAATATGTTTAATAAATTATGGTCAATATAATTTGAATTTATTCTCATGTCATATAGTTTAAAAATATTCCTTTCACACTTTTATAAAAATTTCAAATATTAGACATTTAGAACAATTTAAAAAAAGTTCCTTTAAAAAAATCATAAAATAATAAAAAATAGGTAAAAAAGAAACTAAACAAATATTTTATTATAATAATAAAATATGTACAACGTTTTAAGGAACATTTATAGGGATTAAAAATTTAATAATAACATAAAACCTTTGATATTAGTTTTTAAGGAAAAATATATTCTCCTCAGTCTGACTCACCACGTACGTACTTTTACTCAGGTATAATAGACTTATATTAGTATTATATATTATTAATAAATATTTTCATTTGGATTCCATTATTTTTATCCCTTTTATATCATTTATAACTATTACATATAGAGTTTTTGAATCAGTTATACTTATTTCAGGTGTTTTGGGGATGTTCGGTTCAAAATCGTTAAACAACATCGGTGGTTTAACCATTGTCAAATGGGTAATTGTTCTATAATATCCACAATACTAATAATTATATGATTATAAATTATATATGAATATAAATTTATAACCATATATGAAAGGAGAACATGATAATGTAATCGCATCACTTATTAGAGGTGGTAGTCCACAAGTACACATGAATAAAATTATTATTATTCAATGGATAGATATGTTAGAAAATAGATGATATATTATATTTATTGAAGGATAATTATTCCATTAATAATAATATATATATATATATTAAATCTATAATTATAAACATGCATTAGATATAGAGATGGAAAATGAAACACATCTCTTCATAGAGTTGTTAGACCTCATGTATGCATGAATGACATTTGTTTCCACATGGGATGAAGATGAGTTGAAAATTTATGTTTTATCATAGTCAAAATAACATTTATTTTTGGGGAAGATAATTATTTTATTAATTCATCATGGTAAAATATTATTTTCAGGAGGATGAATATTTAATAAAATAAAGATGTGTGGTTAAGAGTTATACCTCTTCATTGGAATACCTTCCTTGACTTATAAATTAGGCTTTATTGGTGAGTATTCTGATTAGAGATGAGTCTACAAGTTTTTTGATGAATTTTTTTAGTGTAATTTATAAATTTTTTGGTTTAAATAGAGTTCTCAAAAGTTTTTTAGTACGAGAGGATAGGATTTTCCCTTTCATAAGTGTTGGAAGGGGTACCCTTGGAATTATTTAATGTTTTCAATTAATATAAAATAATATTCAGGTTCAAGTGATTCAAAAGAAAAATAATTTAAATAAAGGATGTGTATGAGTAAAAACAATCTCATGAAATAAAATTTTGAGAATTTTAGGAGATTCTTTCACCATAATCTCTTATTTTTAACCCTATTTAATCCTTTTGAGTATTTCTATAATATCAATATTATTACTCAATAAGTGTCAAAAGAGTTACTATAAAAGTAAAAGTAACCCATAATTGGAATATTTATTATATTATAGAAAATATATATCCAATTTAAAGACCATAATCTTGGTGTACATGTACTTTACATTATTGTTTAGGGGTACTTAATAAGTGACACAAATAGATGCCCAAAGATCAAATTAGTCAAGTGTATTTGGAAACTGAGGAACATAAACAACTGATTCATAGAATAACTAAATCATCTCCTACATTTTCCTTCAATATAACAACCCATTTTGGGAACATCATTCATAATACCCTTATTTATATATGTGGGAAAATAAAAATAAAAAATGGGTGATATAAAATGATCAGTAAGGGTAGACATGAAAAATATAAAACATAAACATAAAATGTAAAAACAAGAAGATAAATTTTGAAAATCATACCATGTATAGCAAATATCAAAATATTGAGTAATAAAACTAATCTTGGTAGTTCATAAGGCATAATTCATAATGGAACACAATCCATGTGATAATAGCATTGTCATAATATATGGAATTATGGAAAACACAAAATCATGGAAAATAATTTCCATATTTTCCAAGGCTAAATGTTAAGACCATTATAGTGGAAAAAATCCATTACTTAATCGGGTTTACTTGTTGTTCCAACCATGTATTACTAAACCGTATTTACTAGTTATTATATTTATGTCTATATCATTGGATATAAATCTTCACACAATTCACTGGATAGGGTTACATGACTCACACATCTCATAATGAAATCATTCTTATGTATACCACAAAAACAAAAATCATTCATCATACCATAACCCAAATAAGAAAATAGATTTCTGAAAAATTATTCAATCGTAATTTATATAAAACAAATAAATTTCATAAATATAATTTCATAATAAACACAATCTAATAGTTGTGATAATTGAGATATAAACATCACCCTATTTAAATAATGTCATATTATATGGAAAATAATTTTGACAACACACATGATGTTTATTCTTGATGAAAATATCCTTATTCTTCAAAATCATATTATTTTTCCAAAATGCCATGAAATTTTAAAATAAAATAGTTTTTTTAAAAACATGAAAACATTTAATGTAATATTAATGGAATTAAGATGTTGTTAAAGAATAAAAATTTGTTCATTCCATATAAGTTAAAATAAATAATTGTTCTCGTACTTTTTTTGGAAATTCAAAAAGTACCTCACACCAAAAATGACAAAATATTCTTTTCATACCATTTAATAAAAATTCAACTAAGGATAAAATTGACATTACAAAATTTCATAAGTATAGAAATAATATTTCCGAATATCTACTTTTGAAATTTGGATTTATATAATAAAAAAACCATAGTAAATACTTTCGTATAAACAATCTCAGATAAAAATGAGATTCTGAAATTATCCCTTACCTTATGTCTTATATCCTTTGAATGTATTAGATCCTCATGTATAAGGAAATAAATGATTTCCTTAACATATTACATATTCATATTCATCATATATGATAATATTATCTGCAATTTTTAGTAACATTCTTACTCATCCATAGGGTATTAACTTCATTATTTTCATATGCATGTTTTTTCTGATTAGTTCTTCTTATAGTTATATAATTTATAGAATGTTATTAGTATAATATATATATATATATAATATTTATTCATTCATTTCATTTTTATAATCCTGATTTAGTGAGTATAATTTAGAATGAATCACATTACATCATGGAGAAAGTAGGTTGTACGTACACATGAGCGATGATATCATTCTCGTAATGGTGAAATGGTATGAAATTAGACGGTATATTTTTTTTACAAAATCTATATCATGGTATCATAATAATATATTGATATTATTTCCATCATTATATTCATCCAAGTAAGATGTTGGTGAAAAAAAATGACACCACAGTGTTGAGATGTTAAGTCATACATACGCACCGGTCGTGATTTAATATTTAGTAGAATGGATAAAAGGTGGAATAATGTTGTTACATAACCATAAAAACATATAATAATATAATTTATTATGGTGTTATTACATTATAATGTAAATAAAACATTAATATGATGTAAAAGAAAAATAATTTGAATTAATTGGTAGAGGAGATTACCTCTTCTTCAACATGCTCCCTCTAAAACTCCTCTTAAAGGCATTATAGTTGTTCTATTGATAATAAAAAAACAACTATAATGTAACTAGGAAAGTTGAGAATATAAATTTATTGGGAATGGTCGATCTTTAATGCTCAATGTTATGTTAAGAGGGAGGTAGAAGGTGTTCTTTTGTAATTGAGGTGAGGGGAACTTTTGAAATCTCCAAAATAATTAATTTACAATAAACTAAAACAACAACCAAAAACCTCCAAAATGTCTGAATTGGGAATTGGAGATAAGATATATTTGTAATATAATCAAACAATATATTTTAGACATTTTTTTCTATCCATTTAAACCTTATCATTTTAGTTTATCAGATAGTTTTTCTATTTCATTTTAAGTAGGGTAACAAATATTTCAATATTAAAAGGGTGAAATATTTAAATATTTGATGTTAATTAAATCATAAAAACATAAATTAGAAAATTTAGACCATATAGTACATATTTTATATTTTTTATATATTTTTTATTATTTTTAAATATTTTAATAATACATTATGTTGACAAAAAAGAATAGTTTCAATTTTGTCAATTTTCAATACTTGAATTTTTAGAAATATTATGATAAGATGTTATACTAAAAACACATATTTTATTATATCTCTATAGGATCAATATAAACTATTAAATTTATCGGTTATATTAATTATCTCAAATTATATTCATTTAAATATTTTCAATAACATTAATTTGGTATTTCCATTAATAAAATAATATCAACATTAGTTATCAGAAATTATTCAATATAGTTATTTTATGAATAAAAATTTAAAATAAAGTATTCTAACAAAGATAAATCGACATGATTTTAGAGGAATTGTTTTATTAGAATATATATTTTGTAAAATCTAGAAATAAAAATTTGATACTTATTAAAACATTAATCTGATAGGTTTAAGATAACTTTAAATAAAAAAATATAAGCATCATAATCTCTTATATAAGGCTCCAAATGGTAAATATATCTACTATTATAATATTTTAGTCTATATATACTCAAAATTTAATATTTGGTCAAGTATTTGTGTCTTTTAATGGTTATTATCATTTTAATAAAAATTAGTTTTTGATTTTTCATCAATTAAATAATTTCTACATCATCAATATTTTAACCATTAAGGTAATTATTCATTTCCTAAAAATTAAAAAGAAATTACCATGATAAGTATAATAAATATTGTTAAAATTGTTATTCATAATCAAATCTATCTTCTTTATAACCTTGTATTAAAATTTATTTAGTTGATAAAATTTGACTAAGACATATTTAGCTTTTCATTAAATAAAATATTTTAAATGTCCTTATCTAATCCAATTGTCTTAAAATTGTATAATTTAGACCCAAGGATGGTATAGGTAAATAATCAATCATCCAGTCATATTAGTAAAAGTTTTTTTGATGTTTTATAATATTATATTTACCCTTAATTACTATGTTTACATTTTTACGGTATTAATAAAAATACTAAAGTAATTATTCATAATGCCAAAAAATAAAACAATGATATTAACATTATATGAAACTTCTGATAAAAAATATGGAATAAATTTTTTAAAATTCAAAACATATAAGTTTTTCTAATTAATTTAAAATTAATCCCATTTGTCAGAATGGAAAACATGTTCTAAAAGTTAAAACAATGCAAAAGATTGAAATCTTTTTACCTCAAAATACAATATAAAATTAATTCCAATGACATAATTTATATTTAATGATATAAATACTTTATATTTATAATTTAAAAGCATTAAATAATATAATTTGTCCATATACATTATTTTTATGAAAAAAATTGTTTTCAATTAAAATTTAGTTTATTTTTACTATTCATCAAAACATGAAAGTTATCAGAAAAATATCAAAAATTAATCCAAAGTGAATTTTTATATCCTGATTCAAAATAAAATGTTTATTTTTATATATATATATAATATTGATGTTTTAAAAATAATATTTCAAATAGGTTCACCATTAAAAGGCGGAAAACAATATTTTTTTTAAAATTAGGTATTTTAACCATGAAATTGAAATTGTTCTTATATCATTTATGGAAGACATATAAAATTAATTTTAAAACTTATATTGAATATATTAAACACATATTTCATTAAAAAAATCCATCAAGGCCGATTTTATTAATTTATAAACTAATTTATTTTCATTTAAATAGATTTTAGAAGAAAGTTAATACTATTAATACACGCCATTATAATGACTAGGTTATATGGTAACATAATAATATTTATTTGGTAAATTATAATTGGTCTTTTTTTAAATTAATTCTATCAAAATAACATGAAACTTTGTGTAACACAATCTAAATATAGTGTGGTGTATACTGCATGCTAAGACAATGTTCCTTATTGTTGAAGCTTATCTTGGTTTAGCATACAAAATAAGACATTAAGGAAATTGAAAAATATATATCATAAAAATATCTGGGTGTTACATTCTACCCCCTTAAAATTAATTTCTCTATGAAAATTCATCGGGGTTATATATGGTTTAATACTTGAAACTTCCATTAATTGAAACCAACATCATAAAAAGGTATACTAAAGATTCATTTTAAAAAGGAGATTAAGAAACATAACGGTTTCCCAAATTAAAAAAATAATTTGTTACCTATATAGTATAACCTAGCTAGGAAGTGAAAACAAGGATAGATAAGAGAAATATAACTATCTTGTTCTAATGGATAATGCTAGATAACATGCTTAGGAAAAAGTTTACAATCAGAAAGTAAGATATCTGCAATGATCTAAGGGGCCATCTGATTCATTGGATAACAAGGTACTAGGATAAAAATAATAAAGACCCATTCCCTAAATTTGAATAACATTAGAATAATAATTACTTTATTTCATTACAATCTCACCATTGGTTAGGCCTTGAAAACATTCCACTTCATCTTTAATCCAGATAAATGAAGTTGAATTTCTCATTCTTAAAGTGTTAGTAGATCATGGGATACATTAATAAAATGATATTTAATTCCATATGTATTTAACAGAACAAAAACTATATAACATCTAATTAAATATTCATAAGCCCATATATGTTGAGATAATACTTTATTCTTACAAACATTATATGATGTTTAACTTAAACATTCCATAAATGGATATCCTTAAAATGCTTATAAAAGATGAAATCCAAAACATTATAAAGATGTTAACTAAATCATCTTAACATTTATCCCCATATATCATAAGATTACTCATGTTGGTCACATTCTAAACATGTGATCTCCTGAATCTTGTATTCTCTTGACTCATGGTAATAAACTAAATTACCATATATCTGTATTGAAAACACGCATGTTTCCTTATTCTTAAGTCCAAAATTTTGTAAACTTCATCCATGATAGAATATCCCAGATGTCAATAAACCCTTAACCAATTCCAAGGTAACTAATATCGTCCAATTTAATTATTCATACCAAACATATCTTTATAGAAATATAATTATCCCAACATCATGCTTATATTATGGTTCATCCGTCCCTTAATCGTTTGTTTTCTAGAAACATCACCTTGTTACCTCAGTCACATTTCATGGTTACCGATACCACTCATTATATACATTGAAATACATGTATAAAACCATATTGGACCACTACATAGATATTCTAATATTCCATAATATTATAAAATAGATTCTATAACATTATTCTCGGATCCCATTACATAATCACTCAATCATTCCACCACTTTATTGTCATACTCAACACCACCAATAGTGATTATCATGTGATTTGAATTTTTATTTTTCCTTAATAGATTTCTTATGTTGATCTTCATCGATATCCATTAGATTAGGGAATTGGATATCATAATTCTCCATTTCCATGAACATGTATCATTGATGTGTGAGAGGTGCATTATGTGTATCATTTTCTATATTCACATCATTATATACCTTTTCCCATTACATAGGTAGTCGACTACTTTATGAAATTATTTTACACACATAAAACATTTGAAAGTCCCTTTAATAAAAAATCCACTATGAATGTTCCCACACGTTGATCATAATGAAACACTTGTCTTATTTTCACTATTGTTTTTAGATTTTCCGTTGAACTATATCCTTCGTTTCTTGTCAAAACCATGAGAATGATATGTAACACCATATTCAATTTCTACCTTGATATCACAATGCACAATATATTTATAGATACTAATGTATCTTATAGATAATTCCCTTCAAATAAGTTTTTTAATACATTGAAGAATCGATCAAATAGGCTTCTAGGTGGGATGATAAAACTAGAATCATACCTTTAAAGTTTGTTAATCATTTCCTTGTATGTACCAAAATATTCCTAATTATTTTACATAAGCTCATGGAACTCCTTTTCCAACATCATTATAAGAATTATAGGAATGTATTTATGGAATAATATATTCTTTAAATCATCCAATTATATGGATTCAATTTCATCTTACTGCCTTGTATTACTAATTAGAGTCCACCAGTGGTTCGCTTCCCCTTATAAATGATAAACGATGAAAATTAATTTTTTATGTTCTGAACTACAAGAGATTGAAAATATGTTTTCAGTGGTATTGATCAATTGTTAAACAATAACTCAATCAAATGATGCATTAACTTAAGGTGGGTGTTTCCTCATAGATGACTCAAGAGAATTTTGTTCCCATCTCAACTCATTTGGAAGTCCAAAATGATTCATATCTTTTCTAAGTATAGTGATATGATTTTTTATTCCAAATCCCATACCATTTTGTTTTTCAGTATAGAAATAATTTCATTTCCCATTTAATTTATCATTAACACGTTTCCTTTGGGTTATGTCCATTTTCTAAAACACAAAATGTATAGTGTGAGAGGAAAAAATCATACTAGAAAACAAAATATTCAAGGGGAAGTACTCTCAATTTCTAACATATTAGGATTAATCCTAGGTTAATGATGATCATTACTAATATTAAAGTATTGTAACCTATAATTATACTTATCCTTAGGGACATCCTCACATACACATTAGAAATATCTCTAGTGATCTCACTAATGAATTTACTTTCTAGTTTCTAAAGTTTGACTAAACCTTCACTCTAATACCAACTGTAAAGACACTAAGTTTGAAATACATGGATATTGAATTACTTTTGTGGAATACATAAAACATTACACAAAAAAAATTCCCAAATAATATATTATTTTAGTTTCTATGGAAACTGGGAATGATAAACAACTCGTTCATAAAATATCTACATCATCTATAGTGTTTTCCTCCATAACTAGAACCCTTTTGGACACATCTTACATAATACCCTTCTTCATATCTATGGGAAAAGAAACATAAAAATTGGTTCTATTAAATTATCATCAAGGGTAAACATAGAAAATTTGTAACAAAACATAAACTAATGAATTTAAAAACATGGACCTACATTTAGAAAATCATAGCATGTATAATAAATTACAAAATCTTGAGTAATAAAAAAATATATGTAGTTCATAAGGAATAAAACATAAAGTAAAAATATCCATGAGATTATAGAATTGGAATAAAAATTTAATTGTAGAAAATAAATAAGGATATAAAATCATTTTCATATTATAGAAGGAACATTTCTAGGACCATCATAGTGGACAAAGTCAATTACTGAACCAGGTATACATGTCGTTCT
This sequence comes from Viscum album, assembly GCA_963277665.1. Taxonomy (NCBI): domain Eukaryota; kingdom Viridiplantae; phylum Streptophyta; class Magnoliopsida; order Santalales; family Viscaceae; genus Viscum; species Viscum album. Next base: position 567,238,010 of record OY728119.1, read on the forward strand.
TGTTCTATATTATTGAACAAGATTACTAGTCATCCCAGTAATGTCTATATCATTTGATATAAATATTTACCCAATTAATTAGAGGGAGATATAGGTCCCACTCATCTAATACTGATATAATTCTTACATGTCCTTCAATAACATAAATTATTCATCATAACATAACCCAAAGAATAAAATGGGTTTATCAAACATCATTCAATCATACTGAATATTTAATAAATGGATTTTATAAATATAATTCCATCATAATCACAATAAAATAATATTTATAATATGGATATAAACACACCCATATTAAAATAATTTAATCTTATATGGAAAATAATTTTGTTAAACCACTTGAAATTAATTCCTGAGAAAATTATCATTTCTTGATCAAGAAAGATTTCTTTTCTCAAAATTCCACAAAATTTTAAAATAAAATAATTTCATTGAAAATAAAATTGAAATCATATAAATTAATTTTCATGGAAATAAGGTGTTATGAAAATGTAAAAAAACAATCATGTTGTATAATTTAAAAGAAAACATTCTTTTTGTAGTTTTGTCAGAAAGTCAAAAAGTACCACATACTAAAAATGATAAATGATTCCTTTTATAACATTTAATAAAAATTCACCAATGGTTAAACCTTACATTAGAAAATTATAGAAGGATATAAATAAAATTTTGTAATATATTTTTAGGAAACATGGGCATGAATAATAAATATACCCCAATAAATGCTTACGAATATTTTATCTCAGTTAAAAATGAGATTTTGAAATTATCTCTTACCTTAGGTCCTCTATCATTTTATTGTATCCAAAACTCTTATATAATTATTTAAATGATGTAATTGACTTATTAAAAATCATAGTCATCATATATGATGTTATTATCAGCTGTCTATTAGTAACATTATTTCATATCCATCAGGTATTATCTTCATTATTTTCTTACGCATGTTTTGTCAGATTAGTAACTCTTACAGTTATAAAATTTATAAAATCGTATTATTATAATATATATAATATTAATATGTTAAATTAATTTATATAATAATTCTATAATTAATATAATTTAGAATTAATTTCATCGCATTGTTGAAATCGTAGACCCTACATACACACAAGGGACGATATCTTTCCCATAATTATGAAATGTTATGGAGGTGGATGGTATATATTTTCTTCCATAATACATGTCATTTTATAATAATAATATATTAATATTATTTCCATCATTGTATCCATATATGTAATATGGTGGTGAAAAATTGGTTACACCACTACATGGATGCAGTTTTCCATACATACGCATGTGTGGTGATTTCGTTTTTCATAGAATAGATAGAATATGGAATATGGTTTTCATATTACAATAATAAAATATCATAACATACTTTATAATTTATTTATTACATTATAATAGAGAGACCTCATTAAGATGAGGTAGAAGATGAAACAATTTGAAAGAATTTGTAGAGAATATTACATCTTCTTTGACGTGGTCCCTCCAAATTTCATCTTTAAGACACTAGGGCCGGTATTTTGAGAATACCATAACCTATAAAATGTAACTTGGTAATTTTAAATGGTCAATGGGTAGGGGATTCCCAAAATTGAAGGCTCAAAGTGAAGTGAATAGGTTTGGGAGGAGGTTCACTTTTATAATTGAGGTTATGGGCACTTTTGGAATCTCCAAAACTATTAATTTATAATAAAATAAGACCACATCCAATGACCTACAAAAATTCATATTTTATAATATGAAATGACACAAGGTTGTAATATCATCAACCAATAAATCGTAGTTAATTTTTTCTATCCATTTTAACCTTATCATTTTAACTTACCACTTAGTTGTTCTATTTCATTTAAAATAGGGTAACAAATATTTCAATATTAAAAGGGTTCAATATTTACTTATTTAATTTAAATGAAATTATAAATAAATAACATAGAACATATTAGTCCATATAATATTATTTTTATATTTTTGAAAATGTTTTATTATTTTTAAATAATTTAATTGAACATTATTTTGACAAAAAAACAATAGTGTTAATTTTGACATTATTCAATTCCTGGATTTTTAAAAATATCAATATAAGATGTTATCATCAAACCAAATATTATATTAAATCCATTTGGGGGAAAGGTAATATATAATATTTTATTGGATAAATTAATTATAAAAATTTATATTTAGTTTAATATTTAGTAACATTAAGTTTATATTTCCATTAATAAAATAATTTCAACATCAGTTTTATGTAATTATTTAATACACGTATTTTCTGAATAAAAATTAACAATAAAATACTATTAGAAAGATAAATAATATATATTTCATAATAATATCTTTATTAGGATATATCGTGTGTAAAATCTATCATTATTAAGGACTTACTTATTAAAACATGAATGTGACCATTTTAACATCACTTTAAATAAATTAATATAAGTATCATAACATCTTATATAAGGCTTTAAATAGTCAATATATCAACCATTGGATAAATTTAGTCGATATATATTAATAAAATAATATTTGGTAAAGTGTTTGTGTCTTTTAATGGTTATTATCATATTAATAAAAATAATTTTATTTATTTTACATCAATTTATTAAAATTTGTATCATCAATATATAAACCTATAAGTTAATTATTTATTTTTTAAAAATTACAAATAAATTACCATGATAAATAAAAATATTTTAGATTTAAAATAAGTATTCATGATTGAATTTACCTTCTCTATTATCTTATATTAAAAGTTTTTTAGTTGTTAAAATTTGAGTAAGACATATTTATCTTTTCTAAAAGTAAAAAATATTAAATGTCCTAATCTCATAGAATTAGCTTCCAAAGAGTATAATTTTGACCGAATGAATGTTTGGGTAGAAAATAACTCATCCAATAAAATTACTAAAAGTGTTAAGATAATTTTATAATATTAAATTTACCCTTAATTACCCGATTTATCATTTTATTGTACTAATAAAAATTACGGAAGTTTCTATTCATAATGCTTAAAAATGAAATAATTCTATTTAAAAATTTTATAACTTTTGATTAAAAATATAGAATTCATTTTAAAAAATACAAAAACGTAGAAGTTTTATTAATTAATATGAAATTAATCTCATGGTTGTAAAGAAAAATGGTTTTTAAAAGTTAAAACATTGCAAAATATTGAAATGTTTTTACATCAATATTAAATGTTAAATAAATTCCCTTGACATAAATTACATTATATGATAAAAATATATTCTATTTATAATTTAAAACTGTTAAATAATATAATTCAACCATAAAAAATTATTTCGAAGAAAAAAGTTCTTTTCAATTAAATTTTACTTTATTTTTTCTATTCATCAAAACATGCAAGTTATCATAAAAATATAAAAATTCATCCAAATGAAATTTTCATATTTCTATTCTAAAAAAATGTTTATTTTGTTTAATATAATATATTAAAGTGTAAGAAACTATATTTAAAATTGGTTCACCATTAAAAAGTGTCAAAACAAAATTTTCTTAAAATACTTTTTTTTATCCGAAAAAATTGAATTTATTCTTGTATCATGTAAAGAAAACATATAAAATGAATTTTAAACATTATATTTAATTTATTAAACATGTATTTCATTAATAAAATCCATAAAGAGTGATTTTCTTATTTTATAAACTCTCCTAATTTCATTTAAATAGTTTTTCCGAAGAAAGTTAATACTATAAAAACCCACAATTATAATAACTAGGTTATAAGGAAACATAATAATATTTAGTTGTTCACTAATACATGGTTTTGTGTGAAATTAATTCTATCAAAATAACATGAAATTGTGTGTAACACAAGACAAACATAGAATTTCATATACCTCAAGCTATGTCGGTGTTATGTATTGCACAAGCTTATCATGGAGTAGTGTATAACCCAAGACATCAAAAAAATTAAAAAAATCTATGTCACTAAATAATCGGGGTGTTACAGAAAAATTGGGAAAATATATTATTATTATTATTTTTAAATAAATAAATAAAATACTATTTAACATAATGTACCATTACAGTAATTTATCAGACAACTCACATAGTTTGACTTTAATGGAATCATTATAGTAAAGAATATAGAATATTAAATATTAAAATTTAACTAATATGAAAGAATTATTTAAAAAATTACACAATATTCCATAAAAATATTATTACTTTTAATGTTTTTAAAATATTTTACTTTTCTTGTTAATTAAAGAATCATATTGTTGGCATTGGGTAAGAATTTATGGTATTTGTACATTTATTAAAAATTAAAAACAAATTAACATGAAAACAAATATTCATGTTTTGAATAAATATTTCTAACCAAGGATAAAATATTTTAAAACCTATAAAAATTATGAGATATTTTTTAAAAAAGAGAGTTACATTTTGTTTTTATTCTTTATATAAACTTATTTTAAGGTCATTGTTAAATGATTGAGGTAAGAAATTTCAAAATTTGAGAACCATTTATGGTTACTGTAGAATAAAAGTTATCCAATAAAATAATTAAAAGTTTTATTAATATTTTTAGTCCTTTTATCAATGTTTTAATTGTGTTTGACCCATTTTACCATTATGTAGGATATAAATATTTACTATGATTACTATTCAAAATTGAAAAAATAAAAGGAACATATTTTCCAATTTAGAACCACATGTTTAAAAATATGGTATCCATTTATCGAAATTAAATTTATAGGAGTTATAGAAATCAATTTTAAAATAAATTCTTAAAAACTAATTTAAAAATAGAGTTTAGAAAATGCATTTCTATGCCTAAAAATGAACTTATACCAAAATCAAGTAATATGGTAATTAAAATATAATATAATATATTGTATCTAATTAAATTAGTATTATTATAAATTATTATAAAATTATTAAACATTATTGTTTTTCTGAGTTAATTAATTTAATGAAAAGAAATGAAAATTTAAAAAAATTGGTATTTTTCACTATCACTTAAAAAAATATCTCTGTTTAGAAAAATCCAAAACATTCTGCATAAGGTAATGTTGAAATGATGATTTAAACAATTATATCATCTCTATAATATATAATTTATAAAATTATTAAAAATTAATTATAATATTCTCTGTCAACGAGAAATAAATTTTTTTGAAGCAAAAGTAATTTGGAAACATAAAATGACTTTTCTTGAAATTGAGTAATTATTTATTAATATATAAATTTTAATAAAAAAACATTGAAAAATATTTTTCATAATTTGGTTATTCATATTCAGAATTCTAATTTAATGGATATTTTATAATGACAACATTAAAATAATTATATTTTTATAGTATATCATAATTCGCTTAAAGCATGGTATTACATGTTATGAAATCTATCAAGTGTTATTATTTAAAATTAAATTTTCATGGGTTCATATTATACACCCTTTAAATTTATTTCTTCCTATATATTTTATCATCTTCCTAATCAAAAAGGTTTATAACCCCTAAACAATTAAATCCAGGTTGTACAAGACAAAACATAAGGTCGTAAAATGGGAAAAACATAATATTTAAAAAATAACATTGTTAAAACCCTATATTATAAAAATGGATAATAAAGCATTATTTTGAAAAGAATAAAATGAAGATATAAAGCTCACCAAGAATAACATAAAATTGAGTTCTCATATACGGATAATATTGGTGGGAAGTGAATATATAGACATTGAGTAAAAAGATCACTTCTAATGACTAATGGAGAGTGATATAGGACATAGTCCGGAAAATATAATGATCAAAAACCATAAATCAATAAGGGATTAATAATACAAATAATTCATCATAAATTAAAGTAATAGTATAATAATTTTGATTCCAAATATGTTTTCATAGAGTTGATGGATTATTTTACTAACAACATAGAGAACATGGTAAAATATACCTGCTTTATTTCCATTTCAGTAACATAATTTCATCTCTTTGATTTTCTCCCATTAAATTTTTATTTTGTCTCATCGGTTACTACATGAAACACATATTCAAGATGAATTTTAAATTCCTGAATCACTAAAATTACCATTTAAGGGAAAAAAATATCCATAAATGGATGAAAGGTGATTTCACATATTTCAATCCATTATCAAAAATAGATAATTCATAGTAGAAGATAAGAAAATATCCAATATGAATAAGCCTTCACATGAATATATACTATGTTAACCCTTAAATCCTCAACAATATCACCCAATGTTTAATATTAAAAATTCCATAAATAAATAATATTATAACTCTTGAAAATAAACATGACTAATATTGAAACCCAAATATTAAATTTATTTGATCTCATATACTTTAATGAAAAACTTACAGATTATCTCTAAATAATAAAAATCACTCATAAAGTCCCTTAAAAACATTCGCATTCCCTAATAATATAATCTCTAAAATTTGACAATATTTTTCATACATCACTTAAATCACCATAAAGACACAATAAAATTAAATATTCTAATAAAATGAAATCCAAACATTTTTACTCAAATAAACTCCCATATTAGAAAAAATATATCTCTATTTACCTTAATTATATAATTTTCGAAAAATATTAAACAGCTTCAAAAATAACATTGAACCCATAGCCACCGAATCACTTTTCAATGAGAAGGTTATTCATATGAGAAAACCTATTTTCAAAAATGGTAATACACTTTAGCCCAATTTACAAAATGTAACACAACATAAAAGATCATATTAACACTTAAAGTGGTCGATAATTTTAAACTTATCTCCAAAAAATATAAAATAATTATTCCTAAAAAATCATTTTCCCTAAAACACAAATAAATCCAAAGGGTTATATAACTAAAAATATCTCCCAAAGAATCTATAATAATCATAAAATCCCATAACAAAAAACATAAAAAGGGGGTATCTATGAATTTAAACATACGATTAGCCTTAGACATACCAACTCATTATGGTATCTATACCTCTAAAAACATCCCTATATGAATCAGCATATCCTATAAATTTGTATAAACATTTCATTTAATACAAATTATATCAGTCTATTATATAAAACCCCACTATTATAAAATTTATACCTAGGATTTCCATTTCTAATTTTTCCAAGATCTTTTTGGTTTACAATTTTATATATTTAGTAATAAAATTACATAAAATTGTATCAATTTTCACACAATATAATTTTTTTCTAAAACAAATGTTCTTTATAAAGACATGATTGCTTTGTTCTTGGCTGATTTTCATTATTCAGAGTTTGAAATCATATTAATTCATACATATCCTTATTTCTAGAGTAAAAAAATAAAAATCATGGGATGAGAAAAAAATCATAGTAATGGATATATAAAATAATACTAAATAGTCTTTTTGAAAATTCATGAAAATCCAAAAAAATGTTTTTCTTTTTTTATATACGAAATTGAAATATAAAATTCATTTTCATTCATAATAAATCAAATTTTTTCAAGTATTTAATATTTAATAATTTATAATATATGTTTTCTTATTAAATATGATAACTTTGGAAAACATTTTCTTGAAAAAAAAAATATTTCATACTTAAATGGGTGATAAACTAACCTTTTAACATAAACTCATTTTCTTAGTTTTGGAAATCAAAATTATTCCATGAAAACTCATTTAAAAAATTAAAGTAATCACGTAGGTACCTTGGGAAATCATATTAATATAAATCATAAAATCACTCATATCTAACACATGGAAATGGAATTTCCTAGTGGGTTATTTCCAACATAATTCCACAAAGAACATATTCATTACATGATTCATTGTAGAGTATATCAGGCTCAATCATTATCATGAAAAATGTATAAGAACTACAAAATAGATACAAAAGAGATAATATTTCACTTCCAAAATAATATATAGAAAAATATTTTTTTAACCACATATGAAAAGTCACATTCGAAATTATATAAAAATACGGAAAAAATAATTTTTATTCAAAAAATAAATATAAAATTACCAAAAGAAGAAAAAATTGAGTATTATTTAGAGAAAACATGAAAAATTATATAGTAAAATTTATAAACAATACCTATCATGAAATTAGTAAATTATTCACATGTTTATTACATTTTAAAAATATTTCTTTCAAACTTTTGTTAAAATACTTAAAAATAACCTATTTGGAAAACATCAAAAAGAATATTTTGAACAACAGTGTACCAGAGTAAAACATGGAATACATTTAAATCTGACATAATTTTTATTATAATAATATCATACATGAAACATGTTATATATAATGGCTATGGAGGAAAAATATAAAAAAATTATTAAAACTCTTAATGTAAGGTTATAAGGAAAAATCTTTTACCTCGAGTCTGGCTCTCTGTGTAGTTACAGTAAAGCATATATATTGGAATTATGTTAATTATCTTATTATTTATAAACCGTATTAAATTGTATTAATTTATTATTAATCAATTAATTTTATTTATTACCATGCCTTATAGTGTTATTAAATTTGCTAAGTTCAAGTCATATGTTTTGAGACCGTTCAATTCGTAATCCCAAAATAAATTTGGTGGGATGCAAATGGTTAGAGGAATAATGGTTTCATAATATTCATAAGATTAATAATGAAATGATTATATTTTTTATAAATTAAATATAATATTAAAACCATCCATTAATGTAGTACAAGGATAAGGAATCACATCACATCATTGAGCTGGTATTCCACATATATATATGAACAATGTTATCATTTTTCAATGGATGGAAAGGTAAGATAAAAAATGACGTATAATTTTTAAATAATAATAATAATGTCGCGAATAACATATATACATTAATTCCATAATTATAAGTATTCATGTGATGTGGTGATGGAAAAAAACACATCTCATCATGGAGGTGGCAGTCCTCACGTACAAATAAGCGATGTTTTCTTTCTCATCCGATGGAAAACGTGATTAAAATGGTTTTATGATAATATATATATATATATGAAACGTATTTATTCATTTATATTATCATGGTAAATTAATATTTTTTCGAAGTATAAGATGAAATTAAACAAAAATTATTGGTTAAGAGTTATTACATTTTTTTAGAAAACAAGCTCTGGTTTACATATTAAGCATTATAGGTCGGTATTTTTATGGGAAAATTTAATCTAGGTAATAGGGATAATTTTAGGGAAGATATTTGGGGACTTATTGTCTAAAATAGAGTTATAAAAAATTTTGATGAATAGAAACCAGTACGTTCCCTTTTATAAGTGAAAGGAGGGGAATGCTTAAAATCCCATAAATTATTGAATTAATATAAATTTAAATTCATGATTTAGTGGAACTAAAGTGATATATTTAAAATTTAGGATGATTATTAGTTAAAATATTCTCATAAAATAAATTTTTTACATGTTTAGGTAATGTTTTCCTCCTTGTATATTACTTTTAAACCGCATTGGTCCTTTTTAACAATTACCACTATATCAATGTTTTTACTCAATCAGATTCAAAAATGATAAAATAAAAGTAAAATTTCCTCATAATAGTAAAATTCATGAGATTATTAACCTTATCCCATTCACATGTCCTATTATAATTTTTATGTATTTTTAATCAATAAATAAAATGTTATTTAATATAATATATCATTAAAGTCATTTAGATACTATTCACATAGATTTAATTTAATGAAATAATGATAGTAATGGAATTTCAATACATAATTTTAATACATCACAAATATTCTATATTTATCTAAAATATTAATGTAAAAATTATATCTGCCAAATTGTATTAATATAAATGTTTTTATCATTTACTTAATTGAAAATATAAAATCCATTTTTCAATGATAAATTTATATAATTTTCATAAATCATCTTTAAAAATAATTGGTTAAACACAGTGGAAAATATTTTTTGGGAAAAATGTATTTTAAGCCTAAAAATGAACTTATACCAAAATAAATAATAATGATTATTCCTATATAATTAATTATATCCTAGAAAACAAATGGATACTTATGTTACTTAAAGATAAAATTCAAAAAATAATGATATATTGAAATTATTCATTAAATGAAAATGAGTCAACATTTTTACAGAAAATGATATTTTTAATATTCACATTAAAATAGAGTATTTCAAAAAAATCCAAAAACTCACGTTGGGATAATATTGACATGATGATTTCAGAAATGATAACATTTTTTATAAAATATAATTTCTAAAATTGTAAGAAAATATTTATAAAATTTAATCATGAAAAAAAATAAAACATACTATTGAAGCATAAAATGAATTTATTAAAAATTTAATACTTATTTACTAATATGAAAATTTTCAATTGATAAAACCTTAAAACATATTTTTTATTATGTGGTTATTACTACTATTATTTCACATTTAATGTTTTGGTTATAACTTGTGCAATTAAATAAAAATATTTTTATAAAATTTCACAATTTGATTAAATCTCGGTGTTTTTTGTAATGAATATATTGAGAATTGTATTAATTTACACTAAATATTCAAGTAGATACAATATTTTTGTGTATTTTTGTATTATATAATTCTTATTCCAGCATTGGAAGGAAATAAAGGACTTCATCCTACATAGTTTTTCCACATGCTAACCTAAATCACCTAGTGATTTGGAAAGATCCTACTTGCTACAAAGTTATGCTAGTACCTCATGTGTAAAATGATGATGGGAGAGAGAAACCTTGGGAGAATTTAAATAAGTCATTGAACTATATAATACTCCACACACCATGGATTTTCAATCCTTTATATAGGCCTCTAGGATTCACCTTGATCCTCCGATGCATTTACTCGTGAGTTCATTATGTAAATGTAAATGTATTATTGTTACAATAGTAATAACACCTAGGAAAAAGCATTTAACATGTAAAAACAATTTTATTTATCCTAAAAGATTAATCAAATTAATGGTATATAATAATGATGGAAATTATTTAGAGACCTAAACTTTAACACTTAATTCTCTCAATCATTTCTAATCTTAAAATATGTTTAACATATTTTACAAAACCAATGATAAATCTATATCATACAACATAATATAGGATTATAGAATAGAGATTATCTCTTAATATTACCAATTACAATATGGTCAGCCTAATATTAGTATATCCCTTAAGTTTTTTTATTTCAAACCATATCAAAAAATGAAAACATATCTTATGATGTAATGAAATGTATGAAACATGTATGTAGGATTTAGGGTATATCTTAGTCAATCCCCAACTTATACAATAGACCCATAAACTTTGTGCCATTTCCCATTAAATTGTATCAAATACAATGAATTTTCAAACCATATCTAATAAATATTTGGGATATTTTTAAAACACTTTTCTTGGAAACTATCATAAACTTCACCTTACATCACTGTGTATAGAATATCATGTAAATATCTATCCAAAAATCCATTTGTATAATCTTTCAAATACTATTATAGCATCTCTCTATTTTTTAGAAAACTAAAACACTATTTATTCAACCATATATTTTAATCTCATAGTAGTTCCTATCATTGTAACTAATTAAGGATCCTAAAATTTATTTGTTTAAGAAAAGAGATACATCTATAAAAGAATATGTGCTACTCATTATACAATGTAAATTTATATACTCTCTATTAAACTAATATTAATCATTACCTTTATTCAAAATTTATACAATGTAATTTTATATACTCTCTATTAAACTAATATTTATCATTACCTTTATTCCAAATTTGTTTCATATACAAGCATGAATTTTTGATATGTTCTATTTTACCAAGACATTAACTAACCATGTGACCTAGATTATATCAGTCCCATAAAGGTAGTCATATGTTCTTGATTATATGAGTATAAGCTAAATAGGTTTATGAACACATAACATGTTATTCACCATAATGGATGAGAACATAATTTACCCTTCATTCAATATATAATAAAACCACATTTCTCCTATCTTGGTATGATTGTAAACTCATTTATTCCATCTTAACTATGGTCTTTGATGTCATACTCATAAAACTGGTGGGAAATCCTATATTGATGAGACTAAATTAATCATTAGGTAAAAAATATACCCAATCACTCCTTAAATTGATCATCCTCAAGGATGGCGTAATATATTTATGAAAATTTTAAGGTTGTCATCCAATATATCATTTTAATCCCTTGTTTTTGGTAAATCCAAATATAAAAGATGTGAACCTCATATACCAACAACATAGTGTAGGATACACTATTCAGAATACATTATGGGTAATTAGTACACCAAACTTAGTTGATGCATCATGATTTAATTTTCTGTATGTGTAAAATAACCTACTTATATTAACATTTTAATTTCATAACAACTTATACTATTTAATGATGAACATTGTCTAGTGATATGTTTATTTAATGAATATACTTTTGGGTTTTTAATATCTTAATTTTCATAATAAAATTGATAATCTTTCAAAAAATTTCACTATTTTACTTGTATTGTGATTTATAGTAAGAAACTAAAGAATTCAGAAAATGAACAAAACGATTTCATTATCTTGAGATGAAGAAACATTAGTCTATGGCGTGAATCATCCTGATTCAATATCGAATAAATAAAGCTGGAATTTCATAATTCAAATTGTGAAAACATTTCATATCATGAAAAAATTTCACATCATGAAACATTACATGATGTGAAATAAAAAAATTTAAAGACTATATAATAATATTTCAAGGCCCCAGACATTACATGTCATGAAACACTTATATGATGTGAAAGTTTCAGGATGACCCACAAATATAAAAATTCAATATAACTAAGGATAGATACCTACATTATATCATAGAGACCATCTAGGATTATATTTTGACCCAATATGACTATATTAAATTTTCCCAATTCTTATGGAGTTTAAAAATATATGGTGGGATACTGACACTGAGAATATCCAGAGACCAAACTGTGGAGCGAGAAACTACGCTATGTTTGGTCCACATCATTTCGATGTCTCCACTCTTTTATTTATATTTTATTTTGATTTATTACTACCCCATTAATTCCTCATCATCATGATGTGGGGTATTACCCACATTGTTCTAGAGTAATGTATCTAAAGGGGGAATGTTTCATGTGATTTATTTATTTTATTTTATTTATGAATTTTGTTTTCCTTAGTAAATCTATCCTATTCCAAATAGTGCCTTTTTTATAGTCAAGACCCGAGACTAATAAAAATTAAAGGCCCTTTTAATTGAAAAAATGGTCACCTTGAATTTATGTGTGTAAAAGTTTTCATTCAGCGAAACTATGTTTAAATATGGTTTCGAAAAAAACCTAGTTTGTAAATTCCCTAAACTATTAGCCATAGGAAAAGGGGGATTACTGGGTCGAGGAGAGGATACCATGACCATTGGATCCAACTCATCTCAACTCATAAACCAAAAATGTATTAATTAATTTAATTCCTTAGATTAAATCACACCCAAACCCTAATACTATATAATACTAATAGGACTTAAATTATACATCCAAAAAAACCAATAAATTTTTCCTTTTTTTCTTAATTTCTTCAAACAGTCTTCAAACTTGTTTCTAATTCTCTCTCCCTTATTTAATCAATCATTAAAATAGTTTTCATTAAAAATATTATTTTAATAATTCACTATATCTATGGATTAGACCTCGAACATTATTAATATATTATTTTAATTTATTGATAAGAACAATTTGACTTTAAAAAAAATTGTATTCTGATTGTACCAATTAAAAAATAAAAACAACTTTTAGGCCAATCAAAAATAGCACAGTTTACAAGGACAGGTGCATTTTATTTCTTTATATATTTTTTTTAATCTTTGGTTTTTCTTGTTTTATTTCAATTTCCTTGTTTACATTGGGTGTCTTGTGCTATCGTTTTTATAATTTCAAATATTAATAACCTCCACAACATGTGTGAAAGGGGAATATAAATTTTTTAATTTGATCTCAAACATAAGAAAATACTATGGATGAAAAAGGAATATGAAACCATGTTATCTGTAGAAAACTACAAAATTTTTAGGGTACAAATGAGAGATTTGAGGATGTGTATGCTCAGATAATACAATCATACATAAAATAAGGTACTTCAATAAAGTATGCTAACACCTCCCCTCATGAAAAATTACTTCATGAGAATACTCAGGATAATTATTATGATTCTGAAGACCATATTTTTTATGGATTACATTAAAATACTTGAATAAGCATTGGTGTAAATCCTCAAGCTCTGTGACACATTTCAATTCCCAAATGTTTCGTGTGATGTGGTAAGGCTTCTCATATTCTATTTTTCATTACAATAGTAGGATTGGGAATGGATTAAAATATCCACATCCAAATCCATCACTTCATGGGATGATATGGAAAATCACATAATAACCAATTTATTTCCTCCATCTAAATCAATGGATATTCGGTTAAGAATTGAAAATTTAAATTAGTTTGAAGATGAATCTCTATAATCTTATAATGAATAGTAAAATGATATGAATCATAAATTCCCCTATATCATATTGAGATATATATTATAATAAAAACCTTATATAAGGTACTTGCACAAGGAAACTAATAGATTATGGATGTGATGGCTAAACGATAACTCATGAAGAAATAACCATAAGTGAGTTACAACCTACATGATGAAAAGGTGAATAATAATTTTGAGTGGAAAGGATAAGGTATAAAACTAATAGGAATCAACATGGTCAATAAAAATAATGATTTAATGTTTAAACATAATGAATCACTGACAATAAATATTAATATAATGATTGTCCATTTAAAGTAACACCATAGTACGTATACAGAAGAAGTCAATTATGTAGATTATAATCATGGGAATAATGTTTAATGATGGTTTCCACATAAATAATTTCAAGAAGATGGGTATCAAAAGATTGCTTTGTGATTCTAAGATCCACAAGTAAATTAACTCATAATCAAATTCCACGTGATATAGGATATGTTGGATACTTTTATAACTTCCATGTGGAACAAAATCAAAAAAATTCTGGATTATTAAAAAGATCACAGAGCATTAATAAAGGTGCTAAAGGATGAATCCAAATAATATAGGTTCTAACTCTAAAAATTTTAATGAAAATTAGGTTAAATCATTGAGAAACATAGAGATAGACCATAAGAAACATTGCCCAGGAGCCCAGAAGTGTGACCATCTGAGTATTTGAAATTTAAAGCTCTGAGGAGTGGTAAAATCACATAAGATCATAGCAAACCAATAAAAGTGAAAGAATAAAAGAAATAATTTTTTAAAATATTTAGGAACAAGTTGCTGAATATTATTAATAAGAACCACAAAAGTACAATCCAAAACTGTCATTCCCATTGTGACTCACACAACTAAAGATAAAGGATTCTAAAGGAACAAAATTTGACAATTAAAAATAAATTATATATTCAAATACCTTTTTCGAAATCACTCAAATACATTTCGATATACACAATATTCATAAAATGTTTGGTAGTCAACAAGAATAATCTATATGAAATTGGCACCATCACACATAGATGTGAGTGCTTGGTAGAGGTATCGAAGAACTTACATAAGAAGCAATATTATTGAGGTATCATTTTGATAACCATATTTTTCAGAGATAATAAATATAGAATAACTCTTTGTGATGTCGGTGAATGTTTCAATATAATATAATAAACCACTTTCAAGAGTTTATGAATAGAAGGACTGAATACCACTAGAGATGGGCTCTATCTGGAAGACTCAATAGTAAAACACCCCTCAGGTCATCAATGATATTATGATCAATGTTGAAAATTTATACTTCTTATTCAACATGATTATTTCAAACATGGAAGATAAGTGGACTATACTAATTATAGTAAGACCATTTATATCCATTAGGAAAATGCTGATTGATATACATGGAGGATAGCCCTTTCTGAGAGTTTAATATGAATAATTATGTTTCAATATTCATTGGGTCCGACCACTGACACAAAGGGAGTAACTGAATCCGATAACTTTTCAAAAAGGCTAGTAGGTATGGATGGTACCTGAATTTAAATTTATTTCTATAGGGTTACAAAATAAAGTGAGTATAATATTGATGTAAATAATGTTAATAATACTATCAGGAAGAATTATGCTTTTTAGAGAAAGAGGACATTGGTCGACCTATGTTGATAGGACACAACTGAGAATGTTTATTGATCTTCATAAGGTAAAAACATCTCAGTCATCCATAACATGATCTGAAACTAACGGAGTTAAGCTTTTTTTCTTAAGAAGGAAGTTCCTTGGTCAATGACCAAATAACAAAGTTTAATATTAAAACAAGGAGTTACATGAGTCTAAATGATGGGATTATTTTACAGTATCTATCTTAAAGGGGTAGTAATTCTACTAGGAGTTCATACAACCATGTGGTGACATGGATGACTCTCATATTTTCAAGGCCAACTACCACCTTGTTCACTTCATGAAAGGCATGCGTAATAATGTATTTGAATTCCATGAGAGAATGAAGACAATCTATGTAGCGTGTTGTAAGGGACCACGCGTGGTGAATGACACCATTCTAGATAGTTTTAACAACGGTAATCGTGTCACCTTCAATCCATATATTGTCCAAACCATGTTTCTTACAGAATGAGATAGCATATATCCACTCATAATTTCAACCTCCGGAGCCTAGGAGATTCAAAAAGTGCCAAAGAATCATCCAAGAATCTTCCTGGAGTGATTTCTAAAATTAGCATCGTAACCCATAGGGCCCAGGTTTCATGTAGAAGCACCATCGATATTAACTTTATTTCATACTGGGAGTGGATCTTGATAGAACACTTCAAAAGTTCTTATAGTTTGAGAATAAATACCATTAACCCGAAGCCAACGTAGAATCTAAATTCTTTCATTGTGTTGTTTCATGATCCCTTTTGAATCAAAGTAGCTTCTTGAATGGAAATTAGGATCCCCATCTGACCTTCTTGTAAACTAAGTGAGTAGTTGTTTTGAATAATAACATTCCGATTATACCAATGTACATGCATAAGTTCTGAAATAGTAGTTAAAAAGGGATCTTGATATTCTTAGAGTCTTTGAGATCCACACAACGCTAAAGAGGATAGTTTATTGAATCATTAAGTAAGCATATGAGCTCAAAAAATCAAGCGCATAATTCCATAAATTAGTAGTAGTAACACAAGAAAGAGAAATATGGTTAACTTCCTCATGATTCTGGTTACAAAGACAAAAATTAGAGGAATGTCTGATCCTAAGAAACTCAAGAAATGTGTCATTGAGAATTCCATTTTCAGAAATACACCAAATCAGAGGGCATCTCGAAAGTTTTAACAGTAATATATCAAAAAATTTAGTCTAAATAAATGTATTTTCAAAATTAATAAAACCATGGTTATAAAACGTTTTTGAGTCTATAATTCCATTATGATCTGGTTACCATATTAATAAATCATCAGTGCTAGAGAAATTATATCTTAAAATGACATGATTAACGTTTTTGGGAAAATTATGGATGTGAAAGCTGACAACAACCCTGATAGTATAGTTAGTGTGGTAAATAATTTGAATTGGGGAAATAATAGATATTAAAGGATCAACTTCCCATTTTTCAATACATAATTTCATGGAAGTGTCTTGTCTCACCATCCATTTAGTGTTATACATAATGTTGTAAAAATAATTCTTAAAGGATGTACAAATGGAAGGGCTCCTATAATTCAAATTTACATTCTTCTGTTTGTCAAGAAATCTATTTTTATGGAAATAAATTGAGTCATATTTGTTATGAAAAAGGTTCCATGTAAGTCTGGATTGTATGGAATAATTAAAGTGTTTGAGATTTTATATGCTGAGACCACCCTTCTCCGATGGTTTGCAACGGGTGGACCAAGGAAGAATCTCCAATTTCCTTTCAAGCGTTCTACCGATATAAACAATTTTTTGATGGATATGTTAGATTTTTTAAGTAGAAAAGCAGACCATTTATAAATCATCAAAGAGTAGGTCATTTTAGAAATAATCATATATTTGAAAAGTTATATCCTTCTATCAATATAGTGGGATTTTCCTTTCCACGATGATAGTTGGTGGAGGATATGGTCAATAGTTTTAATAAATTAAAAAGATTTTGGTATGCTTCAGAAAATGGGAACACCATGATTTCTAATTGGAATAGACACTTCTTTAATTCCTAAATTTGTAATAATATTATATTTTCTATTAGGTGTAAACCATTTCCAAAAGATGGTAAAGGATATGTTCTAATTAATTATTTGACTAGAAATATGTTCATAGTGTGAGAAGGAACATTTGAGATTTTGGATATTCCATTTTTCCCATGCAAAATAATAATAATATCATCCTCAAATAATAGGTGTGTGGGAAAATTCAAATTCATAGAATCCGTAATCGTTTTAATCTTATTTTGTTCGATAAGGTGAGTGAAATATCTACTTAAGTAATCTTCTGTAATCACAAAAAGAATGGATGAGATATGGTCACCTTTTCTAACACCTTTGTTGAATTTAAAATAACTTTTAAGAGATCCATTAACAATAATGAATATGTTGGCTTAGTTCAAAAAAGTTTTAATTCTATTGATAAATTAATCGTTAAACCCAATGTTTCAAAGGGCCTTGAAAATAAAAAACAAATCCATGGTATTAAAGGAATTCTCGATATCAAGCTTAATGGAACTATTGATACCCCTATTGGTTTTATTTAAAAGGTTAGTGCATTCAAAGGAAATAAAAATACAATCTTGAATGGACCATCCGTTAACAAAGCCAAATTTGTTTCATGAAACTATTTTATTGATAATAGAATAAAGTCTATTGACTTGAATTTTGGTGATAATTTTATTAAGGGAATTTATTAAATAAATGGCTCTTAATTGGTGTATTATGAAGAAATATCCACTTTGTGAATAAAAAATAGAAACTGGTCATTAAACCCATGAGGGAGCATACCATTAGAAAAGAAGTTCCAAACTAGCCTATAAACATCAGTTTGAATGAAATCCCAAAATTAATGATCGAATCCATTATTAAAACCATTAGGGCCCAGAGCACTATCATGATTTAAACTAAAGACTGTGTCTCTGATCTCATGATCAAGTGGGATTCTACTAAGAAAATAGTTACACTTATCATTGACCAAAACTGGGATGACATCAGTTATAAGGTCTTTGATAGTGCCAAGACCACTAGAGATATTTTCAAAATAAGATGCTACATGATTCGAAATTCGATTCTCAATATCAAAGAGGTTGTTCCCATCTCTCTGGAAGGGAATAGTTCTATTAGATTTCCTAATTACTTGAAGGGATTTATTTAATTTAGTTTTCCTGTCACCATCAGTGATCCATTTGGTTTTGAAAAATTGTTTTCTCATGTTATCGTTAACGGTGAGCAAGGAAAAAAATTTCCTAGTAATATTGATTAAATGTTGTGGATCAGCGACAAAATTGGTTCTAGTAGGGGAGTTTTGATGTTTGGTAAGTTCTTATTCCAAATGAAGAATTTCGTTATCAATTTTATTTGGATTTGGTACTACACCAAACATTAAGGATCGGTTTCACGTTTTTTAATTTAGTGGAAGAAGTAAAATCATCATTGCAATGTTGTATGGAATCGCATGAATTATTAATAATGTTAACATAGTCAGGGTTAGAAGACTAATTTTTATTAAATCTGAAGGGAAGAAAAAGCTTCTAGTGTTTGATAGAGAGATTAGTCAAGATTATTTGGTGGTTAGAGTTTTTTTTGGAATGGTTATGCTATATATGGTGTTCCACTTATCCATAGCTATATCATTTGAGAAAGCTCTATCCAATTTTCTAGCCACCACCCTATTATAGTGCCTTCTATATCATGTATACTTGGTACTAGTAAGATTAATTTCAAAAAGGTTATTATCCTCAATAGAAGATTTGAACTCCCTTAAAGATATGGTTTAATGATTTGGTCTCATTTTCTCACTTGAAGAAAGGATATCATTAGAGTCACCAATCACAAACCAAGTGTCAAGAAAAATATTTCCAAAGTATGAGAGGTCATTCCAAATATTCCTTCTATCTTGGTATCTATTATTCACATAGATAAAAGAATAATAAATATGTGAGTGGTCAATAGTAAAATCATAAGTAAACTCCTACTCTAATGTATGTATAATTTAAACATTATTAAGAGTATAGTTTGTAAAGATCAAAAGGGATTTAGTGGAATAATAGCTCTTACAAGCACCTAAGATGTTATAAATAGACTAAAAATGATAAGAAAATGATAGGATAAATATATCTTAGGTTCAAAAATTGCAAAAACTTTAGGATGATGAGTATTAATAAATCGTTTTTAAAAAATAAAAGTTTAAGAGTTCAAAATTCCTCGACTATTCCAAAACGAAATATATATTAGAACCTGTTCATGGGTTTGGAACCCCCTTTCTCTTATTCCCCAACCCATTACACCTAGAAGATCTTCTAGGAGATTCTGTCTAGATTGGATGGTATTTCATTCTTTGATTATTCCAAGTTGAAATAAGATAATTGTTAGTATAATCTTAATTTACCTTAGAATTTAAGGGATCCTGCAATATAATATCTAATGGAGAAGTCAATTGTCAGTTATTGGAGAAATTCAATGAGTTCTCAACCTAAACTTTAGGTAATTTCTTGCAAGGAGGAGTGTCTAAGATTGAATTATAGTCATTGAATTCACTAAGATTAGTTGATTTTGTGTCACTTATTGTACCTAAAATCAAAATAAAGGGGTTGCATTTGACCTAAGGAGAAGCAGGAATATTTTCCTGTTCAGTAAGAACAGAGGGTTGAAGCTCCAAAATAGTAGCATATATAGTGTTGTGATCCTTAACCAGCAAGGAAGAATGGTTGATCTAGTCCAAATAAATACTATCCCCCCTCCCCCATTAACTATGTGAATTGGGAGACCAACACACTGGTCACCCAAATCAACAGGGAGACCATATAGTGAAATTTATTGCTTTTGTTTAGTAGGTTTGTTTGAGGAGCCATGGGACAGCTTTGTGGATTTAGTTGCCACCACGTGGGATTCAATCAGCACAGTTTCTGGCTCTAGTTAAGACTTCTAAATGGTATCCATAATGAAAAATTCTTATTCCTCAATAAATCATTGTTCTTCAGCAGCTTGATCATATTCTTTGACTAATTCTTCCCAAGATTTCCCCAAATTATTCAAATTTATATTCAAAGTCTTTTATTTTTTCACATATTTTTTAGTTTTCCTCATGGAGGGATATATTTCTTCACATGTTTTATTATTAATTTAACTAACTAAAATTGGAGAAATAAACAAGCTTGGATACTTTCCATTCCATGATTTTAAATGTAGAGACTTGAAGCTTGACGTACATGGACATTACATTACTTTTGCGGAATACTTAGTACATAACAAAAACACACACACAAGGATCGTAATAGTTTAGTGTCTTTGGAAACTTGGAATATAATCTTCTAATCATGATGAAAGATCTTCAACATCTCCCATAATGATCTTCCTTTCTTTTTACCTAAAACCATTCTTTATATCCTGGGGAAAACAAAATATAAAAGGGTGATCTCAAATGCTCATTAAGGGTAAACAAAAGAAATATCAATCACATCATTTTCATAAGAACATAACATTTTGGAAATATTAACCTGCAAAAGAGAGAATAATTTCATAACATGGGATAAATAATAGTAGTGAAATAAAATCCCAATAATCATCACTTAAAACATGAAACTTTGTGGCATTCACACATAATCATAGAGAATCATATCTTATTAGTCAAGACTCATTGCCAAGACTATCTTAGTGGACAGAGTCCATTTCTGAACCGAGTCACCCTCGTTTCAGTCCTGTTTCACTGAACCGGTATAACCTACCGTTCCATCCATGTCTATCTCATGAGATATAAAATCTTTAACCAATGCATTGGAGGGAGATATAGGTCCCACCCATCTCATAATGATACCATTATTATTTGTGCCACAAAATCATAATCCATACATCATAGAATAACCCATGTAATAAAAATGGGATTCTTAAACATCGTGACATCAGAAAACAATTCATATAAGATAAATGAATTCATAAAAATAATTCCATCACAACATAATCAAATCAATGTAATAATAGGGATAAAAACAGATCCCTTTTATTATCTTAGATGGTAAATAATTTTGATAAAACACTTGAACTCCATTCTTGAGGAAAATATCCTTTCTACTTCAAAAACACATTTCCTTTCTTAAAATGTCATAAAATTTTAAAAAAAGTTGATTAAAAATAAACTTGAAAATTTGTAAAGGAATATTGTTGGAAATAATTTTTTAAAAATCCATTCATGTCGTATAAGTTAAAAAAACATTCTTCGTACTTTTATAGGAAAAGTCAAAAAGTACCTCGTACGAAAAAAGAAAACAGATTCCATTCATATCTTTTACTAAAAACTCACCAAAGGGTAAAATTGGATTTAAAAAATTGTAGGTGGATGGAAATAACATTACATATTGAGGAAACATGTATGTGGATGATAAAATACACCCCAGTAAATACCAAAGTGTAAACAATCTCGGATAAAAATGGGATTGTGATATTTCCCTTACCTTTGGTCTGATATGCTTTGTACGTGTCCGAACCTCCTGTATAATGATTTAAATAAAGTTATTGACTTATTACAGAATCATACTTATTTTTATTATATCATATATGGTCATATTATTAGCTTATTATTAGTAATATTTCATTACTACTTGTTATTCGGGTGTTTATTACTTTTTGTTCTTATGCTTGTTTTGTCGTATAAATTCGTATTCTTCTCTTTAGGTTATAGATGCCTCATTTATAGAATGGTACTAGTGTAATATATATAATATTAATTCATTCAATGAATTTATATAATCATTATGAAATGAAGATCATGTAGAACGAGTCACATCATATCGTGGAGATGGTATTCCGTACGTACGAACGAGTGATGATATCGTTCCTATGATCGTGGAATTGTATTGGAGTGTATGTATACTATTTCAGAATCAATATAACTTTATAATAGTCATATATAGCCATTATTTACACCATTATACCCATCCATGTAAGGTGGTGGTGGAAAATAGATTACACCACGGCGTGGAGACGGTATTCCGTACGTACGCACGCGCGGTGATTTCTTTTTCCGTAGGATGGATAGATGGTGAAAAAGGGTTGTTTCATAATTATAATAACAAATCCGTATATTATTGATACTGATGTTATTAATTCATAATTAAACAACTAAAGAATAATAAGTGGAAGAATAAATAAAGATAAATAATCGGTAACAGACATTACCTCTTCTTTGAAGTGCTTCTTTGAGACCTCCTTTTAGGGCACTAAAATAGGTCTTTGAAGAATACCAGAACCTCTAGAATGTTTCTAGGGAAGTGGAGAGACAAATTTGGAAGGGGTTGGCCGATCTTGAAGGCTCAAAGTGGTGTGAGGAAGAGGGGGAGGAGGTGCCCTTTTATAAGGGAGGAGAGGGGAACCTTTGGAATAACAAAAAATATTATTTTATTATAAAGTCAAGTTCGGTTTTAAATAGATCAAAATTGAGTTATTTATAAGATAAGGTGGGTATGGGTCGAAATCCTCTCATCCAATATAATTTAGACAAGTTTAGGTCATTATATTAACCTTATCTTTTAGTTTTAACTCTTAGTTAATTAGATTGACATTTACCATGTCACTTTGTATTTTAATATTATATAGTTAATAAATTTCCCATATACATCCGAGAGACCCCAAAGTTGTGTTTTATTAATATATATAACCTTATCTAAGTAATTTGGCCGAACCATAGAATTTTATGAATAAAATAACAATTAATAATATAATATTTGTTTTAAAAACTATTTTATGTCAATTTTGACACTATTCAATAGTTGATTTTTTTGAAACTCATAACAGAAAGATTACTTCGACAAAAGTTAATTAAATTAATCCTAACATGTCATATTAACCTATAAAATTAGTTTAGTTCATAAAAAGTCTCAAATTATATTTATTTGGGTATTTATAACAACAATTATGTCAATATTTCATTAATAAGATAATTATTGTATCATCGTTGTGTCATAAATAAATTAAATTATTTAAAATCTAAAAATTACAAATAAAATACCATTAATTAGGAAAGATTATTATCTTTCAAATTAATATTTATAGTCGAATTTATCTTATGTATAACCCCATATTAAAAATGATTTACTTATTAAACTTTGAATTTAACTATTTTAACCCTTCTTTAAATAAATTAATAATAAATGTCCTAATCTAATCCAAGTGGGCCTAAATGGTCATATTTTATTCCTAAGGTTGTCTTTGGTGGAATTACACTTGTCCAATAGAATTTGGACATGTTTTAAGGTAATAATAATATCATTTTTACCCTTAATTATCCTATTTACTTTTAACCGTGGTAAAAAAGTAAAAAGTTACTATTCACCAAAAATCATTTTCATCTCATTGAACCAAATTTTAGTCCTTGATATTAACCGTGTCTCTCGGATTTTCGAAATTCCACTCACAGAAGCGGTAAAATTATGTTTTATGACAAATTCAGTTTTTTAACTACCACTTAGTGGTTTCACTATTCATCAAAAAATGAATGTTTCCAGAAAAATACCAAAAATTAGATCTAAGCTATATTTGATATAATGAATTCAAAAATGGTGTCTATTTTATCAAATTCAAAACATATCATTTGAATTAATTAATTTAAAAATTAATTCCCATCGTCAAAACAAATAGCATGTTCTTAAGAGATAACAACTATCAAAAGATTGACACTTGTTTATGACTGGATTAAATGTGAAATTACATCCAAGGACCAACATTGTATTAAATTGTGCAAATATATTCTAAATATACTTTAAAACCACCAAATTAATAATTTATCACTACTAATTATTTCGATTAAAAAAGTTGTTTTTAATTATAATTTAGTAATTATCACTATTCATCAGAATATGAAAGTTATCCGAAAAGTACCAAAATTTTACCTTAGGCTAAATTCGATACTCCGAATCCAAAAATGAAGTCCATTTTGCGAGCAAAAATTTCTAAAATTTTAAAAGGTGGTTATTACTATTCATAACAGCTAGTTTTAATAATATTTTAATAGCATATCGTTGTTTAGTAAAACTCGGTATTGCATACTACACACGCTATCGAGGAAGGTCACGATTGCGTGTAATGCAAGGCAAGTCAAGGATGCGTGTTGAGCAAGCTCCTTTTGGTGTAGCATACAACACAAGACATTAATGAAATTTAAAAGAATATTTTTTTATAAAACCTCGGGCTGTTATATTCTACCCCCCTTAAAATGAATTTCACCCACGAAATTCGTCGGGGTTATAATAGGTTTACTACTCGAAAGTTTCTTTAATAGAAACCCACATCGTAAAAAAGAATACCAAAACTTGGCATTAAAAACTAAAGTATGAAATGTAATGATTACACAATTAAACTAATCACTGGGTTTCCACATAGGTGAAAATATGGATATGGAAGAGAAATCTAACCATCATGTTCTGATGGAGAGTGGTAGAGAACATGGCTATGGAAAAGTCAGCAATCACAAAGCCATAAATTTGTGATGATCTAAAGTACCATCTAATTCATCAGATATAAGAGCACTAGGACAACATTTTTGGTTTTCAAGATCATTTCCCTAAAGTTGCTGAAATTCGAATTAGAAGAAATACTTTCATGATTTTGGTATAGTCTCACCGTTTGTCATTCTTTGGACAATTTCCACTTCATATCTTAAAGAAATGAAGTTGAATTTGTCATTCGTGATGTGTTAGCAGATCATGTTACAGATTGATGGGTCATTCCATCTGTCTCAAACAAAAGGTTAGAAAAGTTATCAAAAAAATACATAAGTCCATCTATAGTGAGATTAATCATATATAGTCCGTAAAATGGACTTATACTTCATATATTATACTGCTTAATATAATAAAACTAGTTTCTACTAAACAGGGACTTCTTGTAGGCCAGTGGTAGGCGATAAAGGCCAATCGCACTTTGGTTGTGGGTTCGATTCCCATAGACTTGTCCGACGCGATGGGCTATCGCCCGTCCTGCAGGTTGTCCTTTTTTTCTAAAACTACATTACTATAACATCACATAAATAATATCAAAAAAAATTTATCATTAAGCAATAATAACTTATGGTTAACAGAATCCAATCCAATCTTTAGGATAATCTAAAATACTTCGGTCCATGCACATAGTATAATGAAAACGATAACTTGAAATGTCGTCAACCAAGCATGTGAATACCATCATTTATCCCCCATATATCTTGTTGGTCACATTCCAATCATGTGAATACCTTAATGATGTATTCTCTTGAAAAATGATTACCCATTAAACCTTAGTGAAAACATGAATTCTGTCAAAAGTTAACTCTTTCCACATACCAAAATCTAAAAATTCTATATACTCAAACCATGATATAACCTACTCCTTATATCAGTCATGATCTCATGAATACTATCAAACATTTAATTTTCTCCTTATCCCATCATTATGCGCATATCATGTACATTCCAAAAATATATGAATAACCTTTCATGGATACTGGTAACATTAATCATACAATTTCAAAACTCAAGGAAAGACAACAGTGTAAAAATCCTTAGATGTCCCTTTATTCCATTGTACCATGAGATTACTTATACAACATTACACATGATAAACATGTAATCATTCCACTACATTATTTAACCATTGACCGAGTTTCAACAATTCTTTCATCTCCCATATCATTTGTAGTCTCTTCATCATCATCCACATAAATACTACCCATACGACCATACTGATTCTCTTCATGAGACATTCTCTTAGGGAATTGGTTTGAATAATTCTCGTACATTCCACATTTAAAACATTTAACCATTGTTGATGTCGTAGCAATACCATTATCCTCATCCCTGGTGTTAACTGAACCTTTTCCTTTGAACTTACTGGATTTGTGTCCTTCTTTTCCACACCCAAAGCATCTTCCATAGTTCTAGGACTATATCCTATACGTATACTTATCCTTTGGGACATCCCTAGACATACCTTAGAAATATCTCTAGGGATCTCACTAACGTTTTCGCATCCTAGTTTCCAAAGGTTAACTAAACTTTTCCTCTGATACCAACTATAGAGACCCGAAGTTTGACGTACATGTACATTACATTACTTTTGCAGAATACTTTTTACATAACCAAAACACACACAAGGATCGTAATAGTTTAGTGTCTTTGGATACTCGGAATATAATCTTCTAATCGTGATGAAAGATCTTCAACATATCCCATAAAGATCTTCCTTTTTTACCTAAAACCTTTATTTATATCCTGGGGAAAAGAAAACATAAAAGGGTGAGCTCAAATTATCAGTAAGGGTAAACAAAATAAATATCAATCACATCATTTTCATAAGAACATAACATTTTGGAAATCTTAACCTGCAAAAGAGAGCATAATTTTATAACATGGGATAAATCATAGTATTGAAATGAAATCCCAATAATCAGAACTTAAAACATGAAACATTGTGTCATACACACATAATCATAGATAATCATATCTTATTAGTCAAGACTCATTGCCAAGACTATCTTAGTGGACAAAGTCCATTTCTGAACCGAGTCACCCTCGTTTCAGTCCTATTTCACTGAACCAGTATAACCTACCATTCCATCCATGTCTATCTCATGGGATATAAAATCTTTACCTAATGTATTGGAGGGATATATAGGTCCCACCCATCTCATAATGATACCATTATTATTTGTGCCACAAAATCAAAAACCATATATCATAGAATAACCCATGTAATAAAAATGGGATTCTTAAACATCGTGACATCATAAAACAATTCATATAAGATAAATGAATTCATAAAAATAATTCCATCACAGCATAATCGAATCAATGTAATAATAGGGATAAAAACAGAAGCCTTTTATTATCTTAGATGGAAAATAATTTTGATAAAACACTTGAACTCCATTCTTAAGGAAAATATCCTTTCTACTTCAAAAACACTTTTCCTTTCTTAAAATGTCATAAAATTATAAAAAAAGTTGATTAAAAATAAACTTGAAAACATGTAAAGGAATCTTCTTGGAAATAATGTTTTAAAAATCCATTCATACCGTATAAGTTAAAAAAACATTCTTCGTACTTTTATCGGAAAAGTCAAAAAGTACCTCGTACGAAAAACGACAAAACATTATTTTCATATATTTTACTAAAAACTCACCAAAGGGTAAAATTGGATTTAAACAATTGTAGGTGGATGGAAATAACATTACATATTGAGGAAACATGGATGTTACCCTAGTAAATACCAAAGAATAAACAATCTCAGATAAAAATGAGATTGTGATATTTCCCTTACCTCTGGTCCGATATGCTTTGTACATGTCCGAACCTCATGTATAATGATTTAAATAATTTTATTGACTTATTACAGAATCATACGTATTTTTATGATATCATATATGGTCATATTCTTTGCTTATTATTAGTAATATTTCATTTCTACTTGTTATTCGAGTGTTTATTTCTTTTTGTTCTTATGCGTGTTTTGTTGAATAAATTCTTATTCTTCTCTTTAGGTTATCGATACCTTATTTCCATAATGGTATTAGTGTAATATATATCATATTAATTCATTCAATTCATTTATATAATCATTATGAAATGATGATCATGTAGAACGAGTCGCATCATATCGTGGAGACGGTATTCCGTACGTACGCACGAGTGATAATATCGTTCCTATGATCGTGGAATTGTATTGGAGTGTATTTATACTATTTAAGAATCAATATCACTTTATAATAGTCATAAATAGTCATTATTTACATTATTATACCCATCCAAGTAAGGTGGTGGTGGAAAATAGATTACACCACGGTGTGGAGACGGTATTCCGTACGTACGCACGCGCGGTGATTTCTTTTTCTGTAGGATGGATAGATGGTGAAATAGGGTTGTTTCATACTTATAATAACATATTTGTATATGAGTGATAATGAAGTTATTACTTCATAATTAAACAACTAAATAAGAAGAAGTGGAAGAAGAAATAAAGATGAAAGAATCGGTAACGGACATTACCTCTTCTTTGAATTGATTCTTTGAGACCTCCTTTGAGGGCACTAAAATTGGTATCTGAAGAATAATAGAACCTCTAAGATGTTTCTAGGGAAGTTTAGAGAATAAATTGGAAGGGTTTGGCTGAGCTTGAAGGCTCAAAGTGTTTTGTGGAAGAGGGGGAGGAGGTTCCCTTTTATAAGGGAGGAGAGGGGCACCTTTGGAATAACAAAAAATATTATTTTATTATAAAGTCAAGTTCGGTTTAAAATAGCTCCAAATTGATTTATTTATAAGCTAAGGTGTGTATGGTTCTAAAGCCTCTCATCCAATATAATTTAGACAAGTTTAGGTCATTATATTAACCTTATCTTTTAGTTTTAACTCTTAGTTAATTAGATTGACATTTACCATGTCACTTTGTATTTTTATATTATATAGTAAATAAACATACCATATACTTCCAGGGACCCCCCAAGTTGTGTTTTATTAATATATATATCCTTTTCTAAGTCATTTTGCGGAACCATATATTTTTAGGAATAAAATAACAATTAATAATATAATATTTTTTTAAAAAACTATTTTATGTCAATTTTGAAACTATTAAATAGTTGATTTTTTTGAAACTCATAAAAGAATGATTACTTCGACCAAAGTTAATTAAATCAATCCTAACATATCATAATAACCTATAAAATTAGTTTAGTTCATAAAAACTCTTAAATTATATTTATTTGGGTATTTATAACATCAATTATGTCAATATTTCATTATTAAGATAATTACTGTATCATCATTGTGTCATAAATAAATTAAATTATTTAATGTCTAAAATTTACAAATAAAATTCCATTATGTAGGAACTTTTTTATCTTTCTAATGAATATTTATAGTTGAATTTAACTTATGTTTAACCCCATATTAAAAATGATTTACTTATTAAACTTTGATTTTAACTATTTTAACCCTTCTTTAAATAAATTTATAATAAATGTCCTAATCTAATCCAAGTGGGCCTAAATGGTCATATGTTACTCCTAAGGTTGTATGTGGTCGAATTACACTTGTCAAATTGAATTAGGACATGTGTTAGGGTAATAATAATATCATTTTTACCCTTAATTACCATATTTACTTTTAACTGTGGTAAAAAAAAAGTAAAAAGTTACTATTCACCAAAAATTATTTCCATATCTTTGAACCACATTTTAGTCCATGATATTAACCGTGTCTCTCGGATTTTTGATATTCTACACATAGAAGCGGTAAAATTATGTTTTATGAAAAATTCAGTTTTTTAACTACCACTTAGTGTTTTCACTATTCATCAAAAAATGAAAGTTTCGAGAAAAATACCAAAAATTAGATCTAAGATATATTTGATATTATGAATTCAAAAATGATGTATATTTTATCAAATTCAAAACAAATCAGTTGCATTAATTAATTTAATAATTAATTCCTGTCGTCAAAACAAATATCGTGTTCTTAAGAGATAATAACAATCAAAAGATTGACACTTGTTTATGACTGGTTTAAATGTGAAATTACATCCAATGAACAAAATTGTATTAAATTGTAAAAATATATTCTAAATATACTTTAAAACAACTCAAATTATTAATTTATCACTATTAATTATTTTGATTAAAAAAGTTGTTTTTAATTATAATTTTGTAATTTTCACTATTCATCAGAATATGAAAGTTATCCAAAAGTACCAAAATTTCACCTTAGGATAAATTCGATACTCCGAATCCAAAAATGAAGTCCATTTTGAGAGCTAAAATTTCTAAAATTTTAAAAGGTGGTTATTACTATTCATAACGGCTAGTTTTAATAATATTTTAACAGCATATCATTGTTTAGTGAAACTCGGTATTGCGTACTACACACGCTATCGAGGAAGGTCGCGATTGCGTGTAATGCAAGGCAAGTCAAGGATGCGTGTTGAGCAAGCTCCTTTTGGTGTAGCATACAACACAAGACATTAATCAAATTAAAAATCATATTTTTTTATAAAATCTCTGGCTGTTACATTAAATTTCACTGTTTGTAAATTTGAATGAGAAAATGGGAAAAGAATTAGTATGGATAAGAATGAAGATTTGGATTATAAATTCCTGATTTATGTATACTTGTTAATGTTTTTAAATAATATTTTATGGGATTATTAATTGATTTAAATATTAAATATTTATATTAATTGATTTAATTATTCATATTACTTTCCATGGGTAGTTTTACTGACCCTTTTTTCTAATTCTGGAGATATCCTTTGAGCATAATATATCTCATTCATTCTTATCATACATTTAATGTGACACTCAAGAATGTTCTTTTCTATAACTTTCCTTGCATCTTTAAAAATCTTAGATTTTACAAAATTCTCATTTAATATGATTGAGGAACAGTTTTTTAACACTTAATTGGATACCAACCTTAAATTATTCTTTTTTATAACTGTATAAACCATGAAAAGTCTTGTTATGTGAGATTCTTGTTACAAAACCATTTTATCCTTTCCTACCTTCATAAAATAATTTTCCTAGATCATAAAATTTAATTTTGGGGGATATGGTGACTGGAGGAAGCCACATTCATTGCATTTTATTTCACCCATATTGTGAAGAAATTGAAAATGGGTTACATATTTGGAAATTCAATAATAACCATTTCATGACTAGGGGTCTTGTTATAACTATTCCAAATAGTTTTTTGAGGAGGTAATTAAGGGAAGGATGGTGGTTGTGTTACCTTTCCCCACCACAACATTAAAAATAGAACAAAAAAATATTGATAATAGAGGGTTTTTCATTTATCATGTTTCATCTGTTTATGATCCTACTCTACGATACTGGGGAAATAAGAGACCGTCATAGAGATGTTTTTTATTATCATTCAAAATTACATATAGATAACCTCCCAATTGAGATTTACATTTTTTTTCAAAATTTACATTGTTTCCCTAACCCTCAAATCCATTTGATCCTAAATGGTGAATACCTCAAAATTATTTGTGATTATCTATCTATGTGGTGGAAAATGTAGATGAATTTCAAGCCCATGGTAAAAGAAGTGTTCTGGAGGTATGTCTGGAAATATATTACCAAATTAACCAAGTTTATGAGAAGAAAAATACAATGTGAGGAAAATTGAAAAGGTAATTAATATTAATATTTTGTGAAAAATGAAAATGGATGAATGAAAAGATACAACTATTTAAAAATAATAAACCTAAAATACATGATTGATTTGTTTCTTTGAAAACTGAGGTAGTGATGAATTCCCCAATATGATGCTTAAATATTCAACTTCCCATTTTATCTATTTATGTTTTTATTGTTGAACATAAATCATCATAAGTTGAACAACATTTTTAGTACATTGAGATTACATCCTTGAGGACAAGTCCAAATTCATGCATGGGGGTATTTAGGATATGTGTAATTCTTACATATAATTAGTGTGTTTTAATATATCGTTTTTATAATATAATTGTTATTATTTCCAATATTTACACTATTTTATTTTTAAATAATTTATGATAGAAATATACTAATATTTATTGTAGGAACAAAAATAGATGATTATCATGAGAAGAAGAAACATAACACATGATGCTTCGAATCAAGTACTATCACTGGAAAATTGAAGTTTCAATGATTTTAAAATTGAAAAATTCAAGTAGTGAAAACAATTCATTTTCTGAAACATTACAATAAATGAACCCAATATAGAATTTCAAAACAAGCCATGAATATTTCAAGGCCTTGAAAATTACAAAACGTGAAACACTAAAACGTCATGAAATTGTATGGACAATCAAAAAAATCCAATTTTAACAAAATTAAGGGTGAAGAATAATTTTAAAGACTTTAGACGACATGGTATCACTTTTTTCTATTATTATGTATTTAAATGTTGCATGATTCCTTTTGGAATCTATAAATAGAATGTCAGGATACTGCATCAGAGGCGATTTAGAGACCAAAACAAGGAGCAAGAAGCTACACTGTGCAGGGTCATAATTAGTTTGACATATTATCCATTTTAATTATGAATTATTATATTTTATACCTTCCTCATTACGTAAGCATCACTATGATTAGTGGGTAAAGCATTTCTTGTGCTAGGTTCATACAGCCAAAGGGTTAAGTTGTCATTAGATTAATTTCATTTACTCTGTTCACGTATTTGGTTTTCCACAGTTTATTTATCTAATTCCAATACCTTACTATTGATTAAACATAAACAATGGTAAATAGTTTTAAAATGATCATTTTAATTTTAAAATTAATTACTCTTAATTTGTATATCACCATTTTTTCATTTTGGTAATCTATGTTTAAATATGGTATTATGAAAAACTCAATTTTTTATTGCCCTAAACAACCTGACCATGGGGAAATGGGGGGTTTTTAGGTTGAGGATAGGATACCCTGACAATTATATACACCTAATTTGTAATCCAAAACCAAATTTGGATTAATGTATTTAATTACTAAAATCCAATAACACCCAATCCCTGAAACTATATAATCTTGGAATGGCTTCCAAATTGATTTAAAAAAAGTCGGTTTTTCTTTTATTTACAGTTTTCATAAAACTACTTTCAATCACATTTCTAATTATTTATCCTTTATATATTAAATCAATAAAATATTCATCTTTAGAAAAAAAATTCAAATTAACCTCTCAATGGTTTAATCCATTAACATTCCAAATAGTATATTCTATTTAATTTAACAGCACAATTTCTATTTAAAAATATTTTCTTATTAGACCTGTAGGGATATAATTATTCTCTTTGGGCCCTTCATCTAGGGATAAATCATTTTCATACAATAAGAGTTTATTAATCATTTCATTTCATGTCTCAGTCATGTTTGACATGAAAAAATGATAACGTGATTATTCCTTTTGTATAACATGATACACTTTCTTATATTCATAATCATTATTATAAACATTTTTTCAAATTAATATGTAATATCTAGTCTTATATCTATCTGAATGGATTCAGTAATTCATAATATTGTTTTTTTAAACATATTATATATCAATGTAATTTTAACAACATCTCTATGTGAACATATGATAAAACTATCCCAATATACGCCATTGATGAGTAACATCAATAAAGAAGTCTAATTTGAATAATGGTGAAATTATAAATCATATTCCTATTGCCAAACTCATTGAACATGTATTAAAACATATTTACTTAACAAAATCTATTGTACTTATGTTAGTAACTCTTGTTCTTGTAACTATCTCTAATTTTATCACTATATTATTGGTATTTACATTCAAAAAATTAATTTGAGATCATTGTGGAAAATAAATTTATCTGTATAAACTATTCATTAACATCATACATTATCCTATTTTAGGATATAATATGACATACGCTTTGAATTTTGAATATAATAATATTTTATTTTTTAACCTTTAAACATCTCAAAGTCTAAGAATACTCCCACTTCTCTCTTCAAAACTATAATATCTATTAATGTATTGTTAAGAGACACAAACAAAATTATTCTAGGAAATATAATTTATTTTATTTTAGTGGAACATCCTATAAAATAAAATATTCCTAACAATATATTATATATTAATATATTTTTTAGAAGTAAAATTCAAAAGAAATAATTTAATGTCTAGAATATTCCACTAATGTTAGTAGAATATCAATTACTTATACATAAAGAATCACACATAAATACTTTTGGTATCATATACCCTTCAAAATAAAAGAATTTAGTTCTATATCCTTAATACCTATGATGAACTCTTCACTGATTTTCTCAAACCCCTTAAAGAATCTTTGTCAATTCCAACTTATAAAGTCATTTTCTCCCCATATTATCACATTTTTTAGGATTCAATGACAAAGGTTAAATAACATATCATCTATTATTATTCATTAAGAACAATATTTTACCTAACTATACTATCAATAAAAAACTATATGAGAGAACAATCATGCCCATTTTATCTAACATCAACAAATTACAAATATAAATTAATGGTTCCTTGAACTTATTCATTTTTCTAAAACACATCCATCATTAATTAAAAAATGAATTACTTATCTATAATAATCCATAATGTAAATTTTGATTTATCCAAGAAATTAACATTCCCAATCATATTTTATAAATGATAGAACATTGTAGTTTACTTTGTAAGGTGTGGCTCTCAAAACCTAGATTTTTTATTAAATAAGTATTATTATGTTTTTCTACCAATTTATAAAATTTATGTTGTCATTTTTTTTCTTCTCAAGGATTTATCTCCTTGTCACAGTTGATCATGATGATTCTATTTATCTATAAAAAATAGTTTTATATTATGAACATCATACATTTCATTCATTTAATAAGGATATGTATTAAATGTGATCCCACTAAAATGGTGTAACCTTTAATATGAATCATATACATTAGTGGGACAAGATATATATATCACTATGATTTGGAAAACATTAGTGTTTTCCTTATCACTACTCTATTTATTTATACAATCCTTTCAACAATATAATATATGATTATTTGATAATTTCAAAAAGTAACATTTTATCATAATCTATTATATGGATTAACATAGTAATATTATTCTAGTATCCTATTCCTCTTAGGGTTTCCCAATTGAGTGTAATCCAAATGTCATGCTATGAAGGGGAACCTAGTCTTATTAAGGTCACTTGTAAATTGTTTTCCTTAAACAAGATGAAACATGGACAATCATCCTTATCATAACCCACCTGGCAGGATGATCAAGGTCTTAAAATGTTTTTTCATTGGAAGGAATAAAAAAATTGGAATTTTTAAAGGTTTTTTAAAATATCAAACTTTTAACTCATGTACTCGCATTATATTTTTACATACTTCTAATAATTTATTTTTTAATCTTATTCCTTCCTCCAAATCAATATGCTCAAAACAATATTTATGTGTAACTATTTACATAAACTATAACTTGTGTTAATAACCATAATTGTGAATCAGTTTATATTTATACATATCAAGCCGAATTCTATGAATAAGGTACATGAAACTACTTCATGCAATGTCTTAGATTTATATGAAATCAAAAATACCCTTAATAGTAAGCATAGTGTAAAATATTTTCAACCCCTACTTTTCAAGACAATGCGTAATATCCTGGTGCAGTGACACATCAAACCCAAAGTCCCACTACTCGTGGTAATTTATTCAAGATCGGTATAATTTATATTATAATTCTAACTCCCAATATTCATAATCTATAATTAAACTCTTAATTCCATATCCCAAACTACTACAATTCAAATTCAATTTGCAATAATACCAAATTAAATGGCATACCTCGAATGTAACTCATTATATGAATTTGTCATAATTTATAGGGGTAATTTAAATCATTAAACTAAAAAACACATCCATTCATATTATGAAATTTATTTTTATGAATAAAATGGAATAAAATTAAATAAATGAAAATTTTATAAATCTAGAAATGAGATATAAATTTATTAAAAATTCATAAATAAGTAAATTATTATCACTTAATAATTTTTCCATGCATTTTTAACATTCCAGAATTAAATAAATAAAAACACTTTATATTTATAGTCAATATGAATACTATCATATAATACCTTATATGGAATTTAATTAAATATAGTACATTAAATTAAATATAAAAACTCTATATTTCATACCTATAATGTAGACAATTTATATAATAAAAATAGCACATATTTGAAATTATTTGAAACTTGACTATATCATTCATAAAAACTTCTTTTTATATAGTTCAAATAATGTCTTCAAATAAGGGAATGATATTTATGAATAAATCATAATTTCATATAAATTACTTTATATTTTTCATTACATTATAATATTAACAATGTTTATAAAATAACCATATAATTTCTATATAAACTCATTATATTTATATTTTAGTTCATTCAATATAAATTCAAAATGTATGTTCATATTAAAAATTACCACTGTGGATATGTATTTTTTAAATTTTTCTAAAACATTTAATAATTAACCATATAAACTTTATAATTAATTACCATATATCCAATATATAAATTAATTAAATTTCTCAATATATGTAGTTCTATAATTTATAATCACTTTATTAATTTTATAATTAAATTTATTAGGAAAAAAATTTAAATCATATTTTATGATATGGTGAAGTAATAATTCATGACTTAGCTCATGCTTTATTACTTTTTTTCCATGACTTTTGATATATAATTAGTGTTAAATCTATCATATATGATGATATTTGTATAGCACATGCTTTAAAAATCCATATCAAACTATATGATATCTGTGTGATATAACCTTTAGTGACTCATAAATCAAATTTTATGATATACAATAAATCATAATGATGACATAATGATATATTTTACAAATGAATGAGTAGTTCAAAATGGTGATTTCATTGGATATAACTTCCCATATTTTAAATTAAGATAATTTAAAAACAGTGGATTTATATTTTATCATATGTTACAATATGGAATGTTGTATAAAATGAAATTATCACATATAATGGAATTATATTTCCTAAAGTTAGACAAAAAGAAAAATCAATACTATATTTAATAATAAGCAATATGGTATCCATTTTATTCATTAATGAAACATGGATTCAGGAATTATTTGTAGAATAACATTCTATGATTCCAATTATAGGTTTCTGATGATCAATTAACTCTTATTCATGTTATAGAGGACAAAAGAAACCCATTTCCTAAAATCTTCATTCCTTAAAACAAAAACCACATATATATAAATAATAGAGTAAAATGTGTGTAAATTAAAAATATAATACTCACATCACCCATCTTCAACTGTATATTTAATAAAGATATTTGAAAAGAAACCAAAACACATCTTCTTTCATGGTGTACATATGGACTGAGCTATTCACTAAATTAATTTTTTGGACCCAACTCCCGAAAACAGAAATCTAGTACCTCTGGTGGAAAAGGATTAATAATTAAGAGAGATTCAGGGAGAATCGACAAAAATAATCAAGAAAAATATATAGAAGTGATTGTTCTTGTGATTAATACAAACATAATTCTCAATGCATTGAGTGATCAACATAGTTGATTGAAAACCTGAAGACTTTCCCTGGTCCATTAAACAAGAAGTAGGATGAGAAATGTTTCCCATGAAACATATGTTCAAGTTAGGAGTCACTATTTTCAAACTTTTTACAATGGATTCTTTTATCGAACCAGAATACCAAATGGTTTTGTATCCAAATGGACCTACTTTCCAAAGGCAGGTGTTTGTTAGGTTTTTTGACCAAAGATACCTAAGAACTCGCATTGGTCAGTATAATGGGAGGTCGTGATCATCACACTATTTTAAGTGGATGTATTACCTACCCTAAGACTATCTTATATATTTAAGATATGTTCATTAATTCCTTATTAATCTACCAATCATAATGTAGGTTTCCCTTGAATTTTCAATAAAATTTTAGCATGTGTGGATTTTGGAATCATATGTATGTATTCTAGGATCTTTATCAATTAATATATTTCTACTTAATCGAAGTTATCCATCAATGGTATCCTATCAAAAATCTTTTTAGAGATACATTGTTTTTAATTATGGAAATCCTGGTTTTTAAGCCACTTAGTGGGGTACTCTATAATTTATACTCATCCGGGTAGATAAATGTCACTCTGGAGTATATTATCATACAAGGAGAAAAAAAAATTTAATTATGGGATGAAACCCATATATGGTCCACCTACGTATCCTCGCAAAATGAATCATAACCCTTATAGTTCAATTTTGCAAGATGAGACACATCATACCTTCTACGATCATGTGATAAGGACCCAACCGTAAAGTTTAATGTTGTCTGGTAAGGACATCTAAGTGAAATGTTCCTAATACAATAAATGTGTGTGAATTATGTTGAAACATCCTAAGTAACTTGGAAGGGATATGTTATTCCATGTTTAATTAGTCCTTCTTGGGAATGAGGACCAGAGAGAACAGGGTTGGTTTCGGGTTTTGTGTTTGAACCTTAGGGTGGCTTCTTATCTATCCAATTTGGATGGGAATCGAAGCCCATGTAGATTGGTAAGTCTCTCATGGGAGTATGATACTATGAGAGAAATAGTTTGAGTCTTAATACTAAATAAAATATCATTATAACAGGGTCCAAAAGAGATTTCTTAACTCATGGAGATTTAGGGGCCTATTTCGGTCTTACTCTTAAAGAGGATGCCTGGATTTAGGGAATTATGGTTGGACCCCATAGGAGGATGTCAAGTGAGATCAGGCCTTAGGTGAAGGCTTCCTATATATCCTAGTTACGGTGGGAATTATATTTCTCCCAGTTCATTACATTTGGGTCATACAACTAGGAGGGTTCCCTTTAAGGGGGGTCAGGATTTCTCATTTCATAGATGACATGAAATGGAGATCAGGCCTTGAAAAGGCTTCTTATATTTCCCAGTTTTATGGGAATCAGAGTTCTCATAGTTCATTCCACCTGAGGATTATTTCTAAGAGGACGCCCATTGAGGGGGGAATGATTTCTTATTTCATGGATGATAATATTTTGGGATCAGAACATTAAAAGGTTTCCTATATATTTTAGTTATGATTAGAGTTAGATTTTACATTGTTTATTCCTATAAATGGATTATGTGGATGTTGTGATCATTAAAAACCTCTAAGCGCATATGATTCATGATTGGGGTGATAAACAAGAGGATGTGAATCATTCAAAAAACTACACACATGTTTCCTTCTTTGCTGGGGGAAGAGGTAGGGCCTACAGTGGAAGAGGTTGTGGATATGAGGCTGCCCTTTCATCAATTTACATTGAAAATGTATCCAATTTAAAGGAGTGAAGGTGAAGGGTGTTGAGAGGGGTGAGACTAAAACCTCATTTGTGAAAGGATATAGGATTACACAAGGATGGATTCTGTAAAATGGATCCCATTGTGGGTAGGGAGACTTCTCATTTGTCCAAAAGGAAAAAAGAAGTGTGATCCTTACCCTTCCTCATAGGGACTGAAGGCTCTGGGTCTTAAATATGAAAAGGGGAGGACGGACTCCTGTCCCTATTATATGAGACTGGGAACTCCACAACATTGTCTCTAGGGTATGGGTCATTGTGGGCTTATATATACAAATCTATGCATACAAAAAAGATTCACAGCCTTTGGTAGGAAATTGTGGGAAACTTCTGACCATATATATCCCAATATAAATGGGAGACAAGATAATGTTTCTTTCCCAAAGGTCTGATAAATTAATAGGTATTTGTGGAGGACTTAATATAGTCTCTTTTATAAAATAGATCCATAGAATAAAATTCTTTTCAATAAGGGCCTTTGAGAGATTCCTAATGGATGGATCGAGAAAACTGAAAGGTATGGTGAACATCAAGGAATGGAACACAAGTTAATGCCATGTAGGTATGGGGTTCTCAAGTAGTCATGGGAGAACAGATTTCACCTTATGTAACAAACAACCTAGATTATAAGACTTGTGAAAGACTATTATAAATCCTGCAATAGTCTTCATAGGTATTTCCAGAAGTGATGCTCGCTAATTCCTTCTTGAGGAAGGATATTCGCACAAGTGTTCTTAAATTAGCAGGGTTGGGTGAATGAGTCACACAAGTGTTGTTAATTTGTAACACTTAGAGAATATAATTTTCACTATCTGACTTTAATTTCCTCACTTTATGTTTTATGAAACTGCTATTTATGTTTGAGATCACTTGGGAGAAGAACATGGTCAATTAGAGAAACAATCAGCATTTAGGGAAATTTATCCACACAAATGAAGACCCCAAGGGTATATTTATAAGAAAATTTGGTACCCCGAGTGATGGTGACATGGAAAAAAAGTGATGAGGTATTGTTCATGTGAGGGTTATGCAAGTACTTTCGCATCGCTGGTGACTCGGTCTTCCTAGGGAGAACTCCAATTTGAGCATGTTCAAATCTTGAAATTATCCATATATTTTCTCTTAGTTTTTTAAGTAATTTCCCTTTGTCACTTATTCATCCATGTGATGAAATGGACTGTAAACAAAATCCCCCCACCCTCCTTAGGATTGGATATGAATTAAAAAATGGTCTAATTCTAAGGTAAAATATAACGAATATGTAACAAACTTATTTGATTTTTGTGAAACATGGTAGTGTAAATGTAATCTTCCTCATCTATTTATAATGGCTTCACTTATGAGAAATATTATAAAGTATTTCAAAGACGCATCTCTCCACACGCAATTATAACATGCCGATATTTGATTTTACTATATTATTTCATGATCATGAAAGTACATTAGGAATGATACTTGTGTGCCCAACCTTCATCGACATACATTCACCCCACAGTCTCACTTATGATATCCAATTCCTTTGTAAAATTTTATTGATTTTTTAAAAAAATTAAATAAAACATTCATTGAAATTAATTTTTTTATATAGGTCAAAATGGCTACCAAGAGAATTGAAACTGCTAATGAATATTCTAGTAAGTTTACAGAAGAAATGATGGAGATCATAAATAATTATTACTACATTGTTTGTGACACTACTCCTACTAACTTGTAAAATTTTTTGGAGTATCACAGAGTCTTTCTAAAGAGTAATTATATTACAATTTATAGTTTTTCTCATCTTCATAAAGCCATCAAACTGGATCCAAAGAGATATCTCCCGATCTCTTGTTTTCAAGACTACAAGAATTTTTTATCAATAAACATTTATTATATGGGTGAATATATCAATGATAGAAATATATCCAAATCCTATTCTATGAAACACAACCAATGTTCTCCAGATTCGAAATGGCACACAGTTCAACAAAATACACACTCTTAGTCGTACATATTTCGAGATTCTTAGATAGATCAGGTTATAGGATGGATGAAATTTTGGGACTTCCACCCTTGAGGGGGTGTTAATCATGCATAGATGTGTGCATACTAGGTGCGCAATAACTGTGTGGATTTTAAAGATTATTTGAAATGATCTATAATTTATAAAGACATGTGGGTTGGGAATACCACACATATTGGAATGATTATTTTTTGGAAGACTTTTTGATCCCATGGAGTCTAGAGAACAATTGTATTTGTTTGACGCATGGAGAATTGGGCATCATCTAGTGGGTTGTTTAAAAGATATCTGGAACTCTAATCCCTGGATATATGTATGATGAATTCATTCCTACAAAAAAACATGGAATGATTCATAAAACACACCATCCTTGGTATGTGAGCTGCAAAACATTGTTCACTAGACCAAGAATGAAAATCCAAACACAAGTGGGGATATTCATCCAAAAGAGTGAGAAAAAATATTCTTCATTAAGAAGGAGAATGGCCTCACCTACACATGTCGGACAAGCTATCACAACTATGGAATAAAAGGTGTGACTTGTACCTTCTATCCAACACTAGAGAAAGTACTATTTGAAACATGGGGATATGAAGTCAACTTCAAAATTCATTCGAAAATGTGTCTTGAGGGTTTTCTAGCCATGTGTATCATTCACTACCTATTGTCGATTTGATATTCCAAGAGCGGTTTAAGGCCTTTATATTTTGTTATAGCGGCCAAGCTGTCAGAAATATAAATCTTGGGGTTAGATACCCCTAATCTAGAAAATATCCATAGGATCTTATTCAATATCCATGGAGTGAAATATCTTTTCAGAATAGTAGGACCATTTCATGTTTTGTAGGGATGGTTCATGACTCACATTAGAACCTATGCTGTGCATATTAGGATTCAAATCGTATAGAGTTCACTTATCCCATTTTTTCAAACATTCTATGATATTCTACTCATGCCCTATCACCTCATGACTTTAGGATAAGGTTTAGTATGTTCATGGAATTCTACTTCTTTCCATATGAAAATCCACCTATGGAAAGATTGTATGATGAAGAGACAACCAATTTTGAATTGGGGGTGTATATTATAGCTTGTATCGATGGTGTATTGTCTACCAGGATTGATTGTGAAATCATATGTGAGGCCTGTGATCCTTATATATTTTCATGCCAATACAAATTTCTGTGATAGATTACTTTATCTCCACCACTTCATATTAGAATGGAACAACATCTGATGGATGTGTGATAGTCATGGTTGTTGACAACTGTGGGGAAGACATGGGAAGTCTATAATAATCCTATAGTTGATTTAGAAAGAATATTGACTATCTAGAACACCTAATCCTATGTTTCATCATATCCTAATGGTTTTCTAAAAAATAATTTCCCTTGGGTTGAAGAAAATAGATGGATTAGGAGTGAATCCCCATGTTTGGAAGGTTATTTCTCGCCTTTAAAAGATAATTCATTAGAGTTGTAGGGAAAATATGATGAGGCTCTAAGCTCACTAAAGTTACCTTATAAAAGATAAAATTTTCCCTTCAACATCAATTGGGATACACCAACATCATTGATTGAAGATGCACTTAGGCGGTCCACTCGTCATTAACTAGAAGATATTCTTGTTTACTTTTCTTATCCATTATCTATGATGGTAGGTATTGGGACTCCCGTCATATTTAAGGATATGGGTTGATCTTCACAACAAGTTGTAATGTATTCTAAATATGTACAACCAAATTCGGTTCAAGCATGGAAAATTTTGTTTTGTGATGTTGAAACAATGTGATATCTTTTACATGAGGGGACTCTTTTTCTATGAATAAGAGATCTTTGAGCCTAATATAATAATCACATTAAAAATAATCCTAGTCGACTAAGAATTCATATTTGGTGGTTTTAGAATAGTATATATGAAATTTAAAAAATTCAATCACCACCATAAAACAAGTGAATTAAATGATATATAAAGGCACAACGGAAGAAATTGGCCCTTCATCTCTTGAGGAATTGTGAAATTTTTTCAATCCCAAATATGTAATTTTACTTCTTATCATGTTATTTTCTACACTAT
Source organism: Viscum album (assembly GCA_963277665.1). Classification (NCBI taxonomy): domain Eukaryota; kingdom Viridiplantae; phylum Streptophyta; class Magnoliopsida; order Santalales; family Viscaceae; genus Viscum; species Viscum album. The sequence continues at coordinate 567,282,224 of OY728119.1, forward strand.
AAATGAATTTAGTCAAAAAAAATTATTACTCAATATAAATACCATCATAAATTTTTGTTGGCTAAGGGAAAATTGTCTAATGTTTCACCACCCTGGAATAGCCTTGGTGGTACCTATATTAGGGTTTCTGAGACACCCTATGAATTGGGAGAGATATATCTAGGCCGATAGGCCATGAGGGATGAGATTTTGAGATGCTTGTAGTCTCCAATTATTGTTTTTTGAGATGATAATTATAGTGCCCATGAGAATAAAAAGATGTAGAGTCACCAAAGAAATAATGTTTTGGATAAATGATTAATCATTAGTAGTAAGTCCAACTATAAGTATTAAATTAAGATTCATATATAGAAAGTGATTAAACTTCAATGAATCACAGGAAATTATATTGTTTCTTCTGAAAGGGAAGTTATGAATGAGCCTCTAGGAACCATGGAGGGAATTTCTGATCAAGGGTATATTCCTACCAATGAAGTGGGTCCATTGACAAGAGGCATCTAGGAAAGTGGAAGGAACTACTCGTATCCCTTCTTCTGTGATAGAGGAGGAATATTTTATATCAGAAATGAATTATGAGAATATTTTAGTAACAACAACTGACATATATTTTTGTAATATTTAATGTTTTTCACATTCACTAAAAAATCATGCGACGAATGATGCTGACCTAACAACTATAAATGAGGAGGTTGTTCTGGATTTAATGTCATCGAATTAATGTTATGAACCGAATGATCCATGTTCTCCCATAGGTGTGACTAACATGGGGCTTGGGATGTCATTTTAAGCAATGATTAATCTTTTCATGTATTTTTAAGAAGTATTAGAACATGTTATTATGCCTACTAATCTAGAAGAAATTAAGGTTATTTATATATAACCAAATAGATTTTAGATTCTATTTTCCTTCCAATCAATTTTTTTATGCATTATTTTCTAACCATAAATGGTTGGAATATGAAGCTCCATATATAGAAGATTCTATAGTGATGGTTCTTAGAAGAGACGTTGATATTGTTGTCAATCCCACTATTGAGGAGGCATTTGCTCAGGTGAAAGTTTAAATGAATAATCTTCCTAAGGTTCATCTTTATAATCCTGAGTAAGTTCATGAACATACCCACAACCTAAAGGTTCTAACCAAAACTACTGATGATGGGAATGTTGGGGAGGAGTCTTTGAAGGCTGCCGACCTTTTGTCCGGTAAGGGTTACCCAACATTGTGATTATGACCCATTTTCAATTCTTTTGAAGCTAAACATGATTTTGATTTATCATGCAGTATTATCACCTTCTATGGAAAGGTCTAAAGGATAATCATCTAGGTCATCTCAAACGGTATTGAGAAGCAAAAATAATACTATTAGGGAGAGAGTTGAACATGGCACTTCTTTATGTGTATTGATTTTAGTGTACATCTTCCCTTATTCTAGCGATTCTGAATCAGATCTGTAGTTGTAAAATTTTCTCCGCATTACATGTTGTAAGGCTTAGATAGATATGTGGAAACTTATTTCTGGGACACCCTTTTATGAACTACATTCGCGAATCTCATGGATTTCAACATTATTAATCATGTTGGTATAGAGTGGTTTTGATTACCATAGAATCCATATTGTGATGAAAGAGACCATTCGGAGGAGGAAGAAAGAGAAAAATCATCAGTAACATCTAATAAATTCTAGGATACTTGTTAACATTGATGAATTTTGAGTGGTAGTATCTCAAGATGAGTCTCGTCATAACAAAATGTTGGTAACATTCAGGAATCTTGAGAAGGAGAATATTGTTTAAGTGTCACATATTTAGCAAGAGTTTTCCATTTCTATAAAATAAATTGAACAATGTCATTACTCGATATAAGAATACAATAAATATAGGTAAAAGACATTACATATGCTGAGGAAGTGCTTCGTCAAGCTAAGGAGACTAGGGCTGGTCGGTCGATCGAACCTCAACAAGTGGATTTTGGGGCTCATGAGGGCATTAAAAAAGTGAAAATCTATATCAATTACCTCTTATGATTTATAATAGAGAGAATCCAATTTTTGGAGGTTCAACTGGCGACTTTTTGTTTGCTCATAATTGAAAATATTTTTTATTTCTATCCATCAATGTCTTCATTCCTCTTTTTTTTAAAAATATTGAAATGTTGAAATTGATTCCCATAACATGACATTTTCATACTGGATGACCATAATTACAATGATAAGGATGGAATTTTCATTAATTTTTATACCAAAGTCGATGATCAGATGACTGTAGTTTGACTATTCCTAGGGACATATGTACAACCATACAAACTTTTTCATATTGTGTTATTACCCTAATTGTTCATATTCACAATATGGAGAGGAATTAGTGTGTGATAACATGGATTTTTATTAGTCTTCCCTTTTTAGTTTTTTATCCAAAAACATTTTTCCTTTTAACTTTTTTTCACACGATGTTTCTTAAAACACACAATGGTTAGTCTAGAGAGCTGAGACTCAACTTTTATCTAGAGTTCCCTTTGTGGGTTTTTATCCTGGTGAATACTATCTATCTTTTTATTGTAGTATAAATTTTTTCATGTTAGACTAATAAATATAGTGCTTTAGGACAAATATAGTTGACCATGAATTTTAAAATTATAACAAAAACAAGGATTGAGGGATATAAAGGTCCCAATATCTTTTATTTTTGATACCTTGTAGGATATTCTAGTGTTAAGATTCTTATTATCACCAAGTCTACAATTTCAAATATAAAATTGGAGGATGTATCTTCTGAGAATGAAGTTACCGCTATTTGATAAAACTGTTTTGGGGATTGTGTTATCCAAGGCCAGCTAGGGTATATGCTACATATACAAATAGTTTAATCCTTTAGGTGAAAGTATTGTTATGTGGGAGACTTATTCCATGCCACCTATGGGAATGTACTATATAAGAAGGTGAAGGAGTTCTTATAAATTTTTTCATTTTATTACTAATAGAAATAGGGGATTACGATTATGATGTATCAAGACCACAGTGGGTGGCTTTACCAAAGAAATATGTTTATGAATAAAAAGGTCCATTTTTTCAACATGGCCAGGAATGGGAACCCACTTCTACACCAATATGATGGGTGAAAGTGGGTAAAATTGTCTCAAAAATAACATTTCTGAAATTTTGTTATGTAGTTTATAGTCATATAGTAATGACTTTATGTTTTGCAGTTTAATGTTATGCAGTAAGTACATTAGGGGATTTTTATAATATATAATGCTGTTTAATGTCATGTAATGAGAACATTGGGGGGCTTGTGGTTTCAAGCCATGTAGCAAGGACAATATGGGGTTTTCCAGTTTAATGTTATGAAGTATGGACATTATGGGGATTTAATTTAAGGTCTTTATCCCTAAAAAAATTATGGTTTTCTAATTCATAGTAATTTTTTTGGAAATTTTCTATCATATTCAGTTATGGAAAGGGAAAATTGTAAGTTGTGATTTGTTGATTTTTGAATATGAAGATTGACATGGTGAAATAGATAATGGAATTTAGAGGAGGTCTCATCCACGAATGAAGTTATAGATATTTGAAACCCCTATTATGGGGTTGTATTTTTTTGGTCCAACTAGAGAATGTGCTACATTGCCAAATAGTTTAATCCTTATACTGACAGGCCCATTTTATAGTTTAATTTTATTCAAGGGAAATTGGGGCACATACTACATAGTCAAGTAAAGGAGCTCTCAAAAATTTAGAAATTATATTCCTTAAATCCAATTAATGTTTATTGATATTTAGATTTTCCTATGTATCAAGTATAGTTTATAGAGAAAATTAAATGAATACAGAAGTGATATTTATAGTCATGATTTCTAATGAATTGGAGAAATCAGCTCTCTATGAAGGTTTGACTCGAACTTATGAATTATGGTGCTTATAGTTTTTGGTCATATGACTAGAAGCATAATATTATGGAAAAAATGTATGATAAGTGGTAAAATGGACCAAGGTCTTTATAATATGCTTTGAACATATAGAGAGGAAAATGTAAACCACAATCTTAGAGACTTTTGGGTCTTTAGAAATGATGTGAGAAAAATACCTAAAGGATGACTGATTTAAATTGTGGGGCACTTTTATACAATCATTAAAGATTAAATGGATTGAGGAGGACAATCCTAAGAACAATTTTACCATGATTTGCAAACCTATTATGGGAGATGTATTATGCAATGCCAACTAGGGCATGTGCTGCATAGCCAAATAGTGGCATCCATTGGATGAATGACTAGTAATGTTGGTGAATTTTAAGAAATGATAATTGGGGAACATATTTCATAGATTGGGAACATAACTCTCAAGTATTAGTCATTCTGTTTCCACAAACACATGAAATATCATGAAAATCTGAAATTATTTCAGGATTAGTAGTATGATGTGAGAAAAGGGCACTATCCAATGCACAGAGGAAGTGTTTGGACTGATATTAGTCATGAATTTAATGTCCCTTACATATATTAGACTCATATTTCTAAAGGGTGGCATCTCTTTTTTCTTTGATGGATTCTATGAGGAGAGGGCACAAAATAAAATATCTTGTGTAGATTTTGATCATATGCAGGATATGGGGAATTTCAAATTTATAATGGGGTTGGGACTAGGATATAAGTCCTAGTTTCCCAACATATCTAAAAGGCTATGAGAATCAAGACATATGTAGTTCTCTGAATACTATGCTTTTTAACATCATGTGGTAAGGAATTTATCCATGCAGTTTAACATCTCTTGGTGAGGATGATGATTTACTCAATGTTAAAAGTAAGGGGAATTGTGGATGCATGCAGTTTTGTGTCACATGGTAAGTACATTAGGTGTCCTAACATTAAATTTCAAAAGATAATGCGATTGGATTTGGGAATACGATCTTAGAGTCACTACATATCTTGTTTAGGAAAGAATCATGTTGCACCTAGTTATACCAGATATGATTTCATGTGTAAAGTGAGAACTCATATTGGACTTCCTCATGTAGATCAGACTCATACACATAACAATAGAGTATTTTTCATTTTGTTATTTGATTTGGATCAAGATTGAAAAATTAGACGTTTTGAAGTATCTCACCGAGATGATAATAAAGACCCACTTAGTTTTTAAATGAATGTGCATGAAATTTATCATCATGTGGTGAGGTCATATAGTGTGCCTTGTAAGGTCTTAAAAATGAGACCATTAATAACCCCAAAAGGAATTGAGACACCATATTTATGTAGAGAATCACTTTACCCAATTCCTAAGCCCGTGAGAGTTCTGTTCAATGTGAGAAACAAGGAGTAGGAATGTTTTATTATACAATACAAAGGTAACACATGTGATGGATACAGGTATGATGATTAAGTTGTGGTTCAGCCAGGATATAGGACATGAATTTCACTATGTATCTTACTAGAGAAATAATAAAATCATATATAGTTCTGGAATATGTTCCCCATATCGATCAAGTTTTGATGTGGGGAAGATAAATTTTTAAAACTTCCAAGATAACGGCCGGGCCTAAATAATGAAGTCTAGGAATCAACATGTATCTCATTATAATATGAATCAACTCACATGTCCTAGAGTAGATCCCTATGAAGATCTGACTCATGCATAGGGAAAATGAAGTGGGTTCTCTCTCCCAAAATCATTACTGGTCCCATGTTTGGAGATTTGGGAATCACTACATATCTCTTTGGGATGAGAATCAAGCCACACGTATTTCATGAAATGATTCATGTGCAGGTTTGATTCAAAAACATAAGGAATGAAGGATATCTTTTGTTTGTTTATTTGAACCAAAGATCGGTGATTTGGGTTTCATTGTGTATCCCATTAGGATGATAATCAAGTCATACATAGTTATTGAATATGATTCCCCACACAAACTATATTTTGATGTGAGGTAGGGGTTTTAGTCATGGTTGGGGACAAGATTGGAGATATAAACATCTCTACATATCTCACTAGAATTTGAATCATGTTATACATAGTTATTACCATGTATTTTATCATCACTTATCAAGGAAGTGGATGACCTGACGTGAAATAAATTTTGGGGTTGGACTTGGGGGTAAGACCCAGGAGTCACTATGTATCTTTTTAGGGGAAAGAATCAATACACATGTAGTTTTTAAGGGTTCCCTGTATATATCAGAATCATACATAAGAAGTAAAGGGGATTAATGATTAATCAAGTATAGGCTTAGGATTGTAGATCCAGGGATCAATACGTATCTTACTAAGGCAAGAATCAAGACACACATAGTTCATGATAGTGGTCCCTATATAGGTTTGATTTATACAGACAAGGGGTGAAGGGAAATTTTCAATATTGAGGTTGGACCTGAGATATGATATTTGGAATCACTACATAACAGGCGTGGGAAATAATCAATCCACACATATTTCATGAAATGTTCCATATAGTTTAATGTAATTCGATATGGACAAATATTGACTGACATGAAAAGATTTCACACCAGGGGATATAGCCATGGGGTCACTATGTATCTCATTGAAATGGGAATCAAGCCACACATAGTCCTTTAGGATGGTTTCACACAGCAATTTAATGTTTATGTGGGAAATAGGGGATTTAATACTTTCTATAATAATGGATGGTCCTAAAATACAAGATGGTATGATAATGAAGGCATATTTTTTGTAATGGTTTCATTTATAGAATTAACTTATATACAAGGAAAGGGGAATTTGTTTTTCATTTATTGTTGTGGTTGGGGCCAATATAAAATATTTCGGTGTCACAATGTATCTCATTGAAATGAGAATTATGCCACAGGTAGTTCATGAAAAGGGGTCCCTATGGGATTTGATTAATACATAAGGAAAAATGAGGTTCATGTTCCACTAAGGAGGGGAAATGATGTGAGTAATACTTATACGTGAAATATATTCATATTTTTAGGTACCACAATGATTGTCAATTGTTGTATCTTGGGATATTTTTTATCATCAAATGATGGAGATGTTTATCATACATCTTAATTTCATGTAGTGAGGAAAAATGGTGTTTTGCAGTTTCAGGTAATGCGACTAGGACCTCAAGTCGTGCAGTTTAACATTGTGTGACATGAACCCAGATTATATGTAGTTTAATTTCGTACAACATAAAAATATATGGTGCTACATAGTTTAACGTCACACAACTAGGACATTGGTTGTTTTCCAGTTTAATTTCATGCAACTAGGATGGACTCTTTGGGATTACATAAAATATTTTTTAGGAACCTCCCATTTGTTAGAGTTGTAGTGAGTTATCTATCCATTTATTTTAGAGAATAAGATCTATTATATTAGAACATATTTTTGGAGTAAGGTCCTTCCCACTTTGCCTTAAGAATCAGAGGTTTCTTTCCTGGTATCATTAGATTCCTAATTACTAATACTAATTCTCCTTAGAGGAATGAATGGAAGAAAATTTCTGGCTAAAATCTTGTTCTATTTGGTTTTTATGGACTTCCATTTGATGCAAGGTATGAAATATATTTTCATCAAATCGATCCAACTCATCTAGTCACTTATGAGACTTCTCATCTGTAGATAAATGATCACAAACATCCACTCAAGGTGAAAGAAATTTAACATAAATGGTTAAGACTTCTTTCATTATAAATACTAATGAGTATGGGGTTGACCATGTCAAGGTATTCGTAGTAGTTATGTAATCCCATAAAGAATTCAAGAGTTTATTCGGCTAATATTTCTTATCTTTATCAATCATTTGTTGGAGTTTGTTGGAAAAGGCATTGTTTAAGGACACTATCTATCCATTTCATTCATTGTGATAGATAGATGAATGGTTGGATTTGATATTGTATCCCTAATATAACTTTCCTACCTCAACAAGACATAAATTGTTATTGTTGTTCATAATTATGGTATGAAGACCAATAAATATGGAAATGATATTAGCTTTGAAAAGGCTAAAAACACTTTGGGATCTAACTTCATTAAATGTTATTGCCTCGTCCCTTTTAGAAAAGAAATCACTAGCAGTAAGGATGTTCCTGAACTTCTTGGTCGTAGCTAGAGGATACGGTCCTACTATATCCATTCCCCACAATGAAAATGGCCAGTAATACTTATTTGTATGTAGAAACTCTAGGTGTTGATTAATAAAGTTGCCATGAACATGGAAGTAATGAGATTTCATAGTAAAATATGTTCAATCTTGCATCATTTAATACCAAAAATATCAAGGCCTTTTATTTGATCTGAAATTATTTTCCAAGACTTGTGGGTATCACAGGAACATAAAAGTACTTCTGTCATGACAGTCTTGGTTTCATCCCGATAAATGAATTTTAGGAGGATTTTATGGATGCCTCATCTATAGAGGATCTTATAGTTATTTGGACCATCATGTAGTGTGAAATTATCTGATCATCACCAGACATTATCTTTTCCAGCTCAATCTAGTAGAAGTACTCTATTTTGGATATATCCCATAATGGGTGTCATCCTTCCAATGGTATGACCAAATGGTTCAAGAATGGGACTGATTTCATTGATTTCAACTATCCTAATTTGATGAAAAGGTGAAGCCAATGATGATGATCAATACTACAGAATGTCTCAACCCAGTTTGGATCTTATAGGTCTATAACTACATTTTCTAATGCATTATCTTGAGAATTTTATGACCGCAAGATATAATACAATGTTGGTTCTGAGGGAAATGATTCGAATAACTATTGGAAAAAATCATACAAGGGAATTAGATCCTATTTTCTAATGGATAAATCCTCATTAATATGTTTTATTATGAAGTATGAGTCATCCTTCACATATAGGTTATCCACTGATACTTGGAGTGCCCATTCTTGACCTGCAACAAGAATTTTCTATTCACCTCATTATTGGTACCAACTTTTAATAACATGAAGGAATATTATAACACTGCCTTCTCTATAGAGATAAGTACAATTCCCATCCTAGTTTTATTTAGTGTGTTATCATTCATTCTCTTACCTTTTAGACCTTTGGAAGCACAATCAATGTACATTTCCCATGTTCGAGGAATATCCGGAATAGATAATATTTCTTTATCAAGAATTTTAGTATTCAATGATGTTTATTCTTCAGATAATTGTTCAGTAAATAATACTTCTTTAGTGTGGCCTTTCACTCCTTTATGAGGCACAATATTTATATCAAACAGCTGTAGAATAACTTCCTTCCTTGCTAGATGTCTTTTCAACATAGTATGACTGAGGATAAATTTGGGAGAGTTATTATGAGATACTAAGTAGAACTTTTGATGTTGTAGGTAATACCTCAACATCTGAACTACACAGATTAATTCTATGAAACTCCTCTTAATATCATAATTTCGAGTCTCTATTTCGATCACGCTTTGACTATGATAGTCAAGTTTGTTTTCATTGCCAGTATCATTCTTTAGTTCGAGGAAGGAATCCAATGATTTCACCAAGGATGTCACATAAATAATTAGTAGTTTTCCTTCAATAAATGACATTAATACCGTTGGAATCAAGAGTTTTTTCTTTAAGTTATCAAATTATTTTTGTCAGTCATTGGTTCATTGATATATGACCCCCTTCTTCATCAATATTTTTAAGGGAAAACACTTTCCTTCTGGGTTGGATATGACGCACTGGATGTAGGCCAAGTGTCCTTAAAGTCCTCTCAACTCTTTCAAGTTTTGAGTATGTGACATTCAAGGATATATTTAATCTTCTTGGGAAAAAATTCAATTTCATGATGGTTTATAACCAAACAATGATATTTTCTTGAGGTTACCCAGAAATCACATTTAAGGGGTTAATCTTAATATTATGCAATCAATGTTTTCTTAGTATTGTCTCCATGTCAGTCAATTGATCAAAATGTTTTCTATATTTTTTCACTATATCATCAACATAACCTTTAATAAATTTACCTGAGAGGTGTTTGAAGATGTGGTGCATGTCATGTTGATATGTCGCAACAGCATTCTTCAAGACAAAGGTCATTAAATGATAGAAAAATACTCTTTAAGGGGATTTGAAGGTTGTATATTCCTCATATTATGGGTCCATATGGATTTCGATATACCTAGAATAGGCATACATGAAGGAGATATATTTTCATCTAGTTGTTGTATAAATAGTGAGTTTTGCAATTGGAATCAGGAATTCATATTGGGGACAATTACGGTTGAGATCTTTGATATAAATGAAAAATCGGATTTTCTCGTTAGTCATTTTCACTAGGAAAATATTTTCTAACCACTTTGGATATTTCAACTCTCGTATAAAGTCTTCTTTGATAAGCTTGTCAATCGCAGCCTCAATTTTGGAGGAGTGATTCAGCTGCATTCTTCATGCTACCTTCATATATCGTTGATGATCGTTGGAAAATCCCAAATTATGGGTGCCCCCATTGGGAGCCAGTCCTAGAATATCTATGTAATCCTAGGCTAACATATCTCATTTACGCTTCAAAACAAGTATAAACCTCTTGTTAATCTTGATTCATGGTTTTATTAATCATTGTGGAGCATAGATCTTTTTCTCTGCACAAATTTATTTCTCTAAGTTCATCAATAGTGGTAGAGAAGCCTTCTGCAAATGATGGAGGGCCTTCTCTGAGGTCTTCCTATTCTTATTCATATTAATAATTTTCTCCTTATGCCTATTATTTAATGGTATTTGATGAATCAATTCTTTTAGTTCTAGGGTAGGAGTCAGTATTTGTACATCCCGAAGAGGAGAAAACCATCTCTGGCCCAATAGATTAAGTAGGGTCTTTTTGACATTCTGAAAGGAATATGATGGGATGATAATCTGCATCCATTTATTTTTCCACTAGTTTGATAATTTCTTCTATTCTCACTGATGAAGTAGAGACTTGTGTAAATTCAATGTATGGAATGAGGACATATCCATTTAGGTTGTCATTACATCTTGGAAAATCCATTATTTACTGTGTGTTGTCTAGCTCAGTTTCCCCAACTAACATAATGGAAGACACTAAATGAGATCTTGGATTTGGGACAACCCTTTCAATTTTATTAATGGGTAGTACATAATATTCAAATTTATTATTAAAATGGTTATCTAGGATCTTTCACAAACCATTTGAATCATTCATTCTAGTAATATAATTTTTCATTGATTCATTTCCCTTTGTATGATAGAAATCTACATCAATGTTCTGAGATTCTACAGTTTCAAATGAGGTATTATCATTCTTTAATGTATTAGTTTTACCATTTAAAAAATATTTGATACAATTATACTATGATGAATTAATAGTTTCATTCTGATGTATCCAAGGTCTTCCCAACATAATGTTGAAATTTATGTCCGGTCGGGGAACCATAAACTCTCAATCAGATATTAGATCCCCAAGCTAAGCTCTGAGTGTAATCTCATTGATAGGAACCTGCTCATTCTTCTCGTAGCCCTATAACATAAAAGTGTATGTTGAAAAGTTGGATTCAATGAGGTCCAATCAGTGAAGTTTCTGAGTGGTAATGAGGTTGAATCATAAGCTATTATCAATGAAGTATTGTCCGATATCAATATTATTGATATTTATGGATAGATACAAGGTTATGGTGTGTCTATGTATGACAACATCCTCATCTTTTTCCATGAACGATATCACTTTATGGAATTATTTTGGGTCATTCTCTATACGATTAACCTCTATAGAAGCAACCTTGGTTTCACACTCTTGAGGTCTTGACAAAGACTCAATAAGTGATTGCTAGAGATCTTTCGAAAGATTTAGAGCACCTAGTTTTGATAGCTTGGTTGGTACATGGTCCAGTTGCTTCAACACATCATACTTTTGATCTAGTGATTTGTCTTTTACACTATGGAGATTCTCTTTTAGTGGAAACATGGAAGCTGATACTCCTAATGTGGATGGACCATTTTTTAGAGAAGAAGCTAGAAATACTTATTCTCTTGTTGGATTAGGCTGGCTAGGTCTGACCACTCATCAAGAAGGTGGTGGTATTTTCCTTAATCGATCTTCCATGGGGATCATGTCATGGCAGACCCTATCATGTGTGGGAGAATATCGATGTTCTTGTGGAGCCCACATGAGGTCACTCACACAAGTTTTTGTTACATAAATAGTTCGATTAGTGGTGTGGTTAGATTGGTGTCTTCCAGCATACCAACATATTCCAATATATCCTTGACCATGATTACTTATTCCCCAATTTCCCAATCAAGTATGGGGAACTCAGGTACATAATCTGAAAGATCATATGAATAGGAATCCATTTAGTGAATAACATTAATGAAACCAAAGTTCAACTCCTCATCTAATGAAGATTCTCCCTGATAGGTTGATTATTGTTGTTTCATTTGATGGGGCGGTGCTTGTGATTTTGAGACAGTTGTGGTGAAATCAACTAAGGTCAATAATAACATTTTCCTTAACACAAACACATCTTCTTCTGCTTCCTCCTTATTCTTCTATTTATGATGATTTTTCATGACTTGGCTTCAGAGGACTATGATTCATAGGAATGATATTTTGATGAAAATGGAATTTCGGTAACTAAAGAGGAAGGATACATAGTGGGCTATTTCAATTGTGTTAGAATAATGGCATTAGTTAAATTGATTTTTTCTTGATCATCTAATCATCAAATATTTTAGCATTATTAATTTTGAAATCATGACATTCATCTATATTGGTAGAAATAAAACATAATACCTAGGTAGGTGAATTTTTCTGCCTCACTTTCCCGGAGTTCACCGTCTTCTATTATAGTTCCTTAAAAACAAAACACTCATGTATGGGTTTCCCAAACATTTTATGGAAGGGGAAATGGTTTGGGAGGTCCTTGTATCCTCCTTTTCTAGGTTTATTTGGACTTTGAAACTAAGCTTTGTTGTTTTCCAAAAATGAGATGAAGTATTTGAGGTCATGGTCATTTAAAAAATAATAGACTGTGTTTTTTAACTCATTAAACTATCTCTACCATTTTCTTTTAAAACATATTGATGAGGTATTTATATCTACTAACGCTCAGGATGTGGATACCTATAGTATGATGAGGGATTTTGATGTAGGATCAGGTACAAGGGACTACATAAGTGTGAACATAGTGGCCTCTGATTTTCTAATTCATCTTCTCGGAGCAGATGTGATTACTCAGGATTTGGCTCTAGTCTCTATTATCGAGTTTTCCACCTATTGAGAAATTGAAGAAAGATATATACATACTCTTCTCCATTTCAAAGGGATTAATGGTGTGAACAACTCATCACATACATTTTCAACACAACTAGGAAACTATTCTTCTTGATGTAGTGGTATATTCTTGGAGTATGTTATTCATTTCCACCGAGTAATGAAATCTCCAACTCTTTCATTCTCTCTTTTATTGCAATTTTTGAGATTGAAAACTATTTTCTTCTACAGAGTTCAACTGAATTGGAAAAGGAATTTTTTAAAATGATTTTCCTATCCAGTAATCATTCATGATTTCATGCTTGTACACTAGAAGAGGGTTATACAATATAGTGATTGCACATAACATCTATGTTTTGCTGCCTCTTATTGCTCAGGGGTCCCCATAATGGGATCAGAAAGAGAGAGGGTAAATGAATCATGTTCTGATCTAGATCACCTAATACATTCATGATTGGAAATATGGGATTCCCAAAATCTAGAGGAGAAGGGGACAGATCCACCATTTCAGGATAGATTTTAATTTATGGTTGTATTGGAAAACATCGTCCTTCCATAGCTTCCAGTCAAGAAATCAGTGAGTCAATAGTGTTCATGAGAATTCAAGGAATATCTAGCTGCGCCAGGACTTGAATAGGTGTGGAAAATAGAGCTTGAACTGGTGCAACAATTGGAAAGACCACTGGTTATGGAACTGCTAGTATTTTATTTGGTTAACCCATGGGGACATGCCTATAAGTATGTAATTGACCCTGATCAGTTTTTACATGTAATAGAGGGAAATAATAATCCACATCATTAGTTTCAAAAAGCATCTTGGATGGGGTGATCCTACTGGAAGTGAAATCTAAATATCTACTTATAGAGAATATATGGTAGGAGTGCTACATCAGAGTAACTCTGCATTGTTTCTTATCAAATCCTTTATCTCATCCTCTTGATGTGAAAATATTTCTTTGAATGAGAAGGATTCACCAACTTTAGGGAGAAGGTGAGACATAGTCTGACCTTTTCCTTTTCTTTATTAGTTTCCTTTCTAAATGGGGGATGTGGATTATTTGAGGGGACACCTTGATTTCAAGAAAGATTCTAGTTTTTGGTATGCACACCACCTTCGTTGTCTTTGGTGTTGACAATATTATGAATAAAAACATCATCCTTTAACTCCACAAAACTACACTCATTTTCTGGAGGATCTTCCATGATGTCATTAATGACAATCACTGGCGCATAATTAATTGTTGGATTTTTGTTTGTTTCTTTGTCAGATCGCATTCTTTTTCCACTTTAATGAGACTTTATACTACTATTTGATGGTTACCTAGGAACTTTTTGGTGGATAATAACCTTATGGGAATCCTTAAATAGTTCAGTTGCGCATTCATTTTATGGATTCTTCCCTAATCAGGATAAAACTGACTTCTATAGAGGAGGGGTTTGTGAATATTAAAAATTCCCCAACTCTACGGGTTAGGTATATTCATGTTCCTCTTTATCAAACCTTCTGACTATGTTTGTTGACTCCAACATTTGTGTTAAAAAATACTCCTAACCTATGGGTTGGGGTGTCTTCTAAACTACTATGGATGATATCAGCATAGATTCTCTTTATATTTTATGAATTTGTTCCTAAACATTGGATGGCTGAATTATCCATCACTCACTTAAATCACATATTTTGGATCACAATTGTGCTATTTCAAACATTTTCTCAATATGATGGTAGTCATCCTGTAAGTGGGATTCCTACATGATGTTCTTAGATGCTTGATGTAAAGGTATCTCAATATCTTAATTTCATTGAGCCTGACAATGGTGTAAGATGGTGGAGGAATGTTCTTTTTGAGCATCTCTTCAGGAATGAATAGAATTTTCTTTTTATAGATAACATGGGGAAATAATATTGTATGAGACCACTTTTGGAAGGATTCTTTGGCTTTAGGTAATATTGAAATTAAAGACACCATGTGCACCACATCCTTTAATATGAACACCATATGTGGTATCTATGATCAATTGTTGTGGCCTCTTTAATGGATTAAGGCATCACATTGAAGGCTCTCTAATGCTTCCTAATCATTTGATTTCAAAAACTAAGAGATTTTCCAAGTCAATTTGGAATTGTAGCCCTTCTATTACCATCAAAAGACATCGATATTTGTCATAAGGAAACACTTTGACTTTTAGATGATGAATATTACTTCATATGTTTAGGCGGATATTATGAATACAAAATTCATCTAGAATCTATGTAATATTATATTGAGAGGTATCTAAATGCTAAAACATGACTGGTATTTCACCCTTATTTAGTTGTTTCCTCATGGTCAATATATCCTCTTCATCTTTTTCAAGATGTTTCTCTACTTTATTTGACAAAATTTTGTGTTTTTCATCCATTATATCAGAATCTGAAAGATCTGTAGATTGTTCCTCTATTACATTGGAAGATAAATAGACCATGCTTGGTTTTTAGAATTATTTTTTCCTTAGAATATCATTTTGTTGCGATATAATTTCATCCACCAGTGATAATGCATCATACCTGATTATCCATGTATTTTAAAGTACCTCATGATAATAGGTCATTCTCATCAATACATTGTGAGATACTGAATTCTCGTAAAAATGTGAAATACTACTATAGAGAGTAATTTCATAGAGAATTCCATCATGTGGAGGACCACTATGGTGGATAACAGTAAGGGTTAAATTGTCTTTCCCCTTGGTATCTTGACCACACGAGGGGTTTTCATGACTTTCATCCAAAGATAGGTTCTCAAGATTGACCAAAATAACATTAAGAAATTATTCATGATGAAGTGTCTAATGAGGACCTTTATAACTACTACTAATTTTACCATAATTTTGTAATGGGAGTGTAGGATCTTGAGATGCAATAGATAAATATCTGAGGAATTCATGAACTCCAGTATTAACTATAACCAGATCATAGATCAGCTCTTGATTCGTCCAAAATTTTCTATGACCCTTTTTCTTAGATGCATTCGTACAAGATGTTGGGGACACTTACTAGGAGAAGTGGTTATCATCTTCAAGTTTATGTTCCTTCTAGTAATTTTTCATTAAAATAGGTTAATTGTATCCAATTTTAATTGGTGAATGTGTCCAATCCAGTTGTTCATATGATATGAGGGTGTATGCCCCATGACCCACCTAGACTGGAACAATGTTGTGTATCTACTCTAAGATGGCATGATAATGAGTCAACCAAGGTATGGGGATATAATTATGTGTTTGTCCCTCTAGGACTACTGAATTTTCTATTATGATATTCTGGAAATCTTCCAGGATATGGGAAGGAATGTTTTTTAACCCTTTCAATATTTCCAAAGTGTGCTTGGTGACTTCAACAGTAGGAACGATAATATATGTCCATTCGTGTCTAGAGTAGGTTTATGTACCCACTCCTATCCTCACATTCCTATCAGGGGATACAGATAGTACTCAATTTTGGTGGTATAGAGTTGATTATTCCATAGGTTTTCCATCTGATCTTTCAAATTGACTTCTCTGATTGCTACCAAATGAGACTATTGGTATGCTTGAAAAATGTTGGTAGGTGTATGTGTCGGTTGGATAATTTCCACCATGCATTGTCAGTGTACTTTTTTAAGTGATTCCAGATGACACTGTTGGAAGGATTGTGGAGTGTAGGTAGGTTTATTTTGTTGTTTGAAAATTTTTTCTGCATTCAGTTGGTTGGTATATTTGAATGCAACCACATGAGATTGTTGCGAGGCTTGGTGAGTGCAGATAGGGTTATGTTCCTACTTGAAAATTTCCACCATAATTGGTTGTAGGGACTATTTGAAAGAATCCAGATGATTATTTTGGCTTGAAGAATGATTTTAAGTAGGTATATATTCCATCTCATGGAATTCCACCGGATTTGTATAGTAGGATTGGATGGGTGCTACGACATGAGTCTGCCGGCTAGCAGAATTATGGCAGGCGGGTGTGTATGCCCAGTTATTGTTCACCAACCAAATGGGTTAGTGGACATAACTAGAGTGGTAAAAGGAATGAACCTAATCCCTTTTATCTGTATATCTTCCCCGGAGGTTCACTTTTCCTTCCCAGGTTTGAGGGACCTCGACCATACCACCCAAAATAACACCCTCACCATGTTGAGGGTTTACTGCCATTTGGAATTTTTAATAGTGGTTTTTTGAATTATACTTTGGGAATGACACCATTATCCTTAGCGTAGGTTCATAGGTGGTCTGTTGTTTAACCTCCTTAAAATATAGGAGGGATTAGTGATTGCGTTCTAGGGATAATCTCTTGACACTGTTGAAGATGGTGGTTGGAACCATCTACAGTTGGACCACTAGTTGTCGCTGACCAAATGATATGGGATTTTTCTTGATTTTTAGGGCATTTTGGGTCTCATCCAAGATGGTAATGGTACGGTGTTGATGGAACTCTTGTACTGGTTCATTATATACTGAATATTGATGATGTTTATTTGGTGATGGAATCCTTTGAGCAGACGAGGATCCAACTTGATTTGTAGTTGTGTCATTCAGAGCTGTAAACATGAAGGAAGACATTTGGAATGATGGGTGTTCCTGGATTAATGTTCTTGTATATATCAAAATACAATAAATTTACTCCAGAAAAGAAGCATATTTTTTTAGGAAAATATGCATGATTTATTTCCTTGTCTACCCCTCCATTATCAATTGATAGTGCTCTGACCAATGGGTATCAATATCCTATTGGTTACGGATTCACGTATGGTTCACCATTTTTTTGTTTCCTTCATAACGTATGTTTTGGTTAGGAAACACTATTTCTGAATGGTTCCCCATGGATTTTTTTATGGAACTAGAAACACCTAATGGTTATGTATCAAAAGGGACCTTCTATCCAAAGTCAGGAGTTCATTAGTTTTTTTGACCTATGATACTAAAAAAAATCATTGGTCAATATGGTGGGAGTTCATGATCATCTCACCCTTTTGGGGGGAATTCTTGCTTACTTCACAACTCTGATATATATTTTATATATGTTAATGAATAATTTTTAATTTACCAAGAATAATGTTGGTTTCCCATGAAATTTTCAATCATTTATTAGCATGTATGGAGTTAATAATTATCAGTATATATTCTATGTTTTTAATCAAGGGACATATTTTTATATATTTGTGGTTCTCTATTAAATTTATAATCTCATATACTACATAGATATTCTATTCTTGATTATTGGAAAATGATGAATTTTAAGCCACTCGTTGGAGCACTCTAGAATTTATGGTCATATAGGTTGACAAAAGTCACTGTAGACTTTATTGTCATATCAGGATATAGGATTGTTTTGATATTGGGATCAAACCTATAGATGAGCTACCTATATATCCTCATGAAAGGTATCTAAACTCTAATCGTTCGGTATAACTTAATGGGACTCATTATACCTTTTAAGGTCATGTGATAAGGACCCAACTGTATAGTTTAATTTCATGTGGTAAAGATATCTATGTGAAAGGATCCTCATAAAATCTTGGTTTGTGACATATGTCAAAACTGCCCAAGGAACATGGAAGGGATATGAGATTACCTATTGAATTAGAACCTATAGGGAATGTGGCCCAAAGAGAATAGGGATGATTTGGGTTGTTGATTTTGAACCTCAGAGAGGCATCCTACATATCCCGTTTGGATGTAAATCTAATCCCACATAGTTCAATAAGTCTTGTAGGAGAGTATGGCCCTTTAAGATAAATAGATTGGGGTTCAATCTTAAAGATAATACACTTATAATAGTGACTACAAGATATGTATTAACATATAAAGATTGATGGGGATTAATCTTAAAGAGAATACACTTATAATAGTGTACACAATATATGTATTAACCCATATAAATTTATGGGGCTTAATTTAGGACATACTCCAAAGGAGGAAGCTCGGATTAGTGGAATTTGTGTTGGACTCTTAAGGAGGTTGTCCAGTGGGCTTGGTCATTATGTGATGGTTTCCAACATATCCCACTTATGGTGGGAATTATATTTCTCATTGTTCATTACATTTGGGAATTACACTTAAGAGGTGGCCCATTGAGGGGGTATGATTTCTTATTTCATAGATGATATGATGTGGAGCTTATGCCTTGATAAGGCTTCATACATATCCTAGTTATGATGATAACTGGAGTTCTCTTAGTTCATTATATTTAGGGATTTCACCTAGGAGGATTCCCATTAAGGGGGAATGATTTCTCATTTCATGAATGACATGGTTTAGAGATCGGGCCATAATAATGCTTCCAACATATCATAGTTAAGATGGGATCCACTATTCTCGCAGTTCATTCATTCGAGTGGATTGTGTAGATGTTTTGATCATTAAAAAAAAATAAGCCCATGTGAGTCATGCTCAGTGTGAGAAACAAGAGTATGTGAAAGATTCAACAAAGCACACACACTTGTCCTCCTTCGATGGTGGAAGAGGTCGAGCATATAACAGAAGAGTTCATGGCTATAGCGCTTCCCATTCTTCAATTCACATTGATCAAGGGTCAAATGTAAGGAAGGATTGAAGGTAAAGAGAGTAGAGATGAGTGGGACTCAAACCTCCTATGCGAATTTATAGGGGATTACACATGGATTTATTACCTAAAAAGGGTGACTTAGTGGGAAGGGAGGCTTTTCGTTTATCTAAAAGAAAAAGGTAATGTGATCCTTGCCCTCCCTACCAGGGACTAGAGGATCTAGGTCTTAGAGATGAGAATGGAGGATAGATTCCAATCCTCATAATGAGAGGCTAGGAACTCCATAACACTATTTCTTGTGTGAGGGTATATGTGACCATATATATCCAATTTTATGGACACCTTGAAGATCCTTACCCTCTAGTAGGACAAGTGTGGGAAACCTCTGACCATAGATATCCAAAACCAAATGGGATACATGTTGATGTGACTTTACCAAAGGCCTTATAAATTAAGAGGTCTTGGTGGAGGTTTCCAGATGGTTTATTTTAGAAAAGAGAGACATAGAGGGAATGGGATTTTAAATCACTAGATTTGATAGAGGCCTAGTGAATGGATCGAACAAACTGAAATTGTAGGGTGAACATCAAGGAAAAACGCTCAAGTAAGTTGTGTGCCGTTATGGCGAAATCAAGTTGGATTGGGTGGACTGATGTTAACATATGTTAAAAACAACCTGGATTATTATAATTGGGTGAGACTTGGCTAAATCCTTTAAGAGTATTCATAGATATTCCCATAATTTAGGTGTGAAACCTTCATTTTGAGGAAGGTTGGTCGCATATGTGTTCTTAAAATAGGGTGTTGGGTGAGTAATTCATGCAAGTTTTGTTAATTTTTAACACTTGGGAAAATTAATTCGCATTATCACCCTTTAATTACCTCTATTTAGTTGTTATGAAACAACCTTTTATGTTTTAGAGGACTTAGTCAAAGAACGAGGGTGATCGGAGGATCAATCTGATTTTACGAAAATTTATCCTAAACATTGAAGGCCCCAATGGTCTATTTATAAGAAAATATGGAACCCTGATTGTGGTGACTTGGAGGACTAGTAATGTGGTGCTATTCAAGTAAGGGTCACACAAGTACTTGCAAGCCGCTGGTGATTCGGGCTACCTTAGGTGAGTAAAATATGAGCCTCTTTAAAATAATGAAATTCTCTATCTATTTTCTCTTCCTTTTTCCAGGTCATTTCCCTTTTTCACATTTTCATCCATGTTATGGAATGAATTGTCAACAATATATCACCCTACCAACTGAACAAAGTTGGACCATGAAAAAAATTACACAAACTCATAAAATACAAATAGAATTCAAACCAAATAAAAAAACACAAGAAATATCACAAGGTAATAATATGATTTGTATAATGAGTCTTGCTTGGGAGAAAAAAAATCTTTAATTATAACCAAATTTCAGAGAATTTCATACAACTAAAAACCCTATTATAAAATAATTACATATAGAGGGATGATACTCTATAATTTTATAAATAGAACAAAATCACAATGAAGATTCTATTTCACTATTGGTCTTTAGGGTCTACTATTCTCATCACTTGTATACAGTTCATGCCAATATCAATATCATATTATAAGAATATTTAGTTTTTGATCCATGTTACAATGGAATCCAGATTTCATGGGAAACCACCATTTTAAATTTTAACCATGATCCCACTTGAAGTTAATTTTAGGGAAACTCTAGAAACACTCCAAAACATTTGAAAAAAAAACAAAATCGATTTGCTTGAAACATGTAGGGGTCTTTATCATCATTCCATCCACCCAAGTCCCACTGATCCATGATGTTTTCTTAGAAATTCCTGAACTAATACTTTTTTGAACCTCTTCACTAAATATTTGTCTACTGACTACCTTCTACTGATTTAACACTTTTTCCTACAGAATGTATCTGATGAAGTGGTACATCAAGTTGATTTGAATTTCTCAATCATGGAACATCAGATATTATAATAGTTGAATCCCAAGTTTGTTATCATAGAATAAAACTTCACCTTCTGGAATCCTGCTACTCTCCTTCACCTATCATATCAACTAAAACGATACAATTTTAGATTTTTTTGAATCAAGATACTCTTCTTCAAACATGCATAGTGTAATAATTATCTCTATATATTAATTCTAACTTATCATTTTTCCACCTCAGGTAAACACAAAACTGGTCGTCCCATTCTATGTGAATAAGAATCCAGTGAATTCCATACCCATAAATCCTTACACCAGATCTTCCTATTGAAAGAAAAGATAAACATATTATGATCCTTTCAATTATTGAATGACTCGTTTTTTAATTTCTAGTGGAATAATGACCCTCACTTTTCTTACATATACATTATACCATCTTTCTGGAATTCCAAATATATCAATCAAATATACACTTAAAAGCCATATTAGATTAGTGCCTTTGGAAACATTAAAACATAAACACTGGTTCATAAGTTACTTACATCATATCCCACTATTTTATTCATAACTATAAACATTCTTACGAATATAATACATAAAAAATATCTTTATAACATATAAAAAGAAAGCGTAGGAAATGTTGATCTCAAATGATTATTGAGAGTGAATAGGGTAGATAAGTAAGCATAATCATGAGCATAAGGGTATGAGAATATAATAATAACATTAAAAGATCATACCCTAGATATCAAATATCATAAACATGAATCATGGAAAAATTATTCACATTTCACAATTCATGAATTAGAAGGTTATACAGAACATAATGCATGAAATCATATCATATGAGTATGTTATTAAATTTTGACAAACACATAATCATATAAAATGATTTGCATATTAGTCAACATAAACTTCTAATGCCATCTTACCGGAATGGGATCACTCCCCAAACCATCTTAGTAGTCAAGGTTCACTCCAAGTACTATCTTAGCAGAAAATGTCCATTAATGAATAGATATCACTCCCCATTCCATTCATGTCAATCTCCTGAGATATAAATCATTAACCAATGAATTTGAGGGAGATATAGTTACAATACTTCACATTATGAAATCATGCATACGTGTGCCACAAGATTATTACCATTCCTAATATCACAAGACATGAAATGAAATGGGTATCAAAAACATTAAGTAATGTAAAAACATGTGTACAAGTGATAGGTTTCATAATAATTTCATCATAGAATATGCTGTGAAATAAAGTGGCTTTCAAAAATGTCTTATCATTGTATAACTCATGGAATAGAAACAAGTTTCATAATAAAATATTATATAAAAAAACCATTAAAATAAATATTAATAATGATGTCTTGGATCATATACCTACTAAAGAATAAACTATATCAATGTATGTCATCTTAGATAGTTAAGAATATTAAAATATCGCATAGATTATTTCATTAAGCAATCTAGTCATTCAATAAAACTATTTTTCTAAAAACAAATTTAAAAATTATTTTTATTTGAAAACCACATTCAAAAAATATGATTTAATATTAAAAAATCGTTCATAACATTTATTTCGAAAATTATCATTTTCACATTGAAAAAAATCTTTTTGAACATGAATCAATTTTGAAACCATTTTTTTAAATAGTCTTGGAAACTAATAATTAAATCATTGGAAATCATTTAAAACACATCATTAATGTAAAAAAAATTGAAACCCATTTTATTTGAATATAAGAAGGAATAAATGTAAAAAAATCTTTGAAAATCACTTAAAACATATCCTGATTATAAAATATTTTTGAAAACATTTTCTATTAAAATGATAATAAAAATTTATTAAGGAAGATTTAAAAAAAATTAAATCACTTTTGATCAATAAGATTTTTGTCAAATTTTCTATTTTAAAATAAACTAAAAAATTTATAAATTAATCATTGAAAATAATTCAATACACTTTTTTAACATTAATCATATATTAAACCCTTTTTCAATGAATATATCCTTAAAAATCTATAAAATAATATTTAAACAATATATAAAAAAATTCATGAAAATAAATCTTTTTGAAAAACATTTTATTTTAAAATAACCTTGAAAAATTACAAATTATTCTTTGAGAATCATTTAAAAAACATCATAACCATAAAACCATTTAAATACCATTTTAGATGAAAATAACCTTTAAAACTTATAATGTATGCTTCAAAATCATTTAAAACACATGTTCAACATAATTTTTTTTTGAAAACCTTTTTTTTAAATCACATTTAAAACATATAGGGTAATCTTTGAAAATAATATAAAACACCTTTCAAACATAAAATATTTTTGAAAATATTTTTTAAAAAACCTGGTTTTGGGTGAAAAAAAATATTAGATCGAAGAGAGAAAAAAGTCTAATTTTAATTATAATGTTATTGATTATATTAAGTAGAAAAGACTTGAAAATTTTACTAATATGTGGATATTGAATTAATAACCGTAGAATAAGAATATTCATGATAATTATTGAGATATGGATCATAATATTTTATCAATGAAGGCATAATCATAAACAATCTTCATAAATGATGAGATTATTGAAATATACTCTTCCCACATTGGTTACCTTGAATCAAAATACCAATGAAAGAATAACATTTCATTAAGATTTAAATATAAATAAAATAAGTATTCTCATGATATAAAATGACAAATAGTATTATATACACCTCTTAAAATAGTTTAGGTGCATAACATAACATTTTTCTCAATGAAGTAAAATCATGACAAAATTGCAATACCAATTAAGTAAATTCTGAACCGTAGACACCATGAAACAGATATCTTAAAATGTACATGTAAATATTCATTAAATTAATGATAATAATAATTTAATACATTCTTGGTCAGTATATACACTGCACGAAATAAATATTGGTGAATAAGTTAAATATATCGTCGGAATAAAAGCGTTTCTAGAAATTCCCTTACTACTTGTGTAACATTTGAATCATGATATCCATGAATGAATAACCTCAATTAAAACATTTAATATCATTAAATAAAGTAAATTCCTGATACAAAATTTCATATGGAATAAAATACATCACATAAAAGTAACAAGTGGGGAATATGTAATGCATCTCATGGATATAAAAAGTGAGATGAAATTACTTTACCTTATGTCTTATATCTCAACGTACTTATTCAATCCTCTTGTATAAAAAAATATAATTTTATAATTCATATATCATAGATTATATTAACTTATATAATACCAAATATTTATTAATTTTGACTTTATATTATCCATTAATTAACAATTTAATGTTAATGTTATGTTTCAGATAATAACTGCTTTGTTTTTTGAATAAGTTTTGACTTGTCATTATCAGTCCTCGTATCTAGATCATGATTTTCTTATTTATGGAAATTAACACATGATATTAATATAATATATATATATTATATTTTTTTTAATAATCTATAAAATATATAAGTATGAA
The DNA here is from genome assembly GCA_963277665.1 of Viscum album. Lineage (NCBI taxonomy): Eukaryota > Viridiplantae > Streptophyta > Magnoliopsida > Santalales > Viscaceae > Viscum > Viscum album. The sequence goes on from OY728119.1 coordinate 567,307,381, forward strand.
ATGTAATAGACAATTCATTGAGGCGGTGGTCGAACGTACACATGATCTTTATATCCATATTCTTGACGTATTAAAAGAATGAAAAGTAAATTTTGTGTATATATATTATCATTGTAGTGTAATTATTATTTCAAAAATATCATATATTTTTAATAAACTCATACTTAATACATTCCATGTAATGTGTAAATGAATCACATTGCTTTGAGGAGGCAGTAGTCCACATGTCCCCAAATGATGTTATTGTGTTCCCAAAAAATGGAAATCATGACAGTATGGGTTTTATAATAATTAATGAAGAAAAAAAGACATCATTATTATCATTGATATCATATAAAAAAATTAATTTCAACCTTATTACCAACCATGAGAGGTGGTAAAGGAATAGTGAATGACAATGTTTCGTGAGGCAGTTGTCTTCCATACACATGAAAGATGATTGTGTATCTGATTTGATGGAAGTTTCTATTGTTTTTGGTAAAAACCTTAACAAAAAACATCTCTTTATACTAAGGATAATTCAGTTTTTTAAATAATCATGGACTAGTGACTGGGTTCGTTCCTCTATATAGTGGAGGAGGAGTTCAATTCTTATAAATACAAAACGCCAAACACTATTGAGAGGTATCTCATACATCACGTGCCTAAAATAATGGTTAATTTTTTATATAAGAGGTTATACTGATAAAATATGGTAATAAAATAGGATTTGGAACAACTTATAGGTCATTTATCTTTCTAATATTAATTATAACTACTACGTAAACTCTTTTTTCCCTTAATCATTGTAATATATTTTAATTACATTCACTAATATTTTTTGTCAAAAAAATAGATTACCTTATTAGAAGTTACTGATTATAAATATCAAATAAATATTTATAAATTAAAATCATAGAATATGTAAAATGTAATTTAAAATTAATCCCATAGATGGTATGAAACAACACAGTTATAAATTGAAAATATTAAAACATTTGAAATGTTTTTATATAAAATTTCATTTTGAATTTGATTCAAATGAAATAAATATATTTATAGTTGGTCTAAATAAACATTAAAACTAATTTAAAAGTGTAATAACACTAAAACTAATAGCCGAATGTCGGTTCCTGACTTTATTACAATATCGAAAGATACATGAAATCACATCGCAAAGGACTGAATAGTTTACTGGTATTTGTAAATTAGATGCATATTTGAAATTTAAATTACATTTTGGGAACAAAATTCTATAAGTATTTTATTCGATAACTCCATTAATAAACCTAGATTAACCCATAATATCAATCATAATAAAATTCTATAAAATCTAGGGAAAATAAAACATAAGAAAGGGGTGATCTCCAATGCTCAGTAAGGGTTAATTGTTGTGCTAGCTAGTTTGAGTCAATAAGAAGAATAAACATGGAAAGGTAAATAAATTTGCATAGACAAGACATTTAAGAGATAAATAGAGAGTAAATTGTATCCATATATTTTTTTAAATTGAAAATCCTTAAGATAATGATTACTAAATACAGAAATAATTGAATTCATAATTATTATAATTAATTTATATGGAACATAAACCACTACCATCAAGATATTTCAGAATATAGTTTAATCTATTGTAAAAACCCCGTTTATTTCTAGACAGATTTTTTCCCATAATACTAATGATTCCTCAAGGGGATATCTATAACCATGCCCCACCCATGTATGTATGTCCAAATCATTTATTATATATAGAATAAATGATTTAATCTAAGTGACTCATGCAACTTTGAAACATTTGATTTCTAAGACCTGTGAAAGAATATCATTTAACAAAAAATTAAATAAATTGATAAAAAATAAATTAATGAAATGATATGTCAAATGGTATATATATTGACCTTTAAAATTAATGTGGGTGTGTAACATCAATATATTCCTGAATGAAGTAAAATTAAGACGACGTCCCATACAAATATTAGTCCACTAATAAAATAGATTGATTTTATGTATTCGTAGTAAATCCACATAAAAAAGATAAAATAAAATTTTATATAAAAAATTACTCTCATCCATGATATTATCATTAAATAATTAATGAAATATAATTTTAACCCATTGAATAAAAATTTAGTTAACAAATCCCTTACCACTTGTAATCAGTCAAATTATATACCCCATAAAATTAATATTTATCAAATGAAACCCTAAATAACATGAAGATAATGAGATTACTATTATTACATATAAAATATAAGTATAAATACCCCAACATACAATAAATTAGTGGTGAAGAAGTCATATATCTCATATAAGAAAAGTGAGCTGAGAAAAACCCTTACCTCACGCTTCCCTTTAGTGTCATATAATTTAAAATTTTATAGTCATGTTTATAGAATGTTATTAACTCATTATAAGACTGTGTTAATATTTATTTTTCCTTATATGATTATTTTATAACATAATATTACCCATTCATTAATAATACTTCATTATTTTCTGGGTTTTAGGTGTGCTTGTTTCATGATTTAATAATCGGTTCATTTGTGTAAAATTATGGATGTTTTTGTAATACTTTATTAAAACTTAAAAAGTTGAATGTAATAGTATTATTCAACATCCATAAGTATTAATGGTCCCATATATCATTTTTCCTTCATACATGAGGTTGATTCATTAGACAAAATGTTAATGACAAATGTTTAGTTTAAGTTAGTTGTTTTTTTAAACATTAGGAACTAGTTTCATTTTATTTACTATTATGACTATATATTAGTTCTAGAAAATTGAATAGGATATTATATAAATTTTAAAATATAATTTAAAAATAATAATACTTTTATTTTAATCCATGAAGGAGGTAATGGAAAAAAGAACAAAAACATTATTCACAAAGGTGATTAACCAGCATAACTTAGACAATAGTTTCGTTTCATTGAATAAGATAAGGTAATAAAAGAGATATATATAATATATTCCATTATAAACATAAAATAACATTATTTAAATTATTATTTAATTTTATTATTTAATGAATGAAACAGGTGAGGAGAGAGTTGAAGAAGAAAAAAATAAGATGGGATTATTGAGAAAATAACATCTTGAATATCACCTCATTAAGAGACCCTTTAGAGAATTATATTTAGTATTTTGGTGAGTCCAAAACTAATAATACGTGTATATAGTGGGTAATATTTTCTTTGGAATGTATTTTAATAGATTAATGACTTTATCGTCAAAATTGGATGGTGAGGAGTGGTATTTATACTTGAGGAGATGTAGTGCAACTAATGAAATAAATGATTATTTTATATTTAACACCGACCACATTGAGGTGGAGTTAATTTAAATGAATTATATTGTTAATAATTGATTTTGGAGAATGTTTATTGTGTGTAAATACATCAACCAACCATTAAATTTTATATTTTTTTGGTATTATTACCCTTTACCCTTTTAACATTATACCCTTTAATTTTTTCCCTATACCGAGGTAAAAAATTTCTTTACCATGGTAATTTTATTTATCTATAAAATCAAAAAATGAAATTAAAAACTAAATTGGAACTTCCAATTAAAAATAATAAATCCATTTTACTAAATTTATTTCTCATAGTAGGAAGCATTTTGCTTAAAAATAATTCTATAGACACAACGAAAGAGGATGGTTTTAAGGTGAAGAGTTCAAACTTTTGAAATGTTTTTATATCTAATATCACTATAAAATTTATTCCAATGACATAAATTGGTATTATTTATTTCAAATTTTAATAATTATACATTAAAAAATTAAAATATAATTTATCTCTATAAATAAATGTTTTTATAATAAGTGTTTAATTTAAATTTAATATTTTTCACTATTCATCAACAAAATGACATTACTCCGTAAAAAACCCAAATATTAGCCAAATATAATTTTTATTTTCCAATTTCAAAAAATTTATTTTATTATTTCATGCAAAACTTATAAACCTGTAAAAATTTAGATTTAAAATAGTGGAACCATCAAAAGGTGACATGTTTTCCTTTTTGAACAGTATTGTTTTTATGCATAAAACTGGACTTATTTGTAATTTTAATCTTATAATACATGTCGTATGAATTTAAAAACATTTTAATGAATATATTACATATTAATTTCGTCAATATATTTTATTAATTAAAATTTAATTTATTTTAGTTAGGTAAAATTTCATGGTGGCTATAAAAATAAATTTTATAAAAACACTTCTATAGTGGTTAATTGGTTTTCATTTTTTATTAATGGTAACAAATGATTTAATATTACAAACATTTTTAAAATACATTTTCTTAATAGAATTTATAAAATTAATTCACAAAATTCTAATATCTAGGTGATAACAATCATAATTAAATGACACTATTTAACCATTTTTTTGCTCAGTGTTCTTTGTGACATAAGTTATCTATGAAATTGAATTTATTTTAGAAGAGAGATACTGTAAAATTTTGGTGGGTTAAATTCTCCCCTACATTGATAAATTTCGTCATCCCAATTTAAAATTTACCATTCAAAATCAATGTTTGACACATGAAAATTATTTTGTGGGAAACTCACACCATAAATAGGGTTAATAAAAAATCCCTTTAATAAGAGGTAATGGGAATTGTGATGGTCCCCAAAAATTTATGATTTTTGAGAGAATAAAATTCATGTAAAGTGAAAACTAGGAAATTGAAGAGAAATATAGCCAACATTTTCTGATGTAGAGTGATAAATTACATGTTCATGAGAAAATTTACCATCCCAATACCATAAATATTAGGATCAGTTAAAAGTCTATTGATTTCCTAGTAATAAAATTATATAGATAAAAATATTCCAAAATACATTTACTAGATTTTAGGGATTATCATTCTATATATATATATAAGTAAATGAAAATTAAAAATAAAATAAATGTTACCTAATTTAATTCTATGTCATAAGAAATATTTTATCCTTTATTTATGCTTTGATCTATTTCAACTACATCTCTTATGCCAGGAAATGGATACTCAAGATGAATTTTTAGGCCTAAAGTACTTTTAAATGAACATAATATCCATAAGTAATTTATCCAATCTCTAAATATTTACTAAAACCAAAATGGATAGCATGATTTTTCAATAAAAAATAATATCCAATGTTCAGTATAAAACATTCCTTAATTAGTTAATATTAAGGCACATCCAAAATAAGACAGTCAAAATTAAAAGACTATAAATTTAAAAGGAAGGTCCATAAATTTGAAAAATCAAAATTAGATTCCCCAAATAACATAATATTAATCTTTTTGAAAAATATTAAATATATAAATAACTTGATCACCTTAAACCCTTAATAAAAGTAATCTTTCTTCTAAAAAAATATCTCTGGTTGTTAAATATATTCCACAAATCCAAAACAATAGCAAACCCAACAATGATAACATAAATATAAAAACAATACCCACTTTCATGGAAACCAATAATATCTATAAATATATATTTTTCAATATTATATCAAATTAAGGAATATATTAAGTGTTATATTCCCTTAATAACGTGTTTCCAAAAAGATCATCTTTCTACTGAATCACTTTTCTTGGTTATCAGTACCATTCAACATGTTCTCTCAAATCCTTAAATATGAAATTCAATAGTACAAGCCTTATTTATCTGATTATTTTTATTATCAAAGCATAATTGATAAAATAATTCTTGAATTCAAATATACATGAAATTAAAAAATTCTACTTTATTCTTAAACTATTCATTACACTTCATCATCTTATTCCTTATTCCTTTTACATGTCATTTATAGTCTCATTATCATCATTATATATATTACCCATATAACCTTACTGATTCTCATCCTGATCTTACACCTTATGAGAAATATTTTCATAATTCTCATACATCTCGCATTTAAAACATTCTATTTTCAATAACACCTTAATGAGGCTACTATTCAAAACATTTCATTTTTTCATAGAAATTACTTACTTTATATCCTTATTTTGACTCCAAGACATCTTATTGTTCCTATAATGAATTAACATGGGTGTTTATTCTCAAATTCCCTACATATAGGAAACTCAATATTCATTTCTCAATGATATCCACCACTCGATCTCTACGTGAAATTCTCTCCGTCTCTTCTTTAGTGAGCTAGATTGTTTGTTATGCTATCTATTTTTAATCATATATCAGGATTATTGATTATGGATAACCACAATATCCTATATTCATAATCCAATTTGGTTTCTCATCAACATTTTGTCTAATGTATTCAGCATTAACATATTTCCTTCTAGTACCATCCATTGATTAAAACGAAATGTACAATGTGAGAAACACTGTTCATAGTGATTAATCACATTGTGATGAAGAATCATATACAAGACGTATAAATCATGAAAACTTATCAATCTATTAATCCTTGGTTTTAATCAATTTTATCCAATTTCATTATTAATGTTATAGGATGATATCATATACTTCAAATTATCCTCAAAGAAAAATATACAGTTATATTCTATAATCTTAATATTCTTAAATATAGTGGCCAATGTTTTTACAAATATTAATCTGATAGAAACTATAACGATCCCAACCCCAATAGCTTAGATCCTGTTACATACATTATTACATTGGCATATGATAGATGAATTCCCATCCCAAAGGGAAGAAAACTTTAAAAGTCATGGTAATGTAGATACATATTTTAAATTACAATTATATTTTGGATATAAAATAAAATAAGTATTTTCCTTGATGACACCATTATTCCCCTTATAATAACATTATATATCATTCATAACAAACTTCTTGGAAACATTGGTAATAATATAACATAATAAAGGGGTGATATTAAATTACCATTAGGGTTAAAACAACAGAATGTAATTTGAATAAATATGAATAATAAACATGTTAAGGTAAATAACTGAGAAAAAACATGCCATTTAATCAATAAACTGAAAATTAAATTCCATGATAAATTTTATCACAGTGAAAATTATTTGTATAATTATAACAAAATATTGAAATAAGTGAATTCTTAATTATTAGATGTTATGTATCTTGAACATGAACAACTACTATCAGGACATTTCACAAGACAGTTTAATCTATAGGTTAATACACATTTACTTCTATCTTAATTAATTAATCCCATGAAACTACAGATGTATTGTGGGATATCAATAATCAAGCCCCACTAATATCTACATGTCCAAATCATTTATAATATGTTGAATAAACTATTTAATCAAATTTCCACATACCACATTGAGACATTAGAATCATAAGACCCATGAAAGAGTAGCATTTAAGAAAATATTGAATAACATGATAATAAATAAATTAATGATATGTTATGTAAAATGGGACTTATATACACCAAATAAATTAGGGTGGGTGCATACAATCAAAATATACCTCAAAGAAGTGAAATTGAGATGAAGTATCATTCGAAGATCATTTCACTAATCAAATGGATCGATTTTGTGTATTCATTATAAATTCACAAAAAAACTAGACATACAATAAGATAAAATAAAAATTAATTTCACATATAACATTTACACGAAATAATAAATGAAATAAAAGTTTAACCCAATGAATGAAAATTGAGTTAATAAATCCCTTATCACATGTAATAAGTCGAATCATATGCCCCATAAAAGTAATATTTTACAAATTTAATATTTAACACCATGAACATAATGAAATTAATGATATGATATATCAAAATTTATTATAAATACACGACATGTAATAAAAAAATAGAGAATAAGGAATAAATCTCCTGGGAGTAAAAGTGAGACAAGGAAAACCCTTGCCTCATGCTTCACATTAGTGTCTAAAACTTTAACCTCCTGTAAAATGAATTAAATAATTTTATTAAATCATTATAAAACTATATTAATATTTATAATACCTTATATTATCCTTTTATAAAATCATATGAACCATTCATAAATATTTATTTTGTGGTTTAGAGATCAGTTCATTTGTGTAAAATTATGGATGATCTTTTAAAAAGGGATTACGACTCTAAAATTTAGAAGAGATACTATTAATTAAATTATATAATTATTAATGGTTATATATATCATTTTAATTTCTTACATGAGGATGATTCACTAGATAAAACATTATTGATAAATATTTATTTTATTTTCCCAGTTTTTCTAAAAATAATGAACTAGTTTAATGTTATTTTTTATTATGAATATATATTAGTTCAATAAAATTAAATAGTATATAATATACATATTAACATATAATTTATCAATAATAATACATTTTTCTATCTATGAAGGTGGTAATGGAAAAATCTCAAAAACATTATTCACAAAAGCAACTAATCTGCATAACATGGACAATAGTTTCATTTCATTGAATAAGAGGATATAATATATGGGATGTATATAATATATTCCATTATAAAAATTAAATTAAATTATTGAAATTATTCAATAAATTTTATTACATGATGTATAAAAGAGATGAGTATAATGTAGAAGAATTAAATAAATCAAGGTATATGTTTTGAAAAAATTACCTCTTGAATATCACATCTTTGACTGACCCTTGAGGACATCAAATTTGGTATTTTGTGGACACAACATAACCTTGTATGTGGTTAGAGTTATTAGGTGAGGTTTTGGTATATATTTGAGGATATTAAAGGCCTTTTAGTCAAAATATAGTGGTGAGGGGAGGTATTTATACCTGAGGAGATCTGGGTTTATGTGATTAATATAATTATTATTTTATATTTAAATTCAACCACATTGAGATTGAATTAATTTAAATGAATTATATTTTAAATTACCATTTTTAAGGATGTTTATGGTCAAAAAATACCTCAAAACCCCATTAAATATTTTATTTTTTTGTTATTTTAAAACTTTATCATTTTAACTTTAAACCGTTTCATTTCTTACCTATACCGTGGTAAATAATTTATTTACCATGGTAAAAAAATTTATTTCTAAAAAGTATAATGACTATAAAACATAATTTCGATCATATTATTTGAAATATTTGATACATTTGACCAAATTAAATTCACATAATTGGAGAAATTATATTTCAAATTAATTCTGCAGCCACAACGAAAGAGATGGGTTTTAAAGTGAAAAGTTTGAAAGTATGAAATGTTTTCATATAAAATATCAATGTGAAATTGATTAAAATGACCTAAAATGTTATTATTAATATATATTTTAACTAATTATACTTTAAAATAAATTTAAAATACAATTTAACAATATATATAAATTATTTGAAAAATAGTTTTTAATTGAAATTTATTCTTTTTCACTATTCATTAAAAAATGAATCTTCTTCTAATAATACAATTCTTTTGCCCAAAATTTTTTTATAATAATTTCAAAAAAAGATTATATTTTAAAAAAATGTATAAAATTTTTAAATTTAAAATTTAAAATAGTTATACCAAAAAAAACAGAAAAATTTTCCTTTTAGAACAGTATTGTTTTTATGAATAAAACTATATTTATTTATTATCTTATTCATATAAAACATCATTTATGATTTTAAAAATAATAAAATACTTTATAAAAATTAAATATCTTTAATATATTTCATAAATGTTGATTAACTGAATTTATTAATATTAATTTTCATTGTGGGTATAAAAATATGTATTTAAATAACACATCCTTTACGTTCAATTGATCTTTATTTAATTTATAATTATTTTTTAACCAATGAATTAATTTTACAAAAAAAATTAAAATATATTTTCCTATTTTAATTAATATCATTCATTACCACCATTTCAATGTCTAGGTGATAACTCTAACAACTATGTAGTAATACTTAACCATTTGTTTAAGCTCTATGTTTGGGGTAACGTAAGTTATCAAAGAAGTTGAGATTATTTAAGAAGAAAATTACTGTAAAATATCTGTGTATTAAAAATATATATTTTATCTATACAAATAAATTTTTTGAAAATTTAGTTTTTAATTAAAAACCTGTGTTTTACACTGTTCAAAAAAATAAAATATCTTAGAAAATTTATAAATATCCCACCAAAGTAAATTCTGATACTCTTATTTCAAAAATTAATTTTATATTATACAATATATACTTTAAAATATCAACAAATAGTTTTAAAATAATTCCATAATTAAAAAACAAAAAAATACCATTGAGAATAATACATCGTTTTTAAAATTGGATTGTTTTTTATTTTATACCTATAAAACTTATTAAATGAAAATAAAAAAATTTGGATGAATTTATAATATATAAAATTCATTAATATATCTTTTAAAAAGTGATTAATTTAATTTATTTAGATAAATTTACATTTTGGCCATAAAATTGATTTTTAAAAAATTATTTGCTATATTTTCAAAATGGTTTCATTTTCCTTTCTATTAAATTGTTCACCAAATAGTTCAACTTATATATATGTGTAAATCATAAGTTTATAATTTTTTAACCCTTTTCAAAACCTTTATTCCAACATCTTGGTTTTAACAATAATAGTATTTTAATAGTAATATTAATCGTATTTTCTAGTTTGTAAAAACATGGTCTTATGTGTAACACAATGCATCGAATGAACTAGGAATTATTTGTAACACAATACAAATATAGTTTTCTATGTACTACTAGCTAATCTGTGTGTTTCATGTGGTGAAATCTTAATATGGAGTGTCATATAAAGCATTCCAGAATTAGTTCTTTCATAAAACACGAGAAATATTCTTTGTTGTGTGAAATAGAAAATATTAAAATTATTAAATTAATTTCCACAAAAATTTCACAAAATATCAGGTTGATTCATTATAACCTCCTTAAATATAATATTTCCCCATAAAAATTTCTTGATCATCAAATGTTTAAGACTTAAAGGTTCCTTTCATAGAACCCCACATCATAAAAATGAATATCAAATCCTCTATTAAAATTTTTCACAAACAAAACAGTTACCCAAATTAGATCATAATTTGTTTCCACATATGAGAATATATCTGCAATGTGAAAACACATACATTATAGAGAAATATAATAATTTTTTTGTCTTTACAAATTTACACTCTTTTTCTTACTCAAAAAATGAAGGTGAAAGTTTTATGCCTAAAACACTAATAGGTCATAATATCCATAAGTAAAATGGAAATTCATTCCATCTATATATATTTGTCTTCACATAAAAAATATTAGCAAGGGTTATCTAATATGCATAAATCCTCATATGGTGAGATAATACTTTAACCTCTAAAACCTCATCAAAATTTAAATATAAACCATTACATAAATGGTAAACCTTATAACCCTCTACAAATATAAGGATATTAATCTTTAGAATAAAGTTCACTAAATTTATCAATATCATCTTAATATTGATCCCTCGTATATCCTAAATTATCTCTTGGTTGTCATATTCCAATCACGTGAATAACTTCGTCATGTATTCTCTTAAAACATGGTAATAAACTCAATAACCATTAATCCTTATTGAAAACATGCATGCTCTTATATTCAAAAGACCACTAGATATGTTCCATTAATCCATAAATGCTTTAATCTCCATAAAAGAAAGTACAAGCCACTTTTTAAAAAATTCCCTTATCAGATATGTTCTTATACATACTATCCAATTTAATTTTCCTAAATCAATCTTCTATTTATCCATACTAATCGTCAATTTATCAGAATTCAGAACATATTAAGTTATACATTCCCATAATCATTTTCTCCAAAAAAAATATAACATACAATTAAATAACTTTTCCGGTTTATTTGTACAATTCAAAAAATTGTTTTAAATCCTTAATGAATAAAGTATACAAAAAATACTTATATATTTTATAAATTTTGAGTCAATATACATAAAAAAATCAATCCTTCCACTTCACTAAATAAAATGTAATAGTTTCTTCCATTGTTTAGAATTATATTCTTAGGTTAGACCATTGATTTGGGTAATACCTATGTTCTCCAAAAATATTTCAGTGAATTTCACAAAACATTTCACACTATGACCCACTTATCAACACAAATAACATATTCTACTCCATTTGAGGTGTTTCTCCAAGTTATACATCCATTATTCTGAACATGTAGGAATCTGAATTTTCTTTCCTTGATGTCCATTACAACATGAATTTTAATAAAATAAAATATTCCTTTTATTTGATGCATTACGAATCTCAACTATTTTCACATTGTTAATAATATATTGTAGTAGTTGGTTTGGAATAATTGTAATATCATTAACTATTGACATCATAGAGTTTGTTTTCTGATAGTCACGGAATTTTCTATCAAGTTTTGTGTTACATGATTCTTTCTTGTTAAATCCATTGACTAAAACCCAAAGAAAAATTTATCTATGCTAATCATATTGTAGAAACAACATATTCATGAAAATTCACTTACTAAATGTCAAAATCATATCACCTTGGTTAATATATTATACATTCAGTTTATCCTATTATATTCATTAAACATTTCTATTTAAAACATTAATGAGGGTTTGTAAAGAGTTTGTTAATTTTAAATTCATATCCCCAGAGAGTGTCAAACTAGGTATATAGCAAGCTCTATTATCGTTCCCCAGTTCCCAATCAAGTCTATCTCAATTCATTGTTTTTATTTTTTTAGCCCTCTATACATATGTTTTAGATCCAAATACAATGGTAGAATCATGACTGGTATTTATTTTTGGGAAACCCCATGCTCTATCAATTACCTAAATTCCGTGACACTTTAATATACATTGACTTATCCTTATAATTATCCTTAGATATACCCTTAAAGTTCTCACTATGGTTTTGTGGTCCTAGTTTCCAAATGATAACTAAACATTTTCTTTTAATCAAACTATAGGGATGATATATTATCATTCATAGCTATTACATCTTTTTTTGGAATTCTTAATGCATTTCACAAACATAAACCCAAAGACCATATTATTTTAGTGCATTTGGAAACATGGAAACATAAACAACGGTCCATAAGTGAGATATATCATCTCCCAATATGTTCTTAATAACTATCACCCCTCTTTAACACATCATATATAATACATATATTTATAACCAGGGAAAAGGAAAAATAATAAGAGGGGAATTTAGATTTCGATTAAGGGTAAGAAATGGAGATTTGTATCTATAATCATTATCATTAGGTTATGATAACATGATCATAAAATTAAAAGGTCAAACCCTACAAATCAAAGATCATAAATATGAATCATGGAACAAATATTGGTAGTTCATAATATATGATCCATAAGTAAATAGTGTGAATAATCCATGAAAAAACATATTAGTATGATATGGACTTGTGTTATACACATAAGAATATAAAATTATTTCATTAGTAGTCATGGAATTATTCCAAGACTATCATAGTAGAATTGGTTCACTCCCTAGAACATCCTAGTAGTCAAGGTTCACTCACAATACCATCTTATAAAAAAATCCCCTAATTGAACTGTGTTCACTCCCCATTCCAACCATTTCTATATAATGAGATATAAATCATTACCCAATGCAATTGAGAGAGATATAGGCCCCACACATCAAATTATAAAATCATAGATATGCGTTCTGAAAGGTCGAAAAATTCATCAAATTATAAACCGTGAAATTAAATGGGAATCAAAAAACATTTAATCATATCACAACCTATGGAAAATATTTAGGATTCATAATCATTTCATCATACAATAACCCATGAAATAATGTGGGTTTAATAAGTGTCTTATCACGGTATAACCTGCTGAAGAGAAAATAAATTCATAAAAACCATTTCATATTAAACATAAAAAACTCAAAAAAAAAAGTATAATAATGATTTACTTAGATCATGTCCCCATTATAACAAAAGGTATATCAAATGATGACATCTTATTTGTAGAATAATTTTGAAAGATGACTTTGAGTATTTCCTTATGAAAGATATTCTTTATTTAAAAAAAATTACAAATAAAACATTTTAAAAATACTTTTATTTCGAATACACATTAAAAACATTTGAATTAATCTTTTAAAATAATTTAACACATTTCTTGAAAAAAATAACCTTTTTCTTTCAAAATATTCTTTTCAAACATAAAACATTTTGAAAACATTTTTCTTTGAAAATTTATTTGAAAACATAAAAAGGAATATTTTAAATAATTTAAAACCCTTATTAAATATAAAACATGTTTATAAAATTTATCATATAAAATAACCTTGAAAACATATAGATGATTATTTGAAAAACATTAAAATGACTTCTTGAACATAAAACATTTTGGAAAATATTTTTCATTGAAAATTACATTGAAAACATATAAATGGATCTTTGAAAATAATTTATAACGCTTCATGAACTTATAATCTTTTTGAAAACCTCTTTCTTTAAAAAAAACATTAGAAATTTATAAATTTATATTATAAAATCATTTAAAACACTTATTTAACATAAAACATTTTTGGAAAAGTTTTTCTTTAAAAACAACCTTAAAAAATATAAAGGAAGCCTTGAAAATAATTTTAAACACTTCTTAAAAATAAAAAAAATTGAAAACCTTTTTTATTGAAAATGATGTTGAAATATTATAAATAAATATTTGAAAATCATTTAAAATACTTCTTGAATATAGAAAAAATTTTAAAGTAATTTTCTTTTAAAATAACCTTGAAAACATATAAATGAATATTTGATAATCATTTTAAAAACTTCATGAGCATAAAACTATCCTAAAACACCTTTTCATTGAAAATATCCTGAAAAATTATAAATTATTCTTTTAAAATAATTTAAAAAACTTTTTAATCATTTCATATTTTTTAAAAATATTTTAAGAAAACATAGTTTTAAGAGAAAACATATTTTTAGGAGAAAACTATTTCAAAATATAGAGAGAAATAACGTTGGATTGTCTTAAAAACTTTTTCTTATTTCTATTAAGTATCAAAGTGTGTAAAAATCATACCATTACATTGATAGAGTATGAATAAATAGAGGATAAGAAAATTCATGAAAATTCTTGATATATGGTTCATAATATTTCATCTATTAAAGCATAATCATAAACAAACCTAATAAATAATTAGATTGTAGATATAATCTCTTACCATTTTTGTAACATTGAATAAAAATCAACATGATAAACTAAATTTACATGAATATTAAAATATAATGAAAATAAGGTTATTCAAGATATAACATGTATAATGTAAGGATATATTCTTCCTAATGGAATGTCGGTGTGTGACGTAACTTTGTCTCAATGAAGGAAAATTGAGACAAAATTACCTTACAGATTTTCTGACATTTGAATTATATACCCCATGAAATAGATATCATAAAATGGATCTGTAAATACTCCTAAATTTAATAATATTAACCACATAATAAATTCAGGGTCATTAAATACACCCAAAAAAATTATAGGTGAATAAGGCATAAGTATCGCAAAAATAAAAGTGAGAATAAAAATCCCCTTACTACTTGAGTAACATTGGAATCCTGATCTGCGTGAAAGAATTAACTCAAATGAAACATTTAATATCATAAAATAAATTAAATAAATGTTTTTATTTAATTATATACACAACATAAAATAAATTATTGGTAAATGTGGAAAATATCTCACACTTATAAAAAGTTGGATGAAATTTTCATACATTAAGAATTGAATCTCTTTGTACTTGTTCAAAAATAATTTATAATTAATAAAATTTTATTATAAATTTATCATAGAAACATATTCAAATATATAACCACATACATGATTTACTAGTGACTTTATGTTACCCATTTAATAACATGTCCTTGATAAAGTTATGTTTCATGTAATAACTGCTTTATTTTTCTTACTTGATTTGAATTCCCATTCTTAGACCTCATACTTGGATCATGATTTAATTATTTAATGAATTTAAACAATGATATAAATATCAATTATAATTATTATATATATATATAATAATTTATATAATACAAAAATATGAAATGATATACACTATTGATGGAGAAAATAGGTCGTATTTACGCAAGAACGTTGTTTCCATTTTCATTGAATATTAAAAAAATAAGAGAGGTAAATTATTTTAAAAATAAATTATAGAATAATTATTATCTAATATATATCACATATTTCTATTAATCCAATCATTAATACATTCCATATAAATCATGAACAAATCACATCGCTTTGAGGAGGTGGTAGTCCATGCGTCCACAAATGATGTTATCATATTCCCAGAAATTACGAATCATGAAGGAAATTAAAAAACCAAACAGACATCATAAATATCATATTTATCATAAAAAATAGTAATTCCATCATTATTCCACATCATTATAGGTGGTAATGGAGAAATGGATGGCATTGGTTTGTGAGGCGGTAGTCTGCCGTACAAAAGAACAATGATTGCATATCCCACTTGATGGAACTGTGTATAGGTATAGGTAGAATCTTTAACATTAAAAAATTATAGTATATTTAGTATAATTAGATTATTATATACATATATTATAATATGGATTTATACCTTGTATAATGAATGAAAATAAATGTGCATGTTGGAGAATGTTACCTCTTCTTCAGTTAACTTCTTTTGATTTTCACTAAAGGACTTGCTTACTTTTAACTTTTCCCAAATTGTGTCCTCTAGGATTATATAAGAGATTTTGGATGATTATATAGTTTCGGATAGATGAGATAAAAGTATTTAGAGGTTTGAATAAGTGAGGGGGTGAATTCATTTATATAATGGCGGAGAAGTGGAATTCCTCTAAATACCGAAATGTAAACACTATTGTGAGGTATACCTTACATCATGTGCCTAAAATATTAGTCCATTTTAGATAAAATACGATTCATGGTTTAAATATGTCCATAAAATGGGTTTTTACAGGTTTCTAGTTCATTTATCCTTTCATGATTAATGTTTCACCACTACGTAAAATTGTTTTCACCTTAGTCATGGCAGTTAATTTTAATAGATTTCACTAATAGATTTCATAAAAATCTAATTTTAACGTAATATAAATTATAAATAATGTTTATTACATGTTTGGAATATATTTTTTATGTCATAATTACCTACATGGATGAATTTAATTTTAACTTAATTCCACTGATGGGATTAAACAATGGGTTTTTAAAGTAAAAAATGTTCAAATTATTGAAATGTTTTTATATGAAATATCAACATGAAATTGATTCAGATGAATTAAATTGTATTAATAGATGTATAATTGATATTAATTTTATAATATAGTTAACTATATAAATAAAATATTTTACAATGTTTTTTTCAATTTATATTCATTATTTTTTAATATTCATCATAAAAAGAATCTACTAAGAAAAAATACCAAATTTCACCCTAAGAAAATAATGATATAAATATTTTAAATATGATGTTTATTTTTCATATAAAAATTAAAAAAAATTAAAAATTAGTTTTTAAACAATTCTTCCCTTCAAAGGTGTTAAAATTTTCTTTTTGAATAATATATCTTTTTATTCCCAAAACAAGATTGTTATTATTTTAATTTTATCAAATATATTGGTTGAATTTTAAAAAAAATTTGTTGAATTTATAATATATATATTTTATTAATATATCTCCACAATTATAATTAATTTAATTTATTAATTTGAAATACCTTTAGGATAATAAATATATTTTTTCAAAATATGATTTCTTATATTTTCAAAAGGATTTTATTTTTATTTCTATTAAATTGATCCCCAAATCATTCATCTTATATACATTCGTAAACCAATTTTTCATAGTTTTGTTTATCCTTTTCATACACACCATTCTAATGTCTTGGTGATGAGTTTAATAATATTTTTATAGTAATAGTTATGGTATTTTTTATTTTGGAAAAACTAGGTCTTGCTTGTAACGCAAGCTATTGAAGGAACTCTGAATTATATGTAACAAAAAACACTTATAGTTTTTTATGTACCAAATTAAGATTTAAGTGTTTTTTACAGTGCAAGATTTACTTTTATTTTAATATAAATCAATATAAACATAGTTCTTTGGTATAAAAAAACAATATTTAGTCTCTCTGATGTATTAATTTCCATTTTTAGAATGAATAAATTTTAACTACCAACCACATTATCATTAAAACATTGATGTTTATTGAACAAACCCCTAAATGTCATTATAATTATGCTTCAAAAATCAAACCCAAACATTTCTAGTATCATCATCAATAAGAGTAACATTGTAAAAAACCAATATGATACTGAATATGGTTAGTACCTCAAATTTCTGAGTGAACTAGATCTGATTTTCTAACATTGGGTTTCCATTTGTCAAAATTAAAGGACATCCATCTTACTTTTTATAAAACAAAACATTCACACATTTTAATATTATAGTGATCATGATTAAGTATTCATATATCCATTATAAATTTAGTATTTTCTCAATGAGATAACCATAACAACAATGATAATATTTAATATCTTCATAAGACATAGTATTGTCCATTGAAATTTCATATGTTCTTTAAATCAAATATGAGGTCCCATCATTTACTCACTCTAGAACCATAAAGTATCCTCATGTAACTTTCCAAACTCTATTTTGGAAATGTTTTATGATATCTTTCCTCCATAATATGGATGAAAGTATGAGGTTCGTTCATAGACATAATATATTCATATCTCCTCCTAGTCTAAAGAACCCATAGTTCTTCATTTTAATATTAATATCACACTTCATGATGACATCCAAATTTTCATTATTTTCTATATTAACTTATCTAGATCATCAAAATACACAATTCACTATGAATCCATGTTTATCAGGGGATAGAAAGGTAATAAAGAATAAACCACCCATGATTCCATAAGGGCATTACCACAATCAACATGTTATTACCTCCTACAATCATATTAATGGAATTTACACTTCCAGAAGTGGATTCAATTGCATGGTTTTACTTATAAATTTTTAAAATAAAATTGATAATACCATTCTTTACACAAATTTATTATGTATTATTAGGTCCATATGGATTAACTCATCTTATTTATTGAGATTTATCATCTAATGTTATATATAGATATCTTCTATTTGGTGATCGTCATCATCTTTAATCTTTAAGAGTGATACTAGGTGGTTCTTGTAATCTATTTAATAAAATTATTCATCAAGGATTAAATTATTGGAGTCCTCAACTACGAAGATTTTATTTCCATTGGAGTTACTAATATATGTCACAATTGCATCCCAAATCTCCAGAAATAATAAAATTAAAATTAATTCTCATATATAAATTTTGAACTTCACCTTCATAGATTTAATAATCCCTCATATCATATTGAAGTTATTCAAATGATCTATCACGGTACTTACATATGATATATTTATACTGAACTATCATCACTTAGTAAACACTTTATTATTTATCATAGTTTTATCATGGATAACTTATATAGATTTCATGATCTTTTTCATTTTCCAAAATTCACAGATGTTAAAGGAATCATTTTTTCCCCAAATATATCCCATCCAAAACAAGTGCCTTCTATTCCATTTATTCCCATTCCACCTATTCCATATTTTTTTAAAGAAATACACCTATTAATAAAGTATCTTGTTACCTTTTAATTAAATTATCTTTCATATAAGTTCTTTGGAATACAACATCAAGTATTTAAAAATTATATTCCCAAACAATAGATTTATCTAATGTCATACCTTCCATTGATAAAGAACACCCAATAAATAATAATTTTAAATCTATGAAAGAGTGTGTAAAAAACTTATATTATACTAGTTCTGTTGTGTTAGAACATTAACATATGTTAAGATACCACATTCTAGGATGTAAGTATCCAAGTGATCAATATGGCATGGAGGATAAATTCCAAAAAACATCACACACTAAAAGATCAATATAGTGGATGGAAAACATCTGAAGAAAAACTCTTCTATGTGTACTATAATTAGGGATACATTTAACCATACTCAAAACAAAAATTTGAAACTAAAAAATATTCATGCAAACCCAAATCAGTCAAATGATAATAAAATCAATAGACAAAAAAAACACAAGAAAAAAGACAACGGATTTGTGTGATTAGTACAATCATTCTTACAAGCATGGGAGTAACACTACTACTTTCATTAACAACAGTAGTAAAATAATTACATTAAAATAATAGACCTGTTAATAATGATGTACTAGAGGATTAACACTCTTTAATTACTTCATCAAATCAAAATCATTTTTTAGATTATAATCCATTTTTTGAACAATCAACTCCTCTATTATTGTCACTGGTATATTGTTCAGGTTAGGCCCCAGAAACTTCTATAGGAATATTTAATCAATTTTCCTATTTTCCCCGACATCTAATATTCATGGAAAATTCTAAATTAGGAATAGTAACTGTTAATCTCTAATATCCATTAAGATGCCAAAAACATCTAGAGACCACCATTAAAGATACTTTTATTTTTTTAACATTTAGGACTTATCTTCTTTGATGAACATTTTATCCTCCAGATTTCAAAAAATATATATATCTACTTTTTATGGTTTCACTACAACTTATATATATTCTGTTGTCATTGTATGTACATTATGGCAGTCCACCCTTTGGTGAATTGAATTTGATGACCAGAATATAGTGAACTGAAACTAAATTTGCAATGCCCCAACACTAGTTACCCAGATTCGGTGCATTATTACATAACATTGTCATGATCACAAGAAAGATCAAGTCTTGAAAGACCAATTAGTTTAGTAGCCTTGGAAACAGTAGATATATTCATAATGTTTTACATTATATCAATAAAAATGAAACTAAAACAACATATTATCCATATTCACCACTCTTAGCCCCTCATACTATCCTTGTAGGTCATTCATAATTTACTTCTTCACATCCTGGGAAAAATAAAACATAGAAAAGGGGTGAGGGGGACCTTTGTAAAAGCAAGAAATATTATTTTATAATAAATTTATATTCAGTTTTTAATGGCTCTAAAGTGGATTATTTAAAGCTTAAGGTGGGGATAGGTCTAAAACCACTCAACCAATAGAATTTAGATAGGTTTGGGTTATTATATTAACTGTATCATTAAGTATTAACTCTTAGTTAATTAGTTTCACTTTTACAATGTCTCTTTTTATTTTTATATTATATGGTTAATAAACGTAATATATACATCCAAGATACCCCCAAGTGGTCCATTTATGATACACATATCATGATATAAGTCTGTTGGCCGATAATTAGATTTTTAGGAATTTAATATCAATTGATAATATAATATTTGTTTTAAAAACTCTTTTATGTCAATTTTGACCCAATTCAAAAATTCATTTTTGTAAAACTTATAACAGAATTATTAATTCGACAAAAAGTTAATTAATTCAATACTAACATTCTATATTAACCTATAAAATTATTGGTATTTATAAAAAGTCTAAAATTAAATTTATTTGGGTATTTATAATATCAATTATTCTATTTTTTCCCTATTATGGTAATTACTACATCACCATTGTGTCATAAATACATTACATTATTTAATGTATAAAAATTATAAATAAAATACCATTATGTAGGAAATCCTTTTTGATGTCTAATGAATATTTATAGTCTAAAATCCAACAAATATAACCCTATGTAAAAATTGTTTTTCTAAAAGATATATGCTTGTGTCATTTTTGTATTCATTTTAACTTAATTAAAATAAGGTGTCCCTATCACTTACAAGTGGCTCCATGGGGTCCCCAAATCGACCCAAAGATTCCCATGGTCGGACATGTATCCACCAATAAGGTTAGGACATGTTTTAGGGTAATTTAGTATTATTATAATATTATATTTTAACCCTTATTTACCGGATTTACCCTTTAACCATGGTAAATAAAATATTTACCGAAGTAATTATTCAAAATGTCTAAAAATAAAAGTTACCTATTTACACAATTTGAACATCCTGATTCCAAATATGGAATCCATTTTTCCAAATTCAAAACACAGAAGTGACAGAAATTAATTTAAAATTAATTTCCGTTGTTAAAACAAAAAGCGTGTTTTTAAGAGATAATAAATATCAAAAGATTGACACTTATTTATGTCCGGTTTAATTATAAAATTATGTCCAATGACCAAAATTGTATTAAATGGTAAAAATATATTCTAAATATACTTTAAACCACTCAAATTCATAATTTATTACTATTAATTATTTTGATTAAACAATTTGTTTTTAATTAAAATTTAGTAATTTTCACTATTCATCAAAATATAAATGTTATTCGAAAAGTTCCAAAATTTCACCCTATGCTAAATTAAATATTCCGAATCCAAAAATGATGTCTATTTTGAGAGGTAAAATATATAAAATTTGAAATAGTAGGTATTACTCTTCATAACGTCTGGTTTGATTGGTTGTGGTGTGTGTTAGAACTCGATGTTGCGTACGACACGTGCTATTGCATTATTCAAAGAGAAGCGTACCGTAGAAGCTTGGGATGATACATTATCCCCTCCTTCAAATACATTTGTCCTTGAAATTTCTAGAATACTATCGCATGAAAAGACTCAGGTGGTTCTTCATCATATGATCCTCAGGTTTCCACGTTGCCTCTTCCATCTTATGGTTTCTCCAAAAGACTTTTACCAGACGAGTCGTCCGGTTTCTTAGTACTTGTTCTCTAGTATCAAGAATCCTGCCGGGCTCTTCGCAATAAGAAAGATCGGGTTCCAATTCTAATTCCTCATAGGTGAGTACATGTGTTGGGTCAGGTATGTATTTTCTCAATAGTGATACATGGAACACATCATGAACTTTGGAGAGACCTGGCGGCATTACCAATCGGTAAGCTACAGCCCCAATTCATTCTAGAATTTTGAAAGGTCTGATGTTCCTTGGACTGAATTTACCTTTCTTACCAAAATGTATGACTCCCTTCCATGGAGACAACTTCGGGAAAACATGATCACTAACTTTAAATTCCAAATCCTTCCTTCGATTATCGGCATATCTCTTCTGCCTACTTTGAGCTGCTTTGATATGGTTTTGGATTACCTTCACCTATTCCATCGTTTCATCCACCAGTTCTGGGCCTACAAGTTTTCTTTCACCAACGTCATCCCAACAGGTTGGTGTGCGACATCTCTTTCCTTATAACGCTTCATATGGTTCCATCTGAATACTCGAATGGAAGATATTGTTATAGGAAAATTCTACCAGAGGTAAATATTGATCCCACATACCCTGAAAGTCAAGTGAGCAGGATCTCAACATGTCTTCTAAGCTTTGAATAGTTCGTTATTATTGTCCATCTGTTTGAAGGTGGTAAGCAGTGCTCAAATGAAGTTCAGTATCCAAGGCTTTCTGAAGACTTTTCCAGAATCTTGAAGTAAAACGGGGATCACGATCAGAAACAATCGATAGGGGTACTCCATTAAGTCTCACTACTTCATAAATATATAGTCTTGCTAGATGTTCCAGTGGTAGATCTTCTCTTATAGAATGAAAATGTGCTGACTTGGTAATATGATAAAAAATAACCCATATTACATCGTTCCTTCTAGGAGTCTTTGATAGTCCCATGAAAAGTCCATCGTGATATTATCCCATTTCCACTCAGGTATGGGAAGAGGTTGCAATACTCCACCAGGTTGTTTCCTTCCACCTTTCACTTGTTGGAAAACCATATATCTTGACACAAAATCGGCAATATCCCTCTTCATGTTGTCCCACCAAAAATGTTCCTTTAAATATCTAAACATTTTGGTGATCCCAGGGTGTATAGAGAAATTAGAACTATGAGCATCATCCAAAAATTCCCTTTTTAGATCAGGTATATCAGGAACACAAAGTCTCTTCCCAAATTTCAAAATTCCATCTTCATACACAAAGTCTCTCAATCTCCCATCATTCATAGCTTTAATATTCTTTTGAAATTCTTCATCATCGGTCTGAGAACTCTTAATCCATTCTAGTAAAGATGGTTTGGCAACCATTTGAAAAAAGCACTGATGTTTCACCTTCCATGGTTATTCCCATGTCCATCTTCACTAGATCCATTAAAATTGGATCCCTTTCAATTCTCGTATTGTTCAAAACTCCATGATCTTTTCTGCTCAATGCATCTACCACCTTGTTTGCTTTCCCCAGGTGGTAGTGTATCATACAATCATAATCCTTGACTAATTCAAGCCATCTCTTTTGCCTCATGTTGAGTTCTTTTTGCGAGAAAATATACTTCAAACTCTTATGATCAGTATAAATCTCACATTTTTACCATAGAGGTAGTGCCTCCATATGTTCAAAGCAATGATCACAGCTGCTAACTCGAGATCATGAGTAGTATTGTTTTGTTCATGAATTTTCAACTATCGTGATGCATAGGCAATAACAATATCATTATGCATAAGGACACAACCAAGTCCTTTCTTCAATGCATCACTAAAAATAATGAACCCATCATTCCCCGATGGTAGAGTTAATATAGGAGCATTGAATAATCTTCTCTTCAGTTCTTCGAAACATTATTCACACTCTTTTGTCCAAACAAATTTAACCCTTTTAGGTGTGAGCTTTGTAAATGGGTTATCCAACTGGGAAAAATTCTAGACGAAACGTCGATAATAACCTTCTAAACCAATAAAACTATGTACCTCAGTTATACTCGTTGGTGCAGGTCATTCTTGGATTGCCTTAGTCTTAGAAGGATCAACATAGATTCCATATTTAGAGACAATATGGCCAAGAAAAGAAATCTCCTGATGCCAGAATTCACACTTGCTAAACTTCCCATATAATTCATGTCTTCTCAGAGTCTTCAGGATAATACGCAAGTGATTTTCATGATCTTTGTAGCTTTTGGATTATACCAAGATTTCATCAATAAATACCACCAGAAAATCATCTAGATATTTCATGAAAAATCTATTCATCATATCCATGAATACAGAGGGTCCATTAGTCAATCAAAAAGGCATTACTGTAAACTCGTATTGCCCGTACCTAGTTTGAAATGCTGTCTTCGGAATGTATTCCTTCTTCACACACAACCAATGGTATCCAGATCAAAGGTCAATCTTTCAAAAGTAATGAGCTCCATGCAGTTCGTCAAATAAATCATCAATGTGAGGTAGGGGATACTTGTTCTTTATTGTTATAGAATTTATCTCCTAGTAGTCGATACATACCCTCATAGATCCATCTTTCTTTTTGACAAAAAGAACAGGGGATCCCCATGGAGAAACACTAGGGCGAATAAATTCCTTATAAATCAAATCCTCTAGTTGTTTGTTTAGTTCAACTAATTCCACAGTGTCCATTCCATAAGGGGTCATCGATATAGGCCTTGATCTATGAATTAAATCAATGGAAAACTCAACTTCTCGTTCTGGAGGATGTCCAGGTAAATCTTCCAGAAACACATCTACATATTCTTTAAGAGTAGTTAAATCCTATATTTGACCATTCCTTTCCTCACCCACAGTCATTTCATTCTCTTCCTCACCAATAATTGAATTTAGTTGAGCTATTGGGGGTGGATCTAGATAAGAATTAGGTGGTGACGATTCTTCTCTAAAGATAAGGTGTTCCTTATCATCATCATCAAAAAACGTAACCTCCTTCTTCTTACAATAAATCATTGCATCATGGTCTGAAAGCCAATACATACTGAGGATTATATCAAACTCAATCATCTGTATGACGATGGGATCAGCGGATAAAGAACATTTATGTGCTCTAATGGGGACTGATTCACAAAACGTTTTTGCGATGCTACTCCCCTTAGGATTTTTAAATGACAACTCCCTTGTTAAATCAAATTGAAAATACCTAATTTTCTTAGCAAACATGGAAGATATGAAACAATGTGATGATCCAGAATCAAATAATGCATTTGTTGAACTTGAGAAAACCATTAAATTACCTACCACCATGTCTTTCGAAGCTTCTACCTTAGCAGTAGTGATAGCATAAGCTTGGCCTTGTTCCCTTGGCATTTTTTTGAGGTTTGTTCCCCTGATGCTTAGGACATTCATGTGCATAATGTTCCATCTCCCTGCAATTGTAGCACTGAACATCGGCAGCTTCCTTCTTCCCCTTGCAATCACGATCTTGGTGGCCTTTTTCACCACACTTGTATCAGACTCTCATTCCTTTTAAGCAAGTACATGGGTGTTTCTTCCCACATTTACCACAGGATGGATATTCAACCTTTCCCTTCTTCCCCATATTTACATTCCCATATTGATCAGCAGATCTCTTTTTCTCTTGCTTTGATTTAAAGTCATATGACTTAGAGAATTACTTTTCTATCTTGATAGAAAATGAGACAATGACTTCATACAACGAGAAGGATTGTGAGACTAATGATTGATGGAGAAATGGTTTTCACCCATCAAAGAAACGATCAATCTTACCTCTTGGGTTACATATATAATTTCCAGCATACCTTGCTAACCTTGTAAATTTATCCTCATACTTTACGACATTCTCATCCTCCTTTTGTCTTAGAATCAGAAATTGTATTTCCATATCTACTAGATGGTCACGAGGAATGTATTTTTCTAAAAACAGATCATTGAACTCCCTCCATTCCATATTTGATACTTCATCATCTTCCTTCATGTTTTTGAATCAATGACCACCATTGATCAGCATCTCCAGTGAGGCGGTAAACTGCCATGATAACTTCTTCCCTTTCACTACTCCCCAAAGCAAGAAATATTTTCTCTAGGGAATTTATCCATTGCTCATCTACTATGGGATTTTTACTCCCATTAAACATTGGTGGTTGTTTCCTCATGAATGGATCTAACATTGATCCTCCATGCTGTGGATCAGGGTGCTCCATACGGGTAAGGTTATTATTCATAACATGTGTGAGTTGTCCCAGTATGGTGATTAGCTGATCGGAACCAATTGCATCACCAGCTCCACTATAATTATCTTGATCATGAGGTAAATCCCTACATGGAGTGTGTGCATTGATACGGTTTCTATTTCTTCCACTAGGCACCATTTCTAAACAACAGCATAAACTAGATCATTTTATGAATCAAAATGCATAATTTCATACGTATAAAACACTTAATATAAAATGAACTATTTATTTATACAATACATAATCATAAGAATGTTTTTTTTGAGGTAGTATATACTCATAAACACTTCATAATTATTTGTAAATAAAAAGATATTTATCCTAAGCATATCCCCCGGGAGTGTCGTAACCAAGAGTGCAGCAAGGCTTGTTGTCGTACACCAGTTCTCATTCGAGTCTAGCTCAAAGCGGTGATTTTTGGTTTTACCCCTAGGTACATCTGTTCCAGAGATGCCTCAACCTGCTCGTATCCAGACAGGGATGTATTGCTCAAAAAACTCACAAAATCTCTACAATACCAAAATTCTACGAAGTTCTTATATACTAATCCTCAAAGTCCATCTTCAATCTATGTGTTCTAATCAAAGTTTCTCTAAATCTAGCTTCCAAGGTTTGTACTATACTTCCTCTGATACCAACTCTAACACCCCAACCACAGTTACCCAGAGTTAGTGTATTATTACATAACATTTTCATGATCACAAGAAAGATCAAGTCTCGAAAGACCAATTAGTTTAGTAGCCTTGGAAACACTAGATATATTCATAAAGTTTTAAATTACATCATAAAAATGAATATACAACAACATAGTCTCCATATTCCAAACACTTATCCCCTTATACTATCCCTGTAGGTCATTCATAATTTACTTCTTCACATCCTGTGAAAAATAAAACATAGAAAAGGGGTGAGGGGCACCTTTGGAAAAGCTAGAAATATTATTTTATAATAAATTCATATTCGGTTTATAATGGCTCCAAATTGGATTATTTAAAGGTTAACATGGGGATACATTGAAAACCACTCATCCAATATAATTTAGATAGGTTGGGGTTATTATATAAACCTTATCTTTAAGTATTAACACTTAGTTAAATAGTTTCACTTTTACAATGTCTCTATGTATTTTTATATTATATGGTTAATAAACATACTATATACATCCAAGAGACCCCCAAGTGGTCCATTAATGATACACCTATCATGATATAAGTCTCTTGTCCGAACCATAGATTTTTAAGAATTTGATAACAATTGATAATATAATATTTGTTTTAAAAACTCTTTTATGTCAATTTTGACACTATTCAAAAAATGATTTTTGTAAAACTCATAACAGAATGATTACTTCAAAAAAAGCTAATTAAATCAATCATAACATTACATATTAACTTAGAAAATTATTGGTATTTATAAAAAGTCTTATATTAAATTTATTTGGAAATTTATAATATCAATTATTCTAATTTTTCACTATTATGTTAATTACTACATCACCATTGTGTCATAAATAAATTTCATTATTTAATGTCTAAAAATTATAAATAAAATACCATTATGTAGGAAATAATTTTAGATTTCAAATGAATATTTATAGTCTAAAAGACAACATTTATTACCCTATGTAAAAATTGTTTTTCTAAATGATATATGCTTCTGTTATTTTTGTATTCATTTTAACTTAATTAAAATAAAGTGTCCCTATCACTTACAACTGGCTCCATGGGGTCCCGAAATCGACCTAAAGATGCACATGGTCGGACATGTATCCACCAATTAGGTTAGGACACGTTTTAGGGTAATTTAGTATTATTATAGTATTATTTTTTAACCCTTATTTACAGTATTTCCCCTTTAAC
Organism: Viscum album; assembly: GCA_963277665.1. Taxonomy (NCBI): domain Eukaryota; kingdom Viridiplantae; phylum Streptophyta; class Magnoliopsida; order Santalales; family Viscaceae; genus Viscum; species Viscum album. The sequence continues at coordinate 567,336,111 of OY728119.1, forward strand.
CATGGCAAATAAAATATTTACCAAAGTAATTATTCAAAATGTTTAAAAATAAAAGTTACCTATTTACAAAATTTGAAAATCATGATTCCAAATATGGAATCCATTTTTCCGAATTCAAAACACAGAAGTGGAAGAAATTAATTTAAAATTAATTCTCGTTGTTAAAACAAAATGTGTGTTTTTAAGAGATAATAACTATCAAAAGATTGACACTTGTTTATGTCTAGTTTAGTTATAAAATTATGTCCAATTACCAACATTTTATTAAATGGTAAAAATATATTCTAAATATACTTTAAAACCACTCAAATTCATAATTTATCACTATTAATTGTTTTTATTAAAAAAAATGTTTTTAATTAAAATTTAGTAATTTTCAGTATTGATCAAAATATAAATGTTATCCGAATAGTTCCAAAATTTCACCCTATGCTAAATTCGATATTCCGAATCCAAAAATGAAGCCCATTTTGAGAGATAATATTTATAAAATTTTAAAAATTAGGTATTACTTTTCATAATGGCTAGTTTGGTTGTGGTGTTTGTTAGAACTCGATGTTGCGTACGACACATGCTATTGCATTATTCAAAGAGAAGTGTACCGTAGAAGCCTAGGGTGCTACAAAATTTACATCCCAACCGAAACCCAATCAACATTGTTTATTCCTATTTTTCATAGGCCACTGGGAATATTCTTGATCCATTTATGAATTTAATAAAATGATCATAATATATGATTAAATTAATTATGGTTACACCAATTGTAACACCTCATTTGAATAGTTTAATGTTTTAATAACTATTTATTTATCCCAATAGTTTTATTATAGGAAAAATATAAGATAATTATATGAAATGAAAACCATAAAACATATCTCCTTTTTAATCATATAATATTATTAATATTTGTTCAATAACTTTTTTCATAACAATATCATGCAATACGATGTGTCCTTATAGTAGTGATTTGCTACATTTATACCTCTCTTTATGATATAACCAACCTAATCATATGATATGACTTAGTTTAATGAATGATATATCAAATGACATGCCAATGTTCTATCCTAGGTTATAATCCAATGTACATCAAATTTATATAAACTTTAGGGAATAACTTTATCATATGTGACACTCTGTATTTTATAATGCATGGTTTCCCAAGCCTAAAAAACTCATTTTACGCATCATGAGATATTTTTTATCTATATATGACACCCATCCATTTTTAATCTTCACATTTCATTTCATCCTATAAGTCACCAAGATTACAATCAAATAGGGATAAGCTCAATTCATCCATTAAAAGGTAAATTTGTTATTTCACTTTGTGTAATATCTGTAGACAATTTGAAATAATAATAAAGTTGAGATGCCTTTTTGTTTAAAATGGTATATTTGTTTTATTCTTAATATAATTTATGAATAAAAATAAACTACACATAATAATTTATGTAATCATTTATCATTTAAAAATAACACTAAATATGCCTTATTTTTATAGAATTTTTAATGCTTTTTTAATATTATTATAACATTATGTAATTTCTTCCATGTTTCTATGTGTCCAACTAAAAAATATCTCACTAAACCCATTATATGAGAAAACATATATCAAAAAATATATTTTCAATAATATTAATTTAATGATTCATAATCCTCATGTTCAACCTATCGAGAATAATATGTAAGCTACTTTACTTCAAAATATCCTTTGTAACAATGTTAACAAATTAACATGAATGAAATATTTAGGATATTTTATTTGTTAATAATCATATTTGGGATACATCCATAAAAAAATTAGATCATTTAGTAACATTATTTAAATATAACTATTTATATTCAGATAATTATTTTAAAAAATATCCAAAAAAAACTTTTGGATATAAAGTGACTTTTACTTTGAATTATACTAGTATGATCTTTTATTTTGTTTCAATTTTAGCTTCTTCACATTCAAATAAGATTCCACTAAAATTTTTTGTATTATTTCTTCTAAAACATTATTCCAAATTCACAAATATATTCATGTTATGAAATAAAAGTATTTTCTGTATGGTGATATTTATCAAATAAAAATAATAACAACATTTTAAAAGAAAAATTTTGCTTGTATAGAGTATTTTTTAAAAAATGATTTATTAATCATTAAGAATGAAATTATTGGATTATGGGACCTATTTCCCTAATATTTTGAGAAATAATATTGAAAAATTATATTTATCTTAGATAAAACACATTCTATCATTTATTTTCAAGACATGTTATATAATTGGATGAATCTTAAACCATTTGTATAAAAATAAACCATCATATTTTATTCCAAATGACTCATTATTTACAATTAATCACTAGTTTTAATATAACATAGTTCTATGTACCATTAAATTGCATTTTTGGGTTCTTTAGGGAGTTGAGAGGATGTTTAGAGGTGATTATAAGGTGTGATAATGTTTCTTCTTTCCTGTGATCTAAAGCACTAATTTTGATGGATTAAAAAGCCGGTGGAATCCATTTATATACAGTGGGTGTTTTGGGTATGATCATTTTATTACTTTAGTAAATGGGGTGTGAAACACATGTTTTGAGAGAGATCTATCATTTTGGGTGATTTAGGGTCTAAATTGATCATTTTAGAGTCAGGTTTAGCTATTTTGGTGAGCAAGGTGACCGGATAGTTTTTATAGGATTCCAGTGACAAATTTCCAGGGGTGGAATACCCAATTATGTAGCTACATAAGAACTACTCTCTATTAATGGGTTTTATTTATCATTCACATTCATAATTTTGGACAAAACTCTCATTTTGGGATCATCCTTGTCATTGTGTAGGTCAAATCCCTTTTTTAAAATGGGTGTGTAACTAAGATTTTAGGAGGGTATAACTATTTTAATCTAATGGGATATAATTTCCAACATTGTTCTAGGATGAAATGTATATTTTGAAGTTGAAAAATTCCAATTTTTGTAATTAATCAATTTTTATTATAAATAACGGTTGTGCTCTTCCCTTGGATCTAATTGTTTTCTTCACTTAAAAACCAAGTTGACCTTAGCTCCCCCCACCCCCACAAATCATTTTTTTCATATCTATGAGTATCAATAACCTTTTTAGTATAATATGTTTTCCTTTGATTTACACTAACCTTTCTTCCTTCCTTATTTTATCTATTATCCTTCTTGTTTTTTTCCTTATCAATATATATAAAAGGGGGGTTCCATCATTTTTATTGATTTTTTAGTCATTACTATATGTGGTTTTGATATGGTATGTACTTTTATAGAATATCAATATTTTGGTTGAATTTAATCACCAGTTATTCTTTATTACTGAGCTATATTGTATAAAATATTTACTAAGGGAGATTATTGAATACTTTTAACCAATTATAATTTATGAAGGTGAAATTTTCATGCATTTTCATGTAATTAACTGATTCTTAGGATCAATCTAATGAATATAATGAACCGGTTAAATGGAATTTTAGGGAATATGTTATTTGTATGATCTTTATATAATTTTCATAGTATAAACTTGATATATTATTTTGACAAAATGATGCTTGAAATTGTTAAACCTTTGTTTGTTTTTTATGCTTCATCACGATCATAATCAGTTAATCAACTTAAATATGGTAATGAAATTGAAGATGTAAATTTTTATAATTAATTATTGTTTGTTTAAATGTGTTGTTGAAATAATATGGTTTATTTACTAATAGATTTTGATTTATATTTCTTGTTGTTGTATCTAGTGGTTTTTGTTATTTTATTTATGTAGCTTACAATATTGGTGTTGGAATTAGAGTGGTATTATGTTATTATTTTTTTGGTGGTTTGGCATGATTGTTTTGGGAAGGTAAATTTGATAGTGTAGTTGTTATGGTTTCATTTTATTGTGGTTTTTAGATGTGATAGAGTGGTTTATATGTTTTGGTGTAATTATTTTTAAATTATTTTATCACAGTGGCCCTAAAATATGGATTAAAAGTTGAATTAAAATAAATAAGGGGAAATTAATTTATAGAGTAATGTGTTGATGGATTAATGTTATGTTATAATTAATAAATGATGTAATGGGTATATGAAATATGTTATAAAAGTTTGGTAAAATTGAAATATAAGTGCTACATGAAATGTTAATTGTTGGATAAAAATGTGACATAATAAATTTAATATAGTTGTTGATGGTAAATATAGAAATTTTTAATTATGTGATGTAATGGAAATTATATGTTGTTGTATGAATTTTTTTAGTGATAGTGGGGAGGTTATTATTGTGGTTAGTTATAGAAGTTGTTATTAGAGTGAGGTGTTTAGAATGTAGTCAATATTGTCAGTAAAAGTAATAAATACAAACATGTTTTAGGTTTTAACTTTAGTAAGGGATTTTGTGGTCTATTATATATATTATAATTTCTTTTTTTCTTTATACACAACACCACCTGGTTTATGTAACCTTACCGAAGTCCAAATGGTATTGTGTTTTGGATGGTTTTTCTAACATCTAGGTTGAAGAAGTAACATATGGTAGACTACTCATCTATTACTACTATGTATTCCACATATAGTTTTGGTTATGATTTTTTAATGTTATGATGCATGTACTATAATGGACTGGGTATATATTATGTAAACATGGATTATTATATGGCTTCATGGTGGGGGGATGTGCATGGACGTAGGAAAAAATGTGGTGATGTCTTTCATGTTCATGTTACCAAGTTATGGTGAGGATTTTATGTAATAATAATCTAAATTTATATACACATTTTGATACATTTATTTAAATTTTATTAATTTATAATTCTATAATTCTCTAGGTTTTTTTATTTTCCCTTGTATTAAGCATTTTTTACTCAAAGAAAAAATGATTAAAATAAGGATTTTTTTTTGACAAACTGTAAATGGAGTTCATGGCTTGTATACCTCAATTTACAACATATCTACAGACAAATGGCTAGGCCATGAGATATTACATGATAAATATCATTTAAGTAACATTTAAATACATTACACATCATGATATTTTCAATTTACAATTCTCATTGAAGTTACACAAGAGAAAAAAGGTACAAGGCGTGCATCACACACATGATGTGTGGAATGAAAACTATATGAAAAGGTTGAATATCCCATCAATTCAATGATATAACCCAAAGTTCTAATGAGATTTGAGCTTTCAAAAGGGGATTTTTGATATAGAGTATGGGTGTGTAATGATTTCATGTCTTCTAAAAGTAAATACATTATGGTATATAAATACAATACATGATGGTAATTATTTACATGTTATGTATCTTTTGTGCCTATAAATATTTTGGTGATGCCCACCGCACACCAGAGTTGGGGACCTATATTTTTCACTCTTTATATCCAATTTTTATTCAATATTTTAATTTTTAATTGAGTTGTAATTCAATTATCTTACTATTTTATCAAATAATATTACTTTGTTCAATTTTTTCATATGTTCTCCAATCATTTCAATTTTGTTTCCATTGTGATGATTGTTTCAACACCGATTGTCTTCTGACATTAATGTTTGCATTGTTCTTCATTGTTTCCTAATTCAATGTTGGTTTTTTATTAATTCAATCTTATTTTAATTTGGGTTTTCTTATTTCACAATAATTTCATGATTGTGAAATGAATTTTTACTACGCCTTTGCTTTTTATCAACATTGTTATGAAAGAATAATCATATTAGTGTTAGGGTTAAAGAGTATGGGGTTTTGAGCCTAATGAATCTATAAAATGAACCTTGTTAAACTTAGGGATAGAAATAATGTTATGAAAATTTGATTACCATACACTATTACACGTCCTGGACCATGGGGGATGCAATTGAATGAACCTACCTAATTAGAGTTGAGCAGGCTGTGACCATTATCTTCTGATCATTTCTACCATAGAAGTTAAGCATAATATATCAAGGTTCTTCGATATCCCTATAACATGGGATAGTTACAAAATAGGTAGATCCAATTGGATTGACCATAACTAATTGGTTACCCTTGAACAACTTATCATCCTTATCCATAGTATAATCATAAGATATATTTAGGATTATACTTTTACTAAAGCCCTAAAAATGACCATGAACCCTTATTTGTTATATTAACTACCTAAAAATACCTAATTATAGTGCAACCAAATCCATAGGGTTCCTTGAGGAATCCTTCTATAGGGTCATAATTTTTATGTTTATTGTTTGTCAATTATCCCTATGGGTTCGACCCCACACTACCACATTATTATGTCCTTATAGTCGATTGTAGTTTCAAAGAAATAAATATTTAATCTAATCATACATGGTTAAAAAATGATGACTTATATGAGCATAAAATGTTGGCACCGTTGTTGGGGACAACTATTTTGTATCAGCCTTAGCCTTCATATCAAACATGATAGACATCACCTTTCCCCCACCCATTTTATTTAACATTTTTATCCTTATGAGTCACATGCGTCATATATATTATTCTAATCTAGTATATGTTTCAGGGGCCTTTGACTCATTCATGCTTCCTTGAATCTCAATAAATGCTTCAATTCTATCTTGAGATTGATCGAACATTAGTTTCACATCATTGCTTCACAGTGGTTAATCAGAGCAATCTGACACAACCTAACAAAAAAAATTTCTATTATTCACAAATATTAATATGGGATACCATTCCTTCCTATGAGAGAACAATATTATGGATTATGGCTTCAAATACATAAATTTTGTTCCACCTAACATTTTACGTGTAATGGCCCAGAACCTCCTAGTCCATTACTTGGAAAATTTCTGGTGTTCGAGATGCCCTGGACCCCATCAAGAATTCTATACCCAAGGGCGGTGTGTTGGTGGTAGTATTTCCTAATGGTGTCACCAATCAGTGACACCGATCAGTGTGTCACCAACCGCTTCCAAAGGAGCTTTCCGATTGTTACTTTAGCAGTTTTTCCCACAACACCACTTTTAAGTATTTTAACCTTTTTAAAGTGAATTGAGTCTATTTTTAGAACCATAAACAATGTTTTAAATCCCGTATGAGTGGGGAGACCCTCAAAGGACTTGTTTTCCTCCCTTTAAATGAAATCCTTTAACGCATAGATATTATGGCCACCCCTTTGATGAGAATTATTAAATAAAAATTAATTCCATCATGTGTAACTATCCAACCATGTGGTGAAATCATGATCCGACTTCAAATCCATTCAAAATTCATATCTCATAAGTCCAGTATCTCACCTTTTTATCGCAAGGTAATTACTTCTTTCTTCTTCCTGGATGCTCAATTTCCCTTCCTTGGTGCATTTAGAGTCCCGCCTTCCTGAGGCTAGTGGTGTGCCTGTGCTAGAGCCTTTCATTCTCACTCTTCAAGTCCCCGAAGTTCTTCCCCTACAAGTCATGAAACCCAGTTATTAGAACGGGGAGAAAAACTTTGATCGCTAATAATCTTGGAGGGGTTCTTCCATTGTCTCTCTTTACAGTGTCTCATGGAGGGTGGGCATGATTTTTTTCCTACGAAGATGGATGAAACAAAACCTTAAAGAAGATAATGAAATGCTTTCAATGGATGAAAGGGGTTGATGTTGGCTTTGCTATACTATTATATCATTACTTATATGTTGTAAATTTTATGGGCTTACGTCAATTTAAAATTGTGACCATTGGTGGTCCTTTCTTATGAGCTAATGAACCTATCCTTTTCTGGATAATTCTATGATTGAATGAATGTAACACGGGAACTCTTTAATCTTGTAAAATTGGTTGATTAAATGGATTCCCAATGAGAAATATTCCTTGTATGGTCACCCTAGTTAACCCAATGGAAATACAAGACTAAATGAATGGTGTGTTTAAAATATGAAAACTCCCGTTATTTGTTCTAGAAATGTGTATGGTTGTTCTACTTGATTCTTTGGAGGTGACACAGATAGGGATGGGATTCCCTATTGTGCATCAGTTAGTTTATAGATTTTGGGGTTGTGTGAGGCCATATGTTGGGTCTTGGATTGGTTCCAGTACTTTGAGGGATCTCATGGATCCCTTTTGTTGTTGTGAGTTTACAAGAGAACCAGGTGTGAATGCTTAAATTACTACTTGGATGTTTTTCCATCCTTGTCTTTTGGTTTGGCCTGTTATTTTCCCCATAGTGAATAACTATTTAAATGGAACCACTAGAATTTGATAATAAGAATAGGCTCAAAAAGGGGGATTTTTTTTCTTGGATTTTGTTGTGACTTCGTTGATGTCGTTGTTCTTTTTATGAATGAAAAATAAAGAGGGTGTTTGTTTGCAGTCTGGTTTTGGAACCCCTAAGTTGGCATGAGTTCTTGGTTACCTATATGTATAATATAGTTCTTATGTTTCTTATTCGCGCCCCACCCAAGTTGAAAAATTCGTGCTGAACACCCCCCATTTCATGGGGAGGTTTTTTTTCAAACACTCCTATGAGTGGATTGTTATTATCTCCCATTCTTCTCCGTTTCCCGAGTATCCCAAGACTCTTTGGGCAGGCTGGGATATCCTGACGTTCATTTTTAGCCCAAGATTATTCGGGCATGGTACGTTGTGGTGGTTGGCCCACGTGTGTGTGAGAAGGTTGTTTCCCAAGTGTCTTCGAGATGAGGCACAGGTGTCTTCAGTGTGGCGGTACTTGTTCTGGACCAGGTGTCTACAGGCATGGTAACATGTGGTTGTTGTGGACCATGTGTTTTTGGGAGGGATGTGTGGTCGTGGTGGCACAGGTGTGTGCGGATGGGGTATGGAGTGGGACTATAGTGAGAATGGTGGGGGAGGTATCACACATATGACGTCTTTAATAACCATTGGAAAAGTGGTGTGGGGTACCCAAATATTGATGTTCTATTAATAATAATTTACTTTTCTTTTGTTATTTGGGTAGTGTGCCTTGGAGAGGTTGGGTGGATAGTTTCCTTTCTAGGTGCATTAGTTATCTCATTTTTCTCATAGGGAATTAGAATTCCACCCCACTTGTGAATGAGAGCTTTTGGTTTTTCTTACTGAGTATACCTTTATGCTCACCCTATGTATATAAAACACCTTTTAGGTTTCCATGAGGAATTCAAGGATCGTGTCGAACTCTATTAGCATAAACTTCAGGACCACTGACATCGTTGGTATTCTTTTCTTTTGGTAGTTCCATTTTTATTTTATTTTTGTATTTTTTTGTAGCACATATTATTTGAACATGCATATAAGAAATGGTTTTGGATTTACTTTTACTTCCACTTTTGTTGTTTTGGGGATTAACTATCTTATCTATTGATACTACTAAATAAAAAGGGTAATGCATTCAATTTTATGTGTGATTCTATACCCTTGTTTTTATTCTCTACTAAGGGGCCTATTAAAGGCAGGTCTTAGGGGTTATTATCTCTTCTTCAACTTGAGTAAATAAGGGTTTGGAAATATGTTGTCCCTTCCCTCATCTTGGTGAAGGCGGGTCGTGAAAAAATGGTATCAGATGTGATAGTTGACATATAGGATAGAGCTTTGGGTTAGGAACAGTGAGAATTTCATGGTATGGTATGAAAATAGTGTTAGGAAATATTGTAACATGAAATAGGCTAGGGAATACGGGCTAGGACACGGGATTTTAGGACCCCCCATGATCAGATGCAAGGTCTCGGGACCTACTGAACAACCAAGTTAGGATACACAAAATGAAGGGTAGAGATCTTAGGAAAGGTACATGCATCATAATGACTTGTGTTCTTGTTTTTCTGGGTGTTCTGGGAATTTAAATAAATAAATAAAAAGTTTAAGAAAAATTTAAAATAAATCATCTACTCTACTAGGGAATAGGATTTCCTTGTTTTCCTTCTAGTTATGGCACTTGGACGGTAACCATGGGTAGTGTGGGAGATCGAGGCCCAGAAGGCTGATCTACCTGATTAGATGAGGACTTATCGAGAGGAGGAGGATATCCAGTGGTAGAGGATGCCTTGTGCCTTTTAGTGGAAGACCCTCAGAAACTACGAGGGTAGCGTCTAATTCATGGAGACAGAGTGCTAGCTCGAGGAGATGGTGATAGCTTTCTACTTGATCTGGGCTCTGATAGAGTACTGGGTTCCTTTGGCTATAATCCAGATGTGAGGAGTGGCACGTCAATGGTGGACTCTATTTTATGGGGAGAAGAGGGAGGATGATGTTTTGTGGAATGACATCGAGAGGGAATTCCAGGAGTAATTACTCTCGTCCATGATGAAGGCAGAAAAGAGGCAGGAGCTACTCTCCCTTTAGCAGGGGATCATATCAGTGAGGGAGTTTGGGATCATGTTAATGGACCTCCTTCATTTTTCTCCAGACCTTTTTTCAGATGAGGATACTCGGGTGAGACATTTTAAGGAGGTACTATGACCATCTCTTTAATATTTTGTTACTCTCTTCACACTACCGACATACATGGAGTTCCAAAAGAAGGCTAAAGTGGTGGAGAGGATGCCCACTCTGGGAGGTGTGCTGCGAGAGGGGAGCCAGTTGGACTCATCAAAGGGGAAGGTCTTCAACAACAAGATTCCAACATCAGGGCCTTATAGGTTTTGCACAGTGGGGTGTAGACCCCATTAGTTCTAGTTTCAATATCCCGCTCCTCACCCTTTACTTGTGAGCGCAAGACCTAGGTGATTCATCTATGGCAGTCATATGCACCTTCAAGATCAGTTCCCAGACTAAGTGCAGTACAGTGGGGGGGGGGGAAATTTCTGTGCCCACATCTGTAGTAGCAGTTTCTAAACAGGCCCTTTCAGTAGCAGCAGTAGGGACAATGAGCTCCCACTCCTTCGAGAGTAGACGTGGTAGGTGAAGGCCAACCCCAGGGTTCTCTTCAAGGACACTGAACAGGGCTTGGTTGGGGATGCGGCTGACAAACGTAGGGAAAAAGAGTTGGGCTTGGGCAGTTTCACGCCATAGAGGTAGTAGTTCTAGCAGGGCTGAAAGTCATTCAAGGTATGATCATCTTGTTTAGCTCTCTTTTCTACACGTTGTTTGATTCAGAAGTTTTTCACTCCATATTTTCACCCAGTCTTTCACATTCCTTGGACCTAGACATAGAGAGACTCTCCATTCCCCTGGTGCTGAGTAAGCCATTTGCAGGTCATGCCCGTCTGTTTGATGTTTTTCAAGGATGTAGACTTATTTTGGGGCCAAATCTGTCAAGTGTGGATCTCCTTCTACTATAAATGCAGCCATACACTGTCATCCTAGGCATTGACTGGAATTTTTCTATGCATTTTGTCATCTACTACATCAAGAGAAGAGTCATTTTATCCAATAAGGATGGCCAGTGCATGGATTTTGTTGGCGAACAGAGTTTTCAGGTTGGGAGATGGCGTGTGGAGCCTCTTTTTTTATGTTGGCTGATATTTCAGTAGAATAAGTGGGTGATGAGATCAAGGATTTTCTGGGATCTGTCAGAGAGTTCCTAGAAGCATTTCTTGAGGAGGTTGTGAATCTACCCCCTCGACGTGATGTTGAGTATGGGATAGACTTACAGCCATGGGCCCATCCAATTTTGATGGATCCTTATTAGATGTGGCCTTCTAAGTATCAGGAGTTGCATATTCCGATTGAAAACCTGATGAATATGGGTTTTTCCCAGCATAGTGTGTCGCCATGGGGTGCTTTGTTCTTGTTCGTGAAAACTGAATATGGTGGTCTTAGGCTATGTATAGACTACCGGAGAATGAATCATGTAATGTTCATGAACCGTTACCCTCTCCTGAGGATAGAGGATCTCCTTGACCTGTTTATGGGAGAAATTTGGTTCTCTAATATTGATCTGTGGTAAGGGTATCACCAATTATGTTTGAAGGACAGTGATATCCCGAAGACTAATTTTTGGTGCAGGTATGGGCAATCTGAGTTCGTAGTCATGTCGTTCGGTGTTACGAATGCACCTTTTGTGTTCATGGGTCACATAAACTCTATTTTCTATGAGTTTCTGGACTGTTTGGTCATTGTGTTCATTTATGACATTTTGATCTACACAGGATTAGTGGATGAACATAATAAGCACCTCAGGATGGTCTTGGAGATCGTTCGATAGCACCAGCTCTATGGGAAGATGTCCAAGTGAAAGTTAATCACATGAGACGTGAATTTACATGGACATGTGGTGTCTCAATAAGGCATAGTGTTTGATCCATCAAAGGTTGAAGTGGTTTTTTCCTGGGAAGCACCCAAGAATGTGTTGGGGGGTTCATAGTTTTCTAGGTCTAGTAGACTGTTGTCGGAGGTTCATACCTAACTTATCTTGAGTTATATCTCCTTTGATTTGTTTGACCAAAAACTACCAGTCCTTCTTGTGGAGTGGCCAGTGATAATCAACATTCATCTATCTGATGGAAAGGTTGGTCAGTGCTCAAGTTTTAAGGCTTCCAGAGGAAGGGGTGTTGTATGAGGTGTTTTGTGATGCTTCTGTACATGGCCTAAGGTGTGTTATGATGCAGAAACAAAGAGTGATCTCTTATGGGTATAGGAATTTACATCTTCATGAGAATAACAATTTCACCCATGACCTAGAGCTTGCATCAGTAGTACTCACATTGATGTTGTGGCATCATTACATCATCGGGGAGAAATTTTTGGTCTTCACAGATCACAAGAGTTTGAGGCATATATTTATCCTGTGGGACCTAAACGTACGACAATGAAGGTGGGTAGAGTATCTTCAGGACTACAACATTGAGATCTCTTAAACTGAAGGTAAGGGTAATTTTGGGGATGATGCCTTGAGCAGGAAGTAACAACGGGAAGATGTTCATGAATCTGTGGTTACTTGGAAGGAAATGGAGGAGTTGGCTTCCCTACACCTACATGAAAGTGTGGATTGTGGTAGAGGTTTTTTGTTTTAGATGACAGTGCATTCCTCTCTATTTTGGCTAGTGTAGGAGTCTCACTGGGGAGACATAGAGAGTGAAGTGATGCGCAATCGGGATAACCAAGGCAATGCTCAGGAAGGGTGATCAGAGGATGGTCAGAATGAAATTCTTTTCTGAGGGAAGTTTGTTTGTCTAAGAGATTATGCATGATGGAGTTCTATATAACTTTGATAACGCATTTGTAACAGTACACTGAAGAATTTACAATATTTACCGTGGCCCAAGAGAACAGTTTTGGTGGCCCTATTTGAAACTGGAAACGACAGAGTTTGTGGAAATGTGCCTGGTTTGTATAGAAGGTAAAGGCTTAACACCAAGTTCAAGGAGGTTTTCTGTAGCCTTTAGAGGTCCATGAGTTGAAGTGGCAAGACATCTCAATGGATTTCATCATAGGACTGCCCAAGGTTTATGAAGGCTACGATGTTATCTAAGAAGTGGTAGAGTGAATGACGAAATCAGCTCACTAACTAGATATAAAGGAGTTGAGTGCAGTGGATTCCTTAGCACAGAGATACGTGGATGAGGTGGTGCAATTTCATGGAGTTATAAGGTCCATAGTCTTTGATATGGATTCACGGTTTACCTCACGAGTTTGTACAAGATTACCACATGATTTTGGCACCCAGCTATGCCTTTGCACTACATTCCACCCCCAGACAGATGGGAAGATAGAGCGAACCATCCAAAAACTGAAAGATATACTACGAGCTTGTGTTTTGGACATCAAAGGTCATGGGAATGACATTTCCCATAGTTGAGTTTGCCTATAATAATATCTACCACTATACTATTGGCATGGAACCATTTGAAGCCTCGTATGGGAGGTCATGTCCTTCACCTGTGTGTTGGACCGAGGTTGGGGAGGTAGGTGTTCTTGGCCCAGAGGTAGCGCAGAGCACAATAGAGAAGTTTTAGCTTCTTCCTGAGTGGATGAAGGCATCCTAGGACCAGTAGAAATCATATGTCGATTGTAGGATGAGGCCCTTGGAATTCGTGGTTGGAGACCACATGTTCTTGAAGGTTTTTCCTTGACATGGACAGTGATGGATCATTAAGGGTAGATAGCTCTCTCATAGGTTCATTGGGTCTTTAGAAGTGTTTGGGTGAGTTGGTGAGGTGTAATATCAGCTAGAGTTTCCACCTCAGTTGGAAAGGATCCATGACGTCTTCCACATCTCCTATCTTCATAGATATCTACACGATGATTCCCATGTCATTGAATAGGGAGAGTTGGATATAAGGGATGACTCTACATTTGTGGAGAAACCAGTGAGGATCGTGGATCATGAGGAAAATTTGATCCGTGGATGAACTATCCCCTTGGTTGATGTGTTATGGAGGCATGGTGGGCTCAAGTTGGGTACTTTGGAATGGGAGGCACAAATATGCGCCCAGTACCCAGAGTTGTTTTGTGTTTTTTTATTTTATTTCTTACTTGTCCGTCATGTAGTGGTTGACCTTGTTAACTATGAAATGTGTCGTTTCCTTGTTCCCTGAGTGTGTGTGAAGAATCTTGATTGTGGAAAAGGGAGGACCTGATCCCTAATCAAGATGCATTAAAGTTGATGTGATTAAACACATTCATTCGAGTCAGTGATTCCAAAAGGTGATATTATCTTGACATGTGTGAAGGGACTCTCTAATCCATATGTCTGGATATTGGGAACTTTATATGTCTTTGGGATCTCTTGTGGGAGAGGTCTTTCAAGAGGTCTAGAGTGCTTCAGTCATGACAGTTATATTTCTAGGTGGTTGTTTTGACCCCTCCCTATACATCATGTTTAGCTTTGATTCATGGGGTTGAGAATAGTTTGAGAGGTATCTAATGTAATGGACCAGACCCTCTTTCTCCATTACATGGCCAATTTCTAGTGTTTGGGCTGCCCTGGACCCCATCAAGAAGTCCGGATACAAAGGGTGTTGTGTCGGTAGTAGTATTTCCCAGTGGTGTCAGCCATCGGTGGCACCGATTTGTGTGACACCCATCCTTGTCTCACCAATCGGTGTTTCACCAATCCGTTCCATTGGGGCTTGTTGGTGTAACACCCCAAGCTTCCTCGGTATATTTCCTTTCGAATAATGCAATGACGTGCATTGTACGCAACTTCGAGATTTTAACACACCATAACCAATCAAACTAGCCGTCATGAATAGTAATACCTACTTTTTTAAATTTTATAAATTCTATCTCTCAAAATGGACTTCATTTTTGGATTCGGAATATTGAAATTAGCTTAGGGTGAAATTTTGGTACATTTCAGATAACTTTCATATTTTGATGAATAGTGAAAATTACTAAATTTTAATTAAAAACAACTTTTTTAATCAAAATAATTAATAGTGATAAATTATGAATTTGAGTGGATTTTAAAGTATATTTAGAATATATTTTTACCATGTAATACAATGTTGGTCATTGAACAAAATTTCACATTTAAACCAGTCATAAACAAGTGACAATCTTTTGATAGTTATTATCTCTAAAAAACACGCTTTTTGTTTTAACAACGGGAATTAATTTTAAATTAATTTCTGCCACTTCTGTGTTTTGAATTTGGAAAAATCGATTCCATATTTGGAATCAGGATGTTAAAATTGTGTAAATAGGTAACTTTTAATTTTAAACATTTTGGATAATTACTCCGGTAAATATTTTATTTACCATGGTTAAAGGGTAAATCCAGTAAACAAGGGTTAAACAAATAATATTATAATAATACTAAATTACCCTAAAACGTGTCTTAACCCTATTGGTTGATACATGGTCGACCATGGGAATCTTTGGGTCAATTTAGGGACCCCATGGATCCACTTGTAAGTGATAATGACACTTTATTTTAATTAAGTTAAAATAAATACAAAAATGAAACAAGCATATATCTTTTAACAAAACAATTGTTACAGAGGGTTATATATGTTGGATTTCAGATTATAAATATTCATTAGAAAGATAAAATGATTTACTACATAATTATATTTTATTTATAATTTTTATACATTAAATAATTTATTTTATTTATGACACAATGATGATGCAGTAATTACTAAAATAGTGAAACATTAAATTAATTGATATTATAAATACCCAAATAAATATAATATGAAACTTTTAATGAATTAAACTAATTTTATAGGATAATATGATATATTAGGATTGAGTTAATTTACCTTTTAGAAGTAATCTATCTGTTATTAGTTTCAAAACAAATCAACTATTGAATAGTGTCAAAATTGACATAAAAGAGTTCTTAAAACAAATATTATATTATTAATTGATATTAAATTCCTAAAAATATAAGGTTTGTCCAAGAGACTTATATAATGATAGTTAAATCATTAATGGACCACTTGGGAGTCGCTTGGATGTATATAGTAAGTTTATTAACCATATTATATAAAAATACAAAGAGACATTGTAAATGTGAAACTAATTAACTTAGAGTTAATACTTAAAGATAAGGTTAATATAAGTAACAAAACCTGTCTAAATTATATTGGTTGAGTTTTTGTCGACCTATACCCACCTTAACATTTAAATAATCAACTTTGGAGCCATTATAAACCGAATATGAATTTATTATAAATTAATATTTCTAGGTTTTCCAAAGGTGCCCCTCACCCCTCTTATAAAAGGGCACTCCTCCTTATCATTTCTTCACACCTTCAAAGCCTCTTGGTTCGTCCAAACTCTGCCCAAATAATCTCCCAACTTCCCTCACTACAACCTAGAGGCATTAGTTTGATCAGAAAGCCATCCTATGGAGCCCTTTTGATCACATCAAAAGGAAGAACCCGAAGAAGAGGTAATGTTTTCACCACCCCTTTTCAAGTTCCTTTCTTCTTCCACTTCTTCTTCCTTTGTTGTTACCATTCTAAAATAATAACTCCAATATCATATATATACTGTTATGTTATTATAAATATGGTACAACCATATTCAGTATTCTATCCACCCTTTGAATAACATGTCACCATACGTGCGTACGTACGGCTTACCGTCTCCACGTCGTGGTGTAATTGTTATTCAATATAATATTATTTGGATGGGTATAATAATGATGTGTAAATCATGTAAATAATAAATATAACATGTTAATTATTCAGTATATATGATATACCATCCATTTATATATTATTTTAATATCAAAAGAATGATATTGTCGCTCGTGCGTACGTACGGACTACCGTCTCCACGAACGCGATGAGATTCATTCTCCATCGTATCCATTCAAGTATAATTATCATTTGATGATTTAAAAATCGTATCTAAGGACTTGATATCATTCTGGATATGAATAATATACATCCCATTAATAACGAATATGGCTCACATAACAAAGAATATAAAGTAAAATGAACCCGTTAACACCCGAAATGACGATAATTCTAAGATATTATTAAAAATCAATGTTAAAAGATCATATATGATATAATATTAAAGTAAATGATTCTTTTATAATTAAATAACAATTATTTCACCATTATACAGGAGGTAAACCTACCATCGACCAAGGAAAAAGTACAAAGTAAGGGATTTTCTTATCTCACTTTCAATTCTGTGAGATTTCCATTGTTCGCCAATACATTATTGAAAGTGGTGTATTGTGTACTGCCATTTGATATATATTATCATGAACATCTTTATATTCATGTTATTCTATAAATCATTTTGTGGTTATTAAATTTTGTCCATACGACTCAGTTGATTAACGTGGTAAGGGGTTTTCTTATCTCACTTTTAATTCCGTGAGAATTCCATTGATCACCACTTAATTATTGCATGTGGTGTATGTGTACTTACCATGATCGTATTCATTGTGTAATATACTTTAATTTATGGGTATTTACATTATCAGGGTATGATACTTCTTTCATGGGTGTATGTTTCGTAAGTTACCTAATCGATAAGGGAATTTGAAATTTCAATTTCCACTCATTTGGCATTACACATATTTCATTGATTATGTTACTCCAAGATTATGTGTGGAATCTCTATTCATTTGATTATGTCATAATTTCCACTCCCCTTCCTGTGGATATACTTTTGATACACATAATCACTCCATTGATAATTCTCAAGTCATTGATATGAATTCGATAAGAGTAATTCACCATTTGTTGAGTTAAACATCCAATTCGTTGGTGTTGTTTTTACAAGAATATGTGTGAATATCCTTTGATTGGTTTACACTGAATATCCAATCATATTCAGTGTATTTATATTTGTCACACATAATTATGTCGTTGATTTATCCTTAACCTAAGGATACGGCCTTTATGAGAGATTTCATCTCAATTTACATTCCATTGAGACTTCATTGTTGATATACACCAAATCACTTTTATGTGGTGTATATAATGTACTTTGACATAGTATATCATGAATCCCTTTATTCTCATGATATTACAATGTTTTGATTACCTCAATTATTTGTATTCAAGTGTCTCTTTTGGTTAGAATCTCTAACTAAAATACCATTTTTAAATGTTTTAAAGACTTATTCTTCTAAATCTTGCTCATTAATGTCCATGTTTTAAAAATGGTTTTAAGGATTTATTTATATGGACATTAATGTTTTAGAAATTAAAACTCCTTTTAAAAAGTTTCAAAGTGGTATGGGACACTTTGATTCAAAAATCTACTTTAAAATGGCTTCTTGACAAATAGTGTGACTTTTAAATGTTTTCAAGAAAAGGGGGATATTTCTCTCAAATAGTTTTGATGATTATTTTCATTTATGTCAACATCCTTCATTATTCTTGATTGAGGTTAATGTGATACAATACAATCTTCCATATTGTATCGAATGAGTTATGTTTGACTGTGGATGTGCTGTTTTTATACCATTCATGGTTTGTGGTAAAAGTATTGACATTTTGTATGCTAGTTTTAATACGAATGTTTATGTTATGATTAAACATGTTCATATGAGGAATGCATTGGACTTAATAAGTGACGGGTGGATCCCGCTATAGCTCTTCGATGCATCAGTAGGTCTCATGAGACAAACTAGTGTCTTGGCACAAGGCCTTGACAAAATCTTATTTGTAGTCTTGGCACGAGGCCTTGGCTATGTGGTTATGATAGTCTGGCATTATGCATTCCAACATTATGAAAGTGGTTATTGATATTGCATGTGATCATTCGACTAGTAGAATATCCATGTGAGTAATTAAATGGAATTATTTCATTTTACCTTTTCCATTTTATGCTGATGTTCAAGTTTAAAAGGCTTTTGTTTTAGTTATAAATTGCCTTAAGTGTTTATGCTTATTTATGAAAGCTTCTGCTATAATGTTATCCTTACTGAGCATCTGAGCTCACCCCTTTCAATGTTTTATTTTTCCCAGGATTATGAAGAAGTAATTTATGAATGACCTGCAGAGATAATATGAGGGGATATGAAGACAAGATGTTTATTTTTATGATGTAATGTAAAAATTTATGGATGTATCTAGTTATTCCAAGGCTACTAAACTAATCGGTCTTTCGAGACTTGATCTTTCTCGTGATCATGCCAATGTTATGTAATAAGGCACTGACTCTAGGTAACTATGGTCGGGGCGTTACAGTTGGGCTTTACATCGCCTATTTTTCTGTAATGCCACATTTAAGTTTTTATCCTTTTTAAAAGTGTTTCAAGTCCTTTTTAACACCATAAACAATTTTTTAAACCTCCTAGGAGTGGGGAAACCCTCAATGGACTCGTTTTCTTCTCTTTAAATGAAATCCTTTAATTCAAAACTCTTATGGAAACCCGTCCGATGAGAATTATTAAATAACAATTATTTCCATCATGTGTAACCATCCAACCATGTGGTGAAACCATGATCCGCCTTAAAATCTATTCAAAATTTATATCACATAAATCCAGGATATTTCCTTTTTCTCATACGGGAATTCCTTCTTTCTTCTTCGTGGATGTTCACTTTGCCTTACATGGTTCATTTAAAGTCCCCCCTTCTGGAGGCAAGTGGTGCGCCTATGCTGGAGCCTTTCCTTCTCACTCTTAGAGTCCTCTATGTTCCTCCCCTACAAGTCATGAATCCTAGTTATTGGTGTGAGGATAAAAAATTCAATCTTTGATCATCTAGGTAGGTTTCTTCATTCTTCTCTCTTTACTTTGTATCATGCGGGGTGGGCACGATGATGTTCATATAAGTATGGATGAAACCAAACCTTAATGAAGATAAAAATGGGTTTTATGTAATGAAGGGGTTTATTTTAGGGTGTTTTTGTAATCTTTTATCTTTTCTTATATGTTCTAAATTTATGGCCTTATGTCCACTGAAAATCGTGGTCGTTGGTGGTTCTTTCTTGAGACCTAATGTACCACTATTTTTCTTGAAAATTCTATTATTGAATGGTTGTAACACGTGAACTGGTTAATCACGTTAACTCGGTTGATTAAATGGATGCGCAATAAATAAAAATCCATGTATGGTCACCCAGATTAACCAAACAGAGAGGTGATACTAAAGGAATGGTGTGTTTAAAATATAAAAACTCCATTTCATTGTTTTTGCAATGCGTATGGTTGTTCTTCTTGATTCTTGTGAGCTGACATGGATGGGAATGGGATCCCCTGATGTTCATTTGTTATTTTGGGGATTTTGGGGTCATGTGAGGTTGTATGTTGGGGCTTGGTTTGGTTCCATACTTTGAGGGATCTCACAGATCCCTTTTGTTGTTGTGACATTATAAGAGAATCTGGTGTAAATTCCTAAATTGCTACTCAGCTATTTATTCTTCCTTTTCAAGGGGCTATTCATGTTAGTTTCATAGTAGGGACGAATTATTTATATGGAACCACTGTAATGTGATATCTAGAATGAGATCAAAAAGGATATTTGTTTTCCTGGAATGAGTTGTGACTTGGTTGTGGTCGTTGTGATTTTTATGAATGAATAGTAAAAATGATGTTTTTTTGTGGTCTAGTTTTGGAACCCCTTGGTTGGGATGACTGCTTGTTTACTTGTATTTATTATTTTTTTCTTATGTTCCTTATTCGTGCACTACCCAAGTTGATTAATTCATGTCGAACACCCCATTTCATGGGGGAGGGTGTTTTTGCAACAATCCTATGAGTGGCTGGTTATTAGATCCTTCTTTTCTCCCTTTCCTGAGTATCTCAAGACTCTTCAGGTAGGCTGTTATGGCCTGAGGTCCATTTTTAGCCCAATATTATTCAGCCAGGGTACGTTGTGTTGGTTAGCCTAGGTTTGTACGGGCAAGTTGTTTCCCAAGTGTCTTCGTGATGAGGACCAGGTGTCTTCGGGTGTGGCGGTAATTGTTCTGGCCCAGGTGTCTATAGGTGGGGTTATGTGTGGTTGTTTTGGTCCATGTGTTTGTGGTGGGATGTGGGGTCATAGTGTCCCAGGTGTGTGTGGGTGGGGTATAGCAGTTGGACTACTGTGAGAATGGTGGGGGAGGTCTGACGTGTAGGATGTCTTTAATAACAAAAGGGAATGTGGTTTGGAGTACCCCAAATATCGATGTGCTATTACTCTTACTTTACAAGGATTTTCATATTTAGAAAGTGTTCCTTGGTGAGGTTGGATGTATGGTTTCCTTGCTAGGTTCTTTAGTTATCTCCTTTTTCTCATAGGGAATTAGAATACCTCCCCACTTGTGCATTAGAGATTTTGGTTTTCCCTACAAAGAATACATGTATGCTCACCCTACATTTATTAAATTTCCTTCAAGTTTCTATGAGGACATCGAGAACCATACCGGACTCTATTATCTCAGACAGTGGGACCATTTTCATTATTGGTTTTCTTTTCTTTTTGTACTTACCTTTGGAGTTTTCTGTATTTATTTTGTAGCACTTATTATTGGAACATGCATATAGGAATTGTTTTGGCTTTCAATTTAACTCCAAATTTAATTTTGTTGGTATTTACTCTCTTATCTCATGATCCTACTAAATAAAATGGGTAATTCCTTCCATTTTACATGTGATTCTATACCCTTGGTTATAGTCCCAATTCTGGGGCCTATTAAAGGTGGAGCTCGGGGGGACATTTTATCTCCTTCAACTTGAGTAAGTAAGGGTTTGGAAATCTTTGTCCCTTCCCTCATCGTGGTGAAGGTGGGTCGTAATAGTATGCCCTCTTATTCAAGTGTATATCTTTCAAATTAAATGAGGACTCATTCATATGATCCATAAAATGGGTTGATTCACTAGGATTGAAAGTAAATACCTCCATGGTCCTATTTCATATTTTATCGAGGTTTGTGATAACTTTTGTAACTGAGGTGTTTCTTTAGATGCAATCAAAAAAATATTACCATTCCCCTTGTATGATCATGCCAAGGATTGACTCAAAAGAAACTTTCTTGAGTCAATCTCAGCTTGGGATGACCTAGAAGAGAAATTATTTTATAAATACATCCCACTACGATTATAATGAGAGCATAGAAATAAATTTAAAAAATTTTCTCATGGTTATAGATAATTTCAATGGGAGGAATGGGACTGATTCATGGAATTTACTCTAAACTTTACACCTCATGGACATTATGTGTGAGAATAATAGCATACTTTCTATCAAGGGCTCTAACCAGCTACCCGAACTGTAGAGGATTCCATTGTGGGAGGAAAACTCATGAATAATATTCCTAAAGTTGTTCAAGCACTTCTAGAGGTAGTCTCCCATGATTCCATTGTGTGGAAAAGTGGTTTAGGACCACCTCGATGTGAAATTCACCAATTTTAAGAGTGTATCTTCCTCATAATGAATGTATAATCTCTTACAATGAATCTTGAGTCATTTCAATTGCCACTCAAACACCGCCACCTCCTTCCCATGTTATTAAGGTTTTGACATGTGAGATGTGTGGAATTATCCACCCATTTTAGGATTGTGTAAAAATAATAGAGGAACATTGTACATTAATTACAATAAGCAAGGTTGATAATTTCAACATTCTTAACAATACCAAAAGTAGTAATACAACCAATACAGACTGAATAATCATCCATAAAAAATAATAAAGGTTATTTTCAATATAATAGTGGCCAAGAACCAATATGAAATCAAGGATATTCGGGTTTACCACATCAATATCAATCTCATGGACTACAAAATAAAATACCCTAGTAACACATCCCTTCTTGTGCTCAGTAGCAATTTCAGCTTACTCTACCAAGACTACCCCCACATGCCCTACCTCTACAATCTATGAATAAAAAGGTTCCCCCCACATTTCATCAAAAAGTGACAAAGAGGATGACTAATCATGAGATATAGATGAAAAACCAAAGATGTTCCCTATGCAATCTTGAGCATCAAATGGGTCGAGAATTAAAGACTATATCAGACAAACTATTGATTCTATTTTTTGATGACCCTAAATAGTACATAAGAGAAGAGGGAAAGACGTTGATTCTTAAGAGTGGAAAAGTTAAATAAATTGAACATCTTATACTACTTGGGGATATTTTTCCTGAATAACCTAAGAAATATGAAATATTCATCAAAACAATTATAATTATAACACCAATTAATCTAGTCCATAATCAAATGTAGAGTCAAAAGTTATTGGAAAAAAAATCTAAGAAATGTGAATACTAAAAGTGATGAAGTTTGTGAGGGACAACCATTTCACAAACCCCATATGGACTTCCCATAAAAAATGAGTCAAGGGAATATTTAGGGAAAATATATGAAGTTTTTTATGATGATTACGAAATTACACATAAATATCTCCTTTACTAATGAAATCTCTCAAATCCATACATATTTAATGTTATTAAATTAATTGATTAATGATATCTATATTTTATGTACATATATTTATGTGTGTTATGTGTGTTTCTAGGGAATATTAACTCATTTTAAATGAGATGATTCTCTGATATTGATGTTTTTTAGTTTTTATGAAGGACCAACATTTGGAGAATACGATGTCAAATAGATATATTATGGAACAAAAAGGAAAATTTCATCGATCTCTGGTAAAGATTTGTGTGACTATAGAAAAATAAATATGAATATAAGATCAAAAAGATTTAGATTAATCATTTATTTAATTAAAGAACAATTTACATTATGTTTGATTATCACATGATGTTTTTGATGCTCAAAAATGAAGGGAAAATCCAAAACAAGGCTTCCATTGTTGGATATTAGAATTCTACACCATATAAACATTACACGATATGAAAATATTACAAGGAATTTAAAATAGTACACGGTGTGAAGTAAAAATATTCTATCATTTGGCCCCACACATTACCCATCATGTAAATATTACATGATAAGGAATTCATTGATAAAATAAAAAAACATTCATTCATTGATTTATTTTTTTGACAGGAGTAATGGTGTGTAACCTAGATGGACATTTGACATCTGTTTTGAGTGGGGGAAAACCTTGAAGGATATATAGACCTATATATATATTTCTTGGAACTATACATAAAGGTATTTCATTTATAGTTTAGAGGTTTAACCATTGGGAGCTACCACTAGGGTTCAGACCAAAAGTTATTCCTTTAAAGTTTTTTCTTTCAACATTATTGTTTTCATATTTTTCTATAATCATTTGACTCTTTATAGTTTATATCCATTATATTCTCTCATTATATTTAATATACTCTCTCTGCTATGGTTTTTTCATTATTCACCATTTATGATCAATTAATGATGATATTCTAAATTCAAATGGGCTGGGAGTAGTGGTCATTTGAAATTAGTGAACATCTAAAATTTATCTTTGGTAACCATATGGCTAGTAATTATGTTAAATAGCTATTTATCGCATTCTCTTACATAGATATTTACATGGGAGGTGAAATTTTACAAAACTAACCTAACCGGAGTTGAATAGGATATGAACATTAGCCTATGAAACATTCTTATATATAATCTATGTTTTGTGTGTCTAGGTTTTTATTTATCCCTAGACCAAGGTATTATTACATCATAGGTATTTCCAATTGGTTTAACCATAATCAATTTATAAACCTTTCACTACATCACAGCCTAATACATCGGTTTTTTACAAGATATATTTAGGATTATTCCTTACCTTTTCCTATAAATTTACCCCTTTATATTTTTTATTTAAATTAAAACCCAAGTTACATATTTTTCATAAAATCAAATCTATATTGGGACAATCCAACCATTGGTCAAGATTTTTCATCACTATGTTCCCCTATATCAGTGGGATTGAACCCATAATCCCACTTTATTATGCCTTTATATTTAGGGAGTTTTCAATTTCATATATATTTTATATTTTTTTATTCTAGATTATTTAATGACATTTTTATGGAATATCAAATTTTGGAACCATTTTTGGGGAGTATTGGAGTGCAGTTCTCAGCTCAAGACTTATTTCATATATAAAATTAATTTCTAATAAATTTTTTGTTTTCATATTTTAGTTTAGATATTAGTTTTTTTTTACTTTTTTATTATATTAAATATTAGACTTCTGGTATATTTTAATTTTTTTTTGATGTACTACATGTGTCCTTATTCATATGACACAACACCTTTGGTGTACATTCAATTTTAGGAGTATCTGACCACATGTGGAGTGTTAAATATTTAAGGGTTGTCACATCAAGAAACATGGTGGGTTGATTCCTGTTATTTCATATATAATGATTTAAAATCTCAAAAACCATCCAACACCTATCATCACACCAATGTAAGATATCCTAATTTTAAAAAATTCCAAGGTGGGTCATGGTATGAGCAGTAATGAGAAGAATAACTAGCTAGATTTCTCACACAATATAATAAAGTAGTGGGAAAAAAGAAGGAAAATAATGAGGTTGGGATTAGTGAGAAGGGATAATTGTCTATTAAACAATATCAAGTCATATTTAATTTAAATTTTCTTTCCATTATTTTAATAATATATTCTAATGTTGAATCACGTTGTTTTGAAGATGATGTGAAAATCTAGAAGAGGAATTCCATGATTTTCACAAACAAAAATCTCAATGAGAACATTCCTTACAGAAAATTGGGGATAAAAATTTAGATGAAATACTAGAAACATTTCACACAAAATACATTCCATAGTTTGGAACATCAGATGTATGGTCATGAGTGCCAACTCAAAGATTGGTGAGAATTGAATAAACACCATAATCATGTTATTTTTAATTTAAATTCCCCCGTCAATAATATGTGAATAATTTTTAATGATGATATGGAATGGTTTGAATATGAATTAGATCATGAAATGGGTGAGGAATTTCAATACATTGAAGAAAAAAATGATCAAAATGAGGATGTGGATATCAAGGAATAATTCGTGGAGCATATTGAGATAATATATTGTAATGAACCTATGAATTATAATGAAAAATAATAACCTAATTCATCTATAATACACATAAAAATACCATCAAGATATAATATAATACCTTTTACAACTATAGTAAGAATATAAAAGAAATACAACAGAATTTTTTTGTTGGATGTCCGAAGAGGAAGAGAAGAAAAAGGTTAAAGTGGTAAAGAACATAAAATTAAAGGAAGATGAAAATTTAAAAGGAAGAAGATAATAAAAAAACATGTATCATCCTCACTGGACTTATATAGGACAAAACAACATGGGATACCCTAATAAACATAGTAGAAGAAAAATAAATGAATATGGATAATCTCATCAATGAAATGAAATATAGGAAAAAGCATACATATGCTGTGATAGAAACCATATTTGAAGAAGTTAATACATAAAAACCTCAGAAAATTGAATTAGAATATGAAGAAGTTGTGGTGGAGTAAGAGAAAAATATACTCAAGTCAGTTTTAAATATATCTATTTTTTCATTAAATTTATCCACAAATAGCTGGCCACCAAGAGCACTATTAATGAAGGACCAAGAGAGGATGATTATACATACTACCCTAGAAGAAAAAATATATATATGTTGGTAAATAAAAGACAGTCAGATTTATATAATGTTCTAATCAACAAACAAAGGTAAATTTCAAACTAAAATACCATAAAAGATAAGTTGTTAAGATGGAAACTGAATTTTAAAATTACATTCAATGACTTAGATTTATTTTATTTTATTAGTATAATTACTCTCATCATAGTATATATCATTATCTATTTCTGAAAAATAATTTAAAATTTTAAAAGAGTTTATACTTTCATTTTGTACTACTATTTTCCAAACCCATGAAATCAAAAATAAATAAATAAAAATGAAGTGATCCACATAGAACTAATAAACATAAAAATATCATAGTTCACATCGTCAACATGGGCATGATAGACCCTAATAAAGTCATTCAGAAATACTAAATGGATGGGGATTAATTTTTACATTCTTATAATTTGACACCCCTAAACTTTTCGGTTACAATATTTTGGAAAAAAAGAAAAAATGAATAAATATTTTTAATAAAATTAATTGAATTATATTGACCAGAAAAATGATTAATTTTTTTTCCTCTACTCACTGATCGTGGAGAAAATTGAAATTAGGTGATGTATTTGGATATTCTAGAAAATATGAATTATAATTCCCTTAAATTGAATATATAAAAATGGAAATTTTAAAAGTCATTTTCTTACTTAAATTTTCGTTTTAATAAAAATGATTATTGATATGATTACTTTTCATTATACTGATTTAAAAAATCATGCATTGTGTAATTTAATTATTTATTTTCATTTCAGGTCATGATTAAATTGTATTATATTCTCATTCCCAATAGGATTTTGAACCAAATATTTTCTATTATTTTATAAGTATATTTCTTTAGTGAAACTTGGGGAATATAAACCTACTATAACTTTCATTGATATCTTACCAAATTTATGACTGGAAGGTTTAATTTTTGAAATGATTTAGGTATTTTATTAATGATCCATTTTATCCTAATACCTACCTAAACATTGACTTTCCTTTAACTTGTACATGAAATTGGTTAACATAATAGGTATGACGCATGTTACAATCCATTAATTCATTTCCTAGTAACTCTTTGTATTTTTTCACATATTAAATCTAATTATTATGGGGGGATATGTTGTTCATAGTGTATATGGGATATTGTTCTTGAGAGGAGATCATAGAGTGTTTTCATGCGATATTTGGGGAGGTTTAATTATTTTATCCATTACATTATAGTATTTATCTATATTTTAAAAATATATATAAAATAGAGAAAATTTTTGATTGTTTCTCAAGTATGTCAAGAATAACCATTGTGATATGGATGATCTCATAATAATTTGTGGTTAGAAAGTGGGTGTGAGGCTTATCCTAGGTGATCTTCCAAAATAAAATGGGGTGAGAATTAAGAGAATAAAAAATTTCCATTATCAGACCAATGATTTTTGTCATATTTGGTTTGGTGGTGGTTTTTAGGTTTATTCCAAATCATGACATTTAAAAAAATAGATAAAAATAAATAAATTAAAAAAAGAATTGTAGGAAGAAGGGGTTATTTTTCTTTATGGTTAATTTTTTTGAGCCTTTACATTTCACATTCAGGCTGTGTTATATGACATTATGTTGGTGAGGATCTTTTCTTGGAGGATCCATTTGGAATATCATGTATTATACATTATATTTCAACCTCCACCATGAGACTTACTTGATTTTCAATATTTATACCCACCTACCCTCACCCTCATCAAAATTTGATCCTAAATGAAAATCCCTCTTAATTAATTATAATATTTTTAATTTTTTTGGAGAAATTATATTCAATGCAATCATATATTTATGAGCATGTACTTGAGGTACGAGATGAACTCAATTAAATTTTCTACAATGTGTAATGATATGACAAATAAATGATTTGTTAAATAAAAAAGGAATGGTTGTTGTTGAAATATTGAAAACTATATGTGAAAAAGAAAAATTGACTTGAATGGAAAATTATATAAGGGGAATGATTTTTTGATTCATTATTAGTTATTTTTTATTTTACAATATTCAATTGTAACATGATTTTATGAACATGATAATTTATTAATACCCTTATTTATGTATTTACCATTTTTGTTTTGATGTTGAGATTTATCTCAAGGATGAGAAAAATATTTGAGGGTGGAAGTGTTGGATATATCTATTTAATATACATATTTTGATGTGATTTTATATGTGTTTACATTGTATACAAATTTATTTAATATTATATGATTCTCTGATATTGTTGTTTGTTGGCACCATAAAATGTGTTCATGTGATGCACTTAATGCTTCCAAACAGGATCTTAGAGTGTAGCTTGTTATGAAGGAATCGATTTGACTAGTTGTTGGGAAATAATAAGGTTATAGGTCAGATTTTATGTCTTTTTTAAGTCACAGAATCGGAAATTTCCATCTAATATGATTTTAGGGTAAATTATGGATTTACATGAAAGAATGGATGTTTTGAGTGCAAAAATGGAATCTTGTGCACAAAAATAGAATATTGTGCACAAACCATCATGCAAACCTTTTACACACCCAATGTGACATAAAAAGGCCATATTACACCCTATACACTAGAAAATGGATAAGTCATGTGTGTGTAAGTTTCGATATATGCATGAAAGATTGGCATCTACGTTCGAGAGTCTTACGCTCCCAATGTGACATCAACCAGCCACTTGCACAACAACCTTCTTATAAACCTCCTCCAATATATTAACCTATAAATAGAAGGGTACCCCTTCCACTTAGGGAGAACCTATGGAGGTTATCCACCTTTATGGTGTGTGTAAGTCCGTATCGACCACATCAGTATGGATGAATGTAACCCTCCATGTAGAGATCTTTCACGATAGATCCCATATGGGTCCACCATCACACAACCCCAAAGTGTTTTAATCCTCACCTGACCTCTTTTAATCATTTTTCAGGTTCACCCAAGCTTGGATCTTGTGTGCAACCCTCATCTTGCACACAAAACTGATCTTGCATGCAATAGTGTTACACTTTTCCATCTTGTACTCATCCCAACATATGTGTAGCCCATCTTACATAAAATAGTGTCCAGGCCTACACCTGTTGGTCTATACAAAAGGTCGTCTCCCCCACACCCCTGGTACAAATTAGTACCGAGCTTCAGTCTCGGGCTTCTGGAACACTCCCTTATCTACCATCAATAACCCCCATGAAAAATCGACAATCACATCATTAACTTTTTGATCCATGTTTGCGACATTTTTACATGTTCCCTTATGTGCACACCACTTCCGCCAATGGAATACCATGAATTGAGATACTCCTCTGAAACCCTTTAAACTCCATGAGCTGCCATATTCCTCTTGGTCACTTTACCATGTCATGATTTTAGGTTCTCATCTTTAATTCCCTAAGTACCTTATGTTGAACTATTCATCAAGCAGCTCCTCAAACCCCCACCACCTGTATTCCATATCAGGTTGAACCGGAAAGGGCTGCTATTTCATAAATCCCAACTTCTACAATTTCTAGGAATCTTCTTCGAGATAGTACTAAATATATGAATTTAAACTATATTACAACCTATATAAAAAACATAGGATGCATCTTGCTCCAAATAAGACATGTCTTATGCATCAAGCATAAGATTCCAACAGTCCTCACTAAATGAGCTAGGTCTTATAGGAAGCCTCCTTGAGGTTCAATCCCATCACCCATTGCACATCACGGTCCTTCCTTTGAGCATTTTTTTCTCAAGAAGATCATGCCCCAACCTGGAGGTTCTACATCCTTCAGTGCCTTATCCATGTGATCCACTCCTCACGGGCTGCCTTCTTAGGTGTCTCGTCACCCCACCAAACTTTGTGGACTCAAATTTCTAGCTACCTGGATAACTAAGAAGCCCCCATAATGTTCAATCCCAACACCATCACCTTCACATTGGTTCCACATCACTCATCCTCATCGTTTGTCACTTCCTGCATATCCATATTGATCTTACCCGGGCCACCACATCCTAGTGAGATCGTGTTATCCAACTCATCACTGAATCTTGTAGTACATGGGTATCTAACCATGAATAAGCCACCTACAATCCATTTTCATCCAACCAAGACAACCCCTCTTGCTATGGGTAACTAGCCATGTGTAATCCCCAAAACAAGACATTTCAAACTACATTGGATTTGATCCCTATCATCTAAAAGGGAATGTAGGAAGCCTCCCTAAGGTTCAATCCCAGGAAATGGTAAACCTTCGAATCCCCATTTTTGGGTTGTAATTCATTGATTATTCCTTTGTGGTTTCTACGTCATCATTCACGATATAAAATATTCCCTTTTTGGGACACTCCATCCAGGGTCCATCATTAATGGTGTTTTGATCCATCCATCTGGTAAACCTTCGAGGTGCTCCCTCCTTGAGATGTATATACATGATCCATCATTTTTGGTGTCTAGATCAACATTTGCAGTGTGGAACCTTCCCTATTTGGGACACTCCATCCTAGGTCCATCTTTATGGGATGTTCTGATCCATAAATATGATAAACATTTATGGTTCTCCCTCCTGAGGATATACCTATCTGATCCACTCTCATCAGTGTTCTGATCAGTCATACAATCACCTTCATACATTAAACTCGCAACATACCCCATTTTAAACATGGGCATCTAAGGAAAGACACAAAATTCCTACCCCTGTCATAAGACACCCCGCAATCAACATGGGATACCTTGGGCTTCTACACCCATCAGAAGCCCTCTTATGAAGAAGAATACTTGTTCTACAGTGATTCGGCATCTAGATTTGACCAAACGTGCCTGATGTTACCATCTACTCCAACCAAAGTTTTCTACCATGTCAAGACTCCCTTGGAGAGTATTGACCGAAGTAGAATAATTAACCAGTTTCCACAAAGATATGACACCAGGACTGAGATTCATAGACAATGACTAATGAGGGACACCTAGACTAGGCAATGAATTCTGAGGAGTAATCCATGGATTGAGGAATCGACATCCTATCATCCCATTTCTATCAAGGATCAAACAACACTGAAGAAATTTTGATTGTAACCTACCTTTGGAAAGTAGAAACATGGGGTCGCAAGCATGCGTCGCCATAATGATGCATGCAATGGCTAAGGAAAGCATCATAAACAGTTTTTTCTGTTGGATTATGATTGAATAGAATATTTATAATATTATGTAAATATATAAATGAAGTGATAAAAAATAACATTAAATTGAGCCGCTTCGTGGCCTGTTGTGACACTGGAAAAAAAAAGATCAAGAAAAAATAGAAAAAGAGTAAAACAAATATTGTTTTTCAATGATGGATATTAACATTACACATTGGGTAAACATTACTAGATGTAAAAATCTTACTAGGGGATTAAAGAAGTAGATGATGTGAAGTGAATAATGTTGTTAGATGTTCATTCACACACATTACATGTCGTGTAAATACTATACAATGTGAAATTCTTATACATTATAAAAACTGTGATTCATTGACATATTTTTTTATGGGTGTAAACTTTTGAGACCCATACAACCATTTAACAATGCCTTTGGACATAGGGGAAGCCTCGAATAATATTTGGGCCTATATATATGGGTTATGGATATGAATAAATCTATTACATCTATGTCCTAGAGGTTTAACCTCAAGGAGGCTAGTGCTAGGTTCTGATAAAGAGTTCATCATAGATATTTTTTCATTCTATGTTCTTGTTTTTATATTATTCTATAATCATTGTATGCTTAATAGTTTAATTCCATTCAATTCTCCCATTCTATTTTATTTTATCTCCTTACTATGGATTTTTTTATTCTTCATTGGTGGTCACCAAAATATGATGAAATAAATATTTAGGGATTTAGAGTAGTGTTTTTTGAACTTAATGAATATCTAAAATATAGCCTTTGTAACCCTAGGGAAAGTAATTATGTTAAAAAAATATTTTAATTGAAATCTCTTATATAGCCCTAACCATGGGAGGTTTAGTTATATGAACATGAACTAATTTGATTTTAGAAGGCTATGACCATTATCCTATGATGCATTCTTCTATAGATTCTATGTTTAATCCATATTGTTTTTCAGCTATACTCAGACCAAGGTATAGATACTGCATTGTTAAATCAAATCGGTTTGGTCCTAACTATTTTTTTCCCTTGTAATGATTCACAAGATATGTTGTTGGTATATCTAATTTTAGATTTAGTATTATCCTTTTCCATTTCCCTGGAATTATCCTTTATCCCTTTTTATCTAAATTAAAATCCAAGTTATTTAGTTTAAATAAAATAAAATAAAAATTGGGATGACCCAACCTTTATTTTAGAGTTTTCATCACTATATTCCCCACTCTCTGTGGGATTGACCTCATACATTCACTTTACAATGCATTTTTAGTTAGTGTGGTTCAAGTTTCATGTAAATTTTAAATTTTGATTATACTAAAGGATTTAATCATTTTTTATGAGAAAATAACGTTCCCATAAAATAATGATGGAAGACTTTGGTTTAATTTAATTAAATGAAGAATAGAATAGTTCCTTTAAACAGAATAATCCCCAAAAAATGAGAGATCCAAGAGCTTCTTGTTTACAAAAAATATATGGGAATGGATATTCTATGGAGAATTCTGTGATCTGGGTGAACGTATTCACCATATTTTGATGAGTATATTTTGAAAACTGGGGCTCAATGAAATGAAACCATTAAAATATTGATGAAACCAGCTTACTGATCATTAAATTACCCTCCAAGAATTATTTATGATGTCTTGGTTAAATTAAAAAAACATTATTCCTATAGATTCTCCTCATTTCATATATGGAAGAAGAAGGATACATTCCAACTATTTTTGGACTCTCATTCTTGTAAACTAAGAAGGAATTGATTGACATAAATCAATGGAGACTGGTATTCATAATATGAGATGAACAAGTACTGTTCATCTTACTGATGGTTTCCACGAAAAAATATGACACATAATACTAGAAATAAATCATTCTTACTAATATGAGAGATGAGTTTATAAATATTGAGGATGAATGAGAGAGATTGTCCCTTAGTGAAGATGACGGAAATGATCATGATGATATAGATTACTTTGAATTAATGGAAAGGGATACTATCCCACCATTCATATTCTTGGTCATAAAGACACCATCATTTGACATAAAACCTCTAGTGAGCACCCTCAAGTACTAATTCCTAGAGACTACGGTAACACTAATAGTCATTATCAACTCATAGATTACCCAAAAAGGATTAAAAGTTGATTGAAATCCAAAAGATAAACAAGAAAATAGTTTCCTATGGAGTGGTTGATATTAAAGTGATCAACCCTACAATATTCACCCATAATGTGTTGTAGTAAGATGGTTTCAAACCCGAACGCCAACCCCATAGGTCAATCATCCCACTAATGAAAGAATTGTTTATTAAACAAGTTCTCAAACCTTAATATGATGGAATCATATTTTCAATATCTAATAATGGTTTGTTGATTCCACAACAATTCATCACAAAAAAAGGTAAACCTAACCATTACTAAAAAAATGAAAAGGTTCTAATCTCAAATCGAGCCATCACTGGATGGAGAGTCTATGTTAATTACTAGAACCTCAACACAGCTACTGAAAATGCACATTTTATATTACATTTTATGGATCAAATTCTAGACTGACTATTATTGAATGAATTCTATTATTTCATTTATGGATATTCAGGATACAATCATATTTTAGTCAGTCTAAATGAAAAATAAAAAACCTCAGTCATGTGTCCCTTTCAAACCTTCACCTATATATGAATTTAATTTGGTAAGTGTAGTGAAATTGAAAATTTTCAACAATGCATGAAAAATACATTACATATATGGTGGAGGTGTCTTAAAAATATTTATCTAGAATTACTCTATTTATAGAAGATACTTTGAGGTGTTCCTTAGTAAATTTTCCTTTTTCTTAGAATACTTTGATGAAAAATTCCTATTATTGAACTATGGTAAAAATTTCAATTCATGGCCTAATGAGGCATAGTCCATAGACATAAAATCGAAAAGTAAGGAATGGAAGTGGTTCTAGTAAAAATCAATATAATTCAAGCCGAATCTGATCCTATAATGGTAAATGGTATAAGTAACTTCTAGGGATACTCATGATTCTACAGTCTCTTCAATACAGAATTTATGAAAGTATCCCACCCCTTGAAACACATATTATTGAATAACAATATTTTTGAATTCCATGAAGGGTGTCGAGGGAATTCAAAAACCTAATGAAAATCATGTTGTCCACAACTCTCATCATTTCACTATATTGGGATAAGGAATTTGAGTTGTTGTGAGATATAGAAAGCATCACCTTTGACAATATATTCTTACAATAATTTTCTCATATATTTTGTCCCATATACTATGCTAGTAAAACATTGAATGATTCATGGGTAAATTAAATGAAAACCAGAAAGGAATATTCAGTAGTTGTCTGTTAATTTCAAAATATTCTCCCATGACATTTAATATCCAAATAAGTGGTCTACACTAATCATGAAGTACTTAAATATATACTAAATAAGAAAGGATGACAAAAAATGTGTGACAGGGTGGATTTTATTGATACATGAGTTTGGTAGAGTAATCAAGGACCCAAAAGGATCTAAGAACATAATTACTGATCATTTTTTCTTACATATACTTCCCATATTTTAGGTAGATAATAATATTGAGATCGAGGATGACTTTCCTTATTAAACCATATTAATGATAAATACCCAATCTAGACCTTGGTTTTTGGATTTTAAAAATTACCTTTTTACAACATCACTCAACCCAGGCCTCACCATTCATCATAGGAAGAGATTCTTAGTCAAGTAATCACATTACTAAGGAGATTTTATTCTAAATTTTAAGGGATGTGTTAATGGATTAATGTGTTTCAGTATTCCATAAAAATAAATACTAAGAGTACTCGATATCTATCACACCTCACCAACTGGAGGTAATCATGGTCTTGAACAAACCATGGATAAAATCCTACTAATTGGATTATATTAGACCAAAATCCACCATGATGCAAGAAACATTTTTCAAATATGTTATCGATTCCATCAAATAAGCACCACAGGGAAACGAATTGGAATTACCCAACATCCCTTCTTAGGAAATGAACACTTTGATATATGTGGATTCATTTAATTTTTTCCATTACCTAATTCCCATGTGTCATATTATATTGTAGTCTGCATTGACTACATCTCAAAATGGTTATATTCCAAAGTTACCGCTCATGATACATCAAAATTGGCCATGAATTTTCTAAATAAAAATATTTTCATAATATTTGGATTCCCATGATTTATAATTAGTGGTCAGGGAATGCATTTTCCAAATAATTCCATCAATGGATTACTCGAAAATTGTGAAATTTTTATAACATTGGATGTCCCAACAAGCCAAAAAAATTGGCCAAGTAGAAATTCCCTATAGTGAAATTAAACAAATCCTAGAGAAAAAATTGAACGTGAGTCAAAAGAAATGGAGTCTCACACTAGATTATTCATTTTAGGTGTACCACATTTCAAACAAGATTCCCATTGACACTACTCAATTATGAATTGTGTAAGGAAATACATTCCATATTCTAGTGGAATTCGAGCACCCATGTTATTGGGAAATAAAAAAATTGAACATGGATGCTCACAAATATGGGAAATTTAGAATGCTCCAAATATATGACATAGACATAATTAGTAAGTAGTCCTATGAAAATTATAGAATATATAAATAAAATTAAATTAAATAGCATGACAAAAGAATTAAACATTGAGTCTTTACAAAAATGGATAATATTCTGTTATTCAATTCTATATTTAATTTTTTCCATGGAAATATGGAATTCCAAAGGGTGGGTATTTAACAAGTCATTAATTTTTTCACATATGGAGAAATAATATTTCATAAAGGTGGATAACCACCATTCAAATTTAATTTGAAATTTTTATAATATAACAAGTCATTCCATAAGGGGTTCATTATCACTCTCAATTTCACCTAAACTAAAAATAGTATTCTCTAGATATTAAATGATGAATTGTGTCAGAGGTAATGTAGGGTATGTCTAATAAGCTATAATAAGTTAGTTTATTCATTATGAAGTTTAAAAATTGTTGTATGATTCTTAAAAGTACCTGACCCAAAAGGGTCCACAATACTCTAAATATACGTTATGTAACTTGTACACTGCATGTATATATCGAAGGTCTAAAAAACATATAATACAAGATTTACATTTCATGTACCTAATACATGATGTTTAATGTTTGGGTGGATTTAAAATATCATGAACCCTGGGTTCATGGAATAATCCCCCCCTTCTCCTCCATCATTCAATCCCCTCCCCTCTAAACTGAAAAGATACTTATTCCCCTCACCATCGGTCATCCATCGTCCTCTCTCATCATTCCTCCTCATCTACTCTATTACTACCTTGAATAAACATCCCCTGATCTATGATTCCATATGATATGGTCAGCACCATAACCACCATCACCTCCCCTTCCAAACACACACTTGTGTGTGATGATATTCCTCTACCACCCAAGAAGTAGATGAATCCTACTCAACCTCCCGTTGATTCTTACATATCATCTTCCACCTTGACCTTTTCCTCCACTTTTGCCTCTGAGTACTATCACTCTTCATCTAATGGGCCGCCAGATACTTCCCACCCATACCTCAATCCATTCCTACAATTCTCATCACATAGTCCCCATGACATATTGTTCTATCTCCAAGAGAATCCTATGAGGGCCAACAAGATACTGGACCTCCTAGTTATCGAGAGGATCCGGATTCTCAAGAACTTCTTTCTGAATGCAGGATCACTATACATATCACTAAAGAATATTATGAGACATTCAAGGAGATCTTCCTCGAGTTTCTAGCCTAATTTTTGTAGGGAATTGAAACTATATGATTCAGACTCTGATTTAGGTCATGGGATATCACCCTTCAAGACTTTTTCTTTGTTGTTTTCATTAACTCCACTGGATTCATCCCCTCCCCCATTTACTTTTCCCTATTGCTTGATCTGCACAATGAGGATGTTTTATGAATCTTGAAACCTTCAATGCTACTTGGACTCAAACATTTATTTTCTAGATGAAGTATATGATCCTCCTTTTTCTCCA
This sequence comes from Viscum album, assembly GCA_963277665.1. Taxonomy (NCBI): domain Eukaryota; kingdom Viridiplantae; phylum Streptophyta; class Magnoliopsida; order Santalales; family Viscaceae; genus Viscum; species Viscum album. The sequence continues at coordinate 567,374,119 of OY728119.1, forward strand.
AAATATATGGATATTGACAAAGGGAGGGAGTATCTACTAGTGAGTGCTGGGATATATTGAGGGTGCTGACAATGAACCTGCCCAGCATGAGGTTGACCTAGCCTAACATACCTATATTCTTGTATCCACCACTTTCATCCCTCCCACCACCTCAATTTTTTCATCCACCACTACTACCCCTACCACAACTATACCACACACCACCACTTCTCCAAACCCTTCTTTTTCACCCACAAACACTACCCCTAATATTTATATATACCACCGCCACCAAATACCCAATATTATTTTTACCATTTCTAAAATCAATCCAGGAGAACAAGAAAAATATTTTTTTACTTCTTTGTGTTCCAATAACTAAACCATCTCTCTTCACCATCCATCTATATACACCAGTACCTTCATCTTCCCACCCAACCCACCCGCTCCTCCTACTTATACATCATTCCCCACACCACCTCCCACCCTCGAAGATCTACCTTTCGGGCTAACCAACCATGCTACCCAGTAACAATATCTTGTGGTGTAGTCCCAACGAGAAAAAGTTCCTTCCATTCTATCTCAATCTAAGGTGTCTCTTGTCAATCTATCCTATAGAGACACAACTACAGAATGATTCAAATCCTTTTCCCCAATCAAAAACTAAGCTAGGTACCAACACCATGAAATCTATTTTGTTGTTTTACACTCTATATAGTGTCACCATTGATGAGATCGATGTTTGATAACTAATCCAATACCCTACTATTTGGGAAGGGAATACTGATGTAGATACTAGTATGAACAACTTATAAATGTAGTTTTGTCATTTTCCCCTCCCTCGATGTACTCTCTCTGGGTTCTATGTTTTTTTATTTCCCTATATTCATATATGATTGATTCCAGATAAATATATATGGGATAAAGTTGTTTCAGATTTAATTTTTACTGGATCATATAAAATTTTCAACTACATTCTTCTATCAATGTCAGGATATACTGCCTCTTCTATAATCATTGAAGAACCTGATAGGTCATCCTATGGAATCTTCCTTTGAATCTATCATCATGTTCCTAACCTATTGATACAGGTTTAGGATCATGAGCTATAGATTTATAATTTGAAAGACCCTCCTCCACCATGAGAACTATAGCTATTTCTACCTCTTGATATTAATGGGTGAAACCTCCATAAGGTGGTTAATCCCACCAAGAACTCCCTATTAGCTCGATAACATTATTATTAGTTACTACAAGAGATAGTGGACCTCTAAGTATATTGATGGAACTAATTGAATAATTCATAAATTTTTCTAGCTAATGAATAAATTGTTGGCACTTTCTTGGGGGAATATCATATTTTTTTCATTATTTTTATTGATTCATTGGGATCTATGTTTTCCCTTGGCTATCATTTTTTCACAGGTCAATATCAATCTTTAATATACTCTCTATATTTCATTTATCTGAGTTGTTTTCTACTACTATCAATATTTTTAACCTATATATTTATATACATACAACTTATTTAACCCCTAGGGTATATTTATTTATCTAGTGCAGGTATTTTATTTATAATAATTTTAGTAGTTATTCATATTTCAATTCCACATACAACAATTTTTTATACATAATGACATACACTATGGGGAGATCTTGATTCAATAATTTTAAAAATAACATGTCCATTTAATCTATTACTATTCTTCTCTTGACATCTATACTAAATTTATTTCCATAAAAGTAAAAACCTTAACTCATTTTAAGTGTAGGGGATTCTTTGTTGAGTTTTATTTTTGTTAAACTTAGATTGTGTTCTATTTTCACTAGTATATGATAAAACTTCTCTTTGAAATCATGATTTAAACATGAAATCTCATAACCATCATTTATATAAAATAATATTTTAGGTTTGGACTATTTAAATATATGTTTTATTCTTATATTGATTACTTGTATGATTTCTGATTTGAGTAATTTATTTCTAAATATATATTCTTGCAACTTATTTTTATTTCCATATTACTAGTTACTATTCCTTGAGTGATTTCCATTTTTTTTATGTACTCCCATTTCAAGATGATTCTCTTCTATTATTGCAATATTATTCTTTGAGAATATATATTGAGGAAAACTTAGGACATCTAAACCAATCAGAGCATACATTGAGATATTATTTCTGATATGATTGAAAATGTACACTTTTAAAATTATTTGAGGAAATCATTGTGAGTCACTTTTTCCAAAGACAGACATATACATCATTCCAGTCTAACAAATATTAGAAATAAATAACCTTTTTATGAATGATTTCTTTCAAGCCTATTATCTATGCCTATACCTCTCTAGGTATCATCCATAATTTTCATTTAAATAGGTGTGGGGGAATTTTCACTACTGACTGACATGAAATGTTAATATTGACGAGTCATGTAAGGACACATTCATCATATTGATATAATGTGGTCCATGATTACTTTTGCAATTTTCTACTATTAAATTGTTCCTTAGAAAGAATATTTATTAGGTTATGTTTTAGGAATGTAAAATATAACCAATACCATATTGAAAAATCCTATGATGGAACATATGTTGTTAGGTGATGGATATTAGACCGGGCTGAGACATGATTTTTAAAAAATAAATAAAAATAAAATAAATGGAAAATGGTGCATTATTAATAATATCTTGACACATCCATGGGAACACTTTTTATTTTCAAAACATAGACATATTTTTCTAGGATGAGTTACATCATAAGACTATTTAGTATATTCTTGATTTATACTGTAGAGCTTACCTTCATCCTTGATCATTATTTTTATCACTTTTTCACTTGATATCACCCTAAAATTCATTTTTACTCCATTCCTAAATCCCCCATGATTAATTTTTATTTGTATTTATTATGTGGAGATGATAGAACCAATATAATATTATGGTTAGGAACATGTTTTCTGGGTATGATCATAACTCCATTTTTATTTTACCTTAAGCGATGACAGTAAATTGACATTCTGGTAACATAAAAAATGGGTATAGTTCAGAGAAAATGTTATGGAATTATAATTAAAGGAAGAATGATTTTGAATAAATAACTAAATAATGGGTCATGACATGTTTTAACTTCATTATTAATTTTGGAGGACTTAATATTTTTAGTTACACTTACTTCAATTTTCCTAACTTTAATCAATGTTTCTTATTTTAAAAAAATTTACATTTGGACTCCTTATTGACATAATTTTTACTTAAGGAAAATAAATTGCTTAAGTGTGGGTGATTTGAAAATTTAAATTTATTTAAAAAATTTGGATATAATTATTAATGTTTTATTCAGGTTTTATTCTATATTGAATGAGGTTTTGGTCTGTTTTCAAAGGATCTATGAATTTTGTACTCTAAGGAATAAATTCTAAAAAAAGAAAAAATAGGTTTTACACATAGTGATGTGTATTCCACATTCATATAATCCTTGATTACCAAATTCCATCTCATGAAAAATTACATGACATGAAGCATTTACACTATGTGTAAATACCTTATAAATCATGAGATTTTCAAATTCCAATTCTCACTGAAGATACACAATGTGTTTAAGGTACATGACATGTATCACATACAAGACTTGTAAAATGTACACAACATGAAAAATTTTAAGATCCCATCTAGTTAATGATATAACATGATGATCCTGTGAGGTTCAATATTTTTAAAGGAAATTGACGATTTGTATTACATTATTTGTAAATTTTTCATGTCATGTAAAATTCAAGACAGAAGTCACTTAAAAAGAATATTTAATGTGAATTTTTTGAATTTTTTATATCTTTCATTGCATTAAATTTTATGTTGAAGCCTTCTATGTACCCTTTTTTGGGACCTATTATTTTCACTCACTTCCTCCTCTACTTCTTCTATATTTTCATTACAAATAGAGTTGTAATTTATTCCTTGTAAACCCCTAAACCTGCACTTCCTAATTTAGTACTAAAGTATGTTGTGTATTTTTTCGTAATATATAACATAGAAATACATAGTAAATTATACATCTATGTACCTTTTATGTTCTAGGTTCTGAATAATTAGAAAATAACCTACATACATTGAATCAGAGTTTACAATAAAAAGTATCTAACTAACCATTTTGATTCATCAACCTTAGCACCTTAACTACCTTATAAACATCTAAGGAATCCTATCAAAAACAATTTAAATCAATGGATGAGCACAAAATATCATTAGGGGATATAAAAAGGATAAGAACTATTTTTCCATAAATACTTATAAACATTTGAGAACATTTTTTCAAACACATACTTCTTACCCATAAAGTATCATATACATACTTTGTAAAAACATAGATAACATAAATAAAACATTTAGTTAACCTAGGGAATTAAATAATTAAACTTTTAAACCTCACTCCTACCTTATAATTTGTAACCCTCAAGGCTATCTTACAATTCCCTCATAGCTACCATACAATGTAACCCTAATGGATACCTTATGGTGTGACCATCAAAGGTGTACATGGAATAACCATACGGTTGTCCTCTAATATAATCATTTCCAATGTATTTGAGTGATATATTGGTCCCACCCTTCATCATAAAAATTTCCCAAGAAACATAACATAATCATGAAATTTGAATCATTTCATAAAAACATTTCTTTTGAATTTTCTAAAATAGAATTTTATAAGTGGGTTTTTAAAAGAAAGTACCTTAAAATATCATATAATTGGAGTGATAATTAAAATAATTAAACTATTGTGTATATATAATACAAATATAGAAAATAAATAATAATATAAATGAAATTCATCACACAAAAATCAGGACATAATTAATGAAGTAGAAGGTTAACCCAAAGAATGGAAATTGGGTTAACAATTCATTTACCTTGGGTTCGACATACATCAAACATGTTTAAAATTCATTTATAATGGTTAACATATTGTTTTTAATATTTTATAGAAACGTATTCATGTTTATAAACCTTATAAGATCATTTTATAACATCATTCAACTCATTTATTAAAAATATTTTGTTATTTCTATTGTTTTAGGTGCGTTCATTACATGATTTCCATGGTTGATTCGTAAAGGTTTTTATTGTTGAATGGAATAAAAAATAAAGAAGTGGAGTTAAATGGCATTAATATATTTCCAAAATATTAAATTATTCCACAATTGTTTTATGTTATGAGGATGAATCATTAGATAAATAATTAGTGATATCTTTTTAGATTATTTTGGTTGTACTTTGATAATCACAAACTAGTTTCATTATATAACATTATATTATATATATATTAACTAAAGAACTTATAATCAGATATATCATAAAATTTAAAATATGTTTCAACCATTAAAATCGTTTTATAACCTATTTTTAAGTATGTAATGGAAATTGAAAACACATCATCCATGCTTTTGGTAAATTGGCGCATCACAGATGGTGTTTTTATTTTTAGAATAAGAGGAATAAAAGTGGAATAATTATGATGAATTTTTTCCCAAAAACCATATAAAATCCATAATATATAATATTATGGATATTTCATGCCTCTTGGATAACATGATGGGAAATGAGTATATGAAAAGAAAAGGAATTGAAAATAAAACATTAGAAAATGAAAGAGGATTCTTATATCTTGATCTCTTCTCTTTGAGATCATCCTTAAGGCCTTTGGTTTTAGACTTTTGGTGATACCAGAAGGTCCTGAACACGGGGAGATCCTTGGGAAGGTTATTTGGAAGAATTAATATAACGATCAAATCTTAAGTGGTTTGTGAGGAAGATGGGGTGAAGGTGGTATTTATAGTGGAGGAGAGGAGGGGTTTTACATTAGTTTAATATTTTTTCCAAATACTAGGAATATTATTGATTCGTGTCTCAAAAATAGTAGAAAATGCATGTGAGTTCGAACCAGTGTCCATTTACATCATCCATGACCCAAGATTGATTTATAAATTCAATTATTTTGCATATTTTCTAAATTACTGTATTTCAGTATTCCGAAAAAATTCAAGTATTTCAGAAAATTTCCTAAAATTCACCCAAACCATTTTTCAATGTGTATAATTATAAAATGAAATACATTAAGAAAAAATAATTTTATATGTATGATTTATTTAATTTTTAAATAAAACCATAATTTATTTGAAAAATTAAAATTTTAAGAATATAACTGACTTTATAACACCCTAAAAAATTAATGACAATCTCTTTATCTTATAAACAACAAAAACTAAAATAACATTACTATTTACAATAAATTAGGATCATATTACTATTCATAAGGTTACAATTACTATTCATAAGGGTATTTCACTATTCATAAGTGTATGTTATTATTCAATAAAAATAATGTTCGCCCTATCAGAATCAAAATGACTTATGGATCACAACTGTGTATGTCTGTTTTTGAAAATTCAAAATGAATAAGTGGTAAAAATGTGTTTAATGGTTAGTTTATAAATTTCACATAATATTTAGTAGTTTTTTAGTTACATAGTATTTCCTTTTAAAATCTCAGGATGTTACATTCTACCCCCCTTAAATGAATTACGCCACTGTAATTAGTTCATTGTACTTATAATTATGAATTTATATATTGATAATTATGAAAATTATTTTTTTTGTATTGATTAACTAGTTGTTCAAAAGTAAATTATATCACTATTTTTTAAACAATTTCTAATCTCCAAATTTGGTTACATAATTTCTCTAATACCAACTGTAATGCCATAAACATACACTTTTAGATTTTGTACTAAAATATGTTTTGTATTTATTTTATAAGAGATAAAATATAAATAAATAGTAAATTATATATCTTAAGACCTTTTCCGGCCTATGTTCTGTATAATTAGACAACTCCTTCTGTACATTGAAACATATTTTATACTAAATAATAACAAATTAACCATCTGGAATCATCTACATTGGTACCTTAACTGCCCTTTGAACTTCTAAGGAATCCTATGAAAGAATTCATAAAACCTGGGATGAAAAAAATATATTTAAGAGATATAAAAAGGAAAGGAATAGTTAGTCCATAAATAGATATAAACACATGGGAACATTTTCACACAAAAAAACATATAACCCATAATATATCATATAAATAATTTGTGAAAACATAAAAACATAAATTAAACATGTAGGTATCTTGGGGAATTACTTACAAAAAATTGTAACAATCATAGATACCATATGATTTGTAACCCTCATGGCTACCTTACAATATAACCCTCACAACTACCTTACACTGTAAAACTCACGTCTATGTTATGGTGTTACAATCGCATTTACCCATTGAGTAAACATATGGAAAACCCCCCAAAATAATCACACCCAATGCATTAGAGGGAGATATTGGTCCCAACATTCAACATAAACAATTCCCAAGAACCATAACATAATCATAAAATGTTATAATTTTATAATAACATTGCTTTTGAATTTCATAATACTAAATTTTAAAAGGGGGTTTTAAAAGAAATCCCCATTAAAATATCATCTAATTGAAGTGATAAATTAAATAATTAAACAATTTTGTGTATATACTATAAATATAAATAATACAACATAATATAAACTAAATTAATTACACAAAAGGGGCACATAATTAATGAAGTATAAGGTTAACCCAAAAAATGGAAATTGGGTTATGAATTCCCTTACCTTGGGTTCATCATTCTTGAAAATTATTTAAATCATCTTTATAATGGATAAAATAGTGTTTTTAATATTATTCAGTAACATATTCATGTGTATAACACATTATATGATCATTTTATAACATCATTCGGCCCATTTATTAATTATATTTTGTTATTTCCATTGTTTCAGGTGCATTCTATACATGATTTCCATGGTCGGTTCGTAAAGGTTTTTCTTGTCGAATGGAAGTGAAAATACAGAAGACTGATGAAATAGTATTGATATGTTTCCATAATATTAAATTTTTTCACAAATCATTTTATTTATATGTTATGAGGGTGAATCATTAAATAAATTTGTAGTGATATCAGTTTAGATCAATTTGGAAATTCTTTGATAATCACAAACCAGTTTCATTACATAAAATAATATTATGAATATATGATAACTACAGAACGTGAAAGAAGATATATAAAACACATTAAAATATGTTAAAACCATTAAAATGGTTTAATAACCAGTTATTAACTATTTAATGGAAATTGAAAACACATCGTCCATAATTTTGGTAAATCGGCACATCACGGACGAGGTTTTTATTATTAAAATAAGAGGAAGTGGATAGGAAACCTGATGGTGATTTTTTTCATAAACATGATAAAATTAAGAATATATAAGCTTATTTAGCTTTCATTACTCTTGTATAAGTGTCAGGTAAGGGGGTATATGAAAAGAAAATGTATTGAAAAAAAACATATGAAAAAGGAAGAGGATTCTTACTACATGATCTCTTCTCCTTGAGATCCTCCTTAAGGCCTCTTTTCTGGGATATTTGGTGATACTAGAACGTCTTGGACTTGTGAAAGAGCCTTTTAAAGGTTATTTTGAATAATTTACACAATTATCAATTCTTATATGTGTTAGAGGAAGTGGAGGGTGAGGGTTGTATTTAAAGTACATGAGAGGAGGGGTCTTACATTATTTTAAAAATTTTCTTAATATTTTTGATCAAGACATTGAATAGTCTTGATTAATGTATCCAAAAAATGTAATAAGTGTATATGAGTTCGAAGAAATGTCCATTTATATAATCCATGACTCATTCATGACACATAAATTCTTTTATTTAGCATATTTTGGAAATATCTGTATTTCACTATTCACTAAAAATTTAAGTATTTTCAAAAAATATAAAAAATCACCCTAAACATTTTTCAATGTGTAGAGTTAAATAATGAAATCCATTTCTCAATTATAGTTTTCTTGGTATTATTAATTTAATTTTTTGTAAAAATCATAATTTATTTGAAAACTAACAATTTCAAGACTATAGTTGATTTTGTATAACCTTGAATAATTAATCCAGATATCCTTATCTTATAACCTTAAGAAAATTAAATTATAATATGATTTACTATTAATAAGGGTCATATTACTATTAATAAGGCTATCATTACTTTTCATAAGGGTATGTGACTATTCATAAGGGTATGTTACTATTCAAAAAAATTAATTTGGTCCTATCAGCCTCCAAACGACTTACTAATCACCACTTTGTATGTCTTTTTTCAAAATTCAAAACAAAGAAGTGTAATTATTATGTTTAATGGATAGTTTATAAAGTTAACTAAATATTTATTAGTTTATTTAAGGACATGTTGTTTCCTTTTAAAATCTTGTAATGTTACATTCCTTTTCCCATTTTATCAAATCCATTCATGTTGATCATTATTCTACATATATTCATCTATTGTTTCATTTCTCTTTTACATTACAACATTCATTTCAACACCAATTCCATTCAACATCGACACATGCCCCATTGTTCATTGGGTTGTAATTAATAAGATTATTATTGATTTATAATTAGTTGTTTTAATAATGGATTTTGTAGTTCTCAATTGTGTCAGGGTTATGCTAAACTTGTTTATTATGCCTTTGGTTTTGATCAAAAACTGCATGGATAGATAATCAACATGGGGTTAGGGGTCAATATTAAGGGTGTTTCAAAGCCAAATGAATATATAAATTGAACCTAGGTGACCCTATAGCTAGTAGTTTTGTTAAGGAAAACATTTATCACATTTTCTTTCATAGACTTGACCATGAGAGGTGAAATTGAGCAAACCTAACTGAATTGGGGTTGATCAGGCTAGGACCACATTCCCATTATTCTTTAGTCCATATAATATAAGAATAGTTCATCTAGGTTTTTATCTATTCTCAAGAAAAGGGATAGTTGTAGTATAGTTTGATCCAATTGGTCTGAACATAACCAATTGATAACCCTTTCACCATTTTGCAGCATGAGCCATATGTTTATCACCATCATGATTTAGGATTATCCTTTTCTAAAAGCCCTAAAACTAACCCTGATACCTACTTTTTCATATGATCTAAATCCAAGAAAACTATTTCTAGTGAAAAAATATATATAGATTTTACGTGAGGAATCCTTCTATATGGTTTGAATTTATTATGTTTCTTGTTATCCAATTTTTGCTATGGGTTTTCCCTAGCACTTTCGCTTTAAAAAACCCCTGTAGTAGAGTTTAGTTTTGGAATAATAAATATAAAATATAATCATGCCTAGAGGAATCAATGAATTTTTTTAAGCATATCATGTGTAGTTGTGTCGTTGTGATATACAATCTAGATTTTTTTCGTATGATCTGATAATGGTATGTGATATGTTGTATTGGATATATTGTTTGGGTATTACATGGTTGTGTCGATATGATGGTATTAGGATTGCCAAGATGTATTCTAGTGGGGTTAGTTGGTGACTATATCAATGGGTAAATGGTTATGGGGTACCATCTTGGTATATCCATTTTATACCATGTTATTATACATGGATGTGATATTGGGTTACTGGGTATTAGTGAGTTTGTGTAATGGTTGACCTTATATAAGTGACATATTGTATCTATTATTTATTCAATAAGGCATTAGTATAAATACTCCATATTTACATGAGGGTGAATCTTACTGAGTGTATTTGTATGGTCACCCCTATATGTGTGTCTGTTTTCAAGTTTCATAGAGGTAGTTAGTGATGTGGATAGACCATACTAGCTTCTAGAGATCATGATTACTATTTCTGTCACTTCCAAAAGAGTTTATTTTGGTATTTTATTTTTAGACCATCACTTATGTATGAAATTACTTGTATTTGGATAGGTTTTTATTCAATATTGTATGTAGTTGATTGGTGGGTTATCTTATGTTCCTAATATTTATGAAGGTGATTCCTCCCATGTGTCTATTTCTATAACCCTAGTTCTAAATTCCAAATAAAATCCTATTATAATCGATATTTAGGGGTAATTATATTCTTCATATCCAACCAAAGAGAGGACATTGATGAGGATAGTCATAAAAAACTGTGTTCATGTCTTTTTTCTATAGTTAAGGTGGAGTTCAGAGTTAATTTTCGGTGAGTAATGCATGGGTTTGGTAAGAAAACATTTTTAATCAAACATATCACCTGACATAGAAATAGTTATGGGCTATGATATAGGAATTTAGGTCCCCTAATGATCTGATACAAGGACCCTCAACTTACTAAAATTATTAGGTGATATGATATTGAATACGAGTTAAATACTATGGTGATATACAATCATCTTACATGACTATGATTTTATTTAAATCTAGTAAACTCTATGGAAATATAAAATAATTAAAGTAAAATGATTTTAATGAAATTTTATGTTTTTGAACTTAAAAGTTTGCAAGAATTATTTTATGGATATGGATGGTGGCCATCTTCTGGGATTTTTCATATTGGGGAGGTGCAACAAGATGAATCAGTTGATCCTAGAAGGGTTGACCAATAATAAGTGGATGATTCTGGCAGGAATACATCAGGATAGTTTTATAAACAAATCATGGAAAAGTATAATGGAATGTCTCTAATCAGGATAAAAAATTATGGGTTGAAGGATATCAGAATTTCATTTAATCTGATACATGCATGAAAGGAGTGTCAGGTTCTTTTTGTGATATTTTTTCAGGGGCAATTTTTTATAAGTGGGGTATATTGTTCTTTTGTGGCTGTTATGAGTTTTAGTGTCATGGGATGAGTTTTTAAAGTAGTTTATGTTAATTTTCTCTCATTAGTGTTAAATTAATATAGTAGGAAAGATTTTCTCTATATTTGGAATTGGATCATGATCATGTGATAGATCAGGGATTGGTTCAAGAATATTCGTTGTTTTTCTCCTCATATTCCCTATAACAATGAGTGCAAGGGATTGAATTTTTAGGAGGTGTTGTAACTAGAGATTCAGAACTATTTCACTTTCTATAAGTTTATGACATATCTGGAAGTGTTGGATAAGGTATAAGTTATAAATATGATGAATATTTGGATATAATTATCACGAGAGTGAAGACGTCAGAAATTTTTGGGTGAGCCAGTAGGAAGATAACTCTCTCATATATTGGGGAATCTATTGTATTGGTCAATTAAGATAACATTTTAGATTTCTTTATGTCACATTCCTAGAACTAACAATTCTATGGATACTAACAAACATTTCATTCCAATTTTCCCTACTAACATCGGTGTTTAACATTGGTAGTTCACATTCTCAAGCATCATTGATCATTAGAACATGATAGGTAGATAGTTTCTTATGAAGCCACAATATTTGATTCCCTTGGGGCCTTAAACAAGAAGTGTTATGTGGAATAATATTACTAGTAACTTAGAGGAGTTGAGATAAGAAAAATTAAACCCTATGATTTTATTTATTATCTAGGACATAGAGATGAGCCTGTTCATGGGAGTGGATCCCATTAAGGGTAGTGCGGTAGAGGATCTAACTAAGGTCAGTTTCATTCCATGTAGTTTTAAACACCTTATAGGATAGAGATCATGAAAGATAAATTAAAATATCATCCGTATTGTCTTATAATTTTTTTTACTCAGGAGACTTGGACTCCAAAATTGTTCTTTCTTTAGTATAACATTTAATACATAAGGTGCGTAGTTTTTTAGCTCTTGTGGTGTAATCTACCTTTGTTATAGTTTAGTCATATTTGATTGACATGTGTCAGGTTTTTGTGATGATGATGGGGAAACATTAGTCATTAGAGGATCTCATCATTCTTCAAATAATGACATGAAATGTAATTATTATCATGGGTTGATTGTATTCTATTAGTATCATTATTGATTTATTCTAGAGGATGCTTGTCCTCTTTTATGTTGAACGTGTGTATAATGTTTTCATTGGTGAGTGGTGAAATCATATTTGGTACACCATTCATGGTATTTTTAGATATTTATTTTATTATTTATTTATTTATTTCTTATTTATGGTTCTGTGAGGAATTTTTATTAAAATTTTAAATTTTTTAGGGAAACAGGTCATTGCATGTTAAGTACATAGTTAATGCTTATCTTTCATCCTAATAAAGAAAGGGAAGGTTTTACATTCCACAATAATTAATATAGATAACAAAAAGTTTACTAAACCATGTTAAAAAACTATATGAATTATCAAGTTGTCCAATAATATTTTTCACAGTTAATGAACAGTGCCACAACCAATGAAGCTATACTATATTTGATTCTCAGAAATTAAAAACTAGAAAATTCCACTTTTAACTTATCCCTTGTTTAACCCCACTCGATATATTATTTCCCTTTTTATAGATTATTGAAAACCCTAGACACTAACCCCCTTTTATCAACCTTATCCCATTGAATTTATTATCGATCCTTCATCAAATAATTAAATTTCCATCATGTAAGTGGATATCCTCTTATTAATTTTTCCTCCCCTCTCCTTATCTATGTTTATAATTTTCCTCGTATGGATATCGTGACCTATGGTTCCTTATAAATCAAACAAACAATGTCATTTTTTAGATGATAGGGATTATAATTGATTGTAAGGGGTCTTTCAACCTCTTTTATAGTGATTTTTCATCACCTACCACTATTTATAACAGTCAACATTATTTAAATCTCTCTTGATTCTCATATTTTGTTATCCATGATTTTCATGTTCTTTGTATAATGTTTATTAGTTAATATAATATTTATTTAAATCCTTTGATGTCATGATTAATTATATTATTGTTCTTGTTAGATTTCAAAATGGTTTGATGTGTGTGTTTAATAAAAAGTATAAATTTCCCTCATTTTAATAAGTTTCACACTATGTGTTTGATGATATTACTTTTTATTTTAAAAAAATAACAAGATATTTTTTATGTAAAAATTTATCCTTGAATTAAAATGAATATTCAACATTTTTATGGAAAATACCTATGTTTAGAATGATGTTCGGTGTATGTATAATTTATTCCTCATTAAATTGTGATTATTAAAATATTCTTATATATAGTGGAAATTATATAGAAAATATGGTTTATAAATGAAATATGATGTACATGAAAACTACATGGTTCATTATGGGAATACGTGGGTACTATGGGAAGACAAGGTCATTTTCAATTTTAGGTCTTGGTGGATTACCCTTGTTGGTATCAATAGTTATTCCTATCACGGTGCATGTTAGTAAATGTTTAAATGTGGCTTGTGAATATCATCTATAGTCCTACCCAACACAATTACATGCTTGGTAATGATTATACTTTTCCGAGATGAATTTATGCACTTCTATTTAGTTCCTTATGATGCCTATAGGTTTCTCGTCTTTAGAAAAATATGGATGCTCCTATAATGTTCTTATGGTTCCATATATTTTCATGCTTACCATACAAACTAGTTTTCACCTTTCATTAATAAATTATTTAAATTTTATTTATCATTATTACTTATTTTATTTAAATTCCAAAGCTTACATTTTTATGATATATTTTAATTTTGAAAACTCTGGTTTATTTCTTATGGGTTGAACATAGAGTAATTGGTGTGATATTATTAGGATCATTATGATAACAAAATATATAAACACTATTTTTTAATATATTCCTTATTTTTACTAATATATATATAGTAAATGATCCTCATAGATACGATGGATACTCTTTTTAACTTAGACTGAGTTGGTGAAAGATATATAGTGGGATATTTCCCTCCTGACATGAAAATGTGGATTGTTGTTTGTTTTTTATTTTGGGTTTAGTCATCGATATTATATACCTCATGTATATCTCCATATTTTTCTTCCATCCCTTTTATGGAATTTTGGATTGTTTTTGTTTCTATATATAATCTGCATTAAAATTATTGTTTAGTTTTATTTTGATGTTGTGACCTTTCTTATTATTTTCATTAATTTATTTGATTTCTTCTATGGTGTTTTATTTAAAACAATTTTCATTATATTCATGACATGAAAATATATGGTAAGGTGGTTGTGGGTTCTATGGTTTGATCCTAATTATGATTCAAATTATGATAGGGTGAAACTATTCCAAACATATTTTTCCCAATAACTAGGCACTAGTTGTTAGAAATTAAGGATCACCAGTTCCCTCGAATCCTTACCATGGGATATACTGTGTATATGGATGTCGTATCCCTATATAGTTCATAAAAAATTGTATATGGGATCATTTTTTGGTAATGTATTTAGGAATTCATGGTAGAAAAGTGATAAGATCTTCAAAACATGATGGGTTGGTTGTGAGAGAGTATTTGGATAACACACATTATAATAAGAATTGTTTTTCCATGGGATAATAATAAAATTGTAATTTTTACAATAATATTTATTTTATTATATTTTTTGTATGATTCATTCTAAATAATGAAAGTTAAATATAATTTTCAATTTCACATAGTACAGATGGACAGGTTGTAGGCCATGCGCCTACCGTGTATCAAGTTTTAGTAGAGTTCCAATATATTCCACATTGATTTTTAATGCTTTAGGAAACTATAGTAATTGACCATGTAGATATATTTCAACAACATAGTGTGCCACACTTGGTTATCATATAGTTTGGGAATTATTTGGACTGGCCATGCATAGTGGGAATTATGTGATTCTCCCTCATTTTCTCATCTTAATGATTTATATTAGTCCTTTTAATTATTATTTTTAAATTAACTTTTTAAAATTTATATTGTTTGATTTTTATAATTTGTTTTCAATGATTTTAAATATTTTATCATTTAATTTGATCTATTTATATTACCATACCTCTCTGAATAGCTCTAATGAACCCTTAGAAAGGGGTTGAAGATAACATTATTAAATCCAATCTCTATTTGATCAAAAAATCATTGAGATAAAAATTCTAAAAACATGGTGTATAGATTATGTATTCAATACAACAAAATTCCAATATAAGGATGTCAATATTGGTTCAACACAGTAAATGAATCAGGCTCAGGTGCTTTTTGACCATAATTCTTAGTCCTTTTGAAGGATTAACTAATTTCAAGAGGTTGACAGTTATTAACAGAGATTTTATAGGGTTATCAAATTCATGGAAACTACCAGGGCCATCATTTTGGAAATTTTTTGATTTTTTGATTGAGGTTTCCATCTAAATTGGTGGGATTGATTGTTTTAGGAATAACATCAAAAGAGATCGTTGAGTTGAAGGGTTTCACTGTTACCATTTATCAGTAGTTATTCACTAACACTATGTATATTGGAAAACCAAGTGTGTTCAATTGTCTCATGAAAGGAACAAAATTATTATTATAATATAGAAATAAATTTTCAAAAATCATCCTCATTTCCCAAAAAATTATATGAAAAAATAATATGAAATATTTATAGTTTAATATAACAATACAACTGTGTATTATATATAGGGTGATTATTCTAAAGCTACCCACATTTCATGATGTTGTTGATCAATCCCTTATGGTTGAGGTAGATCAAGATAGAATGATGAGTATGGAATGGGATCCTTTGATTCTAAGTGAATGTGTGGGGGTATTATTTGAAAATACTAATATGTGATAAGAGTTTTAAAATGGAAATTAAAATGGTTCAAGATTATCTTCCCAGTCGAATTTTCCAAAAACCATGGGGGTAAGTATCACATACAACATTAAATTGAAAGAAGGGGAACATATAACCTATGATTTTATGATTCCATATGGTTTTTCATACTTATGGTAATATATGTTTTATTTTAAGGTTCTATATGGTGAATATTTCTTAGAGGAGTAGGGTAGGGTTTTCATCTCTATGGGTATAATAAGTTCATTTCGATTCCATTAAGATAAAAGTACCATCTCCAAAAGGGAGTTGTGGAAAATGTGGTTTAAATTTTAGGATGATCCAACCAATGATCAATCCTATAACTAGTAGTATGAATCTGTCTCACTCCAAGGATTGGATGTTATAGGTAGTGGATAATTTGTGTGAAAAATTTGAAGTAATACTAGTAATAGTGTGAGGTACTATACTTATATAATCATTTATGGTTGTTTCATTGTTTGATATCATTTCCTCTCACTTATTCAATTCTACTATTGTTATAATCACACATATTAGACTATGTTCTATGTGATGGTAAAATTAGGACTTTTTACTAAGCATAGAAAGAGTGAAGACAAGAAAGTCCAAGGGGATTGTAGTATTGAAAGAAAAGTGAATCTTGGAGAATCAATTTGAACACTTAGGGGGTAGGGAACCTATATTAGAATAAATAATTAGATAATTACTTTGGATACCCTTTTAAGCATAGAAATTTTTAACATAATTTTCATCATGATGGGTATGGATCAGGCTATCTCAGCCAATGGGTTCCTTTTATCTATGGAAGAGATACGCTATTGATCGTGGGGAATTATACATCCCATGTAGAGAGTTGTAGATGAAAGTGGAATAAATTTCAATCTATATGAGGGAAATAATAGTTGAATGAAAAATATCCAACCCACTAATAAAATTATTAGCATATCCCATAATAGATATGTTCTATGTCATGGAGATAAGTATATCACAGGGGGAAAACAAGGAACATGGATTCTCATTCCCACCATGCCTTATATATATATATAATGTAAAGATTTTTTGGGAAGCCCATGTCATAGAAATAAATCTTTTAGAAGTTATTATTGGAATGGACTCTATGGTTACCATCAAAACATTCATTGACTATAATTATCATTGGGTAAACTTTACAACTCCTGATGGAATCTCTTATATGATTAAAGGACAATGGTACATGAGTTCTATCCAGTTAGGACCCTTTATTCCCAATGTTTGTAGATTATAATTACACATATAATCCCTATTGTTAAATAATAAATATAGGGATTATATTATTGATCTTCATAACATGTTCAGGTTATTTCCTGAAGCATTTCTAGAGGGTTACCTCTTGAATTTGCATTCAATTTTTCAATTGATCTTATGGAAAGTAAGTATCTAATTTCATTACCCTTATACAAAATAGTACCAATGTAATTGAGAGAATTAAAAATGAAGTTTCATTATATATAATCTAAATTAATTATTTATCTTAGTGTATCTCCAATGGTCGCTCCGGTTCTATTTTGAAGGTAGGAGAATAAATTACCCTTTCTATGATGCAATGACTGATTTGATCAACTAAAAGGGTCATGGGGGTTCTCATAGATTGACATCGAGTCAATATACCATTATATCACAATGATGTAATCTTTATTTAATAATAATTATTTTAGGATAAAGTATGTTTATATTAATTATCATATAATTCCATTCATCATTAATATTTCTCTTATAGTATTTATTACCATTATAAAATCAATATGCCATTGATACCGCGATTACATTATTTGGGTGTTCATTGATGGCATATTGGATTACTCTTACACCAAATAGGATCATGGGAATCAGTTGATATATTTTTGGGAACTCATCACAATCATCTCCTTTATGTGAATCTGTTAAATATGATCTTTTTGATCCAATTGGTCATGTTCTTAGGACCTATTTCTTCGAAGAAAGGTATTTTAGAAGATCTATAAAAAATAAAATCTATTATTTTTTTTAATAATGTCCTAAATATGCTTAAATTATTTGGCTAATAGGTTTACTATTAGTGATTTTTTAAGGATACATTGATGTTGTATTCTCCCTTGATTACTCTTTCTCAAAAATGGATTAACATTATATATATAACTAAATGATAAGAATACTTTGATGAATTGTAGTAGTTACTAACGTAATCCCATATCCTTCATTAACCAGGGCCTCGTTATCATTATATAATATATTATGAGACACCGATCAGGGAATTGGTTTGTCTAATTATATATAATGATCGTTTGGAGACATGTTTCTCTTTTTATCATCACCCACCTAAAAGAATTAGATACCATGTGAACTATAGCTAGTGGTGGTCATGAATTTCATCAAATGTTATATAATCTATCTTTGTTTTATATGTCCATAGTGTACACTGACCATAAAATCAGGATTTTTGTCAATTCCAAATTGGATTTCAGTATTTGGCAAAGCTGATGGTAAGAATAAAAATATTTTCTTGACTTCTACATCAATTATACATAAGAATGTGAAAAGTTTTCATTGATTCTATTCAAAAACAATTTCCATCATAGGCTTTAAATTAATCTAGTGATGAGTGGAACTTGATGAGTCTCTTATCAAAGAAACATTTGGAGGTAAAGGAAGAGAAAAGATGAATGTTTCTAGATAATTTTCAAATTCCAATTTATTTTCTAACGATTATCTATCATGAGAAATTGAAGTATGAATAGTTTCAATGTATTTGGAGGATTACTTATGGTGAGAATACCATTACTGAGTTGTATCTATCTTATGAATGAATTTACTAATTTTTAAAATACTATGTGGTCCTACATCTCATGAGTAAAATAGTGATGAAATATTACTACCACTCTTCACAGGATGTTTACACAACCGCTACTAGGATTTACTATTACATGAAAAACTAATATTGGTGGCCTTTTATGATGTACTAAAATTGAAGATTAGGTGTTGAGATTACATATTTATCAAAATATTAAATATTGGATTCAAAATCCATCTATTATAATTAATCCCCTTCCCATACTCATATAGAAATGGGATGAGATATCCATGGATTTCTTAAACATATTTCTATATACCACATGAAAATAAACAATGTTATCTTGGTAGTTATATATTGGATGACCAAATCATCCCACATCATACTGACCACGTATAGAACTAATTTGGAAGATAAGGGACATTTATTTGTGCATGACATCATGAGGTTGCATGAGGTTCTTTTTAATGCTGTTTATCATAGAGATCCTAAATTTATCTCAAGTTTCTAGAAATGTTTTTATGATTATATTTGATATCTAGCGAAATAGGTCCTGAAATAACATCAACAAATGAATGAAAAAAATAAAATGAGTGATGTAGATTTTAAAGGATATGCTCTATTTAGGTCTGTTAGACTTTTTTGGTTTATTAGATGACTATATATGATTGGATGAATTTATTTTCAATAATAAAAATAAATCCCTCATTATTAGGACCCTATTAAAATAATTATATATTAATTCATGTCAATATTCATTCTATTTGATAGAGATTTCTTACTCGTTATAAGGGGGATCAACTATAATCATTGAAATGAAGAAAAATGTAAAAATTAATTATAAATAGCTACTCATAGTTCAAAATTATCATAATTATTATATTGATCATCACTACCATCCTCTATAGTTTTCCACTAGTGAACAATTGTTCTTGAAAGTATCACCATATTGGGGTCACTGATGGATTGAAAGGGAAGGGTATCTAGTAACAATGTATATTAGACCTTTTGGTATCATTAGAGGAATTTTTAATCATATATAGCAATTGGAGTTTCCATATCTTGTAATGTTAATTCATCACACATTATATATCTCTCATTTTAGAAGTACCATCTTTATCTCAATCATGTATTAAGTTAAAAATAATTGTAATTTGGGTTAGATGGCTCGAGGATTGGGAAATCGAAATAGGTTTTTTATTATTATAATAATGTGTTACATGAAAAATAAATTATATTAGTTTGATTCTTAAGGAAGCATAGGTAGCATTATCATATGAAATTGGAGTAGGAATAAAAATAATGAGTAATAACCTCATATTTTTCATAATCACTATTTTATGGCTCATAATTTTTGGGTTATAAAGTGATATGGTTGAGATACTTTTAACATTCATGATTTTGTATTCAAGTATATATTTTATTATTTATTCACTTTTGGTCTAATTTTTTGTTTCATAATGATTTTTATTACAAATTTTGAAATTTTCAATGACATAGCTAGTCTCATATTTAGCTCAAGGTTAAAAAACTAATCACAGTCCCACAAATAAAGAGGTTAATGAACATTTTAGAATGATTCATATTGGCCACTCCAAATTCACTAATCGTTAAGATCATACTGTGAAAACTATCCAGGTATCCCAAAGGGTATCGTAATGTTAGTGCATGGTTTCCCAAACTGTATGGCTGAACCATGTAAGATACCATAAAATTAAAAAAATAAAATTTCCATTTTACCTTTAACCAAATTTTATTCCATTATAAATTCTTTTCTCCCATTTATTATTCTCAACAACCCCAAAAATCAAACACATTTTATCTTCCTTATTTTGTATTTCATGTTTATTCTTCAAAAAATCATCATGTTTCCTTTAAGAAATTGGTCCATTCCAATTGCTTTATCTTCCACTATTATGTCATTGATGTTCTGGGGTTCCTTATAGGTTGATTTTATAATATGTAATTTTTGGGTATTAGAGATCGCAATCAAGTATCATGGGCCTTTCCTCACATTCTATATTGATTTTACATAATCTTACACTATTTACATTAATAATGGTAGGTGAATTTATATTTTTTATTGTATTTAAAGAACCACAATTTTCATGGGGTGTTTATAATTCGTTTTAATTATAATAATGGGTGTTTTGAATAATTTAAGGTCTACTAATAATTTTATTATTATATTTTTGTTCAATTTTCAAATGGTTTTGTTGGTGTGTTTCATGAAAAGTATATATTTTCCTTGGTTTAATAAGTTTCACACAAGTTTTTGATGGTATTCCATAATTACTATTCTTTAAAGTAATTACATATATCATATAGAAATGGTTTGTATTGATTTAAATTTAATTTTTAACTTTTTTATGAAAACTCATAAGATTTTTAATTCTTTTGGATTATTTAGATTATATTTATCATCGAACACTGATTCATAAAATAGGTTTAAATAATGGAGAAAGTAACAAAAAAAAGATAAATTAGGTTTATAAATTTACTATGGTGTACTTTAAAACTACTTGGGGCCTCATGGGAGGCCATATGAGTTATGGGAGAAATGACACATAGCATGTTATTCTTTGGATGATTACACTTCCTTGTGTATATTGTTAGTTCCTCATTTTGTGGGTGAACAATAGTCCATGATAATATATGGTGATTGGATATCATATTTAGAACCTCCCATAAAAATCCCATCATAGGGCAGGATGAGACTCTACTTAGTGGAACATCCACTCTTTTCTATATGCCTTAATATTCATCTCGGTTTCCCAACCATAATTACATATTTTACCTTATATTATGTTCTTGTTATTCCATAAATTTTAATTCTTACATTATGAACTGGTATTTTAGTTTAAATAATAATTTTTTAAAAAAATTATTGATCAGTTTTGATTGATATATTTAAATTATGAATCATACATTATTATGTTTTAGATTAAACTTACATTATGTGGTTTTTGTAGTGGATTTGATATGGAGTAATTAGTGTGATCCTAATGGTCATGTTATACTCACATATTACATACACCCTATGGGATTATGTAGACCATATTTTGACTAATATATGTAAATTCATTGATACACATAGAGATGGTGTTCATTCTTGTTATTTTGGATTGGTTTGGTGAGGTATATTTATGGGATATTTCCATCATGTCACAAAAACAAGTGTATACTTTTTTTTTATATTTTTCATTTTTGTTGGTTTTGGTCTTGTAAAATTCTTACCTCATGTGTATTAGTATATTACTTTCCCATCCCATTTTCCACTTATTTTGGATTGATTTTGTATCTATATTTGATCCAATTTGATATTTTTCAACTCTTTTATTATAATTTATGTTTCTTATTTAAGGGTTTTATTTATCTTATTCTTCATTTGGTATGATTTTTTATTTCAAACTATTTGTTTTATATTTTTCAAGACATACCAATATATAGTATGGTCATTTTTTATTCAGGTATGCACATTATATAATTAAAATTATAATTATTAAATTCCATTTGAAAAAGTGTACTACTTTGTTCTCAAGAACTGGTTTCTAGCCCAAGAGGATTAAGAATTACCTTTTCTCCTTTCCATAATCCTACACAAGTACTACGATTTGGTATCCTAGGTTGATTAATCTAAATTTGGGTTATTATTATATGAATTATTTATCTTATCATCTTTATAAACAAGTATTAGGATTCGTAAGTGTTCCTGAAGTAGTTTTCTTGATGGTTGTTAAGTAGTTTCTTAATATATTTCTAAATTTTTTTGATACACTACACCACCCCCACCCCGCGATGTGATATTAATTTTGGGATAGATTTTCAGCATGTTTTGTCTCTAATTTTGATGAATCCTAGTTTAATTTTCATAAACCAACAAAAATACATTGGTACACTAATACACAAGCAAGATATAATATAGGCAGAGAGTTGTTATCAATCCCCATGAGTTAGATCCACACACATAGCATCATATCAAACAATAAACAGACTAGTTTTCTATAAAAACCCCTTCAAGATACAATAGAGGAAGATAAAATAATATATATTTAGTATTCCAACCACTCCATGAAGATAAATGTACTAAAAATTGATAGATAAACATCCCATGATAAATCATAAACCAAAGGAAATAAATATACATAAACACAATGTAACACAATCTCTATGTAATAATCTGACCAATGCTCCATTGGTTAACACCATTACTAAAGATTCACAATAATCAATCACATCCCCAAGTTCTAGGTGGAACTTCCCCTTTATAATAACTACAATAACAAATATTAAAATGCATAAAGGAAAAGGTAGGGTGTGACCTAAACATCCATGTATGGTCTCAGCAAGTGTTCTATAAGAAATTCCATAACAATAGACCATTTAGTCATTCAATTTAAATAAATTAAATTCATGGAATAACATTTTCATGCCATAAACAAAAATAAAATTAAAATATATTTAATGGAATATATATAAAAACATGATCAAATTAAAATTTTATTTAAAACATATATACATAACAAATAGAAAGAACAAAATGGTTCATTAATCAACAACATGCGTAATAAAATCGAAACCAATAACAATGCTCGTATTTCATTAGTAATATTATTTCATGTCTCTATGATCCTTTAACTAATCAATAATCAATTAAAAATAATTAATATGTGAACATGTTCGTAGGCTCATGAAAGTAGGATTAATAAATCAATATCCCATCGTGGAAAATCATGTTGAAATATGTTTAGTTGGTTTTTTATCATCAATCCTATTATAGGGAGTCAACGTCCTAGAATTATTGTCCTAATAAACCACTAACTACTAAGGATCACATGTTCCTCAATTAATCAATAAATCCTGGGAAATTAGTCATTTCATATCATTTCATCATTCAAAGACCAAATTCACAAATATCTACTCCAAAATGCATCTTCAATTTTGCAGCCAATTTGTTGGTTTTCAGTGCCTTTCAAATATTATTTCATTTAAATCATATTTTGAAAGGAATAATCATCAAATAATTTCATCGAATCATTTCTCATTTCAATAAATTATTTTTCTAATAATCTACGAAAAAATATCAATTCCATTAATGTTGGGGTTTTTTATAATTTCAATGCCCTTTATAAATAAACATTAAATAATTTAAAATAAATGTTTAATAAATCAAACAAAAATTAATTTCAAGTCATTCATAAAATTATTATTTCAATTGTAGTGTAAATACTTATATAACCACCTTCTTTAAATTATGTTATCAATCATATCAACACTCACAATGGGAAATGCCAACGAAGAACGAACATAAAGAAGATAAGTTAATGAACCATAAAATCAAGATCTATCAAATCAGTGGTCTAATACATCAAGAATGTGAGGATTCACCACTCCCAAAATGGAGAAAAATTTAGGAGTGATAAAACTCAAATCAAGGGAAAGATCACATACCAGAGAGGAATGAGGGTATCTCACTAGCACTTTGATTCACAAGAGAAGAGGTTGGAGGAGCCAAAAAAATCTAGAGAGACTCAAAAAGAAAAGTAAACAAATTAATTTTGAATGGGGGTTGATTAGGGGTTAAACGAGGGTCATATTATTTTAATTATATTTTTTAAGGAATAGAAATCAATATGCATGGTTTTCTAGGTGGGTCACGCGGTTAGTAGTAACCATGATACTTAACCATGTTCCCTCACTAGGATTCTAAAAAGGGTGAATAGTATTGTTTAATGGTTAAACTAATCATGCACTAAACATAAGAACCCCTCTATCCAATGGCTTTATAGTATTTAGGGTGAGGTTGTATGATTTTGAAAAACTACGCATCCCCCTCCAAAGCACAAATAATGTGTGCACGGTTTGTTGTGTTAGATTGACATGTTTTACCTTACCATGCCCCAACCATCCCACTCCCCACAACATGAAAAAAACTAAAAACTACAAATTTGAGTCAAAAAAATACCCAAAATGAAATATAAAAACAAGGGTCAATAAGTATGTAAACTCAACTTATAGTATATTAAAACCCCCTTCCATAAAAACATTCTTTCCCTAGGAAATCCTCTTACAAAAAATACACATCAAAGAGAAAATCACAATACTCTATCATCAGTGCCTCATTCCCCCAATTATCGTGTGAATAAGAAAAATTAATTCATAGAACATGGACCAATGGTATAGTCTTCCCATCAATAACCATTATCTTTGAATAAATAATCTTGACAATATGCTCTATCATTGATAAATCAAGTTCCACATCATGATCTTCTAACTCTAGACGTGAAAAGGGTTAGATTGAAACTTTCTAGGCTATAGTACATAAAATATATTGAGGGTTGAGGTTAATTATAATCGAATGGATAAATGGTAAGACAAATTACAACATTCTCAAAAAAACTAAAAAGGTCCCAAAAATATCTGTGAAAGCGTTCACAACATTCCAATTTTTCGGTGACCCAACCAAGGAGAGACTCTCAAAAACATCAGTTCACCTATCAGAAACTCCAATTATATACATAAAAAATCATCATAGTATTTTTATAGTACATTTTCCATCACCCTTATCTAAAAAATTACATGAATATTCACCTTAGTCTCTTGGACCAAACTAGGTCCAAACAATGAATATTCACTTATCATCCTCCAATAGAGAGGACATCTACAAATATTTTCATAAAAGTCCACAAAGGGAGCCATTCAAATCATGTATTGGTAGCTATTATTATAGGAAAACTCAACTTGAAACAAATTGGTATCTAAAGCTTCACAAAATTTGATAATTCAAGAACATATCATGTCTTCAGGATTGTTATAACTTGATGTGTCTATCCATCCATCTATAGATGATATGAGGGGCCCAATATAACCTATAATCACATCACCTCTGAGACGCCTCTACAAAAATGAGAAGTAAAACAAGGAACCCTAACAAATGTTATAGAATAAGTAAATATAAGCAATAGAACAATGTATTTCATATAGAAACTTCTCAAATTATCAAAATTATTTTATTATTAATGGTAATATAATGACCTTATTTGTCAAGTACATTGATCACTACCCATATGGTGTTCTTCCATTGTGGGGTTTGTGGAATCCTAACCCTGAAATACATGGAAATCTCATCCCACTACCAATATGACACTAAAAGGGGATGAATAAAACCTAAAGGTTTCTAGTTCTTAGCATTCACTTATGGATAGGTATAACAATGAGAAACAATGTCTGTGATGTCTCACCACATAAAAAACAACTATAATCATCACCAAATGTCAAAGAAAAACATCATGGTACCAGGGATCACAACCCACTAGGGTTGTGGAAATCCCTCGTCAAATATTTTATCATTGTCCAAGGTTTCACTTACTTGTTCAAGAAACACGGGATATGTAACACCCCAAGCTTCCTCGGTATGTTTCCTTTCGAATAATGCAATGACGTGCATTGTACGCAACTTCGAGATTTTAACACACCATAACCAATCAAACTAGCCATCATGAATAGTAATACCTACTTTTTGAAATTTTATAAATTCTATCTCTCAAAATGGACTTCATTTTTGGATTCGGAATATTGAAATTAGCATAGGGTGAAATTTTGGTACTTTTCGGATAATTTTCATATTTTGATGAATAGTGAAAATTACTAAATTTTAATTAAAAACAACTTTTTTAATCAAAATAATTAATAGTGATAAATTATGAATTTGAGTGGTTTAAAAGTATATTTAGAATATATTTTTACCATGTAATAAAATGTGGGTCATTGAACAAAATTTCACATTTAAACCAGTCATAAACAAGTGACAATCTTTTGATAGTTATTATCGCTAAAAAACACGCTTTTTGTTTTAACAACGGGAATTAATTTTAAATTAATTTCTGCCACTTATGTGTTTTGAATTTGGAAACATGTATTCCATATTTGGAATCAGGATGTTCAAATTTTGTAAATAGGTAACTTTTATTTTTAAATATTTTGGATAATTACTCCGGTAAATATTTTATTTACCATGGTTAAAGGGTAAATCCGGTAAACAAGGGTTAAAAAATAATATTATAATAATACTAAATTACCCTAAAACGTGTCTTAACCCTATTTTTGGATACATGGTCGTCCATGGTCATATTGGGGTCTATTTTGGGACCTCATGGATCCACTTGTAAGTGATAATGACACTTTATTTTAATTAAGTTAAAATAGATACAAAAATGACACAAGCATATATCGTTTAACAAAACAATTGTTACAGAGGGTTATATATGTTGGATTTCAGATTATAAATATTAATTAGAAAGATAAAAATATTTAATACATAATGATATTTTATTTATAATTTTTAGACATTAAATAATTTATTTTATTTATGACACAATGATGATGCAGTAATTACTAAAATAGTGAAAAATTAAATTAATTGATATTATAAATACCCAAATAAATATAATATGAAACTTTTAATGAATTAAACTAATTTT
The DNA here is from genome assembly GCA_963277665.1 of Viscum album. Classification (NCBI taxonomy): domain Eukaryota; kingdom Viridiplantae; phylum Streptophyta; class Magnoliopsida; order Santalales; family Viscaceae; genus Viscum; species Viscum album. The sequence continues at coordinate 567,401,967 of OY728119.1, forward strand.
CTAGGATAATATGATATATTAGGAGTGATTTAATTTATGGTTTTTGAAGTAATCAGTCTGTTATGAGTTTCAAAAAAATCAACTATTGAATAGTGTCAACATTGACATAAAAGAGTTCTTAAAACAAATATTATATTATTAATTGATATTAAAATCCTAAAAATCTAAGGTTCGGCCAAGAGACTTATATCATGATAGGTTAATCATTAATGGACCACTTGGGAGTCTCTTGGATGTATATAGTAAGTTTATTAACCATATTATATAAAAATACAAAGAGACATTGTAAAAGTGAAACTAATTAACTTAGAGTTAATACTTAAAGATAAGGTTAATATAAGTACCCAAAATGTCTAAATTCTATTGGTTGAGTTGTTTTCGACCTATCCCTACCTTAACATTTAAATAATCAACTTTTGAGCCATTAGAAACCGAATATTAATTTATTATAAATTAATATTTCTAGCTTTTCCAAAGGTGCCCCTCACCCCTCTTATAAAAGGGCACTCTTCCTTCTCATTTCTTCACACCTTAAAAGCCTTTTGGTTCGGCCACACTCTGACCAAATACTCTCCCAACTTCCCTCACTACAGCCTAGAGTACTTAGTTTGATCCGAAATCCAACCTAAGGAGCCCTTTTGATCACATCAAAAGGAAGAACCCGAAGAAGAGGTAATGTTTTCACCACCCCTTTTCAAGTTCCTTTCTTCTTCCACTTCTTCTTCCTTTGTTGTTACCATTCTAAAATAATAAGTCCAGTATCATATATATACTGTGATGTTATTATAAATATGGTACAACCATATTCAGTATTCTATCCACCCTTTGAATAACATGTCACCATACATGCGTACGTACGGGTTACCGTCTCCACGTCGTGGTGTAATTGTTATTCAATATAATATTATTTGGATGGGTATAATAATGATGTGTAACTCATGTAAATAATAAATATAACATGTTAATGATTCATTATATATGATATACCATCCATTTATATATTATTTTAATATCAAAATAATGATATTGTCGCTCGGGCGTACGTACGGACTACCGTCTCCACGAACGCGATGAGATTCATTCTCCATCGTATCCATTCAAGTATAATTATCATTTGATGATTTAAAAATTGTATCTAACGACTTGATATAATTCGGGATATGAATAATATACATCCCATTAATAACGAAGATGGCTCACATAACAAAGAATATAATGTAAAATGAACCCGTTAACACCCGAAATGACGATATTTCTAAGATATTATTAAAAAATTAATGTTAAATGATCATATATGATATCATATTAAAGTAAATGATTCTTGTATAATTCAATAACAATTATTTCACCATTATACAAGAGTTAAACCTACCATCGACCAAGGAAAAAGTACAAAGTAAGGGATTTTCTTATCTCACTTTCAATTCCGTGAGATTTCCATTGTTCGCCACTAAATTATTGAAATTGGTGTATTGTGTACTGCCATATGATATATATTATCATGATTCTCTTTATATTCATGATATTCTATAAATAATTTGGTGGTTATTAACTTTTGGCCATACGACTCAGTTGATTAACGTGGTAAGGGGTTTTCTTATCTCACTTTTAATTCCGTGAGAATTCCATTGATCACCACTTAATTATTGCATGTGGTGTATGTGTACTGCCCATGATCGTATTCATTGTGTAATATACTTTAATTTATGGGTATTTACATTATCAGGGTATGATACTTCTTTCATGGGTGTATGTTTCGTAAGTTACCTAATCGATAAGGGAATTTGAAATTTCAATTTCCACTCATTTGGCATTACACATATTTCATTGATTATATTACACCAAGATTATGTGTGGAATATCTATTCATTTGATTATGTCATAATTTCCACTCCCCTTCCTGTGGATATACTTTTGATACACATAACCACTCCATTGATAATTCTCAAGTCATTGATATGAATTTGATAAGAGTAATTCACCATTTGTTGAGTTAAAAATCCAATTCGTTGGTGTTGTTTTTACAAGAATATGTGTGAATATCCTTTGATTGGTTTACACTGAATATCCAATCATATTCAGTGTATTTATATTTGTCACACATAATTATGTCGTTGATTTATCCTTAACCTAAGGATACGGCCTTTATGAGAGATTTCATCTCAATTTACATTCCATTGAGACTTCTTTGTTGATATACACCAAATCACTTTTATGTGGTGTATATAATGTACTTTGACATAGTATATCATGAGTCCCTTTATTCTCATGATATTAAAAAGTTTCTATTACCTCAATTATTTGTATTCAAGTGTCTCTTTTGGTTAGAATCTCTAACTAAAATACCATTTTTAAATGTTTTAAAGACTTATTCTTCTAAATATTTCTCATTAATGTCCATGTTTTAAAAATGGTTTTAAGGATTTATTTATATGGACATTAATGTTTTAGAAATTAAAACTCCTTTTAAAAATTTTCAAAGTGGTATGGGACACTTTGATTCAAAAATCTACTTTAAAATGGCTTCTTGACAAATAGTGTGACTTTTAAATGTTTTCAAGAAAAGGGGGATATTTCTCTCAAATAGTTTTGATGATTATTTTCATTTATGTCAACATCCTTCATTATTTTTTATTGAGGTTAATGTGATTAAATACAATCTTCCATATTGTATCGAATGAGTTATGTTTGACTGTGGATGTGCTGTTTTTATACCATTCATGGTTTGTGGTAAAAGTATTGACATTTCGTATGCTAGTTTTAATACGAATGTTTATGTTATGTTTAAACATGTTCATATGAGGAATTCATTGGACTTAATAAGTGACGGGTGGAGCCTGCTATAGCTCCTCGATGCATCGGTAGGTCTCATGAGACAAACTAGTGTCTTGGCACAAGGCCTTGACAAAATCTTATTTGTAGTCTTGGCAGGAGGCCTTGGCTATGTGGTTATGATAGTCTGGCATTATGCATTTCAACATTATGAAAGTGGTTATTGATATTTCATGTGATCACTCGACTAGTATAATATCCATGTGAGTAAGTACATGGCATTATTTCATTTTACCTTTGCCATTTTATGCTGAAGTTCATGTTTAAAAGGCTTTTGTTTTAGTTATAAATTGCCTTCAGTGTTTATGCTTATTTATGAAAGCTTCTGCTATAATGTTATCCTTACTGAGCATCTGAGCTCACCCCTTTCAATGTTTTATATTTCCCAGGATTATGAAGAAGTAATTTATGAATGACCCGCAGAGATAGTATGAGGGGATATGAAGACAAGATGTTTTTTTATGATGTAATGTAAAAATTTATGGATGTATCTAGTTATTCCAAGGCTACTAAACTAATCGGTCTTTCGAGACTTGATCTTTCTCGTGATCATGCCAATGTTATGTAATAATGCACCGACTCTAGGTAACTAGGGTCGGGTCTTTACAGTTGGTATCAGAGGTAGTTTAGTACAAACCTTGGAAGCTAGATTTAGATAAACTCTGATTAGAGCACGTAGACCTAAGATGAACATTGAGGATTAGTATAAAAGAACATCCTAGAATTTTGGTATTGTAGAGATTTTGTGAGTTTTCCGAGAAATACATCCCTGTCTGGATACGAGCAGGTAGAGGCGGCTCTGGCACAGATGTACCTAGGGGTAAAACCCGAAAACACCGCTTTGAGCTAGACTCGAACGGGAACTGGTGCACGACAACGGGCCTTGCTGCACTCTTGGTTACGACACTCCCGGGGGATATGCTTAGGATAATTTACATTTTCTTTACAAACCGATTTAAGTAATATATACATAATATGAGAGTAAATGACCTTGGTTAATCCTAATATGTTTCAAATTGAGAATATGGTGACATTTTAATCTCTAAATGATTTTACGACTACTATTACTCACACAATGCTTTCTGGTTTTAGTCAATGGATGGATTCCAAGGAAGACATAGGGACTTTGAGAATGATGTACAAGGTCGGAACGATGGTGGAAATGAGCAACAAAATGGAATGTTGATAGGCGTAAAAGATATCGTCTTTATGCCAAATCAGTTTTCCAAAAATATGATCAAAAACATATATATTAACCAACTCCCAGACTCAACAAGGAAGAGAAAGGTGATAAATGATAAGATCTCCAGCAATGGATACCATGGAGAAAAGAAACCTCAATTTTCATCATGCAGGAAATGTGGAAAGAGACACCTAGGAAAGTGTCTCAATGGGACAACGAAATGTTTTACGTGCGGGAAGGAAGGACATAAAGTGAAGAATTGCCGAAGAAAAATGAAGAGTACTATAGAAGAAGATAAAAATGGTCCCAAGAGTCCATTTACAGTCATTTGCCGTAAATGTAGGGGACCTGGCCATTACCCGAGTGAATGTCCTATTCTATAGGATATTTTCTTGGTCAAACAAGAAGATATGTGGAAATAAATGGTTGGAGAAAAACTTAAAAAGTATTAGCACTCCTTGTTGATGGGTTTACTTTGGAATAATTTTCTCTTGTATTTGTAACCCCTCAGTTTTCCATGTGAGAATGATATTTGAAGAAGAATTGTCTCTTCTCTTGTGGATATAGGTATAAATAACCATTTGGTTTTATATGATCATTGGGGTTTGAGAAAATTATAAGTTATTATAATTTGGGATGAAAATGAAAATTATGATATAACATTTGTGGTTAAATTATGTTATTTTGAGGAATTTATCTCATTTTGGTAATATTATAAAATATAGTTTTTGAAAAAGGACTACACGTAGACCGTGTGACAACCCATCGCGTCGGACAAAGCTGTGGGAATCAAACCCACAACCAATGTGCGATTGGGATTTATCGCCTACCACTGGACTACGTGAAGTCCCTAGTTAGTGTGACTATTTTTTTGTTAAATGATTTTATTGATCAATAATAAGATGATTTGGGTTCTTATGTCTTATCAAATGAATACCCTTGGTATAGGAAAATGATTTGGTGATTAAGTGATAAATGTTATTTTGGAAGATGTTCACTTTGTTGGGAACACTATATGCCCAAGGAAAATAGAATACAATGGGGTTTCATTTGTAGAGTAATGGTGGATTTTTATCTACATTTTTATTGTTGATTTATAGTGATTTGGGTTATTTATGGAAATGATTAACCTATAACAAAGAATATGTGATGATGTTAATTACTTTTAAGTATGTGACTTTAAGAGTATTTGATTTCATTTGGAGATACAATATAACATGGGAGACTACATAATCAAATTCATCTATGTTTTGGGTTTCAATATTAGTTTGGGTTATATTAAAGGATTTTAAGGACAATTGGTTATTGAATGGTATCTATTTAACTTTGGGGTATTGTTGGTTTAATTTTAGAAATTATGATTAGTGCATATTTATATCAATGAATATCCTTTTGGGGATCATTAGATCATTCACTAACCATTTTGGTTTTGATTAATCTCCAAAGACAATTTAAATATATGGTTTATCCTGCATGGATCATGTGATTCTATAGAAGTTTATTCTAGATCTTCCAGTGTGACCAAGTCTTCTTGAATACTCATCATTTAAAAAAAATTGGGTTAGTGGTGGAAATTTATTAAAGAATGGAACTCTACTTAAAATGTAAGTATATCTCATAATGCTCTTAGTCAATATCATAAATGAATTCCTCGTCCTTATGTAATGTAACTTTAAAAAAATGTTGTCTGTTTACTTTCCTACTAGGAGACTAATGGTCGTTTGTCCCAACAAAAGTTTGTGGTTTTCTTATTGTTAACTTTCCCCTGATCATGATTTATATCCCTCTCCATCAGAACTTGACACTTAGTTTATCATCCATATCCATGTTTTCATACATGGAATCCTAGTATGGGTTATCTTGGATGACCCTTATACCTCTCTTTCTTTCTTTTAAAGTGATAGTTTTATTGACTCTTTTTCCGATGTGGTACTTTCCATTATATTCCCAATCCAAATTTTAAAAATTGTGAGGACTCAATTTATTGAAGGAGGGGAGAATGTAACACCCCAAGCTTCCTCGGTATGTTTCCTTTCGAATAATGCAATGATGTGCATTGTACGCAACTTCGAGATTTTAACACACCATAACCAATCAAACTAGCCGTCATGAATAGTAATACCTACTTTTTGAAATTTTATAAATTCTATCTCTCAAAATTGACTTCATTTTTGGATTCGGAATATCGAAATTAGCCTAGTGTGAAATTTTGGTACTTTTCGGATAACTTTGATATTTTGATGAATAGTGAAAATTACTAAATTTTAATTAAAAACAACTTTTTTAATCAAAATAATTAATTGTGATAAATCATGAATTTGAGTGGTTTTAAAGTATATTTGGAATATATTTTTACCATGTAATACAATGTGGGTCATTGAACAAAATTTCACATTTAAACCAGTCATAAACAAGTGACAATCTTTTGATAGTTATTATCTCTAAAAAACACGTTTTTTGTTTTAACAATGGGAATTAATTTTAAATTAATTTATGCCACTTCTGTATTTTGAATTTGGAAAAATGGATTCCATATTTGGAATCAGGATGTTCAAATTGTGTAAATAGGTAACTTTTATTTTTAAACATTTTGGATAATTACTCCGGTAAATATTTTATTTACCATGGTTAAAGGGTAAATCCGGTAAACAAGGGTTAACAAATAATATTATAATAATACTAAATTACCCTAAAACGTGTCTTAACCCTATTGGTTGATACATGGTCGACCATGGGCATCTTTGGGTCTATTTTTGGACCCCATGGATCCACTTGTAAGTGATAATGACACTTTATTTTAATTAAGTTAAAATAAATACAAAAATGACACAAACATATATCTTTTAACAAAACAATTGTTACAGAGGGTTATATAAGTTGGATTTCAGATTATAAATATTCATTAGAAAGATAAAACGATTTACTGAATAATGATATTTTATTTATAATTTTTAGACATTAAATAATTTATTTTATTTATGACACAATGATGATGCAGTAATTACTAAAATAGTGAAAAATTAAATTAATTGATATTATAAATACCCAAATAAATATAATATGAAACTTTTAATGAATTAAAATAATTTTCTAGGATAATATGATATATTATGATTGATTTAATTTACTTTTTTTAAGTAATAAATCTGTTATGAGTTTCAAAAAAATCAATTATTGAATAGTGTCAAAATTGACATAAAAGAGTTCTTAAAACAAATATAATATTATTAGTTGATATTAAATTCCTAAAAATCTAAGGTTCGACCAAGAGAATTATATAATGATAGTTTAATCATTAATGGACCACTTGGGAGTCTCTTGGATGTATATAGTATGTTTATTAACCATATTATATAAAAACACAATGAGACATTGTAAAAGTGAAAATAATTAACTTAGAGTTAATACTTAATGATTAGGTTAATATAAGTACCCAAACCTGTCTAAATTCTATTGGTTGAGTTTTTTTCGACCTATACCCACCTTAAAATTTAAATAATCAACTTTGGAGCCATTAGAAACCGAATATGAATTTATTATAAATTAATATTTCTAGCTTTTCCAAAGGTGCCCCTCACCCCTCTTATAAATGGGCACTCCTCCTTCTCATTTATTCACACCATACAAGCCTTTTGGTTCGGCCAAAATCTGCCCAAATACTCTCCCTACTTACCTCACTACAACCTAGAGGCCTTAGTTTGATCAGAAAGCCAACCTAAGGAGCCCTTTTGATCACATCAAAAGGAAGAACCCGAATAAGAGGTAATGATTTCACCACCCCTTTTCAAATTCCTTTCTTCTTCCACTTCTTCTTCCTTTGTTGTTACCATTCTAAAATAATAACTCCAGTATCATATATATACTGTGATTTTATTATAAATATGGTAGAACCATATTCAGTATTCTATCCACCCTTTGAATAACATGTCACCATACGTCTGTACGTACGGCTTACCGTCTCCACGTCGTGGTGTAATTGTTATTCAATATAATATTATTTGTATGGGTATAATAATGATGTGTAACTCATGTAAATAATAAATATAACATGTTAATGATTCAGTATATATGATATACCATCCATTTATATATTATTTTAGTATCAAAAGAATGATATTGTCGCTCGTGCGTACGTACGGACTACCGTCTCCACGAACGCGATGAGATTCATTCTCCATCGTATCCATTCAAATATAATTATCATTTGATGATTTAAAAATAGTATCTAAGGAATTGATATCATTCTGTATATGAATAATATACATCCCATTAATAACGAATATGGCTCACATAACAAAGAATATAAAGTAAAATGAACCCGTTAACACCCGAAATGACGATAATTCTAAGATATTATTAACAAATCAATGATAAAAGATCATATATGATATCATATTAAAGTAAATTATTCTTGTATAATTCAATAACAATTATTTCACCATTATACAGGAGGTAAACCTACCATCGACCAAGGAAAAAGTACAAAGTAATGGATTTTCTTATCTCACTTTCAATTCCGTGAGATTTCCATTGTTCGCCACTAAATTATTGAAAGTGGTGTATTGTGTACTGCCATTTGATATATATTATCATGATTCTCTTTATATTCATGTTATTCTATAAATCATTTGGTGGTTATTAACTTTTGGCCATACGACTCAGTTGATTAACGTGGTAAGGGGTTTTCTTATCTCACTTTTAATTCTGTGAGAATTCCATTGATCACCACTAAATTATTGCATGCGGTGTATGTGTACTGCCCATGATCATATTCATTGTGTAATATACTTTAATTTATGGGTATTTACATTATCAGGGTATGATACTCCTTTCATGGGTGTATGGTTCGTAAGTTACCTAATCGATAAGGGAATTTGAAATTTCAATTTCCACTCATTTGGCATTACACATATTTCATTGATTATATTACTCCAAGATTATGTGTGGAATCTCTATTCATTTGATTATGTCATAATTTCCACTCCCCTTCCTATGGATATACTTTTGATACACATAATCACTCCATTGATAATTCTCAAGTCATTGATATGAATTTGATAAGAGTAATTCACCATTTGTTGAGTTAAACATCCAATTCGTTGGTGTTGTTTTTACAAGAATATGTGTGAATATCCTTTGATTGGTTTACACTGAATATCCAATCTTATTCAGTGTATTTATATTTGTCACACATAATTATGTCGTTGATTTATCCTTAACCTAAGGATACGGCCTTTATGAGAGATTTCATCTCAATTTACATTCCATTGAGACTTCTTTGTTGATATACACCAAATCACTTTTATGTGGTGTATACAATGTACTTTGACATAGTATATCATGAATCCCTTTATTCTCATGATATTACAAACTTTTGATTACCTCAATTATTTGTATTAAAGTGTCTCTTTTGGTTAGAATCTCTTACTAAAATTCCATTTTTAAATGTTTTGAAGACTTATTCTTCTAAATCTTGCTCATTAATGTCCATGTTTTAAAAATGGTTTTAAGGATTTATTTATATGGACATTAAAGTTTTAGAAATTAAAACTCCTTTTAAAAAGTTTCAAAGTGGTATGGGACACTTTGATTCAAAAATCTACTTTAAAATGTCTTCTTTACAAATAGTGTGACTTTTAAATGTTTTCAAGAAAAGGGGGATATTTCTCTCAAATAGTTTTGATGATTATTTTCATTTATGTCAACATCCTTCATTATTCTTGATTGAGGTTAATGTGATACAATAAAATCTTCCATATTGTATCGAATGAGTTATGTTTGACTGTGGATGTGCTGTTTTTATACCATTCATGGTTTGTGGTAAAAGTATTGACATTTCGTATGCTAGTTTTAATACAAATGTTTATGTTATGTTTAAACATGTTCATATGAGAATGCATTGGACTTAATAAGTGACGGGTGGAGCCTGCTATAGCTCCTCGATGCATCAGTAGGTCTCATGAGACAAACTAGTGTCTTGGCACAAGGCCTTGACAAAATCTTATTTGTAGTCTTGGCACAAGGCCTTGGCTATGTGGTTATGATAGTCTGGCATTATGCATTCCAACATTATGAAAGTGGTTATTGATATTGCATGAGATCATTTGAATAGTAGAATATCCATGTGAGTAAGTAAATGGCATTATTTCATTTTACCTTTTCCATTTTATGCTGAAGTTCAAGTTTAAAAGGATTTTGTTTTAGTTATAAATTGCCTTAAGTGTTTATGCTTATTTATGAAATCTTCTGCTATAATGTTATCCTTACTGAGCATCTGAGCTCACCCCTTTCAATGTTTTATTTTTCCCAGGATTATGAAGAAGTAATTTATGAATGACCTGCAGAGATAGTTTGAGGGGATATGAAGACAAGATGTTTTTTTTATTATGTAATGTAAAAATTTATGGATGTATCTAGTTATTCCAAGGCTACTAAACTAATCGGTCTTTCGAGACTTGATCTTTCTCGTGATCATGCCAATGTTATGCAATAATGCACCAACTCTAGGTAACTAGGGTCGGGGCGTTACAGGATACCCCCAAAATAGAATGAAAAATCAACAATGATATCCCATACATAATGTTTTCCCATAATTCCAAAGAATTAAAAATCAAGTAACATTATCTAAAGAATAATCTCGATAATAGAGGAGGTTAGTTGGATGCTTTTTAAAACAATCTCATTCACATCGTCCTCAACTCCCAAATGTAACTAAGGAAATAGATCCATCAAATTCCACCCTTCTGGTGATTCATTCATGGGATTTCGTGGAAGTTTCCATCTCAAGATATTAAACAACATTCCCCTTACCAAGGTTATATGGAATGTATAAATAAAAATATTTTAGGTACTCCGGCCATCATCTCTTTCGAAGGATCAAATATTCTTGAGAAGATATATAGCAGAATATTGTGTGTTTAGAATAAACTATAAAACATTCCCCAAAAAGGTAATACTTGAAAATGTTGAGATCATACATAACTAAAGGAAGATCAAGATTATGAGTCCAATATCTATTCTCATGTGGACTAAGTTACCTAGAACAATAGGATATCACTTTATCACACTAAAAAATAACATATCGTATACCCTAATTTGATGTATCACAAAATACCATATAGCCCTACATGACCTTTGGAAGAGTCACGTCTGGTGTAGAAGTAAAAAATATGTTTAAAGTCATAAAAATAAATATTATATTTCAAACCCCATAATAAATTCATTCCATTCAAAGTGAGTGTGGTCATTAAAGAAATAATCATTGCAAAATATCTAATAATCTTGTGGTAATATCCTTCCAATCCAAAGAGGCCCCAAAATCATGAAAACATTACATAATTTCTTCCATGTCACAACAACTTTAACCATATCAGGGTCAACTGAAACACATTGTTCCTATAACATGCTACCCAAGAACATCGCTTACCAAATCATGAAATTACATATCAAAGTATTTCTGTAAATTCGGGGATCTCTCAATATTTCAATAATTTATTTCATATTACACACATGGGCTACTTCAGTTTTAGAGTAGACCACAATATCAACAAAATACATCCCCAAAAATAAGTTAAGATACTCAAGGATGATTTTTTCATCAAATTTATGAAACTGTAGGAGCATTGGTTTTCCCCATAGGAATAACATGATACTCAAAATAGTCATATCATCTATCAATGTGATTCTTTGGGATGTCATATTCATTGATTCCCTACTGGTTAAACTAGATCGATGATAAATATTTTACATCTAGAACACCACCTTCAACTGATCAAAAAAACATTAATCTAAGGCTTTTGATATTTTTTCCTTTCAATAGCCCAATTATTTTTCTATTAATCCACACAAAGTAAAACAATACCATCATATATCTTCGAAAAAGTATAGTAGATACCCATTGTGACACACTTGGACATATAAATCATTTTCCCAAAAAATAATCCAGGTGAGTTTTTGACTCCCTCTGTTCATCTGATGTGATATGGTTGGTAGAAATAGATACTGGCTAAGTACTAGTTACCAAATAATTGGAAACATTCACCTCATGTACTACTCAAAAAATTGAAAGATCAAATGGAAACACATCAGGAGACTCAACAAAAAATAGAGGGAGAATACCCACTCAAATATTCTCACTCAAATTCAAAATTAAACACCAACATTACACTTCTTCTCTTTCGAAAAAAATGTTAATCCACACTAGACATCAAGTCACCTTCTCCACGAAAAATATGGTACACTCCACTAAGCCTGGTAAAATAGAACTATTAAATGTGATTACCAATTCCAGATATATGACCAATTAGTCAATCTATCCCAAAATTGGAATCAAGATGTTTTATTTCAAGGAACAAAAAACACCATGTGAGATCAAACTCTGATAGAGGGAAATTTGATTCCCTACTATTTCCTTATTCTGATTAGTGTAGTGATATCTATCACATAAGATAAAATCTTTATAGAAATTTTTATAAATTTCATACCTTGAGTTGATATGAATTAATAAGAGGATCTAGTATCAAATAAATCCTTCTATAAAGATGAATATACAGTGATGGTACCCCGCACTATAATTATACCCATATCAGTTTCCACTGGAGACTCTTACACTATGTGAATCAGCTTAATTACAAATACCTCTTGCTAGAACACCTTAGTTCTTGAGGAATATAATTTCAATATGATTCATTAATGTAATGATAATTGGGTACCAGAATATCGGGAAGAAAATATATGGAATAAATTTTATGGTGGTGTATGAAACTGCACGATCTACAGAAATTTCACACCTCAAAACAAAATTCTTTCGAATGCACAAATTATCCACACTAGAATTAAGTCGAAGGCCTCTTCTAGACAATAAAAGTGTTCATTATAACACCCAAATATTCTGATGTAAGAACACTCTATTCGATAGTATGTATGACACAAAACACTAAGAGCTAAAGGGAATATAACATCCCAAGACATTATGATATATTTACTATTATAAATAAATTTATTTAGTGATTTATCTTCTAATGCACACAAAACTGAGTTTAGCTTCTATTACATACAACAATGGCTATCTTAGATGGCTTGCGATACATGCTATACCAAGTTTTACCGAATAATATTAATTTTTATTATTTTAAATTACAATTATATCCAATCCATTAAATTATTATTTATCATTAGTTGTAACTAACTTATGGAAATATATGTTTGAATTCATTATTTTCTAATTAATGAAAATAAAAAAGAATTGGACATAAAGTAAATGTTTTTGTGAAGAACTATTTTTATACACCCAAAGGTGATTTATCATAATAAATTTAATTAATTACAATTATATAATGATATTAATTAAATTTATATATGATATATTCTGTAAAAAATTAAATTCATCCAATTGATTTATTAGGCATTATAAAAAAACTATTTTTAATCATAAAAATATGCATTGTTCTAAAGTAAATTTTATTTGTATTTATTGGTGACCTTGTTTTAAAATAAAATCGTGAAAATTTTAAAAATTTTAATTGATAAAATAAACTTCATTTTGTAAATTTTAATTTAAAAATTATCTTAGGTTTAATTTTTTTTTCTAAGAAGTTTCATTTTATGATGAATTGGTAAAAATAGTGAATTTAAATTTAAAATTTCTTTTTCATCTAAATAATTCTTAATGTGAAGTTATATTTTAAATTTTATTAAATTAAAATTATATAAATTATGCATATATTAATAAAATTTAGGTCCTTGGAGTCAATTTTATGATGTACGTAGATATTAAAACATAGTAAGGTTTTTGACATTTTAACTTTAAAAAGTTTCTTTATCGCCCCATCTGGGGGATTATTGTTATATTTTTTTCTACCACTTTTGTGATTAGAATTTGTAAAAATTTATTCCATATTTAAAATCATAAAAAATTATATTTGATAATTAATTCAAATTAATTTTTACCAAAATCGATTAGTGAAATCAATTAAAATTAATTACAATGATTAATGTAAAAAATGAGTTTTTTGAGTGGTTAAACTAAGTTCTAAGTTGAAAAAATGACCAAAAACATTTCAAATAACAATTTTATGGTCTTATATATACCATTAAACCTATATTACCATTTTTTTATTTAATCCTATTTTTAGGTAGAAAAATTGGTAAACCAAACTCTTTTTCAAAAATTACAAGTGTCTCCTCTCCATATATTATAAAAGGCCGCCAAAACTCCCCCATATTCACTATACTAAAACCATATTGGTTCAAAAATTACATTCTAAAATCACTACCCAACTTCCAAAATTTTATCCTAGAATATTTTTCTTCGGTAGAAATCAAACTTAAGAGGGTATTAGTGCAAACCTATGGAGGATACCTGAAGAAGTGGTGATGTTTTTCTAACATTATTTTTATTTTATTTCCTTTTATGTATATTCAATTATTCTTATATTGTCGATATATAATAAACATATAATATTAATCATAATTTTTTTATGTTATTCCTATTCCCTAAAACATCACACATCCATAAAATGGGTTATGAAAAAATCGTTCGTCGGTACAGAATATTGCCACCTCACAGACCAATGTCGTTAGTTTTTTCCATTACAACCTTTCAAGGTTTTGAGTAATGATGAAAATTAAATTTAAAAATAAAATTTATGATATTTATGATGTATTTATGCTTATTTAAATATTATATAACACATTCCTTTATTCATTCCATTTTATGGGAATACGATAACGTCGTTCGTGTGTACGGAGGACTGCCGCCTCATAAAGATATGTGATTCATTCAAACATTACATGGAATGTATTCAGGATAATTTCAATAAAAATATGTGATATATATTTCATAAATATGATACATTAATGATAATCTACATGTAAATACATTAATTTAATTTCTATCAATACATCAAGAAAATGGAATCAGTGTTCATGCTTACGTACGCCTTACCGTCTGCATGAATGATGTATTTTATTAAATATCACAAAAGTTTGTTTATTAATATAATTGTATATATTATGAATATATATTTTATATAAATCATTTATTTCCTTCTATAAAAATTTAAATCCTGATCTATATAAAAGAAACAAAAAATTATAAGTCAAAACTTACTCGAAAAACAAGCCAATTAACACCCGAAGAAATGAAAATAATGACAGATTATGAACAAATGGGTGATAAAATATTTTACAAATATAATATATGAAATTATAAATTTTAATATGGTTATTTTATATGGTAATAACATGCTTAAAAGAATTTTATAAGAGGTTAATTGGATTTCAACCAATAGGGATCATAACATATGATATTTCTTCTCAATTTACATTCTATTGAGTTTTATTTCTTATTACGTACCAGTTCACTTTGATGTGGGGTATATAATACCAATTCGTCATTTAATATCTTTATTCAATTGTAATTCGTGGTAATTTAAGTTTAAATTTGAATTATCTCATCTAAATTTGATTTAACTTAAATTTTCATAATTTGTATGAGTTATCATACAATCTCGATTTCTTTTTTAATTATTAACATTATCTTGAGACAATAAATTTGTTTTAGTAATTTTTTCATTGTAAGTTAAATTTATCCAAATTATACATATTCTTGTGAGACAGATATTATTATTTCATAAACGGTATACCATTGTACTTATGGTGTTTACATTTAAATTTTTTTATTAAATCGAGAAATATTTAAAATATTGTATCCTTTTCTGAATACATATATTTGATAAGTAACATTGTTCATGAGTTTAAATAAATTTTTAGATATATGAGAAATTATTTTTACATGAAATAAAATAGGTTGCAGAAATTTTAATGAAAGTCCCTTGATGCATCGGTCGTCTTGTGAGATGAGTCTCATGACCAAATTATATGGGGTTTTACCCAGTTGTTTTAAACTCTCTTGAGAATATATATTGATAGTAAAGTATTAATGTTCCTAATAAGAAGTTAAACAAATAATTAATCATTTCCTACATTTATAATTTAGTTATTATTATCCATGATATTTTCAATATGACAAAATCAATTGATTTATTTCATTCTCAGATTATTGATAAAATGAAATGACTGTTTTGTTATTTACCTTTTCATATTGGTATTCATTACATATTTATGATTGATTTCATTGAACATAAACCTTATTGAGAATTTTATCTCACGCATATTTTTTTTTTCTTTCCCCAGGATATGAAGATGAATTCATGGGATGAGTTTCAATTATTTTGAGCTTTTACATTTGTTATGTTTTATTTTATTTTACAAATGTAATATGGGAATCAAGTATGCAATCCTGTTTTCCAAATCTTCTAAACTATTAATTCCATTGTGATTTGAATCTTTTTCCAATTTCAATTTCATAATGTAAGGAATTGTCTCCTAGATATTAGGGTCGAGGTCATTATAGTTGATAATAGAGAATTTTTAGTAGAAACATTAGAAATAATATTTAAAATAACATATATTAGTGAAAATATACCTATGAGAGACTTTGAGGATATGTATAGAAGACTATCACAAGGAAACCATTTTTTTGAGTATGAGATTGTATATATATAAATATTTTAATCTATGTCAAGTATATCCCATGTTTTTGGATTATATATTATATGCCCTAATGATATGATCTAATATATTGTGTGTTGTTATTTAGAAATAGTGCCTAGCATAAATAACGAGAACCACATCAATGAACAAAATCCAAAGTGTAACAATTATCATTTCTTTGATGGTATTATCCAATTATTTCAATGTTATGTATCCCCAAAAACATTCTCATCATATGACTACATATTATCATGTGCTAATGAGATAAAAAAAGTAATCTATGTATTATTGATTTAGAGGGAAGCACAAGAAGAAGATGAAATCTTGGAAAAATATGGATTGAGGGAAGAATGGAAAGAATTATCTCCCCAAATGTTATAATTATTGAAGTAAACACCTCTACATAAGCTTAATAAGAAAAGGTTTTTTCTAAAATTTCAGGAAAAAAGGTCACCATTATCATGATTTCAAGAGAGATAAATAATTCTCAATATTCAATGCTTCAATTATAAGGATATCATACACTATGAAAATAAGTTCCCCAAGTGTTAAAGGAATATGCCTCAAAGGAAGCTAATGGATCATGTTCAAGCTTATGGCATTACCATACAGAAAGCGGAATGAGTAATGTTCTTGTTTTTGGATTCAATAATTATGTTATTTTATTATTTTATTAGTGATTTCTTGGTTATATGAATTATGAAATTTATAAGGATTTGTATATTATTACTTTTTCATTAATATTTTGAATGTATTTGTGGAATGGTGCCATTGACCAATAAAAATGATCCAGTGAAATGTTGAACTTCTTTTAAAAAATATATGATTGAGGGGAAGACAAACCTAAATATATTCATGATTTTGAGATAGTGATGGTTGTATAAAGAAATGGTTGATTTGGATAATGTAAATTTCTTATTACTGACTACCTTAGAATAGATTATTGATTAATGGAAAAGTGGTAATGCTATCATTGATGGATTATAAACCATTTTTCTATTTAATTAATATATCTAATAATATATGTTTCATATATATAATAAGAAAGAATGTTTTTTTCAATAATATTTTACACTAATTAAATTAATTATAATGTCTTAACAGAGTACATGATTAAGGTATTAATATTTTCTGTACATGACAATTATGATTCACTTTATTTTATCTGCGGAATATATTGTTTATTTAGTAAAATTCTATAAAAAAATTTCCAGACATGTTTTTTATTAGATTTAAGGATAACCAGTTAGGAAATTATTTATGTTTATCTAGGGATAATATTTTATATATTAATATATTACATCAATATATGATGAAACATGTGCTAAGAAATTAAGTATTTATGAAAGTATGAGTGATCACCAAATTCATGAATTCGGGGATCCAGAGTAGAAATGGTTCTATATTGCTTGAAGAACAAATGGAATATGCCTCCATAATTTTAAAATTAGTCGATAGTTTCCCATCATATTTTTGCACTAGATCCACCAGAGAAACCTCTTCTACAGCCTCTAGATCTATCATTAGGATGATCATGGCCTCATCTCCCATATCTACCTTTTTTTCAGTCCCCTAGGTCTCGTCTTCATCTCAGCTAACATATTTCTTCTTTCTTCTCTTTTCCCATAGGTCTACTCTTTAGTGATCCCGATCCATCATTATTCCCCTAATAGTGGTTGTTCTCCCTCCTCCCTTATTGCCCCCCAAACCCCCCCTCAGGTAATGATCATTCTTCTCTTCTTTTACTGCCGGATCCTATAGCTCTTATTCTCACTCTTCATAATCCTCCACAAAGAATCCTGGATGTTTCTGAACTCTCGGATCATATTAAGGATTGCTGCTCTCCTTCCCCAGATTCCCCATCTATTTATTCTCTAGGAAGCGGATTGTGGTCCATATATCATCTTAGTAGCTGAACTAAATTTAATTATTCTCTTTCTTCAGTTGGTAATGTGGTTTCCAAACACCTTCATCCTACAAATTAATTTCGACCTTAATTATTTGGAACTCTCATGGACTATATGCGTGGGTGAAAAATGACATTCTATCATAGGAAATTAAGAAGAAAAATTCCTCTTTAGGGGCAGTTCAAGAACCCAAACAACATCCCTAAAAATATATCTCTTTACTTATCATCAAAATATGAGGTACTTTATTCAATGTGTCCTTCAAAACAAGAACATTTGGATTATTTGGAAAAAACAAAATTTACGTGATTTCATTAATGATTCTAACCTTTTTTTTCTTTGAATTTGGGGATTGGGTCTCAAATTATCTATAACTCCTCTATTTTTGGTAAATGTGAGGTATCGGTTAAAGACATTCTATGGAAGGATCTTGGGGCCTTTGATCTAGGGGAAGCTCTGTGGTTTGTTGGTCACGATGTCCTTGTTATTCTGGATTCCTCAGAAAAGAAATGAAGATGGCCTTTCTCAGGTGGATAAAGTCAGGAAATCATTGAGTTTATAGCTCACATGGGTCCCTTGACTTAGGATTTTCTAGTGATCATTTTACAGAGTGTAACAATCAAATATGAAGCAGTCAAACTTGGTTCCATATTCACAAGTGTCTATCTAATATTTAGGCCACATCATCTTTCTTTGATACAAATGTTTCAGATTCTATGAGAGTTTTCTTGGGGAATTCCCCTCTCCTGGTTAATCTGAAATTTATAGAGCTCTCAAGCGATTATTTTTTCTTTCTTCAACGTTGGGTCAATGATCCAGACATCCATCTGGTGGTGGATTCTTCATGGATAAAGCCCGTATCAGGAAAATGTTCGGTGGGTATTCATAATAAACTAAGGCACCTCAAAGGTGACCTTCAATATTGGTCTAACAATCACCCCTCCTTATGTCAGGATTTGAAGACTTCCCTAAGGAATTCGAGCACTTGGAAGTGCTTCAAGAGATCACATGGGATGGTAATTTGTTTGAAAGGCTCTCATGGCTAAAGAATGATCTTGAGTAGTATCTTTTAGCCTGGGAAATATATGTTAGGGAGATCTATCGCATCATATAGTTGAAGGATGGATATAAAATACATATTACTTTCACACCTATCTCAAGGAAAACAGTGCACCATGAGGCCTAAAATTTTTTGTGAGGATAGTTCTTAGACCTCAGTCAATGATGAGGTTGTAGGTATAGCTATCTCGCACTTACACTCTCTTCTGGATGATGGTAACTCTTTGATTCCCAATAGTTAACCCTCTGGCCTTGTGGATCTTTTTGGCATTGTCCCTCATGTGGTTTCAGATACTAATACCTCTTGTTTAAAAGTTTTCCAAACGGAATGAGAGATCTAAGCTGATGTCCTTTCACCTAACCCATCCATAACACTGGGTCTAGATAGCTTCCCTCGTATCTTCTTCTCCTTGGCCTGGTACATTATAAAAAATGTGATGGTTGATGTTGTGTAGGATTTCTTTGGTGGAAGCACCCTCCCTTGAGTGGAAAGTTCTACCTCTCTGGTTCTCATTCCCAACATTAATGATAATTTCTATATCAACCACTATCATCCCATTATATTATGAATCGTTTCATATAATATCCTAGAGTGTCTTATAAAAAGGCTCTTGTCCTCCCTCCTTCCACAATGGATCAATGAAGAGTAACACGGTTTCGTTTAGGGTAGAACTATTCACGGGGCAATTATGGTGGCTCAAGAAATGGTCCACGACATCAACCAAAAAGTAAAAGGATCAAATGTTGATATTAAACATGATATGTAAAAAGTGTTGGTTTGAATGACCGACACAAACAGGCACTATAGAAGTGTGGACTTCAGAGTCAACTTACTGTTGCACTTTTGGCTTCCAGCTGGCAGCCACTATAGCTCTCTGGAAAAAGGTAGTCTTCGTTCACTATAACGATGCAGACATACTGTTCAGAATAGTTTATCTTCTTCTCTGTATATAGCCGATTTCGAGCTAGGGTTTCTAACCTTGAAAATGTCTGTAATTTGTGCTCTCGATATAGTGTTGTTCTACCTCTCTGAGAACGTAGGGATTATTCTCAAACAACGTAAATTTGTGTTTCCCGTGTGTTTTCATTTCTTCTGCATTTTCTTTCGTATCTCGTTTCTATCATTCAAACTCCTAAAGAATCTACAACAATATGCATATGATTTAATTTAATGGTTCTTTAACAATAGGGTCCTTTAGTTCATGGGATTCTCCAATAGGATGTCTGATATTATGTTGAAATGATTTTTTTTTCTTTTTGTCTTTTAGTGGTGTTTCTTGGAATGAGCATGGGTTTCTTCAAGTTCATTCATGGCTTACACTAGCGTAACCCCCTTACAGCAAGTTTTTTTATCCACATAAAAAACACTATCAGCAGCCTTATTCACAAAATAATCATTAAAGGCGGGTTATTGGTGTTCCAATATAGGCTTCAGTCTCCAAAATTCTCTCATTTGATTTTTTTGAATGACACTATTATTTTTATAAATGGAGGAAAACGTTCCACATGACGCATCAAAAATATTTTTGATGAGTATAGTTAATTGAGCAGTCAAGTTATTAATCATGACAAGAACAGTTTATTGGTTTCCAATTGATGTTTGGTCAATAAGATTATTGTTATGGAGTCCTTATTGGGCATTGGAAATTCAAATTTTCCTATAAATTAACAATATTCTTCCAAATATATCTTTAATGTTGGGACCGTAAATGATTGGCCCACCGGTGCAGCGATAATCAGGAGATAAAATAAATTTCAAAATGCAAAAAAAAATGGACACTAGATGTAACGTGGAAGACCCCCCCAAATAGAAGGCGTAAAAACCCACAGGCAAATAAAAGGATCGATGTGGGGTCAAAGTGAGAACACACTCCCTCACTATTACAAGGAAAAAAACCATCGTAAAATCTCACTTAAATAATTGTGGAAATAAACCTCACAAAACCACTAAAAATAGGATGAGAACCGGATGAAGCTAATGATGGGATGGTGTTGGGATGAAAAAACTGATGGGATAGGTCCCTTTATATAGGTTTCCTATCCCCTTCCTGATGCATACTCTCGCTGGTGGATTGGGTGGGGTTGGCCACCCACCATCTACCCCGCCATCCCCCATTTAAAAATAAAGGGGGGTGGTGTCATCCAAGGATAATTGCCAACACATCTTCCACTTGGATATTTGATTGTGAACCAATCACATATCCACATCCTTTCTATCTTCCAAACATGCTGCTCAAGTCTCTACAAGGCCACTCGAGGATCTTCACCATCTGAACTTATCACAGTTAATAACCTTCATCAGGAAATCTTACATATTTTCTTTAGTTTCAATCATCTTCATGTCCACACATATTTCCTCCACAACATATAAGACGAAGTGAAAATGTACCCCAATGTGTTCTGTCCAAGAATGAAAATATGAATTCCTTGAAATGTGCAAGGTACTCTGACTATCACAAAACAATGGAATCTGCTCCTGTCTGTGCCTGAGCTCCACCAACAACCATCTCATCCAAATCACCTATTTGAAAGCCTTTGTAGCTTCCAAGTACTCAGCCTCTGTCATGGATAAAGCCAAAACCGACTGTAACATTGAAATCTATCTCATATCTCCACCTATAAGAGTACACACATAACTAGTAGTGGATTTCATCTGGTCAGAATCACTAACAACGTCTGAATAAACATATCCTCTAATAGTGAAATCTAATCCTCCATCACATAATGTAGAATTTTAGGTCTCCTTGAGGTAGCTAAGGATCCCCTCCACCATGTTCCAACGCTCTCATCCTAGATTCACCATGTACCGACTAACTGCTCCCACTGTATGTGAAATATCTGTTATAGTACAAACCATAGCGAACATCAGACTACCCACAGCTGATGCATATGGTACTTGAGATATTTCCATCCTATCTGCTTCACTGTCAGGAATCATCGTTGAGGATAAATTTAAATTAAAGTTAAGTGTGGTCGATATTGGATTACAATCATACATGTTGAAGTGTTTCAAGACTGTATGTATGTATCTCTTTTCTGATAGAAAAATATTTTCATTATTTCTCTCTTGGTAAATCTGCATCCCAAGAACCTTGTTTGCTGGTCCCAAGTCTTTCTTATCAATCTCTTTAGCCAACTATGCCTTCATCTCCTGGATCTGATCATTGTTGGGGCATGCAACCAACATGTCATCCACATAAAATATAAGAATGATGAAATAAATACAATCTGAACCCTTTAAATATGCACAAGGATCTGAATGAATTCTTTCATATCCAAGGCTCAAGATATAGGTACCAAATCTCTTGTACAAACACCTTGGCACCTGTTTGAGACTGTACAGAGATTTGTTCAACCTAAAAACATAGTTCTATTTGTCTTCTTTTGAAGAACCTTCCAGTTGGAGAATATATATCTATTCATCAGCATCACCATGGAGAAAAGGAGTCACCACATTCAGATACTCTAGATGCAAACTGTATGTTTCACGCATCGCTAGAACTAACCAAATAGTCGTCAATCCAAAAACAGGAGAAAATATTTCATTGAAATCAATACCTTCTTTCTGAGAAAATCCTTTGACCACCAATATTGCATGATATATTTCCACCTAGTTTTTTCTATCCCACGTGATCTTAATTACCCATTCGATTTTGATAGAATTACTTCAATTAGGTATTGGAACAAGATCCCATGTCTTGTTTCAATATAGGTATTTGAGTTCCTCCTATATCGCCGCCATCTATGAGGATACATCTAGACTCTGGGTCACCTCCACAAAAGAAGAAGGCTCTCCATTATCGGTCAGTAAGTAGTACGCAATATTGCTCTTGTGGGTAGTGGGATCCCACAAATGATACCCCTTCACACCATCCGCATGCCCTAAGAATATACATTTCTTGGATAACAAATCCAACTTCAATCTTTCCATCTCATTAAACAATGCATATACAAGATATCTAAAAGTATGTAACCGAGAATAGTTAGAAAGTTTACCAGTCCACATCTCCATCAGTGTCTTTAGCTCAATTGTCCATTGGAGGAGATTAGTTGATCACATGACATGCAGTATTCACTACTTCTTCCCAAAATGTTTTGGCATTTCTTGTAGTCTTAAACATCAACCTTGTTCCATCCAACAAGGTTCTATTCATCCACTATGCCACTCCATTCTTCTGAGGAGTGTACGCCACTATGAACTATCTCTTGATTCCTTCCTATGGACAAAAAGTATCAAACTCTTTGCTTGTATATTCAACACCATTTTCAGTCCTTGGACACTTGATCTTCTTTCCAGATTCAAGCATCTTCCACTCTTTGAATGTTTTGAAGACTTCAAAAACATCTTCTTTCCTCCTTATTGGGTACACCCAACATCTCCTGGAATAATCACCAATAAAGGATACAAAGTACCTTTCCCATATCAGGGAAATAACCGGTACTTTCCAGACATCAGAATGGATCAAATCCAAGATATCATGACTTCTCACTATTGACATCCCTAACTTTAACCTATGTTGCTTGATCAAAACTCAATTCTCATAAAACGGTAAGGATACCCAACTCATACCAGGAAGCAACTTCTGATCCACAAGAATCTTCAGGCCTCATTTGGACATAAGGAAAAGATTTTGATGCCATAATGACATAAACACTTCCGTCGAGCGTATTGATGCAACAACTATCTCTGCTTCTCTTTATGTTTCACCCATAAGCACCTACAGGTTCCTTGATATCGTATTTTCTATAATTACAACAAGAACACCGTTCACAATTCTCAACACTCAATTATCGGTGTGAGTCATGCATCTGATATCATCAAATTGTCCCAAAGACAATATTTTCTTATTCAGGCCCTTCACATGACGAACTCCATGGATGGTATGTATTATTCCATCATGAATCTTTAGTTTGATAGTACCAATTCCAATGATCTTCATGGTGTGATCATTTCCCATATACATAAGCCCTTCCAGGATAGTTTCATATTGGTCAAACCATTCTTGTCGAGACTTCATGTGTCATGTTGCTCCTGAGTCAATAATCTATGCATCGTTGAGATGTTTTCTGCTTCCAGCAGTTGTCACCGCTTCACTTACTAGTATTTCTCCTTTTCCATAAGTACATACCACATTACCTGAGATCTCTTTTCACCACTCTTCTTATTCCAAAAATCCTTCTTGATGTTCCCCTTTATTCCACAATTGAAACTTGTGACATTTTTATTCTTACTCCTTGATTTGGACCTACCATAATCTTGGCCACCACTAGAACCGTGCTCCATCATCCTTCCTCTCTCCATTGACAGAACCTCTGCTTAGTGCGATCTTTTCTTTTTGTCCTCCTTGTTCTTGCACCAACGTTCTTCTTCAAGAACAGCTGCTGCAACATCATTAAAAAAATAATATACATCATGATATTGTTTGTGAGATTGATGATGAGTTGGTCAAACAAATCTACAAATATCTGGAGCAGAATCTTCGCACGTTCAGTATCCACAATCTTATAGCCCAACATCCTTAGCTGAGCGAATAGAGTATTGATGCTATTGATGTGGTCAGTCACCGATGATGACTCTGCCATCCGAAGAGTGTACAATTTTATCTTTAGGAAATATTTTTTGTGTTGTGACTTTTCCTCGTACAATTTCTTCAGAGTATCCCATATTTCCATTGTTGACTTTTTCTCCACAGTGCTCGATAGGACCCTATTTTCCAATGCCAAATGGATGTTGGTAAACGAATTCCTGTCCATATTGTTCCATTTCTCCTTCATCACACCCAACAGTATTACGCCAATTTGAAGTAGGAAATTATCCTTCCACAGAACTACCTGTATCTTCATTTTTCTCAATGAAATATTATTCTTATACAATTTTTTGATCTCTAATTTCGCCGCCATCTGGACACATTGTCAGTCCGGAACCTCTTCAATTTCACAATGGTGTATTTAAAAATCTAAATAAAATTTTTCTGATATGACTGATCAACCAGAGCTTCAATCACATATCAAACTCCAATTAATGAGAATTATTAATACCTGAAAATGTGAACAGCACTGGGCCAGAACCTTGCCTCTGATACTGCTTGTTGGGACCGTAATTGATTGTCCCACTTGTGCAGTGATAATCACGAGATAAAATAAAGTGAAAATGAGGAAATAAAATGGACACCAGATCTAATATAGAAAACCCCCAAATAGACGCTGTAAAACAACACGAGAAAATAGAAGGATCACTATGGGGTAAAAGTGAGTAGATAATCTGTCACTATTACGAGGAGAAAACTATCATAAAATTTCTCTTGAATAAGTGGGGAAATTAACCTCACAAAAACCACTCAAATGGAATGATAACTGGATGAAGGTGATGATGTGATGGTTTTGGGATGAAAAAACTAATGGGAGAGAGCCCTTTATATAGTCTTCCTCTCACCATGGTGCAGCATACTCCCGTTGGTGGATTGGGTGGGGGTGGCCACCAACTATCTACCCCACTATCCCCCTTTGACAAATAAAGGGTGGGAAGTGTCGTCCGAAGATAATTTCTGACATTTATTTTGGTAGATTCATAGGTTTCCAGAATACGTCACTCGTTCGCTTCAACTTCCTAGCCTAATGGTCTCTTGCATTAGACAGGAATAATGTAGAACAAAAAGAATCAGCTCTCATTATTGCAGTAGGTTTCTGGATTATCTGGAAAGAAAGAAACAAGGAAATGTTTCAAGGAACTCAGTGTTATAAACTAGATATCACTATCAGAATCAAGATTCTTCTCCTTGAGTTGGTGAAAGTGCTGATTCATTCAGAGGGGGCACCCTCTCTCATATTTCTCATCCCTTCAAGAATGTCCCCAACCCTTAGTCCTGGGAAATACATTAGTCGTTGGATCAACTGGATCCTGTCGAGCATTAAGATCAATATTGATGGTTTGTGAAACATGGTAATGATGAAGGGTGTGTGGGGTCCACTACCTGGATTGGGAGGATTCTGCAAGAAGATGAGTATTCGGGCTGCAGCAGCTTTTGATGGTCAGCAACCACTTGATGGGTAGTGTGGCTGATGTTGTCAAGGCTGACGAGCAGCCGATAGTGAGGGTGTTTCCCAGGGGTAGATGAACTACCCACCAAATTGGGAGAAAAATTTTGTTTTTGTTCCTCTTTAAAGTGGTATTGAATCCCATTGTTTGTAATACAGTGTGGTTCAAATTTTGTGATACCTCTGATGTGATCTAAAGAGGAATAGAATTATCTCATGTTTCTCCCATGGATGTAGGATTCAAAGATGAACCACGTTAAATTCTGTGTTGATCCATTTTTATTCTTTTTTTGTGTGTTTTTGGTGACACACACCTCCACTGTGCCCTAAAAATTTGTATTATAGGTGAGTTGGAGTGAGTGGATTCGAACCGGCAAGGCGACGATGATTTTTCTGGTGACTAGAAAATTTAAAGTGGTCAGAAGTTTTTTTTGATGCCAGATCCATGATGAGGATGACGAGATAATTTCAACTGTGCAAGTGGTGTTGAAAATAGAGCTGAAACGAATGAAATAAGGTCAATCCAGGTTTGTTCAAACCCACTAGTGAACAGTAACCACATGCTGGAGAAGACAGTACTGTTTACTCCGTCGGTGATAATTTTTGCTAGTTTCTAGCAGGTGCTCTAGCATGCCACATCAGTGCCACGTCAGCTGGAGATCTAGACTGTTTAACTTCATTTGGTGATATCTCGGCCATTTTGTGTCTGATTTCAATGATATAGGAGTCAATTATGACTATTTCAATTGTTTAGATGCATCCGTACTGTTAGATTTTCAAAATTCACACACCATCAGGTGTTTTTAAAAGGGTGTGACATCGATCGTGGTGATCGTGTTTTTCTACAATGACGATGATGGGTGGCGGAGCACTACCAAATATTGATATCAAGATGTTTGATGGTAGAAACAATTTCGACTTGTGGAAAATCATGGTGAAATATCTTTTGGTGTAGTTGGTCAGGGTCATACCGTTGATTAGAGAAAATCCTAAGACAACCAATAAAGATGATTGTGAAGATCTCAAGATGTGGGTAATTTGCACAATTCGACTATGTCTAGAGAATGAGGTAAAGTACTAGGTGTTGTATGAGACCTCACTGATGGAGTTGTGGAAGAATTTGGATCAGAAATATATGGATAATTCTCTCACCAACAAATTATTCCTTAAGAAGAAATTGAATCGATTGCGCATGGATGATGGAAAAAATATGTTTTATCACACCAACGGATAAAAAAGATTCTGATGCAATTATTGATGCTACGTGTGAAGGTTAGAGAGGAAGACAAAAAACTTTTTCATTTCTCATCACTAACAAGTTCATTTGATGGAATTCTGACTGCATGTCTCATGGGGAAGGAAACATTGAAGGTGCATGAGGTGATGGCATCACTTCATGATTCGGAGGCATTCTGAAGACCTAAGATGCATTCAGGCAATAAAATCATAGCTATGAGTGATGATCAATGTGGGAGGAGTCGACATAGAAAGTTTGGAGGTGAAGAATGGTGGAAAAAATCTAGGGGAAGTGATTCAAGGGAAATCACATGTTTCAGGTGTGGAAAAAAAGGCCACTATAAAAGTGATTGTGGAGAGTGCAAACTGTATGTTTATGGGGAAGAGAAAGTTGAAGAGAGGGATGTGACCATCACAAGACTATCAACAGATAATGAAGTATATGTGACAATGGGAAGCTTGCACTCAGATGAGCGAGTTGAATGGAGAAAAGTGAAGTGTCATTAATGCAAAATATACGGGCACATGAAGTAATAATGTCCTTTTCTAAGAAGGAAGAATGAGCGGGCTCAAAATCCCAAAGAAGAAGGATGGGTTTTGGATTCTGGGAGCTCAGCGCACATATGCATGACCAAAGGTTCATTTCATACCATTTAGCAGGTGAAATATTTAGTGAGACTTAATTATGGGTAAACAAGAGAGGTTCAAGGAGTCGGGATAGTGAAATTGAAGACACCCGATGAAGCAGTTCATAAACTGGTTGACATAAATTCATCTGAGGAGGATACAGAACTTGGTATCATTGAGTAGGATAGATCTGAAAGGGTACAAGATTTCCATTACAGGTGTAGTGTTGGATGTCTCCTGTGCGGATACAGTAAATCTAACTTGGAAGGAGTCCAAAGGGTTGTATCATTTGAAGGGGACTGCAGTCAGCCCATGATCTAGTGAAGATGGTGGAAGTGCCAAGTCATCTAATGTAAAGAAGCATGTTTGATTTTCTAATGATGTTTTGAACACATCCAAGGAGACTGTAGGTCAATCAGATACCCCAAATTGTTCTTGAGGGGTATATTTGTGGGGGCCACTCCCTTGTTTGGTAGGATTCAGTTAGAGGTGGAGTCTTTGGGATGAAAAAAATTTCCATGGTCAGAAACCAATGTTCTTGGTTTTCCATGGTGGGCAGCATGGTGGATGCAGTCCCGGATGACGAGCAGCTGGCGGTGAGGAAGTTTCCCATGGGTAGATGAACTACCCAACAAACTGGAAGGAAAATGTGTTTTTTTCCTATTTCAAATGGGATTGAATCCCTTGGTTTGTAAGAGATTGTGGTGTAAATTTTGTGATACCTCTGAAGAGATCTATAGGGGAATAGAATTGGCTCATGTATCTATTATGGATGTAGGCTTCAAAGCCAAACCAAGTTAAATTTGGTGTTAAAGAATTTTTATTCTGTTTTTGATTTTTTTTTGTATCCACGAACCTCCACTATGCCCCAACAGGGTGGAGGCCTACAATGAGACCATAGTTGTTTATTTATCTTTGTCGTCTCAGCTTTTTATGGAATGGGTGATTCACTACAAGCGGAAGATAATGCCACTCTGTCGGGTCTTCAATATTGCAAATTGAGACATATTTTTCTAGCGATCGTTGAATCTGACTCCTAGGTTCTGGTTAATGCATTGAATGGATCCATACATTCTCCTTGGAATATTTCATATCACATCAATAAATGATGTAGAATTATTAATAGTACCATTTTTATATCTCATTCCTATCTTGAGGGAAACAATACTTCTAATTACATTGCTTCCAAAGATACCCTTCATTTTTCCTTAAGTGATTTTTCAACATGGGATCCATCCCCACAGAGGGTATGAACTTGATCATCAGCAATGCTCTCAGTTTGAATTTTTTTAGGCCCCCTAAAGGTACCCCCTTTATGTGCCACTCGGTTTTCATTTTTTGCATTCCTATTTATAAATAAAATTATCATTTTCAATCTAATATTTGACGTAGAACTAGTTCAAGGTGCAACCAAAGGATGATATTGCATATATTATCATGAAATTTCTTCAACTATAGGAAAAAGGATATTGAAAAAAGGATTCCCTATAACATTCATATTTTTTGAACCAGGTGGTTTTTTAAATAATCATAGATTTATGGTTTTGTGGACCCTAAATTTTTAATGATCATTCACCTTTTTATTATCAATGACCTCTACGTCGCTCAGTAATTATTTATGCCTAACCTAACACACTAAAATTCTAAAGTAAGAACATTTTATTCAATAGTGTGTATGACACAAAAAACCAATCATAGAAAGGAATATAACATCTCGAGATAATAAAATATAATTATTATTTTAAATAAATTAAATCAATTATATATGTTTTAATGCACGCAAAACTAATTTTAGCTTATATTACATGAAATAATTACTATATTTAATGGATTTCATTGCATGCATGACCATGTTTTACCAAATAATATTAATATTATTATTTTAAATGACAGTTATCTTCAAGGAATTAAATTAGAATTTATGTATAGGATTAAATAAATTATGAAAATATATATTTGAATTCATTTTTTACCAATTAATGAAAATAAAAAAATTTATATAAAACAAAATGTGTTTTTGAAGAAATATTTTTATGTCCCCAAAGGTGATATAATTTAATAAATTAAATTAGTTGATATTATTGAATTATATGAATTAAATTTATATGTTAAATATTATGTAAAAAATAATTAATCCAATATATTAGATAGGCATAACATAAGAAGAAATCTAATTTTATGTATAAAAATTTATAATATTCTATAGGTTGGGTTTCCACATTTTAAGGGCGTAATTATTTAAAAAATAAATTTTTATACTTTTATAAACATTATTTTTAGAATAAACTTGATTTTTTAAATCTTTATTTCAAAATTATAATAGGGTGAATTTTTTAATTTGTTTTGTGAAGTTTTATTTTTTTGATGAACAGTGAAAAATAATGAATTTTAATTAACAACTTCCTTTTCATCTATATAAATAATTATATAAAATTAGATTTTATTTATTTTTCACATAATATTTGATCCGTTATACATATATTAATTAAATTTATTTCATTTGATTCGTTTTTATGTTGAATTTAGTTATCAAAGCATAGTAAACTTTGGAACATTCTTTCCTTAAAAATATGCTTTCTCACCTTGTCTGTAAGATTAATTTTAAATAAATTTCATCTAATTATGTATTTTTAATTTGAAAAAATTGATTCCAAATTTTTAAAGATAAATATTTATACAATATAATATAATAAAATTAATTTTTTAACAAATTTATTAGTGAAAAACCCCGAAATTATTTATAGTGGTTAAGGTAAAAATGAGTTTACCTATTCATTAAACTTCGAGTATGAGGTGTAAAAGTGGCCCAAAGGTTTTACAATACCCATTGGTTTTCTATATTTCAACCATAAAAACATAAAATATAAAAATTTTGTTATGGAATCCAATTTTATATAAAAGATCTTGTGCACTTAACTTCTTTTCAAAAGGGACAAGTGTATCCTCTCCCCCACATATAAAAGGCCACTGCTTATCCCCCTTCTTCAAACCTCTCCAACCACATTAGTTCATCCAATACATAAAGATTACTCCTCAACTTCCAAACCATCATCATAGAACCTTATATTTTTAATAAATCTATCTTAGGAATGCATTCGTGCAAGCCTATAGATGATTACTGAAGATGATGTTTTTCTAAAATATTTTTTATTTTATTTCCTTATCCACCACTTAAATTATTTTTATAAATTTATTATATAATAACCTCATAATATTAATTATACTTATGTTTTTTTATGTTACGTTTATTATCTATAAAATCACACACTTTAATCAAATAGGTTATGAAATCATCATTCGTGTGTACAATATATTATTGCCTCACGAAGCGATGTCATATGTTTTTCCATTTCCACTTTTCAAGGATGGAAATAATGATTTAAATACAGTTTATTTATTATATGTATGATATTTATGATTTATTTATGATTTTTTAATTATTATATTACACATGACTTCATTATTTCTATTTTTTATAACACGACAACATCGTTCATGTGTACGGTGGACTACTGCCACACAAAGTGATGTGATTCGTTCACACATTACAATAAATGTATTAATGAATGTTTAAATAAACATATTGGATATATATAATATAAATTTGAAACTTTAATGATAATATACATATAAATAATTTAATTTTCTTTCTTTTGATTTGGTAATAAAATGGAATCATCTTTTATTCGTACATATGGCCTACTCCTTTCTTGAATGGTGTCCTTCATTTCCAATCAAAATGTTTTATGGACTAATATAAATATATATGTATATACACTAAATATATATGATATTAAAGTAATATTTTAACTTCATGATATAATAAAATCAGGACATATTTAAGAGTAACGATAAATAACAAGTCAATACATACATGAAAACAAGGCAATTAACACCAATAATGAAAAATTATTATTGATAAGGTTTCATAAAAGTATCGTATATAATAGTATAAATATTAATATATTTATTTTATAATTTTATAACATGATTAAAATAATTATATAGGGGTTAAATTGAATTCAACCAAAGGGAAGCATAAGTTAAGCGATTTCATCTCAATATATATTCTATTGAGATTTATTTGTTATTATGATCAAATTCCCATTGATGTGGTGTATATACTACTCATTTTTATTTTAATATCAATATTCACACATAATTCTTGGTTTTTTAAGTTTCACATTGATTTATCTCTTCCATAGGGTATTTGAATGGAAATTTAACTAGTGGTAACAGATATCATACAATTCTAATTTATTCTATGATTTTCAATATTCTCTTAAAATAATTACTTTATTGTAATAATTTATCATTGGAAATTACATTTCTCTTAAATATTCATATTATTATGTGATTGATATGATTATTTTCTAAACTTTATACAATTTTACGTACAATGATTACTTTGAAGGTTATTTGATTTACTGTTAAAATATTGATAAATTTGTATCCTTTACTCAATATGGATATTTGATAATTCAGATTTTTCATAAATTTAAGTATATTATTAAATATATTAGGAATTGGTTTTACATTCAATAAACAGGTTTGGGGCTGGTTAAATCAATCCCCTCGATTAATTGGCAGTCCCATAATACCAATTAGTTTCCAAATCAGATGGGATTTTAGCCAGTAGTTTTAAACTATATTGAGAATACATATTGACTATAAAGGAATAATGTTCTTGTGTAACATGACATATAATAATTAAAAAATTCATATATTTATAATTTATTTATTATTATTCTTGAAATTTTCATTATGAAAAAAATCTATAGATGTATTTCATTCTCAGCTTATGGATTAAATGGAATGTGTGTTTAGTTGTATATCATTCCATATTGAATACTATTTATTTATTTATGATATCTTATTTTGTACTTAATATCGAATGATAATTTGAGCTCACCCTTATCTTGTTACGTTTCCACATGATATGAAAATCACTTCTTTGAATGAGTTTCAAGGATGTTGAGATTTCACTTTTTTTATGATTTATTTTCTTCTCCTAGTGTAATATAGTAATCTTGTAGGTAATATAGTTTTCCAAAACTACTAAACCATTTGGTTCTTTTGGATTTTAATCTTGTACATATTCCAATGTAATAAAATAATTCATCAGCCCTTGGCTACTGAGGTCGGGGTCATTAATGTCGGGATGAATTTTGTTTTTGAAAACCACCAAGAGACATATGACACTTTATTTTTCCTTTAAAGGAATAAACAAATTTGACTTAGGGAGTAAGAGGAACTCCCATAAACCCTATCATACAATCTAGGTCATGCTCATCCATCATCTCTCTATCCATTACATCGGTATAAGAAGTGATCTTTATCATGAAAACCAAAGAATTAATATCAAATCAGTGACCCATCTCAAATCTTTCATCCATAAAATTCCAATTTATTGTTACCTTAAGAGAAAACTAAACAATTTCATAAAATAGCTTCACTTACGAAATCACAGTTCTATTTCCTCTTGGGAAATTAGAAACTCTATAAACTTCACCACTAATATTGATTCCAAATAGAACTACTCAGTGAAAATAACGTGTGAGTCTTTCCACTCTATGACTTTTTGTTTCTTCTTTGTTATCATAAAATCATACCATCAATTTCTATGTATTTCATGATTAAAAGAATCATAGTTATTATTTATTAACGTAGGTCATTCCACACCCAAAATAATATATTCAATTTAGTAAATGAATGACCACACCAGATAATTTTAAATGTCATAAATTGGAATCCCCGATAATATTATATTACAATAGATATAAAATAATTAGTAAGTGGCCTAGTAAAAATGTAATGAAGGTGTCCTATTGTGACCTCTAAGAAGCCAAAACATCCGCATCTCTGTTACCCACTCTCCAAGTGTGTTTTAATTTTATGAAATTATTAAGTAAGGCCTTTTTTGATCTAATATGATAAGAGGTTGGCTAATGAGAACCAACCTTGCCTATGAGGGGTCATTAAACCAAATAAAAATTTATCATGACCTCTTGAATAATGAGTTACAAAACTGGCATATGAGATTGACACTAAGAATGGCCTTTTACCTAGAAAGAAGAGAAGAACCAAGACCATAATAAATTTGAAAGAAACCTTCACCTAACCTCAATTATTCCTAACCATACCACCATATCTAATAATCCCTACCTCAAAAGACCCATTTGTTTTTAATGTCCTGCTATGTTCAGGATTGATATAACAAAACCAGTGGCCATGCCCAATGTCTAAACCCAAATGAAGTTTCAACTTATTCAAAATAAACCAAATAATATGAGATTTACCCATCCAATTAATGAGTATACCAAACTCTATTATCTAGTATATATCTCTAACCTTTCGACAAAGAAATGATCTATAAGGTCCATTATACCTTGAATTATTATGAGCCTCAAAAAAAATACAGCATCCTACTATACAGATGAGATACCACAAAGGTGAATGAACACCCTCGACATCACCATGAATCCATTATTCCATAAGACCCTGAAAACTATTCTAAGGGTTCTAAAACAAGTCAATATTAGACAATTCCCCTAGAATATTCAACATTAATAATTCCCACTCACATAAAAAAAATAGTTGAAAAATATTTTCATCATTGGAGGACGCATAGTAGTTACATTTTGAGATAAGATGTATGAATTTATTTTTCAGCACTCCATAAATGGGTATAGCATGATTTTAGATACACCATATAAAAAAATTGAACTATCAGGAATACCTTAACACCAAATCAGCTGTCACACGAGAGTTTTTTTCCATGTCTTCGTTTTGATCAGGTTATTTGAAAATATTGACCTATTTCTTGGGTTTGGGGTGAGATTAATTTTGATTTTTAAACATTAATATGTGTATAATAATCCTAAAATGTGTTCACCATATCTTTTTTTGTGAGTTTTGGAGAAAATGTTGGGTACTTCATGATTTGGGTCAACTGTGTGTCTATTTCTATATTTAAAAATCAAATTATTTTCTATTATAGATCCTTTGTTTTTTAACATTTCATACCCATTACACTTCCCACATGGAATCCATTGAAATATTGAAACCATCATATCCTTATTTTCCCATTAATAATTCATAATGATGGTGAATTTCTGTTATTTATTCAGGTATTAGGCCAGCCCCTAGGCCCATTTTCAATTTCAAAAAAATAAATTGTTTCTTTTATATCTTATTCATTTTTAATAATTTTTAGTGAATCTACCTCCCAATCAGGACCAGTAACCCTACCTAAATCCCCCATGTTCCATTTTACCTCTTTAGATCTCATCATAATTTTAGATTTGGGCTATCCTGCTCCATGTTTATCAAATCATCAATATTTTCCAAAGGTAACTTGTCTCATTCATAAATCATTCAATTTGTACTCGTTTTTCCACAAATCATGTTTCCCTGGTTCATCCAGGACATCGGAGCCTCCCCAAGGAGAGCCAATCCAATCTATTTACTATAAAGGTGAATATATAAGTGAAGATTAATAGTTTTCTAGTTTCTAATGTTTACGGTTTATTAACCCTTGGACGGTGATATCGGGTGTGTGTTTCCTTTCTACCCTAGTTTTGAGGTAGGTTTCCCATTACACATGTCATTTTTTTAATATTAATCATTTTCATGTAATTTTCACCCTCTACATATTCTGATTATTGTTTTATAAGCCTTCAGTAACTTTATTTGGTGTGCAAAGTGGTGTTTATGCCTTATTTTGTGAAAAGTAGTGTTGTTTTGTTATAAAAGTGCACTCCAAGTGTTTGCTAAAATGTTTCGTTATCTTTGGTAGCAAGAATGTGGGGTTTATAATCTGGTTTATGACTTTTTGAACATTTTTTGGTATCTTTAATGAAATTATGTAATTCAATTTTTGTTTTATTCCTTATGAAGCACTTAAAATAAATTGTTTTCTTTAAAAAGGCATGTCATGTGTTTGGTAAATTGCCTGGTTGGACTTTATGTGTTATGTTTGATTAAAAAATTATTTTTTTGGACTTATAAAAGATTTTTAATCATTAAAATTGGTATTTCTGGTTCCTTATATAGATTTCCAATTTGTATTTGGTTTTACAAACAAATGGTTTTTGGTTTACAACATTATTTGGCCCAAGTTGCTATAAAATGGACCATTTCACATCCATATAAAAATGGATGTGTTTTTAATATGTAACCTAACTATTTTAAGGGTTTTATGAAATTGATTTTCATATTTAAATGGTTTTTATACACCACTTTAATAATATTTAAATTTCTACCTTTGTCAAATGATAGTTTTGAGAAAGGATTAAAGACTCATTTGGAATTTTTCCTATAAAATGGATTCCTTGGGTATTTCATGTTCTATCTTTTGGGGGATATTTTATGATCCATTAAATTGATTTATTGAATGGTTTTGGGGATGAAAAATCTGGGTTTATATGGTATTTATGGGTATTTGTCCTTAAAAGATCATTTTTTCAATGGATTTTATGTGCAAGGCCTCATTATACTTCTTGAAAATATTTTATGAAAAAATCAATGGTTTACTAATCTGTGAAAGATATGTGACACATTTGTGTGCCCTATTTTCTGTGTCCATGATTTTTAAAAGGAATATTTGTGATCAAATTGTATTTTATAGATGTGTAATTTCTTTATCACAAAAAGATAAAAGCCAGTTATCTAGGTGGGCGGACATGTACTAGATTACTAGTGATTGGAGGGGTTTGGTCAATGTTTCACATAAAAGTTTCATGATAACAACACTAAATAAAATATGATGATGATGTTGTTGGGGACCACTACGTTATGGATTATTATCCTACTAGTGGCTTGTGTTCACCAGACTGGATATTTATTATGGTTACCTTCACTGGGATACAAGGTACCTGGGGATCACAACTAACTAGAGCCTAAGTGTGACCCCATAACTTATGATCATTGGCTATTTTGTACTCACCATCGGCATATGGTTTTTTTGGTTAGTAAATTCTGTATCATTTTTGTTTTATTTAAAAATATAAATTCTTTAAATTAGCCCTCTTGAGAACTATTTTCATTTTAAAGTTTCACCTCTTTGAAAATTGTTACTAGCATTATTATTCACAAAACATTCAAGTTTTTGTCTGGTAATTTTTATAGCGAGGAACCTCATTTGAAAAAAACATTTTTATATTTTATTTAAAAAATGAAACTAATGTTTCATTTATTTTAAAGAAATTTCTTTGGGAATAGAATATTATGCTAATCTACTGAGTCTTAATACGCACACCTTTAGTTTTCTTTCTGTTTTTATCCATTCTGTAGGTTTCAGCTTGAGTTCGGTCACCTTGGGTGACATGTGATCATTGTGTTGGAGAGTGAAAAGAAGGGTCACATGGAGTTATCTGGTTGTTAGGTTTGGTCAGTTGAGTTGTTGGTTTTGTTGCACATTCAGTTTCTTCTACAGATAATGTTCAATTCAATTTTTATGTACATGTATTTTGGGATGTCTGTTTCTTTATGCTATTTGTTTGATTATTTATATTTGTGTGAAATTGTTCCCTTGTGTACTATATTTATTCCCTTGGTTATTTTTACAATCCCCGGAGGATCGGGAATGCCTCTTAGGACTTGTCATAGGATGGCCTTGTTGACCGGTTTAGTGTTGACTCGGGCTGGTTTGTGACAAAATGGTATCAAAGGAGGTTGGCTCTAACAAACCATTATTTTTAGAGTTCCCATTTTTTTTAGGTATTTCTATATAGATAATGTAGGTTTTTTGGGACATAAGGGGTTGGTTCGGTAAGAGCGTCATGATTTCTATCTTGTTTCAACCCTTGGGTGTCCATGGAATGTCCCGATTTATTAGTGTCTTTCGTTATTATTGATTGTTTGTTGTTGTGATACGACATGCAGAGTTTGACTAATGGTCTCCATGAGCTCGTAGGTCCTAGAAAGCCATGTGGATCCAGGGAATGGTCCTAATAAGGCTCTCATTGTTGGTGGTGCGATTGAAATATGGTCATCAACCATATGGTCAAGTCATCGACCGACACTAGTTCTATTTAGTGGGTATCTTGGGATTTTCAGGAAGTCAGAGTTTAGTTTTGAAAATACATGAGTGAGAATTTAGAAAATGATTTTTAAGGGAATGGTTAGTCGTGGAAAAGTTTAAAATGGGTTTTCAAAATTTAATATGATAATGGTTTTTAGAATTTCGTGTTTTTTAGAAAAAAAAATTTAGGGATAAAGAGGAAATGATTTAATGGGATTGAATTTCCATAATCTAAATAGATGGTTTATTGAAATGAGATGTTTGAAAATATTAGATTATATAAATGTGATTCTGAAATTTGATTTAAGTGGGGTGTTTTTTCTGTTGAAATGTTTTTGGATCTGGTGATTTAGTTTGGGAAATTTGGTTTTGAGCAGCTGGTGTATTTCTAGAATGGGGTTTTGGCTTTTTTGTTTATCAGATTCTAAAAAGAGACCTTGTTGAATATTTGAAATTGGTAAAGGGATATTTGGAATAAAATGGTTTTTTTTTTGAAGTTATATTAATTGATATGGATTGTAATATTAATCAAATGGTTCTGGATGATGTTTGGTTTGTTTTGTGAAATCTGATAATTGTTTTTGATTTGGTGGTTAATGTGCCTTTGTAAGGTACAATATTCTTTTGGGAGTGATGGTTGTTTTTTTCTATCTTTATGTTTTCATGGGTGATCACATGCATGGTTTTATGGATATATGGATGAATGGAAAGTATTTCGTGGTGGTTGCGTTCCCGGGGTGCCACAAAAACGTGAATATGAGGGAGACTTGATGAAACACCACTGGTTAATGAGAAAATCAACCAAGTTGGTTTGTTTTTCAAAACTGTTTTTTGATGAAAAATTGTGGTGTTCATTAGAAATTGATGGTTATGTTACAGGTTTTTCCTATATATTAGTAGTTTTCTTTATTTTGTATGCTTCCTTGTGGTATGGAAGTCAAACTATTATTGTGTATTGGTATGGTATCTCATTGGTGGCTCAGTTTTGAAGCAATGTTAAATGGGTTGATGACGATGTGTTAGATGTTGTGATGTGGCCATGAATGGTTCTCTGTTGGCATGATATATAGGTTATCAACCTAAGGATTTATTCCAAATGTTAAATCCCACTATTAAAATGATGACTCATCCCATTGGATAGAATTGAGATATTTTGGGATCAATTTAAAGTTACTTTGAATTGTGGTGTCTCTCTCGGTTGGGTTAGTAGTGTTCAGTGGGGTTGATTTATTTTTACATGTACCTTGTCCATTCTACTCCACATTCGGAGTGAGAGAAAATAGTGTTATGTATCTCCAAGATCTTGTTTGGGTAAAAGTGTGTTGTTTGAGGAAGAGAGTTTAATGGTGTCCCTTGATATGTTGTTTCGTCCTATGAGTGTTATGTGTCACCATGTGGAACTAAGGTTAAGAGTTAAAGTTAAGGATTATCAAAGCCCGACTGCAAGGTAGGAGATGCTTCATTCATCAGAGATACATCCATAGGTCTCGGAGTGAAGCTAGTGCATAGTCAGGAGTCCCAGGACTATGTGTAATATTTCTATGATTGTGCATATACCATTGCATTGAAGTAGTTACTTTGATTATTTTGTGGTTTTAGTGGCCTAATAATTGGGTCTCATTTCCTCCCCAACAGAATTGGTGGGAGTTTGGATCCATGTAGAGAGTGTTGGACCAGTTCTTATCCCCTCCGTTCGATAGTGGTGGGATTAAATGTTCAAGATGTGTTCCTCTTAAAATTAGTTTTTAGGTTGTTTTGGGAGATTTTAGTTGGGCCTATGTGGTATTGACCCATTCCTAGTTCATTTTTAATTCTCTTTTGGTCATTTATTTTTGGTTCTTAATGGTGGGGAGAACCACCATTGGTCTCGTAGAGTTTCCTCCAATAAATTTATCAAGTGATAGTTCTTTCTTAATGGTGGGGAGTCTATTCCAGACTCCCCTAGAATATTTTGTTTTTTTGAGTGATCATTAGTTTGGGTGATCATTGGTTTTAGTCGGATAAAGCCCAAAAAGCTGGTTATTGACTTGGTTTTGGAGGTAGTGACTTGATCTTTCTATTGTTTCTCAGGATGTGGTTGTGAGTTGCTGTGAAAGAGGCATATGTTCTATTAGTGGGCAATGATATGTCCTTGTATTTAGAGGCTATACCATATTTATAAGGAATCCGTAGGTGTTTTTCTTTCATCTTGAAAGTGTTATCGTTTTCCGGGGGTGGAAAGCTTTAATGGTGGGAAAAATTGTCACACCTGGTTTTTTTAATGTCTTTGTTTTGATCCGGTTCATTAGAAATCATGATCATTTATTGGGGGTTGGGATGAGATAAATTTTGATTTTTAAACTTACATATATTTCCAATCATCCTACCATGGGTTCCCCATATCTTGTTTGGGTGTTTTGGAGAAAAGGGTGGTTACAACTTGATTTGTGCTAGCCGTGAGCCAATTTCCAGATTTAAAAACCTAATTTGATTATTTTATAACTCCTTTTTATACATTTTTCACCCATTAAACATCCCACATAGTCTAAAATAAAATATTCAAACCACCATAACCTTTTCTATCCCTTTTTAATTCATAATCAAGGTGAATTTTTGTTATTTATTCAGGTATTAGGCTAGCCCGTGGGCCCATTTCCCGTTTTTAAAAAATAATTTGTTTCTATTATATCTTATTCATTTTTTAATATTTTCTAGTGATTCCACCTACCACTCAAGACCATTAACACTATTAGTACCACCATTTTCTATTTTCCTTATTTAGATCTCATATTAGTCTCGTATTAGTGAAAACCTTCCCAATGTTTATCAAATCGTCCATATTTCCCAAAGGTAATCTGTCTCACTAATAAATCAATCAATTCATACTATTTTGGACATAAATCTAGTTTCCATGATTCTTATGTACCTTAGGATCCAATATAAGAATATAAAAGCCATTAACTTTCCTCTATGGGTGTATATCTAAAGGAAGAGAAAAGGATTTCTAGTATCTATGGTTTAGGGTTTATATACCCTCAGATGGTGATATCAAGTGTGTGTTTCCCTTCCCCCGTGGTCTTGAGGTAGGTTTCCCATTTAACATGAAATTTTTATTTAAGATTCATCTTTTTAATTTTATTTTCACCCTATCAATATTCTATGTATGGTTTTATAAGATTTTGGTACTTTATTTGGTGTGAAAAGTGGTTCTTATGCCTTATTTTGTGAAAAGTAGTGTTGTTTTGTCATAAAAGTGCCCAAAAAGTGTTTTCTTAATTGTTTCATTATCTTTTTAACCTATTTTTTGAGGTTTAGAACCTGGTTTATGGAATTTTTGACATGATTCATTGTCTTTAATGAAATTATGTCATTCAATTGGTGTTTGTTTCCTTGTCAATTTCTTAAAATAAATTGTTTTGTTTAAAAGTGCATGTCACATATTTAATAAATTTCCCAGTTGGATTTTATGTGTTATGAGTGATTTTAAAAAAAATTATTGAATTTATAAATTAATTTGAATCATTAAAAATGGTATTTTTTTCCTTATATGTATTTCCAATGTGTATTTTCTTTCAAAAACAAATGGGTTTTGGTTTACAACCTGATTTGGCCCATGTTGCTGGAAAATGGCATGTTTTACATCCTTATGAAAATGGTTGTGTTTTAAATATATAACCTAAATATTTTATGGTATTTTTGAAAGTGGTTTTTTATTTTTTTTATATAAATATTTAATAATATTGAATTTTTTACCTTTTACAAATCATAGTTTTGGGAAAGGCTTAATGGCATGTTTGGAATTTTTCAAGTAAAATTGGTTTCCATGTGTATTTCATGTTATATCTTTTGGGAATATTTTATGGCCCATAAATTTTATTTATTAAATGGTTTTGGGGATAAAACATCTGGGATGATATGTTATTTATGGGTTTTTGGCCTTAAAAGAGCATTTTTAATGGATTTTATGTGCATCGCCTCGTTAAACTTCTTGAAATTGT
This sequence comes from Viscum album, assembly GCA_963277665.1. Taxonomy (NCBI): domain Eukaryota; kingdom Viridiplantae; phylum Streptophyta; class Magnoliopsida; order Santalales; family Viscaceae; genus Viscum; species Viscum album. The sequence goes on from OY728119.1 coordinate 567,444,402, forward strand.
TTTAGGAAAATTTTCTTGGTTTACTGATCTAGGAATGAAATGCGAGACATGTGTGTGGAATTTTTGATGTGTATCTGATTTGTAAATTTAATCTTCTTAAAAAATGTTATTTTATAGATGTGTAATTTTTTTAGCACAAAAAGGGAAAACCTGGGTATCATGGTTAGTGGACATGTAGTAGTATGCTAGTCATCTAAATGTGGTTTGTCCATGTTTCATGTAGGATGTTTGATGAGGAAAAAACATAATAAACTATGATGATGAGGATTTTGGGGACCACTAGGTTATGGATGATTCTCCAACTAGTGTCTCATTTCCACGAGAATGGAAATTTATTACGGTTACCTTCACCGAGATACGAGGTACCAGTGGCTCACAACTAACTAGTCCCTATGGGTGATCTCGTGACTTCTGCTCATTGGCTATTATGTACTCAACATAAGAATATGGTGTGTTTGGTTGATAAATTCAGTATCTTGGGTTTTTTATTTAATACTTTACATTATTTAAATTATTCCTCTGAAAAACCATTTTCTTTTTGAAGTTTCACCTCTTTGAAAATGGTTACTATAATTATTATTTATAAAACATGCAAGTTTTTGTCTCGTAATTTTTCTATCATGGAACCTCCTTTGGAAAACAATGATTTATATATTTTATTTAAAACATGAAATTAATGTTCCTTTTTATTTTAATGGAAGTGCATTGGGAATAGAATATCGAGCTCACCTGCTGAGTTTTAATACCCATGTCTATAGTATTCATTCTGTTTTTAGCCCTTGTGGAAGTTTCATATTGATTTCGGTCTCCTTGGGAAATGTGTGATCATAGTGTTGGAGAGTAACCAGTGGGGTAACATGGATTTAGTTGGTTGTTAGGTTTTCTTGGTTCAGTTGTTGGTTTAGTTGTAATTTCTATTTCTTGTATAAATAATGTCCATTTCAATTATTATGTAAATGTATTTTGGGATGTGAGTTTCTTCTGAAATTTGATTGATTTCCTATATTTGGGTAAAATTGTTCCCTTGTGTGCTCTATGTACTCCCTTGGTGCTTGTCACCATCCCAAAAGGATTTGGAATTCCCCTCAGGAAATGTTGTGGGCAAGCCAAGGTGACCGGTTCAGGGTCGACTCAGGCCGGTTTGTGACATCAACTCAGTCCAATAAATCACACCATGGTACTAATATAGGTTCTTACATAGGTCAATAAATCTAAAAGAACCATATGCATAAAGACCATTGAGGCACCGATCAACCTATTCTAAAAAACCAATATCATCATATATGATTTTTTAATTGATGAGAATATTCTTATTGTAAAGGGGGTATACACTAGCTTTCCATAGGTGAAATTATTTAATAGATCATCAACGAAAGTAAAGAAGGGACCCATCCCAATTTTCTTTTGAAAATATCACCTCATCTATCCCTACAATCGATCTCATTTATTCTTAGGGAATCAGAAAGGGTCGATGTATACATCTCCATTGTTCTAAATTAATTACATTAACCTATTAAGATCTTTCATACCTATAATTATATTTTTCCAACAATAATATGACCCGATGTATCAAACCCTCCATAATTTCTCATGAATTTTTAGATTGAAGATAGAAAAAAGATTTCACCATATTCCTCATATTGATACCACCAACCTTAATTAATTTCACTAAAAATCCCCATAGATCCTAGTGAACCCTCCCATAATAATGAGAATCCAAAAGGAATATATTCTACACACTATCAACAGACCAGATAATGGTTTCTACATCTTGAAGAACAGACATAGATTTCATGGTAATTGAAGATAACACATTGTTGACTAAGGTAATCCTGCAGCCAAAAGATGAAAACTTATTCTTCAATTTTTCAATATAGATAGTGATATGGTTCACCAAGGACTTGAAATTATGGATCTTGTTTTTATATATATGGATGGGTACCCCCAGATACTCCAAATGAAGTCTCCTTCGAGCCATCCCCATCCTTTCCTCAATCTTTTACGCTTAGTGACTCGAAATGTGTTTTTAATCAAATACAATACTCTTGGGATTTTTGATCAATTGAAAGATATATTTTCTATATTATTCAATAATTTTATTGAAACATTATATAGATCTCATTGAAATATAGGTGAAAATTAACATATAATATTAAAAAAATAGATGATATACATCAGAGATACAAAACATTCTTCTAAAAGGAGAAACATTCTGCTCTGTAATAGGTACATGGATATTTTTTCTTAGCAAGTCTACATCCAAAATAAAAACAAATAATTTGATATAGGATACCCTTGGTGAATCCATAGCATAGAATAAAAGAAGCCATTCCATTTTTTCTTGATATCATTAGCCATCCACAGAGATTAGTATCAATATTAAGCCCGCTCAGAAATTGAACAAAAATTCGAAAGCAACACACAACTCTGATAATAAAATTTCATTCAACCCTATCATAATATTTCTCTATATAACTATTTTAATCACATTAGAGACAAAACTATTTGTGAAAATATCGTCATCCATCTATTTTGTTAGGCTGAAGATCCCTTAAATTACCTTATATATAATCAACCCATGTTGTTCCTCAAAAATAAGTTTGTTGATCTTGAGATAAATTATAATATTAATGATATGAGTCAATACCTTATAAGAAAAATTAAAATGATAAATTTATTGTTATTTCAAAAAGAAAAATAGGATCCCTTCCATTTCGAATAAAATAAGTGGTAGTAACATAGGCCATGTAAGGAACAACCCTCTTCCTAATGAAATTTTGAATATCATTAATATGGTTATCTTTGATAATATGCTAATCTATGGTGTACAAGGCCACTAAAAATCCATATTATTTTAGGGAACTATTTCGATTAAAATTAAAGGAACTCCCTTGGTGTATTCCTCCACTAGAACCCTAAACAAACCATTATTTTTAACATCCGAAACCATCTTGGGAATGTTCATAATGAAATCCACCCCTTCACTTCTTCTTAGGTAGCCCCTATATCTTTCACATTTATAAGTAGTCTAAACATTCAAAATATGGGAAATAACCCATCTTCCAAACTCATCCATATTACTATTATATGATTCATCCCCAAGATTCACATTTTAGATCCCGCAAAATTTTATTTCTTTAATGAATATATGGATAAAACATCATTATTCTTATCACTCACCCTTAACCAAAGAGACCACGAACACTCAATAAAATACCTCTCAGTAATAGACAACATCTATGAATGTAGGTCCTATTTAATCATTATAAGAAAATGAATTCATCATATCATTGCACCTGAAGGATGAGATCGATCTAACTTATCCCATTTTTAGATCTTTAACACTTTCATGAACATTATTCAGACTTCCTTTTGAGGAAATAATATCCACTTCTTGGTGTCAATGTGTTTATTGAAAATTAACCCATTCATATCCATTCAAGGGGGATATTATAGGATGTATTAACTGTGTAAAAAATCCAAAAGATCATATCCAATTGTACACAAAATAAAACTAGACACTTCTTTTATTAATATATCTTAATAACAAATGTATTATAGCATTATCTGAGGGAACTCTGGGAATATGAGAGAGAAAAAAATCTTCAGAAAACAAACATTATTAAATTTCATGAAATAATGAGCCAAACAACTCCAGATACGTTGTTTCCTTATATTTTTATTAGACTTGGTAAAATTATCCAAATTGAATCCCAAGTCCAAAAGATTGTTTATGGCTACAAATTAGTTGAAGTCTTATATGGATTTCCTCATGAATAACCTTCCCCATTTCTTTTCTTAATAATCCATGATTTTATTAATGTCACCAGAAATGAACCATTCTGTAGATCTAAGGTTGAAATTACAGAGCATTTTTCATAGAACATTTATTGACCATTGAATATAGATATAATAAACATATTACATGAATAAAGAGGAACATTATACACTAACTTGAATATTGATATTCTACTCTGATGAGTCCACCTTTTCAACTAAAATAAACAATATCAAGATGATCTAGATATAAGTATTTATTATTCCATTATAAAAATACTATTATCATCGAGCCTCCTCCTAAAATTATGATTGGTTGAAACCATATATTTATGTTATGAGATGGATACTAAAGAGACCTTTTTAGAGTGAACCCCATTAATGATAAGGTCAAATTTAGCTTGTTTCCTAATTCATTAAACCTTCCATACCATCGAGGAAATAAATGACAAGAATTAGAGGGTTGGAGTATCATGATAAGTTGGAGGTTGTAATATAAGTAGGCAGGAATAGATAAGATGATTTGGACATAGATCTCAAAGCCATAGAAATTAGTGGAAAATTGGACTTTCAGGTAAACATGCCACTACAAAAAGCATATCATAGGTCCAAGAGATATTCACCATAATCTAAAAGTACTTAATGTAATTCATGTGGAAAATTCATTAACACAAAAATTTATAGGTTGATCTAAGGATCTTTCCACAAAGACCTCTTAACTTCCATATGTAATTGAACCTCCTCAAACCACTACTCGAAGAGACGGAGAATCAATAACATGAACAGTTATCAATCCCCAATCAACCATTGGGCTAGAAGGATATTACTCTAAATGAATAACCAGACCCCCCTAATAGGAGAATCTCGAGGAAAATCAGACGAAGGGATAATTGTTAAAGAAGGGGGATGCTTCTCAGAACCACCCCCTCAACCATAACTAATGTATCATCCAAAATGCCAAAATCATCCTCATATTATGGCCCATTTAACACAAAATATCCACCCAATGTAATAAGGATCTTTACCTTTGACCAAGTCAAGACTGTGGGGTGAAAGAGAGAGGGGGAGTTTTAATTACCATTGTCCATATCTTCAATATCCAAATCCATTATTATGTATTAATGAGAAAAAAAAGTATATGAAAAATGACCTCCTATTTAGAACTGAGATGTTCAGTGGGGAAGTGATTACTGAAGAGGAAATAAAGTTCCCAAAAACAGCTAGAGACATATGATTAAAACCAAATTTGGATTCAATAGTTTATTGATTCTAATAAGATTCAGTAATTAGATCTTTAGATGATAAAGAGAGTGATGGAAATCCTTTGACCAATGAGACCATATGATACGTGACCAGAACATCTAGAGTAGTTAGAAGAGTTTCACAAGAAGGAAGGGTATTTGGATGGAAGACGGCCTCTTTAAAGAACATTCGAGTCTCCTGTAATAACGGAGGACCTGAGGCCAAAGTAGGAGGATGATATAGAGGAGAAGAAGGTGTCAACCTAATATATGGCATGATGCCCATGACAAGTAGAAACAGATAGGAAGTATTAGGCATGACTGTAGAGAATATAATGATAAAAACATTTATACCCAAAAGATTTGCATTTAGCACATACTCTGATGGAAAAATTTAGCCCCTTATTATAAAACAAAAATGGTTCTAAGATCCTGAAATTTAAAATCAATATTTTTCATCCAATCCCCAGCCTCTTGAGGATCATTTGAGCCTTGAAAACCTATTGGTTTCATTCGATGAAACCCTCCACTACAATCTAAAGTTTCATTTATTTAAGGTTATACTACCAGAGCCTAAATGGGAATGGGTACAATAAATTGTAATAAATCTTGGACAAAACAAACAACCATTTAAATAAGATTTTGTTCAATTAAATTATTCAATTAATGTGGTTCATTATCATCTCCCTATTGAGTTTTTCTTCAAACAACTTCAAAGATATATGTTACTGCACAATAACAATAGGAAACACTAAAATACCAGCAATAATACTCATATAATCAACCTATTCAAGAGATATAGGGATATAATATCCATAAAAATGGAACTAAAAATTATAGGAGTTTAGAATAATAAGTACAAAATTAGTAAAAGGAATATAATATTATCATCTTATTCTTCAAGGAAACTTTTCCCAAACACTCAAGGTGACTCAAGGCTCTCTATGATGAGATCATTCCATGAAATAACTCAAAACTACCTCTTAAGACTCGAAAATCCTACAAATTTTCTACTAGAAAAAATAGATTGTATACTAACATCATTCCAAGACATTCGGCCTCCAATCTATTACAAAATCAAGAAATAGACCTAATACCACAGTATACTAACACATGATCTGGCCATGACATAGCCAAATGGGAACTCTTAAACCCCACTGGTTAGAGAATAGAAACTATAATCATATCAAACAATTAAGAGAAATATTTTTCCAAAGACAAAACCCACCAAGATTAAATAGTGGAAGATAAAATAACAAATATTTGTTATTCCAAACACTTATCAAGGAGAAAATTACCATAAGAAAATAGATAAACATCCCAAGGTAAAGCATAAACCAAAGTACAACTCAGAATATATCATAAAAATATCTTATAATCCTTGTGTAACAAGCAGACTATAACTCTATCAGCCACCACTATCACCCCAAATTCCTTATAATTGAGAACATCTAATTCTTCCAAGTGTCGCATTCCCTTTTAATAGACCTTTCATAACAAAATATACAAATTCCCAATATAAAAGGTAGGGTATAATGTAAAAAATCAATTTGTGTCTCGCAAAGTGTCCCATCATCAATTCCAAAACAATAAACCATATATGATTTCAATTTAAATAAATCAAGGTATGGAATAGCATGTATATTTTTACACCAAAAAATACATTCAGAAAAATTGGATGGAAGATATATCAATACATTCTCAAAGAATAATTTTATATAAAATACTTATATATATAATATAATGAATAAACTAGTTCTTTAATAAAAACATGCATAATCAATTAAAAACCAACGACTATGGCCATAATCCAAGAGTTATGTTACATACAAGATCTTGTATCCTCATACTAGTCAATTAACAATCACAGTTCATGTATATGTCCAAATATTCCTAGGCTCAAGCTAGTCTGAATAATTAATCAATATACCATCAATATAATCAGGACGAACTAGGTTTAATTAGTGTTTTTATCATCAATCTAGTGGTAAGGAGGCATTATCCTAGTGTTAATTTCATAATAACATAATAACTATTCTAGATCAAATTCTATTCAATTAATCAATCAATCATGGTAAAATTATCCTTTTTAAATCATTTTATCATTCATAGTTCAAATACCAAAATTTCAAGATCGACCACCCTCGTAAATTTTCAAACCAAATAATGAGTTTTAATTAAATACATTCATTTCAAATCATCATTCATTTAAATACAATTATATTAGGAATAACACTCAAATAATTTCAACAAATCATTAATAATTTCATGCCATCACTTTTCTAAATATCTACCCAACAATTTCAATTCCATTGAAATTGTATATTTTTCATAGACACTATGCCCTTTCTAAATCAATATAAAATCATCTCAAATCAGTGTTTTATGAATCAATAAAATACAAATTTAAATTAATTCAAAAAATTTATGGTTTCAATTTCAGGGTATGTCATATGGAACTGCATACACATAGTCACAAAATCAATCAAATCATCACTTGCAATAGGAAATGCCAAAAAATAGAAAAGGTGATAGAGATTATGGAATCAAACCTATCATCAAGATCCATAAAATACATGATCTAATCTGTAAACAAAGTGAGGATTCAACTCTCTCAAAATTTATGGAAAAAAATATAGATAAAACCCAAATCGTGTGAGATATCAGGTTCAAGAGAGTGATTGTGGTCTTCCACCGACACTTGGATTTGCAAGAGAAGAGGTTAGAGGTGCCAAACATAATACTCTACAAAGCTTTCAAAAGATAATGAAAATTCTTAGGGTCAAATGCATGTATTTTAGGTGTTAATACAGGGGTCCCATAATTTTAATTAAAATTTTAAAGGATTAAAAATCCATGCACATGGTTTCCTTAGTGGTCAACATGGTTAGTAGAAATTGTGCACCCAAACCAAGAACCCTTACTAGAATTCTTTAAAGGGTATATAGATTAGAAACATGATAAATATAACCATAATCCACAAATGAAAACCAATGCATCCATGAATTCTTGGTTTTAATAGATAGTTCAAATAGTTTGTACAAAGTATAATCCCCCTCTAGAGAACCATTATATGGTACACAATTTAATGTGCCAAATGGTATGGTTTTCCAAAACCATGCACCTACCTTGTAATGTCCCTGAAACATAAAAAAGTATCAAATGATCCATAAATGACCACAAAATAATGTTGGATCATGTTATATAAAATATACCCATTGGGGGGTGAATTGTGTCTATCAAAAAATCTCGAGAAATCATGATGAAAATAAATTCGGTTATTTTATCTTTATTAGATTGTTTATAGTGTGAAAATAAAACAAAATATTGGGGAACAAATATTTATAGTGTTTAGGTGCATAAATATCCCCTAATACACTCCAAAAATGTTCTTCTCAATGAGATTGGTGATTTTCACTAGTGGTTCCTCTTTTCATGAGACCATCCACAACTAAGTATAGGTAGTTGACACCTTTACAATTTAAAGCTAAAATAGAGCCTTCTGGTTCTAAGCACAGAACTCATCAAACAGCTTAGTATGAGAAGTTGGTAATCAAAATAAAAGAGTATTTTCTTTTAAAAATAATTTTTGATTGATCATCATAGTTGTAGTAGTACATAACTGATAGTAAATGGATTGTCATCTTCTGAAAGGTCATACTTTAGATAAGAATAGTTCTGGATTTATTTGGTTGAAATAGATCATAAAATATATTTAGAAAAATATCAGAAGTAGATTCATGATAGATATCCAATTTATAACAAGTGAAACTTCACTGTTTATCTTTTGGATATAAAACAGAATCGGGTTGTTCATTTTAGAAACAAATATGTAAAATATTTTTTAAAGAATCAGCGAATCTCTGTTTTTGTGAAACTCAAATATCTCTAGGTTTTAATTTAGTAATATTCGTGAATTCAAGAGATATTGTGTCACCTAGGTGATCTAAAGAATTCAGATACAAAAAATAAATTGAATAAAGATGAGCACCTTATTCATAAATTTAGGTCCAAAAAACTAGCTTGACATATCACAATATTCAAATGTTCAATAACAGAGTGGTCATAACTTCCCTTAATAATTGGAAAAAATCCTCCTCTTAAATCTATCCATTGAATCATGTATATATGTATTTACATCATTGAAATATGCACTTTAAAAACAGTCTTTGAATTGATCATGAATGTTGCCTGATATTTCGCAAAATACAGTTGTACGATAAAGTCAAAACATCAAATCTCCGATGCTTAAATAAGTCAAACATAGGGTTCCAATGGTAAGGATGATTACAAATGTGAGATTGATGATCCATACTTTTTTCATTGACTTTCAAATGTTTTGTATATGAACCATTATTTTTCTTTGATTCAGAACATAAGGTATATGATCCATAATTTTTGATAAAACATAAGGCTCATTACAAAATTATGGTTGATGATCCATACTTTTGTGAAGAAAACGATGGCTCCATACTTACGTAAGGTTCTTAAACAATAATTTTTTGAAATAACAAACATAAGGTTCTTTTACCATACTTTTCTATCAAAAAATGGTTGATTAACCGTACTTTTTTGAACTCCTATAAAATAAACATAAGATATAATCTTTATGCTACGCTCTCCAATATACATTATGAACCTTGTTTCTAGAATACAATGAATAGATATCCGAAAAATTTAGAAAATATTTCAAAAAAATCATATGTTTTAATATTACTCTAAAATTAGGAATATAAATAATATTAATTTCCTAAAAAATACTTAATGTAAAATCATTATAATAACAAATAAGGGGATTTGTGAGCATCAAAATCATCATAAAAATATAGAGTATTGTTGAAACAACATGCAAAACAATCTCCCCACTTTTGATGATCACAAAACCCATAAAATTATTTACATATAATTTATAATTTTTCAAGGATAAAAACAATATTTAATTTTTACTTCCAAATGTCCCTTTGAAAATATACAGTACTGGTATATCCAAATTTCTCTCCAAAGGTTCTCTATAAAATAAATTTCTTCTAATAAGTCTATTTAAAAGTAAATTTATCTTCCTTCATAAAATGTTGTGTTTATCCAAATTTCTCCCCCATTTTGTGATGTAAAAAAGGAATATAGAATAATGAATATAACACTTTTTAATGTTGCACTGAACTTGTGAGAAAATATCAGGACAAACTATTCAACAATAAAGGAATTCTGTTTTTCTAGACAGTCTAACATGGAAATAAAAATAACATGAAATATTATAGGCAAGAAATTTCATTCATAAAACAATATACAAGTACATGAATGATCATGAATCATGGTTGTTGGGATAAAAGGTTCGAAAAAGGGTATCTCAGAGATTCTAAATAACATCCTTCAACTTTGCCAACTGAAACCTTAATCTCTTCATTACACCATCTCCCAGCTGAAAGATCAAATCTATACCTTCTTGATTCAAATGAATATCTTCAATTGGATTCAATCTTCAAAATTCATGCAATATCTCTTCCTTCTCCATAAACTGATTTAGATTGTCAATGAATCTGATCAGTAATTCTCTAATACCCAGTTCACATGAGGTAATATGATCAAAAATATGTTTCTAATTGTATAATAGAATAGGCAAAGGAGAAATATTACTCTGTAAATCCTTAAACATGTCATTAATGTTTCTTATTATAGTTGTAATGTCTTGGAATCTTTTTTTCAAATCAGGATAACTACCTAATGTACATGCTTGAATTCATGTGACAGTTGCAAGCTATTGCTTTATAAAACTTTTCAATTCATCCAAATCTGATTTTAATATAAATTTATATTTTAATTTTGAAAATTCTACAACTAATTCCTTTTTAAAAACAACTACCTATTTCGTAGAAACAGAACAATCTTTCATATTTTTAAATTCTTGTTTCTTTTTCTCAATCTTTTTTCTTAAAGCAACATTCTCTACTTTGTCTCTATTATCTTTTCTTAGAATTTCCTCAACATGATTATACATAGAATCAGAGGCACCCTATGCTTGATTCACAACTATATTTACCAAGATCTATGGTAAAGATTGAGCATCTGATTTCTCTTCTTTATTCTACTCCACCGGTTTCTCAACTGATTTTTCTCCAAAAATATAAACAGAGAAAGATTCATTTAGAACTTCTGTATAAATATTAGAGAATGTTTCTTGAATAGGTTGATCTTTAAACAAAAATTACAAAGACAGGTTCTCTTAATGAACCATTTATTATGGAATCATTTCTTGAATCTAATTTACAGAGTTTATATAATCTATATATTAATCAATAATTTCCATATCTTGTGATTTTTCAATATGAGGTACCTCCGCAGTTCTTGTATCTACTTCAACCTGAGGTAAAACTTCGACTTTTGCTTCAAAATCATCTTCCTCTTGACATTATTCTTGAAAATATTCCCACACAAACAAATAACATAAAATATCTCTTATTTCAGGAATTCTCTCCGTAGTAGGTTCCTGACCAACGGTTATCTTCCTTGAACAATAAAGTCATCCCTAACATTCTTCATCAGTAGTTTCAACTTCTATTTCAAATATGATTCTTCTTGATTTCTTTGAAACTTTGCCTATTTTTGGATTCAGCCATACCTTCTTTAGATTTTCCATGTTTTTTCCCCTGAGCAGATTCATGATCCTCTTCAGCTCCAACATGCATGATTTTACCTTTTACAGTGCTCCAGAAAAATCCGAGCTTTATCAAATTTCTAGCATTCAACGCATTACTATGATGTAATCTGACTCTCTCATCAATTAGTCTTACCATATCATTCTTAAACAACAACCTTGAAATAAATCTTCTATAAGGATAGAAATTCATTCGACCCTCAGGTTGATAATAATAATTTAAATATAAAATCATGTATCTTAGAAAATTCATATTTATTTCCCATAAAAATAGAAATAAAATATAAATATCATGAAAAATAATCTTCTCGATCTCAGACATCCTTGGGGCTATCCCGGTCTGAATGAACATAACCAAAATATTTCTAATTTGGTTCTAAATCATTTACCAACATTTTACTTATATTATTGGAACAAAATAGAAAAGAAATAATATCCTTAGATTTATGATTTTTATCCCCGATTGACATCAAATAAAAATGAAAACACCCACATTAGGTCAGTTCAAGATCATTTCTATTTTAACAAAAGTGATCGATAACTCCCTTCCTTCAATCATCACAACAATAGAATCATCTATATCTTCCAAACTAAATTGAAATTTTTTAAAAAAACATCTCAAATAAACTTCAAATATAAATTCAGTGTAGTCCTCACTGAATTTCATTTAAATACCTTGAAAGGATAACTCTTGCTTCAGTATAAGTTTCGTCTGATAGATCCATTATAGATCAATGACTTTTCCCTGAAGGATTTTATGTCTATTTGAACCCTAATGATTCACATCAATAGGTTCGTCTTCTTCAATTATCTTTGTTTTTTCCATTTCCATTGAAAAGATCTGAAGGTTTGAGGTTCTAGTGTTTTGAAGGTGTGAGAAAAAGAAGATGTAAGAGGTGAAGGATGCTGGTAGTTTAAATGGTTTTTATAAAATTCCTGGTTTTGAAATTCGAAACGGGCTCTGAAAGATCCTTGATTCCCATGTCATTATGTATGTAATAATCATTAAAAAACCTAAATAAACTAAACCATATGTTTCATATACAGCACTTATTATAGAATAAAAATAAAAGTGTAACTTATTTAAAAGATAAGTAACTAAATTATTTTAAGAGGTGAAAATTTTAAAAAAAATAATAAAATCAAATCAAATAGGATTAAAATTAAATATAATTTATTTAAAATTAAATAAAACTAACTCTCGTTAATAAAAAAAACTTACAATGGGAAGTGGTTTAGTAAAAATATCAGCTAATTGAGTTTTAGTGCTTATAAATTATAAAAATATATCCCTTCTAAAAACATTATCTCTTAGAAAATGATGTCTAATATCAATATTCTTAGTTCTAGAATGACTTAGTGGATTTTTTTAAATATTAATAGCACTATTATTATCATAAAAAATAGGTGTATTATCAAAATTTAGTCCAAACTCCACAATAGTGTTTTTCATTGACATAATGTTTGCACAACATTTTCCTACAGATATATATTCTACATCAAATATTAATAAAGAACCTAAGTGTTGTTTCTTACTAGACCATGAAACTAAAGATTTTTCTAAAAAATTGAAAGGTTCCTATGGTGATTTTTCTATCTAATATAAAACATCCAAAATAAGCATTCGAGTATGAAATAAAATTAAAATCAAATGTTCTTAGAAAAAGAATATATTAAAAAACAGTTCCTTTTAAAAATAAAAAATTTATATTGATAGCTATAAGATGAGATTCCTTATGATTTTGGTGAAATCATGCACAAAGACATATTGAGTATATAATATCTGGCTTGCTAGAAGTACGATATAATAAACTACCAGTGATGCCTCTATATGAATTTTTATCTACTGGATTTCTAGTTTCATCCAAATCATGTTTTATATAAGTACACATAGGATTTGAATATGTCTTGCTATTTTCAATTCCAAATTTCTTGATTAATTGAGTTTTGAATTTTTATTAATTCAAAAAATGTCCAAAATCTTTTTGATAGATTTTAAATACTTAAAAAAATTATTTCTCCCAACATACTCATTTAAAATTATTTTTTCATTAAGATTGAAAACTCACAAAAATTGTTTTTATTTGTTGATCCAAAAATTGCACCATCAACATAAATTTGAAAAAATAGACTATTAGAATTTATAGTTTTCTCAAAAATTGTTGGATATTCCATACCAATAGTAAAATAATTTTTCAATAGAAAGGAACTTAATGTTTTATACCAAGATCTAAGTGCTTATTTAAGTCCATAAAGAGCTTTAGTATGATTAAAAACAAAATCTGGTTTTTTGAGAATTTCCAAAACTAGAAGGTTTCTCTACATTTACGTCCTCCATTAAATAACCATTTAAAAAGGTAGACTAAACATTCATCTTAAATAATTTAATGTTCATATGAGATGAATAGGCTAAAAGGATTGTAATGGATTCTAATATATCTATAGGGGAAAAGGTCATATCATAATCTATACCTTCTTCTTAATTACATCCTTTAGATGATAGTCATGCTTTATTTCTTATTATAGATCCTTTATCATATTGTTAATTTTTAAAGACCCATTTGGTTCCAATAACAGAATAGTTATTTATCCTTTCAACAAATTTCTGAACTTCATTTCTTTTGAATTGGTTTATTTCCTCTTTCATTTCTATCATCAAACATTAATAAACTCATGATTTTTATTGACTTAAGTTCTAATTGGGATATAAAGGTTGAAATCTCAATTAGATTTCCTATATTTCTTCTAATTTTATTCGTATGTCTGGTTATCCTATAAAAGTTTCTAAAGGGTGATTATTTAGGGCTCTAGATTGTCTAGGAAAAACACTATTAGGTTCATCCGTGTCATGTTCTTCTGAATAGGACAAAATTTTGTTTATATCATTTTCAAAATCATCTTTTAGTTTTTAAAGTCTCATGTTATTATTTGGATCAGATTCATCAATTTGATCCTTCCTTTTTTTTGAAAAGGGTAGGATTCATTATATTTTACATGAAATGATTCTTCAACAATACATGACTTTTTCATTAAAAACATTATAATCTTTGGAAGTAGAAGAATATCCTATGAAATTTCCTTCATCATATTTTGGATCAAACTTACCATGATTTTCCTTAGTATTCAAGATATAACCCTTTCATCCAAAAACATTAAAGTATTTTACTTTAGTTTTTCTGTTATTCCAATGTTCATAGGGTGTATTTTTGAAAATTAGTATTCTTAAAACTTTATTCATTATATAACAGGATGTGCTTACATATTCTTACCAAATACAGGTAGGAAGAATGTATTAATTTAGCATAGTCATTTCTATTTCATGAATAGTTCTATTTCTTCTTTCAACAACTCCATTCTGTTGAGGTGTTCTTGGTGTAGAGAAGGTATTTTTAATACCTAGATTTGAGTAAAAGGAGTTGAATTCATGATTCTCATATTCTCCACCATGATCAATTCTTAATGAAATTATTTTAAAATCTTTTTCATTTTTAATATATTTTCAAAAACATTCAAATATAATAAAAGCTTCATTTTTATATTTTAGAAAATATATCCTAGTAAATCTAGAATAGCTATCAACTAAAACATTTACATTTAAATTACCATCCAAACATTCTAGTCTTGAAGGTCAGAATAGATCCATATGGATAAGTTCTAAAGGTTTAGATGTATCAATTTTTTTAACTGATTTGAAGTATGAATTATGTTTCTTGCCAATTTGACATGCATCACATAATGTTTCACTATCAAATTTAAGTCTAGGTAAATCAAAAACTAATTGTTTCTCAAAAAACTATTTAAATAATAAACATTTGAATGTACAAGTATTCTATTCTAGAGCCAAGATTCATTTATTTGGGTAGTTAAATAATTTACCCTTTGTTTACACAAGGAATTTAAGTCCAGAGTATAAACATTGTCACTTCTGGGTGCTCTAAATTAAAGAAATTTATCTTTAAAAACAGAACTATAGTTGTTAGAAAAATAAACACAATAACCATCATCAAAATGTTCAGAAATACTTATCATGTTATGTTTCAATACTTGAAAATAAATTACATTATTTATTGAGATAGATTTTTTTATCTCCAACAGTTCTGATACCAATGATTTTTTCTTTGGCATTATCACCAAAGGAGACTAACCCCCATCCTTTTAAATTATGGTTTTAATGTTTGATGATTTCCCACTAATATTCCTGGAGTATCCACTATCCATGTACAATACTTCTTTTTGGCTTCTATGACCCACTTCCTACAAAGGAATTTAAATAATGTTTTGTCTTAGTACCCATATATTCGTGGGTCCAGTAGTGTTAACTAGTAGTGATATGGGTATCTAGATTTTCTTTGTTTTTTTATTATAATTTGAGACAAATATACCCTCTGAAAAAATGGATTTTTCAATTCCACTAATTTCGGGATTTCATAAATAATAATTTTTAGTTGTATGACCTTTTGTTCTACAGTAGTTGAAAATTAAACCTTTTGTATTTGAAACAAAATTGATTTTTTATATTTTAGGTTTCTCACCTTTACTTCCAATTCCATATCATTCTTTCTTAATCACATTCCTACCGATAATTTCAATTAATGTATATTCTCCTTTTATAAAAATTAGAGCTACACATTCGTAGGTTTTTACTTTATCTTGTAGTGTTTTGATATTGGTTTCATGATCTACACTATTTTTTTTAGATGAGTTATATTTCTCAATTAACTCTTGATGCAGTTTTAGCAGTGTCTCTTTCTCATAAAATTTCATTGTAAATATTTTTCAGTGACTTATGATTTTTAATAAGTAATCATATATTTCATCTATCATTTTTTTGTAGGTTGCAAGTGTGGTATTTAAAAATATAGGTTCTGAATCATAATTGTAAGAGTAATAAGATTGTACCTCATTTTCTTCAGCCATGAAACACAAATTTTCTTTAGGATTTTATTATTCATTTTTTTAGTCAGACATTGATGCGTTGCTAGAGTCTTCAAAAACTCTCCATCTAGATTTCATTGCTCTTTTTTCTTTCTTCTCATAATCTGTATTTTTTTAAAACCCTCCATTTCTTTTCTCTTTTTAGTAGAGGACAGTCAGGTCTTATGCCACCCATTTTCTTACATTCATAACATATGACTGTCTTTGTATCTTTCACATATTTCTTGTAGGATTTTTTGAATTCTTTCTTATTCTTATAAAATTTTCTAAATTTTCTAGCCATCTCTTCCAGTTCCATCTCTGAATCAGATGAGTTAGAACTTTATTCCTTATTCATTTATTGTTTCATCTTTTAGCTCTTATTCTGAGATATAAATTTCAAATAAGTATTTTCTATTTTTATCCTAACTTTATTCTTACTAGATTTATCTTCCATCTCTGCTTCATATATCATTTGGGTTCCAATCAATTCTCTCATAGTTATATTTTTAATAGGTGATGATTTCCTAATGGTTTCTGATATCTCATTCAATTGGGTTTTTAGTACTCTCAGTACATTCAAGGCCTGATCTTCTTGGTTGATAGGATCTCCCAAGGCAGTAATATTGTTGACTATCTCGGTAATCATTCCATTCACCTGAGTGATTCTTTCACCATCAATCATTATAAATGTATCAAATTTCAGATTTGTTGTAGCATACCTCATTTTTATGACATTGTTAGTTCCTTCATAAGCAACTGCAATTTTCTGCCACATTTTATAAGTAGTCAGGCATTGAGATACTTGATAAAATTCATCTAGTCACAGACCACATCCGATAGCATTCATATCTTTTCAATTTATGTAATAATCTACTTCAGTAGCTTCCCTCCATGTTTCATGTTTCTCAAAAAGTTCATAATTAGAATGAATTTTTTAGTAGATTTGTATCCAAGATTATTTAGGTAGATAATCATCCTTGATTTCCAATATCCATAGTTTTCAACATTGAATTATGAACCTCGAACCATTGAAATTCCCTCCGTGTATCATCTACTGAGATATCTGAATAATCCTTTACATTCATCTTACTATAGCTTTAAAAAAATATGAACCTCTAATACCAATTGTTGGGTCGTGTTATACGAAATATACACAAGAGGATAGTGGTGAATTGTTTCTTTCAATACTTCTCGAGAAATCCTGATTAAAATCAATTCTGTTATTTTATCTTTATCAAATTGGTTATGAAGTAGAAATAAACAAATATTAGGATTCCAAGATTTATTGTGGTTTTAAGGACAAAGATCCCATATTCCACTCCCCCCAATGCTCCTCCACATGAGCTTGGTGATTTCCACTAGTCTGTCCTCTTTTCATGAGACCATCCACAACTGAGTGTTGGCTTTTGACACCTTTACAATTTAAGGCTAAAACATATCCTTTTGGTTCTAAGCACAGAACCCGTAAAAAAGCATAGTATTAGAAGCTGGTACTCAAAATATAATATTTTTTTTTGAAAAATACTTTTTGGTTGACCTTTATTGTCGCAGTAGTACGCAACTGACAATAAATGGATCGTCATATTTAGAATGGTTGTTCTTAAGATAAGTGCAGTTTTGAATCGTTCCGGTTACTGTTGAACTTGAAATATATTCATCAAAAAATCAGCAGTATATTCACAATAGATCTCCAATATAGAACAAGTAAAAGTTCACCATTTCTCTTCCTGATTTAAAATATAATCTGTTTTTTCTTTGTAGAAAAAGATCTATAAAACATTTTGTAAAGAATCATAGAATCATTTTTTTAAACATGAATATGTCCAGGTTTTAATTTTGTGATTGATGTGAATTCAAGATATATTGTGTAACCCATGTGATCTACAAAGTTGATATACACATAATATATAGAATAAATAAGAGTGCCTTATTCATAAATTCAGATCCAAAAAAGTCAACTGAAAGATCCCAATATTAAAATGATGAATAACACAGTGGTTGTAAATTCCCTTAATAATCATCATTAAATCCTCCTCTTAAATTGATCTATTTAATCGAGTATATACATATTTAAAACAGTCAAAGATGATCTTTTAAAAACATGTTTACTCGATATTTAAGTCATCCTGATATTCTGCAAAAGTCTATTGTAAAATAATGTCGAAACTTCAAATATCTGATGCTTAGATAAGTCAAACGTAAGTTTGATTAAAAATGTAAGTTTTATGATCCATACTATTTCCATAGACTTTCGAATGTATTGTATATGATCCATACTATTTCATTACTTCAGAATGTAAGGTATATGATCCATACTTCTTGATAAAACATAAGGTTCTTTACAAAAGTAGGGTTGATGATCGATACATTTGTGAAGAAAACATAAGGTTCCTTACTTACATAAGTTTCTTCTACCATAATTTTTTCATATAACAAATGTAAGGTTCTTTTACCATAATTTTATATCAATATAAGGTTGATTAACCATACTTTTCTTAACTCTTGAAAAATAAAACTAGGATATAATCTTTAGGCTATGCTCTCCAATGCATGGTATGAACAATGTTTCCATAACCCACATAATAGATTTCCAAACACTTTGACAAATATTTCATGTGAATCATATGCTTTAATACTATTCCAAAATTGGGTATATTAATAATATTGATTTCTTAAAATATAGTAAAAGTAAAATCATTATAATAACAAATAAGGGTAATTGTGAGCATCAAAATAATCATAAAAATATTAATTATTGTTGAAACAAGATTCTCAAAAAATAATACCTAATAATTAAATATCACAATGGGGTTTATGGCATCCCTAAAATCACGTAAATACAAGTTTCTTGAAAGTAACCCTCTATGCTACATGATTTGAGGATTCATATTGATAATCAATTACATATGGATTTTATTTCACCTAGTGTGTCATCTTGGGGTGATATACTGTTATTCACTAAGATATATGATGGTAACCATAGGTTTTTTTATAAACTATTAGTGGTTGGACAAGGTGATGGTCAAGAACCATTATCGCCTCCCAGTTATTAATAATCTATTGGATAAATTAACCGTGATAACTGGTTCTTAAATGGATTTATGGTATTGTTATTATCAGATTAGGTTGAAGGAGTAGGTTAATTGAAGACTAGTTTTCTATTGTTATTATATAGACATTGAGTTTATAATTATATCATTCAATGTCATAATTCCCCAACAATTTGTAGGTGATTGATGACCTTTGTGTTCCATGATATCATGGATTAGTTCATAGTCATGTTCATCAATTACATCCTCATGTATTTGAGGTTGGATAAAGATCATGTTAAGTAGATGATATCTATTTTGAAGTTATTTAATGAAATCATCTATATGGGAAGATTTATATGTACAATGTTTTGACCCATGATGTTCAATTCCTTTGGAATGTCATGTCTTAGTAAGGAGTAGTAGTGGAACCTCTTAAGTTAGAAGAAGCCATTTCTTGGATGCAGCTTAGATTTTATATATGGTTTATATATTCCTTGTTTATGTAGTCTATTATAGGAGCCTTTTTATGATTTATCTCATTTTGGGCCCCTTTGATACTACTCACTTGGAAGTACCAAGATGCTTTATAAAATGATAATTGTCTTGGGGAAATTTTTCTTTTTAAAGGTAAATCTAATTAGATCTCCAATTATTATATTTCAAGGGAAAGGGGTTATGGTTAAGGATATTAATAATTTTTTTAATCATTGATCGGGTATGTTTTGGAGTAATGTTCAATGATCTCTCATTGGTCTAGAAAGTTATACCCACATTATCATAACTAAGATAAACAACATGAGATGGAAATGGTGGTGTTAACTCTAATTTTTTGTGTGGAATTGTGACATTATAGAAAACCTTTTAGTCTTTACAAATCACAAGACCTTGAAGAATATTACCTCTCAACGATATTTGAATTTTTATTAGTGGAGGTTAATGGAGTTTATAAATGAATACAACTAATATATATTTTATAAAACTTAGAAATGAAATCTGTTTATTGGTTTATTAATTCAACCCAAGAACACCATACAAATATATTCCATAATTTTATATGATTATTTATTAAATTCCAGAACAAAACTGGCCCTATAACCTATGATTTTGTTGATTTTGGTGGCTAGATACAAAATAAATATTTTTCCAACTATTCATCAATATAACCCAAAATATATTCTTTATATATGATAACCTGATAGACATTTCATATACAATACTCTTCATAAGAAACTGGGAAAATTGAAATATAAAAATGTGTGATCTCAGATGCTCAATAAGAGGTCAATATAAGAGATATAAATTAAATATCATAAGTGGGAATGAGATAAATATGTCGGTATTAGAGCACAATCATGAAATAAAGAAATATTTCCTGGTTAAACATGGAAAATGAATCATTAATTATGACATAAATCATAAAATAATACATCACTCATAATAGTGTGGAAACATGAGTTAAGAATCAAGATTCAGGTGAACATGACATAGGAAAGTTTCATAACATAATAATGTGGCAAAAATATAATCAAACACATCATAACATATTTCAATTTTAATCAATATAACATTAAAATAATTATGTACCAGGTTGGTCACATTCTCATACTATATTGGACTTCGAGAAACCACATTTACCACTATAACATAGTGGACATGTGCTAGACAACATCTCCTCATAACACATTTTTTGTATGCTAACTACCCATATCCTGTCTTAATATCATGAGATATAAAACACTACCGAATACATTGGAGGGATATAATTGACCCACCTATCACATAACTATAAACCATACATTTGTGTTATATATGAAGATAAACATAATCATAATTAAACCATAGATTAATTAACCAGTGTAAAATAAACAGGTTCAGTGAAAATTTTCCCAAGACATGTTCATAAGTCATATAGAGAGAAAATATGGACGGTATCATTTGTTAATATCTCATATGATTCAATAAGTTATATTAAAGGATATATGAATATATTAGAAACAAATTTGATCGATCATTAAATTGTTTTTGGTGAATAATAAGAAATTCCCATTATATTTTTTTTTTGTATGAATTTTAAAAGAAAATAATATATAAAAAATACAATATAAAATAATTTATAAAAGATTGACAACATGAAGAGTAATATTCTTGAATAAATTAAAATAATATAGAAATAAAATGTGTTCATGTCAATGATTTTAAGAAAATTTTATTAACAAATTTGTAAAAAAGTCAAAGACAATAGAAAATGGCTTGTGTCGAAAATGTTTTAAATGAATCCATTTATTAATTGGAAAAGGCTATCATATAAAATTGAGAATAACCTCAATTAGTCATATAAGTATATATATATAAATAAATTCATATAAAACAAAAGATATGGAGGTGAATGATTTTTGACTGTATAGAAGAGATATGTTTATTTTTTCATACAACATATTTTTAGATAAATTATTTACCAAAGGAAGGAGAAATTATAACAATACATATAAAACAGAAAAAATCACAATAGGATAAGAAAATAAATGGATTATTTGAGTTATAGAATATATAAATTCTTCTAAGGGATGTTTAGTTATAAATAATCTCAATTTCAATGTGAGATTGAAACGAAACACTTACATTTACTCTCTTCTTCTATGAAGGAACTTTAACCTTTATATAATAAATATAACAATATCAATCACTTATTTAAGAAAATTATTAATATTTATAACCTTTTATTGATTTTAATTATAATCATTTATAACATATATATTAATTAGTTGTTATTTATCATTATCATCAAATGTTTGTAATTTTTATTATTTCATATAATTTTGGAAATGGGGATATCGATCCTCATCCTTTAGTAGCAATTTAATCATTAATGTATTATTAATGGTTTTGAAACATCTTTTTAAAAATTATTTATCCACTACCATATTCATTCAATGGAATTATTCTATAGCATTTTTAATAATCAAATCAATGATGATCGTGTTTCAAGTAATTTACTTATATCAAACAAGTTACATTATAATGAAGATTCATTTTTTTACATTTGTAGAAACATATTAACGATATAAATTACGCAATAATAATATATATTACATGTATTAGTGTCTTGTAACTTTTTCTTGATTAAAATGATGATATAGGTATAGAATCCTTCATATATTTGGTTTAATTGACCCAAACAAGAACATGTCACATCAATTAAATGAGTAGGTATTTAGAGTTATGTAATAGTAGTAACATTTTTTCCTTAGTATAATAACGTGAATAGAATATTTTTAAAAAATTTAATGATATTTATAAATATTTTTTAAGATAAGATGGTTGAAAATTAATGTGAAGAACTTAAACACAATGTAGTTGAATTCACTCCGTCTTGAAATGGGATCCTTTTGAATAAAATATTAAGGATTCCGTATTGTGACTAAAAGAAAGCACAATTCTATGAATTATATTTAAGAGGAAATTTTGGTAGGATATTCTAGATATAAAATAATGGTTTGAGTGGTTTATAAGGGGTGATGGTGAGGCCCTCTTATAGTTGAGTTTGACTAGCATTTTCTCAATTTCTCTTTACATGATGGCTAAAGAATGTTATTTTCAAAATAAAAGTATCAACATAAGAGGTAAAAACCAAATATTATTGATATTATCTTCAATATCAACGTGTATTTCAATTTTTATAAGTTTTATACATAATTTTAAACAAATATCATATTTTATAGTTTTTACTAATGTCATGCGCTATTCACATTGGTAACTATTTTTTATGCCAAAAATTGAAATTGCATCTCTTACCTAATTTTGATATTATGAAAAAAAAATTAACTCCATTTAATAAAATTAAATATCTAAATATGATAAATTTTTATTTTATATTAAAACATAAAATTTAAAAAACACATTGTTTTTATAGAAAAATGAATTTATTAAATGTTAAGTGTTCTTAATCATATTTCATATCAATTACTAATTAAATTATTGTAATTATTTTTTTTTATTTTTTTATCATCCATCGAAAGTTATAAATTTTATTTATTAATATAAACATAAACTACACTTAAAACCATCCTTTTAAAAATATCCCCTTTTAATATTAAAGGATTTTAATCGCATCCCTTTAAAATTAATTATTTATCTTCTAACCACATAATTTTATAAATTAAATAGTATTATGACATTTCATTTAATTTTATAAACATGTCCAAATTTTTTTTTTAATTTTTAATAACAATAATTATTATGATAATAATAGGTAAAAAATAAAAATATTTTTTTTAAACAAATAATATTTTTTTTTCATTCAAGGATTATTTATTATTTGTGCTTTATATTATTTTTAAATTATTTCTAATAATTACACAACATCAATTTTAAAATTAAATAAATTTATATAATATGACCATATATCCAATGGCCATAGGTTCAAAGTCTATATGTCCAACATCTTTGTATCCAACAAACATATATCAAACAAAAATATGTCCAATGACCATATGTATAATAGTCATATTAAATTCCTATTTATATCTATACATACATTCTTAGAATCATTAAACCTATTAATTTAAATCATTATCAAAATGTATATTGTATTTTAAATGTATTTCATTCCTTCCATTTTTATAATAGAATGTATGATCTTGAATGAAAACCATGAGGAAAAGTATTTCCTAATTATGTTATTTTCATTTACTTGTAGTTTTATTCATATTGTAGTGTTATTAATGATTTGTTATTTTTCATTATTATATTGTGTTAATGTTTATCTTCCATTTTGAAATTGTATATCTATGGAATATATGATTTTTTTTAGTTTAGTGTTATTTGTAAAATGTGATATTCAAAACTATATTTATTTTATGGTAAATATGTTAAAAAATATAGGGGCATCATATGAAAATAGTAGAAAGTCTCATCGAGGTGTTGTTTATGAGTCTAGAAATGCATAGAGGTAGCTGAAAGAGATTCCAATTTTTTATTTGAAAGTGGTAAAATCCAATAATAGAGGATGTTTATATCAATTGATTGTAGAGTTATCTTTGATGTAATATGTGGGGAATTATTAATTTGTAGACATTTAGGTGGAGGTTTGGCATGATCTCATTTTCAATGGGGGTGATCATGGGGAACGTTTAGAGGATGATAAGCATCAGGTGTTGTTCTAGGGGAAGATATTCATTCCATCAATAGTGTGTGATCTAGTTCTTCATGAGTATAAAATATCACATATAAGAGTGCATCCTAGTATAACCAAGATGTATCATTATTTGGGGTGTTAGTGATGGTTTCCAAGTATGAAGAGTTATGGCATTGGGTTTGTCTCTTAGCGTATATTTTATTAGTGGGTAAATTTGGAACATCATGTTTTTGGTGGTTTTTAGTAGTGAATAAATGATCATAACTGGAAGTGGGGGGATATCTCAAGGAATGTCATCAATTGTTTTCCTTAGGCTCTGGGTGAATGTGTTACTATATTGGTGATTATGGATCGATTGATGAAGTTAGGTTATTTCATGGTTATTAGGGAATCTAGACCGGGGCATACATTGGTAAAACTATATACAGATGGGACTATGTGTATTTATGGTGTTCCACGGTTTAATGTATTTCATCACAATCCTTATTTTACCTCATGAGTTTGTATGGTTCTTCATCATACTTCTGGATCTTAGTTGTTCCTTGACACTATTTTTTATCTATATATGTATGGTCTAAACAAGAATATTATCTAAATTTTATAGGCCGTGTTGTGTGAATGTGTTTTATATTTTTTAGTTTATTTAGTGAAAAACATACCATTGACAATTTTTTTCTAAATTTTTTTTCATCATTTATCCTTCTCTATATCTCCATTTTGAGGCACTATATGGGAAACATTATAGATCTCCATTGTGTTAGAATGAGGGTGGGGATTTAGTGATCTCCTGTATGAATTTTTCGATAGTCTGACTAAGGTGTTTTACGTGATTCCATGTTATATGAAGGCAGCAAAGGATGATTTTAATTCTTTTGTTGTCCATAATAAGATTTCTTTATATTTTGAGGTTGTCAATCATGTATTACTAAAGGCTTATAGTAATCATGAGTGGTAAAATTTGAGTCATTGTGGAAAATAAGAACTTGAGTTTTTTGGTCATTTTGAGGTGTTATAACATTTTAATATGGTGGCATATCAATTAGCACTCCCTCCATAGATGGATCAAATCCACAAATTCTTCCAGGTGCCATAGATTCTTTTGAATCCTAATGGTGACTCTCATTCCATCGATTAAGGTGATTCATATGTTACATATGATGTGAAATTTATGGAGTCGTGAATAGATTTAGGATCCTCAACAGAAATTGTTACATGGGTGTTCCAATCCCATTCTTCGTGTCTTATGGAGTCATGATGGGTTGGAGGAGTGTATATAGAAACATTATTCATGGATACATTCTAATATTCTTTAGCTTTTCTGAACCATGACTTAATTTATTTTTATGTTTAGATTATTGATTAAATGATAATGTTATCAATGTTTTTTAATCCTTGGGTGGCTCATATGCTTTACTGATGGTGGGATTCCTATTTGATAGGTATATTTTGGTGTTGTAGTTTCCAAGTTGATTTGTTTTCTTTTACTTGATTTTGGTTTATATTCACGATGATGAAAATTATTTTATAAGTGTCTAGTTATAATGATCAAAGTCCCTTACACTCTTACTTTTAATTTAAAGGGCTTTGGGGAACTCAATAAAGAGTTTACAAGTGATCTAATGTTAAGTGAGTATTGGATTCCTAAATTCCAAAACACCGACTTTCAGGGAATCTCAATACACCATGGAATTTATTTCCATGTTTTAGGTATTTTGGTGATAGTAATTTTAGTGATCTAGTAATTGAGGTTCATAATTATAGTTTTAGGGGAGTTTGGATTTTTTTGGTGAGTCAGGGAATGAAATAATCATATTTGAAATGGGATAAGATATTTGGGTCACCATTTCTGTTTCCGACGCTTTCGCCGGGGCGCGCGCGCATCCGTCCGCGGAGGAGGGGGACGCGCGGCTTCGTTGCCCCGCATTCCCGCTTTCCAAAGGCGGGCGGCATTCGTTCCTTGTTCAGGTACGTCTGCTCCTTGATCGAAACGGGATGATGGGATGTCGGTTCTTCCTCCTGTGGATTCCTCCTCAGAACTCGTCACCTAGTCCGGGTCTCCCTTATAGATTTAATACGTAGTTCGTGAAACTCTTCCCAGTGCCATGTTTCCATGGACGCCGGTTAATTACGCTGCTTCTGTCGGGACATTCCAAAGGGTCCAGTCAGGGCAGCTACCTTCGGTCAGGGGAGTAATCACGTTCGAGGCATCGGTAGCGTGTCTGGATGCTGGGGTACCTGGCATGTCTGTCTGTTATCCTCGATCACGAGGCTTCTCAAAGGGCGTGGAAACCCGAGGCATCCCACATCGAGCGCGGGGGGTTACATGTCATAGACACGTACCTGAGGTTTTCCTCAGCTTCCCGTGTTCAACACAGGGTATGTTTGCAAGATTAACGTCTAGCAAAGACGGTTACGCCAAAGGCGTTCCATCCGAGGTTTTCCTCAGGCATCTCGTGTTTACCACGAGGTAGGTCGCGAATTTAACGTCTCGCGGAGACGGTTGAGAATGGAATGGGACCATCGCAGGGGTGGTGATGACGAAGTTGGGCTTGAGCCTTAAAGGGGCTTCCTACGTATCCCCGTGGCAGGGAATCAAAGTCCGCGTAGTTCGGGATGGTGCCGGTAAACCGACGTGATGGTGGACCTTGGTCCGATGGGCATCGTCAGCGTACCTACATGAGGGTGGACCTTGGTCCGGTGGGGGTTGGGCTTGAACCTCTGGGAGGATTCCTGCGTACCATGCCTTGACATGGATCAAAGTCCTCGCAGTTCAAATGATACAGTTTAACATCATGCGGGACGGTAATGAACCCTGACGTGAATAAACGACGGGTGGTGGGTGTCGGTGAGCCGACATAAGTGAGGGACCTTGATCCACTATTGTTGGGCTTGAACCTCGTGGAGGCTTCCTACGTACCATGCCTTGACATGGATCAAAGACCTCGTAGTTCAGATGGGTCACAACGGCTTACCGCTGGACTGGAATGAGACCCGACGTGAATGAGCGACGGGTGGGCTTGAACCTCGTGGAGGCTTCCTACGTACCATGCCTTGACACGGATCAAAGACCTCGTAGTTCAGGTGAAAGTAGACCTTGGTCCACTGATGGTGGGCTTGAACCTCGTGGAGGCTTCCTACGTACCATGCCTTGACATGGATCAAAGACCTCGTAGTTCAGGTGAAAGTAGACCTTGGTCCACTGATGGTGGGCTTGAACCTCGGGGAGGCTTCCTACGTACCATGCCTTGACATGGATCAAAGACCTCGTAGTTCAGGTGAAAGTAGACCTTGGTCCACTGATGGTGGGCTTGAACCTCGTGGAGGCTTCCTACGTACCATGCCTTGACATGGATCAAAGACCTCGTAGTTCAGATGGGTCACAACGGCTTACCGCTGGACTGGAATGAGACCCGACGTGAATGAGCGACGGGTGGGCTTGAACCTCGTGGAGGCTTCCTACGTACCATGCCTTGACACGGATCAAAGACCTCGTAGTTCAGGTGAAAGTAGACCTTGGTCCACTGATGGTGGGCTTGAACCTCGTGGAGGCTTCCTACGTACCATGCCTTGACATGGATCAAAGACCTCGTAGTTCAGGTGAAAGTAGACCTTGGTCCACTGATGGTGGGCTTGAACCTCGTGGAGGCTTCCTACGTACCATGCCTTGACATGGATCAAAGACCTCGTAGTTCAGATGGGTCACAACGGCTTACCGCTGGACTGGAATGAGACCCGACGTGAATGAGCGACGGGTGGGCTTGAACCTCGTGGAGGCTTCCTACGTACCATGCCTTGACACGGATCAAAGACCTCGTAGTTCAGGTGAAAGTAGACCTTGGTCCACTGATGGTGGGCTTGAACCTCGTGGAGGCTTCCTACGTACCATGCCTTGACATGGATCAAAGACCTCGTAGTTCAGGTGAAAGTAGACCTTGGTCCACTGATGGTGGGCTTGAACCTCGGGGAGGCTTCCTACGTACTATGCCTTGACATGGATCAAAGACCTCGTAGTTCAGGTGAAAGTAGACCTTGGTCCACTGATGGTGGGCTTGAACCTCGTGGAGGCTTCCTACGTACCATGCCTTGACATGGATCAAAGACCTCGTAGTTCAGGTGGTTTGTCAGGGTCGGTGCTCACTCTAAGCCCACGTGAGTCATGCTCGGTGTGAGAAACAAGAGGTTGCAAGGACCTGACGATCACGTCGCGAAGGGTGCGTCCGTGAGAAGCGAAATGGGGCTTACGCGTTGAGCGGCCCATGGTGTTGGGGCTTACTCCAGGATGGAGGCCCATGGCGCGATGAAGCGCGGGGAAGATGGACCTTGGTCCGGCGATGGGAGGTGCCTCGTTCCCTATCACGTCCTCCACTGACCTTGGTAGTGGGGAAGTACCGAGATGCACGGGTGCAATCATCCGTACCAAAGGTTAGGGATTTACGCTCTGAGGCGACCCTTCCCCTGTGAACATACACTACTCCGACAAGGAGGATCTCATTCCATGTGCGGAGGAGTTCCATTCCCGTGGAGACGAGCGGTGTAAAAAATGTTCGACGTGGGGAAACCCTTCGTGAGGGAGACGAGGTTGGGTCACAGTTTAACGTCATGTGTTGAGGACGTGGTGCTTGGCAGTTTAACGTCCTGCAGCTCGGACGAGGTGGGTTCACTCCACACCCCTAGGGCTTACATAACCGGTACCCTCTGGTCCTTGGGGAAGGGAAGGTGTCGGTAAGGCCATGGTAAAAGGGGGTCGCGGGAGGAATCATCGAGGGGTCCACGTTAGCGTGGCTATGCGAAGAAGCAATAGCCGTTAGCGTGCCTATGCGAAGGAGCATTGGGCGAAGCAACGCTACGGGAGGTGTTGTCCATGGGACTTTGAAATCACATCGTGCAAACCTGGAGGGTCGCACGGAAGGAGGAATCGCTAAGCAGAGGAGTGTGCTTTGCGAAGTGGGGTGCCTTGGCCTTAGCATGGGGCATAGGTGGAAGTGGGAGGTGCTTCGCGAAGTGGAACAGTGTTCGCGGAGCACTGCCTCGCGAAGGAGTGGTTCGCGAAGCAGGGTCCTGCCAAGCAAAGTGCTTCGCGATGCATAGTTATCCTGCCTTGGCATAGGGATTACTAGCATGGGTTGGGTGTTTCGCGAAGCACGAGTGCTCCGCGGCTGCCCGGGTTCCCTTGGGAATCCCCTTCCTTTGCGAACGCCCTTGGGCTTCGCGAAGGGCATCCCTCTCGGAAGAGGGGCTCAGAACGAAACAAATCAGAGTCGTCTCGCGAAGTAGAAATACCTCGCGGAGCTCATGATTCCCGGGGCAAAGCTTGCTTCGCGATTCGGGAGAGGAGAAGCCGAAAGGTCGGATTGTCCGTCACGTGGACTCAGGGGGAGTCGAGTATTTATAGGGAAGGGGCGCCGCGAAGCAGGGCTCGCGCGCCGCCTCTTGAGCTTCGCGGCGCGCTCGCGAACGTCAAACGCGCCCGCGGAGGATCACCGCCTCTGGTGCTTCGCGGCGGCTCGCGAACGTCAAATGCGCTCGCGGAGGATCACCGCCTCTGGTGCTTCGCGGCGGCTCGCGAACGTCAAACGCGCTCGCAGAGGATCACCGCCTCTGGTGCTTCGCGGCGGCTCGCGAACGTCAAACGCGCTCGCGGAGGATCACCGCCTCTGGTGCTTCGCGGCGCCGCCAGGGCTGGGGCGCTTCGCGGAGGGGCTTCGCGGCGGTGCTTCGCGATGCAGCACGCCGGCTGTCTGTTTCGTTCCTTCCTTTCGGGCCCTATTTTTGGCGCCAACAATAACATTTAAATAATTTTGTTTGTAACCCTATGAGAAATATAAATGGATTGAATCGCTATTTCATTTTCCAAATCGGCAATATACTTTAGTAATGATTTTTATTTTCCATGGAAATTAATGTAGTGGATTTAAATGGTTTTTTTAGTATTGTCTATGTCATGGTGTAGGTACACCCATCCTTTATTATTGTTGAAACAACTATGATTTTGTGTGGATAAATCCTTTTTAAATGATGGTGTTTTAGATATAACTTTAACCATGACTAAAACACACATTTTATACTTCAAAATTCCCATTTTAAGGGTTATCCAATTTCTTTTATAAATAAGAGTTGGACTCACACCTTGGATCCAATTTATTTATTATTATCAAGTCCTAACTAATTATTTCTTCTATTTGGTGCCCTTTTGGTCACCTATTTGAAGATTAAAACCCTATGTATCCTCAAATTACATTCCATTTTATTTGAGGTAAACATTATTCTTTTCTTATCATTATCATATTTATTTACTCTTCTATCTTTTCATTTACTTCCTTCTCAAAGGATTTAGTAGTCCGGTTCATTTACTTTTTTTAAAAGTTTTTTTCAATGATTGATATGGTTTTGATATGGTTATGTATATTTGGAGAATTCCATTGAATTGGTGAAGTATATTCATTGGTAATTCACTATTATTATGTTATATTATTTGATTAATTTACTAAGGTTAGTTATTGTAGTCTTCTCATTAATTATTATATATAGATGTGTCATTCTCATGCGTTATGTTTTAATAGATAATAGGATAATATTAACTTAACGAAGATAATGAACTAATTAAAGGGGATTTAAGGGATGATGTGATTATTATAATATTTATATGATATCTATGTAATTACGATATTAATTTCTTATGATGATTTAATACTTACAAATATATATTTATAGTTTAAAATATCCACCTTTAAGGATTGAAAGGAATCCTGAAAAAATATGAAAATAACCATAAAGATATTATCATACAATAAAAACAAAAGCGTTCTAAGAAAACATTAAACTATTGTATCCTTTCACCCTTTGGAGAAAATTAAATAAAAAAATCATGGAACTATGGTTCCACATGAATAATATCCTTGACAATGGATTCTATATTTTCCTAAGTCATCATATATTCCTATAATTTATTTTTTTTTCATTAAATCCTTTGACTGAAATACCATATCGATCCTCAATCCACATATTATTTGATACTTTTTTCCATGAAACCTTAGTTTATTGTTGTTTTCAAGCATCATTTCATTTATAATCCATTAAGAAAGATAAATTTGGTAGTAAAATTTGAGAAAATAAATTCTATAATTAATGATTGATGTTGTTTAATTGTGATGTGTTGAACAAATATAATGGAATTACTAAATTAGGTGGATTTATGTTTTTTTGTGGAATTAAATTTTATTTTTTATTGTATTTATGTAATTTACCATGTTCTGGTTTGATTTATAGTGGTGTTATGTTATTTTTATAGTAATGGTTTAGAATAGTTAATGCGGAAAGGAAAAGGAGTATGATATTTTGGATGTGGTGACTTTGTTGAGATAATTGTTAGCTGAGACTACATAGCATGGATATGTTTGCATAGAGCAGTTTATGTCATCATGTCATAGTAGCAGGGAAATTTGGTTTTGATGTTTAATTAAATGAAATAATAGGGAATGTTTTGATATAATAATGGGTATATGGGTTAATTTTGTTCTATAATTAATAAATGGAGTAATTGGTAAATAATATATGGTAATGTGGGTCAGTAAGATTGAAAAATATTATTTATATGAAATGGTAATTAATTAGAATAAGTATGGAATAAATAATATAATATGGATGATAAAGGTAAATCTAGAAATTTTTAATAATGTGATCAAATAATAAATTTATATTGTTCTATGTCTATATTGTGTTATTAGTGTGGTCAGTTTGTGTTATGCTTAGTTGTGGGACCATTTTTTGGTGTGAGGTGGTTTGGGTGATGTGGATATGTACTTCATAGTATGAAATATAGATTTTATTGTAATTTTAACCTTAATAGTGGATTATCTGGTCTGTTGTATCGATTATATTTTCTTGTTATTTCATACAAACCACTATGTGATTTTCTTAACCTTATAAATTTCTAAATGGTTTTCGGTTCCAGTATTTTTATCTAATATCTAGGTTGTAGAGGGAAAAAATGTCAAACTTCTACACCTTCCCATCTCTATTAACAATACATAGAATAGGATATGGTGGATATAGGTTATGGTGAATAATCTATAATGGCTGGATTGTGGGATGAATTCATGGTGGGGATGTGCATGGAAGGACATGGGAATGAGGTTGATGTCCTTCATGTTTATGTTACATTAATGTGATGAGGGGTTATATGCAGTTGTGATGTGATGATATGAAATTTTGAAGTGTTCATAGTACGATTTTATTATGGTATAGGGTATTTGGTTGTGGATATATGGTTGTGGTGTAATGTTCTTATGAGGATATGGTAGGTATGGGACTATCATGACCTATATTTGTTGCGTGGTAGGGATATGAGATCAGTTAGTGGGGAAATGGTTTTATAGTACCTCAATAATATATATATATTAATATGTTATAATACTTCACTGAAAAAGTGGGGGAGTGGTGCTTGGTGAGGTTTTGTAACAATTGAACCAATATAGATGATTTGTTGGTGTTGTTGTTTATTTTTTTAACCCATTAGTTTTCTTTACTAACATTAAATTAGTGGCTTTGGGGAGTATCTGACAGGGTATAATTTTAATTTTATCATTGTATATATAAACACACATGAGTTTCCAAGCGTCACTTGGTGATTGGTATCGATGTTACTAGATTATGTAGATCGTGATTACGGTCGAGGTCATTTCTATAGCTACATATTTTCGAATTTTATTTTGGTGAAAATTATTTATATGTAAAATCACATGCATTTTGGATTGGGTTTTATTCTATATTGTATGTATTTTTTGGTAGTTTAAATTATGTTACTAAGAAATATGAGGGAAACGCAACCCATTTATGTGTTTCTATACTCTCAATAAAGGTTTCCAACTAACATCCTATTGGATGTGGGTTTTATGTGTCACTCTCATATTGACTATAGAATCAGGAGTCATTCAATACTGTGAAGAACATATTAAAAAATAAAATTAAAAGGATATAAAATACACATCCATTATTCAAATACTCCAAATATTTTAAGTATTTCATTCACCTTCAAAATGTAGTAACACTTCACTTCATTAATTTAATGTAAACATCAGGTTTCATCAACTATCTCTTCCTCATTGTTAAACTTATATTCAAATTTATAACATTCATATAATCTATATTTGATATTATATGACATTAAAAACATAATAATTTATTTTTTTAAAATTAATACCAAACAGAAACCCTCCACAGAGTTTCAATCACCACTTTATGTATTCTTGTATGTTTCATATCCATAGTCTAGGATTTCCATAGTGTAAACATTTCCTCTTCATTATAACACCGCACATTGGTTTTAATGACCCAAAATTACTATTTGAATGACCAATCTTCTTTTTTATATTAAACTTTAACCTTTACAAATTGGTCATCAAATCACTATAGAATGGAAGTCTTGTGAATTCCCCAACAATGCTCAATATATCGAGGTGATTGGGTATACTTTTATTGAATTAATTTATATTTTAATTCAAACTAAATTTTCATAACTAATATGTTGATGATTATATAATAAATTTTCTAGCTAAACCATATTTTAAATAATACCTCATCCACTCCCTATGATTTACATACTAAATAATATTAAACACATGATATGATACAAAAGTTTCATTGATCAATTTTTATGTAATTATTTTCTTTGAATCCTCATACATATAATGTATTTCATGTCCTTGATTGATTATCTATGTTTTTTCTATCATCACAGCCAAATACATGTTTCCATTTAAATTTTGTAACTTAAACTCTATAGAAACAAGAATGAGTGTGAATAAATTAAGTAAAACCTTCTTATGTTTCAACAAAATATCTAAATATAATTATTTGATAACATCGTCATATTGCTGATAGAGAGGGGTTCCCTAAAAAAAGATTCTTCTTGATTAAGAACTAATATTATGTTTTTGTAACAATCTATGATGTTGTTTCCATTAACCAGCTCATTTTCCAAGATTGATATCCAAGCCATGTTTGATTATCATGTTACCATTTAATATAAAATTAAATATTTCTTCAAATGAGAATTATATTTTTTAACTATTTAATAAAAAATAATATTCAATATTCTCCCACAAAAATGATGAACACATAAAATTTACATCACATCTATTAGTGGGTCAAACCGATATATCACTAACCTTTTAGGCTGATTTTTAATTTCTAAAACTTTTTAGCTATTTCAGAATATGAGTATGTCGACCATATCATATATAACTCTTTCATAGTTAATTATATTCCTCCTTGAAAAAATATATCATTTGTATTCTCTAAAATATGTTCCTCTAATAACATAAATTTGAGGTTTATAGTTATGTGTAAACCAAATATCACATTATATAAAGGAAACTAATCATATTTGTGTAACACCCCCACTCATGTAACCCAAATTTGTTGGTTAGTTTATTACATTGGTAAAATATAGAAGGATTCACATATAAAATGATTTAATAGTTAGTAGTCTTCGAAGAATATATAAATACATTATTTCCATATTACAATAAAAATCAAAATATTACATAAAATTGTCACAAAACATTCTTATTCCTTTTAAATCATCTCTTAATTTATTCATAGTTCTCTTCTTGTTATCCTGGGGAAATTTAAAAAAATGAAGGGTGAGTAAAAATTCTTAGTAAATATATATGTGTAGAGAAATCTATCATAATAGGTATATACATTGAGGGAGGATAGATAATAAATAAACAAAACAAATAATAAATATATTGAGAAGTGAAAAATATCCATGGATATCAATTTAAGGAAAATTATCACATGGATAAAAATAACTAAATTCGTGGGGATGGAATACATAATATCATAAATTATAATTTGAACCATAGATGAATCATCCAATGCATTTTTATTTTTATCAAGGTTTCAACTAAGATGACATTATTTCATTGGGTATGTATTCACATAATACAGTACCCTTTTGCCTCAGGAGACCAACCAATGAATCAGCGGGTTATATAATGATGGTCCCCACTCCTAAATACTTTACGTACAATGAATTATCCTTAAGAAATATATGAATAATCAAATTTATTTTATAATCATTAATACATTAATAACAAAATGATGAACATTAATAATTTTCTACATGATAATAATAGGGATAACATGGTCATAACCCATCCATAGAAAGAAGATGAATGGTTAAACAATACATATCATAAGATTAATTGAGTAACCTTTTCCATATTCATAGATATGTGATCAATATTTATCCATATATAAAGAGTTGATCTGTATATTTTTGACATTTCACTTTACACTGGAATAATGTTGCTCGTTAGGTGAATATCCAGCCATAAGAACATTCACATTATAATAGAAAGTAACCTTATTAAATAAATAAAGTTAATTTAGTGTAATCCATATATAAAAGTGTTGTATTTTCAATAAAATATATTAATTGTTTTCAATGGATTTATAAAATATTAATAGTAGAAAAATCTTTTATTATGGTTTGTAAGAGAAAGTTTATTATCCAAAGTATATCCCATGAGAGTGTCTGGCTAAGTGTGCAGCTGTATGCTCAAGAATTAAGCATAAATTAAATATTGAGTTAATTATGAACCATAATTTTGGGGGTTATTTCCCTTGGATACATCTATCTCATAGATACATCCAATTTTTAGTATCTGGATAGGGATGTAATATCTTGGAAACTATCCACATTTTCACTTTACCAAAACGTTAGGATGTCATTATAGAAAAGTTTAACTTTTATAATAGTTTTGGTAACTATTGAATCAATAGGT
Source organism: Viscum album (assembly GCA_963277665.1). Classification (NCBI taxonomy): domain Eukaryota; kingdom Viridiplantae; phylum Streptophyta; class Magnoliopsida; order Santalales; family Viscaceae; genus Viscum; species Viscum album. Next base: position 567,480,947 of record OY728119.1, read on the forward strand.
TATAAATAATTGATAATGATATACAGTTATAAGGAATGTGATAAAATTACAACCATTCCATTGTATAAACCACATAAAGGTAACAAGTGGTTATTACAAGTCATATCTTAATAAATAGAAATTGAGATAAAAACCCCTTGCAACCATAATAATTTTAAATTCAATACACATTGAAGGATATGATTCAAAAGAAATAACATATACCATTAATAATGATAGGACAATTATAAAAATAATTAAAGTGTAATTACATAATCTATTACAAAGAAAACATGTTTTATGATAAGAAATGTGTCTCAAGGTGTGAAAACTTGAGTATATAAACCCCAACTTGGTTTCCCACTTCGTCTAATTAACTCTAACACCATTTATAAAAAATAGATATATTAATGTTATATTTAATAAACATATTAATATATATAACCTTTTATAAATTACACTTAAAATTATTCTCAATGTCTATGTTAGATAGTTATAATATATGTTAAATATTTTGAGTGGGTAATCATGATCATTTTGAACTATTTTTGTAAAATTGGTGTTGTGAGATACTATTCGCCTAAGGATCATCATTACTAGATCATTTGAGGTACAAAAATAGCTAAAATATTCTAATTTATAAATATATTAAGTCATTCTATTTGGTTTTTAATTTTTTTTTGTGAAAATGGAATTAATGTCAGTTTATTTTGATAATTTTGGTGATCAACGTTGATATTTTAACTGAGTTAAATACTTAACAGAAAATTTTCTAAACCCAAAAAGAATAATTTTTTATTAAATTTTATTAAATATATAATTTATTTAGTTATATTAATACATGATTGATTTTATAGAATTGTTCAAGTGAGTGGTTAAACTGGACCATACAAGAACATGCAATAATTTAACGGGTGAGTATGGTTGAGAAAATGATCATTATGAAATAATATCATTATAAAAGAATAATAATATTATTATTTATATGTTTTAATGTTTTTGAATCATTTTAAGTGGTTTTAAAAAATAATTAAAATAAATATGAAAAGAAAAAAATGTTTCTTCATAGAGGTGATTGTCTGCACAATGCACAATCGATGTTCTTCAGATTTTCCAAGTTGATGGGGAGGAATAAATAATTTTTATTCAATAAATATAATTATAATTTAGTATAAAAATTATAATAATATTATAATAGAAATATGTTTATGTCATGAACTAACCTAGATACCCTGCTATATTGATATCTAAGTCATCTTTGACAAATCTTGAAGGGTATTCCTGGTCCCGAAGGGTTGAAGAATAGCACCTGGAATAAAAAATGGTCAGAGTGAGTGATCATGAAATATGTTAAAATCATTAAAATAGAAAATAAAATGATAAAACAATACAAAATATATTTTCCAAAATACCCCTCAACAAGAAAATGTACCATTACAAAATATATATCTAAAAATAATAAATCATCTTGAATATGATGACATAACATCCATCGAGAAAATGTTTCCCAATACCCATGTAAATAAAAGGTAAAAATATCAATTTATCAAAACCATGAATCCATGGCATTTTTATTCAAGCAATCGCATCAACACTAACTTTTGATTTCACTTCACTTATACCTATAAAAACATTTTATAAAAACTCCTAAATGAAAAGGAAGAGTGTGAGAAAACAACCTAGTAGGATTTCACTAAATTTTCCATAAGAAATTCCAATATAAATAAACCAATTATTCTTAAATATAAATAAATAAAGTTATTGGAAAAATATATTCATGTTTATCCAACAAAACATGATTTTAAATCTATTATATAGAATGTATTTGAATACAAGGTCAACTAAACATTTTAACTAAATATAAGGGAATGAATAATACAGTTTTATAATCACATGAATGTAACAATAAAATCAAAACAAAGAAACATTTTTATAAGACCTGAGATTAGTGAGTTCATCACTATAGGATTCATACACTAATCATTCAATAATTTTGGCTCAAGGTGTGTGCACATTTCTCTAAGGCTTAGGTCCTCAGGAGAAAATCAATCGATACCACATCCCTGGAAATCATGTCGAAATTGATTTAGATTGAGTTGTAATCATTTATCCATTTCTATGGAGTCATATTATAAGTGTGACTGTATTATTAAACCACCAAAAACTCAATATCACCTATTAATTCAAATTATAAATCAAAAAATAAAGGGAAAATAAATTTATTTTAATTCAAATATTCATCCATAGTTTAATTTTCCATCTTCAAGTTTCAACATGCTATTTAAATTTCAAAACAAAACCATTTATTTTCATCGAATTCATTCCTTTTAAAATATTATATCATTTAAAACTAATTCAGTAAAATATAAAAAACTTATTTCATCAAATAATTTTTCATTTCAAGCCACATTTTCTAAAAATACAACCATTGTTTTCAATGCCTTAAAAAAAATTATTTCATAATTCTATTAATTATAAAATTCATGTTTCAAATTTAAAAATATCATGGAAACCATTTTCAAATTAATTTTAATTCAATAATGTAATTCAATGTTTCAAATGATGGTAAAATCAATATGGAAGCACCTACCATGTATCAAATGATCAAAAAATCAAGGAATCACTTGGAATGGAAACCTTCAATAGAGAGTCAAAGGGGATGGAGATAAAATAAAAATATTTCGAATCATAATCTATCAAAGAAAGGATCCAATCCATCATAATACAGGATTAATCAATTTAGAATAAAGAAACAATATATTAAAAGTTAAATTTAAATACCAAGAGATTTACACTTAATGGAGAGGGATTAATCCCATCTATTAATACCTTGATCTAAAAAGAATAAAGGTTAGAGGTGAAAACAATTCTTCTTGAGAGCATATGAAAACCAAAGGGTTATATTTGGGTGGAAGATGAGAAATTTGGAATATCAAATGTTGGTTTATGACTCTAAAATTAATATGACAAGAGACCACGGTCCATCCTACAAAACTAGTCTATATAAAATTTGAAAAACGACCAGACCACGGTGTAAAGCACATATCCACGCCATAATAAACCTCATTTCTACTAGCTTATAGAAACTATAGTGTATACCTCACATATATTTTATATACCTGAATCAATCCTATATTTTTGTTTTTTATCCACATCACAGTTATTTCAAAAATTACGAAGCACCAAAACTATCCATGTCATGGTCGAATTGTCCATGATATAGTTGTGATTCAAAAAGTAGAGGCACAATAACTTTCCACACTGTATAAATATTGTACATGCCATTGTTTTTCCTAAATTATCAAAACCATCATGATGGTCCACATTACAACTAGCACATCAAGGCCAAAACCGTCTTGTCCATGCCCCAGTCAATCTCTCCATGCAGTATCCCTTCATTTTTGTTTGTTAACTCTATATAAAACTTCAAGTTTTATCTAAAAAGTCCAAAAAACCCCAGGAATATCCCACAAAATGTTATTAATTAAAATGGAAAACAATTACCAGAAACTAGTAATAAGATGCTAAAATATACCCACTATAAATTCTTTATTCCCCTGGAAATCCTATCAATAACACTCTATTATGAATAAATATGGTCAACGTCAAGTTCCTCCAAGCTAAAAACATAAGATGGGTTAGAGAGATATTTTTTGTGATTTTATTTATGAAACCTTTAATGAATGTATATAAAATGATGTGTATAATAAAATTGGTAAACCACCTTTCCAATCTATTCAACAACTTCAAATGGTCCCACATATCTTAGTTATATATTTTCATATATTCTAAGCCATCGGTGACCCAACTGAGGTAAAAATATTAGTAAAAAATGTTCATTAACTGAAAACACAAAAGGGAATCAATGGTGATTGTAATAGGATTTTTGAAGAAATTAATATTTCACCATTATATGATCAATCAACTATATCGTATTTATCATATCTTATACTGAACTAGGTCTAACCATGTAAGTTTCTTTAATCCCCACCCAACACAAAATATATTTTTAAATTAATTCATACAAGTCATCAAGGGGGTATCATCCTGATGTATTACATCTATCTATTTTTATAGGAAAACTCAACTAGCCCCAAGTGTCCATCCCAAGCTCCACATAAGTCTGGAATTCTAGAATGAATCATGTCTTCATAAATATTTATAGATAATTCAATATAGACATCATTATATAGATTTTATGTCCTTCTCAAACCAACATGGGATCACATCACATCTTAGAGTCCCCTTTGAAAACTGTAAGTGAACTAGGGATTTCTATAAAAAATTATAGATGATGGAACTCTGTAGAATCTAAAAATCTCATTCACGTATAGGCTTCCCTTTTCCTTAACATTGGTTGTATCTAAAATAAGGTTGATGTGAGTGAATTTTCTCAATAGATCAATCACAATCCAGACCAGCCATGAATTTTACCAAAATATCATCCCACTTCTAAGTCTAATTGAGAAGGGGATGAAGAAAACATGAAGGTTTCTTATTCTTAGCCTGGACATACTGATATATATATCAATGATAAACAAAATTAGTAATTTCAGGTCTCATACATATCCACATAAATCGACATTTCACATTATAGAACATCTTAATGGTGTTAGGGTGGACCAACTAGTGTTAATTATAGAAATCCTACATCATATCTATTCTAAAAATAAAATATATGATGTAACGATTTTGAAAATATAAGATACCCTTGGAATAGAGTTACCACTCAGTTATCGTCTCCCAATAATAAAGAGAGTTACAATTTCTACAAAACACAACATTGAGTTTTTGGTCATAAAGATTCATTCTAATAAAATAGGAGGTTAATATAATGCTTTATAGAAAAATATCAAATTTTTCCTCCCAATCTTTGAAGTGAAAACAATTAAAAATTGGCATCAAGTTGTACTATTCTAATGATTATTTTTCTTCTTGGGTCATAATTTTCGTAATCAAAGTCTCATCATTAGTAGTCCCCTTAATGTGGGTGTAGGTAATGTAGAAATCAAATTATTGTAGGTACTCTACCCATTATATATAATAGAGGTTTAAATAATTTTGTGAGAAGATATAAGTCAAGATTTTTTGTCTAAATTAATGGTAAAAATTTATAAAAAAAGATAGTTTCATCATCTCTTTAGAGAATGCATCATAGCTACAAGTTTTGGGTCATGAGTATGACAGATTTTCTCATTTTTCCTAAAAATTCGAAAACCAGAGGCTTCCACATGATTAAAATTCATTATAATGTAGTCCAAAACAAAATATGATGCATTAAAATAGACCAAATAACCCTACATATCCTATGGATGAGTCAAAACTATGGTATAAGTGAAAATATATTATAACATATAAAAATAATTATTACATTTTGAATCCAATAGAAATTTTAGTCACTGCGGAGTGATATATGTCCTCAGAGAAGCCAAAATCATGAATTTTTTTGACAAACTAGTTTTAATACCCTTCTAAACCAAAGAATACTCAAATATAAAAAAATTACATGGACGTTACTATGACATATTATATTTCACCATCTCATGATCAATTTAAATACAATGTTTTGACACAACATGTTCCAAGAACATCACTTCTAAAATCCATTAAAAATATTTTGATATATTGTTATTAAGTCATTTATTTCTCATGATTTACATATCTAGTTTTAGATAATTCACATGATCCAACATGGTCACAGAGGAAACCAAGATTTAATACATAAATACCATTGTGAACAAATCAAGATACTCATGGAATATCTTGTTCATCAATCCCATAAAATTTAGGATCATTGTTTGGGATAAAAGGTATAAAAAGGTATTAATAGTGGTAATGACTACCCCTAAAGGTGGTCATTGAAATGTTACATTATATGATTATCTAATAATGATAACCAGACTGATGGTCATCCATTAGGAACTACTTCAACCAATTTAACTAGTCAAAAAATTATTAATCTGAGGTAACATATATTTTTTAATTACGGTAAATCAATTTTTATTTTTTATAATCAACACAAAGTAAAAGTGTTTCATCATATTTATTTATGAAAATAATAGGTTCCACCCAAGGGGACACACTCAAGTGTATGAATCATTAATAAAATAATTCATCCAAATAAGGCTTTATATCTATCAGTATAATTGGTTTGATATGGTAATAAATGCTAGATATAGGTTGGAAACTATTTAACAAGTCAATATGAAACTCCACCTCCCTGAATAATAGTGTAGTAAAAGTTAGATGAAACATAAATAGAAACTCAATGAACATCAAGCTAAGGTCACCACTCAAAAATTAATTCTTATGATTAAAATAAAAAACATATGTCACCTTTTCCCACTCTATAAAGGTTGATCAATCTCTATTCTATCTTGGGTCCCATTATCCATATAAAACATAGAACACTCAATCGAGGGTAGTAAAAGAGACCCACTAATGAAAAAAAAAATCTAGTCACTATGGATAACAATCTTATCCTTATCTATAATTTAATTCAAAGGTTATATGTTTAGAACTAGAAACTTCTAGGTGATCTCGATCTTTGATAAAGGGAAGAAGAAATAAGGGAATCAAAGACCCCATTCTCTCATTGTTCCAAGGGGAATAGAAATATAAATCACATAATAAATAATCTCAATAAGGAGGATTTTTAAATTCAAAATACTATGGTATATGACTGAATGAGACTCACTCGTATCAAAAAAAGAAGTCACTAAATATGAATCTATAGTGATGGTACCTCTCACTGCTAGTGGGCCCACATCAGCTTCCTCTGGAGACTCATACACTTGGTAAAGAAAATTCATTCTAAATTCATATTTCTATAAACCCTTATTATTGAAACATATGATTTTAATGAAATAATATTAGGTTTTAATGATTCTATAACACTATACAAGGATGAAAATATAGAAATAGACTTTTGCACGTAGCCTGAATGACTATACGAGATAGAAATATTTGGTGCCTCATTACAAATTCATTTCAAATATATAACCTTGAAATCTTAAAATAACTTTGATTGACCTATAACAAACATCATATAAGGTTGATACGATTCATTATTTTGATACCCATTATGATAATTATCATGATTGAAATTTATTATAATGTAACTAACAAAACTACCACTATGAGAAAGAGGAACACCCATCATCCTTGAGTTTACAGTTACGTTAAGCTCAATTATAAAAGCCCCTTCCACTACCTTTACATATGAAGTGAGATTCTTCATGAAACAAATAATATTAATTATCTAATTGAAGACCCATATCAAAAATATAGGCCTCAAGCTTCTCATTTTCCACTACCTCAATATAAAAGTAAAAAAGTTCAAAAAATTATTTCTCATACTGAGTCATGGTTCTATCATATTACAGGAGGAGGATAAACAATATAAACATTGTCAAATCCATTGAATTAGGGTAGAACTGTTCTATAAAGAGGGCTATAAATTATTTATACTTCAATTTTTCATTTTTATTCACTATAACTATCAAGTCCCTCCACCTCTTTATAGATAATTAAGACTTGAATGAAGTGTAATTCACTTTTATTGAGTTAGGTGTTTCTGAGAACTCCAAAATAAGCTTAATAATTTTCAACCAACCATCTGTTTCTTGAGGTTCATTTGATCCTTGAAAATTTAGTTGTTTCTATTGAAGAAACTCATGAGAATGACATATAGTATTATCCATTTGAGGTTTCACTACTGAAGATTTAATAGTAATGGGTGTGGGTATCTATACCAAATATTTTACAACACACTCTATTATATGAAGGAGTTTTTGATCAACTAGGAGGGTCACTTATCATGGTTCATCAATAGATCCCTCCTAAAGTATGTTCAATCATATTATTGGGGGGATTATACTAAGTGGAATTAAATGACCAAAAGAACATCAGAAATTATTCTAATATAATCAACCTAATCAAGACATACTTGAATCTGAATTCCATCAGAAATAATTCAAGTATTTGGGAATTCAAAATACTCAGATCCAAATTATGGGAAAAACTAAAATTAGATCAATTTATTCATTAAGGATGCATTTCCCCACACCTATAGTGACTCAAGGATATTTATGATGATATTTTCTAGGTACTCACTAGAATATAACCCTAAAGTCATCATAAACCTACCGCCTTTCTAGTAGAACATCCCAGACTGCATACCAACAATAAGGAGATACACCATCTTTCCACACATAATATTTTGAAATGAACTAGAATAGATAACCTATTACACTCCTAATTATGTTGGTTCTGACATATCTTAAAGGGAGTTTAAGATCCCCCTAGGTTAGGAAATAGTTCCTAGAAATAGAAAATTTTCAAAGGGAATTCTTTTTAGATAATAAAAACCCCATAAAATAGAATATTAGAAGATAAAACAATGATCTTTTGGTATGCCTAACATTCCTCAAGGAGAAAATATAACATAAGAATAAAAATTACCAAAGTGATACATCATCGAAAACACAATTAAATAATAGCCATAGAGGCAATGACTCACAGTCCTAATGTAACAAGTGGACCAATGATCCAAAGGCCACCAATATCCCTCCAGGATCATATAAATAAAACACACCCACCACCTCAATTGGGTGATTTCCCATTTCCATGGCCTAGAATAACATAATTTAAAAATTCATAATGGAAAGGTAAGGTTTAATAGAAACATATCTATGGGGTTTTACTTAATTTCCCATAATCACTTACAATAAAAATGATACATTTATGATTAAATTTAAATAAATACAAGACATATAAATTCATTAGAAGATATAATTTTCAAAACATGTTTCCTAATCGAGTAGATAAAAGGTATATCAAAACATGATCAATTAAACATTTTTAATAAGCAGAAGGGCATGAATAAAATAATTATATAGTAACTATAATTTTATAAAAAAAATTCAAAAACAACAAACTTCTTCATAATAATTTAGCTTAGTTAGTTCGTGGCTATATGATCCATGCACTACACAATCAATAATCACGGCTCAATGTGTGTGTGTACTCCATTATGTCATGGGGAATTAGGATAAAATCAATCCATTCAACATCTATTTTAATCATATCAATCATAATTTACTTATATTTTCCATCATCAATCCATTTTTAGGGAGATGGAGCCCTAGCATGAATTTCATAGTCACCAACCGTCTACTTAGTCTCACAATTTATTTCAAACAAATAATCAATAAATCATGGTAAAATAAATTCATTTAAATTTCAATCATCATTTATAGTTCAATTTCCTTACATCAAGATTCAACATGAAATTTAAATTTCAAAACAAAATCATGGTTTTCATCAAATTCATGACTTTAAAATCGTATTTCATTTAAATCAATTTTCCTTAAAAAAATATCAACATATTTCTCACTTTAAAGAATATTTTCGAAAAATACACCAAATATTTTCATATCATTTGAAAATGATTTTTTTTCAAATTCCATTCATTTTTAATTCATGTGTAAAATTGACTAATTTCAAGGAAATTTTTTGAAAATCTATTTCCATTTAATCAAACAATTAAAGGTTTCAAATTTATGGAAAATACTTACAGAACCATATACATTTTTTTCACATAATAAATTGATCAAGTAATAACTTGAAAAAATACCTATAATATATATTCAAAAGTGATGGAGATCAAATAGAAACATCTAGAATCACAATAAATCAAAACAATGATCGAATCCATCAACAACATGATGATTTATAACATAGAAATATATAGAGAAGAAAAGAAATGATTAATTACATAACCAAAAAAAATGCACTTATCAAAGGGGGATCAATCATATCCATCATCACATGTATTTGAGAAGAAGAGAAGTGGAGCATCCAAAATTACTCCAGACAGCCACTAAAACCCAAAGGATTAGATTTGGGTTTTATGGTATACTCTTATTATATAAAATGGGGGTTCATGAATTTAAAATATGGAAAACATATGACCATAGCACAACCAAAAACACCACACTGTAGAATATATTAAAAATGACAAAAATATGATGTAGAAAACCTATCCATATTGAAATCACCCTCAAACCAACTAGCCTCTAAAAACCATGGCTCAAACCTCACCTAGATTATTTTTCCCCATGGTATTACTATGTTATATCCATTAATACACACTTTAATTATTCCTAAAAAGGAAAAAGAAATAAAACTCTCCATGACATGACTAGATTGTTCATACAGTAGTTGTGTTTAAAAAGAAGCACCATAACTCAACATGTCACAATTGGATCTCTTACACCCCATTTGTGCCTAAAATGATGGAACTAATCAATTTATCAATGTCAAGGATACCTCGTACACTACATAACCAGACTCTCCATGTTTTAACCCATCACATCTATGGCGTATCTCCCTACAAAACTGCAATTTCTCAAAAAAATCTCTACAATATATCTAGAATAATCACCTTGAAAAAATATTAAATTAAAGTAATAAAGTGTACTTAAAATCAGGTAATTGTATTTTATATTTTATCATAAATTTTAAAAATAATGAACCAGAATCCAAAGATAAGGATAAATTAATACTCACTTTAGAAAATTTTTTGTTATCCTGAATGCCTCTTTAGAAATTAAGTGATTAATAAAACTAATTGAGACTATAGCCTTATGAAAATGAGTGTGTTTTCTAGGAGGAAACAATTTCCTATATTATGATTAAATTCATAGAAATGACTATTCAAAAAGGGGTAAAATTATTCCATGTTATAAGTTAATGAAGGGGAAAATTGTAATCACCCGTTAATTTTTAATAATTAAATGAAACTATTAAGGGTTCAATGATTTAAAAAGTGAGAAATAACGGATTTTAGGGTGATATAAGTTAATCAAATACTATAACTCTCATTTCAAAACATGTTTTAAACATGTTTCAAGTCATTTACCATTAGTTTTTTACATTTTACTATTTTTGGTTTTTCCCAAGCTCAGTAGATTTTAACTAAGTTATATATATATTACGTAAATTATAAAATAACCCTTCTTAACAAATTTTGGTGTGACAAAAATAAATTTAACCTTAATTACAAACAATTAAATTTATTAAAAATATAAAATTAATTTTCTAAAATAAATAATCTAATATATTGGATAAATGTTTTGTTGCAAAATATTATTTTTACTATTAAGTGTTATTAATATTTCTTATTAAGAAGGGAATATATAGGTGCCTCCTTTCTCAAACCCTCCACACTAGGAAACCACCCTCCCCAAAAAGGGATCTCCCTAATGTGATCCCTATCTGGGAAGGAGCCTTTGCTGGCCAATGTGGAAGAGTGTCCTAAAAGGTGACGACCCGTGCGATGATGGTTTGATAAAGCAATTTGTCAGCAAAGGTGGGTCACACCACATTTTTTCCCCGAGTCAAAAATAGGGTGTCCCAAAAAGGAAAGTGGATCCCGATGGAGAGGTTCACCCTAAAAGTATACTCCCAGTATTTTAACCCTAAACCTCCCAAACAACGACGTGGTTATTCCCCTCTCTTTCACCAGTAATCCACTACTGAAGTAACTAAGTGTTATTAATATTATTTAGTCTTGATTTCCAATTTCATAAGCTATTGAATATATTAATATTTGAATAAAATTAATAATAAATAATTTTAATAGAAGAAATTAATTTATTTTATTATATAAAAAATACAAAATATTAATAAAAAATCATTGACAACAATAGTTTTACCATTATCATGGTCATTGACTTTAATTTTTTTAATTATACATTTTAGACCCAAAAATTATAGTGAAAATTTGAGATAATATAATCATATTGATCTAAAATATGAAATAATATTTTATATATTTAATTTCTATAATTTTTAAAACTAATTTTTTTAATATAAGCGTATTAATTCGTTTTTACGATAAAATATTACTTATATTTACAAAATGATAAAAATGGGTTTTATAGATACAACATGGTATTTTAAATAATTTATTTTACTTATATATATGTATATATATTACTGAAAAATATTTCAATAATGTTTAATTCATTCTTGTGTTTTGATAATGTCATAAAAGTGATGATTTTAGAAATATTGATAATTTTTTGATATTCATCTGGAAGTCAACAATTTATGAAAAATCCAAAAATTGAATTTTAAGATAATATTGATATTTCAAATAAAAAATGAATTTAATTTTACTATATTCAAATTAAAATTTAACTTTTTAATATATTCATAGATAAAGTCTCTTTAAAGTGCATATTATGTAATAGTTTTTAGGACGTAGTGTTTACGTGATATATTAGGGTCTTAGTTATTATATTCTCTCCCTTAAATAATTTTTTCATTGAAATTTAATATAAATAAACTCATACAAATATGTGGTCAATTTTTCATAATTTCTTATTTTTGCTCCCATGTTGCCTCCTTTAACTAGTGCTTTCTCTAAAGAACTTTCACAAGTAGAGTTTTCTACTTCCACAAAACATCCTCTCTAGTGTAATGAATATTGATGGGATCATAGATATAAGAAAAGTTAATTTTACAATTATATTCACTCCATGGTGATTAAATTCACTTGGTTCAACATGTACTTCCTCAAAAAAGAAACATGGAAAATATCTTTGACTTTAGAGAGGTTGGGTGTCTTAAAAATATAGCAGGCCACAACATCAATTTTTCAAAAACATTAAAAAGGATTGATGTACCTTGGATTTATTTTTCCTTTATTGTTAAACCATATAACTCCCCTCAATGGATATACCATAAAAAATACATGATCCCCCTCTTAATATTTGAGATCCATTTTATGATTATCTGTAAATATCATTAGTCTTATTTGGGTTCTCTTAATGTTATTATGAATAGCATTCACTCTCACTACTATCTCCTCACAAAGTACTAGGAATAAGAGATTTTTATCTCTAACCTCATCCCAATAGGTTATAGTACAACAATTCTTCTCATAAATGCTTTAAAAGTTCTATATTGATTCCTTGAATGGAAGCTATTATTATATGAAAATTATTCCAATGAAAGATTTTTATCCCACACAACTTGAAAGACAAGATATTATGGCATTATCTTGTCTTCTAAGGTGACCCATTAGTTTGAGGGTGATAGGTACTTCTCAAATGTATCTCGGTGTTGAGAGCCTCTAAAATGATCCTTTCAAATTTCTATGTGATCTAAGGATCATGGTCATATAAAATTGGTAGAGGTTCACCATGACCTTCTAGGTTCATGTACTCCCTTATTTTAATGAAATGCATAGACATAGTTAGGTGGTCCATAATGAACCATATAAAATTATTCCATTTGGAGTATTTTTCATTCCATTGAAAAAGTATATTATAACATTTTCCCACTACTGAATACATATTGGAAGATTTTTCATGACTACGTTATGATGTTTTGATTGCAACTTTACTCACTATTATACCATTAATCAAGACAAATAATCCACAATTTCCTACCTCATACCATCCCACCATAAATTTTATGCTAAATCCCAATACACCTTTGTTCATCCGGGGTGTGTAATGAAATTTGGGTGATTCACTTAATTTAATAATTAAATTTTTATATTAAGTATATATGGAACATATTTTCACTTTCCAAAAAATTACACGCCACATTAATATATGATTTATATTATTTTCTCATCATTAATGGATTTAATTCTCCTTTTAAAATCCTTATATTAAAATTGGAATTTTTTATATTATCTTGAAAATATGTATTTAAAATAATTTATAGAATGACAGTTATTTCCCCTTCCTTAATAACTCCCATATCCAAAATTTTTACCACATTAATATAAAATCATTTTCTATACTTTTCTTGATAATTAATCTAATATATTTCCTTCATAATTCATCGGTCACCTTCATTTCCTTCCTCGGGTGATATTGTATCATGAAATCATAGTAATTATTAGTTCTATACATTTCCTTTGTATCCTGTAGAGATCCTTGTTTGAAAAAATACATTTTATAATCTTGTAATCTATATATATCTAACATCTTACACCAGATAGATAGTTCCTCTATATCTTCAAGGGAAAAAATTACATCTCTCTATTTAAGATCACGAGTTGGAAAGTTCTATTCATGAATCCTCCATTTCCCTAATACATAAGAAATAATTCTATATTTTCACATAATCACATAGCCCAATAAAGCCTTTAATTCATCATTATATATTACAAAACCTAAATTCTCTAATAGTGTAGAAAATACTGATGAAATGACCTAATCTCAAATGACATTAATTTTTCCATTTTAATTTTACCAATTTATGTGACAACATGGATAATGATAGGGATTATTGAGAAATATTATGAAAAAATCATCGATAGTGATATGCTAATTCAAATAAAATAAAAATATCAATTAATTATCTGGTTTGGGCCATTCCATGACAAACATTTTTCTTTGATGGATCAAATCATATTTCATCCATTATGAAAATATTAAAAAGAAAATGGTTGTATTGGATCCAAAATTCACACTTACTAAATATCCCAAATAATTCATTTTATTTGAGAGTGTCAAGAATGATACAAAGATGATTGTCATTCTCCACATAGCTTTTATAATATGTCAATATCTCAATATATCATACATGAACACCACTGTGAAATCATCAAGACAACCCTTGAATCCTCTATTAATCAAATACATAAACACGGGGGGTGAATTACACACTATAAATGGAATTATTTGAATCATGTAATGTACATACCTTATATGAAATGAAATAATTACTATATAATCCTTATTCATCCTAAATATTTGTTAAATATGGTGTATATCAATCATTCAAAAATATTGACTTCTCTATAGTTGATAAAATAATTCATCAATGTGTGGGAGGGGATACATATTCCATATGGTGATAGAATTTACCTCCCTGTAATTGACACATAACCTCCTAAAACTATATTTCTTCTTTAAAAAAATTAATATGGGATCACCAAGGTGAATAAATAGGGTTAACGAACCCCTTATTATATAAATATTATTTTTTTTCATTTATCTCCGCTAATTCCATTGGGGAAATTTTTTAGGGAGACATATATATATTTCTTCTAGGATAAGTTTAATAGGAAACTATAATTCATGGTCTGGAAGATATCTAGGTAAATCATTATGAAAAACATAATGTCTTCAAAAATGATAGGTACATCCTCCATTATTATGTTATCTTTTCCAACTAAATGTTGCATCTTCTTTTCTTATCTAATGATTTAATCAAGGTGGGTTACTATGGAGTATCTATGTATGAATTGGATAATGAGGAATCGCCACTAAACACAAATAAATATACTCCCCATTCACAAATCAAAATATCCTAATTTTGGAAATGAATTTTTTTTATTATACTTTTTAATACAATTCATACCCATGGTTTTATAAAATTCAACCATTAGTACGAAAATAAATTTTAGAAATGTTGACTTCAACTTTGGAAATTAAATAAGATGATACTTTCCCCCCAAGCATCTTTTAAGTTATATTTACATGATTCTTGGGGATTTTTTTGTGTGTAGTGACCCATATATTTACAATAAAATCACTAGATATTAGAATCTTCATTTCATTCCTTTTCATTCATGAGTTAGATGGCCACTAAATCCACACTTATAATGAACTCATGTTCACATTAATAAATAATGAGGGTGTCTCTATCAAAATTTATTTCATGCTGGAGGTTCCACATTTTTTCTTCTTTATTTTAACATTTCTTTGTTAATGTTGATTATCCATCCTATTCTTATATTTAAATCAATTTAAAAAGAATGACTTGGAGATTTATTTTTAGTCTTGATGGATCATAATTCAATATTATGATATGATGAAAATATTGTGAGATAAGTGCCCTTAAAAATTTTAGCATAATCCCATCAAGGTAACAGTTGATTCAACATTATGGTTTATGTATGTAGTCCCTAAAATTCCTCGTAAATATTATAAAATTATCCTCATATATAGAAACACTCTCTTATTCCTTCTACTTCAAATTAAGTAATTTTCTTTCCATATTAACTCGTTTCTACTAAGGGAAGTGTCTCCTAATGAATATCACATTAAAATTTTTCATTCCAGGTTTTTTATTTCCTCTTCGACCTTAATATTTTAATTCAATGACTACCATTGATCATAATCTCCCCTTATTTGATAAATACCATGACACATTTCTCTATTCCATTATTTTCTAAAATTAGAAACATATTCTCTAGGGAAGTTATCTATTGTTCAGTTACTAATGGATCTTTGGTATTATAAATTGGTTTAGGTTTTATTAATTTTAATCAGTCCAACATTATTCCCCCATACTATAAATTATCATGTCTATCTATATAATCCATGTTATTAATCATAACATAAGTAAAATTCCCCAATATAACCATAGTATCCTTTATACCGACACTATCCATGTTGACTTTATCTTAATGGAAATTTATATATTGGTTGTGGGTTCAGATAATATTTCATTTACTCTTGTTGGTTTCCATCAGTTTTCAGTTCCATAAATTTAATTATCTCGTAACAATATGAATATTGATCCATAAATACATATATATGCTAGTAAAATTTATTTGGAATGTTAATTGTTTAACATAATTCCAGTCATAGTTATTATCTTCTGAAATATAGCTCCTATGTTTCATACTAAACCTCCATTGATTCCAATAATTACACCCAAACTATAATAAACTCGATTCAGTTGTTACTTTATTATATTGGTATGGGATACATGTATTCATGTCACAAGGGACCAAAAAGTATACTTTTCTTTAGTGACTAAATATATATGATTTATTTATTATATTGGAAAATCAAAATATAGTATAAAAGCTTGTTGAATCATTATTTTTTTCATTTTAGAGTATCCATAAATTTATTTGTTGTTCTCTTCAGGGAACCATGGGAAAATGGAAACCTAAAAGGGTGAGATCACATTGTCAGTAAGGGTACAAGTATATCAGAATCAATAATACCATGTATACACATTATGTTAGAGTGAATAATAAATAAAAAATTTATATAATTAATATATTGAGAATAATGAATATCCATGGATAACATGGAAATAAAATTAATTTCATGGATAACAATAACTAAATTCATTATGAAAGAATGAATACTTTTTATATACTTGTATTTAAATTCAATACATAGACCAATACATTATTCTATTCATCTAGGTAAAAAATAATACAACATTATTTCATTGGGTAGGAAGACACAAAATACCCAAACCTTTTATCTCATGACACCAACTGATGCATTGAAGGGATATTTAATTTCAATACCCACCAGTCACTAAATTATGTAAAATTAATTAACTATCTAAAAAATTAATAACAAACACTCATTTATAAACATCTCTTTTGGAATAGGAGAATATTTGACATCAATAATTTTCCACATATTAATAAAATGGTTAACATAGTCATAACCCATTAAGAGACAGAAGGTGGATAATTAAAACAATACATACCTTGGTATTCCCTGAGTAACATTATCCAAATTCATGGCTAAGAAATAAAGAGTTATATATACAGAAATAGTTGATATATATTATCAACATTTAACTTTCTAATTTAGTAGTTTAATTCCTTAAGTGAATATCCAACTATAGGAACATTCATTATGAAATGGAAAGTAACTTATTAATTAAATGAATACATGGTAGTGGTAAATGGTGAATACAAAGTGTTGGTTATAAATAGAAGACAATAACAGTTTTCAATGGTAGCAGACCATATAATTTTTAGAAAATATACTATTCTAGTTTGCTAATGTTTGTGTCTAATCCTAATAATATCCCTTAGGAGTTTCTAGCTAGGTGTTTAGTTTTATGACACCTCATCATTTATTGAGTAAAGATTGAGTTCATACGCAAACATACCTTTCTAGGGAGATTACCCATAGGTGAATATATTACATAGTCACATTCAATTTTTAGTTTCCATAAAAGAAATTTCATATTTGTGAAACTACACACACATTTACTTTACCAAAACATTGGGATTCCAATACGTAAAAGTATGGGTTTTATAATAACTTTGGTATTCATTGAGTTAATAGGATATTAGGATGTGATGATGACATAAAATAATACATCCCTTGAAACTCATGTGGAATATGATAAAAATACATATGTTATAATGTATACACCAAACAAATGAAATAATTTAACATTATAAATTATAACACAATGAATCTAAATTGAGACCTAAAAACCCATATGATCTTAGAAATTTTCCTGTCAAATGCCCTTAATGGATATGATTTGAAATGAAACATTAAAATTAAATAAATAATTATAGGATCATGATTAAAAATATTGACGTATCGTAATAAAAAATATTGAAGGGGTAGTAGATACATCATTCCAAAAAAATCATATATATTAAATAATATGTCTCAAGTGGTTAAATTTTGACAAGACAGACCCTTACCATGTTTCTTGATTAAATAAATTCACTCAAAGACACTACATAAAACAAATAAATATCTTAATATTATATTTAATAACCATATTAATATCTATAACCTTTTCTAAACGTCATTTATAATTATTCTCTTCATGTATAATAGTAGGTTATTATCAATTTTCAATATCTATAATGAGTAATCATTGTCGTTTTGAACTAGATTCATAAAATTATCATTCTTATTTTTTTTATTCAATTTTAATCCACATAAGATCCTTTAATTTATTATAAAATATAACTTATACCTATCTATAACTCTTTTATTTAATTAAATTAGTGTTTTATTTATGATTCATGAAAATTGAATCAGTGAATTCTTATTTCAGTAATTTTAGAGATCGAAGATAATATTTTAATAATGAGTTAAATAGTTGATATAAACCATTAAAACCCATCAAAAAATATTTATCGTACTATTATATTATATTTATATTAGTTTTTATTTTCCCATATCCAGCCATGATATTTTTTTATATCATTGTTCAAGTAAGTGGTTAAAATGACCTAAATATGAAAATACCATAATTTGATGGGTGATTATGCATAGAAAATGGTTCATTTTGGAATAATCCCATTAAATTAGAAGTGTAATGATACTATTTATATTTTATGAGAATTTTGAACATATTTTAAGTGTTCTTTATAAATAATGAAAAATAATATGGAAAATTAAAAAAATGATACTTCATAGAGGCGGTAGTCCGCACAACACATATTCAATATTCCATTGTTTTTTATAACTTAATGGGGAAGAATATATAATTTTTTTTAAATTAAAATAATAAAATTTCATCATCATAATTATATTTAAGACATTATATAACTATAGTTTTGATATATTTGGAATGAGAATAATATGAAGATAGAGATTAGGATTAAGTAATCCTCACTTCGTGATACTGAACATTCTCTTGAAAGTATCAATGGAAATTAATGTATTAAGATAAATAATTGAGGCCCAATGATTATAATAATGATTTAGGTTTCTAGAAGGATAAAAATTTTAAATCATCAGGAATAAATTTTTAAGAATATTTATAGCATGAATGGGAGGAAGTGTCCCCTTTTATAAGTGAAAAGATGGGTCTTTCATGAAAACTCATTATTTTTTAATAATAGAATCACACTACTCAATGGTAAATGGTTCTAAAAGTTAAAAAATGGATTTATGGGTGGTAAAAGGAATATAAAGCCTATAAAACCCTTTAAAATAAATTATTTAAACATATTTCAAATCATATACCTTTTTTTACATTTATCCATTCTTATTTTAACCTAGGAAACTATATTTTAACAATGTAATGCATATTTTACTAAAAAATTAAAATAAATAATCATACATAATTTGGGTGTCATGAATAAAATAACCTCTATTTAACATAATTCAATTTATAAATAATATAAAATTAATTTTTAAATTAAAACATTTAATATACAGAAACACTGCTTTGTAGAAAAAAATATTTCAAAACTTATGTTTTATTAATCTTATATTATATTGATTAAAAATTTAATAATTTATTATATGTTAATATATTGGTTTAAAAATTATTTTAAATTTTTTTTGAGTTGATAAAAATTTATTTGATTAGTTATAAATTAAACAATATTAACAAAAAATTCATTGAAAATAATAGTTTCATTATTATCAAAGTCGTTACATTTATTCATCGTAATTATACTCTTATTTCAAAAAAAATGAATATAACCTTATTACAAAATATGATCATATTGATTTAAAATATGAAATCAATTTTTAAATATTTAAATTCTAAAATCTGTGGAAATTAATTATTTTTAATATATGTGAATAAATATTTTTTCAGAGTAAAATACTACTACTATTTCCAAAATGATAAAAATGGGTTTTATAAATATAATATATCATTATAAATGATTTAATTTAATTATTAATAAATATATATTTTATTTAAAAATTATTTAAAATATTTAATTCATTATTTTTTTATGATAATGTTATAAATGTGATGGTTTTATCAATATAGGTATTTTTACTATTCACCTAAAATCAATTATTTGAAAAATTTACCAAAAATTCTTGTTAAGATAATATAGAAATTATGAATCCAAAAATGATTTCAATCTGTACGACATAAAATTTTCATTTAACATTTTAATATTTCCATGAATATATTCTATTTTGAGTGTGCATTGTCAACATTCTTCGGATGTAGTGTTTACCTACTATAGTTAGGTCTCAAGTACTCTATTCTGCTACCTTTAAAATAATTTATTCCCAAAAATAAGATATATTTCATGTCATAAATATATTAGGGTAATTCATCCACTTTTCCTCTTATGTATTTCA
Organism: Viscum album; assembly: GCA_963277665.1. Lineage (NCBI taxonomy): Eukaryota > Viridiplantae > Streptophyta > Magnoliopsida > Santalales > Viscaceae > Viscum > Viscum album. Next base: position 567,501,751 of record OY728119.1, read on the forward strand.
TGTTTCCTCCTGTAAATTTTGGTTCATCCAAATCACTTTCCCCAGCTGAGTTGTCCAATTCGGAAACACTTACTATCTAGTGTCTATAATTTTAATAGCATCTTCAATATAAGAAAAAAATTCCAATTTTATTTAATCAATTGTGAGTACAATAATTACTTCCATCCTATATATCCTTAATAAAAAAAACATTGAAAATGTAATGCACTTTAGAGTGGTTGGGTGTCATAGTAACTCAATCACATTCCAAAATTTAAAATGACTAACCTACATAGGATTTTCTTTCCCCTTCATTACAAGACTTATAGAAACATACTATGTATATTACTTTAATAATACAAGATCCCCATATTTAAATTCCAGATCATTTTTAAGATTATTTATATATATCTTCCATATTCCTTTATCTTTCTTAATGTGATTCTGAATAGTTATCACTTTTTTTGTTGTATCTTCAATAAGTTTCAGTCTTACTATCTTCCTATCTCTAAAATCATCCCAAGAATTTGGAGTTCATTGTTCGTTCCCATACAATGATTAATAAGATTCCATCATGATACTCAAATGGAATTTATTATTTTATATAATTTTTATAAATGGTATATATTGATCTAATATACAATGATTGTTAGTGACTTATAATATCTAAATAGTCTTTTTAGTATACACATTAGTTTTGTCGTTATGGGTGGTGATTAAATTTATCTTAGTGTTGAGAGCCACTAGAAGGATCCTTAGTTTTTTATGTAAACCGAGGGTCACACTCTGATACAATTGACATATTTTCACCATGAAATCCCATTATTTCATTTATATAGAGGCATTAAATATGTTTTAGGGGTAATTTATCCATTATTTCTATGAATTTTTATTCTTGGTAAGGTGATCCAATACGACAAATATAAAATTATTCCTTTTATCAGTCATTAGATTCCTATTGATAAAGTCTTTTGAAACGTTTTCCAATATCCATATTGGTTTAGGAATGGGTTTTATGAATATTTTAGGATGTTGTATTTCAAATTTTACTTAATTTCATACAAATAATTTAGACACATAATTCATAATTTCCCATTTTTACCATCCCTCTGAAAATGTTCCCTTAAATATTTATACATATTAGTGTATCACGGTGTATAGAGAAATATGTGGCATGTACTTAATCTAGGGAGTCCCTTTTCATATTTGGTGTGTAAAGAAGATAAATACACTTTCTAAAACATAAAACACCATATTCATAGGTTAAGTATATTAGTCTCCCATAATTATTGTCTTTAATTATCTTTCTCAAAAACTCATCTTCATATTTGAATTTCATTTTATTTTCTAGTAAATATGGTTTGGAAATAATTTTGAAAATGTGGTATGTTTCCCATTCCGTAGTGATCACCATATTAATCATTAATAATTACATGAATATAGGATCATTTTATATCACCATATTAGTCAAAACTATGTGATATTTCCTTATTAATTCGTTGGCCACCATGTTTTATTTCCCAAGGAATTAGTGTACCAAGAGATCATTGTCATAGAGTATTTATAGACAACTTCTTTATCTAATATTGACCTCGTTCTATGAGAAAATTTATTTAAAACTACTTTAATTTTTATATATCGCGTATATCTCACTATAGAGATGGTGCCTCCATATCTTCGAAGAAAAAAATAATAGCTTCAAATTCAATATCAAGAGTTGGATAGTTCTATTAATGAATCAACTGTAACTTTTATGCATAATAAACAATTATATCATATTGAAAAAGGATTTGTCTCAATCCTTTCTTCAATGCATCACTATATTAAAAATCCTTCATTTCATAATGGTAGATTCAATATATTACCATTAACAATCCACTCTTTATCACTTCATAACCCTCCTTATGTTGTTTTTTCAATTCATATTTTATCCCTTTACATGCCAACATAGATTTTTTTTCTGATAATGAAAATTGTTTAAAAATCATTGATACTAACATATTAACACAAGGAAACTACATATCTCATTTATATGCTTTGGTGTGGTAAATTCCTTGATAACTTTGTTATTTGAGGTATCAATACATATCACTTCCATAGTGACAAGATGGACAAAAAAAGACACATCATGGATCCAAAATTCACACTTAAAGAATTTCCCATAAAATTATTTTTCTATGAGAGTCTGAAGATTTATATGAAAATGAATCAAATACTCTCCTTGGATATTAGACTATATAAATATATCTTCAATGAAAAAAACTATGAAGTCATTAATATAATCCATGAATAATTAATTTATCATATCCATAAATGGTTGGGGTGAATGATTCCTTACAAAGGGAATTAAATTAATCTCGTAATGTACAAACCTCATATGAAATAACGACATTGATAAATCAACATTCTTCGCCCTTAATTTGTGATCATCAAAGAGAATATCGACCGTCAAAAAATATTGATCTCGCTGAAGTAAATCAAATAAGTCATCATTGTGTGGGAGAGGAGATATAATTTTTATATTAAATGAATTTATATCCCTTTAATAAATTCATAACCTTATAGACTCATAATTATTATTAATAATATGAAAATGGGCTCCCCAAGGTGAAACACTAGGGAAGAAGAACCCCTTATAACACAACTTCTACAAATTCATCTTCATATCTATTAATTTAACTAGGGCTATTATATAAGGAGTATTAGATATAGTTTTTTTCTTTTGGGTTGAGTTAATTAAGAAACTATACCTCATGCTAGAAAGGATTTATAGGTACTTATTTATGAAACAAAAAAATATATTAAAGAGAAATAGTAATATCATCCATTATTAAGTTGTTATTTCCAACCATAAGTTTCATATTATATTATTCTATAAATATTTGATTATAGTGTGACACTAGATGAGTATTTAGATATGAATCAGAAAATGGGGTATAGCCTTCGAATAAAAAAAACTCATGTTCACATTAATAAAGTAACAAGTTTTTTATCTTCATATTTATCACTTATTTGATTTCCCAAATTTCACTTCATATTCATTCAAACATTTAATTTCCCATGGTGATCAGTTTTCATATTCTTATCTGGACATCCATTGAATAATTAATACTCTTGTATATTTTCTCAGACTTGATGGATCTTGATACCATGTCATACAATAATTGAAAAGTTTGATATATTATTGACCTTAATAATCTCATAATATTCACATAAAATAAAAGGTTGATCCAAATTTACAATATATATAGCTATTTAATATAATTCATAGAAAATCATTAAAAATGATCCTCAGACTCAAAAAACATTTCCTTGTCCTTCCACTTATGTTTTTGGAATTTCCCTTCCATATCAGCTAATTTATCTTGAGAGAATAATTTCTCAACAAATATCACCATGTAATTATTTCATTCCATATTTTTTACATCATATTCCTCATTAGTATTTTGAATCAATGAAAATAATTTATTAGCATCTCCCCTTAGATGATAAAATGTCATGAAAACCTTACACATTTCAATACTTCCCAAAATGAGAAATATCTTATCTAGGGATTCGATCCATTGTTCAGATACTAATGGAATAGTGGTCCTATTGAATGGTGAAGATTTTTATCACATGAAACGGTGTAACAATATTTCATTATGTTTTGTATTATCAAGATTATCCATATTGGAAAGGGTGTTGTTTATATATTAGGTGAACTACTCAAATATGGCCATACTGTTCTCAGTTCCGACACAATATATACTAACTTCCTCCCAAAGAAAATTTATATATTTATTATGGGTAATAATGTGATTTTCCTTCCTCCTTTTAGGAACCATCAATAAGAAATTACATGTACTTAATTATATCAAAACATTATGAATATTGAGACAAAAATAAAATCATATTTCTGGACGAATTTCTTGGGCATCCTGAGAAATTTTCATAATACTTGCGCTAATTATGTTATTTAAAAATCAAGTTACCCAATTTCCTACTAAACATCATTTTATACTAACTATAATACCACATATCCAACAACCTAGAGGTATAAATTAATTTATTGCATTACTAGAATATTCAAGGATTTTCCTCTCAAAGGACAAAATAGTTTAGAAATATAGGGAAACTAGACACATACATGATTTTCATATTATATTATAACATCAAAATATAAAATAAAAACATCATGAAACACTATTATTCCTTTTATAAAATACTGAAATTTATTCATAGTTCACTTCTTGGTAATATATGGAAATAGAAACATAATAAGGGTGATCTCCAAAATTAAATAAAGGTACAAGTACATTGGAATCTATCATAAACTGCATACACAATAAAGAAGAGTGAATAATCAATAAACATTATATATAAAAAACAGATTAAGCGTGGAAAATATTCACGGATTTTATATAAATGAATGTAATAACATGGATGACTCAAAAATAATTCATGTTGATGGAATCTAAAATATTGGACATCCTCGTCTTTATCATCAAGGCCTCATCCAAGAAATTATTATTGATTTTAAGGATTCAACCAAGACATTATTCTGTATTTGGTAGGCATACAAAAAATACCCAAACTTTTTTCCAATGGGAGCAATAGATGAATCGAGGGGCTATATAATTCTGTGTCAAAGCCATCACTACTTTATTTCTAATCCATTCACAACATAAAATATCTAACTAATAAAATTTTATTTGGAAATAAATATTTTGAAATTAAAATATATTAAACATTAATACTTTTCCCCATTTAAATATAAGGGATTACATGGTAAAAACCCATCTAGAGAAAATTATACGATGGTTAAAAAATAAATATCTTGATATCCCCTGAGGAACCTCATCAATATTCTTGGTGGAGAAATCATTAGTTATCCATATAGAAATAATAGATACATGGATTATAAACATTTCCCTTTTCAAGGGTATATTTTAACTCACAAGGTGAGTATCCAACATAGGAACATTTATGATACAATAAAAAGTAATTGTATCAAATAAATAATGATAAGTTAGTGGAAAACAGTACTTACAATATATTGGGTAATCAATAAAAGATGGTAATAGTTTTAAATGGTAAGAGACCATATAAATAGTGGTAAAATTTTTCATTATAGTGTGTAAGAATGTGTATATTGTCCAATGAATAATTTTTAATGGTTATTAGACCTAGGTTAATATAATCTACAACATTATCCACCGGTTAGTACCCAATAGGGATGTAATGTCTAAGAAACTACCAACACGTTTACACTACCAAAACATTATGATGTCACTATGGAAAAGTTTGAGTTTTATAAAAGCTTAGATACTATTGATTCAATGGGATATAAATGAATGATAATGATATACACTCAAAAATACATTAAAAGTCAAGTGGAACTGGATATAATAACATCCATGGATATTAATACACCATATAAAGGAAACAAGCGGTGATTACAAATCATATCTCAATGAATCAAAATTGATATGAAAAATACCTTATAATCCTAAAACTTTTCAAGTAAAAACCCCTTGAAATATGATTTTGAATAAAACATTAAATATAATTAATAATGAAAGGATCATGACATTAAATATTCAAATGGTATTAGACACACCATTATCATGATAACATGGTGTGTAACAAGAAATATGTCTGAAAGGGTGAAAATTGAGACAATAAACCCTTACCTTAATTATTTCAAAGTCAAATACAGTCTAATATCCTTTATAGAAAACATATGTATCTTAATATTATATTTTATAACCTTATTCACATATATATCCTTTTATCAAAAAATTTATAATTATTATTCTCATGTATATTAGTTACTCATATTATATTTCCTATATTAGGTGTCAGTAATAATGATTGTTTTGAGCTAGTTTCATACAAGTTGTGTTCTAAACTATAATATTAGGTATCATAATAGATAAATTAAACTCATTTATAATTATATTATCCCATTACATTATGTATTTAGTTATGTTTCAAAAAAATGGAATTGAAGTTTTCATATTTCGTTGATTGTAGTGATTGAATATGTTATTTTAAAAATGAGTTAAATACATAGTATAAACTATTCAAAACTATAAAATAATTTTTAATTACTTATTATATTTTATTAATATTATCAATATTTAGGTTCCCATATTCATCCATGATTTATTTTTATATCATTTTTCAAGTATATTTTTAAACCAAAAAAACATAATCATACCATAACTCTATAAGGAGTATGGTTAAGATAATGTTCATTTTTACAAAATATTATTATTAAAGAATATTAATTTTTTTTTATTTCTTTATGTTATTAAATAGATTAAATTTTTTTTGAATAATAATGCAAATTTGATGAAAAAAATATACTTCATGGTGGTGGTAGTCCACACAATGCATGATCAATGTACATTTATTTTTCTATGTGGATGGGAATTATTAAAGAATGGTTGTTCAAATAATATAATAACACATTAGTATAATAATTATATATATATTTAATTCTATAATTATGGTAAGGATATATTTTTAATTGAAATAATAAGAATAAAATGATAAGGATTAAGTATTACTCACTTTGGAACCATGAAAATTACCTTGAAAGTCTCCATGAAAATGAATAGATTAGGATAACTAATTGAGATTAGAGGAATATGAAAATAAAGAATTATTATATTATTAGAATAATTGAATAATTTTCAGAAGAAATTTGAATTAATGGGTGTGACATGAAGTGGTGTAAGATTCCCCTTTTATAAGTGATAAAAATATCACTTTTGGAACACTTGTTATTTTTCAATAATTAAATGACGCCATTCAAGGTTCAATACCTCCAAAATTTATAAATAATGTATTTTTGGGTTTTATATAGTATATAAATCCTAAAACTATCATTTTAATACCTTTTTTAAACACATTTCAATTCATTTAACTTTAGTATTTAACATATTTTCATTTTTGTTTCTACCCGGATAACAAATTTTAAACAAATTAATATATTTTTTATTGAAAATATAAAATAAGCCTTGTTAAAAAAATTCAGTGATATGAAATTAAGTTTAAACTCTATTTAATAAATTTTATTTTCTTAAAATATAAAATTAATTTTTTAAGACAATTAATATATAGTAAAATAGTTTTTCAAAAAATGTTATTTTTATCATTAAGGGTTGTTAATCATATTTAGAATTGATTAATAACTGAGCTAGTGATTATATATTTTTATATTAGATAAAAAGGATTTTAAATGCTTTTTTTGTAATTATTATTTTTTTTATTAGATAAAAATTACAAAGAATTAAAAAACTCAATGAAAAAATTAGTTTTACAATTATATTGTTTGTTAACTTTAATATTAGTAATTACATTTTTATGTCCAAAATTAAAATTAACCTTACTAAATAAAATGGTCATGTTGATCTAAAATCTGAAATAAATTTTTATAGATTAAAATTTTATAAGTGATAATAGCTGTTTTTAACATAATTGAATAAATACATTTTTAGATTAAAATATTATTGAAGTTTCCAAAACGATAAAAATTGGTTTTGTAAATATAACATAGTATTTTAAAATTTTATTTTTCTTATGAATATAAATATTTTATAAAAAAGGCTTGAAAAACATTTAATTCATTCTTGTATTATGATAATGATATAAATATTATAGTTTTAAAAATGCCGATATTTTTTTACTATTCACCTAAAAACTATTTTTAAAAATATAAAAAATTAATATCAAAATAATATTGACATTATAAATCCAAAAATAATTCTAATTTGGTAAAATTAGAATTAAAAATTTTACTTTTAAATATATTCTGAAATAAAGTCCAATTAATGTTCACGTTATATAATAATTTTGATATGCAATGTTTACCAACTATATTAAGGTCTATGGTATTACAACTTGGGTAACCCATACTCTTTTTCTTACATAATATTTTCCATGGACTCCACGATTTGTAATGAACATACCCATTTGGATGACTGAGGCCTTTAAAAGTGTTTTAATTTCATGGAATATTATACATTGTATTTTTATGGGGTTCTTTAACATATCCCTATATTATATCATTTATTACTTTTATATATGCATGCTTTCAATAAATTTAATATTTTAAATTATACATTTAAATATATTAATATACTTAAAAGGTATTACTGTGTAACAAATTTTACAACTCCAACATTTTTTTACTTAATAAAACAATTATTTAGATATAAACATATCCAAATTCCTATCAAGTAATAAGTATAGGAAACCCTTTCATTTAAAGGTCCTGAATCCAATGAAATTAAAATCCTGAGAAGTGTATATATAATGAATTAGGTGGACAACACCCAATTTTCAATATAGATATTATGATCTGATATTAGTGATAATTATAACCAAATGTCCCAATATCCATATTCATTACTCTATAGAGACTCTAATTCCAATACAACATTAACATGTAATATGTTTAAAATATAGGTAAACTTATCATCGAGCCCATTGTTGGACTCTTTGTCATGACCCGTCCCCTAGGACCCGTGTCATGACATACCCCAAGCCTGCCCCCTGAAGGCCATGGGTTGGAGACTAGTACTGAAGTCATCAACCTACAAGTGGGAGGTATTTTTTTATGTACCTATATGTATACACACACAAACACATCCCAAAGATGTAAAAGAAAATATATATACCATGAAAAACTTACTCACTAAAAGTTTAAACTATAGGTCAAATGGGACAGAATACAAACCCAACACAAGATAAACTGAAAATAGGAAAGTACAACGGAAACTGTGAAATTCATCTGCTAAAAACCCCATCAGATATGTAAGTACATAGTAGTTTCTAGAAGCTGTAGAAGTATGCCCTGCCTTTCTGATCTCACTGGGAACCATCGGGTCCGGGGCCACCAAGCCCACCATAAAGGCGACTGTCATCTTCACCAGACACAACACATGAGGGCGAAGCCCGTGCCGGGGTGAGAAAAAATATACTCATTATGGATCCCAAAACACAAAGGAAATACCACAATAAATCCACATAGAAACCCATGAAACATGATCACAAAGCCTGATCATTACACAAGAAACCTCAAACCAGGTATAATTTAGAGTAGGAATGTACGAACATTAGTCACATCATCAAACATCATGGGCTGCTGGAGAACTCCTCCTCAATGATTACAATGGCTCTACTAGGTCACACAGAATCCACTTCCCACTAACCTTGGACTGCTGTGGTACTCATCCTAGATGAGTATCGTGGGTATGTTGGGTCATAGAGAAGGTGCTCCCCACCATGGGCATGTCGGGTCACATAGATGCCGGTTCCCACCATGGTCATATTGAGGTAATTCAATCGAGTACCATGGGTATGCCGGGTCAAAAAGAATCTTATCCGCACTCTGGGCCTACCGGGTCACACAAAATCTGCTTCCCACTAGTCCATAGTAGTCGATCCACATAGTGTCTCTTCTTATAAGTCTCTAGATCTCATCCAACTGTAGGGTTTACACACGTAGCATGAATGATATCAGGAGAAATACTCCCAAAGACATTCATCATTTTTAACTTACATGAAATCCTTTATAGAGTATTCTAAAATGTTTTCCTCATCGCGAGGTTTCTAATTCTATAAACGGCTCGTCAAACTGATTTGTAGTTTCAATGATATTGGCGTTTTTTCTAAAAGGGGTCTGTTGGGTTCGGGTCTGCTGACCCGACATGAACCCGACCCAGCTTGGGTCTAGACCGATCGATTCTGATGGGGTTCAGCCCATAGGGGCAGTTCTCACCCTCCTCAGTCCACAAATTAGGGATACAGCAAGAAGCCGAGTCTAGATCCCCTTCACCTCGTCGGTCATCCGCAGGCCTAGCGCCTTAGTCGTGGTCGGTTTACCATGGCTTTCCATGTGCGACATGGTGTAGTGCCACATCCCTAGTGCACCGACGTGGCTGGGTGGCCGCATCCACTCGCCGCCAGTTATAGGCACAACGGTCGGTGTCTATTGCTTATCTTCCATGCACTGATCCGGCCCCAGAGGTTCCTTTCGGCACGTCGCCATGCATCGAAGGGCTCTTCCATGGACCACTGGGTCAGCACCGATGGTCCTTTCTTCATTCCGCCTATGCCTTCGGCCTCTGTGGGGTGTCTCCTTCCTTGCGAAGGATTTGAATTTTCCTTGTTGCCATTTTGAATTATTTTCCACGAAGAACACACAAGTTTAGGGTCTCGGGCCTTATTCATGTTGTCATGTCCCCTCTATGTTAGAGTTTTAAAAATTGGAAGAGGTTGGGATTAAAGTTCAAACGGATAATCCTGAATCCTGGCACAAAATTCCCAAGGAATCATCCTTCTAAAAGAACACATGATCCATGGATCAACATGTTCATGGGTTGATCAGTGTTCATTGTTCTAGAATAATAATAGGGAAAACATTAAAAAAATAAACCCCTACCTCGAAGCAGTTTGACGTACAACAGGTCTGCTGCAAAGATTCAATTGGTCAATGGCCTTCATCACTCACCGCTCCCATTCTTTGAGATGCGTCGAAGTCATTAGTAATCCACTGGCATTCGTCATTCGTCTTTGGAGAGAGTTATCACTATCCATTTTTTAGATAAAAAGCTTCTCTTTGATTCTCAACTCTCTAATGCATTGACCCATTAAAGGAAAACACATTGTAGTATTTCTGTTACGCTGCGACGTCTCATCATTACGTTGTTTCATTTAAAAACATCATATCTTTTACGCATTATTTATTACATCATTACACTGCACCAAAATGATCCATTAATGAGCTTCATTTAATTTGTATCACCGCCACACTATATCACTTTCATCTGCTGCACAACGCTGAGGGAAAAAATAAAATAAATTTTTGTAATGTTATTTTATTATTTTCTGAAAAGTCCAAAAACTATCTGTTCTGGTCAATCCTTACTGGTTGTAGTTATTTACTTTCTAGACGAATCTCAAAATTCTTTTTTCAATGGTGCCCTTGTATTTTTTATTCAAGCACTAGTTTATAAGTTAGAAAAAACATGCTTTCATGTTTACATAAATGAACATAAAAAAAGTGCAAAATTTCATTTTGAGCTCACAGGGACACCAAATCACTTGTCGTCAAAGCGTCTGGCCTCAGAATAATCCCATATAATTTAAAAACAATTACACAGAAATTTTGGGACATGACATTACTCCTCCATTTTTGGGATTTATGTTTTAGTAATGCAAAACAAGGATAAACAAATGAATGGGGGTAATGAGTATGAATCTGAGTCTCCCGCTACCATGTTCTCCCCTGGAGAATCTTGTGCTGCCACCGAATACGTACCATAGGAATTGACCATAAAAGAAGGACCTACTCATGTCAATCATATATCTCTACCAGAAAATCTGCAAACATCACCCCATCATCAATGTTCATCTCACCCTAATCAATTATGTGTGATGTATCTTGCACATACCTCCTTAGCTTCGAAATGTGGAAAAAATAGTGCACCGGGTGCATCTATGGGGTAAGAGCTAGGTGTTATGCCACCTCTCCAACTCTAATAAGAATATGAAAAGGTCTGATAAACCTCGTAGATAACATTCCTCCCCAGTCAAATCTCTACAAACCCCATCGGGGTGACACCCAAAGGAACCCATGCTCTACCTCCTCAAACTCCAAATTTCTCTATATTCTATCTTTATATGATTTTTGACTACTCTATGTAGTCCGCATATGCTCCTAAATGATCTGAAACTTCCCGGTGGTAGCTCGTACCAATTATGGACCCCTGAGTACTGACTCCCCTCAGTCTATCCAGAATGGAGGTTATTTGCATGGCCTCCTATACAAGGACTCAAATGGTGCCATTCCAATTGTTTAGTGATATATTTTTTTGTATGAAAACACAACCAGTGGAAGGTCTCCCTCCAAAATATGACCAAAATCAAGGTTGCAAGCATGACGTATGTTTTCCAAGGTCAGTATGCTCCACTCCATCTGACCATCTATCTGAGGTCGAATAGTTGTGCTAAAGAATAGCTGATCCCCAAACGCCTCCTGCAATCACTTACACAACTGAGATGTAAAGTGTGCATCACCATACAAGGTCATATTCGAAGGAACCCCATGAATCCTCACTATATCCTGTACATAGAGGTGTCCTAATACCTCTACCGATCTCGAATACTAGATGGGTATAAAGTGAGATTAATTGGTGAGTCCGTCAATGATTGCCCAAATAGAATCGTGGACCATAAACGTGTGTGGTAATCCAATCACAAAGTCCATGGAGATACCATCCCACTTCCATTCAGATACCTCAAGTGGTTGTGTCAAGCCTGCAGGGACCTGATGCTCGGCCTTCACTTTCTAACAAGTGAGGCCTCATGAAACAAAATCTTCCACCGCTTTCTTTATCCCTGGCCTGCAATTCTGATATCGTAGGTCCTGGTATATCATCTTCACACAAGGATGTACCGCCTAAGGAATTTTATGGAAATTCCTCAACACCTCCTACCGTAACGTCACTGGTACTATGATTAGACAAAGATGATGTCATCCCCACCTACCAAAATCTATCAGGAGACTGTCCTGAGGATATCTGGGCACATTGGTCCTCACATTCAATTTACACAAGTTGTGCCTCCCTGACTTGCTGTAAGAGTGGGGGGGTGATAGTCATTGACTAAAGGTAATATAATCTATCTCCATCCATGAAGGACATCTACATCATGGATATCTTCTCCACCCCCTCACTCAGAATCTCTAAACTAGACCTCCTACAGAGCACGTCTGCCACTACGTCCCTCTTACTAGGATTATAGACTGTCTCAAAGTCATATTCCTGGAGGAACTCTATCCATCTTCATTTCCTCATGTTCAGGTCATTCTATGAGAAGATATACATAAGACTCTTGTGGTCGGTGTTGTTGGTAAAACATTCACCCATAAAGTAGTACCACCACATCTTCAAGGAAAAGACAAATACTACTAACTCTAGGTCATGGGTTGTGTTGTTATGCTCGTGATTCCCCAACATCCATGAGACTTAAGTGATCACTACTCACTGCTACATCAGGACCCAACCTAGTCTGGCCCCTGATGCAATGCAGAAGACTACATACCCCACACCCTCTTCTTGTAGTCTCAAGATGGGGGCACTCATCAGTCTATGCCTCGGCTCATAGAAACTATTATGACACTTCTCCATCCACAAGAATGGTTATTCCTTCATTTTAAAATATGATAAGGATGCGTCTACTCTGGAAAAGTCAGGTATGAACCACAGGTAGTATCCATCACACCCCAAGAAACTATAAACCTCAGTCATGATCTTGGGTGGCTTCGAAGCAAGAACCGCCTCTATCTTTGCTGGATCCACTACAACACCAGCCTCTGGGATGACGTGTCCCAGAAAGTGGACCTCCCAAATCCAGAACAAAAACATCGAGAGGATACTATAAATCTGGTTCTCTTAAAGAGTATTCATAACTATCCGTAGGTGTGTAGCGTGCTCCTCCTTCAACGTCGAGTACACCAAGATGTCATCAATGAAGACCACTGTGAAACATTCTAGGTAAGGTTGGAAGATCTATTCATGAGTCCCATGAAAACTGTTGGGGAATCGATCATGCCAAATGTCATCACCAAGAACTCGTAGTGGTCATACCAGTATCTGAATTTCGTCTTCAGTATATCCTCATCCTATACCTGAAGCTAATAATGGACTGATCTGAGGTCTATATTCAAGAACCACCTCCCTCCCTTCAACTAATCGAAGAGATATTCAATCCTATGTAGAGGATATGTTTTCTTCTTGGTCACTTGGTTCAGGTGTCTAAATTCCACGCATTTCCCCAAGCACCCATCTTCCTTCTTGGAAAACAACAATGGGGCTACCAATGGTGAAACACTAGGTCTCGTGAAGCCCTTATCTTGAAAGTCCTCCAGTTGTACCCTGAATTTAAGTAGCTCCACGATAGCCATCTGATATAACAGTGTGGATATTGGTTCCATCCCCAAGTATAGGTCGATTCAAAAGTCTACATCCATGCGAAGATTTAATCCAAGAACATCTTCAGGAAATAAATCCTTATACTCATCCACCACTATAGGAAATCTATGATTCTTATCATCCATTGCACCGAATGTTAGGCTAGCCAACTTGTGAGTGATTGGTTTCAACCTCTAATGAGAATGTATGTCTGTGCTGCAAAAGTTACCCTCTCACGGATGAAGAAAAACACGGTATCATCCTCATCGACACACTACACATTGCACCAGATATAGTCGACATGAGCATGGACTGTAGATAACCAGTTCATACCCAAGATGATGTCATAAGGCCATGACACCACTACTAAGAGATCTCAGCTGAAGCTATCTCCTCCTGGAGTAATCTCACACTACTATCACCAGTGTGTAATCATTGAATCCCCTCCCATATGAGCCTCTAATTGTAAGTATCGATCCAACGACACCATGGGAGTCTTCAATCCTCTAAAGACACCCATGATAATGAAAGAGTGATTGGAACCAGTGTCTATAATAACTCTAGATAATGTATAGAATACACATATCATACTTATAAAAATATATGGAGTGTCGTGGTCATAGCCATCCATCTCCTGAAGCCAACCCCACCCCTATCTGCCGGCTCACTAAGCCCGTGGTGGACCGCCTAGGGGTGGTGGTGGTAGCACCTCAAACCGTCGTCCACCGCTTACTGCTCGATGTTATCCCCTATCATATCTTCCACCCTTTGGACCTCCTCACTTGAACCTCTAACTCTACCTTGGAGGTCCTTCAACAATCTGTTGATCTTATATGCGGCGGGTCAGGCAGTCATGATCCATGTGTCCCTGCCTCTCGCATGTGAATCACACCCTGGTTCCCTACTATCTCCCTATGCTTTGGGAGCCTTTCACTACCTAACCTTAGTCCTAGGGTCATACCTTGAATGATCTAACCCAATTAGGTCCCCTTATCTAGAACCTGTTGCTTACCACAGAAGACTCTACCACCTGAGGTCTGCTGGTGGCTCCAAAATTTGGTGCCTGCTCTGCTAGGAATCTGTCCACAAGAAGGGATCGCACCAGCACTCCAGCAGGGGTGGGGATGTTGAGAGACACCATGGATTCCATGATGTCCCATCTGAGCCCCTTCATATTGGTTTGTTCCCTGAATAATGGGTCCCGCACCATTTCTATGGAGTAGTGAGAGAGGTATGTAAACCCCACATAGCACTCAACCACTAACATGATTCCCTACTATAGGAGAATCATCTCTTTTATGTGCAAAGAGTGTAATGTCATGGGAAAAATCCTCTCAGAAAAGCCATTCAGAGTATGTTTAGGTGAGGGTCTCCTCATCATGCATATAGATATTCATGCTCCACTATCTCCCAATAGAGCCCTGTAGAAGGCTCATGACCAAGATCATCATTTGTTCAAGCAGTATCCTCACTAGGCTAAATACCCGGATAATTGCCTCCATCCAGTCTTTAGTTACCTAAGGATATGTCTCTCCCCTGAACCTGGGAGGTCTCTATCTCTGAAACTCATGCATGGATCTAAGTCTCTATATGTATTCTACCAAAAATACTATCAGTAACTTCTGATCAATGAGTGGTGGAAACACTGGTTCACCACTCGATGGGGCCATCTCTAACATTGGTCCTTAAACCAATGCCTCATCGCTAGGTAGGCTTTCCACACGGTCACATATCGGAATCCTAACTAGTTGTCTGCATGGAGGAAACATAAAATAGATCATGATGTACCATAGTTAGAAGATTATACCTGGTGACCTGACTATTATTCATGAAGATCATAAAGAGATGATTATGCAACCATTTTTTTCATTTATAGTGCCGAAAAGATGAATTCAGGGTCCTGGTGTATAGATATGTCAACCACCGCACCTACAATGGACTCCTCTAATCTGAAATTCGAACAGAAAACATTCAACATTGTTGTCCCAAAAACAAAACAACATACTCTCAGTCTTTGAGGTAGAACCTACAAAATCTAATAACACTTTGTCAGGACCCATCCCATGTGGACCATGTTGTGACATACCCCAAGACCGCCACTCGAAGGTCAAGGGTTGGCAACTAGCGCCTAAGGCGTCAACCTGGAAGTGGTAGGAATTTTTCTATGTACCTTTACACACGCACACACAACCATGTCCTAAATCTGAAAAAGTAAATATGCAATCCACTAAACAACCACTGAGTAAAAGTAAAAACTATAGGTCAAATGAGATAGAATAATAACCCAACAAACAATAAACTAAAAACAGGAAATTACAAATAAAAATATGAAGGTTTATTTCTAGAAATTCCACCTCATGGGTAAGTATATAGTAGCTGATTGAAGCCATAGAATTACGCCCCACCTACCTGGTCTCAATGGGCACCACCAGGTCCTGGGCCACAAATCCCTCTGTCAATGCGGTAGTCATCTACACCAGACACAACACGTGCAGGCGAAGCTCATGTAGGGTTGAGTAAAAATATAATTAGTAGTTACCCAAAAACACAAAAGAAATACCACAAAGAAATCCACACAAAACCACGATGCATGGTCACAAAGAATGATCACGACACAAGATAGCTCACACCAGGTATAATTTCGAGTAAGAATGTAGGACCGGTATTCACATCAACAAACACCTTCAGATGGTGGAGAAATCCTCCTCAATGAGTACAGTAGGCATGTCAGGTCCCATAGAATCCACTTCCAACTAACCATGGGCTGTTTTGGTACTCATCCTTGATGAGTACCATGGGTACGTTGGGACACACAGAAATCGCACCCCACCATGATCATGTTGGATCGCACAGAATCTGCTTCCCACCTTGTCCATACTGAGGTACTCCCCTTATTGAGTACCATGTTTCTGCTGGGTCACACAAAATCTTCTCACCTCTATAGGCTTGTGGGGTCACACAGAAGCCACTTCCTAATAATCCATAGTAGCTGATCCACACAGGGTTTCTTGCCAGCAGTCTCTAGGTCTCAATTAATCGTAGGGTTTCCACACATAGCACTCTTAATCATAGCAGAACTAATCTCCAAGAAATTATTCATATTTCAACTATTATGAAAAACCCCATAGAGTATGCCCAAATTTACGACTCTTCACAAGGGTTCTAACGCCGAAAACGACTCATCAAACGGACACTCGATTTGAATGATATTGGGATTTTTCAAAAAAAATTCTGGTTTCATCTAGGTCTGGTATGACCGAGTCAGAACATCCAGAACGGGGACCTATCCTTGTTTGATGTGGTGGGTTCAGACCAATAGACTGGGTTCGGCACAATGGGGTGCATCCCGTGCCCGACCTGGTCCACCATAGGAGGACCAGTTCCACCTAGTCGGTAGGTGGCTAAAATCCGAGTCCAGCTCCCCTTTTCCATTGTGGGTAGTCCTTAGGACTAGCGCCTCCACCACGGTCAGTTGACCATGTCCTGTCATGTGCAACGCGGTGCGGTTCCGCATCCGCAGTACCTCGATGTGGATAAGTGGCATTATCCATCCCCTGCCAGCCGCCGTTAAGGATGCCGTCAATTATTGATAATTCGTCATGGCCTGAGTTGGCCATGACAGTTCCTTCTAGTGCACTTTCATAGCACACTGCTCCCCCCCCACGTAGCTATTGGCATGCCAGTGGGATCTTCCGTGAACCACTAAGTCCACACTTGTTATTTGATCTTCACGCTGCATGTGTCTCCAACCTCCGTCGGGTGTTGACTTCCATATGAAGCCCTTGAATTTTTCGTGCCGCTAATTTGAATGATCAACCATGAATACTGCACATGTGGAGGGGCTCAGGACTTGTTTGTGTCTTCTTGCACCCTCCGCCTTATAGTTTTAAAAATGGGAAGAGTTTGGTATTATAGTTCTATCAGCTAATCAACAATCCCACTGCAAAAATCCCATGGAAAACACACTCCTGCAAGAACACATGATTTGTGGATCAACCTGCCTGTGAGTTTATCCATATACATTGTTTTAGAATAAGAATGGGGAAAACATAAAACAATTAATCCCCTTCCATGAAGTAGTTATTTTTTGAAGTGGTCCACCCACAAATATTCAAGAGGTTGAAAGCGTTCATCACTCAATGATCTTGTTCTTCAAGATGCATCAATGTCGTTAACTATCCAATGATGTTCATTGTTCTTTATTGGATAGATTTATTTCCGTTAGTTCATCAGAGAAAAATCTACCCTTTGATTCTAAACTATCCAACATGTCAACCCATTAAAATAAAACATATTATAGTGTTTTTATTACATTGCGATGTCACATTGTTACACAGTTTCATTTAGGAAACAATGTATTTTTTAGGCTAAATTTAATGCACTATCATGCTTCAAAAAAATGATCCATTAATGAGCTTCATTTAATGCGCCTCATCTCCACACCGCAGTGCCTCCATCCGCTACACAACAGTGATGGAATAAAAATAAAATAATTTTTTTAATGTTATTTTATTATTTTACAAAAAGTCTTAAAACTATCTTTTCTGGTCGACCATCTCCGGTCAAAGGTAAGTCCTCTATAGAAGAATCCTATCATTCAGAGATCAATAGTTCCCTCCAAATTTTGACCCAAGCACCGATTTAAATGTTAGAAAAAATATGCTTGCACATTTACTAAAAAAACATAAAAAAAGTTCGAAATTTCATTCTAGGCTCACTAGTCCTCAGAATCACCTACCGTCATATAATCTGGTCTCAAAATAATTAAATATAATTTAAAAGGAAATTACACATAAATTAAGGGCATTACACTCAGAGCTATCTTTCACTAATCTCGTGGATTATATCCATTGGAACATGTTAGGTTGAACAAAGTACGAGAATAATCCCCATTATAAGTTGAATTGGAAATTAGAAAACATGTGGCACTGAAGCCATGACACTACAATAATAACCATTGAAAAAAATTAGACAATATTCTTGCAATATAATGATTCAATGAAAACAATGAAAGAGAAAAACATGTGTATAACATGGTTTGTACATGGGTAGTAATTCCAACAGATCTGATCTCTATGGTAAGCGCTTTATTTGGTCAAAACATTCCACCAGCTCAACTACATTTTTCATATGTAGTTCCCACATACAAAACTATTATGATTTTCTCTTACATATGAACATGTGACTCTGATTTATTCTCCCAGACGATCCTTACATATCCCAGAGTGACCTTCATGCACGTACTCTTTGAATCTTTACTTCTCCCTTTAGTTTGAGATAAAGGGTAAGATCTAATTATTTTTTCTAAATGTCATCATTTGGTGTTTGTAATCTCCATTATTCTTTATTTGGTATATGTATCTCCCCCAGTAACATATAAGAAATTAAAAATCGGTTGTTTGGGGTTCCACCATCCATTATATCAATCCCTTATTTATTAAATGGTTTTATCATGACTAAATCCAAATAATATCTTACATTATAATAATTTTCTTGGATTCTTGATAGAGTCCTTCATTAACACCCACAAACCTCTTCCATTTATCAATCTTCCTTTGTATTTTCAATGTTCCCCCACTATACTTCTAGTAAACATGGCCAAAATGATCTATAGTATCGACTCAACATATCTAGGACTACAACCTTTTTCATCACATCTTTTGGATTTCAATTACCTTCTATACTCTAAAAAGTTAACACTCTATCCTCTAAAAACTCTAGTGCAAGTGATACTCCAAATAAATATTCATCATTCGAGAAGGAAATTTCATTACCCATGTGAATCAAAAAAATTTAATATAAAAATAAAATTGCATCATTTTTATTCTTTTAGGATCTTTTAACATCCCATGTAGTGAAATAATATACTTTCAAACATTTTTTAAATAATTCTACATAACATTTGGTGAACACATATCTCATGGTTCTTTTCTAAGAGCCTAAATTTCCTGAAAATTTAGATTCATAAAACCCCTATAGTGACTCTTATGTTTGATTCAAATTTTAATGATTCTATAACCCTTTAATTACAAAAGAGTCCTCTACACAGTCTCTACATGTTCTATTCAGAGACTAGAACTATAATTATTGACTAATAAAAATAATTTAGAAATATCTAATAATGTGAAGACCATGACATACATCATGATTCCAACTATCAATACATAGGGAACCATTCCCATGAATTTACCTCCACTCTCATTTTTTGATCACTCCTATTTTTCATTTTGAAATATCTATCTAAGGTAGTGGCTATAGGTTTCACCTTAGTCATTCCAAAGTCTTCCAAAAATATTTGCATATAATCTGACTAAATTAGGTATAATTTACTCGAACTTACGTCCTTAAAAATTCAAATCCCTAAGATCGATTTATCCGAAATAAAATCCTTAATTTAAAAATTTTAGGTGTTTTTACCATTCATCATACTAATCGTTTCATTTATTGAACTTGAAATATGATGATTATTAACATTGAGAAGTAGAATAGTGAATCTACCATTATAAAACACCATTTGATGATTATAAACAACAACATTTATTTTATTGAAGGGGGAAGCAGAGGAAAACGTTTAGGGTGGCCTAAAATGATGAAGACCAAGGGAGTATCCAATTACATAATAAGCACATCCTGAGGGGAGGGAGCCAGTCCTGTAGTACACCTTTAGAGAATAGTTGAAAGGCACCTTGGAGGCGCGGAAGTCAGCTACACTATTCCCTCTACACCATGTGTGAGTAATAACCATCCTGCTGGTGATGAATTCTTGAAATTACAGATCACATAAGAAATCTTTATTTATTCAAATGATGTTTTTATCACCCATGAATACATTGATCTTCCTATTCCAATTCTTTAGTTTAAACAAAAAACTACAAAGGATCTACTTTATTCTATACACAAGGTCCTGGTTTTAATGCTCCATGAAACCAATCCTCTCCTCTAGGAATATTTATTCATCTATGTTACCATAAAAGAATATTATTTTCACATAATACATTACTAGATGAAACCCCTATATGGAAACCATACTATGTACTATCTGGATAGTTGTATGTTTGAAAAAAAATGAGAAGATCTCAAGGAAATGCTGAATTATTATTTATTAATCCTATTTTAGGAATGTTCATTACCTATTACATTTTACACCATATACATTTCTCTTATTTATTACACCCATTCATTTTTAAGGACTTTCTATATATAAATCCTTTCCAATAGCTCCAATGTTATAGAAACATTGATAGAATCAATCTTATACCTCCCGTATAACTCCAACATATTTTAGTCTTTAAAATTTATAGCCTCTTCATGGATCCACTATCACAAAATGGGGCAAGGGAAGCACCAAATTTTATTAATTCCAAGTAGAAAGTGTTGTTAAAGGGGTCAGCCTTTATCCGCGCTATCTAAAAGCACTGATACATGTACCCAATACCGGTGCTAAAAAAATTAATGATAAAGGCGTACCATTTATTAGTGTTTTTCTTAACTCTAATAAATGGTACATCTATCAGCACTATTATTAGTGATGATAAAAGTGTTTAATAAAAAAACCATTAATTAATATAATATTATTATATTTATATTAAAAAATATTTTTTATTTTTATACCCTAAATAAAAACCTCATGTTATAAATAATGTATATTTTTTAATAGTTCAAAATTATATATATAATGTTTTAATTGAATAAATCAATTCTAAGATTATAATTATATATATATATAACTAAATAATTATAATATTATGATAAATTATATTAAATAATAAAATATTTTTTATATTTTTTATATTTATTATATTTATTATATTTATTAAATTTTTTAGGTTTATTAGAGATTTATTAGATTTAAATTTATTAGATATATTTATTAGATTTATTAAAATTATTGGATTAATTCATTATATTTATTATATTTGTTATATTTAATATATTTATTTTATTAAGAAATATATAATAATTTTTAATATATATATTTATAATTAAAATTATTGAATTTATATCCGTTTTCCAATGAATTTGGTCAATGAATATATTGATCATGTGTATATGTTATGTATCATGCATGAATGTTCATTTATACATTATATCATGTTGTCCATTGATGTGGTATATTGATTAATTAATAATGTTACCCATATCAACAGTATATGTTCAAAAAATGTACTTATAAAAATATATTAAATATATTTAAATAATTAATATATTTTATGAAATTTTTAATGATACATATAAATACTTTTCAAATAAAATTTTAAATATAATTATTACTATATATGTATATGTATAAAATTATAAAATTATACATATAATTTTATAAATTTATTAATATATATATATATATATATTAACAGTTATATACAAATATTTATAAATATATACTATTTATAGTTATAATTATAACTATAAATATATATATATATATATACAAATATATTTAAATAATTATAAAATTATAATAAATATATTTCTTATACTTATTGTAAAGTTATAAATATATAAATATAGAGATATATTTATAAATAAACACAATTAAATTAATATTTATTTAAATTGTTCTTAATTTATAAAAGAAATATAATTATTATTTCAATAATATTTTTATATATATAATTAAATAAATAAATATTTAAAAATATTTATACAAATATTTATAAATAAATACAAATCTTTTTTACAGTTATAAATAAAGACATGTATATATTTAAATAATTTTAAAATTATATTAACTATAATAATTATATATTGTAACACCCCGCCCCTACCACATTGGCTTGAGGAGATGGTGAGGGTTACATGGCCTTACGGGACGTTCCCAAGGCGCCAACAGCTAGTAATAAATGTTGAGGGCTTCAAGGAACAGTGGGGAATGATTTTCCCTTAAGGAAAAACCAACTAAACCAACAACTAAAGATGCATGCACTTTCAACCCAACCATGTATTCCCAAAATACAACCAAATTGGTCAACAATACAACCCAAAACCAATACAACCAGACCTTTCCACACCACATGAGAGTACAATAAGAAACTGAACAACCAAACACCACAACCCATGACACAATCACAGCTCCACTCCAAGCTCTAGGCTCAATTCTCCACCAAGACATCACAAAGAACCACTAAAGGGGGGATATTCCTTACCTTTTCCCACATCATGGTACTTGAAATCTACAAAGACACCACAATGCCAAAGTAGAGGGTGAGTACTAAAGCTCAATAGGTTTTCCCCAAATGAATTCCCTACTCACGTCACTAGGATAAAACCATTAGCACATTTATATAAAAAAATTTATATAAAATAATCACAAGTACAACCCTTTCCATATTCCAAACACATCCTTACCAAACTGTCTCACCCAGTCCAAACAACCAAGGGAATTCCAACAAAAATTCCATAAGCCAATTCACGATTTCACATTAGCACAAAAAATTACTTATTTTCAAAACAACACAAAACAAAACAACCATTATAGTGGGACTTCCACCCATCACGTACACCCCATTCTCAACTAGTGGTACTTCCTGACCACTGCCCATATTGGTGGTTCTTCTGACCACTATCCATCACCTTTTATAGTCATATTTCTCCCCCACTTCTACACAACCAACAAAATTCGTAACACTCAATCAACCAACAAGCACAATGCACCAAGGCCTCACAATAAACAGACAACCATTTCCAACACATGCAAATTTAATTCAATAAATCACTCATTTATTGAAAACTCTCTTTAATCATTTTCCAGGCCAAACAAATTTTCAATAAAAAACATCTTTATTGGAAACCATTTTCATCTACCATTTTCACAAATCAATCACAGCAACACATTTCCAAATATCCATTTTAAATTTCATAACAAGCGTATTTCACCACAAAACCCCCTTTTTCCAAAAATCCCCAAAAAAATTTCCAACCAATTTCGCATAAAAAATCACAATTTAATTTCAACCCAAAAATTAATTGTAACAGTGAACTACTAGTTCTATCCTAGTGGAGTCGAGAGGGAAGCCACTTACCTTTAGGATTCCTGAGAAATCGACCCACAAACAACCGTGCCTCAAATTCAGCGAATGCACCACCAAAACCTCTCTACATCCCCTTCCCGAACATTCAAAAGCCTTAAAATCATCATCCAAGGCAAACACAACCCCATATCTACAGACAACAAGTGTGGATCTAGAAAA
Organism: Viscum album; assembly: GCA_963277665.1. Taxonomy (NCBI): domain Eukaryota; kingdom Viridiplantae; phylum Streptophyta; class Magnoliopsida; order Santalales; family Viscaceae; genus Viscum; species Viscum album. The sequence continues at coordinate 567,525,887 of OY728119.1, forward strand.
CAAATAAATAGAGGGATTTGATCTACAGGAAAACACAAGGAAACAATGAGAGAAGACCTACCCAGGACAAATCTCCTTCAAAACACAAATAACCCTCTTCGAAATGCTTCCAAAATAAGTGGTAAAACACCTCCAACCCCTGAGAACACAAGAAACCGAGTGTGCCATGAGTGGGACGAAGTTTGGAGCGTTTTAGGTCAAGCCTTCGAGAGCCCGGACTTAAAAACCCCAACATTTAAGTGAAGGCACGGTTATCCCACATAGTTTGGCAAACCGTGTGCTAACTGTGCCACGATACTGACTCATGAGGGAGGGTCCACATAGTTTCCTCGCTCGGTTTGGAAAATCATGCGCAGGCCGTGCGAAGCCTACTATTTCCCCTGCACTGTTTCCTGGGTAATCCGCATGGTTTCCACTAACCATGCTCAAACCGTGCTCCCTTAGAAAAGCCTCCAAACTCATTCAAACCCATTCCAAACTCTCACAAACTCTTCAAAACTCATTCCATGAAAATTAAACACATAATAATGCATAAAAAAGGCCACATAAATCAAAATTTGGGGTACTACATTCTCCCCCCCATTGGTATTTTCGTCCTCAGAATGTAGTGAACCTGGCCTTTGCCGAAAGAGCTCAGGCCACTGCTCGACGATTTATTTCTCCTGCTCCCATGTCTCCACTTGAATCTGACCATGTTGCCACAAAATACAAACTAAACTGATGCTATTACCATGAAAGACTTTCTCTTTCCTACCCACAACCCACACTAACATGTGCACCAACGAAGCATCCAGTTCTAGCTCAACATGATCCCATCGAATCACATGGTCACGATCCGGCTGATACTTTTCCAACTGAACCACATGAAACACATTGTGCACCACACTGAATCTCGGTGGAAAAGCCAAATGATAAGCCACATCACCAACCAGCTCAAGAATCTCAAAAGGTCCAATATACCTCGGAGAAAACATTCTCTGCTTCCTAAACTAACGATGTCCCAACCTAGGATAGATCCTCAAGAAAAAAGGATCACTCACCTCGAATGAAAACGACCATCGACAATGATCCGCATATGATTTCGGACGACTTTGATCTGTCTCCATTCTCTTCCTAATCAACTTGATCTTCTCCGTAGTCTTCTGGACAAGGCTATGTCCAACCATTGAGGACTCACCCGTTTCCACCCAACATAGTGGAGAACGACATGGATGCCCATAGAATGCTTCGAATAGAGCCATCTGTATGGATGCATGATAACTGTTATTGTACGAGAACGCAACCAACGACAAGTGATCCTACCATGAGCCACCAAAATACATGACACACACCAGCAACATATACTCCATAGTTTTTATTGTCCTCTCGGATTGGCCATTCATCTGAGGGTGATACGTCGGGCTTATAGTCAACTGTGTCCCAGAGGATTGCTGTTAGGATTTCTGGAAACGAGATGTAATCATTGGATCTCTATCGGATACGATCGAAACTAGAACACCATGTCTCTTTACCACCTCCCAACTATAGATTTTGGACAGATCCTCCACCATATGAGATTCACGAATTGGACGGTAATTGGCCGACTTCGTTTGCTGATCCACTATCACCCAAATGGTATCGTGATTTATAACTGTTCTTGGGAGACCTGTGACAAAATCAATCACTATCTACTCCCACTTCCAAACAGGGATTGGTAAAGACTACAACATTCTTCATGGCCATTGATGCTCTGCCTTGACCTGCTGACAAGTCATGCATCTTGAAACAAACTCAACCACTATTATTTTTATACCAGCCTACCATAACTTTGCTTTCAATGCTTTATACATTTTCTGAATTCGAGGATGAACTGCCCACCTGGAATGATGATACGCCCTGAGAAGATCCTCCTGACCAGCAACAGGTACAACCATCCGATTCCAAAAACACAAAACTGAATCTCTATTCAGCTGTCAACCTTCAATGGCCTCCCCACCATTGAGTCTCAACCCCAAGTTCACACACTCAGAATCAGATATTTGTGTCACTTTAACCAGACCAACCAAGCTGGGAATCAACAAAACTGGAAAGAAGTCCACTCTATTGCTCTGGTCCTCACCTACCAACCACGTTTCAGCTATAACCGACATCAACTGCCACTGGTCTGATGTCTGTTTTAAAATCTGAGCATATTATTTTCTACTTAATGCATCTGCCACCGAATTTCATTTACCTGGTGTGTACATCAAGTCAAAATCCTACATCTAGAGATATTACATCCATCACCTTTGCCTCATTTTAAAATCACTTTGTGAGAAAATGTGCATCAAGCTCTTATGGTCGGTATATACTATGAATTTCATACCGAAGAGATAGTGACTCCATACTTTCAAAGCATGGACCACTGATGCCAACTCCAAATCCTGAGTTGGGTAGTTATTCTCATGCACCCTCAACTTTCATGAGCCATACGCAACCACATGATTCCCTTTCATGAGAACGCACCCCAACCCTGATCCTAATTCATCACAATACACCACGTACCCTTTTCCCAATTATAGAAAAACCAATATTGGTGCTGATGTAAGGTGACCCTTTAGCTATTCAAAACACTGCTGACACTGTTCATTCCACTAGAATGGAACATTCTTTCTTGTTAAAGCTTTCATCGGCGAAGCCAAACGTGAAAAATCCTGAACGAAACGTCGATAATACCCATCTAGACCGAGAAAACATCATTCCTCAAACACATTATTTGGAAGTTTCCACGATATAGTAGCCTCTACCTTTTCTGGAACCACTGAAACACCCCTTTCAGAAATCACATGCCCGAGAAAACAATCTTCTTGTAACCAAAATTCACACGTTGAAAATTTGGCATACGACTGATGATCCCTCAAGATCCCCACCATTTTCGCCAAGTGCTGCTCAAGCTCCACCCTTGTCCTTGAATACACCAGAATATCATCTACAAAAACCACCACAAATGAATCCAGATATCTCGGAAATATCTTATTCATCAATTCTATAAACACTGATGATGCATTCGTTAGACCAAGGGCATAACCAAATATTCATGATGGCCATATCTACTTCTGAAATCAATTTTAGAAATATCCTTCTTCCTCACCCGCAATTCATGGTATCCCGACCTCAGGTAGATTTTGGAGAACCTGTGGGCTCCCCTCAACTGGTTGAACAAAACAACAATTCATGGAAGTGGATATTGGTTCTTTATCATAACATGGTTAAGTCTACGATAATCAACACAGAGCCAGAAAGTTCCATCCACCTTTTTCACAAACAACACCGATGCTGCCCACAGAGACATGCTCGGCTGGATAAACCCTTTGTTTTCCAACTCTTCCAACTAGACTTTCAATACCCGCAATTCAGCTGGGGCCATCCGATAATATGGAAGTGAGATAGGACTAGTCCTCGGAAGGAGATCAATCGTAAACTCCACTTCTCTTATTGGAGGTAACCAAGAGAATTCATCAGGAAAACATCTATGAACTGATCCACCACTCCCAGAAGAACACTCTGCTCAACACCGTCTACTGATTCCAATGAAAACACCACCAAATGATATGATAATGTTCCCACTGCTAGTGTAAACAAAACATGTTGCACCCTTCCTTTCATGCCTCTCACCTCTAAAGAGATGTCTAACGCCATTGTGTGTTGTAAAATCCATTGTTCGCGCATCACAATCAATATGGGCCTTAAACGCAACCAGCCAATCCATTCATAGGATTACATCATACCCATTAATCTCAACCATTGAGAAATTCCACATTAGCTCAACCTCACCCACAACGATACAACATGCTCTTCTCAAGAAGGCTTGACACTGTTTTAAACCCACATGAGTTTGAAGATTAAAAACCAAGAGCATTGTTTCTACCATTAAACCCATAAAATCAACCACACGTGCAGCAATAAAATAGTGTGAATCACCCGTATCAAATAGAACTTACATCATGGTAAAATTTAAAATAATAGTACCTCACGCCATGGATGGTCCTGACTGATCATCCACCACAACTTTCTCAGCTCCAAACAATGCCTTGGATGCCACACTCTTCTCTTTATTGCCTTGCTAAGGCGTCGTGGTCTTCCGAGAATCACCATGACCCACATTACTCTGCTGACGAGGGGTGTATTGCTGTCCATGTCCCGTCGAAGCATACGACTCCTGTGATCCTTGAAGAGTTTCACGCACACCCGACCATGGAGCATTCTGACAATAACACTAAAGATGCCCCATCTACTTACAATTATGACATGCTCTTGGTTGTTCCATACAATCCCCAATGATGTGGCTCATAGAACCACACTGAAAATATCATGGCTTACTCTCGGGTCTTCGAGGAAGTTTTAAAAATCTTGTTGTCCGATTCTGATGTGCTCTATGTCGGTGAGAAAAGGTTTTTGTCTTGCTCTTTCCCTCAATTTTAGGGTTCACGCCTCTCGTGAGGACAATTGTACTTCCATCACTTGGATTTCTGATCGTGATAGATATCGTAATAGTTGTACCTAGTTGCAGTCCCGACTGCACTATTTGAAAATCTAGAACGATGCTTTGGGCCAACTGCTGGTTTACCTGGGGCTCAGGTGCAACCACATTTCTAGTAACTTCCTCTGATTGTTCTCTACGATGTCTACCCAGTTCCATCTCTATCAACATAAGAATCACTATAAGTCTCTCTCCCTAGAAACTGAAGACTTACAATTCCAATGAAATTACATAGCACTATCACAACCATGCTTTCCACAATTTCACATTTGCTATATTGCAACATGTTTTAAAACAAAACAAATCCCTTAAGTATTGAGAAAAAACCCATTTTCAAAATACCGCGAATTTCCATTGTCAAAACCTTCCATTTTGAAACCCAATACAGAATTTTCAAAAATCTAGGCTTTCATACCACAACATAAATCATTACACCCCAATGAAATGTGCATCCTAGTGGGAATTCATTTCTATAATTCATGTCATGATCATCTCATTGGCTAAACCCATGCCAATAGATATCCAATGCCTATAAGTGTTTCGAACACTTATGTACCCAACTCCATGGAAACTTGAAGATCGGCAAAAAAGGGTTAGCAATGTCCTTTTATGATATACATTCCAAGTTCAAACATTCCTACGCCTTAATACCATCCCGACTCAAGGAATATACCACAACGAATGTCAACTACAAAGGACCAAACAAGCTGATGCCACTTGTAACACCCCGCCCCTACCTCATTGTCTTGAGGAGGCGGTGAGGGTTACTTAGCCTTAAGTGAAGTTCCCGAGGAACCAAAGGCTGGAAATAAATGCTGACGGCTTCAACGAACAGTGGGGCATGATTTTCCCTTAAGGAAAAACCAACTAAACCAATAACTAAGACGCATTAACTTTCAACCCAAACATGTATTCCCAAAAGACAACAAATTTGTTCCACAATACAACCCAAAAGCAATAAAACCATACCTGGACACACCACATCCAAGTACAAGCTAAATCTGAACAACCAAACACCACAAGCCATGACACCTTCACAGCTCTAGTCCAAGCTCCAAGATCAAAGCTCCACCAAGACATCAGAAAGCACCACTAAAGGAGGGTGATGCCTTACCTTTTCCTACGTCATGGTACACGACATCTGCAAAGACACCACAGTGCCAAAGTAGGCGGTGAGTACTAAAACTCAGTAGGTTTTCCCCCAAATGAATTCCCTACTCACGCCACTAGGATAAAACCATTAGCACATTTATATAAAACAATTTATCTGGAATTATCACAAGTACAACCCTTTCCATAATCCAAACACATCCTTACGAAACCATCTCACCCAAACCAAACAACCAAGGGAAATCCAACAAACATGCCACCAGCCAACTCACAATTTCACATTAGCACAAAAACTTCCATCTTTGAAAAACAACACACAACAAAACAACCATTATAGTGGGACTTCCACCCATCCCATACACCCAATTCTCAACTAGTGGTACTTCCCGACCACTACCCATAATGGTGGTTCTTTCGACTATTATCCATCACCTTTTATAGTGAGGCTTCCCGCCCACTTCCATAATGGTTGTTCTTCTGACCACTATCCATCACCTTTTATAGTGAGACTTCCCACCCACTTCCACAAAACCAACACAATCCATAACACTCAATCAACCACCAAGCACAATGCACCAAGGCTGCATAATGAACACACAACCATTTCCAACACATTCCAATTTACTTCAATAAGTCACCCATTTATTGAAAACACCATTTAATCATTTTCCATGCCAAAAAACATTTCAATAAAAAAAACATCTTTATTAAAATCCGTTTTCATCAACCATTTTTAAAAATCAATCACAGCAACACATTTCCAAATCTCCATTTTAAAATCAACAACAAGAGCACTTCACCATAAAACCCCCTTTTTTTCAAAAATCCCCAAATGGATTTCTAACCAATTTTGCATAACAAATCATAATTTAATTTCAGAACAAAAATTAATTGTAAAAAAGAACCACATGTTCTAACCAAGTGGAGTCGAGAGAGAATCCACCTACCTTTAGGGTTATTGAGAAATCGAGCCACAAACAACCGTTCCTCAAATCCAGCAAACGCACCACCAAAGCCTCTTTAGATCCCCTTCCCTATCATTCAAAAAACTTAAAATCATCATCCAAGGAAACCACAACCCTAGATATACACACAACAAGTGTAGATCTAGAATACCAAGAAAGATATGGATGTATATCTAGAGTAAAACACAAGGAAACCATGAGAGAAGACCTACCCGGGAGCAATCGCCTTCAAAACACCAAGAACTCTCATCAAAAGGCTTCCAAAATGAGTGGGAATGCTCATCCACCCCCTAATAACCGAATAACCTGAGTGATCCATGAGTGGGAGGAATTTTGGAGCATTTTTGGTCAATCCTGAGGGATCCCAGACTTAAAAACCCCAACTTTGAAGTGGTCGCACGGTTATCCCGCATGGTTTGGCAAACTGTGCGCTAACTATGCACATGATACTACCTAAAGAGGGAGGGTCCACACAATTTCCTTGCACGGTTTGGAAAATCGTGTTCAGGCCGTGTGAAGCCTACTGTTTCTCCTGCACAGTTTCCTGGTGAATCCACACGGTTTCCACTAACCGTGCTCAAATCGTTCTCCCTTAGAAAAGCCTCCAAACTCATTCAAAAACATTCCAAACTCTCCCAACCTCGTCCCAAATCATCCCATGCACTTTAAAAAAATAATAATGCATAAAAAAGGACACATACCTCAAACCAGGGGTACTACATATATACTAAAAAATTACATAATAGATATAAAAATTTGTTATAATTTTGAAATTATTTAAAAAATTTAAATATTTGTTTATTTATAATTATATTTATAAATAAATATATATTTTATATAAATATTTATAAAATTAGAAGAAATATAGTTATATATATCTAAAATCTTTTAAATATATATAATTATTATATTTATTTTATATATTTATATGATTATAAATATAATAAGTATATTTCTTATAATTTTATAATTAGTTAATTTATAATATTATAAGTATAAATAAATATATATTTATTTCTATTAATAATTATTAATAAATATATATATATATTAATCCTATATATAATTTTATATAAACTTATAATAATATAAATAAATTATTAAAATTATACTTTTATCAGCGCTAAAAAAGTGATGATTAATGTTTTCTTTATTAATGCTTTAATTTTAGCACAGAGAAATACGTCTTTTCTCAGTGCTGATAATGGCCTATCATTATGAGAGCTAATAAAGAACTGATAAAGGTATGTTTTGTCTGGGATTTTTTATTTCAGTGTAGATAAAACATACCATTATCAACACTTTTAACTAGCAATGATAAATGTTCCCGCATGTTTTATAAAAGAACCCTAATAGGCTCCTCCTCCCTCGCACCCTTCCAAGACTTTGAGGAAACTGACCCCTACGTTGTCGATCCATCCTTCCCCGCGACCCCTCCTCCTCCTCCTCCTCCGCCATTTTTGCTTCCTCCTCCCCCACCACCACTACATCATTCTCCTCCTCCACCACCTCCTTCTCTTCCTCCTTGTGCGGCCCCCTTATCCACCTAACCTGCTCCGACATGCCCTCCTCATCTGACGACCATCCCTGCAACCCCTTCTACTGCATGCAGATTCCCCCCGGTGAGTCTCTATTTTGGTTTCCCTTGTTATTATAGTGTGTGTAGGGATTTTCTGAACCCTTATGAGAATGTTTCATGTGCGATGTGTTTTCTTTTGTTTTTAGGTTGTACAGAGGGTAGGTGATGTCTTGTTCTCCCTTCTATTGAAGTGCGATCACATTTTCACACATCTGAGGTAGTCGAATCCTCCTTTTCTTTTTCGATTAAGTCCATTTGATGCTTGAATGTTTTTAGTAAAATAATTGACTTCATTCATAGCTTCAGAATACACTTGTTTAATCTTCTATATTGTTTTCAAGTTTGTTGGTTTCATTAAATATATATTTGAAGTATTTTTCCTTGGTTATGTTTATGTGTGCATATAAAAATTCTATTCATTGGATGTCAAATTTTGTTTTGATAATGTTTTCAACATGAAAATCACATTCATATTACTCTTTAATATTTTATTATGGTGTTTTCTAGTCTATGTAATTTATTTGATCTGTTTATAATGTTTTTACGAAATTGTTTGGTTTGTTTATAGGATTTTTTTTAATTGTTTGGCCCATTTATGAAATTTTTTATAAATTTTTTGATTTGTTTATAGAATTTCTAGTAAACTGTTTGGGTTGTCTATAAAATAATTTATACATTTTTTTTCCGGCAATAAAATGTTCATAAACTGGTTAGCATGTTATAAAATTGTTTATAAAATAGTGGGTGGTTTATATAAATATTTATAATTTTTTTGGTTTTTCTGTACAGTTGTTGATAAATTATTTCGTTTGTTTTATTAAGGACTGAATATTTAAGATTTTTTATGGATTTTTTATGGAAATGATTTGGTGTGTGTTTGGAAAGGATAAGGGACCATTTAGAAATTGAGAAATGTTTGGGTGTGTGTGTGTTTGAAACTCAAGGGCCCGTTTGGAACTTTTATATGCTTTGTGTGTTTTAACATGGCCTGAAAAGGCACTCTCACACTTTTTGGTAAATCCATAGTGTAAAGGCCCATTTGACCATGTTTATGTAAAAGTGGTATTTATTGTTTTGGAAATGGTTTTGGCATGTGTTTGGTTTTTCAAGAGAGATTTCGAGGGGGACCGTTACCAGGTTAAGATTTTTCCATGGTTTTGTTTGCCTAATGGTTGTGTGTTTTTTTACATTATTTCTCAAAGAATCCATATCATTGTGGATATTCATTTCACCTCCCAATAACCTTGTTATGAAATGACTGTCACTAAAATTTTAAACCACTGATGTTGTGTATACTATATTTTTTTCACATTTACTCATCAATGATGTGTTCTCCATAGATGTATCCATTTATAGTAAACCATGTAAAATACTTCTTTTTATTATATTTATTCATTTTTGTTTGTTTTGGTGAGTGAACCATTAAGAGTTAAGGATTTAATGATTTCTATTAAATGAGGTAAAAATATCCTATAAAAGGGGTTAACGTCATCAAGATAGTACTTCTAAATATGCAACACCTAGATTCACCTACCATCTCAGGGTGATCATTTTCAACATGGTCTAAACATACATGAATTATATATGTATGAATAAACTCATCCAATTTTTCATTACCATCATGAGAAAATCATATTCTTCATACAATTATTCACTTTAACACGATAGATGACATTTACTTTGAAACATACCTCAACCCCATAGAACATGAATTAGATCTCTAGTTTAGAATATATGAAATACAATCTCAAATTTATATAACCATCACTAAGTGATATTACCTAGAAAAAAACCATCATACATAAATAAATTCTATATATTTAACCCCATTAAGAATAGGTTTGTTCCATTCCTTGCCTCTAGATTTAGTCTATGATGCATATCCTTGGTTGCTTGATCCACCTCTTCTTATTGAACCTCATGATAGAGTAACACAACCAACCTAAATATAACTACATAAACCAACCTCATTATAATGAAAAATATACAATGAATATTTGAACACACTTTCACATCATTATTTCCATCAATATATCTACATCATTCATCCCCCAAACTTATAATTTACACATTCCACATAACTTGTAACTATATGACGAATGAAACCGAAACTACGAAGATTTAATGAGGTTTGTAAGATATGTCCTATATATTTTTCCATCGGTTATGAAGTCATCACATAAGTTTTAATCACCTATTAGTTTCTGATTTCTACTTCTCACACTATGTTAAACAATCATTACTACTATAAAAATGAGGAAATCATTAATAGTGACTACTCTAATATACAATTTATATAATATTAATCAAATGTGATACTATCAGGACGCACTCCCAAAGGAAATCTAATGGATTTGGGAATATATTAGTTTCTAACATCCCCCCCCCCCCCCCACGAATCCTATATTTAAATGTACATGGGTTAGTTACAATTGGAAATGTAAATATAAAAACCAGGCTGGTATCATAACAAACAATTGACTTGACATTCCACTAACCTAGGAGGTGTTCATGATCCATACGGGATAGCAACGATACCATGTAATAAATATAAAATTAACGTGGAATAGTTTACCCCTAAATTAGAGTAAATTAAAAATGATCTTTCTACTGAAAACCAGAAATATCCCATTCATAAGTTGAATATCTAGGAAAATAATAGATATTCAAAAAATAAATAAACAGGAAGCAGATATCATTGATAGAAAACAAAATCCCACAATTAACCAATAAAATTGTTTAACCAGACATGTTACATTCCAAAATCTCATAGGACCTATTTTTGATAAGTATAATATATAAGTTCTCATTTTATGTTTTATTTTCAGTTAGAAATCTCCTCTTTTACACGCCTCTACTCCACTGCAAACGCACCTCCACCGTGTGTTGAACCACACATTTGTAGTGAATTTTCTCCTCTTAATCATTGGTTTCCTATTGTTTTCTTGTTATTTCTATTTGATATTTATGGTTATGTTGTTAATTGTGTTGGTTGAACGCCCTTCTTAAAATCGCAATCGTTGGATGTCCTTTCTTGCACACTAAATGAATTTCATGTTGGTGGGTGCCTCTTAGACATTTGAATGTATAAATTAGTAATTTAAATATACTTGGATAATAAATGAATGCCCCAAGATGATGAAACTTTTGTGATAACCCATGAATTAATAAGGGGAATTGAATAAGGGATGCTTCGTAAAATTCGAAATTGTATTGTTTTGGTTTGTATTTTCTTGCGATTGTGAGCACGATTGTTTGTTTGTATGGTTTTTCTGTTTTTTGAATGATTTGTATTCCATTTGTTTTCAATGTTTTAGTTCCTCAACCATTATATATCAATCCAAACCTCACACATTTAAATGCCACCACCACTATGTTACTTGTTCAGTTCCACTAAATCATAGAAAACCACTTCACTAGAGGACTCTATGGGACACTTTGTGGACACCCTAGTCAAATAACCATAAAAACACATGTAATGAATACTTCCACCCACAAGAACTCTATGGAAAAGCATACCATCTATTAGTTTATTACTGTAGTTCTTGACTCGAGGCATTATGTTTCTAGAGAAACACTATAAAAATGGTTTACAAAAATGCATATAGATTACATGTGGGATACTAAAACATTCTAGTACAAGGTATTATCATAGCTAGTTCCACTGATTAGGTGGTTGGAAAGATGGGGGTGATCTACTTTGGTCCTGAGTAATGCATGGAGAGGTAAGGGAATTTTTTACCAAAGGTAGTTCCATTGATTATAGTTGGATGATAACCCTAGTTGAACATCTTTTGTGTAATTATTTTGTTACATATTAATATTACTGAATCAAATAGAATGAATACGAATAAAGAATAGATGACTTCCAATCAGTTGAAAATATAGTATTAAGATGGCGTGAAATAGTTTACCATCATTGCAAAATATCGTTCATATGACCCTTCTAAAAACCTTTGTACGTGTCTAAATTGTTGTTATTCAAGAAAAATTTGTCCAGAGGAGTTGGAAGAACACTTGGTATGTGATGGAATAGATAGAAGTTATGAATGTCAGAATAAACATGATGAAAAACGAATGTTGGTAGTGGATGTGATAGTATTGAATTTCATGGGTCATCTGATATGATTACAAGTGTGAACAATGAAGACGACCGTATAGAGGATTTGATAACAGATGTGAATGATGGTGAAAATCATATTGAGGAAATGAAAAGGTAATTTTATGATGAACTTCATGATTTCCCAAAATTATTTGAGAAGTTAAATCGTTGTGAAAAGATGCCATTGTATACTGGTTTCACTAAATATACATCATTTTCAGTTGTACTAAAGCTGTATAATTTGAAATCAGGAAACGGGTGGAGTGAAAATAGTTTTTGGAAGAACTTTCTATCCTGAATGACATGCTCCCAGAAGATAATGATCTCTCAAGCCAAACATACGACACCAAATGAATGATACAATTGATGGATATAATCTCTAAAATAATACACACCAACCCAAATGATTGTATACCATTTCACACGGACTAAAAATCACATAAATAATTCCCAATGTGTGGTGCTTCTCAATACAAGAAATATGAATTTATTCCTATGAAATTTGTATGGTACTTTCCAATAATTCCATGGTTTGGGAACCTATATGAAAATGAGGAGACTATGTGACAATTGATATAGAATGCCTATATATGAATTAAATATGGGAAACTACATCACCCGACAGACTCTCCTAAGTGAAAGAGAATTGATCACGAGTATCCTGAATTTGGAAATCATCGCAGAAACCATTGTCTTATATTATCTAAAAATGGAGTGAATCCTTTTGGTTTTCAAAATAGTAGAAACAGTACAAGGATTTTTATGTTGGTAAATTAAAACTTACCACCCTGGTTATGCATGAAATTAAAATACATTATGTTATCTATTCTTATATCAGGACAAAAACAACCGGGCAATGATATTGATGGTTATTTTTCTCCATTGATTGAGGATTTGAAATTATTGTGGGATTAAGGTGTTAAATTCTATGATGATTATAAAAATTAAGATTTCACTTTGAGATCCATGTTTTATCGGGCAGTAAATTAATTTCTTTCTTATGGAAATTTGTTAGGATAAAGCATTAAAATAACTAAAGGGTGTCTCGTTTTCATACATGGTACACAGTCAATTAGGTTGAAGCATTCATCAAAAACTATTTTTCTTGGAAATCATAGATTTCTTCCCCAAAGACAAAAGTACTTATCTTGGGTGACATTATTTGATAGAAGTTAAAAAAGAACATACAACATCATCTCTACTAACAGGTGATCAATTGTTTGAGAAATTAAAATATGTGGACACTACTTTTGGTAAACTGTTTTAAAAAATCCTTAAGAAAACTGGTTTGAAAAATATATTAATTTTTAGGAATTACCAAACTAGAATTTTCTATATGTCATACATTTTATTGATGTTATTCTTGTTGAAGAAATGTATGTGATAGTTTCATCAACATGTTGCTAAATAGTCTTGGCAAAAAAATTATGGAATTAAGGCTTGGTTGGACATGGTTGAGATGGGAATATGATAAGGGTGGGCACCAGTGAAGGGAAAAAAGAACATTTATTTCTCCTACTACTTACACTATTTCCAAGAATGATATATATCAGTTTTTCAACTTCTTGAATGATGTAAACGTTCTAGAGGGGTATTCATCAAATATTAAGAAAATCATTTCAATGACCAATTTAAAGCTAATGGGTCTGAAATTACAAGACTTCCATGTTTTGATTCAAGATATAAATCCTATATCTTTACATTACATTTTGCATAAGAGTTTCCACCATAAATTAACGAAGAACTATTCCTTTTTCAAAGTTATATGCAGAAACGTTATAGAACTTGTGAAATTGAAAACTATGGAAAGAGAAATTACCATTATATTATGTGAATTTGAAATGTTTTTCTTGCCAACATTATTTATTATGATGATAAATTTGATGGATCACTTTTTGAGAGAGATTCGAAAATTTGGTCATGTACATTATAGATGGATGTACCCCATTGAACGCTATATGAATATTTTGAAAGGGTATGTAAAAAATAGAAGTCGGACATTGGGTTGTATTGTAGAGTGATATATTGTTGGGGAAACCATTGAATTATTTACCAAATACCTGTCTTGTGTGGGAATAATTGGCCTACCAAAATGTTGTCACACTGGGTGGCTTGAGGGTGAAGGAATTTATGGAATAGACAATATCATAATCAATATTATTGATCGGGAGTAGGACCACCTTTACATTTTTTCACAACATTTTTTAGGTTGATCCATATGTTCAAACCCACGAAAAAATTCTTAGGCATTTGAATCCATCTAGGGATAAAAAATGGATATCAGATACACATAATCGAAAATTTATAGGATGGTTTTGGGACCACATTTATTAAAAGTTATATGAAAATCCAGACACAATATCAGATGGACTTTAATGGCTAGCTGAAGGACCAAGTGTGTGTGTATTATCGTACAATGCTAATTTACATAATGGTTATACATTCTATACTAATGAACATGATGAAGACAATACCATGAATAATTGTGGGGTTACACTTGTGGCTAAAGAAATTCATGTTTCTGGTGATAAGGACAGAAATCTAATTTATGTGAATCTTTCATACTTTCATATCATCAAACAAATATGGGAGTTGGATTATATGAAATTCCAAGTGCCAATTTTTTAATGCAAGTGGGTTGATAACATGAGTGATGTTAAAATAAATGAATTGGGATTCATGAAAGGTGATTTTAGTAAAGAAGGGGAGAATGATGAACCAATTATAATGGTATCATAGGCAGTACAATTATTTTATGTTCTAGATACCGCAAACCGAAACTGGTCAATTGTTTGGTTATCGACCAAAAAAACTGATGGGTCAAATAAACATTCAACGGAGGATGACACTATGATTGGGACTTCAGAATCATTTCATAGTGATCCCAATGTAGATGGAAATTTTATGTCATAAGAGTCCATAATAAAGGAATTTTCATAGCCGATATAGGGTTCAAATCTATTCAGTCATTAAAAAAAGAGAGTTCAATAATCATGTTATTTTTTTTACTGTAACATACATTATGTAACCTTATGTTATCATCTGTTCGCTTCTGCTTTTATGTAATCTAAATAATATTTTAAATGACATATACCGATAATGACTTATACACCTACGGATGCGCCCAATCAAATGGCATGACAGATCTCTTAACCTACTGTTGTTGGTCCCAGTGTAGAGGAACAAAAGGTTTCTCAACATGTTGCTGCTGGTTCCAGTGATGAGCTACAATAGGTTTCTCAACCTTTTGATACTATTCCAAGTGCCTATTATACTGCTCTGGAGGATCATAATGATGATGCTGAAAATGAGGAAATGGTATAAAATGAATCCCTATCAATGAAAAAAAACAAGAGAGCTACAGTTTTAAATTGATAGACAAAATCCTTAAGTAAAGGGAAAAAGGCATCAAATTTGAGGTGGAATGGTATAAGTAAGGCCAACATGTTAACCCCAACAAAGCCATGTTTAGTAGAAACTTTGAAATCGACACTCAAAAATGTGTGTTGATTGATGTACAGTTGTGGCACCATGATGTCACTAGGCTTAAGACACTAGTGGGGGAAGATATTATAGTAATATTATGATATCATTTCTTTAAGTTTTTTATATAAAAAAAATACTAAAACATTGAATAAATCTTCAACATCCCTTCCAGAGTTCATTTATAGTAGATGCCTCGCACAAGAAATATGTATTAAGAGTTGCAGGAATGACTCCTAGAGGGTTCCACACAATTTTAACAAAACATCATCTTAGAGATGCTGAAGGGAAAATCAAACGACACTCACCTCCACTTTATGAACACTTGATATCCAATGGAGCATGGGATGCTTTTAGCAGCCACTATGCGGAGAAGAATTTTTCGGTTCATTGTCTCTGGTAATACATTGTTTTAAATTTATTATCATCATCACTTTGACTGACATTTTTTATTTATGAAACAACAATTGAATGCTAAAAATAAGGAACGGTCAATAAAACAAGTGTACCCCTACCGTAATGCAATGATGGGGTATGCTTCACATGAGAAAAACTTGGTAAGTATTTTAAATGTACCATAATAATTTTATGTGACATAAAATAACACCATAACCATGTTCCTCTATTTATATGCATCGTGATGAATCGAAGTCAAAATCATTTCTGTCCCATGCCATTTGTAATGGAAGGAGGATCATGTAAATAAAGGGGGGATACTGATAGATGAAAATACCCAAACTGTGTCGGAAACATGGGTAGGTATGACATAATGTAAATTTTTTTTTCTTTAAATTACTCTTTCATAACAATGATTACTAATTTTCCTAAATTTTCCATCTGAAATATCCACTAGAATAAACAACACCCACACCGAATACAAACATTATTTTGTTGGC
This sequence comes from Viscum album, assembly GCA_963277665.1. Taxonomy (NCBI): domain Eukaryota; kingdom Viridiplantae; phylum Streptophyta; class Magnoliopsida; order Santalales; family Viscaceae; genus Viscum; species Viscum album. The sequence goes on from OY728119.1 coordinate 567,542,520, forward strand.
CTTGATGTAGTAAGAACAATATGTCTACATCAGTGGTGTTGGTTTTGGGGTGTCCCCCCGAACATATTTTTAGAAAAAAAACAAGGGGAGGATCAAAATTAAGAAATAAAAATGACGAGTGAAGGACTTAATACCCTTGAATAAAAATTCCAATGGCATAGAGAGATTATTGAAACATTGATGTGGAAAGGTGAAGATAATAAAACAAACTCAATAACAAACAACACGTGAAGATCCCCCCCTCCCACCATCTTTGAGGTGAGCCATTACCCTCAAAAACCTGTCTTAGATAAGGTAATCAATGTTAAAATAATTTTTTCAATGATATGTGAGTCACATAGACACTGATGCCTTTCTTTTACTGATATTATATAGGGTGAAATTGACTATGATTTATATCTATCAACTCCCACTCAACGCCTTTTAGCGATGGCTATGGTGTTAAATATGCTGAATGACTGGCTACACAACAGACCAATTGCAACAGGACATGTTAGAGTGTCGATTAATGTATCTCATGATCCAAGAACTGAGATACCTGTTCCAAATGACAGTGATGGCATTCATACGGTCAAACAGTCTATTGGAACATTCACCACATGGCCATCAATTCTTATAAAAAAAATTTCAACAAGGTGGTCTTCATTTACAATTTATTTTTCAAGTTGAAACATTAACATTTAATGATAAAAGGTCTAAACTAATGAATTTTATTTCATAAGTACAAAGGGAATGTGTGAAACGAAAGATCATTGCAAAACTATCTCAAGGATCAATCAACCGATCGAAACGATCTACTTATAGCACCTTCACCTCGCCTGTCATATATCCATATTTAATATCATTGTAGGATCATGTGGATACAAAGTTGATAGATATAAATACTCCAATAGTTTATTTTGAAAAAAATATGTATGGATGGGAAGAATCAAATTAAATTATTACTGAAAATGTAAATGAAATCATCAAGAATGAATGGTTAGGCCCCTTAGTTGTAAATGTATACTTCATGTATTTTTCCACAATTTTATTTTACCAAAGATGATATACTAGGATTGTTATGACTAATTACAATTCATATTTTTCATAGTCATATATAAGAATAACAATTTAATGGATTTCCCCCTTAATAAAAATTTGGACTCGTTAGTCCTCACATCTCGTCTTCAAAAAAAGAAATAAATTCCAATAAAAAGGGTGAAATAATGTCATCCCGACTCAATTAATTTAAAAACAAAATTATGGAAGACAAATTCTTTTTAATACCAATGATGTAGGGGTAAAACTCAAAAATTTAATCATATCAAATATGTTTTCATTTATTTCATTACTTATTCCTTTCTGTGTTTTTAGGCAGCATTGGATGCTCATTGTGGTCAATTTGGATACTCCAAATATTTATTTTCTGGATTCAATTCACTGATATCTAACAAATGGGACACACATGATGGCATTTTCCAATTTGTAATACACTATATCCAAAATTTTAGAACTAAACATCTTGTTATATAATTTACATTATCTTATAATGAGGATTCTATTATGATAGGGTGGTGCATTAATATCGTCTACTTCATGGAATTAATCCAAGGACTACAGACAAGAAAGATGAAATGATCTAAAACTAGAAAAGTATCAAGGTATATATAATAAGATTTCATAATCCAAACACATATAAAAAAATACTTATTTTTTTCGATGTTTCTGCATTTTCTAAAACAATCAAATAGAAATGATTATGGTTATTATGTTTGTAAATTTATGAAATAGGTCGTATTTCATCAACAAACTAGCATCCTTGAAGAGGTATTTTCAAAAATAATTATGAGTTCATTTAAAATATTTATTAATCCTTTGTGTATTTATATTTTTTCAGTACTACCATGACTGTCGCAAAATCTCATATTCACAAGATGATAAAGATATGTTTAGAAATAAATGGGAAACATACTTGACGGATAATTGTACACAAACAAGACGAAGTTGAATTCCTACTACTTATGGTATCCTTATATGATCATTGATATCTCCCTTGTGTTACACTTATTGAGAATATAATATCACCATTTCTTATGTTTCATATCCTTAGGATATGAATAATGGTTTTAGAAATGATTTTTAATTCTATTAAAGAATAACTTAAAGATAGTCCCTTATGAACTAGTCCTTTATATTTCCCTATTTCCAAAAGCACTAGACCTAAAATATTATGGCATTAATCATTTATATTCTTTATTTTGGTCATTTATGCTATTGTTTCTTCTGATGTAGTGTGTTGGAAGAATATTGGTTGCTCATCACTCACAAATTTAATAACAAAAACTTAGGATTGTTCACTACTATAGGTCAACTATCGCATAGCATTGCATCTCATCTGAACTTCTAATCTGGCCTCCCCATGATGCCTTCATCCCACACCATCACTATGATATCATAATTCAGCGTTCACTTTCCCATCTCTTCCTTCACCCATTTACTAGGTAAATGGGTGTAGGATGAGAAGGAAAAGTGAATCGTGAATGATGATATCATGGAGATGGTGTTGGATGAGAGAATCATGAGGATTTCAGATTGAAAGTTCAAACTAGATGATATTCTATGTAGTAGTTATCCAATAATATTCAAGTGCACAAAGAATCATTAGATTTGTTATTAGATTATATATATACCAAAGTAAAAATTTGGAAATATGTAAAGGTAATGTTAAGATATAATATCTCTATTTTGACGAAATATTATATAATGAAATGTTGATTTTATTTTCATTATTCCTTGTAGGGTTCATTTATTTCAGAATATTTCTGTCCATGTGACATGCCTTTGTAGGAAGAGCAATGACACTGTGTCTACTCAATCACAGAGGTAATATCAATTTTTTCATATTAAAATCATTATCCACAAAATTAATGCATTGTTTCATATTTATATTTAATTTATTTCTTTTATGTATGTAATACTAATATACTAATACGTGATTTCAATGTATGAAATGTTTAGGTCATTATAGTTAGAATCAGAGTGACTGACCTATTCAAAACTGAGCAAACACATTCAGTTGTTTGATACTTTATATGGATGATCCATAAGTCATTTTATATTTTTAGGAATAAGCCTCACCTAAATATGACACATGATGTGAAGTGTCTCCTTTTATTTAAAATTAACATTATTATTATTAAAAAGAAAAAGTGGCCTATTGAAAACATAGAAAATGAATTCCGATTGTTTTGATACTTTATGGAAATGATCCATAAGTAATTTTGGATCTGTAAGAATCGACTAAACTTCAATTCGACACACAATGTGATTGGTATTACTCAAAGTGTCCCTTTTTATTTAAAATTGACATTAATTTTAGAAAAAAACACAAGTGACATACTGGAAACCGAAAAAATGCATTCAGATTCTTTTGATAATTTAAGAAAATGATCCATTAGTCATTTATGATGTGTTTGAATCAAACACACCTCAATTAAATTCATGGTGTGACTAGTATGTCTAAAACTGTCTGTTATGAGTTTATGATTGACATTTTAGATCAAAACATGTCACTCACTAAAAACCAAGAAAACCCACTCCAATTGTCTTCATAATTTAGGATAATGATTCATAAGTTATTTTTGACGTGTATGAAGAATTATCATATCAAATAAATTCATGATACGACCGGTATGACTCAAAATGTGTTTTTCCTATTTGAAATGACATTTTAGTAAAAAAACACAGCTGGCATACTGAAAAATTCGAAAACACATTTCGATTATTTTGATAATTTTATGAAATGGTCCATAAGTCATTTGTGACATTTAATAATCGGCCAAACATAAATTCAAAAGACCAATGCGACTGGTATGACTCAAAGCTTCTCTTTTTATATAAAATTGAAATTAATTTTAGAAAAAAATACAAGTGACATACTAAAAATTGAGAAAAGACATTTGGATTATTTTAATACTTTAGTAAATTAATCCATGAGTCATTTGTGACGTGTACGAATTAAATTCACCTCAATAAGATGGATTGTGTGACTGGTATGTCTAAAAGTGTCAGTTATCAGTTTAAAATTGACATTGTATCTCAAAACATGTCACTCACTTAAAACCAAGAAAACATGCTCCAATATTATTCAAAATTGTGGATAAGGATTAATAATTTCATTATGACGTGTATGAATCAGTCTCATATCAAACCAATGCATGTTTCTAGTTTTAAAGGAAATTTTAGCTAGAAAAACACAACTGGCATACTACAAATTGAGAAGACACATTCAGATTGATTTGATACATTAGGAAAATGATACATAAGTCATTTGTGACATGTATTAATTAGATGAACTTCACTTCAATTCACAATGTGACTGTATGACTCAAAGTGTCTCTTTTTATTTTAATTGGACATTAATTTTAGAAAAAAAACACTAGTGACATACTAGAAATAAAGATAACACATTCATGTTGTTTTAATAATTTAGAACAATGATCTATCAGTCAATTGTGACATGTAGAAATCAACCTCACCTCAATTCGACACATAGTGTTACTAGTATGGATAAATGTTTATGTCATCAATTTAAAATTTACATTTTAGGTCAAAACTTTTCACTCAATAAAAACCAAGAAACCTAGCTCCAATAGGCTTCATAATTTAGGATTATGATTCATAAGTTCGTTATGACATGTATGAAGCAGTCTCATATCAAACCAATGCATGACGCGACCGATATGAATCAAAATTTGTGTTTCCATTTTTAAATGACATTTTAGACAAAAACACAACTATCATTCTACAAACTGAGCAAATGCATTAATATTGTTTTCATACTTTATTAAAATGATCTGTAAGTCATTTTGACATATAGGAATCAAATGAACTTCAATCCAATGCACAGTGTGATAGGTATGAATCAAAGTGTCTCTTTTTATTTAAAACTGATATTAATTTTAGAAAAAAACACAAGTGATATACTAGAAACTAAGAAAACACATTTAGATTGTTTCAATACTTTAGTAAAATGATCAATGAGTCATTTGTGACATGTATGAATCAGTATCACATTAATCAGATTCATGGTGTGATCGGTATGGATAAAAGTGTCTATTATAAATTTAAAATTAACATTTTAGATCAAAACGTATCACTCTCTGAAAACCAATAAAACCTGCTCCAATTTTTATCATAATTGAGGATAAAGATTCATAATTTCAAAATGAAATGTATGAAACATTCTCATATCAAACCAATGCATGATTCGACCAGTTTGTGTAAAAAATGTGTGTTTCAATTTTGAAATGACATTTTCGTAAAAACACACACTAACATACTAAAAACTGAGCAAACACATTCATATTATTTTTATACTTTATTAAAATGATCCATAAGTCAATTGTGACATGTATGAATAAAACAAACCTCAAATAATTGCACAATACGACTATTATGACTCAAAGTGTCTCTTTTTATTTGAAATTGACAATAATATTTTAAAAAACACAAGTGACATACTACAAACTGAGAAAAAAAATTTGGAAAGTTTTGATACTTTAGGAAAATGATACATCTGTCATTTTTTAAATTTTAGAATCAAACTAACCTCAATCCAATGAACAGTGTGACTGGTATGGTTCAAAGTGTCTGTTATCAGTTTAAAAATGACATTTTATCTCAAAACATGTCACTCACCGAAAACCAAGTAAACTGATCCCATTATCATTATAATTTAAGATAATGATTCATAAGTTGGTTCTAACTTGTATGAGGAATTATCATATCAAACCAATTCATGATGTGTCCAGTATGTCCCATAATGCATGTTTCTAGTTTGAAATGAAATTTTAGAAAAAAACGAAACTGACATAATAAAAACTTATCCAACACATTCAGATTGTTCTGATACTTATGTAAAACAATCCACAATTAATTTTTGACATGTAGGAATCTACCTCACCACAATTAAATGCACAATGTTACTTTTATGACTCAAAGTGTATCTTTTTATTTAAAATTGTCATTAATTTAAGACAAAAAACACATGTGAAATACTATAAACCGAGAAAACACATTCAAATTGTTTTGATACCTTTGGAAAATAATTTATCAATAATTTTTGGTGTGTAGGAATCCAATGAACAACTATCTGACAAATTATGTGACCAATATATATCCAAATGGGTCATTTAAATTTTGTATTAATTTTATTAAAAGAATAAGTGACGTACACAAAACTGATAAAACCCATTCAGATTGTTTTTATATTTTAAAAAAGTGATCTATGACTCATTTGTGATGTTTTGGAATCAACACTACCTCAATGCGACACACCGTGTGACCAGTATAACTCAAAATGATTCTTTTTTTAAACATTTAAATTTTATTAATGTATTCTTTCATATTAATGTTTAATTTTTTTCATTATTGTGTTACTAACACAATATTTTTTTCTTATATAGGTGTAATTTTTTTCATGAGCTCGGATGCTTTTTTTGGCAACTAGTACCATGTATGAAAATTTTTGAGAGGGGATCAGAGATTCCAGACGATGAAACATTAATGTTTTTAATTGTTTTTTGTATTATTTTTTTTAAGCCATATAAAAAATTGTTTGGCATGAATATATCAGTGTGTGTTTTTTCATAATATATAGTAAATCTATATAGCATTGCCTGCCAAACTCTTGTGTGCATTGTTTCATTCATTTATGCTTTGTAAGTGTGCAATTGTTGTTTTGTGCAGGTCTTCAGGTGCTGGGTGTGATATTAGTGAAATATCACATCACAAGAAAATAGGCCTTTATGAGTGCTATTTTGAGTGCGGATAAAGGCCCTTTTTATCAGTGTTAATTAATGTGCTGATAAATTATGAATTTATCAGCACTCAAATTAGTGCTGATAAAGGGGGGGGGCTTTTTCAGTTATTTTTTTATTGTGGAATAAGGTCCCCCTTTATCAGTGCTTTTTTAGAGTTGTTAAAGGGACCCCCCCCCCCCCCCCGCCCACTCATCTTAGCTTGAATTGAAATCACTTTTCTAGCACTGTTAAAAGTTTTTTCTAGAATTTTTAAAGGCATTTTTTGTAGTAGTGATCCCTAAATCTCCATAATTCATTAGTATTAGGTAATATTGATTATTCCCATACATTTACACTTGGATCCTTGAACTTGTGGACCTCCACAACTATATCAATGGCTACAGTGCTGCTGATACTTAACTTCTAGAGATTTATCCTATGGACCAGTTTTGTAAGAGAATTCACACAAAGATTCCATAATATTATATTTTTCATGTAATTATTTCCTTGGTAAAACCATTGGAGATTGAATATCACCTATGTTAACTTACATACAGCCAGGTTCTCTTGTTATTGACATACTTCTAGAATTCTACAAAATATTCAAAACTTTCATTCATTAATTTAGTTGAACATTAGCCTATAATTATATTTGTATATCGTCATCAACCTCCATTAAGTTATGATACTTACATAAGACTATTATGTTATGATACTTCCATAGGAACTCCTCATTAAATATGAAAATTCAACTTTTGAAATCATTCTGAGAGTTGTTATCACATAGTCGAAAACAAGACTCTTCATCAATGTACCCAACAAAGTAACATACTTAGGACTTATCCTTTAGATTTTCCGTATCTGTAGAATCAACATGAATATATAAGAGTGCACTAAATACTTTAAGATGGGTGAAATCAACCATTCATCTAGAAAAATATATATTAGTTAGTTCATGACCCAAAAGAGAGGAGGGAATGATGTTGATCAAGTATTCCACACAATTTCCCACTTCAACGAAAAAACATGGGGAAACCCGCATGAATTCTCATACTCCATTCCTTTCTAGAAAAATTATGATTAAACATATTAGTGACTCCATTGGGTTTCTGAGTACAAATTACGGTCTTCCCAAACCATATTCCCTTCCACCAACAGAATCATTGTAACTCCTCAATCCATACTCTTCTCCATTATAAAACATCAAATGCTAATTTTTTTACCTAATCTCATTTTCCCCCATGGATCTCCATAAAATGTGGCCTTTGAATACCATAAACTTTTGATTAATAAAGAGCAACCAAATATTCCACATCACACCATTTATTAATGTTATATAAAATATAAATCCTCTATGACAATGAGCCAAACATGGCCCCCATACATCAATATGAACTAATACTAGATGCTAGTTCCTCAGTTCCTTACCATCTATTTATAAGGATACCTTAATTTAATGAGGTTCAGGTTCCCAATTAAATATGAAGCACCTTGGACTAGGTAATCCTATTGTTTCCAGAATATAAGAGGATCGATGACGAAAATTTCATTGATCTCCCCAATTACTGCCCCAATCACCAGTTCCATGGACACACCATAAAGTAGTCATATGTGTTTAAATACTGGCTCCAAGACCTGGTCAATAAAAACACTGGCAGGTCAAGTCCAACCCCAGAACAAGTGGTATGTTCATTTATAAGTCCTTACAGTGACATTGAGGGTGAATAGAAGCATATTTCTAATTGTGGGTCTCAAAAATATTATTAATGGATGGCTCGCAAGGTATTCATATATGACCACGGTATTATCCATACATGTTTCAATCAACATGAGACTTCAGAATTTTTCAAGTTACCTATAGCCACTACTCCTGCATCAACATCTCAGTCATCCTTTTCCTAGAAGGGAAAGCATCTACGGCGTAAGGGAAAGTAAATTCCCCCACCGATGCAATCATCATCTCATACACTTGGTGATTTCATTCCCTCAGAGATGGGGTTCCCCCCAAAATGTTATCTGTAATGGATGATTCCTCAATTGATGACCAAGGGTATATTTTGGTTAATATTGTGGAGATGGTATAACCCTACATGGTCCACAATGAAAAAGAGAAACAGGAAGACCCTCCCAACATCCCCAGTCAACGTCATATTCGATGGAGTTTTGGGTATGTGAGTCTTCAGAATGCATTTTTCAGTGCTTCTATACAAGTCATGCATCCCAATGGGATTATACAGTAGGCCTAGTGTAGAGCTTATCATGTGAAACCTCTCATCTCATTTCGTTGGATTTTCTTCCAATGTTTTTTGTTCAAATTGATCAGGTGGAGCTGGCATGAACATGATAAGATTGACAACGTTCAATTGTGAATGGAACTCAATAAACTAGCCCTCAGCTGGTAGGCACTATATACGGTTCAATTGGTGACCAACAGGACCTTCCCAACACTACCCTGAATCAACCGGCCCATCCAGCAGCACTAGTCATACCTCCTACCATAGAATGACCTCTTGTCAGTAGGAGCATATGACTTGATGGAAAGTATGATATCCTCAAGAACCATTCCAAAATTACTATCAATATCTCTATCCTTGAGGCTATAAACCTATTAATATATATGTGAAAATCCCTTGTGGAGGCTTTAAGAAGACCCCTCTAGATTGAGGCATAACTAGAAACCACAAAATCCTTCCATGTTGAGACAGTGGATCATGTTGAATTCTAGGACAACATATTTTTCTTCAGAGAAGATGAATTTTATACCATCCATGCGAATATAATCCCACTGTACATCACTGTCTAGTTTAATGCAGTATAATTCCACTGATTTCTTGTCGACACTAGTTCTAGGATCTACCTTATCCTGACCCAGAAACTCTGCAATGTGGGGATATCTGAAACATATTTGAGTCCCTTTGAAATGAAAATTCAATATTATGATAGGAAAAAGAAGAAAAATGTTGGAAACTTTTGACTGAAGACCCAATTCTTTGGCCTTTTTGTTAGTACCAAGTTCATGGTTGTCTCAAAATACACTACTTACAATACATTGATGGGTAGGCCATGGCTCCACCTTCATTCACTAGTCCCTTCCTCATATCACTAATTCCTTAAGTAATCCCTTAATGACCGAGTAGGAAAAATCCAAGGTGATGCATCTCCCTTTGCCTCTTGTGAATCCCACTACCAAGATGTCGATTACTTCATGAGAAAGGAAGAACTAATTTAGGCTAACAAGGTTGAACATGCTATGGATACGACTAACCTGTGGACAGACCTTGATGACGCCTATGTTTTTTCAATTCAATGACCAGAGTCCACGACCCTTGATTTGGGGAAATGATTTTTTGTCTCTGGAATGAGGAGGAAGTGTGTTCCCAAGTCTAAGGGAATCTATAAGATCACATCTTATTCATACAAAAATCAGGCTCAATTGATCCTATAGCCCCCAACTCTTATAAGGTATCAAATTTTCCACCCCATGGAAATATAAATATTTCGTACTTTCCTATTTTTCTGGTATGGGATAAACCAGATCACACTGATGTGCCACTATTGCTTTGATATTATCAAGTATTGACTCTTAGGTTGAAGGATGGATGGGATACCATCAGACATTTCCCATCATACTTAGTGCAGCACTGTCATAGGAGAAGGGGTATTTTCTTCTGTAGTGTTTGAGGCGGCAGAAATATCCTATCTGGTGGATAGTTTCAGACATGAAGTGGGTCATCCCTACCATTTGTACCCACAATGTTCTTCTATAAGAAGGATCAAAGACATCTCAGCAACCATGGTGATTCCTAAACCCCCATGAAGGATGTTTTGAAGAAAAAGGTAAATAATTTTCTGGATGTAGGCATCATATACCCAATCTTAGATATTCCGTGGGTGAGTCCCCTACAAGTGGTACCCAAAAGGGGGGAGGGTATCACTGTGATTTCAAATGACATGAATGAGTTCATCCCAACACGCACTTTAATGGGATAGAGAGTCTGTGTGGACTATAGAAAGATAAATTAAGCCATGAGGAAGGACCATTTTCCCCTACCATTCACGGATCAGATTCTAGAGAGACTGTCAGGGAACATGTTTTACTACTTCCTCCACACCTATTATAGATACAATCTAAAGGATCAAGAAAAGAGCACATTTACTTTCTCATATGACACGTTTTAATAATGAAGATTGTCCTATGGAATGTGTAACAATCCTTCCACCATCCAGTGATTCATGTTGGATATCTTCCATGACATGGTGGAATGGATGGTAGAGGTTTTTATGGATGATTTTTTCATTTATGAAAAATCATTCACCACATTCTTGCACCGCATAGAGCTGGTATTGGAAAGTTGTGATAATAGCAAGCTAGTTTTTAACTGGGAAATGTTTCATTTCATGGTGCAGAGTGGCATCATCCTTGGCCATAGAATCTCAGAGGAGGGGATAGAGGTGGACCTTGAAAAGATAGAAGTAATTTCACAACTTCCTATTTTGACATCCATCAGAGCCATCCGTAGCTTCGTGGTACATACAGATTTCTACAGGTGGTTTGTCTGCGACTTCTCGAATGTAGCTCAGCCCCTCCCCAACCTTCTGACCAAGGATTCCATTTTTGAGGTCGATGAGCCATTCACCACAACTTTTGAGAACCTGAAGAAGATCCTAGTGGGATCTTGATTGAATATTTCTCCCAATCGGGAAGATCAATTTGAAGTTATTTTTGATGCAAGTGGCTACGCAGTGGGAGAAGTATTGGGCCATCAGCTTGTCCAAATTTTCAGACCCATCTATTATGCTAGAAGGATGGTCAATGAGACAAAGATGAACTAAAATTCTACCAAGAAGGAGATGTTGGTGGTGGTATTTTATTTTTACAGGTTTTAATCTTACAAGGTTCTATCTAGAGTATTTTTTTACACTAACCTTGCAGAACTCATGTACCTGCTGAAAAAAAGATGTGATGCCATGACTGGTCTGATGGGTACTCCTGATACAATAATTTGATCTGGATATCTAAGAAAAGATGGGGCGAGAGAATGTTGTTGCTGATCATCTATCCTGCTTGGATATACCTCATTTAGAGAAGGAGGAAGATTGAGAGATCAGGGAGGATTTCCTTGATGAAAATAACTTTTTAGTCAAAGAATCACTAAGACCATGTTATGCTGATATTCTGAGTTTTTTTGGTATAGGTTACATTCACCCCGACCTCTCCTTCCAACAGAGGAAGTAGTTTTTCTCTGATGTCAAGAGGTACTTCTAGGAATATCCTATACTATTATGATCCTATAGAGATGGTATAATTTGTTGTTTCATTCCAAAAAGTATTGTTCATGGAGTCCTGGATTTCTATCATGCCTCACCAGTTGGGGAACATCATGGGCCAGACCATACTATAGAAAGGATCCTACTCTCTATGTTTTTATGTCCCACCATGCATACAGATTACCGATCCTTTGTTTCCAATTGCGATCAATGTCAAATAATAGGTAATGTGGGATGCAGAGACGAGATGCCACATCACCCCATCCTGGAGGTCGAGATCTTTGATGTTTAGGGAATCGACTTCATGGGTCTATTTCCCCCATCCTTTGGGAACACTTATTTCCTCATCTCCATATACTACGTCTCCATGTGGGTGGAAGCCACTGCTACAACACAAGACATGGGCATGATGGTCGTGGAATTTTTAAAAAAACATTTTTAGTAGGGTTGGCATTCCCCGTTTACTGATCAGCAGAAGAGGGACCCACTTCGACAACACATTGATGAAAGGAGTATTGTTGAAGTATAATGTGAAGCATCAAATGGGCACGCCATATCATCCTCAGTCCAATGGAATAGTGGACCTCTCCAACTGTGAGCTCAAGCATATTCTAGATAAAATAGTGAATAGTTCATGGAAAGACTGTTCCAAGAATCTAGACGATGCTTTATGGGAATATCAGGCTGCCTTCAAAACACCACTGGGGATTTCCCTGTTCTTCCTCATCTATGGAAGGACATGCAATCTTCCAGTAGATTTGGAGCACAAAGAATACTACGCCATCAAGGCCCTGAATTTTGATCTGAATGTAGATGAAGAGAAGAATAAGTTTCAACACTCAAAACATGATGAAATCTGATGGGAGGCATACTAGATTTCCAAGCTATACATGGAGAAGATGAGAGAAATCCATGACCGGGTGCTTTTGTGAAAATATTTCCAACTCGGTGATCAGGTACTCATTTTTAACTCTCGTTTTCGATTATTCCAAGGAAATCTAAAGTCAATATGGCCAAGTCCATTCCATTTCATATAAGTATTACACTATGAAGCTGTGGAAGTTTCAGGGGAGGATGGTCAACCATTCAGGGTGAGTGGACAATGGATGAAGACTTACAATTACATGGAAGACACAGTGGGAACTCTCTCCACCATGTATTATAGGTATGCAAAGGTTAGTTGGTTCAGTAAACGACCTAAAACAAAGGTGCTTCATGGGATGAAACCCATTGGTTTCACGACATGTACCACCTATATTAATGGTGTGTACATAGTACTTTTAGTTTATATTCGTATAATTATAAATTTATAGATTAACTAAATAATAAATAGGGATGATGTCAATGCCAATGGTAAAGTCACTGGAGTTTGTCCAAGTTGTCACCGGTTCGAATCCCTCCATAACTACCTTCGGCACAAGGTTCCCCTTTTCATACTCGAGTTTACTTACACGGCTTGTGTGGTATTTTTCATTATATATATATATATATATATATATATATATATCTGTGTGTGTGTGTGTGTGTGTGTTTATATTTCTTTAAATACAAGAAAACCTATGATGGGGATAGACCGATTGGCCGGGGTCATAACCCGGTTCCAAATGACACGTGTTTGAATCCTAAAAACCATCCCATTTCCATAATTTTTCCTTTTAATAAAACCACATGGCGTTTATTTCGATATTCTCCGTGTTCTCCATGTTTTCATTAATAACTAAAAGTATTTTCAAAATAAAGGAATACATGTAGGTGAAGTTGGTTGATTTTCAGAGTTTCAAACCTAGTTCCAAAGAACCTTGGTTTGAACTCGGCTAATCTCCTTGGTTCATCTATTTTTACTCTAATTAAAAACTACACACCATGTCGTTCCTTCCTCTTGTTTATTTTTTTCTTGTACATTATAAAATATATAAATTCATAAAACATGATCAGCAGTACAACGTTTGCTCCAGTGGTTGAGGGATTGCATTTGAAACTACTGATCGCTGGTTAGAACCTCTCACCAAGCACCGGACCAATGGTTGTACTTCACTTTTTCCAATTTTATAACACACGATGTGTATTTCCCAATACATTATGTGAATATATTTATTTTTAGTATATTATATCTATTTATATATATATTTTATTTCAATTATGAATATTAATTATTATATAGTCTAATATAATAATTATATTATATACCTGCATAAAAAACAATACAGAGTGTCTACTAGAGTACATAATATGTACTCTGGATATTAAATATGTCCACCCTATGTGGCCACACCCCATGTCGCACAAACCCCCTACCGTTTTCTTCTCCCAGAAGTCGAACAATTTCCCCTCCACAAATCCACCATTTTTTATTTGATTTCTTCTCCATTGTGATACTCAATATAGGTATTTCATTCTACATTCCTTATTCCTTAGTTTTCGTAGCATTTAGGGTGTTTTTTGGATCAGACTCTGGTTCGTCTCCCTCAGTACACAGGCACGAAATGAAGAACACACATCATGTACTTTTTTACATGTCCATACACTAGACAATTAAAATTACTAATTTAAACGGTTTTTATTTTTGGTACCCAACATTTTCTAGCCAGAGTCGTGCCCGGGTACCTCATTCACATGGTGACACACACTATGTTTACACACACGACATGTATGTTCGGTACACGCCGTGTATCCCATTTCTCTAGGCCACTCTATGTCCAGCACTCCACACAGCCATATGAACTATATTCTTACACACTCTATGTCGTACATTCACACGACGTGTACTATATTTCTGTCTCTAATCAGGCAGTGGTCGTTTCTTTGAAACACACGACCAGGAACCAATTTTCACGTACACAGTGTGTATGTACGGTACACGCCATGTATTCTTTCCTGGCCAGTGACATGCCCACTCAGCATGTTTATCTAGAGAACATGGGATGCTAACCCTATTACACTATGCACCATGTACTCTGGATATACACACCATGTTCTTCTAATTTTCTTGTATTCTCAAATTTTGTTATTTTCCTTTTTCGTTTCTTTTTCTTTTGTTTTTCTTTCCATTTTTCTTCTGGATATTGAAGACGGAGATCCTATGTGTGGAAAGCGTCCCACCTCCACTATTGAGGGTGAGAGGTCTAGTTTTTACCGAATATGACTCCAACCCATGATTACACCAGCCTCAGACATCTCGAAGTACCATCCTCTTCTGCTATCCATCATGCCACCACTCACCGCCTCCATTGAGGATGGTCCTAGTACCGCACCTCCACCACCCCTCACAGAGCCTCCGAGCACCACCCTTTCTTCACCACCAGCTGCCACGCCTCCTAATCCCACCTCAGAGGTGGCTAATCCTTCACCAGCCACCATGTCCAGTGGACCTTCTCCCACTGAGGCTGCTCCACCACCAGATCCATCCCCAACTACTGCCCCTCCGAGATCGGCCACTGCTGGTGCCCCTATCCTTAAATAGTGTTTCCAGTCACTAACCTAGTGCATGACCGTGTCCGATGATTCTCTTGTTGCATGATCCAGTTGAGAAGTCAGTATCTTAATAGCAGTGTACCTCAGCAGCTGGGTATCTGGGGGGAGTTGGAGGATCTCCTATGTAACATGCTATTACTCCCAAATTTTTAGGTCAACAATCCTATTATTATAGATTTATTTTTGGATTTCACTACTTCCTTTGATTTCGACGGGCCCGAGTACTAGGATACACCTAGAGACATAGTACTGATGGTCAATTTTCTGCTATTTGGTTGACCTTTTTCCCTTACAACGCTCGATTATGGCCGAGGGTGTGGCATTTAACCCTGCCCAGTCACCCCCACCCCTTGTCTCCACCCAGACCCGCACCGAGCGTTCTCAGCTCACTTCCATGTTGTAGTATATTGCTAGGACCAACAACCGCTACACCCCCACTTCTCAGAAGAGTACCCTCATCTTTGTCCTTATCCTCTATTTCACCCACTTGTGCTTTAGCGCCATCTTTTTTCCCAACCATGAGGATATTGGAGTCGTGCCCAGCCGTGACATGGAGCTCCTCACTCGTGTCATCCGGTAGGACTACCCAGACCTCCACTACTTTTCTACCTCCAACTTCCATGCCATGTTCATTGTCCATCAACGAAAATTGAATGGTGGGTTTTAAACCACCCACCTTTCCCACCACCTCAGTGTTTTCAAGCCTTCTCTTCCTCATGACTGATTAGGTTCCCCACAAAAAATAGACTTTCCATGATTGTTCACATAGGATTGTTCCAGAAGCAGGGGCACATACATCCTTGCTCAAGCCCCACCGCCACCCCTACCGACCCTCATGCCCCTGAGGCTGCACATGCACCTCCTTCCCCACCCCTTCATGTTTCCTCCCCCTTCCATAATTCATTTCCCATCCACCCTCTTGGACCTTCCACTGCCCCATCACCTTCTTCACCCTTGGCTGACCCCCCCCCCCCCATCACTATCTGCATGGCTGAGATAGACCACCGCCTAGCCCATCTAGAGAATCATTTGGTAGATATCCTTCAGTGACAGACTGCATCTGCTCAACACCTGGGCCACCTTGTGTGGATGGTGGAGTTACTGCTACAGCATTAGGGGATCCCCATTCCACTTGCAGCTACTTCTCCTTCCACTCCTCCAACTTCTACCTTCCCCACTACGGAGGTTGTTGTGGCCATGGAATCTATCCTCATATTTACTACAGGTACCTACCCATCTCCTCTTGTATAGCTCTTCATCACGACTACCACTTCAGCGACATCACTCCCATAGGCTGAGGTATCTTTTCTTCCAGCTCCTACATCTAATGATTCCAACTCACCTGTACTTGACAGTGCCTCCCATGATGCTACACCATGACTGTGACATTTCATTTTTCTCTTTTATATATCGATTCTCCATTTTTTTTCTATGATGATTTTCTTGCTGGTAGTTTTATTTTACATCGACAGTCACAGGTACACAGGAGTGACTTTTGGACATCATGAATTCTTACCACATCACGAGGGGAGTATTTACTCAGTTTTCTTAGTATTTTTCGTATCTCTGTCCTTCCTCCCATGTCTCGTACCTTTTTTGTTTATGTGTCCTTTCTTTTTCCCCTTAGTAGTACACTCTATGGACCCTGTGTAGTATTAATTGTGGGGGAGAGTCTATCAACCATCATAGTCTTCTCCCTTACCCTTATCTAGGAGACATCATTATTGGAAGATATATTTAAAAATGTGATGAAATTTTGGTTAGTCATATTTATAAATAAGAAAGATATAAGTTGAAATGTTTTAATGGTTTCATGATAATTTTGGTTCTCGTGTTTTTTAACATGATTGCTGATATAGTTTAAATTGAAATATGTAATCCTTGGCTAGTTACATTGATTAGGCTAATCATTTATATGTATGTCACAACCTGATTGTCTCTTTATTTTATTTTTCCAGTCTTGAGAGGTATTCTAAACCCTTCATCAAATTCTTTCTAATAGACTATTTTTTGATAGATTCTTAGGATATACCTGAATACCAAAATTTTCAATTTTTCTTTTCAAAACATAAAGAATTTTTGAATTACATTAAAATTATTGAGGCACTAGATTGTTTCAACCCCTTTTATCTTGAGACCTACACTACATCTGTTCTTCGTAAATTCCATAGAAACCATGAACATCCTTGATAGGAAGCCACATTACAAACCTATTTCCCTTCCTACCATAATTATTTTAACTTTTTATGATTATTCACTTGAGATTTATAGAGTTAAATGGTAGTACATGGCAAATTTTTTTGCATAACCATGAAATTAAGTGTGAGGGAGTGCCTCTTGATAATTTGGGGCTGAATGTGTTCCAAACCCCTATTCGTAGAATTCCTAAAGTGGTCCCCTATTTTTTCTAAAAATGATAAAAGCAAGGTGACCTTATATTCACTTGATGTTTGAGGACCCTACTTGACTAAGGTAGATGGTGGTGACAAACGCATTTGACAGAATATGTTGAGGATGAATTTACATTGAGCTTTAATATGAATATCTTGTGGTGTTATTTAAAGAATTTTTACTTCCTTTTCAAACATCAGAGGTTATTTTTCACATCTTTACCCAGTAGTCCTTAGCCACAGAGGCATCTAAACCTTTTGAAAATCCCTCATTATTTTTTTAATTCAAAATTTATTACATAGAAAACTAGAATTATTTCAAACCTATGGATAGAGTGTATATATCTTATATTGAGGGTATCTTTGATTAAAAATATATTCCGTGTTAAGTGTGTTATTTATAGGTGAGATAGATCATCAAGTGGCATGATTATTTTTGAAAGGATGAATAATTTGTTTAAAAGAAGATGAAAGTAGTTACTTGAATTATATATGAAGAATGATTAGAATATATTATGAATTGAATCTGTTTTTTACCTTTTTATAATTTTCTCTGGTAACTGTATCATGTATACTGATGATTAATTTAATTCCTTCCATTTAAAATATAGACTCCTTTAATTAAATGTTGAGATTTTATTGAGGGAGATCAAATGACTAAGTGTGGGGGAGTTTGATACATCCGATTTTTGTATACATTTCCACATATATTATTGAAAATAAGAACATGTTTTTAGAAAATACCCAATTCTTAGTCGAAAATTACTTTGATTTTTCTAATCTTATTTATTTTTAGGTTTTTTTGCTTAAATGCACAAATTAAGAGAACTCTGAGAAAAAATTCCCAGCTACATGCCATGTACATAACTACACACTGTGTACATTCAGACCTAAACATAGATCAACTGGACAAGTACACGCCCATGTTTCTAGAACAGAGAAAACACGTCTTGTGGGTCATACCTACTCATCGGGTAAAGGCTTATTGATTTTTTTGGTGGTGTTTTCCCGAGACTACATGCCATGTGAGGTGGCGCCACATGTCTTGTATCATTCACCGACTGGCTGTCGGTATTGTAGAAGTCAATGGTGGCATAGATGGCCACCTATCGGAGAAAAAATCTGACAAAAAAACATTGAAAAAACTACACAACGTGTACTTTCAATACATGTTGTGTACTTTTTATTTCTATAAATAGAGGGCTTGACCTCCAGTTTTACGAGGAATTGTTCAATAATCGAAGGAGGGAGGTTCCGCTTCCATGCTACCATTGCTCTGTTGCCCCGCTAATCCACCATTCTACCAAAAGAACCTCAAATATTATGTGATGACCACAATAGGTATCGAGGTTTATGTTGTTATCTTTTCTTATATGTGTAACTAAAAACCCCATGTGATGGGGTTGTGGGTGATGAACGAGTGTTGTAATTTATCAATTGTGATGTTGTAACCATATAGTCCATCTTTTCATTCTCATATTTCCTTATTAACCCTTTTCAAATATCACTAGAAATATCTTATCAGACCAAGAACGGGATCTCTAGGTATCTTTTAACAAATTATGGTTAAAAACATCCATGACCATGGGGTCCTTTAATCATTTCAAAAGGGCTTAAATTAATAAAAATTGAGAGAAATCAATTTCTAGACCAACAAAATTGACTTCCATTGATTTAAACAAAACATACCAGATCAAAAGGGTTTTATTACTTAAGTAATCCCAAAGATGTGAATTATTATGAAAAATACAACCTCATAAAAAATTGATTTAAAAACAACCTCTTAAAATCCACAGCCCCGACACATTTCCCTCCAAATATTCATCAAAAACAATTCCCATGTTTTTCTCTGTCCTTTATGTAATTTTCTATGAAATTAACATTCAATCACCTCTTCATCAAATCATATAAAAAATCAAAATTAAATTCAGTACAATTCACTAAATCAAGTACTAAATTGATATACAAGAAAAAAAATAACTCACTCTCCATGTGTATTGACCCCTTACTGGTACTATACTCATTAGGGTAATACAATTTGGATAGATGAAAACAACACTTTGGTAGAAACAACTACCATGATCACAAAGCATGATCATATAGCTCAATAATAGAGACCGGCCACATAGTTATACCACCAAGATTGCAGACAAAACTCACGAAGTGAACAGTTACAATGTTTAAAGACTCGTAGTGTGATGTAGAGAAAAAAAGATCCTGGTTCACCAAGAGAGATTATAGAGTGCATGGAGAATCACAAATCAAAATCACAAGAAACAAGCTGTAGAGATAAGTAAGGACAAAATAGGGGACTTCCTCTCTTATTTATAGGTGATGAACCCCAAGATTCGTGATGAACCATGACATGGTGAGCTTCATGGAGTTCTCAACCCACACATTGTGTATCCACATTGTGACTCTACTTTGCAATCTCTCATAGCGATTTTCCTAAAATTTGGGTGATCTACCCACAAGATTTGACCCTATTTTTATTCTAAGCTCCAATTATGAAGAGGGAAATTTGTTGGCACCAAAATATGTGTGTGGGAAAGATATGAAAAGAATACAATGGTGCCAAAAGGGGCTGCTTCAAGAAGCACCGTTGCAAATCCACTCAATACCATGGTCGGTGAAAATCCAAGGCCTTCTCTACGCCCGCCATAGAGGAGGGTGAAGGTAGACTCCATGGTTATGAAAAACATAATGGAATTCTTCGTGCCACTGAGGGAAGACAGTCACCTTTTCAATTCCTTGGAAATTGACTGAAGCCTTTGCCACTGTCATAGACGGAATGAAAGAAGCCTCTACGACATGGATGGGATGACTGTCGACTTCACATTTATGAAAAACATGATGCAAGCTTCCTCTGATGGTGAAGTGTAAGTTGCTTCGTAGTGCACCCTCAGAGAATCTCGCCCCCTGGAACCTATATATACCCACCTCCCCCCATTCCAATGGGGCAAGGCACTGACTTTTCTTCTTCTAAATTCCAAAATATTGAATCACCTTTACTCTGCGAACCATCAGAAAAATAAATCATTCATTGTACTTGAGTACTGTGAAATATATTTTAATTTACTTAAATTTACCCTTATTCATGGAGGGATTCCCTTCATGGAGCCTATGGTGCATTTCCATGGAAGGAGGCCCCTTTGGGTACTCAATACTTCATGAAGCACTCAAGCTTCATGAATCACCCTCCAAAACAATGTGTACTCAATGTTGAGGATGAGAAACTTTTCTTCACAATGTTTTCCTCTTTGAAAAATTATATCCTCAGTGAGCCTTTGTTCTCTACAAAGCCCTTTGCACTACGATCCCTTATGCTCTGCGAGCCCATGTGATTCTCTATGAAGACATGTGCACTATGATCCCATATGCTTTGCAAAGCCATGAGATCTGCAAACCCCTATTCTTTGAGAACACATGATCTCTATGAAGCCCTGTGCTCTGCAAAACCAGGTTCTAAGAAAACCCTTGTGCTCTATGATCCTGTGAGATCTTCAAAACCAGGTACTCTGTGAGCCCCAACTCTTTATGAATCCATATGCTCTATGAAGTCCTGAGGTCTGTGAAGCCTCGTTTAATTAAACGCCGTGATATTTGAGAAACCCCTGTATGTGAGGCCTCTTTCTTCATGAACCCTTCTCTCATGCGACCCTCTAGGATTGTACGAATTGATTTCAAGGTCCATTGGGAAGTGATTCACATTGTTTTTCTTCACCTCATGCTTCCTCACATAGGCACCCTAATGGATATTTCTTCTATGAATATCCACACTAACGTTACCCCCTAAATGGATCACTCAACAAATCCATATCCATATGCCATTGTTGGTGCCTTCCCATCACGAAGGGTTAAAGTCTGCCAGTTATGTAAGTCCTAATGGTGGGGAGTAAATCCTCTTCGTCTGATCTGTAGGACATTAATGTTCCAAGAACCTGTGTCCCTAGTAAATGACGTTAAACTACGATCACTGCATAAGCGATAAGTCTAGAGAGGACTGTTAATGGGATGGGCACCAGTGCCTTCTCACTCATCTCTCCATCCAAACATTGTCACCATGTGAACCTTAGTTAGTCTCCATGTAATCCTTGGATCCCTCTAATGGGATGATTCAGGTATGATGACCATATCTTCCTTGTATGTCTGGACACCCTCCTTTCTCATCGATCCTCCCTTCTAGAGTAAGTATCAATCTCTATCTCCTTAGGCCATTGATCATTCGTAAGCCTTGATCTATTTCCCACAGACTCACCTTTTATAACATGATCATTATCTCTTTTTTGCCTCTTTTTTGTCACACTGATCTTGACTCACATGGGCTTTGATTAAGAATCAACCATGAAATCCAATTTGGCACACTAATCATACATAGGCCCAATTACCCTCTCTGTAGAACTACATTGACTTTGACCTTTTCTCTTCCCAAGCAAGGTATGTATGAAGCAACTCTAAGGTTCAAACACATCTCGCATCAGTCCCGACCACTTCAGGTTAGCTCACAATTATCCCTCATGACATTAAACTATATAATTATGAACTACATGGGTTTTGATCCCTATCTCCATGATGAGATACATAGGAATCCTACCTAAGGTTCATCCCCAAGCACTGGAAAACTTCAGTGTCCCCTTTATTGGGACGCACATCCCTGGGCCACTATTTAGTGATGTTAGACCAATTCTCAGGCTTTTAACCACGCAGAGTCCCTACACTAAATTCACACTCCTTCAACTAAGAGTTCCCTTGTTACAATGGGTTGATAACCAAGCATAAGCCACGAGCATGTCTTCAGGTCGTTGTCCTTTGTGTACACCCAAATTCTATTCACCATCCTAAACTACATGGTCTTTGATTCCCTTCCCCAACTATATATATGAATCCTGCCTAAGGTTAAATCCCATCATCAATGTCTCATCCTAGTCTTTCCTTCAAGACTTTGTGTTTTAGGAAGATCATGCCCCAACCCAAAGGTTCTACTTCCATCGGGTCCCCATCCATGCATCCATTCTCACAAGTTGTCTCCTCATGTGAATCATTGTCCCATAAATCTATGAGGACATTGGTTCCCACCTACTAGGATATATAGGAACCCTCCCTGAGGATCAATCCCAACACCACTATCATCTTCATGTTGGTTCCATCCCATTCATCTCATCCATGTCAACAAATCATCCACCATACGTCCTTGTTTTACTCTGGCCACCACATCTCAGTAAGATCATGTCATTCTCTTCCTCACTCCTCTTAACAACACCCGAGCCACTAACCACACATAAGACTCAACACGAATTCAGGTTGCTTTCCACTTTGTACATCTCTATCCCATGATTCATCCTCTCAAAATAATTGGGGTTTGATCCATATCTTCCACACAAGGTACATGGGAGACTTCTACAAGGTTCATTGGTAAACCTTAGAGTCCCCTTGTTTGGTACCCAGTAATCATCTAATCCATCCTCATTGGGTGTTTTGATCCACCCATCTAGAAAATCTCCCAAGTGATCCCTCCTAGGGATGTACCCATATAATCCACTCCCATTTGTGTTCTGATCAGTCCAATCCATCTCTTCTAGATGTTAAACTTGAGGAATACCCTGTGTTGAACATGGGAAGATGAGGAAAACCATGGAGACATGCCTATTTCATATAATTCACAACAGTCAATATGGGATGCCTCAGTCTTCTACACCCTCAACAATCCCAATCACAAGGGGAAGAAAATACAGGTGTTATAGTGTTCCAGCATCTATACACACCAGCGAAGTCCAACATGACTACTCCCCTGACTGGAGGTTTCTGCCCTGACTTGACCCCATGGAATGTCTTGACAAGGGAAGTGTAATTAACCGGAATCCCCAAAGATTTTTCATCAGGAAGAGTTTCATGAACAATGTCTTAATCTTTAAGGGATACCTAGACTAGGCGATGAGTTCTGTGGAGGAATCCACGGAAGGAGGAACTGACATCCCATCATCTCATTTGGATGAAGGAGAAAACAAACCTGAATAATAAAAGGATGCTTCCCACCTTTGGAAATTGGGAATGTTTGGCAACAATCAGTGCATCACAGCACGATGATGCGTGCCATGGAAAAAGAATCAATATAAGGTTTCTTAAGAAACCTGTCATTTTAAGAATAAAAAATTCAAATAAAGGATAAGAATGGTGTCCTTGGATCCTATACCTAGTAAATCATAAACTATATCAAAGGATTTTGTATTTAATTGAGAAGGATTCTGAAAGATCTCTTGGGGAATTTATTAATGAAAATAACCTTTCATTGAAAATAATTTTTTAAGACATAAAACACTCTCAAAATCCATTTCTTTGAAAAAAATTTCAAAACATATGAAATAAAAGTTAAATAAAATTTAAAATATTTCTTGAGGAACATATCCTTTTCTGTTTTTAAAAAATATTTTTAGATCATAAATCAATTTTAAACATTTTTCATTAATAAAATATTTTACAACTTATAAAGGAAGATTTGAAATCATTGAAATAATTTTGTTTTAATATAATATTTGAAAACATAGAATGAAATCATTGAAAATAATTTAAAATAATTTTTTAATATAAAACATTGTTTAAAACCTTTTTATTTTAATATAACCTTTATAAAACATAATGGAATTATTTAAAATCATTTAAAACACATTTTGAACATAAATCATTTTTGAAAACATTTTTCTTTGAAAACCACATTAAAATCAATGAATTAAGGAATATTTTTAAAAATAAATTATTAGAAAGTATTAATCATAAGATAATTTAAAGGAAACTTCAAATAAATTATTTTTATCATGGTGGATAAATCTGTACATGTCGAACATTCCTTTTTCCCCATAAAATGTTTCGAAAGGTTCCTCGATTGGAAAATGAAAAGATGATTCCTCATTTAAATAAATTCTTTAAAAATGTAAAAGTATGGGTATGAATTTATTTTAAATATCATTCAATAATAGATGAATGTTTTTTAATTTGTTTTATAAAACATGGTTTTAAAAGAAAACATATTTTCGATCGAAGAGAGAGATAAAGTCTATTTTTCTTGAAAAACCATTCATCAATATCTTAAGTATAAAAGGGTATAAAATGTTATAATTAAATAAATATATAATTAATAACCATAAGAGATGAAACTTCATTAGTATTATTTAGATGTGGATCATAGTATTTCATTAATGGAAGAATAATCGTAAATAATATCGATAAATGAAGAGATTAAAGAAATAAACTCTTACCATTTTGGTAACATTGAATAATAATCCCGATAGAAGAATAACATTACATGAAGCATAATATATAATGAAAAAAAAGAAAAATAATTATATAAAATATAAAAATTGAACTATATAAACCACAAATAAGAAATAAGTGGTGAACATGGCTTGTGTTTCATAGAAAATAAAAGCGTGACTCTATGTCCCCTTACAACTTGAGTAACTATTTAATCATGAGATCTACGAAAGGATATAATCAATTGAAACTTTAAATATCATAATAGAAATTAAATTATTTATGTAACTTGTCACGGGTCAGTATATACACCACAAAACAATAATAAGTGGCGAATATAGCATATATCTCATAGAAATAAAAGTGAGATGAGAAAACTCTTACCTTAAGTCTTGAATTTCTTAATACATGTTAAAACCTCCTAAATAATAAATATACAATTATTACAAGTCATCCATAGAACATATAATACCATATATTATTCTATTATTACTTTATTTTACCAATTTATTAACAATTTCATGTTAAAGTTACGTTTCGAGTAATAACTATGTTTTTTATATATGTTTTGATTGTTATTCTTGAACCTCTTACAAGGATCATGATTTAATTTTTTATATAATTTAGAAAATAATTAAAACATAATATTTCTTCAGTATATAATTATTTATAATAATATATAAAATATATAAATATTAAATTAAATACATCATTCATGGAGATGATAGGTCGTACGTATGGATGAACACTGTTTTATTTTCTCGTCATAGTTTGAAAGAATAAAAAGTAAATGATATATATATATATTATAAATAATGTGGAATTATTATTTCCTAAATATAAAATATTTTTTATAAATCTATCTTTAATACATTCCATGAAAAAGAGTGAGCGAATCACATCCATTTGAAGAGGCGATAGTCCATGAATCCACAAACGACGTTATCGTATTCCAATAAAATGTAAATCATAAATGTATGGGTTATAATAATTATAGAAGAATAAATATATCATTAATACCTTATATGTCATATAGAAATAATAATTTCCGCAATAATTCTAACCTTGATAGGTGATAATGGATGATCTAACGACATCGGTTCATGAGGCGGTAGTCTGTCGTACACAAGAATAATGATTGTGTATCCCATTTGATAGAATTGTGTGTAGTTGTTCGTATAACCTTTATAAAAAACTTATCATTATATTTATTATAAATATTTTATTTTATACTCATTTTATGATAATAATTTAATGGGTGGATAAGTAAATATAACAAAATTAATCATTGAATAATGTTACGTTTACTTCGGGTAACTCCTTTTGGTTTACACCTAATGAATTAATTGGTTGTATTTATGCACAATGTGTGTCTTATAGGATCATATAATGGATTTTTTTAGATTATTTGGAAATGTTTTTAGTGATCCAAAATTATTTAGTGATGGGAAAAAGTGAGGGAGTGAGTGCCTTTATATAGTATTGGAGGGGTGGCATTATAGTAAATTCAAAAAATAAACACCATTGAGAGGTATCCCTTATATATTGTGCCTCCAATAATGGTTCGTTTTCTATCAAAAAGGTTAAATGGTCGTTATATAGAAATATAATTGGATTATTACAATTTTCTAGGTTATTTAGCCTATGAATATTAAGGATTAACTACTAAGTAAACATGTTTTTACCTTAATCACTATAACTAATTTTAATTAATTTCACTGATATTTTTTGTAAAAAATGAAGTTGAACATACTAAAAAATATAACATTTTCTAATCCCATACATGGGATATATTTTCCTAAATTACAATAATATATGTGGGAAAATTAAATTTAAACAATAATCTTATAGACAGGACAAAACAATGGGTTCTTAAAGTGAAAATGTTCAAATTTTGAAATATTTTAATATAAAATTTCAATGTGAAATTGATTCAAAATACCTGAATTGAATTAATATATGTATAATTGATCTGAATATACTTTAAATCCAAATAAAAACATAATTTTTCAATATTAATAATTTCTATGGAAAGTTAGTTTTCAATTAAAATTATGTATTTTTATATTTTCATCAAAAAATGAAATATATTAGAAAAATACAAAAATTTCACCCCTAAGATAATTATTATGTTTTTATGTCAAAAATTAATTTTATTTTTTCATATAATATTTATAAACTATCAAACTTTATTTTTAAAATTGGTACACCATTAAAAGGTGGTAAATCTGCCTTTTAGAAAAAAACATCTTTTATTACTAAAATTTGATTTTTTTTGTATCTCACCTATGAAACACATAATTGGAATGTAAAATAGTTTATTGAATATATAATATATTCATTAAACTAAAAGAATTCATAAAAAGTGGTCTGTTTAATTTATTGAGATAAAACATGTTTATTCATAGAAAATATTTTTTAAAAAAAATAATTTATTTATTTTCAAAAAATTCATACTCTCATTTATAATTAATTATTTACCAAATAATTAATTTTATAAAAATGAATGAAACATATTTTAATTATTTTGTTAATCCATTTCATACACACTATCCCAACATCTAGGTGATAGAAATAATAATATTTTAATAAAAAATATTTTGTAGTTCAGTAAAACTCAGTAATTCATGTAGCACAAGATATTAGAGGAACATAGAATTGTGTGTAATAAAATCCAAAAATATTGTTGCGTGTACTGAAATATAATCTATATGCTTCATATAGATCAATCATAACTCGATGTTGCATATAAATAAAGCATAAATTGGTGCATCGTTCAATGCAAGCAATCAAAGAAATATAATTTATTCAAAAAAATAATAATTCATAAAAACACGAGGTGTTACATTATACCACCCTTAAAACAACTTGATCTAGAAACTCATCTGGTTCATTAGAGGTTTAAAACATAAAATTTCCTTTCATAGGAACCCAAGTCAAAAAAATGAATAATAAAACATCCTTTAGAAAGGGAATGTTTCAAAGATAACGATTACCCAAAGTAACTCATAAAACGTTTTCAACTTATAAAAACATAGGTAAAGATTTATAAATTGAATAAAATAGTAAATAATTATATATATTGATAGATATCATTGACCAAACGAATTTAGGTGATCCATAAAAAGTTAACGATCATAAGAGAAAACATTTGTGATGATCTAAGGGGCCTTGTGATTCATCAGAAAAGAAGGTACTATGATAACATATTTATTTCAAGATACTTTTCCTAAATTTCAATAATTTCTAGAGGAATATATACTTACTTACTTTCATTCCAATTCATATGCACATTTTAACCGTTTTTTGTTCATTTATCAATTTCCATATCATATCTTTCTCTACAAAAGGAAGGTGAATTTGGTATGCCTGAAGAACGAATGGATAATAAGACCCATAAGTATAATGATAATTCATTTCATATATCTTTAATAGTATTCATAGAAAAATGGTTTGCATAGGTTATCCAAAATGCATAAATCCCCATATGGTGAGATAATACTTTAATCTCTAAAACATTATTCATAGTTTAACTTAAACCATTCAAAAAATAGTCAAAATTGTAACTCATTCAACATATGAAAGTATAAAAGTTTAGAAATAATGTTACTAAATTTCTTAAAATCAAATTAACCTTGATCCCCCATATATCATAAAGCAGTTCTTGGTTGTCACATACCAAAAATGGGAATACCATTATCATGTATTCTCTTGAAACATGGTAATAACCAAAATTTCCATAAAACCTTATTGAAAGCATGCGTGATTTATAATTCCAATGATTATTATATAAATTCATTAAATCCAAAAAAATGTTGTAAAGTTTATCCATGATAACATAGACAACCTTTTCAAAAAGTCAATAATCATATCTATGGTAATTAGTATTTTCCAATTTACATTATCCATATCAATCATCACTATAACCAAGATAAACACAATTATCCCAATATCAAAAACATGTTAAGGATTACCTTATATTAATAAAAATATTGTATTTCCATTAAATCACCTTTTCAATTCATTAGTACCATTCAAAATATTTTTTCAAATCCTTATTGTAAAAAATATATTTTATGTTTCATATAACATAATTATTCAACTCCAATATAAATATATTTCAATCATCCAACATTATTTTTAAACCATTAACAAAGATTCATTATATTATTCATTAATACCCCTTTAAGAAAATATGAAATATGAATATTGTCTGCATAGTTTAATCATGCTTATAAACAATACTATTATAATAGCACATACCAATCACATTTCATTTATGTTATCTTTATCTTCAGTAGTATAACCAACACTTTTATAATGTTCCTGATTCTCTTCATGATATTTCCACTACAGACATCAATTTTTATAATTCCCATACCTCCCACATTTAAAACATTCAATGTTATCCCAACTCCTTCTAGTTCCCTCTATTGACTAAAAACATAAAGTATAGTGTGAGCGACACATATCATTGTGGAAATCCAAATAACCATGAAAATCATTTATTAGATGTATAAATCATAAAGCCTAATTATTTAATCATGAAAAATTAGTTTTATCCTAGGTTATTCATAGTCCTCTTCTATTTAAATCATTTGTGATGGTTTATAAAGATTTTTTGAATTACCAATGCATATCCATCGAGAGTGTCAAACGAGGTGTAAAACAAGGCCCATTTTTGTGCACCAATTCCCGGTCATGTCTATATAATTATGGCGTTTTATTGTGTATTAACCCTATGTAAATTTGTGTTATAGCCACATACAATGGTACAACCCAAACAGGGATGTATTTCTAGGAAATATTTTACTCTATCCTTTACAAAAATTTTAGGACATTTCCATATAATTTAAATCATCCTTAGACTTATCCTTCGATAAATACCTTGATATGTCCTTAAAATATCACTAGGGATCTCACTAAAGTTTTATCACCCTAATTTGCAAATTTCTAATAATCCTTTCCTTTGATACCAACTATAGAAACCCTGGATTAGCATACATTGATATTACATCATTTTTAATGAATAAATAGAACCTTACAAAAGTAAATTCCCAAGGATCGTAATAGTTTAGTGTCTTTGAAAACTGGGAGCACATTCTTTTAACTTGGTTAAGTATACTCAAAATCACCCATAAAGGTCTTCCCATTTTAGTACTTCTACTTCAAAACCATTCTTCATAACCTTGGGAAAGGTACCATAATAAATGGTGATATCTAATGCTTAGTAAGGGTAAAAACTAGATATGTAGCCATTACATGAACATAAGGGTATGAGAACATGAGTATGTCATTTTAAAACCTCACCTGACATATCAACTATCCTTATATTGAATCATAGAAAATTATTGGGAATTCATAATACATGAATCATAAGATAACCAAAGAACATGAGTCATGAGGGCATAACATAGGAATAATACATGGAATTTGTGGAATATAAATAAATTTAAGAACTAGGTTTTTCCTATAAAAGGCATTGGAATATTTTTGATTTTATTCCAGACCAGTGCCTTCAGACAGCATGCGATTCGAAGCCCCGGTGTGGCTGGAATTAAATTTTCAGGGCATTCACAGTGGGCACGCCAAATAAATAGGATAACTCCTAAATGGAGATCCAGATTAAAAATTTGAGTGCACGGATGGGTCCGAAATTGGGTTTTTAACCTTGGAACGACATAAAGTATGTCATCGCGAGACGTTGGAACCTCCCATTCGTTAACGAAATGTTAAACTGATAATTAAAATAATTAATTTATTCTTTTAATGGTTAAACTAAAGTATCTCTTAAATGGTATCTGGGATTGGATAAACGAGGGCACCGTTGAGTCTGGAACATGTCGTTTACCCTAGGAGGGGTGTAACTTTCATGGGTACGGGCTGTTAGTGAAAACCGATCTCGGGGGAATTTTCGTAATTTGGCGGGCTCAGGCGTTCAGTTTTATAACTTTTGGACGGGGCCTCGGATTAAAATTCCAAGACCGTTGTTGTGCTCTGGAGGTAGTTTTTACCTTAGGGGAGGATTGATCTTGATCGCGACAGAGGTTTCGAATACGGGTCATTTTGGGGGATTAAAATTAATTAAACGTTTTAATTAATTTTCTTTATAACCCATATCTCCCCCCTTCTCCTCCTCCCCTCCCTTTGGCACCTCATGGAAGAAGAATCTCAACCAAGGAAGCTTCACCCTCCTCCATCCTCCTCTCCAAGGCAGCTGCGGATCCGGCGAAGGCAGACCACATTCAAAGCTTCGGGCTATGCCCACGAGGTAGGATCTGTCGTTTTCATTTTCTTTTCCCTGTATCATCATTTTGAGCTTGATTTTAAGCTTTTAATCTCTGTTTGATCTTCGAAAAAAGCCTATGTATGCGTAGTACTTTTTCTAAGCTTTCCATCGCCAGTTTTGGTTTGTAAATCTGAGTTCCATGGAGCTCGCAAACGTCTGTCGAAGATCAACGGGATTAAGGGTGCTTTCCAGTGGTTTTATGAGTTTTCCGGCTGGATTTGGGGGGTTCCGGCAGTAGGCGGTGCGGGCTCCGGAACGGCAGCAACAGGCAGCGTGGGCGACCGCGGTGGCCAAGCAGCAGGCGGAGCGGGCGAGCGCAGTGGCCAGGCAGCGGGGTCGAGGGCGTCAGCGCGAGGCGGAGGCTCCAAGTGGAGCAAAATGGCGGTGAGTCCAAGCTCTCCAAGGTGCAAGGGAGATCGAGGTCGCGGCACGCGACCCCGCGAGGGAGACGCGACACGCGTCTCGCGGGTCTTCATGCGGCGAGACGACCTACCACTAGGGGTGGTCTTCACGTGGACCATGGGTCCATGGCTTTCCCATGCAGCTGAGCTACGGTCTGGCGCTGCAAGCCAGGCAGGCTTGTGCGCGCCGGCCCAGAACGGGCGGACCGACCAGTCCAGGCCGGTCCAATCCAAGGGGCTCGCCCCCCCTTCGATTTCGGACACCTGTATCTCCCCCCACGGGTGTCCGTTTTGCGTACCGTCTGCGAAAGTGTCCTCCAGATGTCAAGACTAAGCCTTTGAGATGGTTTCCGGGGTTTTAAATTCTTGAAACTAGGGGCCTCTTGGGTGCATCACGCCTTTAAGTAAATTGATGTTTTCCTAGGGTTGTTGTTTTTGGCGGCATGGACATATCTGATGTCCGTTTTGAGCCCCATCAGTGGAATTGCGACCCTGGCATTAAGTCGGAGTTTTTCAGTGTGGTTTCAGCCATTGAAACCAGAGTTCAGGCATGGGCCCCACAACTAGTCTTTCGAGTTGCGTGCAGTGCTTTACAACTTTTTCATCAGACCTCTGTTCGGGGCATATGAGTAGTCGTTATTGGGTGTTTTTTCGAGGGAATTTCATTGGTGCAATCTTCCCGCTCTAATTCTGCATGGTGGTGTGGGCCCCATGAGGGCCGTCTTGGGAGTTGGCAGTGATTTCCAGCATAATCGACGGGTGTCCATTTTGGACAAGTGAATAGTCCATCTAGTGTACTTTTTTGAGAGGATCGCAACGGTGCGATCCGGTGGTAGTGCTTCAGGACCAGGATATGGTTCCCACGTACCACCGCTAATGATTGGTATGTCGGAATGCATCTTTTTCTCCGGATATCTGCTGCGCTCAAGTGAGCAGTCGGTTTGACGTGTCTTCCCGAGGGGATCAAAATGATGCGATGCACTGGACTATTTTTGAGGCCGAGCCTCAGGACCACTGGACGTCGTTCGGGCATAAAGTGGTTCCAGATGACTTTTACGTCGGATATCCGTTGAATGCAATTAGATATTCTATCTCGCATGTTTTTCCGTGTGGATTACAATGGTACGATCTGTTTGGATGTGCGGAGACTCTTTCGAGATCTATTTAAACATGGAATCTAGTAAGGAGCTTCAGTGGTGGTTCAACCAACTATTTTTGTAGCGGACCCTTGGTGTGTGATCGCATGCACTCATGTGTGAGTGAAGTAATGCTTGAAGAGATGTGGTTGGTCGTGCCTGAGCTGTTGAGGTGGAAAGTTGGAGTTGTTATGTTTATTCCCTTCGCGTTGGTGTTGGGTGTTGTATGCATGATAGACTTCGGGCTGGTACATGGTATACCTGGGGAGTATACGGGATTTCTTGTAGGTACATGTGGTTGATTGTACCTGAGAAAATTTTTGCACTTGGTTGGAGTTGACTTCGGGCCACACGTCGTGTGAGCCCCATGTGCGTGACGTGTTCTAATTTGTGTACCCTTGACCTCTCACAACATAGAGGGTCTCTCTATTATTGTTTTTTTGACCATCAGGGTTGAGATTTCCCCTGGTTCTGTTCTCGTTTGTTTGACCAGCCGGGTTGAGTTTTCCCCTGGTTCTGTTCTCGTTTGTTTGACCATCAGGGTTGAGTGGTTTTCCCCGGGTTCTGCTCTCGATGTTTTGGCTGGAAGAGTTGCTTCATGTTCCCTAGAAGAGTTCTTATGGATTCGGTGTGACCAACACATTACGCGGGCACCGATCCTCTACCCCGGAGGTTGTTTCCAGCAGGGCTGACCAGGAGGTTTTTTCTAGAAGGGCTATCCAGAAGGTTGTTTCCAGCAGGGCTGGCCGGTGAGGTACCATCCAGAAGGAATGGCTAGTGGGGTACCATCCAGCAGGGGTGGCTAGTTGTACCACCCTGCAGGGATGGCCAGAGCGGTACCGTCCAGCAGGATGGCCAGCGGGTTACCATCTAGTAGGGATGACCAGTACAGTGGTGTTCACCGAGCAGTACCGTCCAGTAGGGATGGCCAGAGCGGTTCCGTTTTTACCTCCAGCGAGACTGGGAAGTGATCCCCGATGCCGGGTTTACCTCCAGCTGGGCTGGGAAGTGGTCCCCAATGATGGTTCCAATCCTCCCTCCAATATAGTACCCTTTTACGGTACTGGGCATTGGGACTCATCAACGACTTTATTTGGATCTCCCTATAGTAGATTACCCTTTTATAGGACTGGGCAGTGTGGCACCCGTCGACTTTTTCCGGGTCTCCCTCCAGTGGGAACCTGTCGAATTCCACGGATTAACCTCCAGCGCGGCTGGTCAGGGGGTCACCTGTTGACTTTGAGGAGACCTCTCGACTGTGAGGAAGTGACATGGTGTGGTATGACGTTTCCCCAGAACTCTCAAGTATGAGGGGCCCTTTTCCCACCAAGAAGCGTCCTTGCGACGTGACCTAATACCGTGTGGCCGAGTCAGTGCCAGCCAAAGAGGATAGTGTCAAGGTGAATTGATTTGAGCCCCTTGACTTGTAGTTTGGGGCAGACGTGCGGGATGTGGGGCATTGATGGTGTTTACTTCTGGCACTGTTGGCTACTCACTTTCTTGGGATGAGCTACGGGACGGAGATCCCCTTATGATGTTGTTCGGGTTTCTTGACAGAGCATATATATATATATATACCATGTTCCAGTGCCCACTTCTTGGGCTTGGTTACTCTCCCTCCAAGAGAGGTGAAGTCACATGGGGTATTCCATGTGCTTTCTGTGTCTAGCTTCTTGTGGTTGGATGAGTCTACTCTCTTTCAATAGGTAGCGATGGCTCGACAAGAAGTTCATCTTCTCACCGTTTCCAATTCCTTGTGTCTTGACGAGTCTACCTCATTTCTCTTGTTGGGTTGAGATGGACTCTCTACTATTACTCTTTAATGCACTCTCAGTTGTACTCCTTTACTTTTCATTGTTCGATCTACTGCTCCCCTCTTCATTACCTCCTTTGTTGCTTCCTCAAGTCTTCAGGTCATCCTACTGAGTATTTTTATACTCACCTCTTCTTGGGCTTTTCCCGCACATGGTTTTCCCTTTCAAACGACGGATAGGTTGGTCGTGACTTTAGTGGATCTTAGGAGTTCGGGAGCATGGACCGCATGCGATGGTCGTAGTTGGGTTCTAGGTGTAGGACTCTCCCATTTGTTTTACTTTTGTTTACCAGTTGCTGGGTTGTGGCACGTTTATAGTTGGGCACATGTTTTTCCCCTTTTCTTTTTAGTTTACCTTCGGCACTTACTTTGTACTGTTTAGAGGTCGATGCACTTTGTGGTTTATTTATAGTAGTTGGTACTTTACATTTCTTTTTACTCTGCACTTTTGCATTGAGTGGGATGCGTGTGTGTGTACGGGTACTTAGGCAAAGGCCTCCCCGAGTTGTTTAGCCTTCGGCGCTTGTCGCCAGCCCCTGGCCTATGGAGGCGGGCATGGAGTAGTTGCGGCTCAAGCCCGGGTATGGTCAGGTAGTGACAAAGTGGTATCAGAGATGGTTCGTTCCATGGGACGTTGTTTGGACGTCCCTAAAAAGGACTTGGTTGGGATTTAGGGCAACAGTGTTAACATGTCTCGAGAGTGGCTCTCAGGCCAGGGATTCCAGTGATGGTGCGGCGGTCGACGTATCCATTCACCGGGACCTTGATAACCTGCTTGTTGACTCGGAATGCTGAGACACTCATTGCAGAGAAAATTGCTTTGTGCATCACATAGGATTGAGTCTCGACTGTCCTTCTTGATTCATCTCCCCATTGTTGTTACTGTTATATACATATATGCTCATCTAACCATGGCACTCTTTAATAATATTTAGGATATTTCCACGAAGAAAAACAGCCAGGATACCAGCTTTGGTTCGTGACGACAACCCTGTCAGTGACGAGGCCTCAATCTAGGTCCCATCATGCGAGTCCCTTTGTCTGGGTGGGCCAGTAGCAGCACGTCCACCTATTGAGCAATAGACAGCTTCAGTAGAGCAGACGGGGCTTGAGCACAGGTTGAGCGTGCACCGTGAGATCCAGCGGCAGAGACGACTGAGGTTTAGTGGTGAGCCAGATCCTCAGGCAGTAGAGGTTTGTCTGGAGATAGTGGTTCGCATTTTTAGTCTTTTGCAGATGCTAACAGATCTTATGGTGGCTTTGGCCGCCAACCTTTTCCGCAGAGCAGCTTAGCGTTGGTGGAGTCTGGTGACTCATTTTCTTGACGAGTGGTCGCTTTCGTGGGGTGGCTTTCAGTTGATGTTTCATGAAGAGTTTTTCCGTTCCTGCTTATGCTCTGTTAAGATTCAAGAGCTCCTACAGTTTCAGTATAGAGGGATGACGGTGGCCGAGTACGTGACTAGTTTCACAGACCCTGCACGGTTTTACCCGAACTTGGTCTATGACGATAACTTCGGAGCGCCGAAGTTCGAGCAGGGTCTCCGTAGTGAGATTCATGCCGACATAGTTCCCATGGGAATTTCCACATATGTCAAGGTGCTAGAGCAGACACTGGTGACAGAGAGCTTCCTCTCGTGTTCTACAATTGGTAGTGTCCACAAGCTTGACAGAGCTGAGACGTCTGTCGCAGCTAGTGGGCATCGGGTGACAGAACCTCAACACAGGTGGATTTCCGATAACCGGACTCAGGGGCGTGGTTGTACACCACAGTGGGACCATAGGGCACCATTGCAGCCTGGAGAGAGTTGGTGTTATGCTTGCGATGGGTGAGGTCACCTGGCACGGGACTGCCTGACCAGGCACGTAGAGAATATCGGGCAGGCAGCACGTGCACCACCACGACATAGGCAGCGTCGTGATCGGAGTATTGTCCAGAGAGGTGGTTCTAGAGGAGTTTGAGAAGATTATTGTGGGGGATGACTTTATGAGGTCTTCCAATCACCACTAGGAAGTCCATGTCAAGCTCCGGGAGCTGACAGTTGGGACCTCCGACAGCCGTGAGCTTTGGATGTCTACGATCCTTCAGAGCATGAGGTGACAAGATGTACGCTCTACCACTCTTCTACTTTTTTAGTTGAATTGTTAGACTCTATGTGTGAAATGATTTTCTCCCTGCTCCTTGCTCGAGTTTATATCAAGGTGGTGCGGGGCATCGATGTAACCCTGTGTTGGTAATGTAAAAGGTGTGGAACCTTTTACTTTAGTCGATGATGTCGAGTCCATCGCTTTCTAAGCGTGTAAGAGAGTCTTGGTTGTGATCCATAGACTGTGAAACCTTGCGTAACCAGATATCCTTAGGTGTTTCACCATTTGGATATTCTGAAGGAGGGAATCACCGGGCTAGGTCACAGGTCCAAACGGTGATTCCAGTCATGGCATGCGATGTAGGGGTTTGGTCAGGGATGTGAGCTACCCCTGATGGCCTTCGGGCCATTTGAGACCATGTGAAGGGATGGCGATGTTCCCTACCACCTTTCCCTAATGCCAAAGGCTGGTTTGGGTTCATAGTGTCTCCCACGTGACTCACCCGAGAAGAAGTGTGCGGGATCCAATGCACACCATCGTCAAGGGCAGACCTTGTGTGAACAGATCAAGTCCTGTAGTCTGTGTGCGGTGACACGGGACTTTTCAGGAGTTCATCTGGGTACGGGAGAGCCAGCTGTGGGCTTAGTACCCTAAGTTGGTCCTTGGTTTTGCTTTTTAGGGATGAAAATATTGATTAAGGTAATGATGTAGGAACCTGGTTTTTTCTATAAAAGTCTTTGGAATATTATTGATGTTATTCCAAAGCAGCTCCTTCAGACGGCGTGTGATTTCGAGCCCCGGTGTGGCCGGAATTAAATTTTCAGTGCGTTCACACTGGGCACACCAAATAAATAGGATAAATCCTAAACAGAGATATAGATCCGAAATATAAGTGCATGGATGGGTTCAAAATTACGTTTTTACCCTAGGAACGACATAAAGCATGTCGGCGCAGGATGTTGGAACCTCTCACCCGTTAACGGAACCTTATACGGATAATTAAAATAATTATTTTATTTTTTTAATGGTTAAACTCAATTATCTCTTAAACGGTAGCTATGATTGGAAAAAAGACGGCAGAGTTGAGTCTGGAACGTGTCTTTTACCCTAGGAGGGGTGTAACTTTTGCGGGCGCATGCCATCAGTGAAAACTGGTCCTGGGGGCATTTTTGTAATTTTGAGACCTTGGACGTTCAGTTTTATAACTTTTTCTCGGGGCTTGGGATTAAAATTCCGAGACCTTCATTGTGCTCAGGAGGTGTTTTTTACATTATGGGAGGCTTGATCTTGATCGTTCCAGTGGTTTCGAATACGGGTCATTTTGGGGGTTTAAAATTAATTAAACGTTTTAATTAATTTTCTTTATAATCCATCTCTTCCCCTTATCCTCCTCCCCTCCCTTTGGCACCTCCTTGCGGAAGAAGCTCAACCAAGGAAGCTTCACCCTCCTCCATCATTCTCTCTAAGGAAGCTATGGATCCGGTGAAGGTGGATTGGTTGCTAAGCTCCAGGCTATGCCCACAAGGTAGGATCTGTCGTTTTTGTTTTCTTTTCCCCGTATCATCATCATTGAGCTTGATTTTAAGCTTTTAATCTCTGTTTGATCTTCAAAAAAAGCCCATGTATGTATAGTACATTTTCATAGATTTACATCACCTATTTAGTTTTGTAAATACGAGTTTCGAGGAGCGCGAAAATGTTCGCCAAAGATCAATGGTTTTAAGGGTGTTTTCAGGTTGTTTTTTGTGTTTTCCGGCTGCATTTGGGGCTTCCGGTAGCAGGCGGTGCGGGCTTCGAAACGGTGGAAGCAGGTGGCGTAGGTGAGCGCAGTGGTCAGACAGTGGGGTTGAGGGTTTCTGTTCGAGTCGGCGGCTCCAGGTGGGGTGAGGTGGCGGCACCAGGCGGCGAGGCCGAGCTCGCCGGGGCACAAGGGAGACCGGGGTCGCAGCGTGCGACCCTGTAGGGAAGACACGACCTGCGTCTCGCGGGTCTTCACGTGGTGGGACGACCAGCCATGAGGTTCAGTCTATGCATGGACCATGGGTCCATGACCGACATGCACAGCTGAGCCGTGAGAAGGCGCTGCAAGCCAGGCCGGCCGGCGTGGGCTGGCCCAGAACGGGTGGACTGGCCGGTCCAGTCCATGGGGCTCGCCCCCCTTCAATTTTAGACAAGCGTATCTCCCACTACAGGTGTCCGTTTTTCATACCGTTTGTGGAAGTATCCTCTAGATGTCGAGACTAAGCCTTTGAGATGGTTTCGGGGATTTTCAATTAGAGAAACGAGGGTCCTCAGAGGTGAAAAACGCATTTATGTGAATTGGCATTTTCCTGGGGGTTGTAGTTTTGGGCGGCACAGACATATCTGATGTCCGTTTTGAGCGTTGTTAGTGGAATTATGTCCCTGGCGCTAAGCCATAGTTTTCCAGTGTGGTTTTGGTCATTGAAACTCGAGTTGAGGCATAGGCCCCACGGCCCGTCTTTCGAGCAGCGTGTAGCGCTTTACCAATTTTTCATTAGACGTCTGTTATGGGTGTGTGAGTAGTCGTTTTTGGGTGTTTATCTGAGGGAATTGCATTGGTGCAATATGCCCACTCTAATTCCGCATGGTGGTATGGGCCCACAAGGGCCGTTTTGGGAGTTGGTGGTGATTTCCAGCTTAATCACTAGGTGTCCGTTTTGGACATGTGAATAATCCATCTTGTGTACTTTTTCGAGAGGATCAAAATGGTGTGATCCGTTGGCAGTGCTTCTGGACCAGGATACAGGTCCCACACAGCACTGCTCATGTTCGATATGTCAGAATGTATCTTTTCCTCTGGATATCTGTTGCACTCAAATGAGGAGTCGATTTTATGTGTCTTCTCGAGGGGATCACAAATGGTGCAATGTGCCGGACTATTTTCAGGGCCGAGGCTTGGGACCACCGGACGCCGTTTGGGCGTAAAGCAGGGTAAGAATACTTTTATGTCAGATATCCATTAGATGTGAGTAGAAATTCTATCTCGTATGTTTTTTCACGAGGATTACTATGGTACGATCCGTTTGGATGTGCGGAGTCTCTTTTGAGATCTCTTTAAACGCGGAAGTGAGTAAGATGATCTGGTGGTGGTTCATCCTATTTTATTTGTAGCGGACCCTTGGCGTGTGATCGCATGCACTCCCATGTGAGTGAAGTAATTCTTGAAAAGATGTGTTTGGTTGTGCCTGAGCCATTGAGGTGGCAAGTTGGAATTGTTACGTTTATGCCCTTCGCATTGACGTTGGCTGTCGTGTGCATGATAGCCTTTGGGTTGGAACGTGGTATACTCTGGGAGTATATAAGAAAGCTTGTAGGTACATGTGGTTGTTTGTACCTGAGAACGTTTGTGCGCTTGGTTGGTTTTGAATTGGGGCCACACGTCGTGTGGGCCCCATGTAAGTGTTGTGTTCTGCTTTGGGTACCCTTGATCTCTCGTGATGTAGAGGGTCCCTCTGTTCTCTTTTTTTTGACCATC
Source organism: Viscum album (assembly GCA_963277665.1). Classification (NCBI taxonomy): domain Eukaryota; kingdom Viridiplantae; phylum Streptophyta; class Magnoliopsida; order Santalales; family Viscaceae; genus Viscum; species Viscum album. The sequence continues at coordinate 567,582,896 of OY728119.1, forward strand.
ATGGTTGAGTTTTCCCCTTGTTCTATTCTTGTTTGTTGGACCAGTCGGGTTAAGTTTCCCCAGGTTCTCTTCTTGTTCATTTGACCAGAAGGGTTGAGTGGTTTTCCACTAGTTTTGTTCTCGATGGTTTGGCCGGAAGAGTTGATTCGTGTTCCCTGGTAGAGTTCTTGTGGATTTGGTGTGACCAACACATTACACAGGCATCGATCCTCTACCCAGGAGGTTGTTTCCAGCAAGGCTGACCAGGAGGTTGTTTCCAGCAGGGCTGGCCATGAGGTTGTTTCCAGAAGGGCTGGCTGGTAAGGTACCATCTTGCAGGGATGACCAGTGGGGTACCATCCAACAGGGGGGCCAATTGAACCATCCAGCAGGGATGGCCAGAGCGGTACCATCCAATATGGATGGCCAGTGGGTTACCATCCAGGAGGGATGGTCAGTACAGTCCTGTTCACTGAGTATTACCATCCAGTAGGGAAGACCAGAGCGGTTCTGGGTTTACCTACAGTGGGGATGGAATGTGGTCCCCAATGTCGGGTTTACCTCCAACTGGGCTAGGAATTGGTCCCCGATGTTGGGTTTTCCTCTAGTTGGGCTGGAAAGTGGTCCCCAATGATGGTTCCGAGCCTCCCTCCAGTGGAGTACCCTTTTACGGGACTGGGCATTGGGACTCATCGACGACTTTAACTGGGTCTCCCTCCAGTGGATTACCATTTTATGGGACTAGGCAGTGTGGCACCCGTTGACTTTTTCGGGGTCTCCCTCCAGTGGGAACCCATCAACATCCAGGGATTACCCCCCATCGAGGCTAGGCAGGGGGTGGCCTGTCGACATTGTGGAGACCTCTCGACTATGGGGCAGTGACGAGGTGTGGTTTGACATTTCCCCAGAACTCTCAAGTATGAGGGGAGATTTCCCCAATGAGAAGCATCCTTGCAACGCTACCTAAAATTTTTCGAGTGAGTCAGTGCCGCCCAAATCGGATAGTGTCAATGTGTGGTTATTTGAGCCCATTGACTTGCAGTTTGGGGCAGACGTGTGGGATACAAGGCATCGATGGTTTTTACTACTGGGACTGTTGGATACTCACTTTCTTAGGCTGAGCTACGGGATGGATATCCCCTTATGATCATGTTCAGGTTTTTTGACAGATCATATATATATATATATATACCATCTTCGAGTACCCAATTCTTGAGCTTGGTTACTCTCCCTCGAGGAGAGGTTATGACACGCGGGGTATGCCACGTGCTTTCCATGTCTAGTTTCTCATGGTTGTACGAGTATACTGTCCTGATATATGTAGCGAAGAGTCTATTAGAAGATCATCTTCTCGCCGTTTCCAGATCCTTGAGTCTGGACGAGTCTACCTCCTTTCTCTTGTTAGGTTGAGCTGGACTCTCTACTGTTACTCTTTACCGCACTCTCGATTGTACTCCTTTACTTTTCCATGTTCGATCTACTGCTCCCCTCTTTAGTTTCTCCTTTGTTTCTCCATCGAGCCTTCAGGTCATCCTACTGAGTATTTTTATACTCACCCCCGCTTGGGCGTTGCCCGAACATGGTGTTCCCTTGCAAATGACAGACAGGTTGGTCGTGACTTCAGTGGAAATTAGGAGTTCGGGAGCTTGGACTACGTGGGGTGGACGTAGTTGGGTTATAGGTGTGGGACTATCCCAGCTGTTTTACTTTTGTTTACCTATTTCCAGGTTGTGGCACTTTTCTGGTTGGGAGTGTTTTTCCCCTTTTATTTTCATTTTACCTTCAGCACTTTCTTTGTACAGTTTAGAGGTCGATGCACAATGTGGTTTATTTATAGAAGTTGGTACTTTACTTTTCTTTTTACTCTTCACTTCTACATTGAGTGGGTTGCATGTGTGTATACAGGTACTCAGGAAAAGGCCTCTCAGAGTAGTTTAGCCTTCGGCGCTTTTCGCCAGCCCCTGGCCTGTGGAGGTGGGCTTGAGGTAGTTGTAGCTCGAGCCCAGGTAGGGTCGGGTCATGAAAATAACTATAAAAAAAATTTCATATGATCTATGGCCCACTACCAAGACCATCATATTAGTCAATGTCCTAATTGAATCTATTACACTCTCTATTCCAAACCTATATTATTGAACTTTGTTCACAACCCCTCCCATCCCTATTTTACTAAACCGAGTTCACTCCCCAATCCAACCCTATATTGCTGAAATATGTTCACTCCTCATTCTGAAATTATATTAATGAACTATGTTCACTTACCATTTTATCCATTTTTTATTGAATCGAGTTCACTCCTCATTCTAGCCTTGTATTATTGAACTGAGTTCACTCCTCATTCTAGCCCTGAATTACGGAACCAAGTTCACTCCTCATTCCAATCCTGATTTGTGGAACTGAGTTCACTCCTCATTCTAGAACTGTATATCTCATGATATATATAAATCATTTCCTAGTTAATTAAAGGTAGATATAGTTTCTACCCATCAAATAAAAAATAATACATATCTGTTCCATGAGATAATAAAACACGCATCATATCACGAATCATAAAAAAATGGGTTTCAAAAACATCATATCATAACACCTAAAATGAAATGGGTATTATTAAAAATTTACCGTATCATAAACTGGTAAAATACATATTTTTCCTAAATCATTTTATAATATAGTTACCCATGAATGGAAGTGGGTTTCATAACCATTTTATCATTTTATAACCCATGGAAGAGAAACAGGTTTCATAAACAACATTTCATCTTAATAATAAAACCATTCAAATAAATGAGAATAATAGTTTTCTTGGATAATATCCCTATAAAATTATAAACTATATCTATATATTTCACCATATATGGGGAAGGATTATAAAAGATCACTTTAATAACTTTTTAATGAAAATAACCTTAGAAATAATTTTTTTAAGACATAAAACAAATCCAAAATCCTTTTATTTTAAAAACACTTTGAAGACTTATGAAGTAATCTTTAAGAATCATTTAGAATAGTTATTGAGTAAAACAACCTTTTATCTTTAAAAAATAATTTTAGAACATCTAACATTTTCTTTTTTCATTAAAAATAGATTTGAAAACTAATAATGGAATTTTTAAAATCATTTAAGTAATTTTATTTGAAAATAATCCTTGAAAAAATATAAAAGAAACTTTGAAAATAATTTAAAATATTTATTAAACATAATAATTTTTTTAAAATATTTTTATTTGGAATCTAATATTGAAACCATATTAAGGAATCTTATAAAATAATTTAAGACACTCCTTCAACATACAACTTTTTAAAAGAATATTTGAAAACGACGATAAAAATGAAGTATTTCTAAAATAGCAAGAAATTGTTTTTAACAAAAACACGTATTCCTATAAAATTTCAATGTAATCTTCAAATAAATGATGTTAATGCAAGAAGATAAATATATACACGTCGAACCATACTTTCTCTCTATAAAATGATTAGAAAAGTTCATCGGTCAGAAAATGACAAAGATATATCTTTTTAAACACAAATTTGTTAAAAATCTAAAACATGGTTAAATTTTTTATTTTAAGGATCATAGTAGGAAGGTATAACATTTTTTCAAAAAAAATTATAATACATGGTTTTCAAAGAACATTGATTTTTAATAGAAGATAGATATATTCATATTTTCTTAAAAACATTTTCATAATTATCTTAACTACAAAAGAGTATAAAAATGGAACAATTACATGAATATATCATTAATAAAAAGAGGATAATAAACTTCATGAGTATTCTTGATATATGGATCATAATATTTCATCAATGCGAGGATAATCATAAATAATCTCGATAAACAACGATATTGTAGCAATAAACTCTTATAACTTTGAAAACATTGAATCATATGCCCCATGGAAGAATAACATTACATGAAGAATAAAATATCTGGAAAATAATTATAATAATGACATAACATGTCAAATTTGAATCATATACACCACATATAATAAATTGGTGTAGAATCTGGCTTGTGTCTCATAGAAAATAAAAGAGAGAGTAGAAGTCCCCTTACTAAATGAGTAACTTTTTAATCATGATAACCATAAAATAATAGCATAAATTGAAACATAAAATATCCTAAAATTAAATAAATACAATATCTAAAATTTCATAGGTCATTATATTCACCACACATCAAGAATAAGTGGTGAATATAGTAAATATCTCACATAAGTAAAAGTGAGGTGAGAAAACCCTTACATTAAGTCTTGTAATTATTTAAACACGTTCAAAACTTCTGTAGAAAAATATAAGTTTATTATAAATATACCATTGAACTGTATTATTATATATTATTCCATATAATATTTTATTTGGAATTTATATGAAATTTTTATTTGCAATTTCATAGTACAGTTATGTTTTGTGTAATAACTGCTATTTTTTGTATATTTTTAACTTGTTATCATTGATACTATTATATATATAACGATTTACTTATTTCCAAAATTTATAAAATGATATATATATATAATATATATTAAGTAAATAAATATTTATAATAATATATAGATGATATAAATATGAAATGGAATGCACTGTTAATGGAGATGGTATGTCGTATGTACGCATGAACATTGTTTCCATTTTATCATTGAATTTTAAATGAATGAAAAAAAATTATATAAATATTATCATTAAAAGAAAATTATTATTTCTTAAATGTCATATATTTTTAATAAATGAGTCCTTAAAACATTCCATGTAAAGTGTGAATGAATCACATCGTACTGAGTAGGTAGCAATCCACACATCCACAAATGATGTTATCGTATTAACACAGAATGGAAAGAATTAATGTATGTGTAATATAATAACTAAATATTTATAAATACATAATAAATATCATAAATATCATATAAAAAGTAATTACATCATTATTCCCAATGCTTATAGGTGGTAATGGAAGAACGAACGACATCAGTTCATCTGACTATATCCTGCCCTACACAGAAGCGATGATTGTGTATCCTATTTGATATAAGTGTGTGTTTATAGGTCAAAAAACTAAAATAAAAAATATAAGTTTATTTAGGATTTTTATTATATTATATAATCATGTAATAAGAATAATTTATCCAGTGTATAAAGAAAAAAGTTCTCATTGAAGAATATTACCTCTTCTTCGGGTAACTCATTTTGGTTTTCACCAAAGGAGTTAATTTTTTTATTCCAAAATTGAGTATTTTTGGATGAGATTAAGGGTTAAAATTCCTTAATTTAATAGGTCTAGGATGATCCAAAAGTCATTAGAGGTGAGAATAAATGAGAGGATGAGTGCTTTTATATATTCGAGGAGGAGTGACATTCTTGTAAATACAAAAAGGTATACACTATTGTGCGGTCTCCATTACATAATTTGCCTCCAATAATTTTATATTTTCTGTAGAAATTGTTAAATGGTATAAATATGGCCATAAATGGGTTTTAGATAGGTTTCTAGGCCATTTCCCCCTTTAAGATTAATGTTTGTCCACTAAGAAAACACATTTTTACCTTAATCACTGTAATTAATTTTAATTACATTCAATAATATTATTTTCAAAAACTAAACTGAACATAATATAAATTATAAATTATGATTATTACAAATATTGAATCCATTTTTCCTAATTCTAACAATAGAAGTGGTGGAAATTAATTTAAAAACTATCATGTAGATGGGATGAAACAATAGGTTTTTAATGTGAAAATGTTGAAAATATAGAATGCTTTATATATCCAATTTGAGTGTGAAATTGATTAAAATTGAATAAATTGGATTAATATATGTATACTTTATCTAAATATACTTTTAAAAAATAAAAATATAATTTATCTATATAATGTATTTATATGAGAATGTAGTTTTCAATTTAAATTCATTTTATTTCACTGTTCATCAAAAAAATGAAATATGTTTGAAACATACCAAAATTTCAGCTGAAGATAATTTTAATATTTTGATAAAAATAATTAAGTATTTTTTTTTGATATAAAATTTATAAAACAATAAAAATTTAGATTTAAAATAATTGTTCCATTAAAAGGTGATAAAAACCCTTTTAGAAAAAATGCTTCTTTTTATACATAAAATTGAATTTGTTCTTATCTATGTTATGTAAAACATATTAGATTAATTTTAACTATTTTGTTGATTATATAATATATAAATTCCATTAAAATAATTCATAAAAAGTGGTTTGTTTAAATTATTGAGATAAAATGTGTTTGTGGATAGAAAATAGTTTTTCAGAAAAGAGCTTTTTTTTATTTTCAAATAGTTCCTACTCTCATTTATTATTAATTTTTAACCAAATAATTTATTTTATAATTATTATTAAACCATATTATAATAATTTATTTTATCCCTTTCATACCCAATATTCCAACGACTTAGTCATAACTATAATAATATTTTAATAATAATAATAATGGTATATTGTAGTTCGGTAAAACTCAGTCTTGCATGTAACAAATGATATCAATGGAACTTATAATTTTATGTAAAACAAGACAAAAATAATGTTGATTTTACCACAAGTAAATCAATTTTTTCTTTTAAAGCTCAATATTAACTTGGTTTTTTGTATGAAGAATGCATAACTTAGTGTAGCGTGCAATATAATCAATCAAAAAAATTAATTTATTTAAAAACATTAAATCATAAAAAATGGGGGGTTACATTTGTTATACCAAATCAATTTGACTCATATTAAAATTTAATTAATTTTATTTATATAAATATTTCATAATTTAGTAACTTTTATTCATTTCATCTAATAAAATTTATAGGTTTTAATTTTCATATTTTCATATTTATATTTTATCTAAATATATCACTATTTCGTTTAGGTTTGGTTTTACCTATGGTACAATACATCAAACACATTAACATATTTAAAGGTAATATTATATTAAAATATAATGGTGCGGAATTTATTTTATGTATCACATACCTCTATTTCTTCTAACCTCTATGTGAGAAAGGCATTTAAAGGATGGAGCTCTAAGGTGGGAGGTTGTTTTGAACATGAGACAAGGTGAAACCAACCAAGAAAATACAAAGGCTGGTATTGGAATAATATAAATATCAATCTAATCCCAAATCATGGTGTTTTTCTTCTGGGGTAATAGTTTGATTTGTTTTATAATCAATAAGTTAAAATTTTGAAGGCTCATGATCAAGTCACTTTATCTATTTTATTTTTTTCGATGCATGTTCATATATTTTTTATGATGCTTGTTTATATTATGTTGATTGTGATAATATAAAAATAATAATATAAGAATATTTTAAGCAAAATAAAGAATAAATGTATTATGTATAAATATTTTATCAATGCATTTTTAATTAATTATGTTAAATATAAATAATATTAACAATGAATGAAAAAGTGGTAATAAAAAAATGTATAATAGGATAGATCCCTCAAGGAAATATTAAGTCAATAAAATAATTCAATTACCTACATTATGAGGGACTTATATTTATGTTACTTGTTCATGTAATAATCTTGGGAACATTTAATTATCACGGAGTCAAAAAAAATATTTTGGGTTAACTTAACCAAAAAATATATTGAATTTAAGAAACATAGTTTATTTTATACAAACTTGAAATATTTTGTTTAGGAAATATGAGTCAAGATTTCAGGAGTGGGGCGTCCACTAAATGGATCAAGGAGATATAAGCTATTAAATGGAATGATCAACTTGCTAAATACCTTCTTATGGATCTTATGTCCATAGTATGGGTCATGAGTAGGTAAATATAGATCCTTTCCACTGGAATATCCACATGAGAGATAATTCCATGGCTAGTGGTCACGGATATTGATACTTGATAAAATAATATTATGATTAAAAAAATAAAAAAAAAATTATGTCTCATTTATTTTAGTAATAATCATAACATAAAAATAATATACATTAGTTATTTTTGATTAATGGAAAGTGAAACTACGACAACACTATGATCATTTATTAACTCAAGGCATATACTCATAGATAGAAATTTCTCTTTGTGGAACATTCATTTAAACATGACACAAATATATGAAAGTTTGTTATATGTGTTAGAATCCTAGATACCTAATTATCCATGACACCAAGTAAGAAAGGTAGAAAGGAAGCTCTCTATATATTTATGGAGGATGCTTCGTATGTCAGTGTCATAATCCTAACATCTATTTCCAAAGAGAACAAGATACTATATTAGGACATGTATGTTTGTACCATAATATCTCATCTATTGTAACTTGAGAGTCGAATAAAGAAAATGATATTTTCAATTCATTGTATAAATTTTAACAAGAAGAGGTATGCTTTGATAGTGATCATTCATTCAAAATTCTATTGTATGTGAATTAGTTAAATAATTTAGTCTTCAATTTTGATAAGATATTTTCCATTAATCTCATATTATTTTCTTCAGCACCGAGGAAATAATTATTAATTAAGAATTATAAGATGAATGGTATGTATAATTCCTTCAATGGTATTTGGAATATACTTCACCAAGTGTATAAGGATTATTTCAAACATGGTTCCCCTCCCCTAATCATAAACTGAATGAAAGACATGGTTTAAAGGCACTTAGTCAATCTAAAAATGACGGGGTCTTTACAATATCCCTAAAGAAGAAGAATTATTATAATGGAGAGTAATAAAAAATTAGTATATTTTATTTTCTAGTGGAAACTAATTTCAGTGGAATAAGAACTATAATTAATTTAAGAGTAAGAAAACAATTTCATCTCATTCAGTTATATTCAACACAATAATTTTTTTGTTCTAATTATTGTGAATTAAAATATAGTGTATTTATCCATATATTTGTATCCAAATATAATAACAAATAAGGTATAAATTTATTATAAAAATTAAGAGGCATTTGTATGTCATTGATAGGTAAAATGGAAAGAGGGGGTTAATTTCTCATTAAATAATTAAAGTAAAACAATCCAAAATTAAAATACTATTTAGAGAAGAATACAAGAATAAAAGTATTGAATTCATAATGATTATAATAATATAAAATAGTAAAGTTTGAATAATAAAAAAAGAATTATTCAAATAATAAAATTGTTAAACACATTTTATAGATTAAAAAAGTTATGAAATGAATTAATTAAAGTGATAAATAAAATAAATTATAGAAGGTAATTGAGACACAGTATTTGGTAAGGTAGTTCAATAATAGTTCCTAAAGGTACCCATATTTCTACCACCTTAATCCATTTAGTATTTTATTTATTCCCCCCTTGTTTTTAATGGTATCCAAGATAATAAAACTACCTCTTTATTTTTATGTAACAGAAAAAATATGATAAATTAGACACTAGCTCATTAACTAAAAAGATAGAAACCTAAAAAATAAATTTTCCTTTTTTGATAGTAAAAAAGACAAGTAAATCTTAATCCCTTACTTTAATGGTAGTAAGAACCAATATTAGAAGAAAGTGGAATAGGATAGGATAGCTAGAGAGTAATCACTTTGTAGTACAACCCCAATTCCCTCAATGAATGTGATGAACATAAAAAATGAATGAGAATAAAAAAAGAGACTGATTTTGAGATTAACATGTGTTCAAACATTAGATGGATAGATAGGGACTAGAAATGAAATTAATTTTTGGTAAATTGATCGTGTTGGTAAAAGGATAATTATTTTCAATGAATGTCGATGTATATTTCAAAGTCCTCTAAAGGTCATTATTTACAGGCTTCACTTGTTCAAGTCATTAATTTGTTGATGTTCACATTCCAATGTACTTTTTAATCCTTCGTATTACCTTTAAAAAATAATAAATCATTAAGGACAAGAAAATAATAGTGAAATTAAAATTAAAATTAATAACAAAATTACTCAGAATTGTTGGGGATAGAGAAATAGGTTATAGATAAAATTATAATTTGAATATAAATCTGTTTAAACAATTTAGGTTCATTCAAAAATAATTGTTATAAATTTTAGAAAAAATCTAAAATAATAATATAATGATAACACAAAAAACTCATAGAGTTATTTAATAATATTTGAAATTTTAAATTGAAATTTCATTCCATTTTTATACATAAGATGATATCAATCATTAAATATATTTCATTAAAAAGTAAAACATGTTTGATTGATTTTGTTATAATACACCATGATTTTAGAAAAAAATAATCAAATATATCAATTCCAAATAATAAATAAATTTTTTTGAGTTTCATGCCATGTAATGTTCCACATTTTTCTGTGTATTATTTTAATTATTAAAAGGAATTATTTCTGAGTTTCTTGCCATGTAATGTTCCTAGCATCAGTCGGTGTGGGTCGGCTGTGAAAAGTTTTTTTGGACGTAACGATAATACAAATATTTTAATTAAAAACAATTTGATGTAGTGTTGCTTTTTATTTTAATATGCATTTTTTAGGATTTCAGGGTTTTGACAAAACCCTAGAATTACTCTCTAAAAAGGAGATAGATATCTCTCTAATGAACACTGGTGGATCATGGATCGATGATCAATAATGCACCAAGACTTGAAGGAAGTTCGACGATGAAAAAAATCCTTCATCCGCGACTAATCTAAATTGAGATAGGGTTTTGTTCTTTGATTTTTTCCCTGCTTCTATAATAAATGATGAATGTGGATCAACCATAAAATTGTTAACCTATGGCATGATCACTATTGTGGGAATGGATTAATTTTAGAAAATAATTGGGGTTCATTGTTATTCATTCTTGTTTCTTCATTCTATGTTCTTATGGGAACAGATTGAGGTTTATATGAACAAAGGATAATATTTATTCTTAAGGTAGTTTTTTGTGATTTTCATCCACCCGTTCTTAGAATTATTCACCGCTGGACCCATGTGGTCATGGATTGACTTGCTGGGTGGCACCAAAAAAGATATCACTTTCAGATTAATGGAAAAATGAATCAGAGCCCAAGGTAGTGTAGAATGTGACCTAAGGATCACAGAAGTAGCTTTATTTCAAGAAAAGAAGCATAAGAGGACAATTAGTGAATGGCGAAAGAAGAGGCCCTAGATGTCGGTGTCGGTGGTGGGGTATGGTGTCAGCGGTGCATGAAATTATGGTGTGATGACGCTGCATGGTAGGTTGCATCCATGTGGAACTCTTCTCGGCCACATAGAAGGGGCTCGCGGTGGTGGTGAGGCTGCGGACAGGCAGAGCAAACGGGGAGCGCACAGATTTAGTGAGTCAACCGTGTGGGAAAAGGTGAGGCACCATGTGGACCAGGTGGTGTGCGGTCATGGAGAACCATGTGTGGTGGACGATCCAACTCATGCATATTCAGCACTATAGGAAAACTATGTTTTGGCAGCGGTTTTTTTGCAGCGATGTTCAAAACACCTGCTAAATGTTTTTTATCAAAAAATTAGCTGTGGGTTTTTAGTGGAATTTTTAAAAACCACCGCTAAATGTTTTTAAAATATATTGTATAATTTTTTACAAAAAATTGTAAAAATAAATACTTCTATTTTTAATGGTGGTTTTTTAAACAAACCATCGGTAAATCGCGGCGATTTTTTAAAAACCGCCGCAAAATTGAAGAAAAAACATAAACAGAAATAGTTATTAATTAATTAATTATTTATTTATTTATTATTTAAAATCCAATATGGTTTATTATTTATAATTTTTAATTAATTATATTTTGTTAATTAATAAAATAATTATAATTATTAATTAATATTAATGTGAAACATAAAACAAATCTACAAAAACCTGAAAACCAGACATCGACATACAATGACCATATCATCTGATCTGGGAGTCACATTTAGCTCCACAACCAGTCAAATAAATGATTATGAAATGATCTAAAACCAAGTGATATTTAAATCATGCGATAATCAAAGGGAAAAATATATTCAAATATCAAAATGGTCAAAAATCGAATTCGAATGTCAAACAACCATAACTATTAATCTGGGTGTCTGTTTGGGCTCTACCACATATCAAATTGAATCCTGTAATACGATTTATGTTGTTTAGGTCCGGTACCAGCTCTTATAACATTTTACCCCTTTTTATTCCCCGATAAAGGCCTAGAAGGCCTCCAATATAGAGGTTTTAGTGGCCAATCCTGATTTCTTAAAATTCAAATGGTTATAAATTTCGATTGAGGTGTATGTTTGGCATGAACCACATATCATATTGAATCTCATTTCCTGATCTTCGATATGACTGGTTATCGTGATATAAGGAGTCTCGAATTACATTTTAAGGCCATTTCAATGTTTTAAGCTTTTTTTAGAGGATAATAACGCTTTATGATTTATTTGTTTGTTTATTTTTTTATTTATTTTGACCTATTTATAATTTATAAATTTTATATTTATTTATTAATTAAATTATTATTAATTAATTAATTACTTAAAAAAATTATTTAGGTATTTATTATTTATTATTTATTATTTATTAATCTATCTATTTATTTATTTAATATTAAATAATAAATATTTATTTTTTATTTAGTTAGCATCTACACATTAATTCTTACTTTATTTTTAACTTATTAATTAATTATTTATTATTACTTCATTACTCATTTATTATTTAATTATTTTTTATTTTTTATTTTTTCATTATTTGTTTATTATTTATTATTTATTGATTATTAAATATTAATTATTAAATATTAATTAAGAATTATTCATTATTAATTATCAATTATAATTATTATTTATTATTTATTATTAATTATTTATTATTTATTATTTATTATTTATTATTTATTATTTATTATTCTATTTATTTATTTATTTATTCGTTATTCTTTATTCTTTATTCTTTATACTTTATTCTTTATTAATTTATCTTTAATTTATTAAGTATTTATTTTTTAATAGTTAGTTATTGATTTATTATTTATTTATGAATATACTATTTATTTATTTATTATTTATTTATTATTTATTTATTTATTTATCCAATATTCATTATTTATTTATCATTTATTTTTTTTTCAAAATTTATTAATTATTTAAAGAAATTGAATATTAATTATTAGTTATGAATTATTAATTCCTAATGATTTTTATAATTTTCTAGTTATTAATAATTATTTATTTTCTATTTTTTAATTTTTTGTATTTATTATTTATTTGTTTATTCCTTCATACATTTACTTATTTATTCATTTATTTATTTTTTATTTTTTATTTTCTATTTTTTATTAATTATTATTTATTTATTTATTTGTTATTAATTTATTAATTATAAATTTATTATTAGTTTATTATTCATTTATTATTTATTCATTTATTTATTTTTTATTATTTTATGATTTTATTTTTATAGTATTAATTTTTTATTATTGAATTATTAATTACTTATTTATTATATATTAATTATATATTAATTATTTTTTATTCATGGTTTATTATTTATTATTTATTATATATTATATATTATTTATTATTTATTATTTATTATTTATTAATTTACTATTAATTTATTATTATTTATCCTATATTAAATTATTATTTTTAGTTTGTTATTTATACATTACTTATATAATATATGTTATATATTATATCTTATATATTATATATTATATATAATGTATTATCTATTATATATTATATATTATATATTATGTATTATGTATTATGTATTATGTATTATGTATTATGTATTATGTATTATGTATTATGTATTATGTATTCTATATTATATGTTATTTGCAATATATTATTTGGTATTTATTATTTATTATTTACAATTTATTATATTATATTTACTATTTACTATTTATTATTTACATTTTATTATTTAGTATTTACTATTTATTATTTACTATTTATTGTTTACTATTTACTATTTATTATTTACTATTTATTATTTACTATTTTTGATTTATTATTTATATTTTTTATTTACCGTTTATTTCTATATTATATATTTCTTTACTTATTATTCATTTATTTTCTATTTATTAATTTCTAATTTCTAATTAGTAATTGTTTAATATTAATAATTACTTATTGATTATGGATTTTTGATTTTTGATTATTGATTATTAATTATTGATTATTGATTATTGATTATTGATTATTGATTATTGATTATTGATTATTGATTATTGGTTATTGATTATTGACTATTGGTTATTGATTATTAATTAATCATTATTGATTAATCATTATTGATTAATAATTTTTTTGTGTGTATGTATTTGTTTTTTTCCCTATATATATATATATATATTGACCATATGAAGAGACTGCTATAGTGATTATGTCTTTGGAGAAAAAGTAAGAGGTAAGGGGTTCAAAACTCACTGAATACCGAATTTCTATATATGGCATGGGCATGTGCATGGACATGGGCTTGTGCATAGAGATGGGCATGAGCATGGTAATAATAACAAAAACAGATTAAAAAATAATAAATAAATTACAAAAAAATAAAAAATGTTATTAAAAAGTTAATGAATTTATTAATTTTGAAAATAAATAAAGAATAAATAGTTAATAAATTAATTAAAAAAATAAATATTTAAATTTTGAAAATAAATATAATTAATTGATTGAATTTTTTTCAAAAGGTTGGGGTCGAAGCCTCAATTTATTATTTAAAGCAAATACCTCTTTAGACTGGGTAGAGGGTGACCCATTACATAGCCCGAAGGCCCAAGGCCAAGTAGCCTGAATACAAGGCTTGAAAGCCCATTTTGGGCCTAAAGGACCTCTGAGTGAACATTAATCCTACAATACAAGAGCTACTACAGTACCTACTACATTTTTGAAAAACCAAAGGAAATTGATTACCGACACACAATTTAGAAGACGTTTTCCAAAATCATCATAGAATGAATTAGCAGTGGTTTAAACCGCCGTTAAATGAAAATTTTGGTGTAGTGCGGGCTGGACCAGGGTAGTGCGTTGAGAGGGATCGGGCCCCGCAGGTCGAGTCGGACCAGGCCCACTATGCTGGGCTAGACCGGGCCCAGTGGACCTCGTCGACTTAGGTCGACCAGACCGGTTCGGGTCTGCCAACGGGTCGGGTGCGGTGGATCAGGTCATCCCCGAACCGGACCCAGGTCAGATCTTTTTACTAAAACGGACAAAACATTCAAACAAATAGTTTGTTTGATGTGCCTTAAGTGGTGTTAAGACCATTACAATGAGACATTCTTTTTGAAACCTATGGTATGTTTTTAATGGATATATTTCCAATGAGACTATTTTCCAATGGTATGGTGGGTGTGACTACTAATCACCGTGCACCCTCTCTTTTATATGTGAATTGAATCCTTCATCCACCATATATTGGATGAGTTTCATTAGGATTTGATCCCTTTATCATTTCCCGAACGGTTTGTCAGTATTTTTTCCTATTCATAGGAGTATGATTCCTTTAGTAGAACATCCAGGATAGAGTTGTTGGAATTTCTCGAGAGGCCCAGAGTAAAGCCTTTATTCTTTTTTCATTCTCAATGAAGATTCTTCGATATTGATTTGACCAACTTCAATGGGGGATCGATCCTCTACATAGTGGGTTATTTTAAATTGATTTGTTGGTATCACCCCATGGCCTAGGCTATGATCATAATCCTATGTATCTTATCTCTTTATATCTTTCAGTGTATCTCTCCCATGATGATTTTTGATGAATATTACCTATCAGACAGACGTCATCAGTGCTATCGGACTCAGGAGTGTGTTCTCCTAGATGGATGCTTTGTAGAATATTCAAGTTGAATCCCTAGTGGTGGAATGTGGTGGTTGTGACTTAACCTAAGCTATGAGATATTATTTGAGTATATCTGTATATTATTTTTATATATGGTACATGTATACTTGAGTGAATATGACTGTACATTTCTTTTGTGTATTGATTTCTTGTTTAGAGGTGTCCGGTTGAGTATTTTCAAACTCACCCCTACATGGGTTTTACCTACACATGTTGTGCCTTGTGCATATGAGAGAACTTTTGACAGAGTAAATGGTGAACCAGGAACGAAAAGAGACTTGTGAGATCAGACATAACTTAGTGTTCCTAGGGCTTCAGACAGTAGCCTTAGTACCTTGCCTTCAAGTATGATTTTCTACAGATAGGTTTTAGGATCTTGTTTATAGACATTTTTTTGCTTCCCTTGTATTCTAGACCTATTTAATTTCCATCACTTTCGATGTTGTACTTTTTTTGTGGGTAGTAGTGGTTCCCATACATTGTTTAGTTAGTGTTTTTTACATTTGAGTATTTGTGGTCTTGGAGATGTGTGTGTTCACACAGGTACAAAGGCAATGCCTCCAATTTTTGTAATATTTCTACTCAGAGCTAGTCACCTGCCCATGGCCTATTCGAAGTGGGATTGGAGAGTTACAGCACGGGCCCCTTTGGTATGAGTTGTGACATAGTTGTATCATAGGTGTTCATTTTTACCCTAGGATCGAGTGTCTATGATATTTTTTAGGGAAATAGTGTTAAATGTTTCAAGTACAGCTTTCGGGCTAGGGGATCTATTGTTGGTCTGGTGGCTGATGTATCCATACACCAGGACTCTGAAAACGTTATTTTTGACTAGGTACATGAGGACACTAGTTGTAGGGAAATAATGGTACATGAATCATATAGAAGAAGTTGTGATTTCCATGTCCTTCTTGGGTCAGCTATATAGATATAATCATTGACAGTGGTTCACATTGTTTCTTTGTAGGATTCCTCTACGTCACATACCTTGTAGGATTTAGTAGCTCTGTCATGAGGATGACCACTTCAGTGACGAGGCTTCCTTAAAGGGAATAGTTTTCTGGATGTTACCTCTAGGTGGTGCACTAGCTATTCCACCACTTGTAGTGCTACCTATGGTACCTCTAGTACTAGAAGACTAGTAGTACAAGATGTGCTCACTTAATGAGTTCAGAAATAGAGACTGCTCAGGTTTCTAGGTGAGCCTGACCCTTAGGTAGTTGAGGACTGGCATGAGGTGGTCACCTGAGTTATTTTATCTAGTCAGGACACCAGCAGATCAGATGGCGGTCCTGGTGGCGATTGTTCTATAGGGATAATTAGGGATATGATGGAGTTTGGATATCTAGACTCATGATGATGTGGCCTTATTGTAGATAGAGTTCGAACACCTCTTCAGAGAGGATTTCCCACCAGTTACATTGAGAGTTGTGCATATATAAGAGCTTCTTCATCTCCAGCAGGGCAGTATGATAGTAGCTGATTATTCATTAAGGTTCAATAACCCTTGTATCTTGTCAATGGTTATGATCAGGGGTCAGAAAATAAAAAGTGGTCTGTAAAGAGACATCTGATCCATCATTATCCCTATGATCATTCTTACTTATGATGGGGTGTATGAGTAAAAATTGGTGATGGAGAGATTTCTGGATGAGTAGAGATAGTTGGTGACAATCAGCAGAGGATAGGTAGGTACAAACACCTCAGCATCAAGGAGTAGATACATGTCTTAGGGATCGTAGTGTGCGAGATTTTTTAAGAGTATATCCCAAGATAGAGGATCTGATGTTCACGGTTCACATGGTTGATCCAGTCATCTTAGATAGTGGCAGTGCTACATATGTGATGGTGGGGGTCATCTCACTCGAGATTTTCCAACTCATTGTGATGATGACCAAGATACAGTGGATGGACCACTGAGGTAGAGGCAGAGGAAGGATTAGGCAGATCCGCAATGTGGTGGATGTGATAGAGGAGTTGGGAGAGAAATGGGAGGCGTTCAATGGTTCAATTTCTACCAATACCACTCCCAGGTGGTCTATGCAAGGCTCAAGGAGCTGAAGGACAATTATGGGGATAACTGCATGCAGTAAAGGCTTTTGACCCGGGGACTCCATGGATGATTCAAGGTACGATCTGTGTGTTTTTTTACTTTATCTGAAATAATAAGATGAGTGGGTTCTAGTTTTTCCTACCTCACCCCATATCTTGTTAGAGACTTTGAAATTTTGATAGAATCATTTTCTTGACCTTTATTCTTAGATACACTAACCAGAGAAGACTCAGTGATCACACATATATACCGACATTGTGAAATTACCCTTGTAGGTGAGAGTTTTGATTGAAACCACTTTGAGGAACTGTTAAGGAATAATGATTTCATTCTTGGTTTGGATTGATTATCTTATTTCCATGTCTAGATTGACTATTTTAGACTAAGGGTGTGGTGTTTTGGCAATAATGGAACACGTTTTTCCTTTTTTTGGTGAAAAGGAAACTCAGGAATAATAGGAAAGACTCATGCATAGAAGGGTGTAGACGATTACTAATCACTATGCTAGATAGAACCTCGATGGAGTAGATGTTATGATTTTCCAGTTCCCAATAGTAGTGGTGGATTATAAGGATGTCTTCCCAGAATATGTTTCAGGATTACCTCCTCATCGGGAGATTGAATTCTACATTGAATTACACCTCGGGATGACACTAATATCTTCAAAAATATATCAAATGTCTCTCACAAAGCTTCACGAACTGAGGGTGCAGTTGGAAGATTTATAGAGGAAGGTCTTTGTGAGACCCAATGTTTCACCCTGGGAGGCCCTAGTATAGATTTTAAAAAATACAAACAAAATATTGAAGTTTTGTGTGGATTAACGGTGCCTGAACCTAGTGACCATGAAGAACAAGTACCTACTACCGAGGAACAATGACCTCTTTGACTTGTTTAGAGAGGCACAATGGTTCTCAAAGGTTGACCTTTGATCAGTCTATCACCAGTTGTGAGTTCAAGATGAGGATATACCAAAGATGGCTTTCTGATGCCGCTACGGGCATTATGAGTACTTGAAAATTACCTTTATCATAGAGAACTCCCAAAAAGTGTTCATGGTACTCATCAACCAGATATTCCATCTATATATAGACTGAAAATGTATACCTAGTTTCTCCAAGATATTGACACCTATGACAGCTTTGACCTGAAAGGGGTATCTTTTTGTGTGGACATAGAAGTGCTAGCAGGACTTCCAACATTTGAGAAAGATTTTGATGAGTGCTCTGAACTTGAGATTCCCAGAGGGATTCGAGTACATAGTGTTCTATAGTGCATGAGGAACTGGGTTTGGTTGCATCTTGATGCAGAGGCAAGTGTTGATTGCCTATGGTTCACACCAGTTGAGACCACATGTGATGAACTACGCAACCCATGATCTTGAGATTGTAGTGGTAGTATTTGCAATGATGATGTGGTGACACTACCTAATGGGTGAGCGGTTTATTGTATACTCTAAACACAAGAGTCCCATGTATATCTTCTCTCAGAAGGATCTGAACTTAAGAAATAGGCATCTTTTATATTCCTCCAGGATTATGAATTTGATATCTCCTATACTCCCAAGAAGGGGAACATGGTGGAACATGCTTTTAGTAGGTGATCGAGTTCACAATTATTGAAAGAGGCGTCAGAGCAGTTTTCCTTGTGGTGGTTATCGTTTATGGATTGTTTTGGGGGAGATTACCTCCAGTTGATGGTTGTAACCCCTTCACATATATCATTTGGTGGTATGTCCTAGTGTGGTAAATATTTACAAGGACCTTCGATGTTAGTTTTGGTGGTTAGGGATGAAGATGGTAGTCGAAGAGTTTGTTTCTCTATTCCTTACGTGCTAGAAAATGAAGGATAAGCACCAGGTTCCAGTGATTTTAGATTAACCCCTTGAGGTTCAAGGGTAGAATTGGGATGGGATATTGATGTAATTTCTAAAGGTATTCCCATGCACGTCTAGGGGAAAAGATACCATCTAGGTGATCATTCACCGACTCACAAGTCAACCCATTTCCTACCGATTTGGGAGCAGAGTTCAATAGAGATATTGGGGAACCTCTACGTGCAGTAGATATTTCATATTCATAGAGTTCCATTTATGATTGTTTTATACCTTGATTCTCATTTCACATCCCATTTGTGTTAGAAATTATAGCAGGAATTAGGGACTCAGTTACGCTTGAGCATGGAATTTCATCCCTATAAGGATGGACAGATAGAGAGGACCGTTCGGGTTTGGGAGTACATGATGTGGGACTGCATCTTGGACTCTAGTCATAGTTGTGAGGATCACCTATCACTGGTGGAGTTTTCATAAAACAATGGCTACAAATCCAGGATTTGTATGGCACCATTCAAGGCTTTGTACAGGCGACCCTATAGGTCATCGCTTAGCTGGACTAGCCTAGCAGACTCATCACTTGTGGGCATGGAGTTGGTGTGAGCTACTTCTTAGAAGGTGTAGATCATCTAAAAGTGGATTAAGATAGTGAAGATCTGATAGAAGTTGGAGATTATGGAAGGGTTCCATGTGATTCTTTGGGTCTCACCTCAATGTGGATTGTAATGATTTGGATGGGGTGGAAAGTAATATTTGAGGTTCATCAGCCATTTTTATATACTGCATAGAGTTGGTGAGATGGAATCCCACCTAGATCTACCCCCGTAGTTGAACTAGGTATAGGATATCTTCCATGTGTCACAGTTGAGGTGGTACATGCATGACCCATCACACATAACCAACTAGGGAGAGCTATACATCGATGATGGTGAGACTTTTATTGAGTACCCAATGGAGTTTGAGAATCGAAAGTAGATGATCCTTTGTGGGTGAGATATTCCCTTAGTGTGTGTCAATTGTTTTTAGAACAGAGAGTTTACCCTAAGTGAGTACTAACATTATTCGGTACATGTCGGCTATGAAAAGTAGTTTTTGGATGTATCAGTAATAAAAAAAATTAATGAAAAAATTTATTTGACAAAGTGTTGTTTTTTCTTTTAATATGCCTTTTTTGGAATTTAGGGATACGAAATAACATTGAAATTACTCTAAGGTGGGGATACATAGCTCTCTATAAAAAACACCAGTGGATCATGGATCGATGATCAACAACACACCCGTATTTGAAGGAACATCAATGACAACAATAATATTTCGTCTGTAACTAATCCAAATCAAGATATTGTGTTGATCTATAATTTTCTTTCCTCACTTATAAAATCAAAAATGAACATGGATCAACCATAGAACAAGTTGACCTATAGTTTGATTATTCTTATGGGAAGGGATTAATTTTAAAAAATAATTTGGTTTTATAGTCATTTTTTCATGCGTTTTCATTATTTTTTTTAATGGGAATGTATTGAAGTTAATATGAAAAAATTTCAAGGTTCTTTATTCAGGGTGTTTTTTTTCTTTTCTTACCCCCATTTGTGGCATTTTTTGCATTCGAACCATGATGTCGTGACTCAGCTTTTTGAGATGCTATGAATGAAATCAGACCCCTAGAGTGATGGAAAGTGGAATCAGAACCTAAAGAAGACTAGAACACAACTTGAGGATAGAAAAAAGTATCCTTGTTTGTAAAAATGGAGCACTTAAGAATGATCATCAACCCGCGATAGCAGCACCACCCGCATTCGGCATCAGCAGTGGTGCCCATCAACACCTGACGACACGTGATGGCACTATGTTGGAGGTGATAGTCGGGTGAAACACGGCTCAACCTTAGAGAAGGGACCTACGATGGTAGTGATGCCATGGGAAGTTGGAGCTTGAGGGGAATGAAAGGACACGACTGGTCAACCCTGTGGGACGCAGTACAACACCGCATGGAATAAGGGGTATGCAGTCCAGGTGGACCGTGTGTGGTGGAAAAGCTAGCCCATGTACGTGCGGGCCGGACCAGGGGAGCGGGCTGTAGACCAGTCAGCCAAGCCAGACCAGGCTCAATCGGCCAAAAAAGTCAGAGACCAATAGGTTGGGCCGGATCGGGCACAACTAACTAGGTCAAGTCGGGTTGACTGGACTGAATCAGGTCGGCCAGTAGGTCAGGTTAGACCCGAGTCATATCGTTTAACTAAAATGGTCATAACATTCAAACAGAGCGACTGTTTGACGTGTCATAAATGACCTTGGGACCCTTGCAATGATATGGTTATTATGAGACTAATAATGGGGTTTTACTTGGATATATTTCCAATGACACCTTCCATTTACATGGGTAGTACACTTGGTTAGGTGGTACGATGGGAGTGACTACAACTCACCATGCACCCTCTCTATTCTATGTGAATTGATTCCCACATCCACTGTATCTTGGACAAGTTTCATTATGGTTTGTTCCCATTATAGATTCCTTAAAGGTTTTTTGCATCATTTCCTACTCACAAGTGTAACCTTCAGTAGGACATTCAGAATTGATTTGATGGAATCCCCTGAGTGGCCCAGAGCAGATCCTCTATTCCTTCTTTGTTCCCTAGGTAGAGTCGTTTGTATTGACATGATCAAATTAACTAGGAATTGATCCTCTACATAGAGGTTTAATCCATATTGAGTTTTTGGAATCACCCCATGGCCTTGACTATGATCCTCACCTGATTTATCAAATATATTCAGATCTTTTAGTGTATATATGTCTTCAAGGATTCCGATAGACTGGAATTCTTAGACGAACATAATTAGTTCTATCAGAATCAAGAGTGTTTTCTCCCGAATGAGTGATTTGTGGAATCATTGAGTTAAATATCTATTGGAGATATGCAATGATCGTGACTTACCCTAGGACTTGTGACATGGTTTGAATATATCTTGATATTATTATTATATGTTGTACATATATACTTGTGTAGAGATGACTGTACTTTTCTTTTGTGTATTGATTTGTGGTTTCGGGGTGTCCAATTGAGTATTTTCATAATCACCCCTACATAATATTTTCATGTATGTGTCATTTATTTTGAAAAGGGGCTACTTTTGGACATAGTAGAGGTTGGAAAAGAACCAAATAGAGCCTTGTGAGATCAGACATACTATGGTGTTCCTACGGCTTTAGACAGTAGCCCCAGTACCTTTCCTTCATGTAGGGTTTTCTATAGATGAGTTTCAAGAAATTTTTTACAGACTGTCTTTTTGGTGGGCTTGTATTCTATCCCATTTTAAATTCCATCACTTTCACTATTATACTCTTGTTGGGGGTTATAGTGGTTTACATGCATTGTTTACTTAGTTTTTTTTCATTTCATCGTTTATGGGCTTGGAGGTGTGTGTGTGTGTGTGTGTGTGTGTGTGTGTGTGTGTGTGTGTGTGTGTGTGTCTAGGTACTATGGCAATGTCTACCATGTCAGTGATGTTCCTACATGGTGTTATTCACTATCCCTAGCCTATTGGAGGTGGGATTGGGGAGTCACGCCATTGGCCCCTCTAGGACGTGTCTTGACATACAACTCCACTCCAATGACCTGAAGTCCATCAAATTTGTATTATTTGAAAAAGCCCCCTTTTAAAGGAAGAAGGGTGGAAACCCAAACAGGCTCCATAGGTATATATTTGAAAGAATAATATAAATAAACATTATATAATTTTTTTATAAAATAAAAAAAATTATCATAGATTGTATAACATTTATATGAATTTATATAAAAATTAAAAAAATTAATTATTTTTTATAAGTATGTTGCCATTTAATTTACCATGAAAATCATGAAAATAGAGTAAACAGGAGATCTTCAAATTTACGTAAGATTAATTTTTTGTGATACATAATGGTATAATTGAAAACCGGAAAAATAAATATATGTTACCTGAAAATAATATAAAATATTTAAATCTATGACTCATTGAATAATGGAAAAATAGAATATAAGTTCTAGTTAGAGGTAAATAGGAATTCCATGTGCTGGGTAATGGAAAGGCTTATTATTTAAAGATAAGAAGGTCATTGTATAAAGGTAAACTATAAGATACATGTGTTTTCTAAGGGTATACTAACACACTGCATATAGGTACACAGATATTTATGAACATTGAATAAAGGTAGGCCACATCAATATGTGAGGGTAATTGCAAATTCCCATCATTGTCTAAGGGTAACTAGATATGCGTAATGGTAACTTAAGATTTATAAATCAAGAATATGGATAAAGGCAGAGCTATGTAATTGTAATTAAAAGATAATAAATCTCACATAAGGGTAAACATGTAGTTATATAAGGGTATAGAAAGAATTTCAAGACTATCTTAATGGTAAATGAAAAACTCAAATAAAGGTAAAAATAATATAGAAAAATAAATGTAAAGGTAAAAAGTAAGTATAGAGAAAACGTTTTTCACCATAAATAATTAAAAATAATTATATAGGAAATAAAATAATAAAAATTAAATATTAAAAAATAAAAAACAAACAAACAAAAATTATTTTCAATAAAATAAAATTAAATTAAATTCAATTAAAATTTAAATTAATAAAGATAAAAGTTAAATTAAACAAGATAAAATTACATTATCCAAAAAAATAAATTATTAAATATAGTATATTATAATTATGAAAACATTAGATAATTAAACTGGTTAGGAGTCGCTCCAACAATATCCCCCATATTGATATTTTCAAAAACAAACAATTTTGACATTTATCACCCTTATTGGAAAATCAAAATGTTTTAAAAAAATGAAAACACTTTGAACCCATTTTTTAAACAATATGAAAAATTAGAAAAACACATTTTATTCCCAAAATAATAAAATTTAATAAAAAAATAAACAAACTCACCATAAATTAAATATTCTATAAAAAAATTTAAAAGAGACATGAAAGAAAGGTAAATTAAAGGAATTCCAAAAGATATGAAAATAATTTAAAATATAACTCAATATATATATTTAAAATTTATTTTCATTGTTATTTATTTGTATTGATTTTTTCAATAAACCAGAGAAAATTCCCCTAGAGTTTCAAATTACGTGAGCACTAAGGTCCACCCACCAAGACCAGGGTGGAGAAAGGATTAACAAACACAATCAACACTTTTTTGGGATAAATACATTAGATCATATATTCCAAAACAGCATCCACTTATTTATGTCTGGACAATACTATTTGCTTTGGAGTATAAAATGTGTTTTAATTTTCAAAAAATCAGAATCTTTTTGAAAAACCCCTTTTTTATAAAATTAAATTTAAATCTATTTTGGAAAAACATTTTGAAAAAATGATTTTTTATAATGAAAATTTTAACAAATTATAAATAAAAATAAATTTAAATTTAAAAATAAATTCAACAAAATAAATATATAAAACATTAAAGTGGTATTTAAAAATAAATTTAAAAATAAATTTTAAAAAATAATAAATTTAAAAGAGATTTAAAAATAAAATATAAAATGAAATTTAAAAACACATTTTAATTTCTACGACTCCAAAAATAATATAAGAATTATAAAGGGAGAGTGGAAAGTTAAAATAAAAAATAAAATAAGAAAAATATTAAAAATTGAAAAGAATAGAAAATCCAAAAAGATATCTACTCCTATTTTGATAACGAGAAAATATAAGATTTATGCGATTTTAAAAAATATAAAAAATATAACATAAAATAAAAAGTATGAATAATCATATCCCTATGAGAATTAAGGTTAATGTTCAAATATTTTCTCCGAATAAAATATCTTCAATCCCCCTTAATTGGTACATGAATGTTAAGCTCGGTGTGGGAAATGTTTGACCAAAAACATCAAGATGTGAACAACAGACTTATTTAGAACCCACCATAGGAAATATCAGTGAGTTATGGTATTTGTTGGACTTCTCAGGTATTAATAATGTTTTAATGATCAAAAATCTCATTAATGATCACAAATCTTATTCAACCTAGTTAACTCTTATAAATTATATCCAATTGTGTGTATTTATGTTTCATGTTTTCTCATTATTTTTAATGGTTACGCTCAATCCATTTCATGCATATCACTGTTTAATTCTGAATACAGTTGTTTGCCTAAGTTCCAGACACCGTAAGCCAGACACTGTAAGCCATACACCGTATGCCAGACACCGTAAGCAAGACACTGTGAACAAGACACCGTGACACTCAGACACCCTGACAATTAGACATCGTGTGAAGGAGAAACCATTTTCATAACATACTATGACACAGTTTCTTAAACTATCTTTTCATCTTTCAATTTAATTTTTAGCAGTCATTTTGGATGCCTTCAATGCACTGACATAATTAATGTTTTTTCGTAGACATAGTATGAGGTACGAGGTGTATAACACATGGAACCTATTGGGTAAAACTCATGCATTTGAATATAAAGAGTGAAGTGTGCCCAACAACAATAGGATGAGATACTGAACCAAAAACAAGATGATGAACACGAACATGAAGTACATATTAGAAGATTTTCCGAGAAAGCATTGTATTATGCATTGAATCCGACTCTGTGGAAGAACATACAAAGTACATTGGAATCCATAGAACATCTTCACATTATCAAAACTCATGAATAACACAAGATGAATCACGACACTATGTTTTTCAAGACAAAAACCAGAGAAGGACTCAAAATCATTTATATTTTATCAATAGAGTCTAGAGCTGCAATTCAAATCACTAGAGCATTCTAAACTCATATCTACTCTCTCACAGTGATTGTTTTATTTACATTTTGAGAAGTGTGTGAACTCTTCTTATTCCATACACACAATGACTCATGTGCTAAACTGGAGGATTTCTAAATCCTTACACCTAACTCTTTGTACTTTTGTTTACCCACGATAACTGTGGAAGAGGTCCTTGTGTGGCATGGTTATTATTTTTGTTTACCAACGAAAACTGTGGATGTGGTCCCCATGTGACCTGGACAGTCTGTGTATTATTGTTGACCCCTATCCCAGGTGTGGATCAATATTTATTTATATAAACTGCTTGATGGCAGGTGATCACCAAGTGGAGTGGATTAGGTCTCGGCTTGAGACTGAACCACTTGTTTCATATCCACTATGCTGTTTAAATTTAGTCTTCTCTGTTTTAATGTTTTATTGCATAATCCAGAAATCACTAATTTTACTTTGATAGTTAGTCTTGGAAAGATGTTATAACTGGTTTCCCTTAGCAGGATAACTTCAAAAGTAATATTAATTATACAAATTAATATTACTGAGAATTAATCAATATTCTAAGAAGTTGTTCAAAACGTCAAACTATTTGTAATAGTATAACCTTGATTAACTGGGCTGTATCTATTTTCGGGGAAACTATTTCTATTGAAAATAATATTCTTTTAATATAAATTTTTATAGTTACTCAATTCACCACTCTCCTCTTGAGTAAACTACTCCGACAAACATTTGGTATCAGAGGGTGCTTTACAAGGACTCTGTGTAATCTTACTCAACACTGATTGTAGTTGTACTTTAAAGATCTGTAAATTTCTGTTAATTCTAAATTTCTATCTCTTTTTAAGTAATACGTTAGTATGGATAATAGATTGGAAGGTGATGTAACCAATATACCACCATTCTTTAATGGAACCAACTATGCTCAATGGAAAATTAAATTGAAAATGCATCTAGGGAGTATGATCTTTGAAATTTGGTCATCCATTATAGTTGAATACAAACTTCCTGTGACTGATAGAATTATATGGGATGAACCTACTAAACCTGGTTACAATAACAATTGCAAATCCATGAATGTATTGTACTATTCATTAGGAGATAAAGAATTTAATCGGATTTCTGCTTGTAAAACTACCCATGAAATTTTGGATACCTTGTCTGTCTCACATGAAGGCACATCTAGTGTAAAGAAAATGAGACTTAATACTTATACTAGAAAATATGATAATTTTCAAATGAATCTTGATGAGCTTATTTCTGACATGTATCACGGGTTCAATGAGATTGTCAACAGAATGATTTCTCTTGGATGAGAAGTCACTACCAAAGAGCAGATCATGAGAATCCATAGATTTCTACCTGACATATGGAGGGGAACCTCAGTCTCAATTAGTGAATCATGTGACATCGGTAATCTACCTGTAAAAGAACTCACTGGGAAACTGATAATGTATGAGGAAGACCTGAAACTCAACAAAAAATTGTAGTATGAACCCAAGAAGAAATCTGTAGAATTCAAGACCACCTTTGCAAAGTACAAAGGGAAAGGGAAACTGGAAGCTTCTGTAGAAAGCTCCACCACTGGACAATCATCACCTTATAGTGATGAGGAGATGGCTCAATTGGCCAGAAGATTCAAACGATTTTACAAAAAGAAAAACTTTTTCAGAAATACTAACTTTAAGGGAAAGTATGATCTAAAATGAAATTGGAAAAAGGACTGGAAAAGAAGTGATAAAACTGATGAAATTGTATGATGTGAATGTAAGCGCAAAGGACATATTAAGGCTGAATGTCCAAAGCTCTAGTATAATAAGATATATGAGGACAAGGACAAGAACTACACAAAGGAAATGAAAACAAACCGGAGTGCCTCTGAGGATAGTTCAAGAGACTCAGAGACATCACATGATGAACAGGCCAACAAATCCAATATGTGTTTTATTAAAAACACATATGAGGTAACACTGAACTCTTCTTTACATAATTAATACTATTCTAAAGAGTCAAGTGTCTCTGAAAATATGACTAATGAAGAAACGTTTGAATACTATAACATGCGTGAAGAGACATGCAATGAATTAAAAGACAAATATAAAGCATTGAAGAAATAGCATGCTCTCACTGTAAATGTTAAATCTGAACTTACTACTGAAAAGGTGAAAAATTCTCAACTACTTGATGAAAACAATGAATTTAAAATTTCTAATGAGCAATTAAAAATTGACTTAGAAATGTTTACTAATGGGAAAAATACCCTTTCCTAAATGATAGGAAAACAAATTTCCCCCAAATACAATACTAGAATTTGTTATCAACCTAGTAAAATAATCCTTGGTAGAACGATTTTTGTTTCAATGTCTTGGACATATAGTTTTGTTCCTAGTTCTGGACACAACCCAACTAGCTGAAGTCAAGATATGTTTTATACCATTTCAAGTTTCTGTGGACCAAATACAGTCTATTTTTCAAATACTTTACATAATTATTTTTGGAAACCTATAAGACAATTATGGGTTACTAAGGAACTTATTACTACTGTAACTGGACCCAATCATGTATGGGTACCAAAATCTGTCTTCTCTTGATCATGATATAGGAAAACTGCTTAAAGAGATCCTGGAAAAATCTATGGTAATTGGACAATGGATGTTCAAGGCACAAGAAAAGAGAATACTCATGCTTCAAGAACCTAATAAAATTAGATGGAGGAAATTTCATATTTGGTGACAATGCCAAAGAGAAAATCATTGTCTTAGGCCAGATTGGTTACTTTGATTCGATTTTAATTTCTAAAGTACTGTTTGTTAGTGGATTAAAATATAACATGGTTAGTATCTCACAATTATGTGATGATGGAAATCATGTTAAATTTGAAAATGATGAATGTAATGTCTTTAATTCTAAATATGAATTAGTATTTTCTGCATAAAGGAATGAGAACATTTATTCTATTAATTTAGATTCCTTAGATTCTTAAAATGTTTCATGCTTAAGTGTATTTCGTAAAGAATCGTGGCTCTGGAATAAAAGAATAGGACACTGTAATGTTCAATCCCGTAGAAAACTAACTAGAAAAGGCCTAGTTAAAGACTTACACAAACATGAGTTTCCATATAAAGAACTATGTAATCCTTGTCAAAAGGGAAAAAAACTCAAAATCTCTTTCAAAGTAAAGAAGGAAGTTTCTACTTCTGAACCGCTGGAATTGGTTCACATTGATTTTTTGGACCATCTATAGTATCTAGTTTAAATTGGAAGAACTATGTTTATGTTATGGTAGGTGATTTCTCTAGATTTTCCTGGACCTTCTTTATAGCTCACAAAAGTGAAGCCTACTCTTATTTTACTAAGTATTCCAAATCTGTAGAAAATCTTAGTGGCCTTAAAATTAAATCTTCATGATGTGATCATGGATGTGAGTTTTAAAATAAAGAGTTTGAATCCTTTTTCTCACAAAATGGTTCTAGTCATAATTTCTCTTCCCCTAGAACACCTCAACAGAATTGTGTTGTGGGAAAAAAAATAGAACCCTGAAAGAAATTTCTAGAACAATGCTTAGTGAATATGACATACCTATTTACTTTCGGGCTGAAGCAATGAATACAACATATTACATAATCAATACAGTCTTGATTAGAACAATTCTCAAAAAGACCCCTTATAAACTGTGGAACAATAGGAAGCCTAAGTTTAATTACTTTAGATTTTTTGGTTGCAAAGTATTTATTCTCAACACTAAGGATAATCTTGAAAATTTTGCATCCAAAAGTGATGAAGGAATTTTTAAAGGTTACTCAGTTTTAAGTAAAGATTATAGAGTATTCAATAAGAGAACTAAATGGGTGGAAGAATCTGTTCATATCATGTTTGATGAAATAGATACTCATTAGCCTAGAACCATTCTATAAAATATGGAGGATGATGTATAAAATCTGAATATCAACTCAAAATCCTCAAAATCCTCTATGAAAGAATCTGTGAAAACTTCCATTTCTAAAAATTCTCTACAATTGAGTCATAATGAACCTGAATCTATTGATGAAGCTGAAATCTCTAGTCCCTCTTTTTCTAGAAAGGTTAGAACCCTTAAAAATCATCCCATAGATGTTGTTGTAGGAGACTTAGATAAAGTAACAAAAACTAGAGCTTCACTTAGAAATCAGGTTGAACATCAAGCCTTCATGTCACAACCTGAACCTAAAAACATTGATGATACCATCAATGATGAATTTTGGGTGATGGATATACAAGAAAAACTTAATCAATTTGAAATAAACAATGTTGGAAAACTTTTTGAAAGACCTAAGGACACATTCATCATAGGCACTAAATGGCTGTTTAGAAATAAGGTAGATGAAGCTAGAAATATAGTTACGAACAAGGCTAGATTACTTGCACAAGGCTATAGTCAAGAAGAAGGAATCGACTATGAGGAGACCTTTTCTCCAGTATCCAGACTTGAAGCCATCCGAAACCTACTTGCCTTTGTTGCATATTAAAATTTCAAACTATATCAAATGGATGTTAAGAGTGAATTATTAAATACGTATATAGCTGAGGATATCTTTTTTGAAAAACCCCATGTATTTATAATCCCTCATTTCCCAATAATATTTTCAAACTATCAAAATCTTTATATGGTCTAAAGCAAGCTCTAAGAGCTTGGTATGAAAGATTGAGTAATTTTCTCATTTCCAAAGGTTTCACGAAAGGAATAGCTGATCCTACCCTCTTTATAAAATGAATTTCTAATGATGTGTTATTTGTTCAAATCGATGTAGATGATATTATTTTTGGATCCTCAAAAAAAACATAATATATTCATTTTTCTAAAATGATGCAAAATGAATTTGAAATGAGTTTAATGGGAGAACTAAAATTTATTCTTGGATTTCAAATATTTCAAAATAATGATGGAATTGTTTTAACTCAAAGTAAATAAACTAGAGATCTTCTAAAATGTTTTCGATTGTATAACACTAAAAGTAGTGACACTACCATGAGTACCAACTGTAATTTAGATCTTGATGAAGATGGAAAATTTGTTGATCAAACCACTTATAGAGGAATTATTGGAATTTTACTCTACATAACTGCTAGCCGACCCGACATTATGTTTAGTGTGTGCATCTGTGCTCGTTTTCAATCAAATCCTAAAGAATATCATTTAAATTCTGTAAAGAGAATTTTCAAATAACTCAAGCATACACCCAATCTAGGACTACTCTATCCTAAAGGAAAATCATTTGAACTTGTTAGTTATTCTAATACTGACTTCGGTGGTTGTAAGTTAGATAGAAAGAGCACTTCTAGAATATGTCACCTTTTAGGGAAGTCACTAGTATCATGGTATAGTAAGAAACAAAATTCTATTGAATTATCTACTGTAGAAGCTGAATACATAGCTAGTGGCAGTTTTTGTACACAAATATTTTGGATGAAACAAAATTATTAGATTATTGATATCAATTCATACATGTACCAATAAATTGCAATAACATAAGTGCTATTAACATCTCAATAAATCTTGTTTCACATTCTAGGACAAAACATATTGATGTAAGACATCACTTTTTTGAGAGATCATTATCAAAAAGGTGATATTACCTTGGAATTCATTGGTACTAAATATCAACTTGTTGATATATTCACTAAACCATCAAATTATGAGAGAATAGACTACATCATACATGATCTTGGCATAATAAATCTCAAATAGATATCTTACATGTCTTTATTTTCAACATTTTACTATGTTTTATTTTACGGTTTCATGATTACGGTTTCTCGGTTATTGTCTCTCATGTTTACGGTCTCACTGTTAACACTTTGTACATACGGTCTGACATATACTATCTCACCGCAATGCACACTGTGAAGACCAATCACTGTCTCACCATGAAGACCACTCACGTATCACCGTGATGACCACTTATTATATCACCATAACGACCATTCATAGTATCACTGTGAAAATTCTGTATGTTTTTTCTTTAAACTCGTATCGTGGTAATTATTATTTCACCTCTTTTAATTTCCTGCGCTTTTATATTTGTGAAAATTGGCATTCCAAAATGATAAAAATAAGTTTCCCTCAGACTTTCTGTCGTTTTGAATCCTTTCAACCTTGAAACCCCCCCTCTCTCTTTATCTCAAACCCTCAGTGGATTCCAAGAATGAAACGCCCATCATCATCCACACCTAATAAGAGCAGCCCGAAGAAGATGAAGATTTCACTTAAGATAACACCTGAAGGACCTTTGAATCTGAATCTGGTAAATCGAAGTGTTGTACCTGAGAATGAAATCTGCCTTGAATGGTTTCTATCTAGAAAATCTCTGATCTTGAAAGTGTTAAAACAACAAGGCTGATTAGAATAGTTTTCAAGGGATAATATATCCATCTATCCTAGGATAGTAGCTCAGTTATACCAGTACGTGTAGTTCTCCTTTGATTCGGGTGAAGGTTATGTTGTGAGGAGCTAAATTAATGGCCAAATATGCTCCTTTTCTTCGAGGTTATGGGATTCATAACTTAGGATACCTCATGAAGGTATAAGTGAAGATTATCAGAGAGGACCTCCTCCTTCAACTAATTTCTTTGATCTTTAAGATGCTCTGAAAACCCTAACCGGAAATGGAACAAAGAGAAGGGACATCACTACTGAACTAAATGGAGAAACAAGACTTCTGTTTAAGTTTGTTCAAAATATTAAAGATGATATTTCTGTGTTAAAATATCAGGATGTGTTTTTGATTTATCTTATGAAAAATGGACATAAGATCAACCTGTGAAAGTACATCATTCACCACATATGTGAGTTTCTCAAGGTTACACCCATGTCCACTTCTCTGTTCTACCCTCGACTGATATCAACCATGCTTGTTGCAAATGGAATGGTTGGACCTAATGAAGAAGGGATTATAGACTATAAATACTATCTCTCTAAATCCATCCTCAAGTAAATGAAGATAAACTAGAATCCTTGGAATAAGGAATGGGATGAAGATAATTATATGGTTTATGAGAAGTTTAATATTGTGGATTATCCATCAACTCCGAAAGAAATTTCTGATCCTGGTTTGGAACCAGATGAACTTGTTGAGTATTCAGAAGAAGAAGAAGAAGAGGATGAAGTACCACATAGGGAAGCAGTTATTGTTGAGGAAGAAAGGACTATTGTTCCTCATGTTGTTCTTAAAGAATAAGTTCCTTCCCCTAGTGAAGATGTCAATCTAGAAATCCAACTCGAAGCTTAAAAAGAATCATTGGTGATAGACTCTGAGAAACAAGCCATGGAAGAGAATACAGTAGAAGAACTCCCTGATGTACATGAAGCAAATCTGGAAGAACTCCCTGTGGAAAAATCTGTTGCTAAAATCGTACCCTCTGCCAAAGAAAGGATGGATATGTCCTTTTAGCTGGCTAGACAAGAAATGAATGAGGAACTTAGAGCTAAAAATGTGGATTTAGACCAAGCTCCTGAGCCTCTCAGTCCAGAGAAGGAGGCACCTGTTGAGGGGGAGATTACCCCAATTCTTGAGTCTGGTGAAGCCTCACATCCAACTGATTCAAGTACTGTAGGCTTTCAGTTTAAATTTCCTATTTTTTATTATGTGAGTGAGTCTCAGCAGGTTACTGCAACCGGACATGATATTTCGTCCCTATTTCAGTTGAAATCAATCACAATATTTGTACCTAAGAAGGAACCTGAACCTGAACCTATACTAATTCCTACACCTGAACCATTACATGGGAAGTCTTCTTTTTTCATTAAGGATGTTTTGAAGGATTTTGGAGATACTCTCTTATCTGGTGCTGAGAATCTTATGAACTCCCAACCTCATCCTGTGAAAAATTTGAGTGAGATAGATGCCTCACTGCTTTTGGAGAAATTTATCTGGAAAATACAACCTAAGATGCTTCATGAGATTAAAAAAGTATGAGTTGAAAATAAGTTGCTCAGTAATGATATCACAACCCTGAGAAGCATGGTTGAAGACATGAAGAAAGAGATGCATTCGAGATCAGAGCCTGATTCTTCTCCTTCAGCACCCAACATTTCTCAAATCTCTCGAGATGTTGTGTCTCAGATTCACCCTTATCTAGAATCCTTAGATGAAAAGATTTTGGAAAGGAACAAACAGATGTTGAAGTACATGAGAGAGCTTGTGGTGATCCTTAATAAACTCACTGATGAGTACACTGGTTGTCTTCAAATGGTTCTGAATCAGCTCAAATCTCTGACCAAAGTAGTCAAAGATTATAATACCTCTATTCTATCCACTACACCTTCCTTGGAAAACACATTGCTCAGATCTATAGTCAAATAATAACTTCAGAATGATTTTAGTGGCTTTAATGTGGCTTCTTTCACTGAAGTTGTCATGAATAGTGATAGAGTTATTGACCTTGTACAAATTCACTCCAAGATTGAAAATGATGCCCAGTAGGAGATTTCTAAGAAAGATGATTTCTATTTTAACCAATTTTTTTACAAAATTGATATGACCAAATACTTAAAATACCTTGTCGAGAATCTGAAAATTCCTTCTGTGACTCAAGCCTTCAAAACCCACGTCTAGAAGCTAACCGAGTTCACTCGATTGTTGGACATGTTTATGGAAAACAATGACGTCTTTGAAAAATCCATGTTGTATTGTTGAGAGATTATTGCAGACTTCATCAAACTCCTCAGACCTTATCTTCATGTCCAGAGTACAGTAATTGTGGCTCCAGTGGCTGCACCTCTCAGACCTGGGATACCTACCTTCACCTCTACCTTCGCCTCAATGACCCTGTCTGTTGGCCAAGATCTCAGTTAAATCAGGCATGTGATTCTAAATCAGCAACTACCTAGATCCTCTACTGCTCCTACCTAGTCTCCCTCAGTATTTCAAGGACTCCCTTTACCCTCTTTATCTACCACTTATCTGCCTTCTTCTACATCAACCACTGCTCTTATGGCTTCCTCTTCTGCTGCTGCAAAAGAAAAAGAGAAGTCCAGTCCCTGAAGAAGACCAGTGCTTACTTCTTTTTGATGGGGATGCCATTATTTTTTTATTTGTCCTTCTTTTTTATTCCACTGTGTTTACTCTTAATGGACTTTGCACTTTTTACTCTCTCTTATTTCAACTTGTTGATAATCCAAAAAGGGGGAGAAGTTTCTGCATACTGTTTCTATATGTTATTTTCTCTATAGTTTCATTTAATTTACACTTTAACTATACATGATTTGTGATCATAAAAAAGGGGGAGATTATTGGAATCCTCATGTATGAATCATTTTTTAATGATCACAAATCTCATTAATTACCACAAATCATATTCATCCTAGTTAACTCCAATAAATTATATCCAATCATGTGTATTTATGTTTCATGCTCTCTCATGATTTATAATGGTTAATATCAATCCATTTCATTCATATCACTGTTTAAGTCTGAATACAGTTGTTTGCCTAAGTGCTAGACACAGTAAGCTAGACACCATAATCCAGACACTGTAAGCCAGACACCATAACCCTGACACAGTAATCCTGACACTGTAAGCCAGACAGTGTAAGTTAGACACCATAAGAAAGACATTGTGAACAAGAAACCATGACACTCAAACAATGTGACACTCAGACACCGTGTGAAGGAGACATTGTTTCATAACATACTGTGACACCCTTTCTTAAACTATTTTCCGTCTTTCAATTTAATTTTTAACAGTCATATTTGATGCCATTAATGAACTGAAATAATTAATGTTTCTTTGTGGACATAGTATGAGGTATGAGGTGTAGACCACATGGAACCTGTTGGCTAAAACTCATGCATTAGATGATAAATAGTGAAGTGTGCCCAACAACAATAGGATGTGATACTGAATGAAAAAAAAGACGATGATCACGACCGCAAAGAACATATTGCAAAATTTTCAAAGAAAGAATTGTCTCATGCATGCAATCTGACTCTACTGATGAACATACGAAGTACACTAGAATACAGAGAACATCTTCACATTATCATAACTCATGAAGAACGCCAGTTGAATCGAAACACTCTATTTTTCAAGACAAAAACCATAGAAGGACTCAGAAGCATTTTTGTTTTATCAAAGGATTCCAGAGCTGCAATTCAAATCACTCGAGCATTCTAAACTCATATCTGCTCTCTCTCAGTGATTCTTTCATTTATTTTTTGAGCAGTGTGTGCACTCTATTTATTCCATACACACACTGACTCCTGTGATAAACTGGAGGATTTCTAAATCCTTACAACAAACTCTTTATACTTTTTCTTACCCACGACAACAGTGGAAGAGTTCCCAGTGTGTCCTAGTTATTTTATTCCCCACGAAAACTGTGGAAGAGGTCCCTGTGTGACCTGGAATGTCTGTGTACTATTGTACACCCCGATTCAGGGTGTGGATCAATGTTTATTTATATAAACTGATTGGTGGAAGGTGATCACCAAGTGGAGTGGATTAGGTCTCTAATTGAGACTAAACCACTTGTTTCATATCTGCTATGATGTTTAAGTTTAGTCTTCTCTTTTTTACTACTTTATTGCATAATCCAGAAATCAATAATTTCACTTGAATAGTTAGTCTTGGAAAGAAGTTATAACTGTTTTTACTTAGTTGGATAACTTCAAAAGTAATATTAATTATAAAAATTAATATTAATGATATTTAATCAATCTTCTAAGAAGCTGTTCAAAACGTTAAAATCTTATAACAGTATAACCTTGCTTAACTGGGCTGTATCTATTTTTGGGGAAACTATTTCTTCTGAAAATAATATTCTTTTAACAGAAATTTTTATAGATACTCAATTCACCCCTCCCCTCTTGAGTAAACTACTCCGACCAACAGTGGTAAATCCCAATAATAAATAATTTAAATGATCCTTTTGGTACCCATTGGGGTATAAAAATGTGAGCTAATAATAATTGAGATGGAGAAACAATATTGTGTCTAAAAAGATTCACTTATAGGGATAATAGAACATAATTTCTTTAGAATGGGAATTTATTTTAGAAAACTAAAGAGAGAGATGAATGATTTATGGCCTATCATATCTAGAATTTTTTCAATTTCATTCAAAAACATGATAACCAAATTTCTTTCAATAAATAGAAAAATTATTTTAAGAAACTCCATTTAAAAAAGTAATATATTTAGAGTTATTGGGAAACTATCTTGACTTAAAAAAGTAAAACTATAAAAAATATTAAAAATATTTTGTGAATCCAAAATTTTATTTAAATTTTATCCCCCTTGGGTATGAAAAATATGGTTTTTAATATTTTTAATTTGGAATTCCATATTTTAAATATTTAGTTGTTCTATTAAATTTAATATCAAATCAACCATTTCTTGTCAAATTTCACCTTTTTCAGAAATTAAAAAGATGTGTGTATTTTTAAAATATTTTTTTTAAATAATATCACAAAACCCGTTTTTACGTTCATTTATAGCATTGATATGTTTTTTATATGTTAATTAATATGTATAATAACTAGAATATTATTAAGATTAATGAGATATAGAAAGAGAAATTTTATAACTAATATAAATTCCATCCTCTACATGAGTCATGTGAAACCTTGGACTTTAATAATTTAATTATTATTTTGAAATTGTGTCCTAAATTTCACTCCAAATCAATAGCTTTAGATATTTCATACCACTCTTCTTGTATTTTATCCTTTTTGTTGAAGAGATAATAAGGTTTAATCTGGACCTTATTTTTACAACATAATCATGTCACTTTTAAAACATCAATTTCATCTTTCCTTTTATCCCTCAAAAGTATTTCTTATTTTTGTTTAACTTGTTCAATTTTTTCACTATTCTCATCAAGTGTTCAATTTAGATTTCATTGTTTAATTTTATTTCAAAATAATCATCTTTAGTTTCATTGAAATAAACTTTTATAATACTTTCCTTGACCTCCTTAGCCTTATTTAAAGTATGTTGCTTCATGGTTATCTAATATGTATGGAGAGAACCTATGAGTTTTTCAATTAGAATTTTCTTAACATATTTAGCTTCTTGGATTATGGTGACTTTTGTAGCCCAAATAAATGGTAAACCCCATATAATTTACTTAACCACGGATTCTATAGAAAGAGAGTCACCAATAGATTATCATCCATTATGTATATTAGTAAATTGAGAGATATACTAGTGATAAACTCATTTTCATGCATGGAGAAACCTTTTAAAATTCAATCTAATAATATCCAGTATTGTGTCTTCAACTTTATTGATGCCTTTATGAGTGGATTGTAACAATTTTAAGATATCATTAGAAATTTTGAAGAATATTTTATATTAAATTTTTTTTATCTAAACCAAAAAACAATGTATTCATAGATTTTCAATCAATGTTAAAATTAGAAATAGAATCCAATGTAAATTTATCTTATTTTTTAGTTATAGGGACATAACCAGGCATAACTATTTTATAAAATAGATAACGAATTATTTAAGGAAAATAGTTATCCACGTTTTATAATAAGAATAATTTTAACCATCAAAGAATGGAGTATTCATATAATAAGTATATTTCAATTCAAAAAGAGATAGTTTTTTGAAAACTAATTTTACATTTTTGAAAATAAAAACAACTAAATAATTTGAAAACAAATAAATTTAAAAACATCAAAACCCCTCTCATGCCAAATATAGGTCAAATATATGTAAAAAGGAAAGTGGGGGTGAATTTCCCTAAACATTTAAAGGAAACTAGTGAAAATTTTAAATACAAATGTAAAAAGGAATAAAATAATCAATGTATCAAAAGAATAATGACTAAAATAATATATAATAATAAAAGAGAAATAAAATAAACAATGTGATATTAGAATAATAAATGTATAAGTGCATTTGATGGATTAAAAAATCATGAAATGAATAATTTGATACTGATAAATAAATGAAATTACAGGATGTAAATGAGACATAGTATTTGGAAAGGTAGTTCTACAATAGTACTCAAAGGTACCCCTAATCCTAAAACCTTAATCCCTTGATGATTTAATATATTAGTCCCTTGGATTTTATGGAATACAAGATACTAAACCTATCCATTTATTTTTAGGGTTTAGAAAGAAAATGGATACAAAAAACACTATATCATTAATGAAAAAGCTAAAAACCACAGTAAGAAAAAACCCCTTGTATTTTGAAAGTAGAAAATAAAAGTAAACCTTAGTCCCTTAACTTGATGGTAGTAAGAAATAGCATTAAAATAAAGAGGAAGAGAATAATATTTCTTTGAAGAAATCACTTTGTAGTACATTCTCAATTATCTGAATGAATATGATGAACACTATTAGATAATGAGAATAAAATGAAATATTTATTTGGATATTAAAATTTGATTACACTCTAGTAAGAGATAGAATATTTAAAAATTAAAACACTTTGAGAACAAATGAGCATGTTGTAAATTAGTGAATTATTTTCCTGGAATTTTGATGTAGATTCTCATATCCTCCAATGGTCTATATTTATAGTTTTATCATCCTTTGTAAATTTTCTGGAACCCTTCATGTCTTTAAGTCATTTAATTTCTCCTTCCAATGTATTTTAACTTCTTCCTCGATCACTTTAATGAATAATAACTCAATAAGACTAAGTTAATAATTATGAAATTAATTATAAATTTATTTATAAATTTATTTATAATTGTCCTCAAGAGAGAAACTGATTATCGATAAAATTGTCAAATGAATTTAAAAATATTTTAATATTTAAAATTAATTTAAAAGCAGTCATTATAATGTTCAAAAAAATCCTTAATAATAAGTCGAAGTTAAGAAAACAATCACTGATAGAGTTAATCTATAATATTTAAAATTTAAAATTTAAATTTATTTCCATTTTCAAACATGCGATAATGTAAAACATTAAATAAGTTTCATTTTAAAAAATAAAACAAATTTGAAGGAGATCATTATACTATAACATAATTTTATAAACATTAAAATTAATGAAATCAACTCAAAATAATAAAAATGAATTATTTGTGTTTTAGGTTGTAAATATATGTGTGAATGAAGAACAATATTAAACATTATATAATTGTGTTAAAACAAAGTAAAAATACTTTTAAAAGATTCTATAATGTAAATATCAATTTATAGAAATATTAAAAAAATTAGATATATGTTATGAACATGCAATGATTCAATATAGCATGAAAATTGTGAAACAGAGTAAACTAGATATTTCTACATTCAAGTAAGGGTAATTTTAAATTCTTCAAAAAGTTACTATTGAAAACCTAAAAGATACATAAATGTTTCCAGGAAATGATATAACAAACATAATGATAAATCTATTTTTTGGGTAATAAGAGAATACAAGAGCTACATAAAGGTAATATCACTACAAAAAACAGTGTTTTAGCAGTGTTTTTCAAACCCAACGCAAAATTTTTGATCGCAAAAAATTTAGAGGTGGTGTTGAAAACAACCAATAAATGTTTTTAAAATATATTTTTATAAATTTTTTAAATTTTATTCAAAAAAATTTACAATTTTTTCAGTGGCAGTTTTTTAAAAACACAACCGCAAAATTAAAGAAAAAATTTTAGAAAACTATTTATTTTTAATTATTATTATTTATTTATTATTTACAATCAAATATAGTTTATTATTTATAATTTTAATTATTTATAATTTGTCAATTAATTAATATTTACAGTAATTAGTTAATTATTGTTTTAAACTGAAAAAAATCATTAATAAGTTGAAAACACTCTTTAGCATCAAATGACCATAACTTCTGATCCAGGGGTCCATTTCAGCTTCACAACTAGTCAAATCAAAGCATATCAAATGAGATAAAACCAAGTGAGATTTAAATCATGTGATAATCATAGGAAAAAAATATTCAATGTTTAAATTCCAAAATTTGAACTCAAACGTCAAATGTCAATAATTTTAAATCTCGATGTCTTTTTGGGCACTACCACATATCAAATTGAAGCATACGATGAGCTCTACATTGTTTAGGCCATGTAATAACTCTTCAATTCTTTTTCCCCTTTTTATTTTGCCAGAAAGGTTCAGAAGGCCTCTGAAACAAAGGTTTTAGTTGCAGACCCATATTTATTAAAATTCATACAATTATAAAATTTGATCCAACTGTTCGTTCGGCCTGTACCAAATATCATATCGAAGCACGTTTCACAATCTTCGATTTGACTGGTTGTGGTGCTAACAAAATGAGTCTTATATTAGATTTTATGGTTATTTTAGTGTTATTATAGGTTTCAGATGTTCTTAACATTCTATGATTTAATTAAATAATTAAATAATTATTTATTTAATTATTTGTTTTTTGTTTAATTATTTAATAATTATTTATTTATTAATTATTAATTAATTAATTAATTAATTATCTATAATTTAAAATTTATTTATTTATTTAAGAATATATTTATTGTTGAATTTATTTATTTATCTAATATTTAATATTTATTTATTTATTTATTATTTAGTTATTATATACACATTTATTTTTTTATTTATTAACTAATTATTATTTAATTATTATTATGAGTTTATTATTAATGATTTTATTTATTATTTATTTAATCTCTATTCATAATATATTATTTAATTAATAGTTATTTATTAATTAATTATTTCTTATTTATTATTTATTAAATATTTAATATTGAATTTTTAATATTAAATATAAATTATTTATTATTAACTAAGAATTATTAATTATTAATTAATAATTATTTATTACTAGTTATTATTAATTATTGATTAGTTATTATTAATTAATTAATATTTATTTCTCTATTTATTTATTTATTTGTTATTAATTATTATTTATAATTTTTTATTTTTTATTTTTTTTAATTTACAAAATAATAATTTATTGTCATTTTATTGTTATTTTATTATTAATTTATTATTTTTTATTCAATATTAATTATTTATTAATTATTTATTAACTATTTATAAATTTTTTAATATTAATTGTTAATTATTAGTTATTATTATTTATTAATTATTAATTAAATATTATTTAATATTTATTTAATATTTATTTATTTATCAATTATTTATTGATTTATTATTAATTTGTTATTTATTTATTTTATATTAAATTAATTTTTAATTAATTTATTATTTATACATTACTTATATATTATATATTATGTATTATGTATTGTGTATTATATATTTTGTATAATGTATTATATATTATATATTATGTATTGTGTATTATATATTATATATTATATATTATGTATTAAATATTTTATATTATCTATTTTTTATTATATATTATATATTATGTATTATATATTATATATTATATATTATGTATTACATATTATATATTACATATTACATATTACATATTACATATTATATATTACATATTATATATTCTATATTGTATAATATTTAGTATTTAGAATGCAGTATTTAGTATTTAGTATCTAGAATTTATTATTTTACAAGTTACTATTTTCTATTTACCATTTACCATTTACTATTTATTATTTACTATTTATTATTTATTATTTACTATTTATTACCAACTATTTGTTATTTACCATTTATTTCCATATTATAAAATTCTTTATTTGTTATTCATTAATATTATATTTATTAATTAGTAATTTGTAATTATTAATTAGTGAATATTAACAATTAATTATTAATTATTAATTATTAATTATTAATTATTCATTGTAGATTAATAATTATTGATTATTAATTATTTAGTGTGTATATATTTGTTATGAGTTATTTTTTTCAATTTATATATATATATATATATATATAAGTATATTAATTTCGATTTATTGACGACGTGAAGAGTCAGGTGGAGTGATAATGTTTTTAGAGAATAAACAAGAGGTTGGAGGTTCAAATCACACACAACGCAGAATTTCTATATTTAGCATTGGCATGTGCATGGACATGGGTTTCTGCATGTATATGGCCATGAGAATGATAATAATAAATAATAAATAACAAAATAAATAAAGTAATTATGAAAATTAATTAATTAATTAATTAAGGAAAATAATAAAAAATAATAAATATTAATAAATATTAATAAATATTAAATACTAAATAAATAATAAATGATACATAATAAATAATAAATAATAAATAATAAATAATAAATAATAAATAAATAAAAAATAAAAAATAAAAAATAAACATGTATATAAATAATGTAATTATGAAAATAAATTAATTACATAATTTTAAAAATAAATAAATAAATAATAAATAAATAAATAAAAATAAAAATAATTAATTAATTATAAAAATAGAAAATTAACCAAATTAAAAAAAACAAAAAACAAAAATGACTTAGTGATGGTTTAAACCGCCGCTAAATGAAGCAAAAAACCGTCGCAAAATCATTCTCCAATGGTTTTAAAAAACCACCGCTAATTGATTGTCGACACAAGATTTTGCGTAGTTTTTCCGAAACCGTCGCTAAATGATTTAGTGGTGGTTTAAACCGACCATTAATGTAAATTTTTGTGCAGTGTTGGATGTTCATGCATTGCGTAAAGGTAAGGATTTTTGAAAATCTGTAAAATTGTCACTCTATTAAGGTAAGATAGAAGATACATGTGTTGTGTAAAGGTATACCAACACATTTTTTATGGGTAGAAAGAAATTTATAATCATTGCATAATGTTAACCCATATCGCTATGTAAGGATAAGTGAAAATTCATAATGTTGTTTAAGGGTAACCAAAAATGTGTAAAGGTAACTCAAAATTTATAAAACATGCATAAGTGTAAAGGTAGAATGGAATACGAGTAATTCAAAGATAACCAATCACATGTAAGTGTAAGACTGTAGGTGCATAAGGGTAAATAGAAAATTACAATACATACATAAGGTTAGATAAAAACTCACATAAGTGTAAAAATAAAACACACAAACTTACATAAAGCTAAAAATATTAGAAAAAA
Source organism: Viscum album (assembly GCA_963277665.1). Classification (NCBI taxonomy): domain Eukaryota; kingdom Viridiplantae; phylum Streptophyta; class Magnoliopsida; order Santalales; family Viscaceae; genus Viscum; species Viscum album. The sequence goes on from OY728119.1 coordinate 567,627,264, forward strand.
AATCACCAAAAATAACAAAACAACTATATATAATAATAGTAATAATAATAATAAATGATTATTAACCAAAACAATTAAATTAAAAATCAATAAAATTAAATTAAAAAATTTTAAATTAAAATTAAATAAGATAAAATTAAATTTTCCAAAAAAGAAATTAGGAAATATTGAATATTGTAATTGTTAAAACATAAAATAATTAAATTGGTATAGTTTCACTCCAACATCATTCATTGAAGAGTTTAATAAGGGTAACTCCTATATCAGTATAGAGAAGTGTGTGACTTCATGATTTCCTAATGGATTTAGTTTAAATTATTTTTTGTGTTGAGAAGAACCATAAAATTTACCTATGTTCCAATTTTAGATATGATGAGACATTATTTTATATTTGGAAATAATGTTCCTTTGTTACATCATAGTTATTTAGTAGTTTAGAAATTCTTGAATCACATATCAAAAATCCACAATTAATGATGAATATTAATATTATACAAAGATTACCTAATTGTAGAATGATAATTATTTATCAAATAAAACCAATAATTGTTGAATATTTTATATCTAGAATGGTCTTTTTGTCTCTCTTTTGAGATATGAAACTAAGTATACTAAAAAACAACATTATCATGTTTTATAAAAGGAAACCTTTATAAATAAAGGTATTCCAAAAATATTCTAGATTTATTTCAGTAATATCATATGGTTTTCCAAAGGTAAATCTATATAAAAATTTATATAATTCATGAGATTCCTTTAAGAAGATTTAGTAATGCTCAATATATTAACTAATACACTTCATAAAGGATATAGATCCCTCTAGGAAGTCTTATCAGAGCATGAATTAACCATGATTTCATTGATCATTTATGTGCAGAGTAAAGGTAATCCCAAATGCACATTACCATATACATCAAAGTATTGATGGTAGTTGAAGGGACTGATAAAAACTCTTGTGAATTTTTGAAATCTTACATGATAATTTCTAAGGCATTTTTCTCAAATATCATTCAAATATATAACAAATATGCCAACTAAAGTAGAAAATTTTATTCTTTATGAACCTTGGTTTGTAAATAAGTATATTTTTTCATATATATATATATATTTCAGTATGGGGATGTTACTTTTTGATTAAAGAATTATTTGATAAAAAATCACACCGAGGAACTAAGTGCATCTATATAGAATACCCTATTGAAACTAAATGGTATAACCTATATGAATCCTATGTTAAAAGAATCACGATTAATAGATGACCCACTTTTATTAATGGGGAGAACATCTCTAAAATTTATATTGGTGAAAATATAAACATCAACGAAATTGTGGATTGGGATAAACAATATTTTTCATAGGAACACTAATCTCTATTATAGTGGGAGGTATTATTGCAATGACATGTACTACTTCAGAGATTCAAAACCAATTTTTTTTCCACAATGGTGGGAGATGTGATTTTCTTAAGAGTAATAAATACTATAAGGATGATATAATTGTAAATAACCTAAAATAGATAAGTTTTATTGGAGTTCAATAATGGGTTCCATGGGCCAAAGATCAAGGATTATGTATTTTATTTTTTTTATACGATATTATTTGTGGGTATTTAAGAAGAAACGGATACTCAAGGTCAACACCATACCAATGAAATATGATTTATTATTGAATGGTTTTACCAATTCCAAGAAATGTTCTATGAAACAACCATTTTACTAATCATTATATTAAATCAATTTCAACTATTCTTGTTATAAATATTTTCCATGATCGTCATATTAGAAAAAAGGATATCTGTTCCAGTTTCCTTATTGAAAAACCTACGTAAAATTTTCATACAATACAATCAAAAATTTTGGTGACAGTAATAGATGCTAATAATATAATAATGATTCACAAATACAGTAATGGATAGAATTAATAATATAAATCAAAAAATAATTTTTTGGACAAAATAAGTGACATGTATCTATAAAAAGGTTAGTGGGAGTGGTATAGTCTTCCAAGATAAATATATTAAAAACATTCTAAATGGGTTACTTAATCTCACCTATTTATAATTTAATGAAAATTTATCGATAATTATTAATTAGAGTAAAAAATGATGTTATTGGGAGTATAATATATTAATATACACCTATATGTTGAAAAAAATAGTATAAATGTTGACAAAATATTGAAGAAATACAAGATAGAACAATTCTTAACTTATTTTTTTATTGTGTCACATGGAATGTAATCTATAATAAAGTGAAGATATTATGAATATATTTTTATAACCTTGAGTTATAGGAGTCTATATCATATTATTAGATTTTCTTGTATGTTTAATATTTAATATTCATAAAAAAATTAAAAGGATACATCAAACAAAAGTATATTAATTATGAATACTAGTTGTTAGAACTATCTGACATAACATAAGAAGTTAGAACTATATGAGTTCATAGTAAAGGGAGATATGGAAAACTTTTGATAAAGGGGACATGAAACTAGTATTATTTATGAATTATTTGATCTTGGATCATAGTAATTATTGTGGCATGGATTAAATCATTAAAATTATTAATCTTTGAGTCAAATGTTTTTTGAAATTTTGGCTAAAGACTACTTATTTCCTTCTGGAGATATTCCAATTATCACGGTCTTTATCTAAATTTAAATTTTATTTGAAATCCAATCCTTTTAGTTTTTTTGATATTTCTATACATCTATGGTGATGTGGCATCTAATTCTATATGTGGATCTCATCACAGTACACCAACATTCTCTTATAGCCATCACTCTATTGATTTCTACCAGAATCATGTTTATGTGTTTGATCTTGATTTTAAATCCAAGAAGAACATCACACATTCATCGTCATGTTTTTATTACCATTTCTTCATAATATATAAATTTTTAAAAAAACACATTCACATAGGGTAAATTATCTTACATAGGTAAATATATTCTATTCTTGATGTACATTATCTTAATCCCTCCTCAAATACTCTAGGTGTAAGATAAATTTAATGGCCAATTTTATTCTCTAAGCCCCAGCCATATAGCAGAATTAACTTAGGAACATTCAAAATATCTTACGAGTGTAACTAAATTTATTTACACATACCTATGTAAGATAAATTCCTTTTTCATTTCATCACATAAATATATAAATTATCATACGTATCCCTAAAACATTATATTCAAGCATGTATATAAATAAATCCATTTTTATTTTTCATATGTGGCATAGTACATCCACAATTTCTTCAAAAAACTCTGAATTATTTCAAAGAAATTTCATCCATTCTAACAAAAATCATTGAAGGAATCTTAAAATTATACATAAAACTCATCTTACCTTTTATGGATTATTCATTTCTTTAACTCATATATCTTCAATTTAGGCTAGTTATCAATATTATAACCAGCTTATGTTAAAATTCCTCCCAGAACCTGCACAAAAATCTCCTTCTAAACTATTATAGATGGTTATCTCAACTTAACATCACTTCTAATATCTCCATTGAATATTGTAACATCAATAATGTTGCGACCCAAACTCTAGTAACCCAGATCTAGTGTCTTACTTTGTTACATTTGCATAAGATTCAATGAATTGTATCTTAAAGGGATGAATAGTTTAGTAGTATTGGTAAACTAGAAACATACATGATTCCCATATTAAATTTGAAGACACAAATTACACCATAATATTTATCAATAATAAAATTATTCCATCTATCATATCCTTTCATATCACCATACTATATTTCATCGATTTCTGGGAATGGAAACAAAATAAGGGTGATATCAAATTCCTAATAAGGGTTAAGTATAGTGGAATCTATCATGAATAAATAAATATAATAAAAATCTATCTGTAAATAAATAAACACATATTCCATTAAAATAAATTTATTATAATGATAAGATCATTAGTAATCAGGATAAAAAGTTAAATAACTAAAAACACATACCATTTAATCAACAAATTATGAATGAAATTCATACAAAGATAATAACATTGAAAAAATATCATGTATAATATGACAAACCATAATCAATATAGAAAGGTAAATAACTAAATAAATATTCCATTTAATTAAAAAATAAAAATGAAATTCATATAGAGATAACTTCATAATCAAAATATTATGGATAATAAGATAAGGCATAATGAATATGGCATTTTAAATAACTGAAAACACAGGTCATTTAATCAATAAATTGTGAATTGGATTCATCTAGAGAACATATCATTGAAAAAACCTCTTGGATAATAATTACTAAATTCATAATTATTTCAATTATAAATTATTTGACTTCATGTTCCTAGAAACATGATACCTCTACAGTCAAGACCTTCATGAGATAGTTTAAAAATATAGGAAAAAACATATTTAATACTAGCTAACTCATTCACTTAATAATACTACCATGTCCTTGAGGTGATATCTATAATAGGGTCCCACCCATATATTCATGTCCAAATCATTCATCATAAATCAAATAATCAATTTATATCATGAACAATATGTCTAACCATTAAATATTTGTGTTGAAGAAGTAATATAATTTATCAATACCCGCCATTGTCAATCAAATAACCTTCAAAGTCAATCAACCTATATATAAATGATATATGATTTAAGAAATAGTAATATCCATGATAAATATCATGGATATTTAGAGGAAATTTAATTTCCATTGATCACATGAAAGTGAATAATTCAAGGGAATGTTAATGAGTATAAAAACGAATCAATGAAGTGAATATAAATATTATCCTTGGTCAAATTAAATATAAAACATATAGAGGAAGAATAAAGACGTTTTCAATACACTTCATCACCATTAGAATATATAAAAAATAAAGGTTTTTTTATGATAAATAGAAATAATATAAAAATATCTTTTAAAAATAATGGAGGAAAATTCCTTTTCAATTTAAAAATATCATTTTAAAACTAAATGTTCAGAAATTTTTTAAAAAATTATAATTTTTCAAATAAACATTGAAAATAATAAATAAAATTTTAAAATAATTGATTGGTCATGATGAAAGGACATTTTATGCATGATGTACAAGCTAAAACAAAGATTCCTTTGAGTTTTTCTGTACTAGCCAAACAATAATTGTTTAGAAAAAGACATGAACATTTCTTTATAAACATTTTGTAAAAATTTAAAATGTGTAAAAATATCATTAATAAATCACCATGAAATGGATGAAATTTTTTTTGAAAACATTATTAGAAATAATGGGTTTGAATGAAAAAACATTTTTAACTAAAGATAGAAATAAAGTGAGATTTTATTAAAAACACTTATTTATTTTAAGTACTAAATATTGGGGAAACTGTTACTCTTACATGAAAATATTGTGAATAACAAGAGGAGGAAAAAATTAAATGATTTTATTCTAAAATTCTCAAATATTTTCCTTCAATTGAAATTCATGAATAAATAATCTCAATTAGAATGACATTGTGAAATAAACTATTACTAAGATCATAATGTCGAAGTTAGAATTAATCAATGAAAAAATTATGTGTGAAAAATGTAAATCCAACTAAAATAAGTGTAAATAAAGAAAATATAATAAAAAATAATTACACAAATATTCTTATAATATCAAAGACAATAGTGAAGTAATATAAAACAATGAAAATAAATTGAGTTATATAGTTCACTAGCACTGGGTAAATTTCGAATAATGTCCCCTAGGATAAAATAATTCAAGTTAATACTTTAAATAACATGAATTAGGAAGGATTAATTATATTATATGTAAAATTAAATGTATATACACAATATAAAATATATTATGTACATAACATTGAAATATGTCTCAATGAATAGAAAATGAGATGATGTCCCCTACCTGGAGTCCAACTCATTACGTATGTTTTATATCTTATCGAATAATAAAATTATATTAATTATGAATTTGATTATGAAAATTTATAAAGTTTACAATCCGATTTATTTTACTTATTACCATGTCATATACAATTACTTAATCAATTAATTTACATCAGTTGTTTATATGAAATTTGAATTATGTGTCAAAAATGACTTTGGTGGGTTGATTATTGGTCTAAGAGGTCATTATTTCTACATATATAGAAAAACTATAATGAAACAATTTTATTATTTATAAATCTATAATAATTGTAATAACAATTTTTTATTTTTTATTTGAGAAATTAAGTATGATATTATCATAGAGATGGTAGTCCATATGTACACATGAGTTACATTTCAATTTATCAACGATCATTATAAAAAGAAGTTAAGTAATATTTTATCCTCAAATACTGTTAAAAATATCATATATACCATATAATTTATTAAAATATACTTATATATATAATCCATGAGCTACTGAGATGAAAAATTAGGTGTGCCACTCTGTGAAGGCGGTATTCCACACGTACAAAAACAAAGTTATCATATTTTAGTGAGTGAAAAGGTAAGAAATGAAATGATATAGTATTTTTGAAAATGTTAAATATGTAATTAATCTCATTATTATGTCATTTATATCACAAATATTCATTAAAATTATATTTATTATCTTCCATGTAAAGTGTTCGTGAAAAGCGAATCACATCACCTCATGAGACAGTGATCTTCCGTACACACAAGAGACATTATCGTATCCCCTAAAGAATTGAAATTAAAAAGTTATATATGATATAATGAATAAATAGGTATAATTAGGTTATAAATTTCATATTCAAACTTTATATCCCCCATCATTCCCAAATGTGATAGATGTTTATTGAAAATGTGTTTCATCGCATCGTAGGATGGTAGTACACCGTACACACGAGCAACGTTATCACTTCTCATTTGAGGGAAGTGGAGATAGATATAGGCCATTAAATTTAAATAATAACATCTTAGTATATGGGATATAAATGAAGAATATTTTATAGGTGTGTAATAAAAAAACACATATTTAATAATTTTACCTCTTCTTGGACCATCTCTTCAGGATTACACCTATAATATTTATATAATGGTTTTATGACCTAGAATAAGGCTTCTAGGATGAGGGTATGGAAGTTATGAATTTATCCGGTTCGTTATTTTTCAAACCAAAAGGGTTTGAAGGTTTTAATAATATAATAGAGGGTGTGAAATTTTGTAAGTGAGGTGGGTGACCCACTTGTAATTTTTGAAAAGAAAAAGGTGTTCCCATGTTTTTCTCATGAAAAAAGGATCCAAAATGGACTATTATTGAGAATTATAAATGATAAGGATTTCAGGAACTATACTCAAGATTAGGGGTCTGTTGATTTACATCACCCCCTTTTTTTCAATATCAACCTTCTCTCCCCCTTCATGATAATAAAGCACAAGAGAGTGACTATAAGAAATTAAATCAAAATAAATTTAGGAAAAGGAATCATGAATAAAATATATATATATATATATATGTATATAATAGAATTATAATTATAAAATACAAGAGTTATTAAATCAATAATCAAGTTTATCTAAAAAATATCTCAATATAACCCTATTAGGTTGTCAAGAAAACTCAACTTGGATTCCTTATTTTCAATCCTACACCACTCAGAACACACGTAAAAACAATTCATAGATAGGGGAAAAAAATTTATTACCCTATAAACAAAACCTCCTAGATAATAGATTAAGGGATGAGTAGAGAATAAAACACAAAAAAAACATAGATCAATGACAAGGAGCGGGTGGTATCGTCTTCTACTTCAAATTTACAATCGTTCTAAAATATGACATATTTTCTTATTTTTTAATCTCTTAGAGGTGCTTTTTATGGGGAAAGGGGGAAATTATTTTGTGTCTTGGTTGTTGGAGTATTAGTGGGATTTATAATGGCTAAAATAAGTCCACTTACTAGTTAGTGGAGTGCATTATCCAACTAATGGTGTTGGTAGAAGGACCTATATTTCTACTGATCCTACTAGCCAACTATTGATTCTTTAATTCTGAAAACATTAAGTCACTTTTCATTATTTTACTCCAATTTGAGTATTTAGACTAGCCCCACCCTAATATAACCCTAATATTATTAAAATATACTAGAGAGATCTCCCTTGGTGATCTAGGTGTCCCCTTCATCTCCTATTGGGTGAAAGAATTATAGATCGGTATGGGGCATCAATTGATGTTATATATATCATGTATTTGCCTCATTCTACTTATTTATCAAGAATTTATCATATATATAATACATGTTATCTATATTTCTGAATCTAAACCTAGATAAAATGGATATTTCATGCATGATTTATAGATCTATGTTGGATTAAGAGAATTCGTTACCTCTCTTTATTTGGTCTAATATCTACCACTGATAGTGAATCAATTTTGTTAAGTTTTTATGGATTTTATCCCTTTTAATATTACTTCTTTTAATTATAATAATATAAGTTCTATGTTGATAGATTGGTTCTTATTCTATTAAATGTTTGTGCGCGGTCATAGTCTAGGTATCATAACCTGAACGACCATGGATTTTTGCATCAATGAGCTAATGGTAGGATGTTCATATCATATAAAACCATTATGTGGAGTTTATTGACATGCTTTGATTCTATGTATAATAAAAGTGTTGATACCATTGTATGATAAGATATGTTGTCATGCCTGGGTATCCAATGGGACCATTATTTGTTATGTCTTGTGTGTCCCTTATTATGTTGTGTATTGTTTGAGTAATATTTCATAGCAATGGAATATATGATATACCATATTTATTAATTTATTTTTTTAAATTGATTATATAAAATTTATAGTTTGTGGAATATTTTTGTAATATAGTGACCTTTTTATGTCAATATTACATGGGGATTTGTGTATAAAAAATGGATCCTTATCTCCATGTTCAGGTTGACAGATGGATATGAAGAACCTAGACTACTCTCTAGATGGAGAGTTTGGGAATCATAAATCATTGTACATTGAGTTACATATGATGGTTAGTTCCTAATCTTGGAAAGTTATAATCCCAATGTTGGATAACATCAATGGCCTTTGGAAGAGGGTATGTAGTCTTGTATGATGTACCATTTGGGAATATAATTTCACATGTATAGAGTTTTATTGTTTGGGAATTCCTAGAGTACATACCATCAAATGGAAAATAGTAATCATATAGAACATGAGACAATTTATATTAATGTTGGGCATGGAATTATTCCTTAAATGCAGGATTTGAGTTAACCTTAATGGTGATATGGAGTCTTACTATATGATCTACATCATGCGGTGACTACTTATGATGTAATTCTATCATGGAATTGAAGTAGGTATAGTTGGGGATCATGGAGGCTGGTTATTATAGGATCACTCATTGTATGGTTTTTGTATTCTTCTATTACCATTTACACTTCCATCATGCCATACCTCTCTGTACACATGTGAAATTACATAAAAAATACATTGGTCATTTTTTATTGGTTTTATACTAAAACACTACATGTGAAACTTTGTGCATGTATAGTTATCAGGAATAGGGATTGATGTAAAGGAAAGGGATATATGATCAGATATTGAGGATCATGTAGTTTGTATATGGACATTGTATCGGGAAAAACAGTGGATGACCTCTACATTACTTTTAATTATTATCTTTTCCAATTGTATTATTACACTTTTTTGCCTACCATATCTGGGGTCCCTTTGGTTTATTATTATGTCACTGAACATTATATTTGGTATTTCATATATTTATGTATTTTTCATTATGATTTTTATTTTGAAAATAATTAATGATGGTATAGTATCCCCATGATACATCAAGACCCTCACCACTTCTTGGAAGTCTCTTTCTTTTGGGGAGGCCTAATTGAGTTCATGCGGCAATTATTCATATACTCAGTGATTCAGGATGGGGTATTCCAAATGGTATCAAAATTTTGTTTCCATTCTTTTCATATTGTATATTTTGGGTTATAGTAGAAATAAGATATGTTGTATGGAACTCATCTAGGGGAGATTCTAAGTTCCCAACTAACTCATATGTAATGAAACTCTGATTTTTAGGTGAAGGGATTTATATTACTGTTTTATGGGATTTGTGTATGTACATGTATAATGAAAAATCACATAAGATCACATGTCATATATATTCTTATTCTGTGTTGTATATTGGTTATTTAATAACATTCCTTGAATTTTTCCTTGTTCTGTGATATATTTATGCTCACTACAAATGTGATATATTTTTACAAGAATTAGTTAGTTGAAAATGTGATTACTATTATGTTTGATATATATATAAATAAATAAATATATGATCATGGTTAACATATAGGTAGTGATTTCTATGTTTGAGCCATGGGTAGAGCTAGGAGGGTTATACCTTATATGTGGGATTCTCTTAGGATATACCTTCCTATAGAAAGTCATTATGTCTGCCTTATAATTACAAAATTCATTCTCATGATAGTGTTATTATATGATTTATAAACATTTATTTTGTATTTTATAATAAATAAATCCTTTTAGACACTAGAATTCACCTGCTAGAGATGATTCATCAGTTCCACCTGAGGCCATGTAGGGGGATACACCTATGTGTGCTCCTACACATGCTCTAGTTGTTTATGTGGTAAAACCACCCTATACCAGTGTCCTGTAGATTGATCCTACACAAGGAGGAGAGGCACATAGGATGATGATTGACTATTCTGAAAACTTTCAACTCTAGAATCATATTCATTTCTTTGGTATTGGTGGTCCTTAAGATGATGAGGATTTGATTGACATCATTAGATCCATTTTTTTATTTCGTAGAGACTATAAGGGATATAATGGTGAAGATGGATACATTTATTCTTTAGGTACGCACCATGAAATGGTGGGGAATTATGGGTCAGGATGTCAAGCATGATGGTATTACTTGAGAGCCCTTCAAGGAGCTCTTCTGTGTAGATTTACTACTTTTCTAGTTAAAGTTCAACTAAACTTAGAATTTTATAGAGCTTCAATATAGGATGATGTCAGTTTATGCTTACTTAGCACATTTTATGGATTTATTTTTATTCACTTCTCCATTGGATTGAAATTTAGCATATAACGCTAGGAATATTGATATTAGCCTTCATACAGACATAGATTCCAGGTTATGGTTCTTTTACTTGACAGGATATGTAGAGGTGCTTCTCAAAGACCTGACTTTTGAGAAAGGGTTGGAGGAGGAAAATATTCTTGTTTTTCTCCTAGATTTTAGTGTTATGGTGACTAGATATCTCAGAAAAACATATAGTACTTCTTTTGGTGGTAGGAAGAGAAAGGCTGATAAGGTATCACAAGGAAGACGAAAAATGTAGTATAGTTGGGAATCTTCTTATGCCTCTATTAGAGGAGGCTCCACCAAGTTCTAAAAATATGGATAAAGGACAGATTTTAGTATATCATTGGTGAAACCACTAATTTAAAGTCACTAATATGAAAATATGGGTTATCTCTGGTAATTTTTTTCTAAAGTGACATATCCAGGTCCAATCAGGTCATGTCGACGTATATATAAAGGTCCTTAGTAGAAGACCCAAGAACCACAGACATTGGTGAATCAATAAATTTATGCCCCAAAAAATTAACATCATGCTTGAGAGGAATACAAGACGTACAAAATGGATGAGGATCCAGTTATTGTTTGAGGGGGACCTTTTCCAGTTAGAGGTATGGTTTTTCTTACCTTCATATTATCAACTAATTTGTTTGATATAGAAGATAAACATTCTTTCATACCAAATCAATTCATTATTGGACTATATTTACCAGAAATAATTTCTTTTGATATTAAATATCTTAACAATCCCTTGGGAAATAGAGTATACCACCTCAAATGATATCTTGAATGTACTTCTTAGAATCAAATAGATGACAACGTACTAGGAGGGAGTGAAATATTTTATAGGTCGTTCGTTCTTAAATAAGGATCTTGTTCTATAACCTTTAAGAATACTTTAATATCTCTATTACTTCTAAATCAATAAGAAAATAAATCATTAAAAAACGTAGTGTATTTCACATGATTCATCTACACTAGGATATGTTCAAATGAGTATTCATGGAAAGTCATTTGTACACCAAATTCACTAAAAGATCATTAATTAAATTAAAATTTATTGAATCTTCACTGACCCTCTTGTTTTATTAACACAAATAATTAGAGAACTCACTTATCTCCCTTATAAAGGAACTAAAAACATTGTTTTTTATATCTAACATCCTTACACTTATATTATATTTACATACACCTATAAAGGTGTTTCTCTTCAACACAACACTGTTAATTATCAAGGAGGATGATAGTCCTATAACCTATTTTTTTACAATAAAATAATCTAAACAAAATACATACCAAAACCTCTATATATTCTCTCCAACAAAATTCCTCTTCCCTGACAATATTTTTCTCTCTTTGAATTAAATTTATATACACAACAGGACTCTCTTCCTTTTAAAATCAATTTAATGGCTAGGATTGATTATTTTCACTCTAGGATAATTATGAATTCCCCTTAATTTAATTAGTATCATCATGCACTATTAGTTCAAGTTAACCACAATGGATTTCAACTCATAACCCCTAACTAAAACAACCACAGAAAAGAAATCCTCGAGGATGTAGTGTAGTATGAGGTACTATGGTGAAATAACTTAAGTTCTACAGTGTTTCCACCTTTTCTATGGCATAATAATGTGAAAAAATTATATATATTATGTTTAGCGACATTACAATGTATATTACTAAGGTTATCAAATTAAACATATCTTGTAGGAAATAACCCCTACTAACTCCTCCCACAACTGTAAATAATTATGGTGTGGAGACGTCATAAGGTGTGGGCTATAGTATGGACAAAATTGAGTTATGATATCTCCAATAGAATAGAATAAACTAAATCTCCATTTTTTCCAATATAAAATCCTCAATTTTTTAATGAATTATTGTGTCATGGACACATTTGTTTCCAATGGGAGTGGTAGCATGGACTCCACAAAAATTCCATAGGTACAAAAAGCTTTCGGTTAAGCCTCTTAGCCATGATGTTATTGGATATGACAGAACCAAAAATCCTCAAGTCTCACGTCAGAGATTTATATATAAAACTAACATCATATATGTTAATTAAATTCATTGAGATGATAGATTTGAGTATCAGGGTCCACTCCCAGCCTCCTCATTATTGTTTCCTTGCCTTTTGGGAAACTGCCTCTATGCTGACACCCCTATAGTGTGGACAATTGCACCCATGTACACACCGACCAATGTGTTCCCTTGCTCTTCTTTTTCTATAGATGTCTGTCTTAGATGGTTCCCGTGTGTGGTATAACCTTACCCCACATATGTCGGTTCAAGCTGGGTTAGACGGCTTTGTCGGGGTTTCCCTAATTTTTGTGGCACCACCACCAAGTCTATAACATTGTCTCTAGACTAAAATGTGGACACCTCTAAATCTATAAACTACATGTACACATTTTTATATATCATTCCTTAAAAACCTTTTCAATAAACAGAACACCCACACACTTTGAATGATATTTTGGCTAAAAATCACCCCCTTTAGTTTTTTGAAAATTCTACACACTTAATTTACAAACATATTCAAAGTGTATCAAATATTCACTAATCATAAATTATAATCCCATGTGAGTAATGCTTTATGTGGGAAACACAAATTGAATGAATATTTTCTCATGATCACTTTTGACTAATTTGTCTACATGAAACTCATGAAAACTCCCCCAATTTAATATTGACATACTCTCCCTTTTCCTATTCCTTCACCCTTGACAAATGGGTCTTTTCTACCCCTTTAGAAATGAACCAAAAGAGTTCAGTACTATGATATGTTATGAAGATGGTATTATAAAAAGAAAAAATTAAGATGATAAGACATTTCTTATGAAATCAAAAATGGGGAGTTGGGGGTTATGTCCCAAAGTTAATTAAGTGGATGGAAATGATTAGACTCCAAGAGCCAACTAATCCTTCTTAAACACCATTATAGGCAGTTACTTTTTCAATATATCTACAAATTGATAGTGTATTGACACATAATTCCAAACCACAACTCCTTACTCCACTTTATCCTTTGTGAAATGATATTTGATCTCAATATGCTTGGTCTATGAATGATGTATAGGATTTCCTCTATGATCTATTTCAATCAAATCATCAAATGTAATTTGAATAGAAGAAATCACCTCAAAACCCAAATCCTCAGGTTGTTGTTTCATTGAAATGAATTTGGTGGAAGACTGAGTGGAAAAAAATGTACTCAACCACCATGGTGATCAACGATATAAATACATGATTATTAATTTCCCATGAAATACATGAAATAAAAATTTAAATTTCACCACTAGATGTCAATTTATGGTTATATATCAATCCACCCCAATATACATCAGTGAATCCAAACAAACTATGATATCGTTCACTATGATAGATCAACACATAGTTAGTTTTATAATGATTATATCAATGAATTATTTTCACAACATTAATATGGATCTCATTTGGATTAATATGAAAATGAGAATCTTGACATGTGGAAAATAATATATTTATACTATAAGAAATAAAATATGGTATGATTCCAACAATTTTCTGATACATGGTCACATTAACCTTGTTTCAATTTGAACTACCTTCAATCCAATTAAAAAAGAATTTCATGAATTAAAGACATCTAAAATCAACACCTCATGATTTATGAAAACCTCTTAAATTAGTCTTCATCTAAACCTCTAAAAATTATGTCATGCATATATATGATCACCATCAATAAATGATTATTTTCCTTCTTGATATTGATATTTTGATCAACTACTCCTAAATGAAAACTATATTTCCTTAGGAAAGAGTGTAATCTAGAATACCTTGTTCATGGTTCTTGTTTGAGTCTATTTAAGGCCTTATTTATATGTAAAACTTTTTAATTATCATAAATAATGATAAATCCATATGGTTTCCCAATATAGCCTCACTCTTTATGAAAACCATTCAAGAAGGTGTATTTTGCATCTATCTAAAATATTCTGATCCCTTCTAATTTTCCTTCTCTAGGTATAATTGAGTAGTTTCATTCCATGAAATGGGTGTATGCATCTAATCGTTATCAATTACTTACATTTAGGAATACCCTTTGTACAAAATCCATTCATTGTTTTGGATTTACATTCTATATTCATTTAGTTTACTTTGGAATGCCTACTTGGTTCCAATGACATTTGATTAATTTGTACATGGAACAAATTCCCATGTATTTTTTTCTATATTTTTTCAAGATGCTAATTCATAGCCTTGAGGCATCTAAACACTTCTATCCTCTTTAAAAAAAATTCATTTTTACCAAAGGAAAAAGTGATATATAAAATTACTAAGCCTTCATTCTTTTAGTTTGTAATAGGTATTTGTAGTCCCAAATATATATTTCTTTCAATGATTTCATCCTTACTTGTCTATCCACATGAACCTAATAGATTTTTTTACTTTCTTCACAATCTAATTCTTCATCCGATATCTCTTCTTGACATGAAACTCCCCCTAAAACATATTCTTATTCATCACATTTAGATTCTTTGATTTGTTTTTTTTCACGAAAAATCTACTCATTTTATGCTTTCATGTGTCCATATTCAACCAACAAGACATGATTATTCCCAATATTATTTTCTAGCCTTTTGTTCTATCATTGGTAATCTTTCTATTTCGATAATTTTCCATGAAATATGAATTAAACTATCGGATCATCAAATTTTCTAGAATTTCTTTTGTAGATAATAAAGTATTTTCTTCAAAACTCTCAGAACTATTTGAGAGTAGGTTTTTTTCCATACCACATTTCATATGAATTTCCCTCTTCATATGTGAATTTAATTGATCTATTTGACATGTAGACCTCTATAAGAATATCTTATTTCCAATATATTTATTGAAGTGTCTTTTCAATCAACATAGTTCAAGCCATGTTGTTGATTACATGATTTCTTATTTCCACAACCCAAATTTTTTGGGGTTATATGTTAGCTGATACATGATTTTTAATTCTATATTTTTTTAGAAATTATTCAGTTTAATTATTTATTAATTTATTGTCCTTTAATATTTGAAACTTATAAATTCTCACACATATTTTCTTTTTATCTCTCTTTCGATAAAAATAACACATCTGCATACTTAAGTCTTGTGTGTGATAGGCATAATCCATTCTATTTTTTTATAGTTGTATATAAAAAACACATAATACCTTCTTCCATATATTTTATTTGTTGAAATTAACCCAAAAACTTCCATGTGCACATGATAAAACAACCTTATTGCCTATATTTTTTTGACCTATATTTCTTTTAAATAATATTTACTTTTTTTAATTAATAACATGTGTGAGTGTGATCATATGTGAGATGGGGAAAATCAAGATCTCCATTCCTCTTCACCAAAATCTATAAATATGTTTATCACAAATGGAAAATTTCACTATGCCATAGTAATTTATCTTCTATAATATATTGAATATAGATGTTTTCTTCTCAAACAGGATATAGATTTACCTTTTTTCTGCCATTGAGAATGAGTGAACAATGTTTACATTTGATGGTACAATAATTTTGACTAAACTCCACCACAATTATGTGCTCATGCATTTAGTTGGAACTAAGAGGATTATTACTCAGCCCATCGACTAAGATAACATCAGTTATCTTAAGTTATTTTCCTCTAAAACATATTTTTATAAACCTAATAAAGTTAAAACTCTCATCCTTCCCAAAAAGATAATATCGTATTTATTGTTATTGATGTTGAAAATAAGGTATTTATTTATGGTTATATGTGATGTGAATCCACTATCTATGACCCACAATCTATAAGTATCCACTGACCTTAACAAAATTTCATCAACATTAGCCTTATCTAAATTTTTTATCACCCAATTTGGGGATAAGTATACCTCCACAATAATTGGATCCTTATCCTCTTCTTATTCTTGAAAAAATTAAAATATCATAGAAGTCTATATGCATTTGATAAGGTTTATAGCCTCTAATTTCTTCCTAATTGATTTATTCTTTATGAATCATTTATAATTCTTGGATCACAATAAATTTCCTTATTTTCAAATCATTCACAATAGAAACCATATCCATAAAAAGTAAAAGAATAATCATAAGTTCTTCTTACATGTTTGGGATATTATTTCACTCGAACAAACCTTTGATAAATAGAACACACATGGTAAGTGTGTACTAAATTTACAAATTAATATCATCCAACTCTATGTATAAGAGTGAGACTTTTCCACATGATTTATTTCATTTCTAGTGTGTTTAACATTTACATTATTCTGATGAGTTGGTGCTTATGGTTTTGAGATAACCACATACTTATAATTTTTTAATCACTAGACATGGTGAAAATTAATGTGTTACTACTTATGAATTAATTTATATTGACTTTATGATGATACTTGTATATTTTTAATCATTATGTGTTTTAATAATCATTATTGGTTTTCACAATTATTACAAAAATTCATAATTTATTATTCTAGTTTATGTGTTTCTCTTTACACTATCTTTGATAGTTTTATCCAAACATTTATGATTTGGATGTTTTATTAAATTTTATTACTTATTTTGACTTTTTTAAAATAATTTTTTGAACTTCCATATCTGACGTTTTCAATTTCAGACCTAGGCACTAAGTTATCTTCTTATTGTTGTTTCATGTAGATCTTGGAATCATGCATCACTTAACTAGAATTATTATTCTCTTATCTCCATATATCATGTTCTTCAAGAGAGACCTCAAGTTATTCATATATATCAACTGTTTAAATATCTCCTTTATTCTCACCATCACTAATAACAAACCTTATTTTTAATATCCATTAAAACACCTTCATCTTTATAGTTTTCAACATCTTCCAACTCACTTTCCCTAGAACTATCATCTCATTTAGATAAAATATTTATTCTTTTCAAATTATTCCATTGAAAATTATTTAAACTGTATTTTTATATTTTATTGAGATTTTTATCATGATTTCCATCTTCTTGACAGTATTTGGTATATTTAGCAGAAAATGTCCCACATTTTCTCATGTCAAGAAAGCAGGGGGAACAATACCCTCGAGCCTTCATTTTCCTCTTTTTATATTAGAGGGAAAAAATGACATTACCTCATCATCTTTACAATATTAAAAAATTTCAAGGATTGATAGTATCTTCATGGAATTACAATCCAATTTAGGAGTGATTTTATTTATTCTAATCTTATTTAATTAATTTCTTGTTTCATATTACACCAAATTCAAATGAATGCAATAAATATAAATTTATTTTAGATCATTGTATTCTATAAAAAAATTCATTGAATCATGCATAGAATATCATCATGATCCTTATCATAATATTTTCATCATCGAGTTCTTTACGGGGACAATACATATCTTCAAAAAGAAAATTTGGTTGATAAAAAAAGTCATCAACTCTTTCATTTGAGTTCATTCTTAAATCATTGTACTTATTTTAAAAAACCATTAACTTGGCCTCCATATCTTCCATATATGGATGTAGGATAAACATCAATACCTAAGGATCTAAAATAATATTGAATCTAAATTTTCTAAAACTATAAATTACCAACTTTAAAGATGGTGAATCCTTTATATTTGAAAACAATTCTCATTCTTTTAAGAGAGAAGAAGAACAAATGACCCTCTGATACCAGTTGATAAAATCATATATATGATTAAACCTTAAGATGGGGTGAATCATGTTATGGATAATTATTCCTTAGATGAGGATCTCATTCTCTCACCTTGATGAACACTTTGATATCAGTCTTCCTTTCCCCTTAATGATAAATTAAATTAGTAAATTAATAATAGGATTTCACTTGGTTCACCTACAATGGAATATGTAAATGTATAATGCACGATAATGCACTTATACACAAATTTCAATAAAACATTTCCCCTTAAAGTTCAATTTGTAGTGGACTCACTGACCCTTTAGGTTCACTACCATGAACAATTGGAGATCTTACATTCTTTCTCAACAAGGATCTCATTGCTCTATTTTTTAGATCTTTCATCATCACATGAAGGTGATCTGTGCATAAACCTATAATTGTTTTTCTTTTTAGCACAACAATTTCAATTTACAGTATGTATGATACTCTTGTAGTTTCTTCTTTGACCATTAATGATTCAAATAAAATCTAGTATAAAACCTCTAGATAACTTTCCAAGAAAACATTCTTTAACCTGGCTATATTTTTCACTCTGTGAATTCTCTATATACAAAAAGTAGCGTCCTCTTCTTTTTAAAATCAATACAATTTCTTGGATCAATTATTATCACTCTAGGACTATTAAAAATGTACCTTATGTTAATTAAGGTAATCATGCACTGTTAATTCTAATTAAACATTATTAGTTCC
Organism: Viscum album; assembly: GCA_963277665.1. NCBI lineage: Eukaryota > Viridiplantae > Streptophyta > Magnoliopsida > Santalales > Viscaceae > Viscum > Viscum album. Next base: position 567,646,714 of record OY728119.1, read on the forward strand.
AACTCAAAACACCCACTTATTGAAATAGTTACATGAAAGAAAACCGGCGGGCTGTGATGAGGTATGAGGTACTATAGTGCACCATCATTCATTTTTCAGTGTGGCCACCATTTTTATAGAATAATCATGAGACAGTGAGTTGTCTTGGATCCTCCATCAACAAAACTACATCATGGAATTATATGGTTGTATAGATCCACTTCTCCACGAGAGAATAACTCTTATTAACTCCGCCCATAACTACTCATAATTTTGGCATAAAATTTTCACAAAGTGTGGGTTGTGGTGTGGATACAACTGCTATATTGTAGCCATATATAGAATAAGAGACCCTAAAAATTAAACTCCTTACAAATTTAGATTATATAAATTGCAATAAATAGTTGTACCATAGACATATTCATGTCCAATGGGAGTTTTAATGTAGCCCCAGTGCTATAGTGTGGACACCCCAAAACATATAGAGGTGCAAAAATTAGATTTTTAATCTTTTATTCCATGATGTTCTTGGTTGTGGAGTAGTTAAGAATCTTAGATCCCCACATCATAATTTTGTCTATAAAACTCCCATCATATAAGTTAATTTTGTCCATTGACATACCAGATATTACTATTGAGCTATACTCTAATGGTGGATCATTATCATGTTTTCTTTCTAAATGAATTGACATTTCTTCCTCTATACTAAGGAATTGTATTTGAGATTTATATTATAAATGGGGAAAATGATATCAATTACACCTTATTGAGTTGAAGGTGTGGTTAAATGATTTGAATGTGAAGGTATTTATAAGTCTGGGCCATCTCCTTAGGGTGATCCAGTGATGTTTTCTATGAATTCAGATGGTATTATTTGGATCTATATGGACTATAAGAAGTTAAATAAGGTAACATAGAAGAATATATTACCTTTATCTTGGTTTGATTATTATTATGATCAGTTATGATGATCCTAAAGATATTATAATATTTATCATAGTTCAGGATACCATAATTTTTGGTTTAGAGAGGAGGATATTACCAAGACAATGTTTAATAGTAGATATAGACTATATGAGTATATTTTCAAGACTTTTCGGCTAAACAATTCTCTAGTAGTGTTCATGGATTTTATAAATAGGATTTTCCATCCATATCTTGACTCATTCATTCTTATATTCATGTAAATATCCTAATATATTTTAATACATCAGATATACAGTCTATGAACCATGAAATTCTATTGAGTACAATTGAGTGCATTTGTATTATATTAAAAATTTTAAGTTCCAATTTTATATTAAATTTGTACAATTTCCACAGAATATAGTTTCTAAGGAAAGTATTTTAATGCACCCAAATATGGTAAAGGTTGTGATGTCTTGGTCTTGTCCCAGGAATGTGTTTGATATTAGGGGTTTCCTTTGGTTATTGGGGAACTATAGACATTTTATCTGAGAGTTCATCTATTTGGAGGCACTGATGAAAAATCTAACCAAAAGGGTGTAAACTTTTTGTGGTCTAATTAGTGTAAAGAGGTTTTCCTTAAGCTAAATAGGAGATTGATGATAGCTCGAGTTTTGATTCTTATATGGTCTGAGACTATATACACAGTGTACTAAGAGGACTTAGATTTTCGTTGGCAATTTTGCCAATATAGGGGGATGAAATAGTCATTTATGGGACATGTCATTTGTGATCCAATGAGTGGAATTACCTACCTATTTAATTAGATTTCAAAGTTCTTCTCCACAATCTAATTATTTTTTGACATTATCTATTCAGTGGTACTTTTATCAACTACACAAACCACAAGATATTGTGATACATATTATCTCAATAGGATATGATCATGAGGAATAATATTTTAGTGGAGTATTTATAGACATTGAAGTTTGATATGGGATATTCTATAGGGAGAGGTAATTTCCTTGTATATTATCTTAGAAAATAGACACTAGAGATGTAGGGTCTTTGAGTATGGACTTCATAGATGGAATAGTGACTGATGAGTTTTATGGATTTTTGGTTAATGGTTGTATCTTATGATCATGGAGTTATGACACGTGCACCTTTATTTATCATGTATATTTTAGTAGACCATGTGAAGGCCTATCAAGATTCATGACCTGAGTGCATAGTGATGTGGGAGTTCGTTGAAGGGAATGATTCAGTCCCATGGTTGTCCTAAGATTTTGAAGGCATGGTTTACGTTCATTAGTGTTTAGTAGTTCCCACTTCCTTTAGAGAGGACCTGAAAAGAGTCACACATGTTTTGAATTTGTTAGTTAATTAAGGGTAGATAAAGATGTACCATGATAGTTTAAATAATTTGATATGGAAATGTATAGTGAGGAACATCCCCAGTTTTATTTCATAGGGCCTTACCTATCAGTGGGTAAAGGCTATGAATTTGAGTCCTAGTGGTTTTATTCAATCACTTCCAGTGCCAAAGTGGAAGTGTGATAATGCTATGATGAACTTCATGATAGGGTTTCTTGGGACTATATTCGGGTTATTTTCAATCTACTAAAGAAAATAAAACATTGCGTAGTGATTCGATAATCCCATTCAGTGGATGAGTTGGGAAAGTTGTATGTATAGGATATTATACTCCTGGATGGATCTCATTTAAGTATCATATTAGAGAGAGATGTGTTATTCACATCATAGTTTTGGTTGGGATTACAGATTGCTTTCAGTTTCTAACAAAAACTGAGTAAAACCTATGATTAATAGACTAATGTAAAATAATATTGGATGATATAAATATTACAAGATATGTTATGGGAATGAATTTTGGACATTGTTGGATCGTGGGATGATCATATAGACTTGGTTAATTTCTTATACAATAATTTCTTCCTGTCATCAACTCAAATGGATCCTTCTGAGGCTATTTATGGTTGTTTATGTAACTCCCATATATGTTGGAATGAGGTAGGTGTGGTAGTAGTTGTGCAGTTAAGCATGATATTAGAGACCTTCGATAGAGTTCAATTAACCCAGAAGAAGTTAACCATTTTAATCATCTGCGGAAATGAGGATACAACCATTATAGTTATTTTATTGACCTTTTTTTCTTATCGATGACTCTTTGATTAGGGCATTGATGTTTACAGAATAATGTGAAGATAACACAGATAATTTTTATAACCTTCCTGAAAATTTAGAATATTCAGATAGTAGACTATTTTATAAGTCTTTTTTTATGTTACTATGATTTTCATAATTTTATCCATGTGTCTCAGCTTTAGAGGTTTTTTCCTAGTCCAACACATGTTCTTGATTATGAGAAAATTAAGGAGTCTAACATATCATTTATAGAGAACATGGTGAAGGCCATTGACTAGAGTGAGAAATTTTTGTGAGGGAAGATAGTACCACTTTTCATAGTTTTGTGGAAGCATGGTTGAATTAAATAGGATTCCTAGGATTTTAAATCTAATTTTCTGGAATAATGGACCATGTTTTTCTATCAAGACTACTAGAGATACTTTTTGGGGATCAAATTCATCAAAGGGGTAATATTATAACATCCAAAAATTTCATGGTACATTTATTATAAACTATGAAATATTTTTGTCTTATTTTTCTCTCATCAAGGTTCTTATTATGAGTAAAGGGGTTAGGGATCTATTTTCTCACATTTCATAGTCTTAGTGGGATACACAGTGGATGAAACAATGCCACCAAATCACTAGTTTCCCTTGTATTAGGACCTATATTTCCATAAATCATACTAGCTAACCAGTGAGGCCCTCTAGCCCATCAATTGTGCCAAATTAAGGAATTTTAATGAATCTAATTTCCACGTATTGTTTTAAAATATTTTATGAATTGATTATTAGACCAGTAACTGAAATGATGTGCGATTCTAAGTCCTGGTGATATGGGATAAAATGATTAAAAAATATTAAAATGTTAAATATCATTCATATATGGTTCTCCAAAAAATGTTTAATAACTTATAAACAGGTTTTGAGATAAGAAATTTAAGGGCGCCGTTGAGTTCACAATTGTGGCTTTACCCAAGGCATGACCTAACATTGTTTAGCATAGTTTGATTATGGAAATTCATCATGGGTGATTAAATGAATAAAATAAATTAAGAAAATTTATTTTATTTCGTTGATGTAAGGATATAGATATTTCTATCTCTAAATGAATCCCTATGTCAAAGATCCTAGGTTAGCCTTATAACCCTAGAATTCTATGGAGATACTGGGAAGGAACCACGAGAGAATCCTCTTGAGCAAGAAACGATTGAACCTCGGATTGATGATCTAAGAACACGGATCTTTAAATATCTCAACAAAAACGATGACATAGAGACCCTTCTCCATCATCGATAGATCTTAATTTAGGTAGGAATTTTTATTTAAGTCATTCTTCCCTATTCTTTATTCCTACAAAGAAAGTAGAATTATCTATAAACATATTAGCCTGTGGATCGATCGTATTTGTAGGATGGGATTGTTTTATGGGTTTATCGGGATGATTTATTCTTCATGATTATAAAGGTTGATTGATACATTTACTATTATAATGGTGATGAACCAAGATCGACATGAACATCAATTGAGGTTCTTCCCCCATGATTTTATTATGCTTTTCTCCCCCAATTCACCGTTCTTCCTGAATTCTTTGTTCTTCCCCATCGTTTAAGCCCTTTGCTAAAAATCGATCATTTTACCTTCGAATATTGTAGAAATGATCCAAAACAGTAGATCTAGAATCTAGATGAATCGATGGAGATGCAACGGTGGGTGCAGCGGAGGATCTAATGATGATGGGTGTTGAATCTGCCTTCTTTGGTGATAAAGAATAATGCCTATGATTTAATTTTCCAAGACAATTTAAGGCCCTAATCTTATATATTTTGTGTTAGGGTTGTAAATTGAGATTGGATATAGATTTTTCAGGTGATGGGTCGTCCATAACAAAATTTGGGTGACTGACAGTGCTGGTGGGATGATGAATATTGGTTTTTGTAAATCCCAATACACACTGTGTGTAGTCCCTAGCAACATGGCATGTCATCCCCCTGAAATGAATCAACATGTACATTCGAAGTACACAGACATGGAGTGGAGTACGTGGGTTGCCTACAAGGTGTTTACTCCCCCACACGACATTTCTCGGACCAAACACACATGCTACCCCTAGTACTGGTACACGGGTAGGGATACATGGGTTGACGCTGTGTATAGGCACACAACTAGAGTACACGGGCTGACCACAAATGGAAGTACATTGCATGAAACCATTACTAATCCCAATTTACCGATATTCTACATGACAATGTTTAAATGACACAAGAAATTATACACTAGAAGTGCCCAAGAATAAGGGACACAACATGTGACCCTACTATACTATGTGTGCCCCTTCCTACATGGATTGATTTCTATGTCCTATTTATCTTAGAAAATTTTCATTATGGTTTGTTCCCTTTATCATTTCCCCGAAGGGTTTTGCGAATAATTTCCTACTCCAGTGACAATATATCTTCCACAGGACATCTTGGATATAGTTGTTGGAATCCGCATGAGAGGCACAAAGTATGAACCTCTATTCATCTTTGAGGCCTAAGTGGAGTTCTTAGATTCCACATGACCAACACTATTCGGGCATCGATCCTCTATATAGTGGATTAATCTATATTGAGGTTTTGGTATCACCCCATGGCCCTGGATGTGATCCTAATCTATGTATCATACCACTCTTTAGATCAATCAATGTATCTATATCATGGAAATACCCAATGAAAATTACCTCTCGAATGTACGTCCTTCGTGCTATCAAAATAACAAGAGTGTTCTCTCAGATGAGTGCTTCAAGGAATATTTAAGATGATTTCCTAGGGTTGGTATACAGTGGTTGTGGCTTAACTCTAGACAATGTGTCTTGGTTTGGTATAAATAGATTTTTTATTAAATGATTTATAGACATATACCTATGTATAGATGAATATATATTTCCTTTTCTTATTTAATTCTTGTTTTGGTGTGTCTTATTTAATATTGGTATACTCAACCTTTCACAAGATTTTCCAGAACGTGTCATGTATTAGGTAGACGATTGAAATTTTGATGGAGTCTTATGTGGACCAGGATGAGATGGTGATTCGTGAGACAAGACAAACCATGGTATGTTCATCCAGCATCATAAAGTCATCCTAGTATATTTTTCTTACATGTTGTAATTTTGGTTACAAACTATTTGGGGTGGTATTGTATTCTAGCACTATTTTCTTTAATTTTATTTCTATTGTACTCTAATTGTGAAGATAGTTTAATGCATGAATTTTTTACATGGTGGTTTTTACATTTCGTCATTTTGTGGGCTTGGAGATGTGTGTGTGCGTATGATTAAATAGAAAATGCCTCTAAGGTTAGTGATATCCCTACTCAGTGCTAGTCACCAGCCCATGGCCTATTGGAGGTGGGCTTGGGGAGTCTCAACACAGACCCTATGAGGACATGTTGTGAAAGAGTGGTTTCAGAGGTGTTCTGTTCCACTTTAGGATGAGGATTCTTTGATATTGGATTTGGGAAATAGTGTTAAGTGTTTTGAGTTTAGTTTTCAGGCTAGGGACTCCAGTGTTCATGCGGCAGCTGACATATCCATATACTCAGACTCCAATCACATACTTTTTGTCTTAGTAAATGACAACACTGGTTGTAGGGAAAAAATGGTACATGCATCGTATAAGAATGGGTTTTGGTTTTCATGTCCTTATTAATTCAGATCTCTAGATATACGCCTTGATGATGATATATTGTATTTGTTTCAGGATTCCTCTGTGATGTATACCAGCTAGGATTTAACATCCTGATCATGAGGATTACTCCCTTAGTGATGAGGCTTTGATATAAATAATAGTTCCCCATATTTTACCTCTTGGTGTTAGGTCATCCATATCACCGCATGTAGAGGATCACGTCGTACCCACAGTACCAACAGACGAGGAGCACTGGCTGAAAGCACACCATGAGTTTCAATGATAGTTACCCCACAAGTTCCCAAGAGAGCTCGGCCCATAGGAGACTAAAGAATGGCTTGATGCGGTGAACCTGGTTTTCCATCTATATAGGACACCATCAAATCATATGGTGGTCCTAGTGTATATCCTTATACATGGCTCGACATGATTATGGTGGAGTTTGGATATACAGACGTAAGATGAGGTGACTCTTTTGTGGAAAGAGTTTGAGTGCCCCCTAAGAAGGTATTTATCACAAATTACATTGAGGGATTTGCATATTCAAGAGGTTGTTCAACTTCACCGGGGAAAATTATAGTATACGATTATTCATCCAGGTTTACCAACCTTTTTAGGAACACGATGGATGTGGTTTGAGATCATTACATCAGGGGAAAAACCTTCAAATGAGGTTTTCGTAGATAATTTGATCCAGTATTATCCCTCTAATAATTCCAATATATGCTAGGGTGCTTGAGTGGGATTTGGTGGTTGAAGGCTTCTTGGTTGAGTAGATCCATCCAGTAATAGTCAAGAGTGGAAAAGATGGAGAGTATACTTTGGAAGAAAGCAGGTAATGTCAGCCCCGAGGACTTGTACATTGGAGATGTTTCATGAGGAGGTCCTAAGATAGAGGATCTACATTTCAGGGCTCACAGGGTGGGTATAGTTGTCTGAGAGAGAGAGGTGGTTCTATTCATTTGACGGTAGGGGACATCTCACTTGAGATTTGGCCAACCATTTTTGTTGTGGACATCGATACTCTAGAGGGATCACTAAGGTAGAGATATTGATAGGATCATACAGATCTGTATGACTTCATACATGGAAGAGGGGCTGGGAGAGTAGTAAGAGGTGATTGGAGTTTCGATTTGTTATCACAACCACCCCCAGGTGCTCCACACCAAGCTCTGGGAGATGGAGGAAAGGGGAGGGGCATCTTCATGTGATCAAGTCATATGACCCGGGAGATCTAGAAATTATTTGAGGTATGATTTTTGTCTTTCTACTTTAGTTATCATATTGATAGGAATATGTGTCTGTCAATCCTTTCTAGCCACAAATATTGTACGTGACCTAAAGATTTTGGTTGAACTACTAAATCAACCCTTACTCTTGGAGACACCAATTGGAGAAGACTCAGTGATCCCAGACCTATGATGACAGTGTGACCGGACCCCTGGAGGTGAGATTTTTTGTTGTAACCTCTTGGTGGTGGCGTCAATTCCACACAATATCATTCATAGTATGGATTGGTTATCTATAGTCCATTCCCAAGTATAATTATTTAGGTGAAGGGTGTGGGGTATTTGTGGTGATGGATTGAGGTTTAACATTTATAGTGAAAAGGAAACCTAGGAAGCATATGATGGAATTATGCATAGGAGGGTTTCATTTGTTACTCATTATTTGGCTTTCATAACCCTTGATGAAATGGATGTTATGAGTTTCGAGTTTCCTGCAACAATGGCAGAGTACGAGGTCGTATTTCCTAAAGATGTTCTTGGATTACCTCTCCACCATGAGATATGATTATTCATTAATTAACACCCTGTTATGACACCAGTATCCATGCTAGAAAATTATATGGATCCCAAAGAGATTCGTGAGATAAGGGTGCAGTTGGAGGACTTATAGAGGACGAGTTTTGTGAGTCCCAGTGTTTCACACTAGGTAGCCTCAATTTTGTTTTACAAAAGGAAGACAGGAGCTTGAGGTTGTGTTTGGACTACCAGTTCTTGAAGCAGGATGACATAATAAACAATTATCTACTACTAAGGATGGATGCCCTCTTTGATCAGTTGAGAGTGTCTCGATGGTTATCGATGTTTGACCTTCGGCCTGGCTTTAACCAGTTTCGAGTATGTGGTGAGGATATACGGAAATGATCGTTAGATGTTATAACAGTCATTATGAGTACTTGGTGAGGCCCATTGGCATGATGGAAACCTAAGAAGTGTTCATGGGACTCATGAACTAGATCATTCAACCTTATATAGACTAGTTTTTGGTTGTCTTCATCGACGACATCCTTGTGTACTCGGTGTCCGAGGAGGAGAACACAAGACTCATAAGGTTATTTTTTCACATACATCGATAGTACCAGAATTATAAAAATCTCTCAGAGTTCATGTTTTGGATTTTTTCGGTCCACTTTATGGGACATGGTATCTCAGTGTATGGAGAGGTAGATGACCCGTCCAGGTTTGAGGTAGTGTTAGTATGGGAGTCACTTAAGAGAGTGATGGTGGTGTGGAGATTCCTTGGGATATAATACTAGTATCGGATATTTATACCTAATTTCTCTAGGATATCACCACCTATGATAGCTTTGAATTGAAATAGTAATACTTTCATGATGACATAAAATTTATAGAAGTAATTTTAGTAGTTGAGGTAGAGTTTAACGGGCATTATGATCTTGAGATTACCAGAAGAGGGTGTCAAGTATGTAGTGTTTTGTGTTGCACCCAGAACTGGACATTGTTGTGTCCTGATGTAGAGGCAAGGGGTGATTGCCTTTGGTTCAAGATAGATGAGACCACATGAAGAAAAAAATGTGAACCATGATCTTGAGTTAGTAGCGGTATTATTCATATTGAAGATGTGGAAACACTACCTAATGGGTGAGTTATTTATCATCTACTCTAAATATAAGAGAATCAAGTATATCTTATATCATAAGGACATAAACTTGAGATAGAATAAATGGGTTGAATTCCTCTAGGATTATGACGTTGAGATTTTCTATACTCCTGGGAAGGGGAATATGGTAGAAAATGCAATGAATAGTAGATCTAGTTCACAACTGTTGAATGATCTGTTAGTGTATTTGGCCTCATTGTACTTATACTTAGTGGGTGTAGATAGAGTAGCTTACCTCTAGTTGATGGTTATCCCCCTCCACTCTAACAACGATTCATGGAGGGAAAAATTGGGGATTCCAATGGCAACACCCTACATGATTAGATTTCCAGGTATGATCCTGGTGGATATTCAAAAGGTGGGGATCACATCATTATTTTAAAAGGATGCACAGTAGTACCAGTGACATTATAGGAGGATGTTTTGATGGATTTTCAAACATCCCATTTGTTGGTACATCCAGGTGAGGCAAAGATATACAATGACCTCTAACACTAGTTTTGGTGGGTAGGGATAAAGAAAACATTGGTAGAGTTTGACTCTTGATGCCTTGCTTGTCTCAAGTGTAGGTTGGGCACCAGGTTCTAGGTGGTTTAGCTCAAACCCTTGAGGTTCTAAAATTTAAGTGGGATGAGATATCAATAGACTTTGTAATGGGATTACCATGTACATCTATAACACATTATTCCATCTATGTGATCATTTTGCGACTAACCATTTCATCCCACTTCTTAGCTATCTAAGAGAAGAGTTCAGTATAGAGCATGGGACACATCTAAATTCAGGATAGTTCAAATTGAGGGAGTTACATCAATGATTGTTTCAGATTATGATCATCGCTTTACATACTGATTGTGGAAGGGATTGAAGGAGGCGTTTGGGACCTAGTTGTACTTAAGCACATAATTTCACCCACAAATAGAAGGCCAGATGTAGCGCATCATTCAGGTTATGGAGGAAAAGTTGTGTACTTTCATGATATAATTTGGTCAAAGTTAGGAGGATCATATACCATTGGTGTTTTTATTGTAAAAAAATAGCTTCCATTCCAACATTGGTACGAAACGATTCAAGGCTTTATATGAGCGAGCCTACAGGTTATCACTTTGCTAGACTTACCTAAGGGAGTCAGCACTCATGGGCCCAGAATTGGTGTGAGCTACTACATAAAATGTTCACATCATACAGGAGTGGATGAAAAACACACAGATCTATCCAAAGTATTATGATGAATCGAAAATGAGGCCTTTGTAGTTCTAGGAAGGATACTACGTGTTCCTATGGGTCTCGCCTTAACATGGGTTATAGAGATTTGGCCAGGGCAGAAAGTTATCTCCGAGTTTCATCCACCCATTATAGACACTGTGTAGAGTTGGAGAGGTGGAATACCACTTTTCTCAACCCCAAAAGTTAGAACGGGTACACAACGTCTTCCATGTGTCACAGCTGAGGTGGTATGTGAACGACCCATAAGACATCATCGACACGGGTGAGTTATACATCGAGGATGGATCATCTTTTGTTGAGTAACCTATAGAGATTAAGGATTGGCAGGAGAGGATCCTTCATGGGTAATCTATTCTTTTGGTGTGTGTCCAATGGTATCACATGAATCTTTAGGAGGTCACATGGGAGTTGGAGGCTCGGATTTGTGCTTAGTACACTCATATTTTGTAGTAGCCATTGGTTTGGATTTCTGGGGATGTAAAACCCCAAGGTGGGGAGAATTTAATGGCTCATGTTTTCCAGGTAATTTTTTTAAATATTTTATGGATTGATTTAAAGACTAGGTGTTGGGATGAAATTCGATTCTGAGGCATGATGTTCTTGGAAAAAATGTTTCAAAAATATTAAAATGTAAACTAGCATGCAGGCGCGTTTTTCCTAAAAAAGTGGAATAACATATAAATGGGTTCCTAGATCAGAGATATGATAGTACCATTGAATTCAGAATAGTTTCTTTACCCTAGGTGTGACCTAACATTGGTCAGTGTGGGTCAATTATGGAATGTCTTCACATGCACTTAATTGAATAAAAAAAATTTAGGAAATTTATTTTATTTCACTAATGCAGCGATGCATTGATTTTTATCTTTAAATGAACACCTATTTCAAATATCTATGTTTATCCTCATAAACCTTTAATTCTATGGAGATGCTGGGAAGGATCCTATAGAGAATCCTCTCGATCAAAAGATAATAGAACCTTATATCAGTGACCGACGAGCACCAATCCTGGCAGATGTCACCAACGATGATGATGTGATGGTTGTTCTCTATTATCAAATGATATAAATCAAGGTGGGGATTTTGATTTAATCCATTATTCCCCATTCATAATTCCTACAATGAACATCAACTAATACATGAATATATTAGCCCGTGCATCAATCGTATTTGTAGGATTTGATTATTTTGCGGGTTAATTATGATGATTTATTCTTCATGGTTAGAAAATTTTATTGATTCGTTTACTATTATAATGGTGGAAAACCAATATTTACATGAACATTGATCAAGGTTCATCCCCTCGATTTGATTGTGCTTTTATCCCCTGATTCACCATTCATCTTGAGTTCTTTTTTTCTTCCAAAACTTTAACCCCTTTGTGAACAATTAATCATTTCACCCTCTATCCCTGGTTCAACGATTCAAAACTGTAGATATTTCATCAGGAAGACTCGATGGAGGTGTGATTGTGGGTATGGAAGCGGATCAAACGGCGGTGGGTGCTAAATCAATATTCTTCGATGATAAAGAAAAACATCTAAAATTGCATTTTCGAAGCCAATTGATCGTTCGAATCCCATAGATTTAGAGTTATAGTGGAAAAATGATCTTGTATATAGAGTTTCAAGGTGAAAGGACCACCAAAATAGAATTCAAGTGATCAATGACACATATAGGAGGAAGGAGATTGGTTTCTGGAAATCCTGATACCCCCGATGTGTGGTCCCTGACTACACTGCGTGTATTCCCTCTCAAATGACTTTGAGTGTACATTGGAAGTACACAGACATGGTGTGGGGTACACGGGATTCCTATAAGGCATGTACTCCCCCCACATGACATGTATTAATCCAAGTACACGAGCTACCCCATGTACTAGTAAATGGGCAGGGATACACAGGTGGACACCGGGTACTGGAACACAACCAGACTACATAGTCAGACCCTAGGTGGAAGGACACGATGTGTAACCCTTTCTACATGTCGTTTACCACTCTTCTACATTACAAGGTTTTAATGGAATGGGTCTCTATACATGGGAAGTACCTGGGGTCAAGGGAACGATTTGTGACCCTATAAATCATTTTTCTACTCCTAGGACTATAATCACTTCTACAAGACATCATAAATAGAGCTCTTGTAATCCCTTTAAGAGGCTTGGAGTGGGGTACTCTATTTATCTTCATTCCCATGGTGGAGTTCTTAGCATCAACATGACTAACAACATTAGGGAAATGATCCTTTACATAGTGGTTCAATCCAATTTCAGTTATTGTTATTACCTCATGGACTTGGATATGATCCACATTTGTGTATCATCTCTCCCTTAAAATCTACCAGCATATCTTTCTCAAGGTGAGACCTAATGAAAAGTACCTATCAGATGGACGTCATCAGTGTTATTCGACTCAGGTGTGTGTTCTCCTAGTTGATTTCTTCACAAAATCATCCATCTAAATTCCTAGGGTTGGTATATAGTGGTTCTGACTTACCTATAGGCATTGTGTCTTTGGTGATTATATCAGGATATTTTTTTAATATTTTTTGTAAACCTATAATTTTATAGAGATGAATTTATATTTCCTTGGTGGTATTTCTTTTTGGTTTTGATGATTCCTACTGAGTATTTTTATACTCACCCCTACATAGGATTTTCTCACATGTGTCGCGTATTGTGCAGATGATTGACCTTTTGACAGAGTCCTAGGTGGCCCAGGACTAGACAATGCTTTATGAGACTGGACAGACTGAGGTGTGTTTCTATGGCTACATACTATATTCTGAGTTCCATTTTCTTATAGTTTTGTACTTTCGGTTACAAAATCTTCATAGCGGGATTGTATTCTAGCCTTGTTTACTTTTCTTTTCATTCTATCGTACTCTGGTTGTGGGATAAAATTATGTGCATGGATTGTTTACTCAGTGGTTTTTTATTTTCATCATTTTTGTGACTTGGAAATGTGTTTGTGCATATGGGTACTTAAGAAATTCCTCCCATGTTAGGGATATTCCCACTCGGTTCTAGTCACTAGCCTGTGGCCTATTTGAGGCAGACCTTGGATGTCGCGGCACATGGCCCACTAGGATGGGTCGTTATAGGAATTATTGATTTTTATTTCATCATTTTACTATAATTATATTATTTAAACTAAAAATCACCCTAATATGACCCTAATTTAATCATAACCTTCTAGAGATCTCCCCCTTGGTCCTCTTGGAGGTCCCTTTCTCTCTTATAAGGTTCTTAAAGTCTAGATCAATTCAGGTCATTAATTAAGGTTAGATTCATCCATTTTAGTCCTAATTCTATTTATTTTTTCTATAATTTATCATAAATCTAGGCCTTTTTGACAATATCTATGAAGTTATTCCTAGATCTAATGGAGAGATCATGTTTCATTTATAGATCAGTGTTGGATTTTCAGAATTGTAGTAGCAACACTATATTCATGTAAGTAACCCATTATTTAATCTTTTCTAGTATGTAATGTTTATTTGTGAATTTTGTGAGAGTTTATAAAACAGTTTTTGTGTCTTTTGGGATTTTCTATAGGTTCAAGGTTAGTGAACAGTTTTGGAAAACCATGAAACACCTCTAGGAAACCATGAATAGTGAGATAGAGGCAAAGGGGATGACATACGGGCTATAAATGGATTGTCCAAACCATAATGTATCCCCGGAGAAACTGTATAACTAAAGACAGTGGGATTTATCATGGTTTTCTCATAGATTGGAAATTGTTCAAGACAACCATGAAAGGTTCATCCCTTGAAGAAGTGGCTAGCACAAGGATTACCTAACAGTGCGATTAAACCATGCATAATTAAAAAACTAGATCATAAAAAAGTGTATCTAGGTCCTCCATGTGTTTTAATGCTTAATTATTTCCCCAAAATGGCACTATCTTGGTATTTTTCACTGTCAAGGGTCATGGAAGGTTCTCCCATCGATTTGGAAGTGATCCAAATGCTTTTCTTGGTGATTTGAATCTAGATTCTTATGGTAAGTCATCATTCTTTTTTGTTCTTGATGAGTATCTTAGATATATTTATCCCACTATCTATAATTCATAGATATATGTCTTATGTTGTTAGATTTAAGGTGTTGAATGCAAAATATGTTTAGATTTGGTATTTATGTTGATAGTGTGAGACGTTTAAGGTGGGTTCATGGATTTTCAACCCAATGTTGTGATGTTTTTCGTGTTGTTTATTTTTTTATCAAAACTTTTGAAGTGGGTGGCTTCACTCTCAAATCCTCTTTCTAGAACTGATTGGATTAGTTTTAAATTGATTTAATTAATTGAAATTGATTGTGAAATTGGGGTTCAAAGCATGGATGAAACCTTCTTTAGTGATGGTTTGGGATTTTTTCTGAAAGTATGGATTGTTGATCAAGATGATTTGATAAATTTTTCTAAAATGTGGATTTTAAGATATTTTCTTGGGTAAATTTATAAAAAAAATATTCTTATTAAAAAATTGGATTTATTGAAATGGTTTTGGCATTAAAAGGATTTTATAATTGTTTTTTGGGGTATACTCAGTTGTGTGTATTCATATTTCATTTACAAGGATTGGATGAAATATAACCTTGTGTATAGTGCCAAAGGTATAATGTAACATGGGACATAATTTCCTTATGATGACTTGGTAGATCGATGAGAAGCTATTCATGAGTATGTAACTACAATAATAAAACATTCACGGTTGGTGGTGTGGATATGTGAAACTGAATGGTTATTCCAAAAATAAAACTTGTGAAATTGTTTAAAGTATTGTTTGGTTGTTTTCCATAGAAAATGGTTTTGTTTGAGAAAACCAATTTACATTGGAACTTTTTTATTTTTATTTATAAAATATTTTAGAAATTTCTTTATATAAACTGTCTTATATAAATTTTGTTGTCTTTTCTATACTAGTGGCATGAGTAGAGAAGTCATTGGGGGAAAACCTAATTATTTTTAGTACTCTCCCCTACTTTAGAACATGGGTGCTTTTACAGATTTCAATAATTGGGACATGTGAAAAAGGTAAAGTATTACACATATTTATCACTACATAGTGATATGTGGGATGTGTTGTCAAGTTAGAGCTTAGAGCATTTGGAGACATGTAGTCTTGTGGTTATCTTGGAGTCTTAGTAGTTTTTCTCCCACTATTCACTTTAATGTTAGTTTTCTTCCATTGTAGTACTTGGTTTTGGTTGTTTTGATATAAATTAATTGTTGGAGCTGTATTTCATTTTATCATGGATCATGTAGTGGTTTATTTTATTGTGTCTTGTTAGGTTAGTGGATTTATTATTAAAGGTAAAACCACCCCCCACGTTTATTGAATGCCTTAATCATTTATTTCCAACATCTGTCATATTTGGGACATCCTTAAAGGCCATGTAAAATTTTGCTTACATGCATTAAAATTGGCTTGTGTGTATGTACCTAGTGTAGATACCCTTTCATGATATGATATATTAGTGTGAGTGGGTAGCCATGAGACCTTTGTTTGGTATTTATTCTATGCTCCTTGTCATATTATGTATTATTTGAGAAATATTCCATAGTGGTTGAATGTCAAATATGCTAGGAATAATCATTTCTATGTTATACCTTTCTTACATACCATTAATAGTATATGGAATATTTTCTATAATATATCGTTTCTTGCTACATTATGCATATATTTGGGTTTTTTCATGGATGATGGAACCTTCTCTTAGTTTCTAGTTTGAGATATGGCTATGAAGTACATATCCAGCACCCTAGAGGGGGATTTTTGGTTATTAGACTCTTTTGAAGTGGATCTACATATGATGGTTAGTACCTAATCTTGGAAAGTGGTTGGCCCATGGGAATATAATTTTGTACTCCATTGAAATATGGTTCATAGGTTGGTATGATGTACTATTAAAGAACATCATTTCATTTGTATAAAGCTCCATTATTAGATAATTCCAAGCATGTATAATATTAAAAGAGAGTGGGTAGTCAAGTGACATGGGAGACACTTTACCTTGAAGGATGGGGTGGACATTTTCCTTTGAGACAGAATGTGGATTCTTCATAAAAGTAGGATGAAATCTTATTGTTTTACCTATATAATGTGATTAATACTAATGATATAATTCTAGCACATCATCGAAGCATGTATATTCAGGGTTTGTCGTAGATTGGTTAGCGATCAATAACTGGTTACATGATTTTTTTATTCTTATATGTGAGTATAGCCTTCAATATTATTATGCACCTCTATATACATGCCCGCTTATGATAAGGATACATTGGTGGTATCTTATAGGGGTAATAATCACACTATATGGTTATATTAGAGTATATGTAGACTTCATTATCAGGGATCCAGAGAAGGCCAAGGGCCTTGTGGTAGGTTTTTTAGGATCATGGAGTTGGGAGATGGATGAGGTACCAGAATAGAATTTGGATGGTTTCTTCAACACAATTATTTATTATCTTTTACATTTGAACTATTACACTTTTTGACCTTTCACATTGGGAGTCTATTGGGTTAATTATTAGGTGAACAGAAAATACATTTGGTATTTCATTTTTCTATGTATTTTCCACTATGGTGTTTATTTGGACTATGATTATCAAGGGTATAGTCTCCTCATATCACTTATAAACATTCACAACTTATAGGAATTCTATTTTGTGTGGGTATGTAAACGGTTGGGACCGAGTTGGATGGAGATGGATGTTTGAAGAGTTTTCCTTTGCAGACTGTTTCTTTGTCAAAGAGGATAAATAAATTAACTTACGAAAAATCCTTGTAAAATCAAATGATTCTTTGATGATTTGTATTTACCAAATATCATATGTTCATAGGACTTGTGATATAGTCCTTATCGAGTAAAGGGGAGAAAAGGTGATGCAAATCATATTCAAATTTTGATTGGAAAGAATGATATTGCTAGAAGATTAGGAAGTGACAATACATTACTTTGAAAATATAACGATGATGAAAGTGATCAGTAAATGACTAAATATCATGAAAGATAATGTTCATGATGAAATTAGATGATTTTTAGAGAATATAGATGATAGTGAAGAAACATTGGATTTCTTGCCGAAGAATATATTTAAGGTGGTGTCATTTCCCATTTCTTTCCAAATTTTTTTGGCCTGAAAAACCATTATTTTGATGAAATGGATAGTTTCCCTCTCATGAGAGATAATGATAAGAAGAACAGTGAAGAAAATTGGAAAAGGAAGAGAGATGTGTACATTGGATCATGGAGCACATACCATGTTTGGGAATAGTATGTGATGGCATACTAGGTAGTGGGAATAGTATACGGGAGGAGTCCATGAAACCAAAAATGGTTCATGGTAGAAGGCGATGTGCTATGTGGATGGCTTATTGTTGGCAGATAAGATGAACCACGTAGGAACAAAGGATTTATGCGGACTGGGAATAAAAAATAGTATGCAGAATACATGTGGTTCGTGATAGGAGAATCGGTATACGGTGAAGGATGTACCACTTTGAAAATTGTGGTGAAATGTATTAGAATATTTTATAGAGTTATCTTCATATATAATGGACCCTAATACCATCATTAAGTAGTATAAAATTTTACAATAAGAGGTCATCTCTGTGAAAGATGTTTTGGATATGTATGATGATTTAACAGAAGAGGATTCTGCATAGGAAGGAGTTTGTGGGAATAAAATTCTGCAAAAAGAAGTGGTTCACAAAATAGAGATTCCTCATAGTACGTAGTGGTATGTGAAAGATAATACGGTTTGAAAAACGGGTAAGCAGTATAAGGAAGAGGGGATTCCACTGATGTGGAAGTGATATACAAAGAACATATGAGGAATCAGAAGCAGTATGCAGAGAAAAGGTATCTTTCAGAAGAAGAGTTTTCCTTATAGAATTCTCGTTACACGGTATGAAGAGAATAGAGTTTGTACGTGCAGTATGATGGATAGTTTGTGGATGAGGCTAGTTAGTTCGCAGAGAGATGAAATATGTTTCTACCAGGTTCTAGGTAGAAAATTGAAGAATTAATCTAAAATATAAAATTTGTGAATGCTGTTCAG
Source organism: Viscum album (assembly GCA_963277665.1). Lineage (NCBI taxonomy): Eukaryota > Viridiplantae > Streptophyta > Magnoliopsida > Santalales > Viscaceae > Viscum > Viscum album. Next base: position 567,665,620 of record OY728119.1, read on the forward strand.
GAAGCACCAAAACATTAAATTTCCCTATTTGTGCTAAGAGGTTGTAAACAAGCTTTCAAGTTGTTTTCCAAGTGCTGCACAAGTGTAAGGGTATATCCTACTCGTTTTATTCCACATAAAAGTATTATTTTCTAGTGTATTGTGTGTTATTGGATTTTTTCTGTACCATACCAAGGATATAGCTACTCTTGCTGAGTAGTGAACCTTGTAAATCTTTTGTTCGTATGGATGTGTGTTTTGATTATGTGCACTAGGGAATTCACTCTTTAACAGAAGGTGAGGGTTATTTCAAAAGTAAGGAAATATAAAAGATAAATACATCACAGATTCACCCCCTCCCCCTCTAAGTGATACTTAGATAATGACTGGGAAACACCAAATAAAATAGGTCACATGGCACTTTATCTCCAACATGATGATTCAATTCAGCATTTTACATGGGTTTCACTCTCATTTTCATCTAGAGCTTCTCAAAATCATCATTCAATAAATGTTTTGTAAGAATATATTACAACTGTTCTTTGGAAGGAACAAACTATGCCCTCCGAACAACCCAGTCAACCTATTACGTAAAAAATGATACTAAATATCAATCTGTTTTGACTGAAATTGATGTTCCGAATTCAGGGATAGATTAATGGAAATGTGTTTATCAGTTCTCATAATAATAGGATAATAATATTCAACATTTATGTAGTGTAGTTTCATCTTCATCCATATCATATGTGTATCTTCTAGTGAAGTATCCACATAATAAACATCTATATAACATGGTTTAGATGAGTTTTTATTTCTGTAATTCAAGAAGACATAGATATTTCCAAAAAAAAAAATCCAAAAATGAGGATTTAGTATAATCTAAAACTCCTTCTCAGTCTACAATAGTAAATCCTCTTTGATATATCTTACCTATATTCTTATACACGATCCCATAACTAAAACTATTGGATATGTATCTAAATATCCCATTTACATCTAATATATGTGATTCCATAGGATTATATTGTAACTTGGTGAAAATTGTGAGCACTTTCACAATATCTGGAAATGTGGGATTCAAATACACAGCTGCATAAAGATTAAAATTTTTATTTCAAACCCACTTTTAAGGAAAAAGTGGGAAACTACACAAGAACCACATATGAGACAACCTGTCTATGGGGATCCACCATTGTGGACACAAGTCAGAACAAACCCATTGATCTATTTTATGGTTGAGTGAGAACTGTAGGATAAACCAAAAAATAATCCTCACACGTACATTCGGAATCATTATTTTCCCTATCAAAATCAAGAGATGAATCCTCACACACAAGTCTAGATTGGCAGCTGATGGAGTGGGTACGCATCTTATCCAGCCTTCCTTCCACCTCCTGTTTTCCAATGACCTATGAGAAAACACCCAGATTAAAGAGATCATCAGCCGTCCCCCATATTTTAGGCTTTATTTTTGTCTTATTGATGTCCCCAAGGATATCAAATTGGTGATGGGTGGCCAACAGGGCATCCAATCTACCCTGAATCCACATTCCACCAATCATCCCATTTTTTAGGAAAATGGGTCATAGAGGTGACCTCCACTTGTTCCTCAACTGAACAGACATAAACAGTGACACTCATATTTCCTCCATCGGCCATTGGGATATGTTCCAATATTGGGTCATCCATTATCCCATTAGGTTCCACCATCACACCAAGAACAACATTCACATTGGAAGGGAAGACACTTATAGAAACCACAATAGTGACACCCTTACCGTTCTTGTCTCCCCCGATATCGATTGCCATCGGCATAATGTGAAGTGCATGAGTATCATAACATGGTAGTCCAGAAGCAGGTGAGGAGGGTTTTCTAGGTATCTAAGAGGCTAGAGCCTATTGGACACTTGAATGGGAGTGATGACCACCCGAAGAAGTTCTTGGACTCATCATGGAACCAGACTGAGGTATTTCAACAGAAACCTTAGGGACTATGGTAGAAAGGGTGTCATTAGGATGAGCCATAAATCCCTTGTGACCTCACCTCCTATGTCAAGAAAAAAAAGAATCCCAGTGACCTTGTTGACAGAAAAGCGGACAAAAACCAAAAGTTTCCTCATAATGAATGCGTTTCCAAAAACAAAACGAACCTTTCACCTAGATACGAAGATGATTTGGGAGAGCCGCTAAGAGGTCCATATCAATGAAAAGGCAATAAAAGATAGTTTTCTTCATGAAAAGAGTATCATGTGTCCTGATAATTGCTCCCATAATCTTTTTGTGTTTCTATTAAAAATTTTATCATCAATATACACAATAAAAAAGTGATGTTCTACTTGTATTATTTATATACAAGTTGTTATCTATCTACCCTTTATAGGAACTCATTCTTTTGATATATTCCTTAATCTCGAAATATAAAGATTTTGAAGCATACTTAAATCCATAGATAAATTTATTCCTTTTTCATCCTCATATTACATTAAAATAATTCATAAATCCTTCGTGTGGTTCAATCTACACTTCCTCATCAAACACGCCATTTTTAATAGATGATTAAACATCCATTTGAAATTTCATGAATAATCTCTGAGACTCTATAGAAAGAAATACTTTTATGGACCCAAGTATGGACACTGGGGATAAGTTTTATGAAATTAAACTAGTAAAAATTGTGTGTAACTCTTTCATGCATGTCTATAATTATTTCTATCTACATCAACATCACCAGAAAGATTATTTTGAAAACCCCATTTAGCTTCAATCACATTGTTTTCTATGGGTTGGGGAATAAGTTCAAAAGTTTCATTACTTTTAATTTGGTTTGGTTTCTCATTAATTTCATGAATTGATTACTTGTGTTTTAAATCTACTTCAACTATATTGGGCTCACATTTTGACAAAATGTTGGTATTACTTGTTCCTATGAACATTATTATTATCTTCACACATTCATTATAGTCCCCAATAATGTTTTCAGCATCAATATATTTTATTATACTTGTATATATCCTTCTATACATTACATACCCATCTTTATCATTGGAAAAACATATGAATTTTCATACACTTTATAAACTCAAGTGTTTTCTATATTCTGTTTAATAGGTTCTGATCTAAAAATTTCATTATCATTATTAACAATGATTGAATTCCTTGTTTATTTTTCATTATAAAAAACTATGATATCATCACTTTTAATAATTATTTTAAATTTATTGTTGTGACATTTGTATGGTTTTCCATTTTTTCTACCTAAGAATGATTCCATATACAGCTATCTGAACAAACTCCCTACCACTCCTATCTTTTTTTCTTGATCTAGCTAGGACTTCAAAACACCCTAAAATGGTTGAGATTTGTTTTATTTTTAAGCCACATCTCAAATGGAGTCATTTCTGAGTTTGGAAAAAGATGCATCTTTTTTGAAATATTTCTTTATTTTTATGGAATGTAACCATTAATATCTTGATGTGTCATGTTCTTCTAGAATCATTCTAGTTATAACAACTACACATATATTCTTCCATTTAGATACTCTTTTTTTATTTGTATATAGAGCACTCTATACATGTCATATTTCATGTTTGTAAAGATAATAGTTGAACTTTATATTGGTATACTCATTCCCACTATCTAATATCAACCACTTTAAGAAAAATTCTATATTTTTCTATTAAAGTCTTATAAAATGCTAAAAATTTTCCATGGATTGTGCTTTGTGTGACATGAACATTTTTCATGTAATACTTATGAAATGATCTATGCAGGTGATGAAATATATTTCCCTATTTTTTTGAATTTATAGTCATAAGACTACATACATTAGAGTGAATTACTTCAAGCGGAAACAAAGTTTTAATTTCAACTCCATTATATGTCTTCTTCGCTATTTTTTTCCTTTATGCATATTTTATAAATAGTGACATTGTGTTATTTTAGTAAGGAAATACTAGTCATTTATTTTTCTTGTAAAAGTTTTTCACATTTTTTTTCCAAGGTGACTAATCCCCTTACATCGTAACCCATTTTTTACTTGTTTTAAGTAGAATTTTATAATTTCTTCCCTAATTTGAAACTAATTTGATGGATTTTTTATGACCCTTGTAATCATAGAACTGTATTTCATTATTTTTAATGTGAAACCATTTATCATTAATATGAACTCATTTACAAAATCACACAGTTGTGATACCTTCAATAAGTTTTTCTTCGGTCCATCAACAAACAACACACTATATAGAGAGATTTTATTTTTTCCATTGTTTGATCTCCCAATACCTTTGAAATTAAGTGAATTTTTTTTTCCCAATTTTATAGATATTATTTCATATTTCTCTATATTTTGATTCTTTTTCAAATCACCCTTCATGTGTGAAAAACACCCACTATCCATGATCCATGATTTGTTAGATTTAAAATAATTAAATACAACTTTATCCATATATTCCTATTTCCCAAAGTCCGCTTTGATTTTGGTTGCTACCAAAAAATTTTGATATTTATTTAAAATGGGATAAAATAAATGAATACACGTGAGGTGATACCTTATTGACCTCATATTCCAAAGATTTCTTGAAGCATTCAAGGATGTTTCTCATTTCAAATTTATTTTCAAATTATTGATTCCTTAGTTGATTTATAACATGTTATTTCAATATCCCCCCATCATTATTGATCTCTACTGAGTCTAGGATGATATAAATTGTACTATAATCCTTACAGAAAAACATGGTACAAAGACGTTTTCTAGATTTCTTCCTATAATATATTTAATTGATGAAAGATTTGATTCTTATTGATTTTCTTTTAATATTTTGGAAGATTTGTGTCATTATTCATAGCATTTAATTTTTCCATATTGTAATCTATCAGGTATTTAATTAGTAGAAGCAATCTTCCTTTACACCAAAACCTCTATATACTTTTCCTTTTCATATATTTATATTTCATATAGTAGAAATTATATATAGTTTTTATATAAAATTATTCTCATTCTCTAATATACATTCCCTTATTATATTTAATATTCTCATCCCACTTCATGGTTTCAAAATTTATCTTTCTGAGTTTATCAATTTTATTATCCCCTAAAATGATGGTGGTGGTCATTTTTTCAATTATGTTAACCATATTTTGAATGTCAAGAATTAGTGTCCTATGTTCTTTAGCAATATTTTCTTTTTCATTCTGACTTTTAATTTAATTTTTTGATTCACCCTTTAGCTGGGTGTTGTCTTCAAACAACCTTCTGATTTCTTTAAAATTCACCTTGATTTCTATTGTCATAGTATATTCCATAGTAGCTTCTAATGATATAAATATTACTCACTAATATATTCATATTCTGATATATATGATTCTTCTTCCCCTTGTTCCATAATAACTCTTTGCAATACATCTCTAGAAATAGTGCTCACAATCAGATTTACTCTGGTAAATAATTCAATAAAAATTTCATCCTCTTGAATTCTGACATCTTAAAACTATTTTCGACTAATTTATATCTTTTATTATTTCACCTTTTCGGTTCCTTCATGAAGGACATGATATTTAATCCGAATAGAATTAGTAGTTATACAACCAATGGACTTGGTCAAATCCTTTTCTAGGAGAGAATAAAGTATATCATTTCTATCCTTCCCATAATTTTCAATATTTATTCATCTATTTACTGACCATGCTATGATTTCATCAAGAAAAAGTGAATTCAAATTCAATATAATCAAGAACATCATTCCCCATAGAAAGAAGGTAAAGGGAAATATCTACTATTAAGATTGACCCCCATTTTCATCAAATATTGGGATTCCTTTGTTACAAATAAAATTATGTTGATCTATATTAGTCACTTGAGAGATATGATAGAAAATATGGTCTCTGATACCAATTATTGGATCACACAAAGGGTGACACAAACTAAGGGGATACATGAGTTAGTTTATATACCAATTTTAATTCCCTTCCTCCATAAATATTCTTTAGTACCTCTCTGAAGAAACTCACTAATGTATAAAATAGAAAAAAAATTAATGTTTTCCTCATCCATATGAATAAATACATTACCATTGAAATGTGGTTATTATCCAACACACATAGCCCCTTATTATTATCAAAGGGAACTCAATAAAGGGTATAACCTTAAAACATAAATATTATTAAATGGTGTTTCCAATTTTAGTTATTCAGACCTCCCTTTTTTTAATGCCTTTTCTTGAATCATTCAATTTAAAAATCCTTAAGTCCAAAGTTATTTCAAAAATTTATGAAATTCCGAAAAAATACTAGATTTTTCTTTCATACAATATTCTAATTATCATGGTCTTTATATAAATAAAAATCCTCCATGAAATATTTTCATTTTAGTTTGATTGAAATTTCCACATATTCATAGTGATGTGGTATATCATTCTACACCATGGAACCCATCTCATGACCCCAAAATTTTACTCTAGATAGCACCCCATTGATTTTTTAAGGAATGATAATCAATTTTTTATCATTATGTTTGATCCATGATGAACATTGTACTTTCATCATCAAATTTGTTTCCCATTTCTTGATAATAAAAAAATTTTCAAATCAAAGCATAAATTATCTTCTATAGATCAAGTTATTCTATTACTAAGATATATTATCTCATGGGGTCCTCAAAATCTCCAACTGTAAGATAAATTAATTTTCATTTTTTATAAGACTCATTTGTGTTGATGAAATATTTTATAGGAATTAGAAATATCATGTACAAGTAACTGAATATAATTATGTATCTCACTGTAATATAAATTAATTTTTTATTTTTCACTCACTTGGATAAATAATCATACCCAAAATTAAAACATCATACATGTTCCTCCACAAAAGATAAATCCCATTGTCATTTTTCATCTTCAGCATACTACTAACAAAATTCCTTCAAAACAACCCTGAGAATCTTCAAATAAACAATGTTCCTTCTCAAAAACCTCAAATACATTATCTTTTAATCCTTGATAGTGTGAATAAATATCCCCACACCTTGGATGTATTATCCATTTTCCTCTCATTTATCATCCATTCAAGAAACCTCTCAATATTTTAACCAAGGACTCTAAATGTTTTTCACAGAAGCTGCACAATAAGATCCTTCTAAACTATTACAGATGGTGCTCTCTACTCCACCAAACATATCATATCTTCAATGAATATTAGCATATAAATTTACACATTAGAACATGTATTGAAAAAAATTAAATATCATCCTCTATAGTTTAAAAGATGACATATGTATGCAGCCTGTTTAATGAGATATTAAAACAATGGGACTATATGATATGGTGATAATTTGAAATTTTTATTGTCATTATGAGATTAAATTATTCTACTATGGGTGAATATACATGTTACCAGATGTAAATATTAGACATAGGAAATATAATCTAATATCACTATGGAATAGGCCTAGAGGGACATACACTTAGTATACACATCAATCTCAGTTGAATACTAGTGGTATTTAATAGTTTGAATACTAATGAAATTCATTAATTCACTATTTATATGTGAGATTTATATTAAATAAATATTTAATCTTAATAATGATTAATAGTATTCTTATTTATCTCTTGATTTATTCCCAAAATAATAAATAAAAAATATTTTTTAATAAAAAATTGCATACTTACATTAATATTAAAAAAATAATTATTCATAAGACTATTAATATAACATTTATTTATTTTTATAATAAATACTATATTTATTATTCAATGTTTGGTAAATATTGAGTAAGGTGGATGGGGTGATTTAAGTTCGTGGTAACAAAAAAGGATATATTAAATATCATTTAAATAAATTTTAATAAATTTATTAATATTTGTATTATTCTCCAAAAATGAATTCATTAATGAAGTAATAAAAATAAAAATAATAATTTTATTATTATTATACATGGGGTTAATTTTATATTTAGATATTACAAAAGGGATTTTGTTAATTTTCTAATTCTCTAAACCTCGCTCCATATATACCTAGTTATATTATTTCTCTGAGTTTGAATGTCTGAGAACCATTGATTATGCATAAAAATTTTCTCAATAGTGAATTCTCTAAATGATGAATATTTTTATGGTTTCCCTATCGATATCAATATAAATCATCCACCTTTATTCTCCTTTTTAGGAATGGGAGATGAGAGGGACAACCCACATGTTTTAGAGATGGTATTTCAATCAAGACAATAGTGCATGATGAAAAAATCATCTATGATAGAACTCAATGTTCCACAAGAATTATTTTATGATCATGGTGCATGGATTAATCACTACTATAGGGATTCTATATCGGATACTATCATTGAAAAAATGGTACAAACAATACAATGTTAAATTAATTCACACTTACAATGAATAAATAACTCAAGACCGAGGAATATTTCTTATTATTAAATTAATTATAAATTTTACTTATAAGATCATCTCTCTAGTTATTAGATTATTTTTTATTTTTATTCAGTAATCATGATCCATGTCATTCCTTTTCTTGTTCATATAATTTTTTAGTATCCATTATTTTTTTATCTACTTACCTTTTTTAGTTTTTCATTGAACCATTTTCATTGGTGTTCTACTTATTCTTTAAACATCGGTGGTCGAGTTTCTTTTGAGGATGGAGATATTTTTATAGGGAAAATGACATTATGTTCAAGGATGTATTTTTTTAATTAATTAAGTCCAGGTAGAATAGTTTTCAGGGATTATGAGGGTTTTATCTAGTTTGGAAGGTTTTGGGGGTTGTTTGGTCTATTCCTACAGAAGAAAAATTGAGCACTGTCTGCTGGAAATTTACACATCATAAAGTTATTAAATGATTTGTAAAAATTTCTAGTAAGACTTCAGAAACTGGTTCTATGTATGAAATGGTTATATATCATGAAACTGATTCAGTAAGTGAAAATTTGAATCAGGGATACTTTAACCTAAGGTGATTTGTTTTTCAGTGTAAATCATAAATTGAGAAATAAATGACGTGATAGGATTAAAAATTGTTTAATTATTGGGATCAGATATTTTAAATCCATGTTTTGAATTTTATTATTTTTTAACCCTGTGAAATCCTTCTCTTTCATACCCTATTAAAACTCTAGGTGATTTTGGAGTTATTCTTTACCTTCAAATCATCTCGATCAAGAGTATGATCCTTGGTTACTTGTTCAATTCAGTTCTCCCATATATTCCCCTTGATCTATATTATAGTTGTGGGATCTTTTAAGAGAGGTGGAATAAAGTTTTCATCTTGATCTTGGTTCTTCTTGTGATCTTCTTCACCTTAGTTCTTGTTGGCATTACATGTTGGAAGCATTGTGTAGATTACTTGATAAAGGTAGTTGGTCTAGAACCAAACCCTATGGTCTATTTATAATTGATTAAATATGTGAAATATTATGAGATTGAGCAGAAATAATTTTCATTTAGAAAACAAAAATTATAAAAAAGAAATAATACTTTATTTTATAGCTACTCTTACACGCAACTCCAAGCTTAAACAACCCAATAAATATATTTTTTCAAATTTAATCTCTTTGATAGCTTATAGAACACAAAAACCCAAGTTCAAATGAACCATAACATAGTATACCTATATAACCCAACCATTAAATCTGTGGGTATAAATACTAATAAATAAAATATTTAAATAATGTTTATTTGTTTGATATAAATAAAAAATCAATTAAAAGAAATGTTTTTTTTGAAAAATTTTATTTTTATAAAAGATAAATTAGACGCGCTTTTCACCCATGATTCAAAAGTAGTTTTTACCTTTTTTGGAATTTTTTGATAATAATGAATCCATATTTGAAATAATAATATCAAAATTTTCTTAGGGTGAGTTTTTGTGATTTTTTAGAAATGTTTAATTATTTTATGAATAATGAAAGATTCTAAATTTTAATTGAAAATTGTATTTTGTTTAAATTTTTTATAAATTTAAATTATATTTTTAATTTTTTTTCATTAAAAGTTATTTAAATTATATATAAATAAATCCAATTTAGCTCATTATAATCTTTTTCATGTTTAACTTTGATATAAAAATGTTGTAATCATTTGAATATTTTTTCTTTAAAAGCATTCTTACTCATTATATATATGGATTAACATTTCGTTAAAAAAATTCAATTATGTGAATTAAATTTAAAAATAATGTATTTTATTTTTGGAATTAAATTAATTTATATTTCATAATAAGTTCAACATAATTTTTTACCCAAATTAATAGTGAAAACAATAAAAATTAATTAATGCGGTTAATGTAAAAAGGATTTACTGGGGTTAAACTAAAATGACAAGGGTCTAAATGGAATAAAAACTTGTATAAAAACAATTTTATATCCATATTTCATACCTATAATTTATAAATTTCGATAATAATTCATTTTTTACCCTTTTTCATGGGAAAATCATTCGCACAACTTCTTGTTTTCAAAAAACTATAAGTTTTCCCCTCACCGCACTTATAAAAGGCCAACCCCGGTCCTCTATTCTTCACGCCTCAAACCCTTTTGGTTAAGTCAATACCTAACCAAATAAATTCCTAAATTCCATACTCTCATTCTAAAAGTTTTATTTTGGAAACTAATACATCATGGGAAAGATTTTGGTGTAAATCTAAGGAGGATACCTGAATAAGATGTAGCGTTCTTCAATGGGCATTTTCCTATTATTTCTTCCTTTTCCTCCTTAAATTATAATTAAACAATTATCATATAATAAAATAATTATATTAAATATAATAATATGTTTTTTATGTTAATTTATTTACCTGAATATAGCTCCACATCCATCAAATAGGTTACAAAATCACCATTTATGTATAAGACAGATATCAACTCGTGAACCGCTGTCATTCATTTTTTCATTACCATATCTAAAGGATGTGTATCATGGTTAATATAAACAATATATATGATATTAATGTCATAAATATACATATTATGTAATTATCTCATATGTAGTATTTTTATTTTCCATTCCGTAGAGGATACAATAACATCACTCGTGTGTACAACGGATTACCACCACACGAAGCGATGTAATTTGTTTTTCACTAAAACATAACATGGAAGGTGATAAGAATAATGTTAATAAATATATTTTATATAAATGATATAATTATTTTATTCATGGATTACTTATCATTATTTGAAGATGATACAACATTTTATTTTTTACCCTTTCACTCACTTAATGTTGATAACATCGATCGTGTACGTATGGACTACCACATTCATGAAGCGATGTGACTCCATTTTAATCACCACTCAACAAGGATGATATATATTTAAGTATATTTAAATAAATTATATGGTATTTATGATATTATTATCATTATGTAATGATAAAATATTACATATCTTATTTTCATAATGACCACTGAAAAATGAAAACATTACTCATTCGTACGTATGACCAACTATCTCCAAAATCATCATGTGATTCATTATTTAAAAACCGTATCTCAAGATTGGTCATAAAATTATAATTTATATATAAATATGATAGTTATTTAATTATTATTTTTATTTTTTAGTTGATAGAATAGTATAATATTCCTAATAATTGAATCTTTTATGACAAAATACCCATGAAAAAAAAAGGTAGTTAACACACGAAATAATGAAATTAATGAAAGATAATTAATAAATTGGTGATAAGATATTATAATGGATAATTAGAGACACTAAAAATCTTAATATTGATATTATATAAGGTAATAACATTTTTAAAACCACCATACTTGAGGTTAAATCATGCTCAACCAATAAAAGAATGATGTAAGGGATTTCTTCACTTAATTTACATTCACTTAGTTAAACTTATAATTCATTGATTATTTCATGAAAATATTATCTTTATAACTACCTTTAGTTATTTTATATTTTATTTCCACTTATTTTATATGGATTTACATTTTATGCTTGTAATCAATTCATTAATTAAACCCCACTTCAATGATATGATCATTGTAAAGGATTCTGTCTCAATTTCATTTCATTGAGGAACATTTGTATGTTATTCATAAATTTATTTTATATGGTACATATATTTACCCTTAGAATATAATTTCTTTATTAATTAATAATTTATGGTATTTTGAGTTCCAATTTTAATTTTTTCAATTAAGGGGATTTTATTTTATATTTACCATGTGGTAAAGAATTTCATTACTCAATTTCTTTACATTTGGTTATATAACTTCTTCTTCATCGTTTATTATGTGTAAAATGACTTTTTATTATATTATATTGTATTTAAACTTGTTTTTTGTTTATTTGTAGTCTATATACATAATCTATTCATTGATTAATTCTCACCTCAATATTATTATCATTGTAAGGATTTGTTTCATATTTTCATTCTAATCAATATTGTTTGTTCGTGAATTTTAGTTGAAGTAATTTTTTCGTTAATTTCACGATTAAACAATTTTATTTCATTATCATTTGGTTATTAGTTATATTTTTGAGTAATAGTATCATATCTTTACTCTTTTTTACTTAAAATTTTTTAGAAAATGTTTTTTCGAAAATTTGACTGAATTTCTCTATTTTTTCAGAAATCTGTTTTCTTTCATGACCTTGTAGTCAAAAGAAAATTCTCCATGAAGTTTTGAACCTTTTAAAAATTATTTATTAAATATATTTTTAATCATTTTTACATTTTTTTTAAATTATTTGAAATTATTCTTCATATATTCTTCAAAACAAAGATTTGTTTTTGTTTTTCTGAAAAAGTAAAAGGAGTATTTTTTTAACATATACGACATGAAAATAATTTCTATTCATTATAAACAACAAAATATTTTAAAATTTAAACTATAAGTTTCAAATATTATTTTAAATTATAATTTTTTTCCAAATGTTTAGTGATTATTTATTTTTAGAAAGTGATTTTCCAAATAAAATGTATATATTTTCCTCAATAAGGATTCTAAAAGGTTTCTATGGTATTTTTATTCATAATTGGAAAATGTTCTTTATCATTAATCCAATAGTTATATCCAATGTTGATACCATCCTTACATTTCCTATTTATGGTTTAAGATAATATTAACCAAGAAGGTACTAACATTCACTTCCTTGATTCATTTTTGTAGTCATTTACTTTCCCTTGAATTATGAAATTTCATCTCAAAATTAGATTTCCCTTAAATGTACATATTATTTGTCCTGTATATGATTATTTATTAATAATTATATCATCTATATTTAAAATATTTTAAATTTAAGATTTTTTATCTTTATAAATAATTAAAAATCAATATTCCTTACTCAATATGGATATTAGATGATAGGACACCTTGTTTATGAATTAAATTAATTATTCAGGATATGAGAAATTTTTTGGACATACAGACATGGGTGGAGATCAGTTATAGATAGGCAATATATGTATCAGTATTCTCATAAGGTAAATTAGTAAGATAACATAAAATTAGTTGTCTAAAAATTAATGGGTTTTTACCAAGTAGGTTTAAACTTTCTTAAGGACAGATCTTGGAGGTAGAGGTATCATGTGCCTAAGAAATGACATCTAGTAACTAAGCATTTAATTCATTTATAATTAATTTATTATTATCCATGATATTTTCACAATGCTATTATCTATAGATTCATTTCATTCTATGTTATTGATTTTTGGGAATGTGTGTTTATTTATTTATCTTTATATATTTATTTTTCCTTATCCAATTATTATAGTCATGTTACTGATTAAATGGAATGTGTTTTCATTTATTTTCCTTTCCATATTGATTATTATCTTTGAAATTTTCATATTCATATTATCTTCAAATGAACTTCCTCCTTATTTTTTTATTATATGTATTCTGTGTTCAGTTATTTTCCTTCTCCAAATAGATTACACTTACAGATTCATGATTGTTTCTACTATACTTAACCCTTATTTAGAATTTGAGATAACCCTTATTTTTTTCCTTTTTGAGGAATCTAAGAAGTATCTCATGAATAATATGCAAGGATATTCTAGAGGGGATAATTAAATTATATAAAAAATTATGTAGTAATATTTATTTTCAAACGTAATGAAAGAATCAAGTTTGTGTATAGTATACCAAGAATACTAAACTATTTGGTCCCTTGTGATGTTATTTCTTGTATCTTATGAGCTTTTAAGAAATAAGACATAGGATCCAGGTTAATTGATTTAGGGATACTACAATTGTTATCATGGGAAGTTTTATCGAAAGCTTAGAAACTAAATTTGGAAAACATAGATTATTGAAAATAATACACCAAGGTAATTTGAGGATAATTATAAAAGTACATCTTAAAGTTTTAGTGAGTTATAGATTATATGATTTTTCATTGAGTTATATCCTTTTATGGATACTAAAAGTGGATGTGGTTATAGATCAGATGTACCTAGGGGTATTAACTCTAAATTTGGTTCTTTAGTCTTAACGTGATCATCCCCTAGAGCATGATAATAGACCTTACCACACACCTCGTTTGAAACTCATGCGGGATATTCTTAGGATAATTCAAATTTTATTTAAAACCCATTATGAAAGATTTAAATAGATGATAATAATGAATATCCTAGATTAAACCTATGTTGTCTTATATTGAAAATAAGTTTTTTTAAATAAATTGGAATATGTTTTATGTGTAGAGAATATGGTCATAGTAAAAATAATTGTCAAGGAAAAGTGAAGAGTATGATAGAAGGAAATAAATCTCCATCTTGGGATCTATTTATAGTTCATTGTTTTAAATATAGGTAACCTATAAATTATTCAGGTCAATGACCTTACCTAAAGGTTAACACAAATACTGAGGAAGAACCTATGTTGAAATAAATTTGTTGAATTATTTGTTGGGATTCATGGATTATATAATAGAATTTCTTTTCCAATGGTATTTTATTAGTAAGAATAATCCAACTTCCATGTATTGTGTTATATTTTATAAGATTTTGTATTTTTATTAAATTAAGATTTATGGATACCATCATGAGTTTATAAGTTTAAGAATAATTGGCTATTCATATTATTAAACACCACTTTTTTGTGTTTTATATAATAAGATCCTACCCAGGTTAAGTAAATTTTGGGATAAATTTATGGCAATTCAACCCACTGGTTTATTATATGTTTTTTATGAAAATAGTATTTGAGGAATAATGCATTTACATTTTATAAACATAAGTTTAGAGGTATTGATAAGATTTAGGTTTAATATTATAATTATTTAAATTGTAATAATAGTCAAATAATATTAGACTCTTTGAAAAAAAAGGTTTTATAGAAAAAATTTATAAAAAGTTTTTTTAATGATTATTTGTATTTCAAAGATGTACATCAATTTATTATTGGGAATGTAATATGAATTATATTAATAGATTTTAGAGATGGTAAAAAGTCATTTTGGTGAAAACACATCACATCTGGCAAGGTTTTGGGCTAAAAACCATGATAGAAGGATGATAAGGGTTTAAAACCTACCTCTAGGATACATAATGTCATGGTTAATATGTCATTGATTATAGATAAATGATTTAGAAAATAAGTATTAATGATGAACCAGTGGTGTTAACTTTAAGGTTTAGAGATTAATTTATTATATTGGATAACTTTTTCTAACTATATTGGTTTTGTAATATAGTTAGTGAAAAATGTAAAGACTTTTCACTCATTTATGAATCTTACAATCCATTAAAAGCAAACTTTAATGCTTCTAGAAAAAAAAATTATTTTTGGATATTCATTTCTTAGAGTAAGGGATGAATTTTAAATTGATCAAACTACAATAAAAGTATGAAATTTTGATTCTAAAATAGATAAGTATCAATTGATTATATTTTCTTATTTTCTTAGATAGTAAAGGAATTACTCAACTCTATGAAAATGATCTCGAAATGAAAATATTTTCCGATTATCATTATTTTTATGATATTAATAATAAAATCACACATCTATTTTGTGGATTTCTGTCTGTTAACAACTTCCATACCATTTTTTGTATCACTATACATCATTATTTGTGTGTTATTTTGATCTTCTATGTCCATGTTTTGAATTATCACTAATGTTATCCTATTTGGAAACATAGTATGTATTATTACATATGAACCTTTTATGTACCTTTGAATCATATTATTATGATTTTCTATTAAATATTTTCAATATTTGTGTCTTTAACAATATTATTTTTAAATTTCAAGCATTAATTATCAATATCAAGTCTTAATTTTTTGGACATAATTTAATTCTTCTGGGGAGAATGTAACACCCCAAAAATTTAAAAGAAGAACATTGTATTTGATAGCATGTGTGACACAAAACAATGATCTCAAACAACCCATGAAATATATTTCTTTAAATTTAGTATATTTGAGATATTGTGGAATAAATATGATAAATATAAATTAATTGTATTGTGGTATATAATTATAGCCCTACAATTAAATTTGAGGCCATGAATAGTATTAACTAAATAATTAAATTGTTCGTATATATTAAATATAAATAAAATAATTATTATTAAAAGTAAAAGTAAATTATTTCTAAAAACCTAAATTTTTATTTAAGAAAAATTATTAGATCTTAGTACACATAATTAAATATTAAATTTTACCACTTTTAGAAAAAAAAAATTTATAAGGAACATCATTTTTGAAATCAGAATATCAAAATTTTGAAATCCGCTACCTTCTTCTTTAAATTATTTATAAAGTTAAATTATATTTTTAATAGGATTTAAAGTAATATTAGTCCAATTATATATCAATAATAAAATTTAGGTTATTTTAATCATTTTTATATTTAATATTCACATCAAAACTATATAAACTTTTGAGGATTTTTTCTTTAAAACCCTTATTTCTCATCATGTCTGGAGGATTAACTTTACTCTAAATTTTTTCACTTATGTGAATGGAATTTTTTGAAATGGATTAAACATTTATAATGAGATTAATTTATATTTTTTAATATGTTCCAATTAATTTATTACCATAATTAATAGACCATATAATAAAATTTTATTACAATGACTATGGTAAAAAGGGATTTACTGTTGGTTAAACTGAAAATATCAGTGTTTAAACAGACTAAAAACTTCTATAAAATATATTATATTGAAATATTTCAACTAATATTTATAAATAATGATAATAATTTATTTTTGACCATTTTTCATATGAAGAACAAGGTTACACATTTTTATTTTTAAAAATTACTATTTGTCACTCCCCATACTTAAATAAGGTCACCCCCTATCCTCTCTTCTTCACACCATAAACCCATTTTGGATAAGTAAATACCTGGAAATATCACTTCAAAAAATAAATCCTATCATTATAGAATACATATTTCGGGCATAAATACAACCTAGAAAGTATTTTCATGCAAACCCAAGGAAGGTACCTAAATAAGATGTAAAGTTTTTCATGGGGGTTTTTATTTTATTTCTTACCCCACCTCCTTAAATTATTATTAAAACTTTATAATATAATAAAATAAGTATCTTACATATTTTAAAATGTTTTAGGATAAGGTAATTTCTTAAATCTAGCTCCACTTCCTTCAAATGGGTTATGAAATCATCATTTGTGTGTACGGAGCACCACCGTCGTGTGAACTATTGTCATTCATTTTTCCAACACCACCTCTCATGGTTGTGTATCATGATGAATATAAATTATATATATGATATTTATATTATAATTACAAATATTTATTTATTTTATCATATATAACTTTTTTACTTTCAATTTCATGGAGGCTATGATTATGACGCTCGTGTGTATAGAGGACTACGACCTTGCGAAGTGATGTGATTTATTTTTTAATAATTCTTAGAAAAGAAGCTGATAAGGATATATTTAATAATTATATATGATATACCTAATTTAATTATGATATTAATTAATTATTTATAATTATTAAAATATGATGCATCATTTTCTTTTCTACATTTTCACACACTAAATGATGATAACATCGTTCATGTAAGTGTGGAATACTGGCTTCATGACGTGATATGACTCTCTTTTCATCACCAAACCATAAGGATGATATTAATAAGTATATTCAAATTAATAATATGGTATTCATGATACTAATATAATTATTTAAGGATAAAATATTACATAACTAATTTCCATAATGATCATTGAAAATTGAAATCCTTACCCATGTGTACGCATGACCTACCATTTTCATGATTGTAACATACATATTTTTTCAAAAAATTATTTAATAATTATAATTAAATTTATAATTTATCTATAAATATGAAATTATTTCAAAATTATTTTATTGGAGATGATATATCTATATTATATATGTAAGAACTGGATCTTTTGTGATGAAACACACCTGAAAAAAGAGTCAATTAACATAAAAGATAATGAAATATAATGAAATATAATAGATAAACGAGTGACAAGAAGTTATAAAATGATCATATGTGATATTATAAATATTAATAAATATAGGGTATAAGTTAATAACCAGTTTAAAATAACTATATAGGAGGTTGAAGAACAATCAACCAAAATGAATCGTGTGGTGAGGTAGTTCTTATCTCAATTTCTATACATTGGGTCAAAGCTCTACTTCATTGATTATGTCATGATAATATTATGTATGTAATTACTTTTTATTATTTTATGTTGTATTTAAACTTGTATTAATTGTATTTAAATTTGATAAACATAATTAATTTATTGACTAATCCCTACTATAATGATATGATCATTATAAGAGATTATGTATCAAATTCCTTTTAGTGAGGTACATTTGTATATTATACACCAATATATTTTATATGTTGTATATAATGTCCCTTTGATATGAAATATTCTTATTACTTAATAATTAATTTTATTTTGATATTAAAGTTGGATTATTTTATCCAAGGGGATTTTATTTACAATTTACTAAGTGGTAAATAATTTCATCACATAATTTATTTTCATTGGGTTATATTAATTCTTTTACATATTTGAATATGTTTGAAATGAATTTTTATAATATTAAGTTTTATTTACACTTTATTAT
The DNA here is from genome assembly GCA_963277665.1 of Viscum album. Taxonomy (NCBI): domain Eukaryota; kingdom Viridiplantae; phylum Streptophyta; class Magnoliopsida; order Santalales; family Viscaceae; genus Viscum; species Viscum album. Next base: position 567,684,664 of record OY728119.1, read on the forward strand.
ATGTAATTATTTTTGATACACAGAGTTTATTCATTGATTAATTATCACTTCAATGTTATGATCATTGTAAGGGTTTATTTTACAATCTCATTTTAATTGAGATTATTTGTTCTTGAATTTTAGTTGAGGAAATTATTTGACCAATTCCAAATAAACCCATTTCATTTTATTATCATTTGGTTCTTCATGATATTTTAAAGTAATAGTATGATTTTTCAACTCTTTGGTAATTTAAACGTTTTAGAAAATATTTTTTTATAAAATATGTCATCATTTATCTCATCCATCAGAAAATTTGGTTTTCCAAAAAAAATATTTAAAAATAATGTTTTCAAAAATAATTTTATATCTTTTAAAATGATTATTTAAATACATATTTATCTATTTTTACTTTTTTTAATGTTTTTAAAGGAATCTTCATGTCATTTTAAAATAATGCATATTTCAATTTTATCAAATAAAAGTTAACGAAATATGTGTATTAACATGTACGTCGTGAATAGAATTTCCAATCATTAGGGCTACTCAAGTATTTTATTAATTTACAAGTATTAGAGATTATTTAAAAAAGTATTTTCAATTTTTCAGATCCATTAATTTTAAATAGTTATCTTCAAAATGAAAATGATATTTTCCTCAAAAAATTTTTAAATATATTTTTATGGTATTTTTATTCATCAAAGATAACAAACCTTTCTCATTCTCCAATGTGAATATATTTCATGAATCCCATATTTATTCATTCAATGTATATTATTTATAAATATGGTGTTATACATCGAACATTATTTTTTATCGGGGTAAATATAGATAATTTTTTATTCCTTACAAAAATATGGATATTTTAGTATGAGGAACATTATTTATGAATTAAATTTATTATTAGATATATGAGGAATTCTTTGGACAAGTATAAATGGTTGAGATCCAATTATAAATAGACTCTCAATAGAATCCCTATTCTTTTTATTACATTCATACATGATTTAATTACATAAAATTGCACTTAACGCAAATTTAAAGATAGAGAAGTATTATTTATTTGGTAATTAGGTACATTTAATTAAAAATTTAAACATGAAAAAATAATATCTTTTTTGAAAACTTCTTTAACATGCATGATCTTAAAACTAAAAGGGATATCTTGAGGAAAATATATAAGTAATGGGTGGGATATAAAGCCTAGTAAGTGGTTAAACAAGGAATAATATGAAGGTATTAATAAATGAGAGTAAAGATATGTAAATGAGGTATAATGGAACACAAATCATAAAGAATGATATAACATGCTACTCATAACATGGAAATGTGGAAACGACTTAAAATGTTACATCATAAGTCAAATATAAACTGACAAGACATCATAGTAGACAAAGTCCCACAAAGGAACCAGGTAAAACACACTTTCAACATAATGTATCATGATACTAAACATTACACAATGCATTGAGGTGTTATATAATTATGGTTGCACACGTCTTATTCATTTCATTCTCATGCTTAAGGGTGCCACATAGATCATAAAAAATGGATTCATTAATCATCATAATATATTCCATGATCGTGGAATGTGGAATAAATATATTTAATCCCTAAATAAAAAATTAATATTTGAATAAAATTGAACAACCTTGATATGTAATGGGTATGGTATTCACTAAACACTTTTTTTGGAATGGGAATTGGTGGTGTAATATCGGTAGCCTAGCGTCGTGACATAAAAATTCATAGAAATGGTGGATGAGATATAAATGGATCCTAATCGTTTATAAATGAAATTTAATGTAATAGGGTAATATAAATACATGTCCCAAAATAAGAAATTTGGAAATAGAAGTCATAACCAAATAATGAAACTTAAAGAAAGAGTAAAAATGGAATAACTCTTAGGAAAATTTCAGCATTGTAATGGATGTACATGGGAGGAATTAATGAGATATAAATGGTTATCTTTTTATTCAAACATAATAAGGTAAGTATGGGTGTCGGAAAAAAACATACCACATCATTTTTAATTGAAAATAAAAGTGTGTACCATTGTACGTAAATATGGATAAAAACGATAGAGAGAACCCTTACCTGAGTGTGTGACATCAAAATCTTGAAGAGGGGCTTATTGAGAGCTTGGGACACCTTGGTATGATTCTAGAGATGTGAGAAAACATTAAGGACGTTCTAAATTTAGTTTTAGTTAATATAAGTGGGGGATTGGGTGAGTTTATATAGTAAATGAGACGGGAATTTTTTAATATTTCACAAAATTTTGTTTTTTAATCTATATAATTAAATATTCTAAACCCCAAACCATCCCAGGATTTTTCCTGTATTTTTTTCAAATAGGGGAGGTTATTTTTATTTTATTAGGAAATTTCCTGGAGATATTAAAAAACCTATCCTTTCTTATGTTGAGGTTAGTCACATTACTAATCAAATGAATTTAAAATCATAAAATATATTATACATTTTGGAGGATTCATAAGGGAATTATAAAAATAATAAAATTATCCTAAAATAAAATAATTTTAATGGGATTACATATATTCGGATGATAATACCCATTATAGTATTTATTACCTCATTTTGAGGTCATTATGATGTCATAAAACATACATTATATTTATATCGTATTTAATTTTTTACCGAAAATTTGATTGTATTAGAAAAATATGAAAAATTCACCATTGGATAATTTTGATTTTTTGACTCCAAAAATATTATACATTCTATATAAATAATTTTCTAAATATTTACATTTTCAAAATTAAAATATGATTCAACATTTATTGTAATATCATGGGTTTTTTACAATAATAGTTTTTGGAACCCTTATAAAAAGTACATTTCACTTCATAAAAATTACAGAACCACTTATAATTAATAATAGTTAATTAATATTAATATTTTATTTAAATAATATTTATTTCAAAAATCCATTAATTCAACAAAATAAACCCCATAATTTAATTTGACTATTACCTGAAAATATAATTTCTGTTTATTTAAAGCAAAACCAAAATAATTTATAAAAAAGTATTAAAAGGAAAATATATACATTATTATATAATAAAAAAATTCACATTTTTAAGGTCTTGATACATATCCCATTATTCAACCAACGTACACCCTAAGACTAAGGTGTGTGAAAGTGAGATTATCATGGGGTCATTTGGAGAACATGGTTTTAGTCATGATATCAATGAGCTTGAAATTATCTTTTAAATGGTTTATAAATTGCATAAGTCACTGTATATCATAATGGGATTCATCAAGGGTAAATCCTAAAGACTCTATCTCCCTCAAAAACATCTATAAATGGACTTTATAGGGAATGATTCTACTTGTTGAGGCCATCACATCCTTTGTCTACGTCATTTGGATTTGTTAAATACCTATATTTATACTAATCATATGATCACTGCTCAATGGATATATTAAAAATGATCAACATTACTAACAGTATTCTACATTGAAAAACATAAAACCAAATAAGTACGTGTGTTTTATATAAAAATTTGACAAAACAAGACATTTAATTAATTTTAAAGGGAAGTTTCATTTATAACAGGCCGAGTTGTTACAATCTACCCCTTAAGAAATTTCACCATAAAAATTGTAATATCCCACATTAAAACAAATGAGGGTAACTCTATTTCATTTCTTCCTCTGGTTCCCACATTTCTTTTTCATACTTGTGGTTTTTCTACAACACTTTTACTTGGTTCATTATCTTATAACATAGAATTTTGCCTCTATGATCTATGATCCTCACTGGATTCTCCTCATAAGATAGGTTATTCTCCAATGGTACCACCATTAGATTGAGTATTTGTGAGGGATCTAGTATGTACTTTCTCTAGAGAGATACATGGAATACATCATGTACTTGAGATATATTAGGTGTGAGTGCTAGTCAGTAGGCCACCATTCTGATGCGATCAAGGATCTCAAAGGGGCCGATGTATATTAGACTAAGATTTCCCTTCTTCTCAAATCACATCACTTTATTCCATGGAGATATGTGGAAGAATATCATGTCTCTAAAATCAAACTCAAGGTCTCGTTGATGATTTTCATCATATATTTTCTATCGACTCTTAGTATCCTTGATGTGATTTTAAATGGTTTTAACCTTCTCCACCATTTCGTAGACTATTTCAGGACCTAGTAGTATTAGTTCCCCGCATTCATCATAGTATGCAGCTTATCTACACCTCTTCCCATAATGGGATTCATATGGAGAAATTTGGTTTCTTGAGTGGAAACTATTGTTATAAGAAAACTCAAACAGAAGAATATGTTGATCTCATCTTCATTTTAAGTCCATTTCTCAAACTCTCAACATGTCCTCAAGTGTATGGAGAGTCTACTCATATTGATCTTCGGTTTTAGGGTGATAGGACATGATAAAGTTTAACTCATTATTCAGAGCATTTTGGAGAATCTTCAAGAACATAGAGGTGAATCTTGGATATCGATAGGATATAACACACAGTGGTACACCATGAAGCCTCAACACCTCTCTGATGTATATCTGTGAAAGTTAATCCAATGAGAAATCCTCTAGAATTGGAATGAAGTGTGACATCGTTAAAAGACAATCCACTACAAACCAGAAAGCATTGATTCCTCTAGATGTCCTAAGAATCCTAGGGACAAGGTCCCTAGTGATGTTTTTCCATTTACCTATAGGTATGGGTAATTATTGAATCTTCCCCAAATATTTTTTCCTTTATGCCTTCACTTGGTGACATACGAGACATATTGATATATATTCTATGATCTCATTCTCCATATTGTCCCACCAATAGTGTTCTCGGAGACCTCGATACATCTTGGCTCTTCTAATATAGATAAATAAGGATGAACTATGTGCATCATCCAAAAACTCCTTCTCTAACATAGGATTTGATGGTACACATATTCTTGAACCAAATCTTACAACACATTCTTCATTAACATTGAACTCTGAGGATTTTAATTTTCTAATAGTTTCCAATTTATTCTGAATTCCCATATAATCTCTTTGATCATCCTTTAACATCTCCAAAAGAGATGGTTGATTGATCATTTGTAAAAGGATTGATGATGTTCCTTCCTTTTTAATTCCCATGTCAATCCTCTTCATGTCTAAAAATATTATACCCTTCTCAATTATCATTATGGAAAGAGTTAACAGATCATTTCTACTTAAAGCATCTTCCAATTTATTCACTTTCCCTGCATGGTAGTGAATTGAGAATTCACAGTCTTTGACCACCTCTAACCGTCTTAATTGGTGAATATTTAACAATTTCTGTGTGAATATATAAATGAGGATTTTTTGATACGTATATATTTCACACTTCTCCACAAATTGGTAATGTTGCCAAAATTTTCCATGAAAATATCACTGCATCCAACTCTAGATCATGTGTCGGATAGTTCTTATAATGAACTTTCAACTCACATGAAGCATAGGTAGTGAATATTTCATTTTGATCAACACACAGTAAAGGCTCTTCTTTAAAGCATCATGGAATACCAAAAAAGGCTCTCCCATTTTGGGTATTGTGAGTACAGGTGTCATGATAATCCTCCATTTCAACAACATGAAGCTCTATTAAAATTCATCATTATAAGAAAACATGACTCCCATTCAAGTTATCTTGGTTAGATGTTTTGAAAATCCAGTGAAATTTCTCACAAATCGACGATAATACCCAGATAATCCAAGGAGACTACGAATATCTATCATTGTTTTTTACATCATCCATCATTCAATTTGCACAGTCAATGAAGGGTCCATAAATATACCATTTCATGTGATGATATGCTCTAATAAGGATAATTCCTTCAATGAGAACACACATTTGTTGTACTGACATAAATCATTTCCTTTCTTAATGTATTTACCATAGTAATTAAATTCTCTTAATACTCCTTCATACTTTTGAAGTATATATTATAATATCGTCAATAAATACTACCACAAATTTGTCGAAGAAATATCTAAAGACTCTATTCATCAAGTCGATGAATATTGTTGGAGCATTAGTGAGTCTGGAAGGCATTACTATGAATTCATAGTGCATATACCTTGTACGAAATGCATTCTTGGGGATATCCTCCTTTTTCACCCTAACTTGGTAATATTCTAACCACATATTCACCTTGGAAAATTATTTTTCTCCTCATAGCTGATCTAACAATTCATATATCTGTGGTAGTGAATTCTTTTTTTTATTGTGATCTTGTTGAGCTCACGATAATCAATGAAGAGACACATTGACCCATCCTTCTTCTTAATGAAGAGGACTAGTGCACCCCAAGGTGAAGCGCTTGGGTGTATGAAGGATTTATCAATATTCTCCTGTATTTTTTTCTTCACCTTCTCAAATTCAAAAAAACCATTCTATACTGAGTCTTAGATAATGGAAACACACCAAGATGAGTTTAATTGAAAATTCAACCTCTATGTTAGGAGAAATACCAGAAAATTCATCAATAAGCACATCAGTGTATTCCCTCACAATGGGCAGGACATAAATAGTTATTCTTTCCTAAGACTCAATAATTTGATCTAGATAAACTTACACATAGGGAAGTAACATCTATGATTGAGATGATGGTTCTAAATAGGATTCATTTTTCTCCTTGAATTTGTATAAAATTAGAGGACAATTTTCAATACAGAGAGTGATTTACTTATTATATAAATTTATGTTGTTTCTATATATGGAAAGATAATCCAGGAATATAATTACTTTAAATTCATCCAAAGTGGAAATTAATTTTTTTGCGAAGTTCATCCCACAAATTGTGATAGGGGAGAAGTTATATAATTAGATGCAATAATTTCCTCATTTACCATTTTAACTGATAACTCCACTTCCAAGCATTGTGATAGTCCTTGAAGAGTTCTACTAAAATTTTGTGATATGAAGAAACACATTGAACAAGAGTAAAAAATTACATTTACTATTATTGAATTAATAAATATCTTACCTTAAACAACTTCATTTAAGAGATTCAATTAAGTGGTTGTGATGGTGAATGATCTCCCGTGTTTCCTTGGAGGTTGTTGGTTGCCTCTGAAAACCCTTGTCTTAGTGCATTGGTTCGACAAATTCCATGGTTCCTTGCAGTTTTAGTAATGAAAAATGTGATGAGGGTTTATCAGAGAATTACTTTCTCTCATAACATTAGCGATTTTTTCTTGTGGGAAATTGCTGGATAAGTTCCCTTCCTTCCAACCACTAAATCACTTCTTCATACCCTTTAAGAAATTTATAGGGTTTTTCATTTTGCACCTTTGTCAAGTGTGATGTTCAAATTTCTTGGAACCATTAGATCTCTCTATCAGACCTACCGAATTTGACTCCACCTTCCACTTCTTATCCCTATAATACTCCTAGGATTCCCCATTATCCATTTCTATTTTGAGGGAACATCAAACAATTTCTTCATAGCTATGAAATATATGAATTTTCAGGGATTTCTATATGCTAGGATTTATCCCACCAAATAAGTAGTCAACTTTTCATTTGGGGTAATGACAAAGATGAAGGTGTATCGTGAATTCCATGTGAGGTTTTCCTCATACGTTCTGAGGGATTCATCATCTTTTTTAAGGCATAGAAAATACGTTTCCATCATAAGTCAGAGGGTGTGATGGAAATATTTATCAAAAAATATTTTATAAACATCCTTCAATATCATCACCATTATATCTTCCTAAAGATTCATATTTTTTATCAGTGTTTACCAATGATAATCTTCACCCTCCATACAATAGGCAACTAGAGGTACCTTCTATTTTTTAGATCATTTAAGGATGTAAAAGATCTTCCCAATGGAGTTGATCTATAGTTTGGTGATTGAGGGATCAAATGAATAATTGAATGTAAGAGGCATTTGTCACATGAATCTTTCGATTGTGAGTTGTTATTTATTATGGGGGTTGGAAATTCCTATTGATCTAGGATTCTATTCAAAACTTTTGTTAACTAAGAAATTATCGAGACAAAGTTTGATATTCCCACTCCCCTCAGATTGGGCATCTCACTAGGTATCCATTACATTGATATTCAGATTAGTTGTTAGACAGATTCCTCCTATTACTAGCTATTGGATAGAAAAAAAGGAATATTAGGTGTAATTATTTTAAACTATTAAACACATAAAGCGGAATCCAATTAAATTTCTGGGATAAATTATAAATTACATTTATTTCATTAAATTATTAATTTATAGGATTCCATCTATGTTATCCATGATCTAATTCCTAAAATAAATTATTATATTTTTTTTTTATTCATTTAATAATTGTTCATCCAAACCTTTGAATATACCAAAGAATATATTTCAGGAGTGTCAAACCAGGAGTGAAGCATGGCCCATTTTCATGCACTAGTTCAAGTTTGATTCTAACTCAAATTTCTGTTTTTCGGTTTTAAAATAGATATCTTTGTGCCAGATCCAAATCCATTTGTTCATATCCAAATAGGGATGTATATTCTTGATAAACCACATAAATTATAATCACAAAAATTTAGGGATGTTTTCTTTATACTTTGTCTTAATCCTATGACATTTACTATAGTTTTCTAATCCTAATCCAAAAAATAACTAAAATTTTCTTTTGATGCCAAATATAGAAATCCTTTTATTTTTATTAAATTCATAAATTATTTTATTAAATAAAATTATAATTAATCAAACCTGAAATATCAATAATTATAGTTTATTTGAGAATTAGGTACATTTCATACCAACTTTAAACATGAAAACATCTTTATTGAAAAATTCTTTAACATGCTTGAGCTTAAAACTGCATGGGATATCCTGAGGAAAATACATAAGAAAGAGGTGAGCTATAAATCCCAATAAGGGCGTAAACATGGAATAACCTAAATATATTAAAATTTATTAGTTATGGCATATCAATGAGGCATAAAAAATATGAATAATAAATAATGATATAGCATGATACTCATAACATGGAAATTTGGAAACAACTTAAAACACTGCATCATAAGTCAAGGATAAACTGCCAAGACATAATAGTGAAAAAAGTTCAATAAATGAATCAGGAAAATCCCTATTCCAACATGAAGTATCATGATAAAAAACAATACCCAATGCATTGGAGTGCTATATAATTTTGGGTGCACCCGTCTCATTCATTTCATTCTCATGATCAAGTGTCTCATAAAGATCATAACTCTGGGCTTCATTCATCGTAATAATTTATTACATGATCAAGAAGTGTTGAATAAATTCATTTAATTCCTCAATAAAAATTTAATATGTGCATAAAATTTAACACCCTTGAAAGGTAATGGGCATGATATTCACTACACACTTGTTTTGGAATGGAAATTCTATGTGTAATTTCAGCCGCCTAACATTGTGACATAAAAAATAATAGAAAGGGATGATTATAGGTAAATGGGTATATAATCATATATTAATGAAATATAATGTAATAGGATCATACTAATACATGTACCAACATAGTTAATTTTGAAATAGAATGAATAACATAATAAATAAACTTGGAGAAATAGGAAGATGAAATTACACTTACAAAATTTTCAGCAAGGTAACGAGTGTACATGGGAGGGATTAATGACAGATAAATAAGTATATAATAATTAAAACATAATAAGGAATGTATTTGGGAGGTTCAGAAACATACCTTGTCATTTTTAATTAAAAATAAAAGGGTGTAACAGTGTAAGGAAACTTGGAAAAAAGATAGAGGAATGAACCCTTAATTGAGTGTGTGACTTCAAAAGCTTTTAGAGGGTCTTATTAAGAGAATTGGTAACCTTTAGATGATTCTAGAGAGGGGAGGACAGGGTAAGAATGTGATCTGATTATTTTGAGTGAAGATAAGTGGGATATTTGGTGGGTTTATATAGAAAATGGGAGTGGAAGTTTTTATTGTTCGATAAACTTAGGTTTTGGAATCTATTTAATTAAATATTCAAAACCACAAACCTTTCCATGGTTTTTCACATGGATTTTTACAAATATGGGGGGATTTCATTATTTTATTTGGAAAAGGGCCTATGATATTAAAATATTAGCCTTTCTTACATAGAGGTGAGTCAGATTATTAAATAAATAGATTTAAAATTATAAAATATATTATACATTTTGGAGGATTCATAAGGGAATTATAAAAGTAATTAAATTATATCAAAATCAAGTTATATTAATTTTAAAAAATATATTGGGCCTATAATACCCATTATAATATTTATTACATCATTTTGTGGTGATTATGATGTCATAGAATACACATTATATTAATATAGTATTTAAATTTTAGCAAAAAATTATACTATCTCAGAAAAATAAGAAAAATTCACCATTGTATAATTTAATCATTCTAATTTTAAAAATAAAATTCATTACATATAAATAATTTTAAAAATATGTGAATTTTATATTTTAATATAAGATTTTACATTTATTTTAAAATTATTGGTTTTTTACAATAACAATTTTTTGAACCCTTATAAAAAGTACATTTCACTTCAAACAAATTACATGACCATTTATAATTAATAATACTTACATAATAATAATATTATATTAAAATACTATTTATTTCAAAAATAAATAATTCATCAAAATAAACCCCTTAATTGAATATGATTATTACCTAAAAAAATAATCTCTTATTAATTTAATCAAAACAAAAATCATTTAAAATAAACAATAAAAATGAAAATATATACAATATTATATAACATAAATATTCACATTATTACGGTCTTGATACATATCCATTTATTAAAATGAATATTTATTTTTTTCCTTTCACATGAATCAAGGTTGTGTACTATGAATGATGTGTAAAGATATTCTAGATAGAATAATGATATTATCCAAAAATAATTATAGTAAAGTGTGTCTTCAAATGTAATGATGCACTCAAGTATGTATCTAGTTTACCAAGAGTAATAAACTATTAAGACCTTTGGGATTTTATTACTTTTATAATATGGAAATGTAATAAAGTAGACAATAGCTCTAGGTCACTAGAGTTTGGGATTCTATAGTTGGTATCATAAGAAGTTTAGTAGAAACCTTGGAAGTGGGATTTAATAAAACATAGATTGTATATAATATCTCTATGATATATTTTGAGGTTAATAATATAATAACATGATAATGTTTTGGTATTGTAGAGATTATATTTTTTTCCTTTCAATACATCCCTAACTGGATATCAAAATTGAACATGGTTCTAGTATATACTTGCCTAGGGGTAATAAATTCGAGAAGGGAACATTGGTCTTGACTTGATCATCACCTAGTATATGACAACACACCTTACTGAAAACCTACTATTACACTCCTCAGGGATATTCCTAATATAGTTCACATTTTCATTACAAACAATTATGAAGTATTTATATAGATAATGATAATGATTGAACTAGGTTAAACCTATGGTGTATTATATTGAAAGAAGGGTGTCTCAAAGGAATGGTAAAATGTTTTATTTCTGTAAAATAATGTCCTCAATCAAATAATTATTGAGAAAAAATTAAGAGTGTGATGGAAGAAAAGATATCTTATCCTTAGGATCCGTTTATAGTTTATTGTATTAAATGTGGAGAACCATGGATTTATATGAGTTAATTCCCTTATCTAAAGGATAATACCTAGACCATGGAAGGAACTATGTTCTAATTAATGTTCTATGTATTTATTTAGAATCTAGTATTATATTATAAAATTAATTTACTGATGGTATTTTAGTTATAGGAATTGTGAAATGTCTATGGATTATGTTAAATTTTATAAGTATATGTGTCTTTATTAATCTAAGAGTTATTAATACCATCATGTGTTTAGTATTTTTAGATTGATAATAAGTAAAAATTCATAAATACTTCTTTTGGGTTTTATGTGATGTGATTTTATAAGTATTAAAGTTATTTGTGTAAAAACTTATTATAATAAAACGCATTGGTTTAGTATATGTTTTAGTAAAAAGTGATTTGACGAATAATTAATTTACATTTTATAAATATAATTTTATAGGTATTGATATCCTTTTGGGGTTATATAGTCATTAATGACAATGTAATAATAATAAAATAAGAATATTAGACTTTCTGAAAAAATGGTTATGTTGAAAAATTAAGTAAAAATGTTACTTAATGATTAATTTTATTTCAAGGATGCCAATCATATTTTTATGGGGAATATTATAGGAATTATTAAATATTGTTTAGAAATGGGATAACATGCATGTTTGGTGAAAACCCATCACATATGGAAAGTTCATGGGGAATGAAACCATGACTGATGGATGATAAGGATATACCTCCTTCCATTGTCCTATGAAATTTCCTTTTTAATATGTCATTTTTTTCAGTAAAACAATTCTCTTAAAAAAATAATTATGAAACATTGGTGTTAAATTTTATTTTTAGAAAATAATTTATTATATTGGATAACTTTTGATAACCATATTGACTTAGGAAAATAGTTAGAGATAGATGGAAAAACGTTTCACTCTTTTACGAATCTTAAATTCCATTAAAGCTGAATTTTATTGCTCTAAAAATGAAAATGTCATTTTTTGATATTCATTTCTCAAATTAATGGGTGAATTGGAAATTGATTGAAGCACAACCAAAGGATGAAATTGTGATTATGAAATAGAAATGTATCAAATGAGTATAATTCCTTATATTCATAGACTGTGAAGGAATTCCTTAACTCAAGGAAAAGAATCTTTAAAAAACAATGTCTTCATATTGGCATCATTTTTTATGATAGCAATGACATTTAACACACCTCTATTTTTTGGATTTGTGGTCCTTAACTTCTTCCAAGAAATGTTCTATATCACTCTCCATCAGTATTTGGATGTTAGATTTATAAGGACCCTGGCCTTTTACACATATCATTACATATTTTTAAGCATTATAAAGTATCATGTTACATACTAAGAATCGTAAAGTCTAGTGCCTTGGAAGACTAGGTACTTAAAACTGAAAAACATGGGACTAAATAAAACATATCTTTATTTACACTTCCTAAAGAGCTCCTAACTTCCATTGTGCTCATAAATATTCATAGGATAACATAGGGATAACATGAGCAATGGGATGAGCGAAAACACCCAGTAATGGAATAAATATAAGAATAAAGTGTTATCACATGGGATAGAAGACATGACATAATGGTATAAAAAGGCATGGAACATATGGAATCATTACATATAGACATGTTATCATATAAACATGGAGTAATAGTAATGTGTCAGCAACATAAATCATAACTTTAGCATGAGTCAAAACTCATTGCACATAGAGTAGAACAAGTCAAGGTTAACTGCTCAGACTGTTGCACATGGTAGCACGAGTCAAGGTCAAACGACAAGACTGTAGCACATAATGTCTCTTGAGACCCAACTTTACCCAATCAATTGTGGCACTATCTAGTTTACCCAATCATAACATGTTCATGAACATGCTTTCTACATAATTAATTATACATAATCAATCATACAGAAACATAAGGGTACCCATGGAAAGAAATGGGTATCATAATCATGTCATAAATCATAATAAAGGGGTGTATCATACAAGTGTCCATTAATTAAAGGAATTATATCATATATAAAAATTGATAAGGAAAAAAAGAGCTATATAATGGTAAGTTAAGACAAACATAAGTGATAACATGTAAGAAGAGTGTTTAAGAAATTTTAGCATTAAGACACTATAGTGCAGTTTTAAGGAAAATACAAAAGAGAGTTTAAAATAGAATAGGGAATAATCATTTATATAAAACCATAAGTTAAAAAATATTTTTTTCAAATAAAATTATGATTTTATAAAAACAACAGTGTATTAAAACAGATGAAATAATGCACTTGAAATTCGGTAAGAATTTGGGGAGTTCACTTAAAATGGGTTTGATTATCAGGAAGTATTGAGGAGAGAAACACTCTAAAACATATATATCCCTGAAAGAGAATTATGAATAGACTTTTATTAAGAACCCAGTTCTTATTTTTGAGTTATGGTTTCTTATTTCTTTTTTCCTTTGTGTTGTTTTTGAGGAAAAAATACGAAAACTATACTAGTATTGGATCATACTGTCACATGGGATGATTCAGAGTTCCACGTCAGGTAATCATAAGGACATGCAATGTATTTTGGGCATGTATGATGGGAATATATAGTGTATGGGCATGTCAAGAAGGAAAAGGTGAAAACCAACTACCTGCTATCTACTTTATGGTGCACGAGGTGTATTTATGTCAACAGGTCCTGGAAAGTAATTCAGCGGATGTCAACTACGAAATGAACAATAAAATGATATACATGCTATGTATATAGTCTTACATGTCATGTACATTTGTTTTTCACTTAAAATGGGAAGTTTCAACTCTATTATACAAATAGGATAGTGGGATCCTTAGGGAAACTCAAGAGGAGCACCATAATTTCAACCCATTCCTGGTTGATCATCTGAACTTCAAATCAATCACCGTCTATCTCATTTGAATCCTCTCAGTGAGTGCTCGATTACCCTTGAGCTGTTCATGATAATTTATTTTCTGGAATAAGTTATTTAAGTTTCAATGGATATCCTTGTTTCATAGATCTAAATTGTTCTATCTTGAATTTTAAGTCGAGACTAGACAAAGAGATTCATGCTATGATGAGGTAGGCAGTATCATGTTAATTGTTTAATGTCAAGTTTTTCATATGTGATTTTGTTTCGTGTTTCCATTTTTTGGGTGTTTCTTTATTGAGAATTTGAACTATATCAGTACGTAATGACATTATCTGATTAGATAAATTAATTGAAGCATGTTCAGACTTGTTTGGTTTGATTCGGGGTCACCCCGTGGGTGCATTTTCCCTTGGATGACAATTGTTTAGCCATTTCTCCTAGGATTCCAATGGGCCGGCCTATGTTTCCCTTTTTAAGGGATGTGTTAGAATTAAATTGGTTAAATAAATGTTTCCATGAGAATATTATTTTTAATGCTTTGTGATAGATTAATTCACATGTTAGTCATGTTATATAATTTTTCACATGTGAGTTGATTATTGAAAACAATGTAATAGTGAAGATTATATGTGTTGTTTATTATATGATTTCTCCACATTATATGTTATTCTTTTAATTACGTAATATTTTAATATACATGTTCTGATTTTTAATATGTTGAAATTCTGATACCCCAAGCTTGTCCTTGAATATACTGAAATGCTAATATACTGGGCTTGGCCCTGATAGATGTGGAAATGATGATACATTGGTCTTATCCCTGACATTAATATGAGAATGTGATGATACACCAGGATATTTCCTAATTATAATTTTTTTGAAATGCGTATACATCAGGCTTTTCCCTGAGAAATATTGAAATGGAGTGATTGATGACATGTCTACCAAGCCCAAGCTCAATATTGGATTCAGTCTACACATCTTTGTTTAGATAGCCTGCTGAGGTATCTGTTGTGTTTACCTTATATAGGGAATTGAAAGTCTTAGGCTGGATCCCTATACTTATATAATTCAATAAATTTTAATTGATTTATGAACCTGAAAACAATGTAAATGAATTCCAGTACTTGTAGGATTGTTTACTTTGAGTACCTGCTAGTTACTACATTTCACTATTTTACACTACTGTTGCATATACTCACTGATAGATTGGCACCGAACATTGTGGTTTCCTACTATTATTTTTTCTCACATCATGTTTGGGTCATATTTTTTCCCAAACAGACTATATTTATTTTGGTGTCAAAAGGGGCAAGGGCCCTTTTCAGGTACTTGATTGCTACTTAGGAGCAGGAGAGCATGGGACCAAGCCAATGTTTGCGATGCTGTTGAGTTTCATTTTTTTTACTGTAATTTGGTATTGTATTGCACTTTATTGCAGTGTATCCTATGTTTGTCGTTTTCCTGGATCATGTGACATGATGCATCATTTTTATATTATATTCTTTCCTGTTATCTTTATATTTTAGTATTCAAGTGCTTACTTCAGTTGCATTATATTTACTACATCTGCTATTGTTATTATTTATTCTGTAGTGTTAAACTCTACCAGTGAGGGTATATTTTCACCACTATCACACCCTAGGTCCTTGTTTCTGGTCGGTAGCCTCTGACATTTAGGGAAATGCGCTTGAGGTCATCTGGACCAACAGGTACAGGGCACCTGTTGAGTGGATTCCAGACCTGGGACATTACAAAGTGGTATCAGAGGAGTTCTTTTATACTTTTTCATACTATTTGGATTCAATAGATAGGGATATTAAGGAATATGAATTTGTTAATAAGGTGTTCTCAGGAGTAGCTAACCTGTGTACCGACAAAATCCAAGCTACCTCGAATATTGCAATTTTTCTGGTTTTGCAATTATTACTGTTGATTCAATTTCAACATTGGGTGATGACCTTGTTTTGCACTATTTTTATTGATACTATTGAGGTTCTATTTTTTTACAACCCAATGAGATAAGGGAATACCTTCTCATGCACCATATAGACACTTGTTAGAACCACATGCCATGCAATCTAGGATGCATTACATATTGCATGTTTTTGTGATAGATGGCATGCTAGAGATGTATGTTGTTGTGATAAATCATGGATAGATATACCTACTATTATGATAGGTGTATTGGTATGTGATATTGTACGAATTTAATGGAGGCCAAAATATGATCTCTGAGGTGTATGGGCCCTCTTAGATTGGAATTTAGTGGACCATGATTTGGCCTTTTGTATAGAATTTTATTGTGATATATCATGCTTGGGTGCCAAAGTTTGATTTTAGGGGAGAATGGTCCCACAAGGATTGGAATTGGGAATACCAATGGATGGTTATATTCTTAAATAGGATTTTTTGGGGAAATTGGAGCTTTTTTCCTAAAACCCCCAGTATATACGGGGTGTAGTTTAGCCAAACACGTTGTGTGTTCATCCTGTTCGGGCAAGATGTTGTTACATGTTTTAAGAATAACACACCATGTACCATGTGTAGGAACGGTATAGAGTAAGAGGTTTCCAACCTCTGATACCAATTGTAGGATCGAAATAGAATATGAGATGCTCAATATACAAGAGGGGGGGTGAATTGTATACTTTAAAAATTCCTTAGGAACCTTTAAAGTTAGTTATGAATAACTAGAGTTTCCTTAAGAAAAGGAAAGAACTAAGTTTAACAAAGTTAAACTAAGTAAATTCACAACACCTCTAACACCGAACTAAACTTGGAAAGAGATTCCAAAAGTAGGTTCCGGAAATATGGTTCCGGAATTTGAAACTTAACAAAAGTTACAATATAAGATTCTACCTTAAAGCGTATAGAATCTGAATGAATCAGAGTAAGTAAGGAAGTATAAGAATGTTATACTTTCCTTAAGATACAAATTACAGCGGAATAGAAACGAGTAGTAAAACTACTAGCAACAAGATAATAGTCTTTTAACCCAAAGAGAAGGGTATCCAACAACCTTGGATAAAGGTCCCTTGATTTATACTTTCAAGCAAGTCTGTCTTACCCACACCAGGGTAAGCCCTCGATACGAAGATCGGTGTCTCTGTCTTGCTATCCCCGCAAGCCCTCAACTTCAAGGTAGTTGGCAACCTCTGTCTTTCTCAGCAAGAAAGCCCTCGATCTTTAAGGTAGTCGGCACCTCTGTCTTCCTATCCCCGGAAGCCCTCGAATGTAATCACCAACATTCGGAGTCGCACGAAGCTTTGAGAGTTAATAAGAGACTCTCTCTCTAGAAATCACTTCAACAGCATGTATGCACAAAGTCCAAATGTTCATCCATCCGTTGTGAGCTTTTTCAAATGAGCTCCTATTTATAGGTGAGGTCGGCTCCTTCTCCAACGGTCATATTTCCCTTAAAGTTAGGAGGGACCTGTACACGTGTCACTTAGACAACGGTTAGTTTATAACAAAATAGACGACATCGTTTTATAACAAGGTAAGTGTAACAGAATGTACGACATCGTTTTAAACTCTAACATAAAGGTTCGGAATAGAAATTTCGGAGTGAAAGTTCGGAGTGAATAAAATAATGATAATCAGATTCTGTTTAATAGGTGAATTCGGAATGAGAATTCGGAGTAGGAATTCGGAATAGGAATTCGTCATCAGAAAACGTAATGAGAATTCATCATCAGAATTCATAATGAGAATTTATCATCAGAATTCGTAATGAGAATTCGTCATCAGAATTCGTAATAAGAATTCTTTATCAGAATTCGTAATGAGATTTCGGAATGAGATTTCTTCATTAGAATTCGTAATGAGAATTCTTAATTGGAATTCGTAATGAGAATTCTTCATTGGAATTCGTAATGAGAATTCTTCATTGGAATTCGTAATGAGAATTCTTCTTCAGAATTCGTATCCTGAATCTGGAATAGAACTAAGTCAGAATTCATATCCGGAATTCGGAATGAAACTTCCTTATAGTTCTTGTCCAGAACCGAATCTTAAAACAGAATGCTTTTTATCAGTTTTAATGATTCCGAGAAAGTGAATCCGAATTTCATACTTAAGAAAAATATTAATGAAAATATGATAAGGATAATTTTTCTTATAAAAGCGATTTTCCTTAAGAAAGCATTTTTCCTTATAAAAGCGATTTTCCTTAAGAAAGCATTTTTCCTTACAAAAGCAATTTTCCTTAAAGATAAGGTGTTTGTGATTTTCAAAACAAGAAGGAATGGAAAAGTCATAAGGAAAACCTTATTGACTCAACACCATGTGTACCTACCATGTAGTATCTGACCATGTAATGGGATGTTTAAGGGAAAACATGGGCTGTAGAGTTTGGATCAGAATATATCGTGTACTTTCAGTACATCCATTTAGACTACCAAGGTAGAACCCATGTGAACCTTACTGTGTGGGAGTGCATGGCTAGGAGGATAAATTGGTGTACACATCATGTACTCATGGAACATGCTATGTACATGGTGGTGATACAATCCCAGACTAATGAGACTACATGGTAATGAAGATACTTATGTGTACACATCATGTATGATCACTACATGCTGTGTAGCTCCTTTTTTCCAAATTTGAGGGACTTTTCCTATTTCGGTTTGGAACTCTGGAATGGAAAACCTTTACAATAAGTTTATCTATTATATGTTCTTGACCTTGTAGGGTCATGCTGCCACAAAGACCAAGAGATATATGCTAGGAGAGTGGCGATGATAATACTCCAGAAATGGTAGGCCATGGGCTACCAGTGGATCCTCAAGTTGTTCCAGCTACAGCACCAACTGTTATACTGGGCGCAGATGTAGATGCACATTTCCATGAAGGATTTTTGAGGTTCATGCAGACCTTTCAGGGGGTCCCACAGGCTTCCACATCTATGGAAAATTGATGTGTATCTTCCAAAAGTAGCATCTGCCTACCTTTTCAGAGGATGGTGGGCCACAGGTTACAGAATCATGGCTAGAATCAGTGATGACAATCTTCGAGAATTTAGAGATGCCTCTTGAGGTGAGGGTTAATATCACAACATATATATTGCGTGATTTTTCAAAGAGGTGGTGGGATGTTATCACTGAGGTAGGGCGTCATCGGTATATGACATGAGAAGACTTTCAGGCGGCCTTATATGATTACTATTTTTTCGAGACACTTAGGGTAGACTAAGCTTAGGAGTTCATGCACCTAGAGAAGGGCACACTATCAGATCTGGACTATTCATCCGAGTTTACTAAGCTTTAGAAATTCGCACCTATTCTGATGGGTGATGATGTATCGAAAGCTAGATGATTCTAGGATGGTCTCAGGTTTTACATCCGATCATAGATGAATGTATTCGGGTTTCCTTTTGTCTCTATTATTGCGAATCCAGATCTGATTACTGAGTGCAACCTATGGGAATATGGGGTTGTGATCTGGGGTGGTTCGACATTGATATTTGGTATTTTTTTGACTGGAAAAAAGAAACATCATTTGGAGATTTATTACAGGGATACGAGCAGTCAAAATCTTTCTTTTGTTAGCTAGGTGAGGTGATACCAGTGCCAAAGTATTGGGTATACTAAACCTCAATTACTGATAGACCTGGTGGATTGTCAATCTTGTAGAAAGATGGGCCATTAACAGTGTTTCTGAAGGATGTTTCGACCATCCTCTATTGAGAGAGGGTTTACACCGAATCCATGTTTAGGAGTTCGATCAGCATCTTCTCACCTATTAAGGAACTGGAATACGTCATTCCATTCAGGATGAGGGGGTGGTCGTCGACATGGATTCTAGAACCCAGGATCATAGTGACAGTGGGGTGGGTCATCTCAAGGTAGTCAGGCTGTGTCATAGGGTCATGGTACAGGTTAGACATATTCAGTGCAACAGACCCAATAGGAGCAAGATCCCAGACCGTCTACTGTCAAGGGTATGACTCTAGTCACCTCCGTTTTATCTTGTTCACTTTTTGATACTGGGGATACACATATTTTTATATATGTGGCTATTTTAGAAATCCTTGGGCTCTGTGATTATACTTATTTTGATGTTTTTATGCAAGACACTCTATTAGGTATTCGGACTGCTAGTGTACATCACTACAAGGAGTGACCCTTGAAATTAGTGGATGTCACTTTCTTTGGAACCTCTATGTCATAGAGATGACAAGATTTGATGTCATTCTTATAATGGACTGGTTGGTTTCATTTCGAGCCTTTGTTGAGTTATATCACCGCAGGGTGAGTTTCACTTCACCAAAGGGAAGAGAGTTTTTTCCTAAGCGTGAATGGGATGTCCAGGTGATCCGAGATGGATGTTAGCATCTATGGATTGGTGGGATAATAGCCAATATTGTGAGTTTATATCTGGATTATCAGGGAATATGTCTGACATATTTCCCTCCATTGGTTGATTGTTTTAGGAATGTTTTCCCGGACAATTTTTCAGTCTTACCTCTAATCAGAGAGGTGGTGTTCCCTATCGAGCTTGTTCCTAGAGCTACATTGATATCCATTCCTCCTTATAGGATGGATACAATGGAGTTGAAAGAGATCAAGAGGTAGTTGATAGATCACGAAAGTAGGGGTTTAATCTTACCTAGTACTTCTCCTTTGGGTTCACCGGTCCTTCTTGCGAAAAAGGTGGACGACACCCTCAGGATATACGTGGACTATCAGAAACTGAACCCGTTAACGATTAAAAACTCTGATCCCTTATCATGGATAGATGGTTTGTTTGATCAGCTTCGAGGAGCTCGAGTGTTCTCCAAGATTAACTTGAGGTCATGATATCTCCAGGTATGTTTTCAAATGGAATTCATACCTCATGCCATGTTTCCTAGTATGTATCTTCTATATGAGTACATGGTTATGACATTTAGTCTCAAGAATGTGCAGGAATATTTCATGGCGCTGATGAACCAAGTGTTCCATCCTTTTCTAGATTATTTTGTGGTGGTTTTCATAGATGATATCTTAGTGTATTCTCACAATCGACATGACCATACCAAACACCTTGATATCGTTTTGAATAAACTAAGATAGAATCAATTATATGATAATCTCTCAAAATTCCACTTCTGGATGGATCATATTCACTTCCTTGGTCACATCATCTTAGAGAGTAGAGTATCGGTGGACACAGAGAAGGTTAGAGCAGTAGTTACCTGGGATCATACCTAGAATGTTTCTGATGTGCGGAGTTTCTTGAGGATGGCTTGTTACTTCAGGAATTTTATCCAGGACTTATCATGATTAACATCTCCAATGAAGGGATTTACTAAGAAATGTGTGAAGTTTGAGTGGTCAGATACTTACGACATAGCCTTTCAAGAGTTGAAGGGATGTTTGAATTCAGCGCTAATACTGATATTGCTAGAGCCAGTCAATAGTTTCATTGTGTACTATGATGTATTAGGTATTAGGCTTGGAGTAGTGCTTATTCATGGGGAACGAGTTGTTGAGTATGGGTCTCAGTAGTTGAGGCCAAATGAGAGGAATTACCTGACACATGATCTTGAGTTATCTAATGTTGTGCATGCTTTATGTTGTTGGAGAAATTATCTTTTGGGTGAGAATTTTGTGGTGTACACTTTCCATAAAAGTCTCAATTATATCTCTACTCAGCGTGATTTGTATCTGATACAATAAAGGTGGTGGAATACGTTCAGTCGTTTGATTTAGAGATTTCCTATTTTCCTGGAAAAGGCAACGTAGTGGCTGATGAACTGAGTAGTAGGGCTCAGATACGGGCAGTGTAGGAGGCTATTTGGGAATGTAAGCTTATGGATTTGTTATCTGAGATGCATTTAGAGGTGCACAATAGTCAAGGAAAAAAAATATTTCATCTTTGGATGTTACCTCTACCCTACTGGAAAGAGTGGGGATGAGGAAGCTATTAGATTCCAAAGGCCTAGTTCGACGATAGAGTGTGGTAGGTGAGGACCCTCTTCCTGGATGGATGAGAGGCTATTATTAAGTTCTACATATCCATGGACGTGTGTGGGTTCCATGGGATATAAGTGATGAGCTGTTGTGGGAGTTTCATGATTTAGCTTGGGCAGTGCATCCCAGAGTCACCAAGATGTAATGTGACATGCACAGTTAGTACTGGTGGTCGGGTATGAAGTGGTAAGTAGCTAGTTTTGTTACAATATGTTTCACCTGTAAGAAGGTGAAGGCAGAACATTAGTGGTTGGCTAGGATTTTATAGCAACCACCTATTCTGGAGTGGAAATGGGATGATGTTGTGATGGATTTCGTGATGGGGTTACTGAGGTCTTATAGGGGAAACATTGTTTTTTGGGTCGTAGTTGACAGGCTTACGAAGGTCTCTCACATCATGCCGATCAAGGAGACCTTTTGTGTTGATGAGATCAGGAATTTGTATATCTGAGAGGTTGTATGACTTCATGGGGTCCCACATTCTATCATTTTAGATAGGGACATCCACATTATGTCTTGTTTCTGGAAATTTCTTCAGAGAGTGATAGGTACATAGGTGATTCAGATCACAACATATCACCCTCAGATCGATTGCCAGTCAGACTGTACGATACAGGTACTAGAGTACATGTTTCATACATGTGTCCTAGACTTTGGGGGATATTGGGAGAAGAATGTACCCCTGGTTGAGTTTTCCTATAATAACAGCTTTTAGGATACGATTCAGATGGCGCCATATCAGTCTTTGTACGGAAGTCCATGCCGATAAACTCTGTGTTGGATTGAGGTGGGAGAGGCAGTGATGTTGGGATCTTCTCTTGTCCAGGAGACCACTGATTAGGTTAAGTTTATTCAGAAGCATATTGCTACTACACAGTCTCGTCATAAATCATATTCAGATCTTCTTAGAAGACCTTTGATGTTTTAGGTCAGGGATCGAGTTTTCCTATGTGTCACACCGAGGATGGGACACAAGAGGATCATGAGACAGGGTAAACATTCATCCTGATATGTTCGTCCATTTGATATTCTGAAGAGAGTCGAGCTGGTTTCCTATAGGTTATTGTTACCTCAGAGGTACCGAGCTATGAATGATTTCTTTCATGTATCTCAGCTATGCCACTATCACTTAGACCCATCTCACATTTTTCAGCCTGAGGATGTTGAGCTTCAGGTTGATGGATCCTTTAAGGGGCATCTGATTCGTATTTTTGATTGGACCATGAATGTTCTCTGAGGTCGGTCAGTCCCTCTCATATGAGTGTTATAGCATCATGGTCGAGTACATGACAAGGCTTGGAAGAGAGAGTCTGACGTATGTGCTTAGTGGCCATATTTATTATCAAGTATTCCATCACCACCCTTGGAAGGGAAATTGAGGGATGAATTTCTTTAAAGGGGGTGTTTGTAAGAACCTGGTTCTTCTTTTTTAGGTACTATTTCTTCTTTTTTTTTCCTTTGTGATGTTTTTGAGAAAACAAGGGGAAACTAGACAAGTATTGGATCATATTGTCACACAGGATGATTCAGGGTTACATATCGTGTAATCATAAGTACACACCATGAAGTTTGGATATGTATGATGGGAATGCATGTAATATAGGCATGTGAGCAAGGAAAAGGGGAAAAACCAACTACATGTTGTGTAATTAATGGTACATGTTGTGTAGTCAAGTCGATAGGTCCTGGAAAGTAATTCAGTGGATGTTATCCTCCAAATGATTAGTAAAATGATATACACATCATGTATATAGACTTACACACTATGTACTTGTATTTTTCAACTAAAACAAGAAGTATCCACTCCATTCTATATATTGGACAGTGGGCTCACCGAGGAAACTCAAAAGGAGCACCGAAACTTCAACCCCTTCCCCGATGATCATATGAACTCCAAATCAATCACCACCAGTCTCATTTGAATCCTCTCGGTGAGAGATCTATTACTATTGATCCGTTCATGATAATTTCTTTTCTCAAAGAAGTTATATAATATTAAATTGATATCCTTGTTTCAAAGATCTATATCGTTATAGCTTGAATTGGAAGTTGTGACTGGATGAGGAGAGTCATACTACCAAGAGGTACGTGGTGTCGTGCTAATTGTTTAATGTCAAGTTGTTTATATGTGTCATTGTGCCATGTGTACATGTTTAGGGTGTTTCCTGATTGATAATTTGAACCATATCAATACCTAATGACATTAGGTGATCAAATAAATTAATTAAAGCATGTTCAGGCCTGTTTGGTTTGATTAAGGGCTACCTCGTGGGTGCGTTTTCTATCAGATGACCATTGTTTAGCCATTTGGCCTAGGATTCTAATGGGAATTCCATTATTCCCTTTTGAAGGGTTCTGTTAGAAATAAATTGGTTAAATAAATGTTTCTAAGTGAATATGATTGTTAAATCTTTATGATAGTATAATTCACATGTTACTCTGGTTATATAATTTTTCCCACGTGAGTTGATTATTGAAAACCGTGTAATAGTGTATATTATATGTTTTGTTTATTATGTGAGTTGGCCATGTGAGATTTTATTTTTTTAACCATGTAATAGTGTAAGCATTGATTTTTAATATGATGAAATGATGATACACTTGGATTGACCCTGAATATGATGAAATGATGATATACCGGGGTTGGTCTTGATACATAATGAAATGATAAAACACTGGGCTTGTCCCTGACTTTATATGATGAAATGATGATACACTAGGCTTGTCCCTGATTATAATATGAAGAAATTCTTATACATCAAGCTTGGCCCAGAGACATATTGAAATGGAATGATTGATTAATCATTTTCCAAGCCCAAGCACAAGCTTGGATTCAATATAAACTTATTTTTTCAGATAGCCTTCTAATGTATCTGTTGTGTTTACCTTATATAGGGGAAGAGCATAGGATGGATTCAGATACTTATATAATTCAATGAATTTTAATTGATTAAATAACATGAAATAAATGTAAATGAATGCCATAACTTGTAGGATTTTTTACTTTGAGTACCTGCTAATTACTGCATTTCACTATTGTACACTACTATTACATATACTATCTAACAGATTGGAACCAAAATTTGGTGGTTTCCTACTACGATTTATTTCTCACACCCTATTTGGGTCATTTTTTTATCCCAAATAGAATATGTTGCTACAGGTGTCGATAGGGGTAAGGGTCATTTTAAGGTACTTGTTTTTTTTTCTTAGGAGAAGGAGAGCATGGGACCAAGCCAATGCTTGAGATCCTGTTTAGTTTCATTTGATTAAATATACTTTGTTATTTTATTATACATGATTACAATGTAATATGTTTTTTCTATTTTCCTAGAACATGTCATATACTGCATCGTTTTTATATTATATACTTTATATTTATCTTTATGTTTCAATCATTAGTTGTTTACCTCAGTTGAATGTTTTTTACTGCTTCTAATATTGTTATCATTTATTTTGGTGTGTTACACTCTGACAATGATGACATTGTTTCCCCACCATCAGACCATAGGCCCTCACTACTAGTCGACAGCCTCTGGCATTTGGGGAAATTCTCTTGAGGCCATATGTCCAAATGGGTACGGGGCACAAGCTTAGTGGATTTCGGAATCAGGATGTTACACTTTTATTCATGAGTTTGGATAATTTACACAACATTTAGAATATGTAAATAAAATAAAAAATACCTTTATTTAGGTAAATAAAACTATAGATAAACTCGAAGGAATAATGGTAGTTCGAGTAGAATCCCTTACCATAAGTCCAAATGTGTTCTTACCTTGATCTTAATATCATGTATAACAAAATTAAATTCATTAATTAGTATTTTTGGAACCTATTATACATTTAATTTATTTATTATAACCTTATTATGTTCATTAATTCTGTTTTTCTTGGGTTAAGAGATTCAATTTTATTGTTTTTGGAAGTTTTTTTTCTTCGTTTTCATGATTAGTTTACTTATATACATGTAAGGATAAACATGTAAGATGAAAAGGGTTTTAAAGAAGTAGAGTTATGTTATTAGTGAACATATATAATATTACATGTTTATAAAATTCATTTGGATATTTATAGTTAAGATTAATCATTATATAAAACGTTAATGATAATTGTTTTGGTTTATTAGATCTTTTTTAACGCAACGAAATTATTTTTATTTATAAATTAATATCATGTGTAAAAAATATTTATGAACATTAAATATGTTATAATACATATTTTATTGTATGTTTCAACCATAAAAATGGTTTCATGACCATAATTGAAGATGGTAATAGAAACTGAAAACATGTCATGCTTGAATGTGATAAATTTTCATATCTCAGATGGTGTTTTCATTTTGAGTATAAAAGGGAAGGAAATGAGAGATGATGATGAATTATTACATTATCATAACAAAATTACGACACATATAAGTTACCGAAGATATCATAACATTTGGATGAAAGGATGTGAGGAAATATAAAGTAAAAAAGGAACTTGAAAGAAAATAAAAGAAATGAAATGAGGAATTTACAACTTGAATATATCTTCCTTGAGAACCACTTTTGGGGAGGGAATTTGGTATTTTGAAGATACCAAGATCTTATGGACTTGGGATATGGTCTTACTGAGATATGTTGGCATAATTTTGACTAGTCACAAGGTTTAAGAGGAGTGAAGAGAAGAGGGGGTGAGGGTGGTTTGTATAGTGTGGGAGAGGAGGGGTTTCCCATTATTTTAATCATTAGTTTAATATTTTTTCTCAAGACTATAAATAGTCATGATTTTTTTTACCAAAAACAGTAAATAGAACATGTTAGTCCAAAACAATTTCCATTTACATCATTCATGACTTAAAAATGACGCTGAAATTTATTTATTTAGCATTTATTGTAAATTATTGTATTTTACTATTCACCAATAATTCAAGTATTTCAGAAAAATACCAAATATTCCCCAAAAACATTTTTCAATTTGTATAATTAAAAATTGAACTCCATTTTATGAAAATAATATTCTAAATATGAGAAATTTAATTTTAAATTAAAATCATAATTTACTAGAAAAATATAATTTTAAAAATAAAACTTATTTTCTAACACTTTGAAAAGTTAATTAAGGTCTTTGTTTCCCTCGGAATCCAGGGATGACCGCCTTGATGGGAGGTTCAAATGTTCTGATCAGTTTCTAACGGGTTTGTTCACAGAACCGGAAACATCCAATGATTCCACATCCATTCAGACCTACTTTCCAAAGGTAAGTGCTCATTAGTTTGTGGACTAATGAGGCTTAGAAATTTGCATTGGTCGAGAGGATGGGAGGCCGGACTCATCACACCTTTTTTTAGGGGAATTATTGTCTACTCTGGGACTCTCTTTATAGATTTAAGTTATGTTCGTGAATCCTTATTACATTACCAAGTATAAAATGAGCTTTCCTTCAGATCTAACAATAAATGACTAAATATGTAGGAAATTTAGAAAATCTTTGGTATGTATTCGAGGTTCTTTATCGATAGAGAATCATCTGTATTTGTAAGAGATTCTTGGTCAATGTTACCCTTCGACACATTTATACAGAAGTCTCTTGGTCATTATGATGACCATGTGGGTTTTAAAGCCACTCAGTGGGGCACTTGAAGTTTATTTTCATTCAAAAGGACATGGATTATTTTAGAGTTGGGATCAAACCCGTAGACGGGCTACCTACATAACCTTTGTTTAGAAAAGGAATCAGAACCCATGTAGTTCGAGTAAGGGAGTATGATGTTTATGATTGATGGCTCAAAGAAGGATGTCACAATTACTTTTACACTCTAAGCTCACATGAGTCATGCTCGGTGTGAGAAATAAGAGGTATTGGTAAAAAATAGACAATTGTTCAATGAAAGATGCAATCATAAGAAATAATGTGGGTCTTATGTATGTATGACTGCCCAGATAAATGAAGGTTAGGATTTACTTTAGGGAAGAAATCCAGGAACAGGGTCCATAAAGGTATATGTGCTTCATAGAGATTTTGAATACTCTAACTTGGGTTTTACTCCTGAAAAGGAATCCCAGATCAAGGGTATATTTGGACTGGTTAAGAGAATTATGACTGGGGATTACTCCTAAAAAGGAGACCCAGGCTAAAGGATTATGACTGGGGCTTATTCTTGAAAAGGAGGCCCAGGTTAAGGGACATAAGGTTTGGGGATTACTCCTGAGGAGGATGCCCAAATTAGGGGACTGGGGCTTATTCCTAAAGAGGATGCCCATATTAGAGGACTTATGACTGGGGATTATTCCTAAAAAGGAGACCCAGGTTAATGATTCTCTCATTTTAAAAGATGAGGTTGAATGAATGAAATCTCAATCTTTAGTGACATAGAGATATATAAATCACTAGGTTTTGAGAGATATTCCACAAAATTCCTTTCAGATAAGGAATTCAAATCAATAAATCATGCCATAAAATGGATTTAAAGAGTGTCTTGAAGACTGAATCTTGAATAGGAAAGGTTTATTGGCTTAAGAGAGGTGAAATGGGCAAGAAAGGCACCCAAAAAGGCAGGGGCGCGCAAGTCCTGGAAAGCGTGCAGGTACTGCGTGGGCGTGCAAGTTTTGGTTGCGTAGGTATACGCCTACACGACACATGATGTATTTCACAATTGTTAATCAGTAGGGTAATACTTGAGCGACTCTTCATTAAATCCTTTAGAATCCTCTTGAGGTTCTTCCATAAGTGGGGCACGCAAGATCTATTGAAGGAGTAAGGCGGTGCGCAAGTGTGTCCCTTTTCCCTTAAGGGCTGGCCACTCAGGCGCGCAAGTGTTGAAGAGTTTCAACACTTAGGCCTTCCTAAACCTCTTTAGATCTTCCGTTCTAGGTAATAAATTACTTTAGAAGTGTTTCGGAAGCTTTGAGAAGAGACTAGGGCGTCGGGAGCTCAAATCTGAGTTAATGGAAAAAATCCTCCCCCGAATGGGGGGCCCACAGGGTCTATTTATAGGTAGGAGAAGACCCCAGGTGGTTATCATTTAGGGCACGCAAGTCACTTTACCGACCAACATCGGTACGAAAGTGTACTTGCGCGACCATTAAGGCGCGCAAGTATACTTGAGCGACCATTGTAGAACTTTTGCGACCTTTTCGCAATGTTCTTCCTCTTCCTTCCTTTGTCAATTATTGATATTTGTTCAAAGGATGAATCTTCATTGTTCAAGGTATTTCCCTTTTCATTCATTTAGACTATGTGATAGAAAGGAGAGTCAACAAAAGTCCCCCCTCAAAGTTGGATCCGGAGAGAAAATAGGATTTGACTCTGAGGTGAGAAGAAATAAGAAATCTGGCAGTTTAATGTCATGCATGTCGGACATAAAGAGGCTAATGTTTAAGGTCGAAATATCTTTGACCAAAATGGATTAGAATTGACTCAATTCCTTAACAACTCATCTGAAAACATAGTACCAAACTCAATTATGAGGGAAAATATGTAAGCTATGACTTAAGAATATTTGAATCTAAGGAATGATATGAAAAAGAGCTAAAAAGAATTAGAATAAGTAGTTTCCAAGAATGAAGATTCCATTATTCAACAAACCCGTTAGGGGGTTGAATTATGTAAGGCCACCTAAGGTCATTGGCTGCATAGTTAAATAAAATAGTATCTTTTGGCTAATAAGTCTGTTGTGTAGACTGTTTATGCAAGGCCACCTATGGGCACGTGCTACATAGTCAGGCAAAATAACTCTCAGAAATTTACTTTCCTAGTGCTAAATGCCAGTGAAAGTTTATGGAGATTCAAATCTTCCAAAGTATAGAATTTTCTGTATGGAAAGAGGTACTTGAATATGGAGAAAATATTTCCAAAAAAAATTATCGAAGAACTGGATGAATATCACTCCTACGAAGGTCTGGCCCAAACGTATGGAAGGAGAATATAACCCATAGACTTGAATACTTTCAGATCATAAAAACGGATATGGGACAAATATGTTAAGGATGGCCATTTTTGCGGATCCCTATATACTGTCATTTAAGACAAATAAGGACAAAAGAGGCATTATTGCAAAGAATGAAGTCACCACTATCCGAAAAACCCGTTAGGGGGTTGAATTATGCAGGGCCACCTAAGGGAATTGGCTGCATAGTCAAATAATAGTATCTTTTGGCTAACAAGTCTGTTATGTACACTGTTTATGCAAGGCCACCTATGGGCACGTGCTGTATAGTCAGACAACAGAACTCTTAGAAGTTTGACATTTTTGTGACTAGAAGTCATGAAAATGGTTATGAGGATCTGAAAATATTTAAGGTTACGATTATAACACATAAAGATGGGTATTGTTCAATGTGTATAGAGATACATAGATCAATGTTAACCATAATCATGTTGTGGCTGGGTCCTGAATTGAAATGTTGGACTTCACTACGAATCCCATAAGGATGAGAATCAAGCCATACATAGTTCTTAAACTACAGTTTAACGTCGTGTGGGAAAAAAGGATTAGAGATCTTAGTTTAGGGTCATAGATCTTGGACCATTGTAATAAATACACAGTGTGTGTTTTCATGGGGACTTTTCAGCCATGGTACTAAAAGTGGAATTTGGGGTTAGGCCCAAAGACAAGGGATTTAATTTGAGGGACACTCGAATGTTCCTACGTATCCCATAAGGATGGGAATCAAGCCCACGTAGTTATAGAAATACCCTTTGTACAAATTTGGTTCGTACACGTGAAGGGTGAAAGGGGAATTTAGTGCAATGATGGTTTAACCCAAGATAAAAGGTTTGGGCGTTGCCATGTATGTACGTAGTCTTTGAAATGAAACATGATTGAAAAAATCAATGAAAATAATGGTTTCCTATCAGGTGAGGGTATCAAATAAATTTTTAGTTTATTTTCATACTGGACAAAAGTGTTGTACAGTTTAATGTCGTATAACAAGGACGAAAGTGACCCAATGTAAAGATATTGATTCTATGGGCAGTTTCGCGAATTATCATCGTATGAGATAGAGATGAACCGATGGAAGAGATTGGTTTTGGGCTTGAACCTTGGGAGGTTGCCTACATACCCAGCCTAGAAGGCAAGGATCAAAGTCCGTGTAGTTTAATTAAAGAATGAATTAATGATCAAGTTGTTCTTGGGGACAATGACCTAAAAAATGATGTTAGGAATTACACATGGTTAGTGGCCCAAAGAGAGTGTTATGGTTGAGGTTTGCTCTAAGCTCACGTGAGTCATACTCGGTGTGAGAAACAAGACGTAACAACAACCTTAATGATTCATAGTTTAATGTCATGTAGGACATATAAAGGGACTATGCAGTTTAAAGTCTTGTAGTTAGGACTATTGGTGATGCATATTTTAGTGTCATGTAGCAGAGACAAAATATAGTTTAATGTCATGTAGGAAGTATCACAAACCTTCTGTGCAGTTTAGCGTCATGTAGTTAGGATGAAGGGGACAATAGAGTTTAACGTCATGTTGGATGAATGGAGGGGGACTGTGCAGTTTAATGTCATGCAGTGAGGACAAAAGAGTGCAACATTTTAATGTCATGTTGGACGCATTGGGGATTTTTTTCCACAGTTTAACATCATGTTGGATGAAAAAAAGGGACGATACTGGGACGATACAGTTTAGCGTCATGTTGGATGAAAGTGTGAATAGTTTAAGGTCATATGCATGGACCATGGATGGTGCAGTTTTATGTCATGTTGGACAGTGGTGTAGTTTAAGGTCATACAGGACCTTTGATGATTATGTAGTTTAACATATTTCCGGACGTAAGGGACTTTTATACAGTTTAGCATCATGTAGTTAGGACGTCACAGTTTAACGTCTTGCTGGACGTAAGGGACTTTTATACATTTTAGTTTCATGTAGTTAGGACGTCACAGTTTAACATCTTGCTGGACGTAAGGAACTTGCAAATAGTTTAGGGTCATATACATGGACCGTTGATGATGTAGTTTAAGTTCATACAGGACCTAGTTGCAGTTTAAGGTCATACTGGACCATTTAGGGAACTTTTTCACTGTTTAACGTCGTGTGGGACGAAAGTAAAAAATAGTTTAAGGTCATATGTATGGACCATTTCTTTATAGTTTAACGTCATATAGAAAGGACGAATTGGTGCCGCACAGTTTAGTGTCATGTTGCGGGGACAAAGTACAGTTTAATTCCATGTAGGACGAATGTAAGGACTTTTTTACAGTTTAGCGTCACGTAGCTAGGACAATGAAGGTGACATAGTTTAATATCATGTTCGACGTATGTGAAAATAGTTTAGGGTCATATTCTTGGACCGTTGTTGTATATTTTAACATCATATAGAAAGGACGAACAGGTGCCACACAGTTTAGTGTCATGTTTTGGGGACAAAGTACGGAGTTTGCAATTTATACAAAATACTTCTTCAAAAATCTGGCATTGGTTGGGGTAGTGATGAGTTCCCCATCCATTGAGATTAATGAATAATCTCCATTGGAGTAGACCCTATGTATTGAATAAGGTCCTTCCCATTTTGGCTCAAGCTTGGGAGGTTTCTTTCCTGGTATCATTGGAGTTCTAAGAACTAATACCAATTCTCCCTGAGTGAATGAACGAAGATGAACTTTTTTGTTAAAATCTCGTGCTATTCAATTTTGATAGACTTCCAAGTTGTGAAAAGTGCACAATATTTTCTCATATAACCGTTCCAATTCATTCAATCACTTTTGAGATTGTTCATCTGTAGATGATTGATCACAAATGGAAACTCCAAGAGAGGGTAGTTGAACTTCAATGTCCAAGACAGCTTCCGTTCCATATACCAATACATATGGAGTTGACCGAGTTGTAGTGCGGGTGGTAGTCTGATAAGACCATAAAGCATGAAAGAGTTTATCAGGCCATGACCTCTTATCTTTATCCACCATCTTTTGTAGTATATTTTAAAGAGTCTTGTTAAAGTCTTCTATCTGGCCATTGGCTGGTGCATGATACCGAGATGAATTGTTGGATTTGATGTTGTATTCTTAATACAGCTTCTTCATCTCAGATGAATAGAAATTGGTGCCATTGTCCGTCGATATGGTATGAGGGACAACAAATCTGGTAATGTTGTTAGACTTGATGAAGCTAACAATGCATTTAGAACTGACTTCCTTGAGAGTTATTTCATCTGCCCATTTGGAAAAGAAGTCAGTAGCAGTAAGAATATACTTAAACTGCTTAGCCGTAGCCGAAGGGTAAGGTCCCACCACATCCATACCCCATGTGGAAAATGGCCATGAGTATTTAGTTGTATAAAGCAACTCTGGAGGCTGATGAATGAAGTTGGCATGTACTTGTCATGAATGACACTTCTTTGTGAAATCGACACAATCTCATATCATTGAATGCCAAAAGTATCCAAGCCTTCGAACCTGATCAGACAGTCTATGTCCAGACTGGTGGGCACCACAGACTCCTACATGCACTTCTTTTATGACAGCCATTGTTTCTTCCCCATTAATGCATCTGAAGAGAACTCCATCAAAACCACATTTTTAGAGAATTTTCTCTAGGTGACCTGGGCTATCATAAAGAGTAAAATTGACCACATATCGCTGGATTTGTTCTTTCTCAGCTCTATCAGGTGGAAGTGTTCCATTTTGAAGGTATTCCCTGATAGGTGACATCCATCCTGTAGTATGACCATATGGTTCAGGAATGGGACAAATTTCATTAATTTCCTCTGTCCTAATTTGAACATAAGGTGAAATTGCACGATGGTGGGCAATACTGAAGGTTGTCTCGTCCCGATTTGGATCTACCAGATTTGTTGCTATATTGGCCAATGCATCATCTTGAGCATTTTGTGATCTTGGGACATAAGAAAATGTCAGTTCCAAAGGGAATTCTGCCATTAACTCTCTGAAGTAATCATACAAAGGGATTAATTATTCTCTTTTGATGGCATAATCCCCATTGACTTGTTTGATTACCAGTTCTGAATCACCTTTCACCTTTAAGTGATTCACTTGTGCTTGAAGTGATAATTCCAAACCTACGATGAGAGCTTGGTATTCTACTTCATTATTGGTACCACCTTCCCACAATAAGAAGGAATAAGGTAACACTGCCTTTTCTGGAGAAATGATCACAATTCCTAAGCCAACTTTGTTTAATTTATGATTTTCCATTTTCTTCCCCGTTGGACTTCTGGAAGCACCATCAAAATACATTTCCCAGGCTTGAGGACTTTCTTGAATAGAGAAGACTTCCTCATCAGGGAGTTCAATATCTAAAGACGTGGCTTCCACTGAAGGGTGTTTAGCCAGGAAATCAGCCTGAGCTTGTCCCTTTATTTCCTTTTGAGACACATACTGAATTTCAAATTGCTGCAAAATAACTGCCCACCTTGCTAGACGCCCTGTAAGCATTAGACGACTAAGGATGAATTTGAGCGGGGTATTGCGAGATACCAATTGGACCTCATGATGTTGAAGGTAATGTCTCAACTTCTGAACTGCAAATATTAATGCCAGGAAGCACTTCTCAATACTTGAATACTAGGTTTCTGCTTCAAGCATGGTTTGACTGAGATAGTAGAGGTTGTTTTCATTCCCAACATCATTCTTTTGAGCAAGAAAGGCACCCAATGATCGCTCTAGAGCTGTCACGTAGAGGATAAGTGGTCTTCCTTCAACAGGTGGCATGAGTAACTGTGGACTCAAGAGGTATTTCTTGAGAATATCAAATGCTTCTTGACATTCTTCAGTCCATTGGTAAGTGACTCCCTTCTTCATCAATTTGGTGAAGGGTAAACTTTTACCTGCTAAATTGGCGATGAAACGCCGAATATAGGCTAAGTGTCCTTGAAGTCCTCTTAATTCTTTCAAATTTTGATGAGGTGACATACCAAGGATTGACTTGGTCTTCTTAGGATTGAATTCAATACCACGATGGCGTACAACAAAGCTGAGAAATTTTCCTGAGGTTACCCCAAAAGCACATTTTAAGGGGTTCATCATCAAATTATGTTGTCGAAGCTTGTTGAATATGACTTCCAAATCATCCATGTGATTAGAACGTTGTTTGGATTTAACTACCAAATCGTCTACATAGCATTCAACAAACATCCCTAAGAATGGTTTGAAGATACGATGCATGGCACGCTGATAAGTTGCACCTGCATTCTTTAAGCCAAAGTGCATTACCCGGTAGAAAAACACACCCTGAGGGGCTCTGAAGGAGGTAGATTCCATGTCTTCTGAGGCCATTCGGATCTGATTATGTCCAGAATATCCATCCATGAAGGAAAGTGCTTCATAGCCAGTTTTTGCATCAATTAGAAGTTCTGTAATCGGAACTGGGAAATCATTTTTTGGACAATGCCGATTAAGATCTCTGAAATCAATGCAAACTCTAATTTGTCTGTTCTTTTTCTTTACAGGGAAAATATTAGCCAACCACTTGGGATACTGAACTTAACTGACGAAGTTATCTTTGATAAGCTTATCCACTTCAGCTTCAATTTTAGAAGCATAAGTTGGGTGTGTTCTTCTCGCGGCTTGCTTAAATCCTCGATGTTTTTCTGGTAAACCCAAATGATGAGTAGAAACATCAGGATTAAGCCTGGGCATTTCTATATAGTTCTAAGAAAATATATCTCTATTTCACTTTAGAAAATAAATATACATATCTTTCTCTTCAAGGGTCATGGTCGCACTGATTAAAGTGGCACGTGGATCTTATTTTGTACCAAGATTTATATCTCTGAGTTCATCCATAGTGGTAGAGATACCCTCTTCAAATGCTGGAGGAGAATCTCTGAGATCTTCCTCTTCTTCTTCATCATGTGTTATTTATTCCGTTTCTACTTAAATAGTAGATGAAAAATCGGAATTTTCATGATCAGAAGAGATTTCAAAATTTGCACATTTTGAAGAGGATGTTTCCATTTTTGACCCTATTGCAGATGAAGGGTCTTCTTTGGGTAATAAATAGGAGATTATGGATTGATAATTTACATCATTGTTCACCTCCAATGTTTCTATAACTTCTTCTGGCCTAATTAGTGAAGCATAGACTTGTTGGATTTCAGCAGATGAAATGAAGACGTCACCATTTGTGCATTCATCACTACTTGGTAGATTACCAATTTCTCCTATGTCTTCTGGCTTGATTTCCATAATTGACATTATGGATCTTTCCATAAGAGCATTTTTATTTGGGTCTATCTTGTCAATTTGACTGATAGGAAACACATAATCTGTACTCACATGTGTAAATGGATTTACTGAAATTTTTTCCAAACCATATGGAGCATTAACTTTGGAAATATCCTTTTTTATGGATTTCTCCTTTTGCTTCATGTTATAGAATTCCACCTCAATGTATTGAGACTCACATGTCTTGAACGGGGCCTTATCACCATACAACGTCCCAACTTGACCATCGAAACAATATTTGAGACATTTATGGTATGAAGAAGGGATAGCCGCATGTGGATGTAACCAGGGTCTTCCTAGAAAAATGTTGAAGGCTGAGTCTTGATCAACAACCATGAAATCTGAATTGGATACAAGATCTCCAAACTGAGTTCTGAGTATAACTTCACCTAGTGTTTCTTGTTCATTTTTATCATATCCCTGTAGCATCATGGTGTAGGGAGATAAATCAGATTCCGTGAGGCCCAATTAACGAAGTGTAAGAATGGGCTTTAGGTTGACTCTTGAACCATTGTCAATGAAAACTCTTCAAACATCCATGCCATTGACTTTTCCAGACAAGTAAAATGGTCTAATATGTCCATGAACAACATCATATTCATCTTAATTAGTAAAGGATATTATTTCATGGAATTCTGCAGGATTATTCCCTATGTGATAGACTTTAGCTGC
Organism: Viscum album; assembly: GCA_963277665.1. Classification (NCBI taxonomy): domain Eukaryota; kingdom Viridiplantae; phylum Streptophyta; class Magnoliopsida; order Santalales; family Viscaceae; genus Viscum; species Viscum album. The sequence goes on from OY728119.1 coordinate 567,721,950, forward strand.
AGCAATTTCAGTTTCAAACTCCTGAGGACTTGACAAAGCCTCGATGAGTGCTTCCCGAAGATCTTTTGACAGATTCAAAGCATCCAGAATTGATAACTTGGCTGGTACTTGGGCCAAGTGTTTCAATATATCATACTTTTGATCAAGAGGTATGTGTTTCCCAATAGGAATATGTGGTTTAGCAGGTACCTTGGAAGCAGATGTTTTGGAAGTTAATGCATCTTGTATTGGGATAGCAGTTGGCAATATTCCTGGTTTTGGAAGATTAGACCGATTAGATCCATTTACTTGCTGAGAGGAAGAAGATGGAACCTTCAACCGGTCTTCCAAAATAACTGTGCCAGGACTGAATTTGCTATTGGTAGAAGAACTTTCTTGTTCTTGCTGAGCTCGCTGAAGGGACCTACCACGAGTTTCTGATGCATACACAGTTCTAGAAAGGGTAGAATTGGAATAGTGGCTTCTGAATGATCCACGTCTTGCCCTATATCTTGATCCCCTGGAACTTCCTCTGATTCCTCTTTTTGATATAGGGAATTTAGGCTCATCAAAATTGAAATTGCGACTCGCATATGGATCTGTTAATTGAATCATATTAACAAAACCGAAGATTAAATCTTATTCTGATGAAGACTCGGCCTGATTAGCCTATTTAGGATGTGCCGTTTGTTGGGGCGGTTCCCGTGGCTTTGAAGTAGATGGCATGAAGTCCGCCAAAGTCAGAGACAACTTAGGCTTTTGACACATACTCATCTTCTTCTGATTCATTTTCTTTCTTTGAATCATGTCGTTTCTTTGAAAACATTCCCTCTGACAAAGAGGGGTTTTCTGCAACATTCATGGAAGAAGACACAATTGGTTTCCTTAATTGTGTTCACAAAATATCATGAGTTCGATTGATTGTCTTTCTGACCATCCAATCATCATATTTCTATGCATTTTTTCTTTTGACTTCCTATCATTCGTCTTCCTCCTCTGGAACTGTAGAAGGGAAACATGCTACCTGGGCTGAGGAGCCTTTCAATGTGACCTATCCCGAGTCGACCATCTTTTATAGGAGGTCTTTGAGGACAAAACACTGCTGGATGGGATGCCCCAATATTTGATGAAAAGGGAAACAATTAGGACAGTCTTCATCCCCTTTCTTGTTTGGCCTCTTGGGTAGTGTCAATTGAACCAAATTGTTTTCTAGAGCCGAAATGAAATAACCAGGAACTTGTTCATTTCGAAAAGAATATGTTTTTCTCTTTAGATCCTCAAATTTTTTTCATCTTTGATATTTTTGATCATCTAGATGAAAAGGCCTTTGTTGTTGGTGCTCAGAAGGTGGATCCCTTCGAGAAGATGAAGGTTTTGAGGTAGAAATAAGTACAGGTGCTTGTTTAAGCATAACTGTAGCAGTTTATGCTTTACCCATTCTCCTCCCTAGAGCTGATGGAATTACACGATATTTAGCCTTAGCCTGTATAAGGGAATCTTCAATCTGCTGAGCGATTGAAGTAAGGTCTCGAAACCCTCCTGTGTAATTCAGAGGGATTAATGATGTGCGTAATTCGTTACGCAGATTTGACACCTAGATTGGAAACAATTCTTCTTGAGACAGTGGTAAACTCAAGGAATATGTTAATCCCTTCCATCGAGCAATGAAATCAGAGACTCTTTCATTCTCCTTTTTCTTACAATTTGTAAGATCGAAAATTGTTGTATTTTGCAAAGTTGAGCTGAACTGAAGGAGGAATTGTTGGCGAAGATCATCCCATCCGGTAATTGACTGGGACTGCAAGCTTGTATGCCAAACAAAAGCTGGTCCTTGCAAGGTTCGCACGAAGCATCTAAGTTTCACTGATTCTTGTTGCTCCGAAGTTCCCATCATAGGATCGCAACAAGACACGTAATGCATCAAATGTTGTTCAGGATCGCCTGATCCATTGAAAATAGGGAATACAAGATTACCAAAACTGGATGGAGGAGAAATTGAATCTACCCATTCAGGGTAAACTTTCTTTTCTAGTTGAACTTGCACATGTTTCCCTTCCATAGTTTCTAACCAAGCTGTTAATGACTCAATAGTAGTTATTAACTTTTGATAAACATCCGGTTGAACTTGGACTTGGGTAGGTGCAATGACTAGAGCTTGGACAGATGTGGTGATTGGTGCTGCAACTGATGGTAGCACTGCCAACTTTTGTTGTACTTGACCCATGGGATTAGACCTGTGAGGGTGTACTGATAGAGGAGGATATTCTTGATCCATCTCAGTAGCTGCAACAAATTACTTTGGCATATAGACTCCAGCATGCTTAAGAAGAAGGATACTCTGAAGTAGTTCTGCATTAAACCTTCTTAATTCTTTCATTTCTTCCTCCTGTTGTGCAAACCTCTACTCTAGTGAGAGCGATTGACCTTCTCTAGAGGAAGGATATGTAACCTAGTTCTTTCCCTTCCCTTTTTTGGATCCTTTTTGGAGAGGGGGAAGTGGGTTACTCGAAGGATTACCTATGTTCTGAGTAATCCTTTGACTTCTTGTACATACACCTTCTTCATTTATGTCGGTGCGTACATCTTATTGAGTAGGAACCTCTTCATCTGAGTCCCCTGAGTGAGCCTCATCTGGTGGATCAGCAACAACGGCATTGATGACATTGATTGATGCATAACTCATCGCATCCCTTCTATCAGAATTTCTGTGATATTGTCTTCTTCCATGTCTTTGATGAGACATTTCCTTTTGTTGATTCAATCCCTCAAGAACTTCTTGATGAACCGTAATTTGGAGGGAATCTCCTGATAATTTGGTTCTTCGTTCCTCTTGAGGTTTCTTCCCCAATCGAGAAAATACCGACTTTCTATGAGGATGGGATTGATGATTTGAAAAAGTCCCCAATCCAGTGCACTGGGGTTGTTACTACTTTCCTCACTCAACTCCCCGAATCCTTTTTGTTGATTCCGAGGGTTGGTTTAAAAGATTCCCCATTCTGCAGAGCTGGGGTGGTTCTTGACATGCTATGTCTGAGACTTTCTTGAAAGTCCTCCTGATCTTGCGAACCTTAGTCCAAAAATTAGCTGGTTGCATTAACCTATATCCACTTTTATCACCTGGTTCAAAACACCGTTGGATGATTTCCGACACTTCTATCACATCGTGACATGCTTGCTCCTAATGAGAGGCATGTTCAATAATCTCGTTTTCTTGATGCAAGAGTAATTCCACAACTTGTTCTTTGTATTCTTGATTTTGAGAGGAACCAGTTGAAGCCTGTTCTTGGGCAAGCTTTTGATTACAAACAAATCCCATTGACTGTGGCCGACCATGTGCAATAACATTGCATGAGACCATTTTCGGCAGGCTTTGCTGACTGGAGAGCACCATGAAATGTAGTGCTCCATGAATACCCCATCCTCTGACACGAATACCATATGGGGCATTGGAAATTAACTGACGCAATCTTCTTAGTGCACCAAGGTATGAACGTTGAAGGGCTCTCTGCTGCTTTTCAGCCTTCGGATATCGAGAGACCGATAGAGATGCCAAATCAATCTGACGTTGTAACCCTTCTATTATCTTAAGATTATTTTCATATTCATCATAAGATAATACATTCTTTTTCAACTGACAAAGATTTTTCCATATGTTGATATGAATATCATGAATTTCATCTTCCATCAACATTTCTGGAATATTATACTGAGAGTCAGCCAGAGTCCAAAACTTGATGGGCACTTCACCTTTCGCCAGTTGTTTTCTCATATTCAGCATTTCCTCTTTATCATTTGATGAAGATTCTTCTACATGATTTGACCAGAGTTGGTGTTTCCTTGTTGCTTCATTGGATTCAATAGGATTGGTAGAGAAACCATTGATCAAACTAGAAGATGCATGACTTAGGGGTGGTTCGGAGAATGACCTACACCTTGGGCTATCTTTTGATTGAGAAAGTATTTCACCTGCTAGCGATGAAGCTTCAGAAATGACTGGTTTCGCATTTGAAAGTGCCTCAAGATAAGAGGGATTTCTCATCACTACATTGTCCACTGGAGTATTTTCTGGGAAATGTGTATCACTACTGTGGAGAGGACTTTTGCAGAAAAATTCATCATCATGGGGAGGACCACCATAATGGGATACAGCAAAAGATGAGATCTCTTGCTCCTTGGTCTTCTAACAACACAGAGGGTTCCTGTGGCTCTCATATGAAGATGAAACTTCGAGATCGACCGAATTGTCATGAAGCAAGCCTTCATGAGGAAGTGTCATTTGAAGACCTTCATAATTAATGTTCCCATTATTGGGAACTGAGGGAGTAGAATCTTGAATTCCAACAGATAATTACCTGAGGGCATCAAGAACTCCAGCATCGAGCAAGTCCTTGTTACAGATTGGCTCTTGATATCCTGACTGTGCTGGGCAGGTCTTTTTCTTAGATTCCATCTTACTCGCCTTGGAAACCACTTGTTGACGAAAGTGTCTGCTCTGAGTAGGTGTATGTGCCTGATCAGGAAATATTTCCAGGTTAGGCTGACGATCTCCTCTCAAATCATGTGTATGTGTCTGACTTGGTCGTTCGTATGATATGGAGGAGTATGCTCCATATCCCTCTTGGACTGGAACAGATGTGTGTGTCTGTTCCAAAGTGAATTGTTGATGTATCACTCCACTGGTAGGGGTAGATTTATGTGTCTTTCCCTGAGATGCCGCTGATGTTGTTATAATATCCTGGCAGGCATCCAGAATATGAGCAGGGATTTGGTTCTGCTCTTTCACCATTAATAGAATATGATTGGTGACTTCAGCTGCCAGAATGGGAATATACATCCATTCCGGGCTTGGAGAAGGTGTATGTGTCTGCTCCTGTCCTCCTTTTCCTATCATTGAATCCTGACAGTACTCATGTGTGGGGGCAGAGAGTTGAGTCTGCCTCCTATTTGTTGACGCTCCTTTCCATCACAGAGTCTAAATTAATGAAAAGGGAAATACCTTGAACAAAGGAGATTAATCCTTTGAACAAATATCAATAATTCACAAAGGAAGGAAGAGGGAGAACATTGCGCAAAGGTCGTGGAAGTTATACAATGGTCCCACAAGTATACTTGCGCACCTCAATGGTCGCGCAAGTACACTTGCGTGCCGATGTTGGTCGTGCAAGTGACTTGCGCGCCGATGTTTTTCATCCAAGTGACTTGCGTGCCCTAAATGATAACTGCCCGGGGTCTTCTCCTGCCTATAAATAGACCCTGTGGGCCCCCCATTTGGGGGAGGATTTTTTCCCGAAACTCAGATTTGAGCTACCGGTGCCCTAGTCTCTTCTAAAAGCTTCCAAAACACTTCTAAGGTAATTTCTTACCTAGAATAGAAGATTTAAAGAGTGGGAGGAAGGCCTAAGTGTTGAAACTCATCAACACTTGCGCGCCTGAGTGGCCATCCCTTAAGGGAAAAGGGATACACTTGCGCGCCACCTTACTCCTTCAATAGAGCTTGTGCGCCCCTCTTTTGGAAGAACCTCAAGAGGATTATAAAGGCTTTAATGAAGAGTCGCTCAAGTATTACCCTGCTGATTAACCGTCGCGCAAGTACATCATGTGTCGCGCAGGCGTATACCTGCGTGACCAAAACTTGCGCGCCCACGCAGTACCTGCGTGCCTTCCAGGACTTGCGTGCCCCTACCTTTTTGGGTGCCTTTCTTACCCATTTCACCTCTCTTAAGCCATTTCACCTTTCCAATTCAAGATTCAGTCTTCAAGACACTCTTCAAAGCCATTTTATGGCAAGATTTCTTGATTTGTCTTCCTTATTTGAAAGGAATTTTGTGGAATATCTCTCAAAACCTAGTGATTTATACATCTTTATGTCACTAAAGATTGAGATTTCATTCATTCAACCTCATCCTTTAAAATGAGAGAATCCTTAACCTGGGTCTCCTTTTTAGGAATACTACCCAGTCATAAGTCCTCTAATATGGGCATCCTCTTTTGGAGTAAGCCCCAGTCCCTTAATTTGGGCTTTCCGACTGACTTCTCTGAATGATACCAAGCGAGACTATTGGTAGGCTTGATTTATACAAGCAGGTGTATGTGCCTGCTGATTGCACTTCGCCAAACGTGGTTGACGAGATCCATCATATGTAGTCAGACGAGCCTTCTGACTAGCTGATGATGTATAAACAGGTGTATGTTCCTGCCTATAGTACTCTGCCGGAATTGCCTTGCGGGATTGGCGTGATGCTGCCAGAAGAGTCTACTGGACAATGGAATTAAAATGGGAAGGTGTATGTGGCTGCTCGTTTCTTGCCACCAAGTTAGGTTAGTGGACTTCTTCGGAGATGGCAGGGATGAGAACCTGCTCACTGTTGAGCGGATTCCACCTCTAGTGGTTTGTCTTGCTTGCTTGGGTTCGAGGAACTTGAGCCGAACGCCTGGAGTCGGTACCCTCATCATGTTGAGGGTGCACTGCCGCACGAGTCTGGCGGTGATTGTTGGTGGGAGCCCTCAGGAAGGACTCCTGTCTGTTTGAATTAAGGTCCTGAGGGACCTGCTCATTCACCTCCCCAGAATAAGGGAGTGAATGGTGATTGTGTTCTGGGGATAACAACCCAAAACGGTTGGAGATGGTAGTCAGCACCGCCTGCTTCTTGATCACTGGTCGTCATTGTCCGGACGACCGATGTGAGTTATTTACTTGGAGGTCTTGTCGGGCAGCCTCTAGAGTTGGGATGGTACCGTGTTGATGGTACTCCTTAACCAGTGTGTTTGATACCCAGCGTTGAAGATGCTGAGTAGGTGATATCGTCCTAAGAGCGGACGGAGATCCAGCAGGAGTAGCAGTAGTGGCATTTATAGCTGTAGTATTCACAGGTGTGAACTTGAGAGCAGCCATTCTAGAAATGCATAAGATCTTGGAAAAACAGTGCCTGTTTGATATAACAGACGTAATCAAGATAAATTCAGCCACAATATCTTTTGGATGAGCATATATGTCAATGATTTTTTTTGTTGGCCCTATCATTGAGTTTTAAATAGGGGCCTAACAAATAGGTAAAACATCATTTTAACTTGGTTAAGGATTCACGTCGGGTTCACCATTTTTTTCCCTTGGAATCCGGGGATGACCGCCTTGATGGTAGGTTCAAACGTTCGGATCAGTTTCTAATGGGTTTCTTCAATGAACCGGAAACATCCAATGATTCCACATCCAATCGGACCTACATTCCAAAGGTAGGTGCTCATTAGTTTGTGGACTAATGAGGATTTGGAATTTGCATTGGTCGAGAGGATGGGAGGTCGGAATCATCACACCTTTTAGAGGGGAATTATTGTCTACTTCGGGACACTCTTTATAGATTTATGTTATGTTCGTGAATCCTTATTACATTACCAAGTATAAAATGACCTTTCCTTCAGATATAATAATCAATGATTAAATATGTAGGAAAATTAGAGAATATTTTTTATGTATTCGAGGTTCTTCATCGATAGAGAATCAACTGTATTTGTTTGAGATTCTTGGTCAATGGTACCCTTCGAAAAATTTATACAGAAGTCTCCTGGTCATTATGATGACCATGCTGGTTTTAAAGCCACTCAGTGGTGCACTTGAAGTTTATTGTCATTCAGAAGGACATTGATTATTTTAGTGTTGGGATTGAACCCGTAGACGGGCTACCTATGTATCCTCTGTTTAGAAAAGGAATCAGAACCCACGTAGTTCGAGTAAGGGAGTATGATGTTTATGATTGATGGCTCAAAGAAGGATGTCACAATTACTTTTACACTCTAAGCTCACGTGAGTCATGCTCGGTGTGAGAAACAAGAGGTATTGGTAAAAATTAGACAATTGTGCCAGGAAATATGCAATCATAAGAAATAATGTGGGGATTATGTATGTATGACTACCCAGATAAATGAAGGTTAGGATTTACTTTAGGGAAGAAATCCAGGAATAGGGTCCATAAAGGTATATGTTCTTCATGGAGATTTTGAATACTATAACTTTCATTTTACTCTTGAAAAGGAATCCCAGATCAATGGTAAATTAGGACTGGTTAAGAGAATTATGACTGGGGCTTACTCTTGAAAAGGAGACCCAGGCTAAAGGATTATGACTGGGGCTTATTCCTGAAAAGGAGGCCTAGGTTAAGGGAATTAAGGTTTGGGGATTACTCCTAAGGAGGATGCCCAAATTAGGGGACTGGGGTTACTCCTAAAGAGGATTCCCATATTAGAGGACTTATGACTGGGGATTATTCCTAAAAAGGAGACCCAGGTTAAAGATTCTCTCATTTTAAAGGATGAGGTTGAATGAATGAAATATCAATCTTTAGTGACATAAAGATGTATAAATCACTAGGTTTTGAGAGATATTCCACAAAATTCCTTTCATATAAGGAAGTCAAATCAAGATATCATGCCATAAAATGGCTTTGAAGAGTGTCTTGATGATTGAATCTTGAATAGGAAAGGTGTAATGTCTTAAGAGAGGTGAAATGGGCAAGAAAGGCACCAAAAAAGTCAAAGGTGTGGAAGTCCTGGCAGGAGCGCAGGTACTGCGTGGGCGCGCAAGTTTTGGTCGCGCAGGTATATGCCTGCGCGACACATGATATACTTGTGCGACGGTTAATCAGCGGGGTAATACTTGAGCGACTCTTCATTAAAGCCTTTAGAATCCTCTTGAGTTTCTTCCAGAAGAGGTGCGTGCAAGATCTATTGAAGGAGTAAGGCGGCGCGCACGTGTGGCCCTTTTCCCTTAAGGGCTGGACACTCAGGCGCGCAAGTTTTGATGAGTTTCAACACTTAGGCCTTCGTCCCCCTCTTTAGATCTTCCGTTCTAGGTACGAAATTACCTTAGAAGTGTTTCAGAAGATTTGATAAGAGACTAGGGTTTCATGAGCTCAAATCTGAGTTTTTGGAAAAAAATCCTCCCCTGAATGGGGGGCCCACAGGGTCTATTTGTCGGCAGGAGAAGACCCCGGGCATTTATCATTTAGGGCGCGCAAGTCACATGCATGACCAACATCGTCGCGCAAGTCACTTTCACGACCAACATTGGCGCGCAAGTTTACTTGTGAGACCATTGAGGCGCGCAAGTATACTTGTGCGACCATTGTAGAACTTTCACGACCTTTGCGCAATGTTCTTCCTCTTCCTTCCTTTGTCAATTATTGATATTTGTTCAAAGGATGAATCTTCTTTGTTCAAGGTATTTCCATTTTTATTCATTTAGACTCTGTGACGGAATGGAGCGTCAATAGTCTCTTAAAATTATATTATAATCATAAATCAACCAAAATAATTATTTATGAATACATTTTTTTTAAATAACTTTTCTTTTAAATTATTAAATGAATTATAAAATATTAATTAAAAATAAATGACTTACAAAAATACCAACACTTAATCAATATTTTTTAAAATCTTTATTTACATATAATAAGAAATAGTTATACCTTATTGTAACTTATAATATGATTAAATTTTATTTATACTTTTATTGGTGAGGTTACTATTAAATTTTCTAGTTTACTATTCCTAAGGGTCACATTACTATTTAATCGGTATGAATTCATTAACTTCTAGAGATTCCTTTTATTTCACTCATTCGTCATTTATAAGGTCTGTATTGTGTTCTATAAGTAGTATTTTATGATTAAACTATAATAAATAATAATAATAAGGGAATTACATTGATAAAACATTGGGTAATTACATTCTTCCCCCCTTATGAAATTTCTCCCCTAAAATTTCGTTTTATATTTTATGTCGTAAATAGTTGTGGGTACTTTTCCTTCCTCGCCTCCTCCATTTCCAACATTGCCTCTTCATACTTATGGTTCCACCATAGTACTTTTCCTGGGTTAGTTGTCTTATTAAGTAGAACGTTATCTCTATGATCGAAGAGTTTCACAAGTATCTCCTTATAAGTAATATCATTATCCAACTATACCACCTATGAAGATAGTACATGTGAATGATTTTGTATTTACATCCTTAAGAGGTATACATGGATTACATCGTGTACTTTAGACATGGCAGGTGAAATTGCTAGTATATAGGAAAAAACTCCTACACAATCAATAATCTCAAAGGGGATGATGTACCTTTGATATACTTTTCCTTTCTTCCCAAACCTCATGACCATCTTCCATGGTGATATGAGCAGGAATACCATGTATCTAACTTTAAACTCAATGCCTCATCAATAATTTTCTGCATAGATATTTTTTTGACTTTGGGATGACTTGATGTGATGCTGAATGGTTTTCACCTTATCCGCCATTTCTTCAACCATTTTAGGTCCTAGTAGATTACTCTCACTAAATTCAACCCAACATTCTGGTGTTTTGCACATTTTTCCCATATCGTGCTTCATATGGTGTCATTCAGATGCAGGAGTAGAAACTATTGTTGTAGGAGAATTCAAATAGTGAAAGATTTTGGCCACATACTCCAATGATGTTCATATAATATCCTCTCAAAATGTATTCTAATGTATGAATATTTCTCTCAGATTGGCCATCAGTTTGAGGATGATAGGTCGTACTAAAGTTCAGTTCATTACTTAGAGCATATTAGAGACTTTTCTATATCTTTGAGAAAAATCCTAGATCTCTATTGGATATAATAGCTAGTAGTAATCCATTAATCCTTACCACCTATTTGATATATATCCATTCAAGTTGATCCAATGAGAATTCCTCTTGAATTGTGATAAAGTGATCTGTCTTTGTAAGACGATCCATAATGATCCCTATAGCATTGTTTCCTATGGATGTCCTTGTAAGTCTAGTGAAAAAGTCCATGGTGATGTTATCTCACTTCCATGTTGGTATGGATAGTGGTTGAATCATCCCCTTATTCTTTTTTCTTTTAGACTTAACAGATATACATCCCGGGAACTTTGATGTAAAATCAACAATCTTCTTCTTCATACTATCCCACCAAATGTTCTCTCGAAGATCTTGATACATCTTTGTGCCCCCTGGGTGAATAGTGAAGGTTGAGCTATGTGCATCATTAAAAAGATCCTTATTTATATATTGATAGGATAGTACATATTTCCATGACACAAATCATAAAACTCCTTCCATGTCGATCTTGAACTTTGAGGATTTCCTATTTCTAACGGCTTCTACACTTTTCAGAATTTCTACATCTTTTCATTGATTTTCCTTTATTTTCTCCATGAGGGATGGCTGAGAAATAATTTGAGAAATTATTTATTATGTTCTTACCTTAATTATTCCCATGTATATCCTCTACAAATATAAGAATAGTGGATACTTTTAACATCTCATCATTGGTAAAGATGAAGGATCTTTTCTACTTAAATAATTCATAGCCATATTTATCTTACCCGGATGGTAGTGGATTGACCAGTCATAATCCATGATGATATCTAACCATCTTAAGTGGTTAATATTAATATCTTTCTATTTGAATATATATTTGAGACTCTTATGATCAGTATATATCTCTCACTTATCCCCATAGAGATAGTGTTGTTATATTTTCATTGCAAAGATCATAGCTGCCAACCCCAAATCAAGTGTGGGATAGTTTTGCTAATGAATTTTAAGCTTCCTTGAGGTGTACGCTATCTCTTTATCATTTTTAATCAGAAAAAAAACTAACACCTTAATTTAATCATTAATGTACACCACAAATAATTCTCCACTTATAGAGAGTTAGAGTACTTGCACAGTGATAAGCCTCTTTTGGAGCTCCTTAAATCTGTCCTCACGTTCTTGAGTCTAGAAAAACTTCACCCCCTTCCAAGTCATATTTTTCATTAGTTTTGAAAATCATGAAATGTTCTCTAAATTTTTTTGATAATACCTGGCTAGACCTAGAAAGATATAGATCTCCATTATAGATTTTTTCCTGGGCCACTCTACATTTTCCTTTATCTTGGAAGGGTCTACAGACATTCCATTCCTAGTGATAACAGACCCCCAGAATGATACTTCCTCCATACATAACTCAAATTTACTATGATTTTCATAAATTTTCTCCCTTTTCAATGTCATCAGTATATTATTAAAATTCTCTTCATTTTCCTCCTTTCTCTTAGAGTATATAATAATGTCATCGATAAAGACTAAGAAAAATTTTTCTAGGTAATCTGTAATGACACTATTCATTGAATCCATGAATATTGTAGGATCATTAGTGAGTCTGACAGGCATCACTATGAACTCATAGTATCCATACTTCATTCAAAAGGTGGTTTGGGAATATCTTTCTTCCTTATATTTAATTGGGGACATCCCGACCGAACTTCATCCTTAGAGAAATAAGTTTCCCCATGATGCGGTTCGAACAAGTAATCTATCTGAGGCAGGGGATACTTGTTCTTTATCGTGATTTTATTGAGCTCATGATAATCAATATAGAATCACATTGAACCATCATTCTTCTTGACGAATAGGACTAGCACTCCACATGGTGAAGCACTAAGGAAAATAAAACCCTTTTTTAGATTCTCCAATAACTTCTTATTCATCTATTCCAAATCTACAGTGGACATTCTATAAGGATTCTTGGATACAGGTAGGGATCTAGAAAACATTTCAATTGAGTAATCAACCTATTAATCAGGAGGAATACAAGGCAATTATTTGGGAAATACAACAGTGTATTCCCTTATAATTGGCATGTATTCGAGTGTGATTCTCTCCTTTGTCTGAGTTGTTTGAGAAAGACATGCTCTCTCATAGAGTAGTAATATCCACTATTGATACAATTATTTTAAAGGATATTCATCTTCCTCCTTACACATGTAAATAATTGGAGGATGATTCGGGATATGAAGATTTATCTCCCTTTCCCAACATTTTATGTTGTATATTAATACAGATAGACAATCCATTCCCAAGATAACATTCAACTCAACTAAAGGATGTATGATGAAATTTGCTGAGAGGTTCAGTCCAAAAATGTTAACCATGGAGGATTTATATACATTTAATGAAATAATTTCCACATTTTTTTTCTCAAAGATAACTAAATCTACAAATTTTGAGGTGGTGTTTGAATGGTTATACTAAACTTTCAAGATATTAAAGAAATTATAACACCAGAATCAAATAGTACGTTCACTATTCTTGAATGAGTAACTAGCATACCTATCACCACAATGTTTTCCGGATCCACCTCAGTACTAGTGATAGCATAAGACCTTCTTTATTTCCATGGAGGTTTTTTTTATTTTCTCTAACAACCCTTGGCTTAGGAAAATTGTTCACATATCACCCATGTTCCTTTCATTTGGAACAATGCGCCATAGGCTGAGTGTTGATCTGAACCTTTTGTTTTTCTTCCACATTGGTGGGATTCTTCATATTCGTTTATTAGTTCTTAGCCACAGGTCCTATATTTCAACATTTGAATCAATTCTTGGATCTATTTAGATAGCTTCCAATAGGATTATCCCAGAAAATTTTACACTTGGGATGTTTGATATTAATTCCATCATGGGATTTACTTATCGAATTACCCATATTAGACTCCATGTTCCACTTTTTTTAACTAGCCCCATGAGACCATTGAGAGTATCCAATATCCATTTGAACATTGACGGCACAACACACAATCTCCAAATAACTATTGAATTCACGAATCACCAACGCTTTTCATATACTCGGATTTAGTCTGCTAAAAGAGAGATCCACCTTGATTTTGGTGTTCATGAAAAAGCTAGAGGCATATGTTTCAAAATATGCGTAGTTTGCTTCATACGCCCTAATGGACTCATCTTCCTTCTTCTTGAGTCCAAGTAATCCTCTTTCCATATTGAGAGGGAAGGTTCGGGGAAAATATTTATTGAAAAACATTTTCTTGAATTCCACCAAATCAATGGAATCAATTTCCTCCTCAAACATTATATTCTTTATAAGTATCCACCACTGATCAGATTACCCCTAAAAATGATAGACCTCCATCATGAATTTCTATTCTTTTGAGCAATGGATGTCATATAATATTGTATGAATGGAATTAATACATTCTTCCATGAGGAGGGGATCGTAATATCCACTAAACATGGGAAGCCTTTTCCTCCTGAATGATTCCGTGGAAACTTTTTCTTTCCATGGAGGAGGAGTGAGTACCACATGATTCAAGTTATTATTCATAATTTGAGCTTGGTGAGAAAGTAATATCATGAATTTTTTAGAACTCATTCCCATCATATTTGGAATATCATTAGGAAAATACATGCGCTCTCTGTCAAATTTATTGTTGGCATGTGTTCTTATATTTCCCACCATTATCTAAGAAAATAAAGTGAAATTAGGGGGCTTGAATACATAGTTAATAAGAATAGAAGGAAACTTTTAACATAAAAGGATAAACTTGTAAAGGGAAAGTGGATCCTAACTTTTGACTCCCTAGGTTTAAATCTAGTTTACTCTTTATCTATTTATTAACATATATTCTTATGGGCTCTTTTTTTGTTCCCTTAATAATTTTTCATACTAAGCTTATGAATTTATGAAATCATATCCCCCAGGAGTGTCAAAACAGGAGTACAGGAAGGCCCATTGGCGTGCACTAGTTATCATTCAATTCTTACTCAAAGAGTTCTTTTCGGGTTTTACCCCATGTTACATCTATGCTAGATCCACATACACTTATTTGTATCTAGAAATGGTTGTATTTTCTTGATAAACCACTTACTCTATATTTACCAAAATTTAGGGATGTTTTCTTACTAAAGTGTTATATTCATAATCTTTAAAAATAAATAGACCATCCTCTAATAAAAACTAAAATTACCTTAACCTCTTACACATATCATTACTTGATTTTAAGCATAATAAATCATCATATTACAGTACAAGGATCACAAATGCTTGTGTCATAGAAGGCTATGTATATAAAACTAAAAAACATGGCATTAAATATAACATTTATTTATTTAATATTAATAAAGAGATATTGACTTTAATTTTGCTCATACATCTTTATAGGATAACCTATGGATAACATAAAAATGGGATGACCTGAAAATCCCAGTAAGGTAATAAATAAGAATAAAACATTAGCATATGGGTTAGAAGGATTGACATAATGATAAAAAAGCATGGAACATATGGAATCATGACATATAAACATGTGATCATATAAACATGGATTAATAATAATTTTTAAGAAACATAGAACATGAATTTTGAAAAATTCAAGGCTCGTTGCACATAGAAGAGCACAATTCAAGGTTAACCACCAAGATCGTTGCACATGGTAGCACGAGTCAAGGCTAACCTCCAAGACCGTTACATATAAAGTCTCATGAGACTCATCTTTACCCAATGAATTGGAGTTAAATCTATGAAAAACCATCATAAAATGTTCATGAATTTGATTTCTATATAATTAATCATACATAATCAATCATACATAAATGTAAGGGTACCCATGGAAATAAATAGGTATGTTAATCATGTCATAAAGAATATTAAATCGGAATATCATAAAAGTGTCCCTGAAAGAAAATAATTAAAACATATATATATATTGATAAGGTAAAATAGGAATATATCATGGTAATTGATTTCAAACCTAAGTGAAAACTTGTAATAATAATATTTAAGAAATTTTTTCTTTAAAACATTTTAGTGCGGTTTTGAGGAAAATACTAAAGAACATTCAAAATAGAAATGGGACTAATCTATTATATAAAACAAGAAGTGAAGAAATATTGTTTTCATAATAAAATAATTTTTTTATAAATATAATGGAGTCTTAAAATTTGATTGATTGAACTTGAAATTTGGTAAGAATTCAGGAAGTTCCCTTAAAATGGGTTTGCTTATCAGGAAGTATTGAGGAGGGAACCACATAAGAACATGTATATCCCCAAAATATAATAATGAATGGATTTTGATACATGATTTTTAAGAATTTAAACATCATTTAAAAGATGTAAATAAAATAATAGATAATTTCATTTTGGTAAAACTAAAGATAGAGCATCCCAAAAGAATAATGGAGGTTCGGGTAGAATCTTTTACCATAAGTTTGAAGGTGTTCTTCTCTTGATCATAATGTACTGGATAACAAAATTAAATTCTTTAATTAATATTTATATAACCTATTATACAATTAATTTATTTACTATACTTTTATTAAGTTCATTCATGTTCTTTTTTATGGGTTAACAGCTTCAATTTCATTTTTTTGGAGTGTCTGTTTCCTTGGTTTTAATGATTGGTTTACTTATATACATTTAAGGATAATCATGTAAGATGGGAATGGTTGTATAGAATTGGAATTATATTTTATTATTTAAAATACATTATATTACATGTTTATAAAATTCATATGTTATTTATAGTGAACATAAATAATTATATAAAACATTAATGATAATTGTTTTGGTTAATTGGTGTTTTTTGGATCACAATGAATTTATTTTGATTTATAAATTAATATCACGTGTAAAAAAAGTTTTAAGAACCTTAAATATGTTATAATATATATAATATAGTCTATTTCAACTATAAAAATGGTTTCATGACTAAAATATAGAAGATAATAGAAATTGAAAACTCGTCGTCCTCGAATGTGATAAATTAACACATCTTGGATGGTGTTTTCATTTCTACTATAAAAGAGGAGGAAATGAAATATGATGATTAATTTTTACATTAAAATAAAAAAATATCCATTATATTAAAGTTATTTTAGTCATAATAACATTTGGATGAAAATATGTGAGGAAAGAAAAAGAGAGAAAGGAACATAAAAGAAAAAAAAGGAAAAAAGGAATTTTCCTCTTGAATATATCTTCCTTGAGAACCTCTTCCAGGGAGAGGATTATGTCTTTGTATGAATCCAAGGGCTTTTGGATGTGGGATATGGTATTAGGGGTATATTTTAGAAGAATTTGGACTGGGAATAAGCCTTGAGAGGAGTGAAGAGAAGAGGGGGTGAGGTTTATTTTTATAGCGGAGGAGAGGAGGGGTTTCCCATTATTTTAAAAATAAGTTTAATATTTTTTCTCAAGACTATAAATAGTCTTCATTATTGTGACCTAAATAGTAAATAGAGAATTTGAGTCCAAACCAATTTCCGTCTACATGATTCATGACTCAAGAATGATGCATAAATTCATATATTTAGCATTTATCATATTTTACTATTCACCAAAAATATAAGAATTTTACAAATATCCCAAAAATTCACCCCAAACATTTTTAAATGTGTAGAATTTAAAAATGAACTCCATTTTATGAAAATAATTTTCTGAATATGATATATTAAATTTTTAATTAAAATAATAATTTACTTGAAAAATAAAAATTTTAAATTAAAAACTGATTTTCTAACACTTTGAAAAATTAATTAATTTCTATTAAAATTATCTTCTAATCATAAGTCATAAAAATACTTATTTATGATTAAATTTTATTAAAAAAATATTTTAAATTAATAAATTAATCATAAAATTTTAATTTAACATATATGGGTTATAAAAATTCCAACACTTAATCAATATTTTTTAAAATATTTATTTAAATATACTAAGATATATTTATACCATATTGTCACTTATAAGATGGATAAATTTTATTTATACTTTCATTGGTGAGGTTACTATTAAATTGGCTGGTTTACTATTCATAAGTGCCACAATACTATTTCATCAGTATAAGTTTCTTAACTTCTAGATGTACCTTTTATTTCTATCATTCATCATTTATAAGATTTGTATTGTGTTTTATAAGTAATCTTATGTGATTATGTTATAAGACATAATTATAACAAGGTAATTCCATTTATAAAACACTAGGTCATTAAAAGATTTCAGTTCTATGTCCATGTTTTCACTTCCCACCTATTTTATCCTATTTGGAGACCAGTATGTGTTATTCTATGTGTCCTTGGAAGTTACATTTCTCCCTTACTTAGAGGATAGTTTATTAAATATTTTCCCATATGGGATTTCAAGAATAGTATTTTCAAATGTCAATCGGTGGTTACCAAGTTCATGTTTAAATTTTGAGGATGTAACTTTTTTAATGTGGGGAGAATGTTACTCCCCAAAGCTTTAAAATAATAATTATGTATTCAGTAGTGTATGTTACATACAACACCCAGCTTAAACAACCCACAAAATATATTTATTTTAATTTAATCTCTTTGATACCACACAGAACAAAAAAACCTTGAGTCCAAATGAACAATAATACAGTAGATTATTAACAAAAAAAATTTAAATTTCTATTTATCAATATTAATTTCTAAAATATAGAAATTATGGGTATCAATTGATTAAAAATAAAATAAGAATCATCAAAAATATTTTCTGAAAAAACTGTATTTTTCAAAAATATGAATTAGTAATACTTTGGGCACATAATTTAAAATTAATTTTTTTAAAATTTTATGAAATTAATTTGATAATATTAAATTCATTTTTTCGAACATAATATCAAAATTAACTTTTTTTGAATTTTTTGGATTTTTCAAAAATACAGTATTTTTTATGAATAGTGAAAAATATTGAATTTTAATTGAAAACTACGTTTTTATTAATATTATATTTTTAGTTTATTATAATGTAAAATTAGTCGGCTTATATATCAAATAATCTAATTTAGGTCATTTTAATAATTTTCATATATAATTTTGATATAAAAACATTGTAAAGTTTTGAACATTTTATCTTTGAAACCTAACATTCTTTTCGCATCTACAAGATTAATTTTAAATTATATATTTCCACTTAGTTGAATTGAATTCAGAAAATAATATATATTTTCTAACAAGTTCAGCTTAATTTTTTACCAACATGAACTGTGAAAATAGTGAAAAATAATTATCACAGTAAAGCTAAAAAAGGATTTACCGAGGGTTGTTATAAAAAGATAAGAGCTAAAATGGCACAAATATTTATCTAAAATATATTATATGATAATATTTAGATCCTTAAATGTATAATTATTATTAATAATAAATTTTATACCCTTTCTTCAAGTGAAAAATTTGGGTATACCTTTTTTTTCAGAAAATACAAGTGCGCCACTCACATCACTTGTAAAAAGACATACACTCTTCTCTCTTCTTCAAACCGTAAAATACTTTTGGTTAAGCCAATAAGTGGCCAAGTAACTTCCCAAAATCCATCCTATAATACTATAATCCATATTTTGGTAAAAATAAATTTTAGGGATGATTCTTTTGAAAACCTAAGGAGGATATTCGAAGAAGATGCTACATTCTTCAATGAGTGTTTTTATTTTATTTATTCCTCAATGTCCTTTAATTATTATTAAAACATGATGATATAATAATATAATTATATGAAATATACACATATTTTTTATTTTAATTTAATTACCTAAAACCATCTCCACTTATATAAAATGGGTTACAAAATCATCATTTGTGTGTACGTCAGACTGCCACCACGCGAACCGATATCATTCATTTTTCCATTACCATATCTCAATATTGGGTTTCATGATGGTTATAACATATATATATATATAAAATATTTATAACATAATTATACCTCTGTGTTAATTATATCATATATATCTTTTTAAATTTCCATTCCGTAGGGGATAGGATATTGTCTCTCATGTTTATAGCGGACTACCACCTCACGAAGCAATGCGGTTTTTTTTTCAGGAATACCTTACATGGAAGGTGATAAGGATACATATAATAGTTATATATGATATATATAAAATAATTTTGATATTCATTTTGTATATATCATTCTGAATATATGATACATCTTTTAATTTTTACCTTTTCTCTCACAAAAAGATGATAACATCGTTCTTATATGTGTGGACTACCACCTTCACGAAGTAATGTAACGCTCTTTTCATCACCACACCACATGGATGATATATATATAAGTATATTGAAAAAATAATAATATGATATTTATATATTATAATAATTTTTAATGATAAAAAATTGATTACATCTTTCCCATAAATATCATTAAATAATAGAAATGTTACCCATTCATACTTACGGCCAACTCTCTCTATGATCATAACATACAACATTTATCAAAACCATATTTCATTATTTCTCTTGAATGTATAATTAATGTAAAAATATGATAATTATATAATTATTATTTTTACATAGATGATTTAACTATATAATACATCCATGAATTGGATATTTCATGGTGAAACATGTATGAGAAAGCATGGTAATTAACAACCGAAACAATGAAAATAATGAAATATAATTAATGAACATGTGGAAATATTTTATAAAAGTTTCATATTTGATATTATAAATATTAATATGAATATTTTAGACGTTAATAACAAATTTAGAAACACTATATAAGAGGTTAATTATTTTTTAACCAAAAGGGAGCGTGAGTTAAAGGATTTCATAACTCAATTTCCATTCAATATGTTAAACTTATAATTAATTTATTATTTCATTTTAATGTTATGTATTTAATGAACTATGATTATTTTATGTTTTACTTCCAGTTTTTCACATGAATTTACATTTTATTCACATAATCAATTCATTTACTAATCCCTATATCAATTATATGATCTTTGTAAGTGATTCTGTCTCAATTTCCTTTCATTAGGGCACATTAGTTCTTGAAATTTAGTTGAAACAAATTAATTAACCACTTACAAATAATCCCATTTAATTTCCTTCTTCCTTAATTATTATGTTTTTTTCAAATTAATATTACTAATTTCAACTATTTAGAACTTAAAATGATTGAGAAAATGTTTTTTAGAAATTTTGACTTCAATTATCCCTTTAGTTGGAAATCTATTATTTTTTCAAAATTATGTTTTAAAATAAAAATTAAGAAATGTTTTTAACACTTTCTAAATTATTATTTTAATTATGTTTTTCCGTTTTTAATATTTTTTTAAAAACAATGTTTGGAAATGAATATTTTTATTATTTTCAAAAGAGTGATTTTTTGGATTTTACCAAAGAAAATTGAAGTCAATATTTATTTTAACTTGTACAGAATAAAAGTAATATCAAGAATTTATGACTAATAAAATGTTCTAAAAATTACTTTATATTTTTAAACATTATTTTCAAGTAAAATTATTTTCAAAATGTTTTTTGAAATTTTAGTTTTAAAAATTAATTTTCAAAATGAAAAGGATATTTTCCTAAAAAATGATTTAAATGTATTTTTTGGGTATACCTATTCATCAATGACAATAACCCTTTATTTTTACTTCAATGGGTATATGTTATATTGATACCATACTTATTAATCCTCCAGATGTACTATTTAAATTTTGACCAAGGAAACTATTAACTATTACTTCCTTGATTCATTTTTTCAGTCACTAAATTTCCCATGATTTATTCACTTTCATGGGGACATTAAATTACTCCTAAATATCCACATTATTTATCATGGATATGTTTATTTATGAAAATATATATAATTTATACAAATTTTTTTCAACATTTAATTTTATTTTTTATCTGGGTAAATATTGATAAATTTGTATTCCTTACTCAATATAGTTATTTGATGATAAGTCACATTGTTTATTAATTAAATAAATTATTCAACATATAAGGAATTATTTTGACATGTAGACATGGCTAGGGGCTAGTTATAGATAGCTTTTCAATGAATCAATAGTCTCATGACGTGAATCAATAAGCTAGTATAAAATCAGTTGGCCAAACCCGATGGGTTGGTACCTATTAGTTTTAAACACTCTTTAGGATAGATATTGATAGTAGAGGTATCATGTTCCTCAGACATGAATTCCAATAATTAATCATTTCCTTCACTCAAATTGTTTTTATTATTATCCATGATATTTTCTCAATGCTATTTTCTTTAATTTCATTTTATTCTCATTTATTGATTACATGGAATGTTTGTTCAGTTATTTACCATTCCATATTTTTTTAAAGGTTGGGGCCAAAGACTCATTTTATTATTAAATCAAAGAAAAGAACTCTTTTAACTGGGTATAGGGAGACCCATTACATAGCCTGAAGGCCCAGTGGGCATGTATCCTATTACATAGCTCGTAAGCCCAATTGTTTGGCCCAAGACCCATTCTGTGAATAGTACTGCTATAGTACCAGCACTGCTATGGTACTTATACAGTACCCTCCTCAAAATCCATATATTTCAAATTTTATTAAGCCACTGTAAGGTTTAGTGGTAACTACAAATTTATAAAATCAAAATGAACACGCAAAATCCAAATTCAAGATACAGCACCATGACTCAAAATTCAAAAATTTCCCCAAGTTTCAAAATTCTAATTCAAACATGACATTCTACTAGAAAAATAAGAAATCAATTCCTACACCACCATACGTCATCTAGCCGCGACATCTCGAATGAGACATTATGTTGATTTAAGAACCCTGACACTAAAACATGGTACCTCACCACCAAGAGTTCACCATTCATTTTCACATGGATTCGAACCATCATAAATTCCATAACCAACACACAACACCATCATGAATAACTTCCATTTTCGACAACAAAGATGACCACCAAACATCAACTTAGGATGAAGAAAAATAGTCACACCACCATTACTAACCATCACCTTCACTATACCTCAAAATAAAAACAAAGCCCCATCATTGCTATAACAGAATCCATATCATCCATCAGTGATGATAAAATGTATCAAATCAAATTGGTTTACAACAATAGTTGAGTCAAACCCCTAAAACCAACTCAAACCCACCAACTCCATATAAAACTACTATAATCAGCCTTGTGCTGATCCAAAATGGGTCTGAGTACAGATGTAATGGTAGAAAGATCATAGGGGGATAAACAAGATAATTGGAAGCTTTTGAAACCTCCTACCAACAAAATCTCAAAGCATAGGAGTGCCATCATGATAAACCAAAAGGATTTTAGCAAGAATTTTCTGTTGGTAAGATAAGATGTGGGATATATTGGATTCTTTGAAGAGATGATGGAAAAACCCATGAAATGAATCATGTCAAACTAGACCATTATAAGATTTAGGGTAGGAGGATGATAAAATGCGAAAATAAGAATCGAGAATGCCATAACAGACCGAATCAGAGAGGTGGACTAAGAGCAACAATGATGGATATGAATAAGGAGGATCAATGAAGAAAACCCAAGTCATATAAAGTGAGAGTCCCACCAGGAGACCAAGAACAATAGAATCCTCAAAATGAACAGAGGGGAAAAGAAAGAGGGAGAATCATCATCAATGGGAAAGAAAGAAGATAGTTCTGGAGAGGGTTCTCCCATTCCAGGGTAATAAAACCTCAAGGGAGGAGTGGCCTTATTGAGGGACTGATTCGGGAGATAAGGGATCCATACCTACCAATGATATGGGTAAAATACCTTTATTAGGATATTGATTATATAGAATTTTTTTATTTATATAACTTTCAATATTGATTATGTATATTGATTTATGATTTCTTACACCATACTTAACCATTATTGAGAATTTGATCTCACCTTTATTTTTTCCCTTCCTAGGAATATATGAATTTTACTATGAATTATATTCAAGGATATTCTTGTGGGAATAATGATATTCTCAAAAAAATATGTTATAATTTTTGTTTTCCAATATAATGAAAGGCTCGGGTTTGTATCTAGATTACCAACACTACAAAACTATTCAGTCCATCGAGATGTGAATAATCATACATTATGCCAATGTAATAAATAAAACATCATATTTGGGTTACTCGAGTTAGGGTTACTAGAGTTTGTATCAGAGAAAGTTTAGTGGAAACATTAGAAACAATATTTAAGAAAATTTAGATTAGGTATCATAAACCTATGATAGAATTTGAGGATAATTATATTATAACATCCATCAGTTTAGGTAAGGTTGAGATTATATGGTTTTTATTTACAATAAAACCTTGTTCGGATAATACATGTGGATGTGGTTCTAGCCCAAATGTACCAAGGGGTAATAAATCTGAAAAGGGTGATGTGGGATTGACCTAGTTATCACCTGGTGCATGAAAATAGGCCTTATTGTGCACCCAGTTTGACACTCCTGGGGGATATTATTATGATAATTCACAATTTCATTACAATCCATTAAGAATGATTTAAATAGTTGATGAAAATTAATGAACTATTTTAAAGGTTTACTCCTAGACCAATATAGTTCATTGTCTTAAATTTGGGAAACTTGGGAATTATTCGAGTTAATTCCCCAATATAAATGGTAATTCATATACAATGGATGAACCTATTTTGATATAAAATGGTTGAAGTATTTATTGAGGTTCCATGATTATATTAGATAAGTAATTTATCAATGGTATTTTAGTTATAAGAATCATAAAATATTTATTTTTTGTGTTAAATTATAGAAGCATATATTTCATTATTTGAGGAATAGTGCCTTTACCTTTTCTAGAAATATTTTTTAGGGTATTGATAAACTTTAGGGTTAATAATATCATTAATGACGATGTTATAATAGTCAAATAATATTATTAGACATTGTGAAAATAATTTATATTGAAAAACATAGTAAAAAGTTATTTAATGATTAATGTTATTTCAAGGGTTTCCATCATATTTTTTGGGGGAAATTTGTAGGAATTATATTAATATATATTAGAAAATGGGATACCCACATGTTGGGTAACCACCAATCAGATCTGGAAAGGTCATGGTTCTTGAACCCATGATCAGAGGATGATAAGTTTTTAGAGCCTACCACTAGGCTACAAGATATTCTAGTTAATATTTGATTGTTTCTTGCTAAAATATTTCAATAATAAATGTTAATGATTTACCGGTGGTGTTACTTTTTAGGCTTAGAGATTAATTTGTTATATTTGATAACTTGAACGAACCATTTAAATTTTTGAAAATATTTATATATAGTAGTAAATACTTGTCAGTCTTCTATGAATCTTACAATACATTAAAATTAATTTCTAGTGACTGTGACATGAAAAATCCATTTTTAGATATTTATTTCTTGGAGTAAGGGATGAATTGGAAATTGATCGAAGGATAACCAAACGATAAAATTGTTCTCTAAAATAAAAATGTATCAATTAATTTTTATTACTTATATCCTTATATAACGAAGGAAATCCTAAAATATCCGAAAATGATCATGAAACATAAATTCTGTCCTCTATCATCATTTTTTATTATATCAATGTCCATTTCCACTCCATTATTTTTTGTCTTTGTGATTTTTAACTTTATCCTAACAATGTTATCTATCACTCTCTTTCAGTATTTGGGTGTTATTTGTCCCTTCTATGTCTATATTTTCACTTCCCACCTATGTTATCCTTTTTGGAAAACTATTATTTGTTATTAAATATGACCTTTGTATGTTCCTTCCTCTCTTATGAAGAGGATATTTCATTTACTCTTTTTACGATGTGAGTTTTCAACAATAGTATTTCCAAATTGTATTCCCTGATTATCGAGATCAAGTTTAAATTGGGAGGACATAATTTATTTAACAAATAGAGAATTTAAGAACCCAAATTATTAAATGAATAAAATTTTATTTTATATCATATATTGCACACAACACTAAGCTTAAACAACTGATGAAATATATTTCTTTAAATTCAATATCTTTGATAACTTGAATAATACACAACCCAAAGTCTAAATTAACCTTAATGTAGTATATCATTATGACCTAAAAATTAAATTTTAGGTTTTGAATATTACTAACTAAAATATATAGATTATTATTATCTATTTATTATAAATAAAATAAGAATCAATAAAAATAAAAATAAATGTTTTCTGAAAAACTAACTTTTCCTAAAAGAAGGATTATTCGATCTTTGTGAACCTAATTTAAAATTACTTTTTAATAATTTTAATATATTTATTTGAAAAAATTAACTTAATTTTTGAAATAAGAATATCCAAAATATCTTATGGTGAATTTTTTTATGAAATGTTTCATTTTTTGATGAATAGTGGAAAATAAAAAATTTAATTGAAAAAATCATTTTCGTTTAATTTATTTATAAACATAATTTATATTTTTAATTGATTTTAAAGTAAAATTATTTCAATTATGTATAATTTAATCTAATATAGGTAATTATAATCATTTGAATATTGAGTTTTGATATAATAACATTGTAATCTCTTAAACATTTTCTCTTTAAAAACCTTCTTTCTTGTCACGTCTATGGGATTAATTTTAAAATTAATATTCCTGCACATATGGATGGAATTTGGGAAAATGGATTTTATATTTTCAATAATAATAATTTATATTGTATAGTAGTATTAACTTAATTTTTTAGAAAACTAAATACTGAAAATAGTAAAAATTAATTACCGTGGTTAATATGAAAATTGATTTACCTGGGGTTAAATTAAAAATATACGGATTTAAATAACCTATTAATATTGTATAAAATCTGTTTTATGTCCTTATTTATACCCTATAATTTATAATTCTCAATAATACTCCATTTTGGACACATTTTTAATTTGATAAATGTGCTTAATTTTTTTTCAGTACAAAAATCACAAATGTGCATGCCACCTCACTTATAAAAGCTCACCCACTCTCCTATCTTCTTCAAACATTCCAAACCTTTTATTTTTGCAATGTATTGTCACGACCTGTCCCATGGGGCTCATGCCATGACTACCCCAAGCGCTCCTTCCATAGGCTCGGGGCTGGCGACTAGCATGGAAAGGCATATTCCCTAAAACAGGAAGGCATTATCTTTAAACCTGTACAAACACATGGTCTGAGAACACTACAATATACAACTATGAATTAAATTGAAGTAGAAAAGGTGTCCTGAATGTAAAGTTGCAAAAATACAAGCCCAACTGGAAAAGTACTGGTACAACGAAAATGTACAAAATAGCTGAAAAGTTGAAAAGCAGCTCTCGGATTATCCCCCATAGATCCTACCTAGAGGGTAGGTACAGCTCACGATCAGTAGTCCCTGCGTCGCATCACACCAAATGGTCCACCCCGACTCCTACCTGAAGGGTAGGTAAAGCTCAGGATTAGTAGTCTTTGCATCGTGTCACACCAAATGGTTCACCTCCTAGCACCTCCCAGTCCTTTCTCCATCAGCCTCAATAAATGTTGTACATCATCTGCACAAGACACAACAAGGTGTGGGAGAAGCCCATGCAAGCATGAGTATAAAGATACTCAGAAGGGACCCAGAGACCCCATAGGTATCCTAAAGTTCCACAAAGGAAAAACCACAATAAAAGATACCAACTCTACTTAGGTATATTCCCATACATATACCTACATTATCGAGATATAATCATCTCATACATGAGGGGATTATAGCACAAAGGTAACACCATAAAGATAAAAGTACCACAAAGCTAACACCATGAATATTTAACTACCAAGAAGGTAAAAGTACCACATAGGTATCACCATGAAGATAGTACCACAAAGTTAAAAGTACCACACAAGTATCACCAAGAAGATAGTACCATGAAGGTAAAAGTACCACATAGGTATCACCATGAAGATATTAACAAAAATCTAAAAGTACCACACATATATCACCACGAAGATAGTACCACGAAGGTAAAAGTACCACATATGTAAAAGACTTAGTTCAAACAGAGTCTCAGCTCAAACCATGTTTTCAAAAAAATTATATAAGTACTAATGATTAGTCGTGAAGCCAGATCATCTTGTTCTGTCAAGAGGCACTGCTACTGACCATATAGAGTCTGACCCACACAGGATCAATAGGTACTAACCCCCGCAATGACCCATATAGGATTTGTCTCATAGAGGATCGGTATGAGCTGACCCACACAGGATCGCTGAGCGCTGACCCACATAGGATCTGGCCCACATAGGATCGGTATGCGCTGACCCATATAGGATCACTGACACAAGATCTTAACCACACAAGATCAGCGCTGACCTAGACAGGATCGCTCAGTACAAACATCTACAGGATCTGTCTCCAACCTCCGCCTCCCTACCAGCCACTAGATTCCCCCTAATAGCATGTTTGGGAGATCCACTACACAATTCATCAATCATACCTCAACTGTCACAAATTTCCATGAAAAATAATCCCAATGGTCCATCATGTCATAAGGGACCCAACGCCTCAGATGTCGCGTCAATTGGATGCCTGGTATGTGAGTTATTAACATTTTAATGCTGAGGGCCTCATTGGATTCGGGTTCGATCCAACCTGGACATACACCCACATTCTCCAAAACACAAGTGGAGTATACCAAAAGGACCTTCTCGATCCAAGGATTCTGCCACCATAGATGGTTCATCAAACGGACACCTGGTTCTCAATATATTTCCAAAAAGGTGTAACTGGGTCTAGATGGGCCCAGGTCCGGTCGACCAGACCCGGTCCGGGTCTGGCACAGATGGGTTGGACCGTGATGTGCCAGGCCCACTGGTCTGCAGTTGTCCTAGCCCGCGAAGGGGGCGGCCCGGCCCACAGTGCGTGGTCTGGCCTGTGGCTGGATGTGGTCCACTGTGGTAGGGCCCACCCTAGCCGCCACCCGGGGGAGCCCCCCCTGAGATTGCTCATACGGTCCAGTTGGACTGTTCGGCATTGGCCAACCCGGTGGTGCCACGTGGTGCCGCCTACTGGAACGCGGGACCCGTTAGAGCAGGTCTAGCTCAGCATGACATGGTCTTCTAGGGTGTCGGCCGGAGCCTCTTCCAGCAGCGCGACAGCACTGCTGCTCCTCATATGGTCGACTGGGTGATGGTCGCCCTAGTGCGCCGTCATGGCTCGACAGCCACAACCTCCTCCTCTATCGGCAATGCGAACGCACACCGCCCTGCTTCCACGTGGCTGAACGGAGTGTTGACCGCCACTGCCTTGCACCCTGTTGGCACTGGTTTCCGGTGTCGTCACCCCAATAGGCTTCCGCAGGTCACCAGGGGAGATCCGGTGGCCTGTTCTTCATTTTGATGGCATCATCGTTCGTCACGAGGCATCGCAGCCGCATCAAGCCCATCAAGGTCGCATTCGAATCAACCTGAAGTTTTACCCGCGAAGAACACATAAATAAATGATGTTTTGGAGGGATCAGGTCATGTTTGTTTCGGCCACACCATCCATGTTAAATAAATATCAAGCAGTTCCAGAATATTGAATCATTGTAAAATCATGAAGAACAATATGAAAAATTCCCTACCATGAAATTTGGAAGAATCGTTCGTGCTTGTCAGTGGATCCTACTCTTCATTCCTGTGACTATCTCCCAAGGATTCCACTCGCATGTTCCCATTTAGTTTGGCATCATCCGTCACCTCCAGCTAGGTCTTTTTTGTCTACTAAGGGTCTGGCGTCGTGCTGTTCCAACAGAACTTCGTTTCTTGGTGAAGCTTATGATACCCCTCCCCCAAGCTCTATATTTATAGAAGAGGGGGAGAGTAAGAAATGATGCGGGGAGTTAATGGGGCTTCTTAATAGGAATATTCCTTATTTACCCCAATTTCATTGTTATATAGACTCGAGGGTCAATCAATTTATTGTATTGACACGTCATTGGTCCCACATTTCCTCTTGTCCATTGGAGGAATAGAATAGAAATAAAATAATATTGTTATTTTATTTATTCTATTAAAAGGTCCCAAAAAATATCTTTTTCTCTGGACCTACTACAGTCAATGTGGATCCTCTCTTTAGAAAATCTCGGCACTACAGATTCAACGGTGCCCTCATATTTTTAATCTGAGAAACTATTCAAATGTTAGAGAATGTCGCCCATGTGTTTACTAAAAGTACCCAAAAACAATTCAGAAAATTATTAACAATCACCATCAAACTTTTTTGGTCGAGTTTAGGATCTTCCTAAGTGAAACATGACCCAATTAACCCAACGTTACTCTCGAATTTCCAATACGAGTTACCATTTAGAAGTTATAGATTTTACAATAAAATAATTGTAACTTAATTATTTTATTTACGATGAAAAACTATCTTTCTCTAGTGGCCTGCACCTACCAATGATAGTATCTACCTAAATTAATCATACCTGCATGAGTTTAGTGGTGGTCTCAGATTTTGAATCTGAGTTACCATTCATGAGTTATTTGCATTTGAAAAATAAAATAATTTTACTTAATTATTTTATTTATAGTTACGTCATTTTTGGGTTTTCTCACAGGAGGCTCATGCCGACTAATCTTGAGTTGCTTCTAGGGTAAACCTGCCATCCTGAGTGCAATGGTGCACTCAGATTTCTGATCTCTTAAACTGTTTAAGAGTTATTACACTTTTACATGAAAATTGCTTACGCACGCTATTTAAAGTTTAACAAAAAAAATGACGGATCATTCTGGGAACTCTGGGCCTCGAAATCACGCTCTGTCAGATTTAGTAGTCTCAAAATAATACCATATAATTAAAAAAATTATTTGGAAATTCTAGGATATTACATTCTCCCCACCTTAGGGATTTACGTCCTCGAAAGCAAAAACATAGACTAAGGAAACAAATGGGGGTACCGAGCACAAATCTGATCCTCCCACTCCCATGTGATCTCCTGGAGGTTCCCATGATACATGTGAATAAACACTAGAGGTATCAATCATCCCCAAAGGACCTGCTTCTATTCATCCTTGATCTCCACTGGAACCTCCGTAAACGTAACCCCATCGTCTAAGTCCATCTTCCCAAGGTCGATTATGTGAGATGGTTCATGCATGTATCTCCTCATCTAGGATATGTGGAAGATGCTGTGAAACTTCGCTAACTGTAGTGGAAGTTCCAAGTGGTATTCCACCTTTCCTATCCCATGAATTATCAGAAATGGCCCGATAAACCTCAGTGATAACTTTTCACCTCAACCAAATCTCTGTAGTCCCTGCCGAGGTGAGACCTGTGGGAAGACATGGTCTCCCTCCTCATGTCAGCATAAGACTTTTTCTAGCTCTGTGCAGTCTTAATTTGCTAACAAATGAGGCATCGTGATACAAACTCTACCACTGCTTCCTTTATAACTATCCACCATTACTAACACCAAAATTCCTGGTACAACTTCACCACTCCAGGATGTACCACTAAATTGGATGTTTTGATCTCCCTCAACAACTCCTCCTGACATGTCACTAGTACCATTGTGTGTGCTATGAAGATAGTGAAATCCTCCCAACCATTAGAAAATCCATCAGGAGACCGTCCAAAGGATATTTGAGCACGTTAGGCCTCACATTCAATATCTCAAGTTGTGCCCCCTGATTTTTTTTTGAATAATTTGGGGAGTGACGTTCATAGA
Source organism: Viscum album (assembly GCA_963277665.1). NCBI lineage: Eukaryota > Viridiplantae > Streptophyta > Magnoliopsida > Santalales > Viscaceae > Viscum > Viscum album. Next base: position 567,753,172 of record OY728119.1, read on the forward strand.
CTGAAGGTAAGATACTCCATATTTTTCCCCAGAGGATATCTACAACACGACTAGCTACTATGACACCTCACTCAGTAGTTGTAGACCAGACCTTCTGCGGAGTGTGTATGCTACCATGTTCCCCTTCCCAAGAGTATAGACTACCTCAATGTCATAATCCTAGAGGAACTCTTGCCATATTAATTGTCTCATATTATGAAAGTTCTGCTAACACTTCTATGTCCACAGAAAAGGCTCCCCCTTCTCCGTCAAAGCTGACAAGGGTGCCACTTCCCTGGAGAAGTCAGTTTGAAAACTCTGGTAATACCCAGCCAAAACAGAAGTCCCTCTTCCTTCGGGGAGGTAATCCTGGAAAGATATTTTGAAAAGATTTCCCCACACTCTGCCACTCCAGTTGGGAACTGAAAACTCAATACTTCTACTGCCACGAGGGTAAGTCTGGACGACTCAAGAGTGATCGACTATACCCTCTTGTGCCTGAGTTTATCCAGTGATGCATGGGTTTCCTTCTACACTGACCAAGGAAATCCCCATTCCAATATTGTAGATAAACCACAACCCTTTTTCCTAATATAGTAAATCTGAGTATGAATTGTGGATGTCCAATCCAAACCCACAATAACATTTTAAGGCATCGACGCTACCACCAAGATATTCCAACCAAAACTATCCCCTCAAGGGTCAAATCACACCAACGGCGTAAGTGTGATTATCAATTCTCCTCCCAGTGGTATCTCCAAATGTGAGGGTTAAATCAACCTTTTACATGAAAATTATAGGTATTAGAAAATATTCATTTATAGAATTAATGATTGGTACTTCTACTTATTGATACAGTTGCTATTAGTAGACACAGACCGTACCTTGAATCATTCCTAGAGCCCTTGGGTCGCACTCTATGACTGCATGCAGCTAATTCCTTCCCCTATCCTCCTACTCCCTAAGCCTGGTGGGGACCACATAGGGGGGTTAAAACCTGTCAAAATTTACACCACCTCATACTACACTCCATGATCTGGTTCCATGTATGTATACCTATAGATTCGTCTATCCCTATCACATCCTCTTCCCAAAATATTTTACACACCCAAGTCTCTAAGACTAGCCCTAGTTTCCTGATTTCCCCTGCTAAGATTCATAGGTTGTATCCGCTCATCTAAAGGGAAGTTAACCACAAAAGTTCTCTCTTTCACTCTAACATAGGTAGGAATTCATAGAAGAATAGTTCTGGCTTGGATGTCCCTAAAGTTACCTCCCTTGGATGTCTAAGCCATGAAGCACCGATCGTATCGTATTCATCGAGTACCAGGAATGGTTGGTACACCTAGATGAATATTCATCTATCGACATGTCATCCTTCCGAAGCTGTATAAGCTCAAGGGAACTCTCAGCCACCTCCTCAATTCAGTCCTTAGAGAACTGTGAATCGAGATCGCCTAGGAACCTGAGGGGAATCTGATAATGAAACACATGTAAGGAATTAAGCCTAAATTTTTCCTTTACCGGTACCACTGGTTGTAACGGTTGACCAACGGGCAGTGATTAATCTCGCACAGTACCCGAAGGTACCATCCCGGGAAACAGTCAAAGTATTGAAGCCTCTTTTTACTACAAACAATCCTCATGGTCACACAATGAAAAATACTAGAATCTAAGGTCACCAACTGCTCTACTGGTGTCTCAACTAGGAAAAAAACTCTAGCCACAACCTTCATCCAGTCCTCAGCCACCTCCAGGTCCATCTCACCTCGGAACCTCAGAGGCCTCTGCCGCTGGAACTCATGAAACTTGTTCGGTCAGTTCGAATCCTCTACTAGAGGGGTTGGTGGAAACAGCTTTCCAATGGGTAGTGGTGATGTTGGTACACCACCCATAGGTGCTAGTTCAGTAAGGGGGCCCTGCACTGAGGTCTCATTGCTTGGTGGGTCGTTATCGCATTCCCTCTCAGGAAACATGGGTGGCTTTTTTCATGGAGACATCCTGATAAGGAATAAGAGCTCCACAATCATTAAGTTATACCTGTTCAGCTGAATCAAGGAATCACAAGAAAAACTCTTCAAAAACACATTCAATCAGCGTTTTCGTGCCCTGATTCAGAAATCAGAATTATGTGTCCTGGTGAATGGATACGTCGGTCGTTTCACCAACACTAGACTCCATGAACTATAAACCATGCTCATAACACTTAACACGATTGCTTCAAAGAAAATATTAGAGTCTTAGCTCTCTAGTAGAACCAAACTCATCTGATTCCAATTTTTCACAACCTGTCCCCAGGGGCCAATGTCGTGACTACCCCAAGCCTGCCTTCCATAGGCTAGGGGATAGAGACTAGCACTGAAAGGAATATTCCATAAAATGGGAAGGCATTGACTTTAAACCTGTAAAAAAACACTGTACGAGAACACAATAAGAAGAAACTATGAAATAAAATGTCGTAGCAACAGTGTACTGAAAGTAAAGGGACCAGAATACAAGGCCAACTGGAAATGTAAAAGTACATCTGAAAGGTACAAAATAGATGGAAATCTGAAAAGACGGTCTTGGATCATCCACCACAGATCCTACCAAGATAGAAGGTATAACTTAGGATTAGTGGTCCCTAAAAAACGTCACACCAAACGGTCCACCCCGGATCCTACCTGATGGGTAGGTAAAACTCATGATCAGTATTCCCTGCTTCGAGTCACACCAAATGGTCTGCCTCTAGGCACCAACTAGTTCTAGCTCCCTCATCCTTGATCAATTTCATACGTCATATACACAAGACACAACAACGTCTGGGAGAAGCCCGTGCAGGGGTGAATATAAATATATTCAGTATAGACCCTGAGACCCCGTAGGTCTCCTAATGTTCCAAAAAGGAAAAACCACAAAACAAGACACCAACTGTACTTAGGTATATACCCATACTTATACCTAGGTTATTGAGATATACACATCTCATACATGAGGGGATTATACCACAAAGGTAAAACCACAAAGGTAAAAGAACCACATAGGTAACACCACGAAGATAGAAGTACCATGAAGGTAAAATTATCACCTAGGTATCTCCATGAAGATATTACCACGAAGGTAAAAGTACCAAATAGGTATCACCATGAAGATAGTACCATGAATGTAAAAGTACCACATAGGTATCACCACGAATATAGTACCACAAAGGTAAAAGTACCACACAGGTATCTCCATGAAGATAGTAACACGAATGTAAAATTAGCACACAGGTAAAAGTATTAGTTCAAACAGAGTCTCAGCTCAAACCAGGTTTTCAGTGAAGTATAGAAGTAAAAATGATTAGTCATGAAGCTAGATCATCTCATTCATTAAAGAGGGACTACTACTGACCAAACGGAGTCTAAACCACACAGGATCGATAGGTACTAACCCCCGCAATGACCCATATAGGATATGACCCAAATAGGATCGATATGCGCTGACCCACATTGGATCGCTGAGCGCTGACCCACACAGGATCACATGGTACTGACCTCCGAATGATCTGTCTCCAACCTCCTCCTCACTGCTAGCCACTGGATTCTTGCTAATAGTAAGTTTGGGAGATCTGCTCCTCAAGTCACTGGTTGTACCTCAACCACTATGAAGTTCCAAAATTAAGTATCCCAATGGTATCTCACGTCATAAATGACGCAACACATCAAATGGAATGTCAATAAGATGCACAGTCTCTGAGTTATTTGCATTTTAATGTCGAGGGCCTAGTTGGATTCGGGTTGGATCAAACCTGACCATAATCCAACATTCTCCAAAACTCAAATGGAGTACACCAAAATTATTGACTCAATCCAAGGATTCTGTCACCATAGACGGTTCGTCAAATAGACATCTGGTTCTCAAGATATGGCAAAAATGGCATAACTGGGTCCAGATGGGCCCAGGTCCGGTCCGACCTGGCCAAACTCGGACTTGGCCAGCCAGACCTAGTCCTGGTCTATCCTAAATAGGCTAGACCCAGGGTGGGCCCGACTCTCTGGGCCACGGTCTGGCCTAGCCCATGAAGGGGTGGCCTGCCCCACTAGGTGTGGCCCAACCTGTAGCTGGGTGTGGTCCATCGTGGCAGGGCCCGCCCTAGCCACCACCAGGGGGAGCCACCCCCCCCCCTAGGATTTTCTGAATGGTCTTGTTGGACCATTTGGCATTAGAAAACCTTGCGGCGCCATGTGACAAAGCCTTTTGGCATGTAGGACCAGCTGGAGCGGGTCCTTCTCTGCGTGACACGGCTGACCGGTGCTTCTGCTCCTTCAGTGGTTGGCCGACTACCGGCCGCCGTGGCTCAACAGTCACGGTCTCCTGCTCTACTGGCAGTGTGGAAGTGAGTCGGCCATCTTCCATGCGGCCGGCCGGCATGTCAGCCGCCACCCTCCTCCCCCATGGCCGGCAGGCCACAACCTCCTTCGGCAATGTGCTTGCGCCACCACTGCCATCACGGCTGGCTAGTGTGCTTGTCATAGCCTTGCACCCTACCAGTGCCGGTTGCTGGTGTTGTCACACTGTCGGACTTCCGCGGGTCACCGGGAGAAATCTGATGGCTCATTCTTCATTTCTAAGTCATCATCATTCGTCTCAAGATTTCCCCGCAGCATTAAGCCCATCAAGGTCGGGTTCTACTGATTTAGAAGTTTTGCTCACGAATAAGACATCAATCAATGAAGTTTCAGAGGGATCGGGTCATGTTCATTGGGCCTGCACCCTCCACGTTAAATCGATATTAGGTGGTTCAATAATATTAAATCAACGTAAAAACACGAAGAAAAATATAAACAATTCCCTACCATTAAACTTTGGAGAATATTCTGCACTTGTTGGTGGATCATGCTCTTTGTTCCCACCAACGTCTCCCAAAGAACCCACTCACACATCCCCCTTTGGTTCGGTGTCATTTGTCACCTCCTTCTAGGTCAGCTTTTTCTTCTAAGGGTCTGGCATCACGGTGTTCCAATAGAACTTAATTGCTTGGCAATGCTTCTGATACCCCTCTCCCAAGCTATATAATTATAGGATAGGGGAGAGTAATAAATGATGCGGGGAGTTAATGGGGATCATTAGTAGGAAGCTTCCTAATTTTCCCCAACATCACTATTACGTAGAATGAAGGTTCAAGCCATTAATTGTCTTGACATGTCACTGGTCCCACCTTACCGCTGGTCCGTTGGAGAAATAGAATAAAAATAAAATAATAATGTTTATTTATTCTATTAAAATATCCCAAAAACTAACTTTTTCTATAGACCTACTCCGGTCGAAGTGAAGCCTCCCTTAAGTGAACCCTAGCACTTCTGATTCAATAGTGACCTCAGATTTTAAATTCTAGCAACGGTTCAAATGTTAGAGAATGCTGCTTGTGTGTATACTGAATGTGTGTTTACTGAATTTACCCAAAAAAAGTTCAGAAAATTATTAACAGTCTCCCTGGACCCATACTGGTGGAAGTTAGGCTCTGCCTAAGTGAAACACAACCCAACGAACCAAACGATACTCTTGAATTTCCAGTCCAAGTTAGCATTTAGATGTTATTAATTTTATAATAAAATAATTGTAACTTAATTATTTTATTTACGGCCAAAAACTAATATTCACTATTGGCCCGTGTCGGCCAATGTTATTTTCTGCCTAAAGAAAGAATACCCTCATGAGTTTAGTTGTGGTCTCAAATTTTTAATCCGATTTACAATTCATGAGTAATAATAATTTGAAAAATAAAGTAATTTTATTTAATTATTTTATTTATGGTTTTTCCTTTTTCTGGTTTTCTCAAAGGAGGACCGCGACGACAAAACATAAGTTGTGCCTTGGGTAAACCTGTCATACTGAGCGTAATGGTGCCCTCAAATTTCTGATGTGGGAAACCATTTAAGAGTTTTTCTGATTTTTTTGGAAAACTAATTATGCGCTCTATTTAATGTTTAAAGAAACTTCGATGAATCATTCTGGTAACTCTGGTCCTCATAATCACGTGTCGTCAGATTTCACAGTCTCAAAATAATTCCATATATTAAAAAATATATACAGAAATTCCAAGACATTACAATAAATAAGAAAATTACTTCAAAAAATATCTTTTATTAAACTATAATGCTTATTTTTTGTTGAAATCCAACCTAGGAAGGATTTTGTTTCCAACCTAAGGAGGATACACAAAAAAAGGTAACATTCTTCAACTAGAATTTTTTTGTTATTTCTTCCTACACCTCCTTGAATTAGTATTAAAATTTTTGATAACATAAACTTAGTATATTACTTATAATTACATTTTTTTATGTTAAGTTCAGGACCAAAAACCATCTCAACTTCCATCAAATGGCTTATGAAATTATCATTCGTGTGTACAACATACTACCACCTCGTAAACTGATGTAATTCATTTTTCCATTACCGCCTCTCATAGTTGGGTATCGTGATGGATATAAAGTATATATATATATAATATTTAAAACATAATTATAACTATAGAGTCATTATATCATATATATACATTTTTAATTTACATTCCATTGGGGATACGATATAATCGCTCCTGTGTACGGCAGACTACTACCTCACGAAATAATGCAATTCATTTTTCACTAATGCTTAACATGAAAGGTTATAACGATTAAGTTAATAATTATATGTGTAATACTTATAATAATTATGATATTCATATCATATTTATAGTTATGAAAATATGAACCATCATTTTCTTTTTTACCTTTTGACATACTAAATGATGGTAACATCGTTCACATACGTGTGGACTACCGCCTTCACAAAGATATGTGAATCTATTTTTATAACCACACCACATGGATGAAATATATCATAATGTTTAAGTAAATAATATGGTATATATGTTATTATTATCATTATGTGATGATAAAATATTACTTACCTTCTTTTCATAAAATACATCGAAGAATAGAAGCATTACTCAATCGTACGTACATCATACCGACTCCAAGATCGAAACATTCTTCATTTTTTGAAACCATATTTCATGATTGGTTTTAAAATTATAATTAATGTATAATTATGATAATTATTTCATTATTATTATTATAATTTTGATATTATTATAAAATATTCACAATAACTGAATCTTTATTGATGAAATGCATATGAAAAAACAAGGTAACTAATACCCGAAACAATGAAACTAATGAAATATAATTAATTAACATGTGGTAGTCTGTTATAAAAGGATCATATATGATATTATAAATATTAATTTGGTTCTTTTATAAGTTAATAAAATGTTTAAAACCACCATACATGATGTTAAATCATATTAAACCAAAAAGAACAGCGGGGTAAGGGATTTCTTAACTCAGTTTCCATTCATTAGGTTAAACTTCTACATCATGGATTATGTCAATATAAAATTATGTGTGTAATAAATTTTTATTATTTTATGTTTTATTTACAATTGTTTTATTTTTATTTACATTTGATACACATAATCAATACATTTATTATTCCTCAATTCAATGATATGATCTTTGTAAGAGATTATGTCTCAATTTCCTTTCAGTAAAGAAAATTTATATGTTATGAAAAAATTAATTTTATATGGTATGTATACTTTCCCAATTACATTTAATATCATGGTTACTTAATAATTTATGGTATTTTTAGCTACACTTTAAATTATTTCATCTAAAGGTATTTTATTTAAAATTTACCAAGTGGTAATTAATTCCATTACTCAATTTCCATTCATTAGGTTATATTACTTCATCATCATCCTTGACTATCTGTGAAATGAATTTTTATTATATTTTGTTTTATTTTATCTTTTTTTATTTAAATTAGATACACAATATCTATTCATTGATTAATTCTCACATTAATATTATGATCATTGTATGGGTTCATTTCACAATCACATTCTAATAGATATTGTTTTTTATTGAATTTTAGTATAATGATATTATTTTACCATTTCCTAACAAATCCATTTAATTTTATCCACAAATGGTTATTCCTGATATTTCAAAGTAATAGTATTATTTTATCACTCATTGGAACTTAAAGTGTTTGAGAAATTGTTTTCAGGAAAAATAAACTTTATTTCCTTTGTTCAATCAAAAATCGATTTTCATCCAAAACCATGTTTTCGAAAAAAAATTAAAATATTTCAATCCTTCTAAAAAATATTTTTTAAAGTAATTTATACCATTTTTAGTTTTTTGAAATTCTATTAAATTAATCTGCATGTATTTTTCAAAATAATTATAATTCTACTTTTTCCAATGAAGTTAAATGAATCATTATTTTAACATGTATGACAGCAAATTAATTTCAATTATTCATAACTATTTAAATATTTTAAAAATTCCTGTATCAGTTTCATATATTTTTTTCAAAGAAAATTATTTTCAAAATTTTTTGGTAACTTTTTGTTTTAAAAAGATTTTTTCAAAATAAAAAAGGATATTTTATTCAGGAATTTATTTAAATATATTTTTATCATATTTCTTCTGATCAATTACAACAACCATTTATTCTTACTCCAATGGGTATATGTTGTATTGATACTATATTTATTCTATTTATGGATAGTTTATGATCATTTTTACCGAGGATAGTATTTTCATTCACTTCCTTAATTAATTTTTCTAGTAATTAACTTTACCTTGAATTTTTCACTTTCATTTGGATATTAAATTTACCCTAAATATCCACATTATTTATCATAAATATGTCTTTTTCATAAATGGTATATCAATTCAACATACAGTGTCTGAAAGTGAAATTTAATTATTTATTTTTGAAAGTTTGATCCCTCTATATTCCTTACTGAATAAGGATATTTTATGAAAGAGAATATTTTTTATGAATTAAATTGATTATTTTATATATGAGAAATGCATTGGATATTAATACAGGGGTGGGGGACATTTACAGATATCTCATCGATGCATCTGTAGTTTCATGAGTAAAATCAATAAGCTAGCATAAAATCAATTGGCCAAACCCGATTGGTTTACACCCAATAGTTTTAAACATTCTAGAGAATAGATAATAAGGGTATATGTTTCATGTTATTGATACAGGAATTAAAATAATTAAAAATTTCTGTAATTTAGAATTTATTTATTATTATCTAAGGTATTTTTTCAATGATATTGTCTTTAGATTCATTTTATTCTCAGTTATTGAATACATGGAATGTGTGTTTGGTTCTTTACCTTTCAATATTTATTATGCTTTATCTAGTTATGATAGTCATGTTATTGATTAAATTTCATGTGTTTTCAATTATTTCACATGATATATTGAGTATGGTCTATGATATTTTCACATTGATATTATCTTTAGATGCACTTAATTCCCAGTTTTTTGATTGCATGGCATGTGTGATCTGTTATTTTCCATGATATATTTATTATTCTAACTAATTAATGATTTATTCCACTATATGTAACCCTTAAATATCATTTGAGTTCACCCTTATTTTGTTTCCTTTCCTAGGAATCGAGGAAGTGCACTATGATTGATATACAAGGATATTATTGAGGGAATAATCATATTCTTTAAAAATTATATTTTAATTTTTTTTTCAAATGTAATTCAAGACTCAAGTATGTCACTATTTTACCAAAACTACTAAACTATTCAATAATTAGGGATGTGGTTCTTTATATCATATACCAATGTAATAAATCAGACACTAGCACCGGGTTACTGGAGTCAGGGTCTCTAAAGTGAACGTTAATTAACAATATAATGGTGATGATAAAACATGTGTTGGATTATTCCTTGGATCCCTTTGGATCAAATGGTTTTGAAAACAAGATTAATGGACCATATAGGTTGAGACTAACTTGGAATAATAAATAATTGGCTAATGGAAAAAAGATATGTTTTATCATGACATGAGACCTTAGGTGATTTCTTATGATAGATTCACTATATAAAATGGATTATGTGATTATTGGTATGATTATAAATGTTTGATATGACATGGTTGTGTGAACTATAATGATAATGGTGGAATAAAAAATTGATAAATTAAACAAATAACTGAATGATAAAGAGTAATTGGTTGAATTGACCCTTATTTCTTATGATGTTGAATGTATTGTTCTTATTGTTATATCTTGTGTTATGATTCATGCTAAAGTGATTATATAAAAGGGATTTTACAAATATTATGACATTATTATATTATGTTTTTGTACCATGATTCTAAAATTCTTATATAATGGGAATGTATTAGGATGCTGAAATTCTTATATAAAGGTCTCTGCCTAGTATACCAAAAAATTTATATAAAGGGTTTTCCCAGGTGTTGTTGTAATTCTTATAGGTCTTGCCAAGTTGTGTGATTATTCTATTGACTTGTATTTATTGTCGAAATTATTTTTCTACATCATTAGAGATATTCTAACATGGTTCCAAATTAGGTTAATGATTTTATTACATTAATTGATTAATTAATAAAGATGTTTGTTCACTTTATTCCCAGAACTTATTATCAGTCTAGTTTTGTTTAGACACGGTGGTTTCAACCAATTTAGTTTTACTCACAACTTATTTAGATCACTATTTGGTACCCAAGTAGACTATATGGATATAGGTTTGGAAAAGTTCAAGGGATCCTATAGTTGATTTTTTCTTGCTATATAGGTTGGATATTGGAGATGGGACTGACAAAAAATTCAAGACTTGGGTCTTTTTTATTTTACATTTGTTATATTTTTATTTAATTTTATTACTTATATCATGTCATTTAGATACAATACTTCCTAAATTACATGGTTTGTTATCTAATGTCTTGGTTCGTCCATTACCTTGAGGAACATTACAAAGTGGTATCATAGGGTAGGTTGTTTTTATTTTCTATTTTTTCTATTTGGGAAATGTGGAAACGATAGTAGGATGGGTTTATACTTGGTAATGAGAATGTGAAAGTGAGTATCTAACCCATGTACAGGGGAAAATAAAGGTCCCAAGGAATAGGATTTTTGTTCATGATTTTTTTTTATTATGGTTTATATTATTTCACCTTTAGGGAATCACATGTTTGTGATGTTATTATTTCTTGATATTTACACTTGTGACCTGGTATGGAACGAGATGAGTATTAATGCATCATGATTGGTGCATAAGAATATATCTTTTCATGAATTCTTCATGTTAGGGATATATTTATTGCATGTGATATATTTTCCTATAAAAACTATGAAATGAGATGCTTATTATATAGGATAATTAAAATAACGGAATTGTTATGTCATTCTAATTCACTTATAACCTATGTTTAGAGATATAATGTTTCAGTGTTTCTCTATTGTTTTCATCTATTGAGGTTGAAAATTTTTATCTATTTTTTTAAGGAGTGTGTTTGTCTTGTAGTTAAAATTCCACCTCATTGTCTTTGAGTTGATCATCAGGAGAGCGTAAATCAGTATTCCACCAACGCAACTAACCCAGAGGTTCCTGTAGCTCCTAAGAATTATATGGAAATTATATTTTTCAACATATTCCTTAGAATCATGTGATCCATATAATGTGAGATTATTCAACCATTTCTTTAGTGTATATGATGATGATAGAGTTTCATCTACAACATCTTCTTATGTTCACTAAAGAGTGAGTCCCCTAGGGAGATGATTTTTAGATTGTGTCAATCTATATGAACTTCAAGAACCATGAGATGCCCACATATGGGAGGATGAAGCTTATGGTGTCCATTATTTGTGGACCTATTAATATTTTTTTGTAAATTCTAGAGTAATATGAGTATCAAGGGGATTTATCTGGGATGGAATTGGAGGTAAATTTTCTAGGCCACTTATATGCGGAAATTTTGAGGGATGATAAGGCGCACAAGTTCATACACCTGACATAGGGGAGCATATTAGGGATATACTTCATTAGATATTTCACTGACTTATAGGGATTTTTAACATATTTATCTTCTTATGAGATCTCCAAGATGAGACATTTACATGATGGGATCTTCTATGAGATCATTTCACTGGTTAATGGTTTCCGCTTGAGTATATTTTTGATCATGATGAATTACGATCTCATCAAAGAATGGGGTCTAAGAAATGCCCTAAGCAGTGGACAATATATTTTATTATGATGAAATAGGATCTCCTGTTATGGTGGTAGGAAGTGTCTCTATAGTAGTTATCACTAAGGAAACTATCGGTAGAGCATCTAGATCAGTGGGGATCCATCCCAAGACCATAATCCAATAATTTTTTATTAGTATGGTATGTTGGGTTAATAGTGGACTTAGTGTATATACCCTACTTTGGAGTGTGATTCTTGATATAGGATATTCCACTTTCAAAGGTTTTGTGGGAGAATTTAGTGGTGGAGAAGTTGTGGTGGACCAGGAAAGGCACCTGAGCCGAGGAGGGGCTCAACTATCCCTTGGAAGACATGTAGTTAGAGTTCCACTAGATTTTTTTGTTGAGGAAGTGGGTGTGGTACCCCCATTAAATAATCTATAATAATATTTATAGTTAACAACATAGTGGATTTGTACTAGAGATCAGGAAAAAGGGGTAAGTCAGCTGCACGGTATGTCGTCTACTCCTCGTAGTTGGATGTAAGACCTTCTACCATCAAAGGTACTATTAATGTATCATCTACACTTTCTAGATTTTTTCTGATATAGAATCATCCCATTCAATTATATATTCCCCAATTCAAATGGATTAGTCATGGTTGTGGAAAAATTGGATGGTTTTTTGACCATCGATACACTGTTGGGAGAGTATTCCTAAAGTATCAAAATTTCCCAGGTGTGTTTTTTATGGTGGTTACAATTTCTTTTGGGAACCAATTGTGTTGGAAATGAAAGGATTCGATTTGAACCTTTTTATGGATTTTCTAGTTATATAACATTCTCATATCAATTATTACTGGAGGGATATTACCTTTCCATCTCTATAAAGAGTCATTTATTGTAACCTTGGTGAGTGAGATCATTAAAGTGGCTGTGTAATATCAATTCAGTGTAGATTGTATTGTCTCATGGATCATATGGAAGGTATTTCTCTATTTTATGGTGTATTGAAAAGGGAAAATTTTTCATCAGTGGTATACCATTTTTAGGATGTATTTAATGACATGTTATATGGATTACCACTGAAGAGAGATATGGAGTTAATGATCAAGTTGGTGTTGGGAGAAGAGTAAATTTCTATCCCACCTTACATGATGGAACCAGCCAATATTTTTTAATTGAATGTTTAGGTAATATCTAGAAACTAATGGTTTCATATGGCCTAGTACATCTCTATGGGTTTCTCCAGTTCTTTTCAACAAAACGTTGATGGTACTTTGTGCTTATGTGTGTATTATCATACAATGAACTAGATGATGCTCAAGAACTGGTATCCCATACCACATGACAAAGCTCTATTTGATTAGTTGAGAGGTTTCTATATTTTCTCTAAGATTAATTTGAGATCAAGGTATCATTAGTTGAGGGTGAGACTAACCAAGACACATGAGACTACTCTTACACTATTACAAAACATGTGTTTAACGGTGTTGGTATTTATTAGTGCTAGAAAAAAGAGATGATAAATGAAATCATTATCAGTGCTAAATAAAGCGCTGAAAAAATTAACCCTTTATCAAAGCTTCTTTTTTAGCACTAATAAAGGGTCTCTTTATCAGTGCCTTATTTTTAGCAATGATAAAGGGTACCCTTTATTAGCCTTTTATTATTAGCACTGATAAATGGTACCCTTTATCAGTGCTATATTTTAAGTTCTCATAAATTAATCCTTTAACTGTACATTTTTAGCGATGATAAATCTCTGAATACATAAAACGAAATAACTAAATAATAATAATAATAAATTTGGTTTATTAAAAAATTATTGCAATTTTTATTAGTCAAATAATTATTGATGAAAAGAAACAAATTGATTATAATATATATGAATTATAAATAGTAATTAATAATATGTATTAAATATATATATAAATTCAAAATAAAAATTAAAAGAAATTAATTAAGTATAATTAATTTGAGAAAAATATTAAACATTTTATTAATTAGATGATTAATGATAATATTGATAAATAATATAGATTAAATATATAGAAATATATTGATGTATATAAATTTTATTTATATATTAAAATATATTATTTATTTTTTATATTAATCATAATTATATTATCTTGAATAATGGTTTATAATTAAAATTATTATGAATTAAAAATACTAATGAATTGCATCGGGTATTGGAAAAAATTGAATGTCGTTTGAGTATTCAATTTGTAACATAGATCCAACGTATTATATTGATTTCATATATATGTAATTAATGAATTTGTATATACATAGACACACACAAATTGTTTTTAATTTATTCGATTTATATTGTTCATTTTATATATATTTATTTACTATGTTTTAATATTTCCAATATGTATTCATATTTATTTCAATATATATCCATTTTTTAAAGATTTATATTAATCAAAATTATCAAAATTTTCGTTATTTTACTCATTTTTAATTAATCCATTTTATTCATTTTTAAGATGCATGAACATAAGATTAAATATTCTTTAATAATGTTAAAAATACATTTGTGAAAAAAAATAAAAAAAATATTTATAAATGTATACTAACTATTTTTATAATTTTATAATTATAAATAGATAAATAATATTTGTTTAAAAAGTATTTATAAAATTATAAATAAATAATTATAAAATTATAAAAACATTATTTAATAATGAATATATTTACTATGTATATATATATATAAATTTATAAACATATATAATGATATAAATAATATTTTTTGAAAAAATATTTATATAATTATAAATAAATAATTATATATTCAAATTATTATAGACTTATTATTTTATAAAAATTATTATTATAATTTTTATAATTATATATAATAATTATGATTTATAAAAAATTATTATTATAAAAATATTTTAAGAATTTATTGGTGCTTTTTTAGCCCTCCTAAAGATTCATTTTATCAGCACTTATTAACTTAGAACTGATAAAAGGTATCTTTATCAGTAATTTTTTTAAAGCGTTGATAAAAGTGTCACAATCTATTTTAAGAACTATATCCATCATGAACCAGCTCTTGATATCCAAAGCTCTCAATATAATCGACCTTCTACCGTCGCTCCTAATTGTTGAATCAACAATTCAATCTAGGATAAAATCAAGGCTCCAACTATTTTGAAGCTTGAATCCAAGTCTCGAGTTATTCGAGGGTTGAATGCAACCATAGCTCAAATAAAATCTAGGTTTTTTGACATCTCTAATTTTCTACGGCTATCCAATAAACCTACTCATCACACATCCATGTATCCAAAAAAGTTTAGTTTCACTATCCTATAATAAAACAACCCTAAATTCAGATTCTTAGACATATTGATGTATCATCTTCCCCGATATCATTTGTGTCTCTATGGGACAACATTGGTACTCTGTGACTTGAAATATTGTATACCCAGTGTTGGGTCATGTTTTTGTGAGGTATAATAGGCACCCAAAACCATTATTCAATGACATCAACCACTTTTAAATCATCAAATTTTGAAAAATTAAACCATATAGCGGTCATTGTTGTCATTGGTTTGGAATATTACATTGAATATAACTTAGAAGATGAAATATCTTACATCATTGGGGTCTTATATTATGTAGTGAAACAATTAGCACTAAGAGGGTTGAGTGAGGAGGAACTGAAATATATGGTTATGCCCATCTATTTTATAGGTAATTCTATGATTTGTTTTAAAAAAATGGATGATGAAATATCTCACACATGGGAACAACTATATAATGATTTTTCATGAAATTTTTTCCTAGGATAATGAGCACCAAAATATGGTGTAATGTTAATGGATTTATTTAGGATGACTGTGAACTATTTCATGAGTCATGGGATAGAGTTAGGGGTCACTTATGAAATTTAGTAATCAAATTGTTATGGTTAATCTGTAAAATCATATGATAAAAAACATTATTAATGTTTTATTTGTTGTCTTATTTATTTAACTAGTTCTTGAAAAAATATAATGTTTTTATATTTGAATTTTGAAAATTTTTAATTTGAAGTTAAATAATATGACTTAACACTACTGGAAATTCCGGCTATAGCCACAATTTAAAATCATGGCTATAGGTCCTCAAACGGTGGCTATAGGTAATAGCCACGGTTTGAGAAACTGTGGCAATGTTTTGTGTGGCTATAGGCATAAACTTATAGCCACGGTTTGGAGCCATGGATATAGGTCTAGAGCCATGGTTCAAATCGTGGATATTGGTATATAGCCACTGTTCAAACTGTGGTAATATCACTATAGCCACAGTTTAGAACCGTGGCTATACTATAGGAGGGACAAATTTTTTTTCCACAGTTAGAAACTATGGAATTAGACCTATAGAAACGGTAAAAAAACCGTGGAAATAGACCTATAGCCTCTGTTAAAAACCATGGCTATAGGGTCTGAAAACCCATATAAAAATACCCCCCACCCCCTGCACAGCCCCCCTGCAGTAGCCCACCCCGTGAAGCCCCCTCCCTCTTGGCCACCCCCACCCTACATAAACCCCTCCTCCCTTGGACATCCCCCTCCCCCCTGCAAAGCCCCCCTGGATAGCCCCCCTACAAAGTCCCCCTCATGGACAGACCCTGGACCCCCCTAGATAGCCCAGACCTCCACTCCCCTTGATATCCACCCCCTACCCTCCTAGACAGACCCTGGACCCCCCCCCCCCCCCCCCTCCCAGAACCTATACACCCCTAGATAGACCCAGGACAGACCCCCCCCCCCCCCCCAGAACCTGGATACCTCTAGACCCTGGACAGATCCTCCTGGATAGCCCAGACCTCCACTCCCCTGGACAGCCACCCCCCCCCCCCACCCTACTGGACAGACCCTAGACCCCCCCAAACCTGGACACCCCCCAGACCCTGGAAAGATCCCCCTGGACACCCCCCAGAACCTGGACACCCCACCCCTTGCACCCCCTGCCAGTTACCCACAACCCCTTCCAGTCCCCACAACCAGTCCCCTCCCCCTACTAGTTCCCCCTGCAAGTTCCACCCTCCCCCTGTGTTGTCATACCCCCCCCCCAAGACCCCCTGGACAGACCCCCCCCCCCCAGATAGACCCTATATAGACCCCCCCCCCCCAAGACACCCCCCCAGACCCTAGACACCCCTTAGAACTTGGACACCACCCCCAGACCCTGAACCGATCCCCCCAGAACGTGGACACCCCCCCAGACCCTAGAAAGATCCCCCTCCCCCTAGACCGATTCCCCCCTGAACCTGGATAGATTTTCCTCCCCCTTCTAGTCCCCTCCCCCTACTATTTTCCCCCCTCCCCTCCCAGTTCCCCCCTCCCCCTACCAGTCCTGCCCCCCCCCCCCCCCAGCCAGTTTCTCCCCCTTCCACTGCCAGTTCCCCCCTACCCAGGCTAGTTCCTCCGTCCCATTCCAGTTCCCCCCTCCCCCACTACCAGTCCCCTCCCCCTGCTTGTTCCCCCCCCCCCCCCCTCCCCCTGCCATTTCCCCCTCCCCCTGCTAGTCCTCCCCCCCCCAAGACCCCCTGGACAGACCCCCCCCCCCCCAGATAGACCCTAGATAGACCCCCAGGATAACCCCCCCCCCCATACCCTTAACAACCACTGGACACCCCCCCCCCCACCAGACCCTGGACAGATCCCCCTATACAGATTCCCCTCCCCCTAGACAGATTCCCCTCAGACCCTGGACAGATTCCCCTCCCCCTACCAGTACTTCCCCCACCCTAGACCCTGGACAGATCCACCTAGACAGATCCCCATCCCCTGGATAGATTCTCCTCCCCTTGATAGTCCTTCCCCCACAGACACTGGATAGCTCAAATCTATCATAGATGGTTTTTTCTATTTTAAGGATTTTCTCTTGTGAGAGGTGGATACCTTTCTATTAGGAATCATTTAATCCTCGATATGATGGGTTTTGATGTAATCAATAGTATTGATTGACTAGTTACTTATTGATCCCTTATTAACTACTGTCATTGGAGGGTGATGATTAAATCTACATAGGGAAGTAAGTATGTGAATAAGTTATAATGGGATGTCTGTGTGACTCAAGATAGGTATAAGATGTGAAGGATGGGTAGTGTGATTGATCAGATCACTAGAATTTTCCTTGAGTATGAGGGGTTACAAACCTTTGTTTTCCACTAGTAGTGGGGAAATTCAGTGAAGACTATCCTAACAACATCTATGGTCTACCACTAGTATCGGAGGTAGAATACAACAACAAAATTGTTCCAGGAGCAGTACTAATAACCATTACTCCTTATAGGATGGAACCTATGGAGCTTCTAGATCTAAAAAAGATATTCGAGGACCTAGAAGCTAAAGGCTTCATATGCCTCAGTACATACCATGGGGTTTCACTAGTTCATTTTTTTTTACAGGAATACAGATGGCACCCTCAAAATTTTTATGGATTACTACAAATTGAACCAGCTCACATTAAATAATTGTTTTCCACTACATAGAATAGATGACATATTTGATCAACTATAAAGATCTAGAGTGCTTTCAAATATATATTTAAATTCAGGCTATCATCATGTTCGATTCTAGATTTCATAGATACCTCACACATTTTTCAAGGTCGTGTTTGGTCTACACAACTGCCTTTTCTTGCCGTTTGGACTGACAAATGCACTTATAGTCTTTATAGATCATATGAACTGATTTTTACACCCATATATAGCTTCATTAATGGTAGTATTTATTGATGAAATCTTATTGTATTCAGACATGAGACATGACCATGAAACCCATCTTGATATCATGCTGAATACACCTATAGAGCATCATCTCTATGCTCAGATCGGAGACTTACACTTTTGGATCAATAATGTACACATCCTAGGAAATATCATCTCTGATTTAGGAGTCTTAGTAGGCCTAGGGAATGTAATGGTTGTAGTTTCATTAGAATATTCCAGAAATGTATTTTAAATCATGTGTTTGTTTGGGAAATTCAGTTATTAACGACACATCATCCCGTATTTCTCACGTCTTATAGCTCCACATACTAGCTTAAAAAAGAATGTTGTGAAATTCATATGGTTATAATCTTGTGAAGTATCATATCCAGAGTTGATGCATCAATTCAATTCAGCACTGATACTGATTCTTTAATAGCTAGGTAGGATTTCTACTTCATACTATGACACATTAGGTATTGGTCTTGGAATGGTTCTAATATAGAATGATTGAGTTGTCACTTGCGGGTTTCAGAAATTGAGGCCACATGAACATAATTTTTGAACACATGATCTCATGCTATCTATTTTAGTTCATTATCTACGTTGTTGGAGACACTATCTACATGGAGGTAGTTTTGTTTTATATATTGACTAAAACCCTCAAGTATATCTTTACATAGTGTGATATCAATCTCATGAAGTTCCGGTGGGTGGAATACCAACAGTCATTTTATTTTGAGCTTGCATTGACACTAGGTAAAGGAAATTATATAACTGATTTTCTATGAAGAAATACTTAGACTCAGGTTGATAATGAGGATACTAGTGAATGAAAAATCATCGGTTATTCTTAGAGATTCTTGTTGTGGTTTAGGAGGAATGTTGTAAAACTATCCTCTCAACCTTAGTAGTGACCTCTACTCTTTTGGAATGGGTAATAATGGGGAAACTATCCATTCATGAGGGGATTTTCATAAGGGAAAGTTTCTCCAATGATGATACATCATTATGTTGTACCACATATATGTTTGATACTTTAGTATTCCATGGGAATTATTGTGTCTGAAATGATATTACGTAGGAGATGATGTGGGAATTCCTTGCTTAGGAATAGTATGTTTGCCCAAGTGTCACCAAAATGTATTGAGATCAATGATGAAATCATTATAGCATTGGTATGAAATGAAATATTAATTGTTTCATCACTCAATGATACACCATTCGGCTAGTGAAGTTGGAGAATTCGTTTTTAGTAAGTCTTTTCCAGCTATTTCCCATTATTGAGTGGAAATGGGACAATGTTTGGATGGATTTCATGACTGGTTTTCCCATATCAACTCATGGAAATGATGCGGCGTGGCGTTTCATTGATCATTTGATGAAGTTCACACACTTCTTACCTGAAAAGAGAGAACTTATCAGTAGATGAGCTATGAAGCATGTACGTCAGGGAGGTTATATCTCTTCATAGAGCTCCCCCTTATATTATTTACAACAAAGACAATCATTTTTTACATCACAGTTATGGAAGTGGTTACAAAGGTCTTGGGTATATATTTAATTCTGAGCACATTTTTTCTCCCATATTATAATGGAAAGAGGGAGCCTGTGTTTTTTGGTTCTAGAGGGGATGATCTATGAATCTGTCCTTGACAATGGAAGGCCTTTACGCTCAACTCTGTGTTGGCTAGAGGCAAGAGAGGTGGCTATTCATTGATCATGTACTGTGTAGGATACTATATAGTAGGTCTAGTTATTCAAAATGAGCATGATGAGAGCATTATCAGACATTAGTCATATGCCAACCAAAGTTGATGAACTCTCATGTTAGAGTTTTGAGATCGTTTTTTCTTTAAAGACTCACCCAAGATGGTCTAAAGACATATTCATAGGTAGGATAAGCACTTACTAAGGTTCTTTGGACCCTTTGATGTTCTGAAATAGATCAGACTCGTAGACTACAAGTTATCACTCCCTCAAATGTACCAGTCAAAGAATGATGTACTTCATGTGCATTGGATGCACTAATACTCTCTAGACACAACACAGGTATTTTGTCCTTATGAGGATTAGTATGATGTAGATGCTTCATTAGAGGAGTATCTCATTATTATTGTTGATCAGAGTGTGAAGACACTCCAAGTTAAATCAGTTCCCCTGGTACAGGTGTTATAACAACATAGTCGAGTACAGGAAGAGACCTAGGAAAGGGAAGATGGTATATGAGTTTAGTAGCTATAAATATTCACTAACAATTCCTTTTTACCTTTATATGATCAAATCATGGATGATTTTCATTGATAGGAAGTTTTAATTACACGCTTTTTCATGAAGGATCATCTTGTTTGATTTTTAATATAAATTATTTTAGGTGCCAACACTTTTCCCTATATTCATGGATTTGGATAGTTTCATCGATATCTTAAAACCTACTTCAAATATGAGGGAACCATGAGATGAGGATCCATCAACAAACCTAAGGTAGGTAATATCATCTTTTTACCTATGAGTATTTATGTCTTGTAGATATGTTGTTGTGTTTCCAGCTAGATTTTTCTCCCCCCTCCCCGCCCCCTGCTAGACTCCCTTGGACAGCAGCCCCAACCCCCCTAGACAGCAGCCCCAACCCCCATGGGATGTAGGAGGTCGGGGGATGGTGAGGGTTGGGTCTATTTTGCAGGTGGAATAGGGCTGGCATGAGTGTTTTGCAAGAGGCTGGGGGTGGTGGCTGGTGCGGGCTGTATTGTAGGTGGCTGGGGGATGGTGCGGGCTTGAATGCAGGTGGAAGGGGGATAGAATGATGGTGTAAGGTGGATGGTTGTAGGTGCTGGGGGGATGGTGCGGGCTGATTCGAATGTGGGAGGGGGGGCTATTGCGGGTTGTAATAATAGTGGCAGCAGGCTGAAATGAAGGTGGCAGGGGGCTAGTGTGGGCAGGATGTGGCTGGAGAAGGACCCAATCAAGGCATTACCACGGCGTGACTGCGGCGTGACTAAGGTGTGACAGCAGCGTGACCGTGGCATGACCACGGCTTGACCGCGGCGGGTTGGCCTGGTCCAGCGACATCTGCAGTATACCATCTTCCGGCCAGGAGTGAAGGGAGCGAGAGGAGGCGGGGTAACATTCTGGCCATCGCCCCACCGGCAGAAATTGCGATTAATCTGTCTCAACATTGATCACAAGACTCATGGAATACTATCACTGCGAACTACCATGGTGTTTCATCCTAGAGAAGGTCCAAATCACAGCATTATTGCGGCATGACCACGGCATGACCGCTGCGTGACTATGGCGTGACCACGGTGTGTTGGCCCGATCCAGCGACATCTGTGGGGCAACATCTTTCGGTCAGGAGCGAAGGGAGTGGGAGGAGGCGGGGAAACATTCCGTTCATCACCCCATTGATAGAAATTGTTATTAGTCAGCTCAATATTGATCACAAGAATCATGGAATACTATCACTGTGAACCACTGCGGGTTGTCATCCTAGAGCAGGGCCAAATCACGACACTACCACAGCATGACCATGGCCTGACCGCGAAGTCACTGCGGCATGACCGTGGCGTGACTGCGGCATGACCGAGGTGTGTTGGTCCGGTCTAGCGACATCCGTAGGGCAGCATCTTCTAGCAAGGAACAAAGGGAGCAGGAGGAGGTGGGGAAACATTCTGGTCATCACCCTGCCGGAAGAAATTGTGATTAGTCAGTCTCAACATTGGTCATAAGACTCATGGAATACTATCACTGTGAACCACTGCGGAGTATCATCCTGGAGCAAGGCCAAATCACAGCATGACCGCGGCGTGACCGCAGAGTGACTGCGGCGTGACTGAGGCGTGACCACAGCGTGTTGGCCCGGTCCAGTGATATCCGTGGGGAAACATCTTCTGGCCAGGAGCGAAGGGAGTGGGAGGAGGCGGGGCGACATTCTGGCCATCGCACCACCAACAGATGATAGAACAGATCAACTATTTAATATTATATAACAAGAGATCTCCAGATAAGGTCTAGTGACATCCGTGGGGCAAGAAGTTCTGTCCAAGAGTGAAGGGAGCGGGAGGAGGTGGGGGAACATTCTGGCCATCACCCCACCGGTAGATGATAGAACAAATCAACTATTTAATATGTTATAACAAGGGATAACCAAAGAAAGTTGTAGAGAGTGGAACAATGACACAACATCTAAAGGGAAACAAAATGATGGAAAAGAATCATACACCCTACAAAAACCATTTACAAATTCATTCGCTTTGCCTAAACATGGAAATTTTATTTATAATATTGAAGGCGTTAAAAGGAAAGTGTCATGGTCAAGGAATATGCCTACTTGGGCCATGTCATTTGAGTTAAAAGAGTATGATAAGCCAATTTATATTATTAAAAGAAAACAAAAACTAACTAGCCACAAAAAAACACCAAAAAGAGGCATATGAAAGACTCAAACCAAATCTAAACATGATACAAATAACTATCACTACTCTTTGGTTTAAAAGATAGCGCACCTCCGTTGGTGGGGTTTTATTATAGAATCATGGAATTTCTTTATCACACAATTCATTTAGTTATATTTAAAATTATTCTAAAACTCATTCATTACAAATCAAATTCAATAATTTAAGCAACTAGAACAAAAAAACTATCCCTGTGAGATTTCGCAGACAGCGCACCTCCGTTGGAGGGGTTTTATTATAAAAACATGACTTTATTTATCAAATGAAACAATTATATTAAAGAAAACTTATTCAAGATATACAATTCAATATAATTAAGAAGAATTAAGAAAGAAGCTAAATTCAATTTAAAGCATTCTTGAATTAAAGATGATAGAAGGGGGATCCTCCCTCAAGTTGGAATCAAACTGTCCACTTCGGCACTTGGAGAATTCTGACTAAATGTTGATGCTTCCCCACTGGGTATACACACATTCACACACATGCAAGAGTTCCAATAAGTGGAAACATGAATGAATTGTTCTAAACAAGTAAGAAAAAAATTAAGTACTCCCCTGTGATGATATGTTGCAGTTTTATTCTTTTTAATCATCCAACCATCCTCTTATATTTTTCACTCAACCTGGATGTTGTCATTGAAGTACCTAAAAAGAAACAAAATCAACATGGATGTTTTGAATACTCTATTACTCATTGGATAACATTAAATAACAAGACCCCCTTGCACCCCCACTCCTGGACACCCCCACCCCTCCCTTCCTAGACAGACCCCCTAGAACCTCCTCCCCTCCTTCCTGGATAGACACCCCCCACCCTACACCACCTCATCATTTATAAACTAATATATTTCTACTTTTAAATTAAAGGATTATTGAAATTTTACTAGGATCTACTTAATTATAGAAACTTCTTGAAGAGAGGGGACAAGGTATACTTGGTATGTTTGTCCTATCATGAATTTTAGTTAAATATATAGTGTGTTGGGAACTATTAACCAACATTGTGATTAAAATTCCACGTCTACAATAATCAAGACATCATTCCAGAGCTGCTAAGAAATTGGACACTAGGGACCAAAAAATTTCCCCAATATCATTGGGAGGTCAGAAATGGTATATGGGACCACTACCACATCATGGGAATCTATATCTAGGGAGAGATGTTTGATGAGATTCAACTAGATAAGGGCATCTGCGATGACAAGGAGGAGAAGACAACGATCACATGGGCGTCACAATACTTGTTCTAGGGGAGAGTGACCAAAAAATACAGATGATGGACATCCGTTTCATGCAATGTTTTGGGTATTTTTAGAATGAATCAATGGACATACATACAGGGAAGTTTTTTCATTATCTAAAGGATATTTAATAAGTCAAGGAGAACTCATTTTATAAAATACTAGAGGAGAACAGATGGTAGTTGTGGGGATAAAACATGAGGCTCAAGGATCCCATGGTTAGGTTAGCTATATGTATTACTATTATGATTCGTAGGTGGATGATATCGATTTGGGATGCACACATAGGTGTGTGGATGGGTGACCTTATCATGGAAGAGATGTTATACATGAGGTAGGGAAAAAAACCTAGTAGTCCCAATGCATGAAAAAACATGTTCTGAAACTCAATAGAATATATAAAAATGTATGCTCAAATCTGGCACATCAATATTGTAAACTCACCTAAGTATCTCAATTTCTGAGTATCACATTGGGTGAGGAATGCTTACCTTATTTGGTCAGGAATGGGAAGTTATACAAAAATTAATAGCTCCAAAAAATGACAAAAATGAATGGGAAGACAAAAAATTAAAAACAATTAAATACCCGTGATTTGATGATCACATGTTATTCATTGTGCCATATTTTATCACCTACTACAAGAAAAAAACACATGTTTTAAAAATTCTCATTCCATATAAATAAACACCGAAAAAACATTACATTGAGGAACTTATGCAGGCCTTCTTTGCAATCATAAATTATAGGAAAACACCTCAAAAAATCCATCATGGATATTCACCATTAATGACCAATACAAGAGTCATATAATAAATGTGAATAAGAGTAAAAGAAGGTACAATATAATTTGTTTCATTTTCCCAAAATTATAAGACTGATGCTACGAATGAAAGTATTGGAAATATTGTTAATAACATAGATTTCATGTTATTGACATTACAAATTAAAATTGAGCAGAAACATAGTATATTAATGAATAAATTTTTTACAATTTTATCATGTTGATTAAAAAATTTAAGAAGATGTTGCATTTTTGACAAATTGATAATGCATTATACATGTATAGAAAATGAAAGTGCATACATAATATGCATACATGAAATTCATACAGAATATGAAAAGTGGAAAGCTCTTAATGTTGAAAACCCATGTGTATATACAATTTATATATATAATAAATATATAAAAAACATATGTATAAGAACATAAAAAGTGTACATCTCTTAATATTGAGAACATTTTTTTGGATTTTCCTGGTAATGAATAATTGAAATTGATTAAATTTTATTTTTAATGTCGCTGGAGGATCCACTGCTTCTGAGGTATGAGAAGGCCATCAATTGAGGTTAAGATCAGTTGGGACTGAAATTATCAATGGAAAAACGTGGGTAATTTTTAAGGGATGCAAATCATCAAGAAAGTGAAATTTTCTTCAGGATCTCTAATAGAAACCATGCATTCATTTTGAGAGAGTAGAAACTGGAAGTTTTTAAGATGCCTACTTGATTTGGAATAGTTACTAATTAAATAGTTTCTTTTTTTTATTCACTGATCATTTGAAATTTTAGGTTTTAATAATCTTTCTACTGAAGAAATTGGTGATTTTAAACCAATATGGAGGTTTATTTTTAGAAAAGGGAAAATGGAACATGATTTTTTGGATTTTAGTGGTTATATACTTCCTGATTTAGAATTTAAGACATTGACGCTGAGTTTTTGGATGCTATAAAATCAATGAATTCACACAATCACAAGATTCCAGTTCAAAGTTAATAATATTATGGCTTATAATTCTTGTTCATATAAATTTTGATTTAATTTTCTAGCCCATCTTTGAGTAATCTATTATATACAATAGAACTTGTATGTATACAAAACATGTTAATAGATAGATAAAACAGACATAAAATAAATAAATATATATATATATATGGAGTAGACAGAGTGTACACAAATATATGTGGAGGAGCTTTTGTGGAAATTGGAATTAGAGAAATGGATGAAGAGTGATTTGGAAGAACTAGAAGATGAGGACATTACAAACCTTCAGCATGCCTAAAAAATTATGTTGAAAAAAGTGGATGAAACATATGAAATATTTGTCAGCAAATAAAAAGAAACACAAACTTCACCTGTAAAATCAATCCATGTTTTTACAGATGATTTAATTGCGCAAAACACCCTCCTAATGGAAACACTTGCAAAAAAAGTTGATAAGATGATGTTAATTCATTAATTTTCACTCTCAGAGAAATAGAGAACCAATTATTTTGAATGGAAATACAAAGAAGCCTTGGAATCAAGTGAAGATAGAAAAAATAAATTAAAAGAAGCTGAAAGGACAGTCTTTCAACTCTAGGATTCCCTCAACAGTGTGCTTTAGGATGATATATTCCATGTATGGGAAATTTCAAGAGTTAAAATTGATTTTATGTGCCTCATCCTTCACTTATACATGTATTCCTAATGACCATGAAGTCAATGTTTGTTATGCTATCTCTGAAAACTCATCAACCAACTCTGAGTTCACTTTTCCAACCCTATCTTTAGCAGCTGGGAATGTATCTCCCTTCAATCCTAATGCTATACCGATTCTAGTTCAGGACATGTCAATGAATGAAATTTTAGGTTCTAAAAACTGCTCAAGTATCACAGAGGGTGGATTTTATGACTTCTTCCGATGAATTACTATTCCTATACAGTATGTAGTAGTGTTTATCTAACTTCTAGTTAAATGTGTTAATCTAGTTAACATTACCCTCTTTCCATTTGGAGAAGGCTAGTATAAGATAGATTTGTACTATGTACAAGTCTGATGGAAAATATCAGCTGTCAAATTATTCATTTTTTTTTGTTCTTTTGAAGAAAATGAGGAGAAGGGTGACTATAAATCACCATGCACGATAACTATGAGTTAAAATTACACTAGTAGTCCTGTAAAATAACTTTTAATGATAGGGATAATAAAGGATTAAAAATTAACACTTATGATACATAATTAGTGTGCTATTTTGATAATGGAATCCTTATCGCTTGGCTAGATGAAGACAGTGGATCTTGAGCACCGGCAACATGGACATTGCTAAGGTTAACATAAAAAGGTATCAAATATTATTTCATGGCCTCCAGGTAATACTCATGTGTGTTCTATAAGAAAAATTTAATGCCTATGAAAGTTTTTTTTGGTCACATGTATGTTCATAGAAAGGATAGATTAAGGCAGTTGTCATCATCATGTGTTTATTTTTTTGCTTTGTTAACAAGATATTAGACCTAACCCAAATCTCACCATCCATACCCATTGGATAATTTCACCCATTAACTTATGTGGTGAAAAAAAAGGAGGTTTAAAAAGATTACCATAGGTTCTTTGACTTGTAAAAGATGAAAATAAGATAAGGATTCCACAACAATCCTAGTTTTGGTGGACATTAGGGGGGTTCAAATATTTCTAAATCCAAAACCAATAAATCCCAAATGACATCAGCATCAACAGTGATCACATAGAACTTTTATCACTTAAAACATTTCTCTATCCTCTTTCCCAATGATGTATAGAGGTCCATCAAATAAGGCATCAACATAGATCATAGTCCCAAGGCATCAATCAACTTAGATGAGATAAATTAATTGGATACCCATTTGTCAAATAAATATAAATATATATATATAAAACAATGAACATAATCCCTCTGAAATTTGATGTCCCCACATCTAACCCATATAGATTATTCTTTCCCACATAAAAGTTCCTAGACTCAGGCCCACTCTAAGATTTATTCAAAAAATTAAAGTCCCTTTCACTTAAGAATGAGATCATGCTCCCTTTGATGCATTTGACTGTACAGGGGAACTCTTGGCATTAGTGGACCCTATGTTACTACCCTGAGGAAAGTACTTGAAATACCATTGAAGATGTACCAAGAATATACACTGGTGTAAGGTCCTCATAGTTTCTTAGAAATATTGTTTGGTATGTATGGCCCTCCCACACTGATAACGCATGACTTTCATTTTACTTGAGGAAGCTACTGGAATAAGGTTTGTAGGACATTATACAATCCCACTACTGTCTTGATTCAATTACTTTCACTTCCTATTTTGACCTAAATATGAAATCTATATTACAACCATAATTGTTAGATAATACCTCAAACTGATCATCCCTACAATATCTACCATGTCAATAACCACTTTTTTTCCACTTCATCAAGGTGGGAGAACACAATAGAATAATCCTAGACCAAATTCCTAACATCAACCCCATTTTAAAATGATGTTCTTTAATGTATTAATTTGAAAGGATCTTGTGTTAAAGATATAGTGGTTTGGTAAATTGATTGGGCTACTTCATGATGGATCAGTCACCCTTCTCCAAAATCATGAGCTCTTTGGCGTTCTCCACTCTTAATATCTCCAGGTAAAATTTCTATTCAAACATTTTTTTAACCCAATTCGAGTAAGATATTCATGAATTTTAGCCATCACTACCAAGTCCCACTATCTTCTACACATCCCTTAATATATAAGTTTCAAATAACACCATTGACATCATAGGGGTCTTGAGAAATTAAAAGTTATGTTCAATATTTTCCATCCATTCTTCTGATTATTGAGGCCCCATATCACCTTAAACACATGAAATTTTTTCATTGTGAACACATAGGAAAAATATATCATCTAGACTTTCCCTGATTCAAAACTTTTCTTAAGAGAATAAATGGTTCTGATCACTAATTTTATGAGATAAGGTTCTATAGGAGGATCGGTTGGGGGAGTGTTCTCTATTGCTTCCTCCATCTGGTTCTTAAGGATCCTTGCATAGGGCATGATATAAATACATAAAACAAAAGAATCCAATAAACAAATAATTTATTTAAAATGAATTCTAATAAAAATATGTCGTGGAATCATCCCCAAAATAACATAATAGAAATAAATAACCTCAAATTTCATAAAATTACTCATTACAAAAGGCAACAACACAAAATCCCAACATACATAGTAACTCAAGTTCTGGAAGAAATAAAATTTTCCCAGAAACTCCCCCTCAACATCACTGGAGTCCTGATATTCTTAATCAAAACTACCACACTACCCCTGATAACTATATGGGATCAGGTACTATTTTTCAAAAAAACCCTAGTCAATCTTCCATGTCACTTAAGTCATCTCGCTACATAGCTCAAAGTGTGTTCTCGACCACCTAGGGATATAAAGTAGCACCAAGGAAAAAATTATAACCCATGGGAATAATTTCAACCTCAAAGTCAAAGAAAATATGCCATGGATTCCATTCATATTGGGCAACAACAATATACTGGGATCCAAATAAGTAATTATTGCAGGGAGGAAATCATAATATTGTATTTTCATGGAAGAAATATTGTTGAATTTCTAACTAAACACATATTCTAACAAAATAAAAATCAGTTTATATGGGATATGGGGTCGGGGAAAGAGAAATTCATAAATACAATTCATTTTCAGTGGCAGATTAGGGGAAAAAATAAAAAATAACTACCTTGTTAACTATAATCTTGTAAACACGAACTGTGATGGGAACCCTACCTTGTTATGTAGATGCAATTCAATAGATGGTATGATGTAAGAGTTTTGCATGAAAAATCATGGAAGGGAGGATTTACCTAGTGTCCAGGTTAGTGAGAAATCACACGAAGAAGTGGATATCGAGGGTAGGGCTGGGTTCGAGTAAGAAATCAGGGAGGTTGGCTGGCCACGTCAGAGGAGGACGATCTCATGGTGGTGGGGTAGCTTCATAAGAGGAGGACGGCCAAAGCTTGTGTGGCCAAGTCAGAGCAGCGGTGATTGGCAGTGAGCTGCATCGGAGGAGGAGGGTTGTAGTGATGTAGGAGGCATCGGTGCCGTGTTGGTAGGGAGGTGGGGAGGTCATGTTCACAAGGAGGTGGGCTTCAAATCTGCGTCCGTAGGGAGGCATCAAAACTGTGTCAGTGCCGCATCGTTGGGGAGGTGGGCTGACTACGTCGGAGCCGAACGTGGATAAGGAATTGTGAGGGGAGGATGGGGAGGAGGGGAGTAGTAATGTAAAGAGAGTAGGAATGGCAGTGGAGTAATCTCCAATGGAGGGAGAAGGGCTTGTGGGTGGGAGAGGAAATTCACGATGGAGATAAAAATTTTGACGACCTATTATCATGCCCACCTTACAACCCATAGCCCTATTTCACCTTATAGACATGGATCATTTAAACCATGGTTATAGATCCATGGCTATAAGTTATTTTTCTAGTAGTGTATGTTCTATAAAAATAAAAATCAAAGATTTTTGAGGTTTTATAATCCTTTGACTATATTATATAAGAAAAAACTGATTTTGGGATAAAATGTAATTGATATTCTAATTTTTGTTTTTAAAATATAGTTAGAAAATAAAAAATTGGAATAATTCAACTTATTGGAAAATTTCAGCATCATTGTGTTTTAAGAAAAAAATTACTATTTCATTATGTGGTATAGAATAAGAGTACATTTTTTATCGATATTTTCTCTGAAAGTAACTTATTTATTAGAAATTTTTTTTATTATTTAAATTTTTAAGAATATTTTAAATCATTCAAGAATAAATTTTACACCATTAGATTTAAATAATTTTGATAAAATAAAATATTAAAATTGGTCAATGTAAATTTAATAAATATGTTTTAATAGAATCTATTTTGTTGAAATTAAAATTATTTTTCCATGGTAAAAACCTTACACCTTTAGAATCCCACATAAAGACAACTTTATTAGTATGGATTTAATAATTTAAAGAAATTATATGTGCAAAATTCATTATTAATTATATTTAATTATATGGCTTACTAACATAAACATAAATACATTTTTATGTCCTTCTAGTGGTAATATGATGCCCGAAAGATGTGACCATATCAATTACTTGATAGAGAAAATGTTTCATTATAATATATTACCAAGACCTTTTATTTTAAGAGTTTTACAGAATTAAGATGAAAAATTAACTAAAAAACTCATGTATTTTTAATATAGTGCACATTTTTTGGAACAATATATGTAACAACTTGATCCATAAGAATCCTTCATTGTTCTTATTCGAATAAAGCTATTCATATCACATTGTTTTTATTCGTATAAAGCTCAACATGCATTTATTTTATCCAATTATCATCCTAGTTTGCCTCTACAAATTATTTAGGCTATAATAGGTAAAAATGAGGTTTTTGTAGAGTAATACTTCATTTAGATTTCACAGAAACTTTTTGATCACCTATGACATTTTATTCATTGATTTCAGCTTTTCTTTTATTTATTTTAGTTGATAAAAGATATCCATATATGAAATGAAAACCCACTCATTAATAATTCTAAAACCCCACCTCATTTATTTCATCAAACATCTAATAAAAACTATGTATGTTTTACTTTAATCCATCTAAAAATATATCATTATTTAACATTGCCTTTGGGTTCCACCCTTAGGAATAACTTATAACCATCCATGTAATTATCACAAATGGGAGGAAGTCACCTTTGATAATGAATATCTTATGTGTATTTATTTATTTTTTGTAAAGAAGGAATATTTCATGATCCTAATATGATATCATTACTTTCTCTCAGTTGATTCAAAGATTAAATCTAATGTATCTTATTTCCTCTTTATCCTCCTCACTTGTCGATTAATTGTTTTGTGAGATCGATTTTCATTTTTTTATCATCATTCTTTCTTTATCGTTGTCATATACCTGTGGAAAACTATGTTTTCATAGTAAAATCATTATCTATAGAATTAATGTATTTTTTCATATTTATGTTTAATTTATTTCTTTTCAGTATTAATCTAAAAATAATTTTTTCTTGTACATATGAATTGATTTGATCTAGTTCGGGTGGTTTAATCAAAGAAAATCATGCTCGAGAGGGATTGGACTTTGATCCTACAACTAAGATAGTGATAAAAAGGAAATGAGTCAATAATTCATACAACCATTACGAAAAAGGTGAATTATTACTACTTATTTTATTAATTTTTTCATCATTTAATCAACTATTTGTAAGTCAATTTTTTGATCATTTTTATCTAATGCTTATTTACTTTTTTCATAGATATTTTTGGAAGTCATATTTTTCTTTCAACTATCTGTAATAAGGCAGAAAATAGGTGAAATTATTATTTCTACCAATGTAACCATTTTTTCCATATTCAATTCCTTTCATTGTCGAACTACTAATACTACATATTTATTCAATGTTATTTGCTTAAAAATCATTCTCATCGATTAAATCCTCTTCACTTTTGACTTTCAACAATGAGAAAGTTTTTTCGGCTATGAATATTGAGTAAATATTCATTGTTGGTAATTCAACAAAGAAAGAAAATGGAAAAGTAGTAACATTTCTAGTTATGATTGTTTTGAGGCATCATGTCGTAAATCAGCCACACCTCAATGTGACACATGGCATGACCGGTATGACTCCAAGTGCTTCTTTCTCTTTAAAATTGGCATTAATTTAAGTAAATAGTACAACTGACATACTCAGAATCGATAAAAAGTATTCTGATTATTTTGATACTTTATAGAAATAATCCGTAAGTAATTTGAACTGTTACGGAATCAGTACCACCTCAATTTTATCCATGATATGACCAATATGACTCAATGTTTCCATTATCTATTTCAAATCTACAGTTTAATTCAAAAAATATCACTCACTAAAAATAAATAAAACAATCTCATATTTTCTCGATAATTTAAGACATCAATTTAGATATCATTTTTAATGAGTATGATTTAATCTCATGTCAAACCAATACACAATGTGATCAGTATAGGTTGAAGTAAATATTTCTAGATAAAATTGACATTTTAGTAAAAAATAAGTGAAGTACTCAAAATTGAGAAAACACATTAATATCATTTTGATACATTATTAAAATGATACATATGTCATTTGAGATGTGTAGAAATCAGTGTTATCTCAATATGATGCACGGTGTGACCGATACGACTCCAAGTGAGTCTTTTTATTTAAAAATAGCATCACTTTTAATAAAAAGGAAAATTCATGTACTCAAAAACAAGAAAACACGTTCATATTATTTCGATACTTTATAAAAATGATCCATAAGTCATTTGAGAAGTCTAGGAATCAGTTGTACCTAAATATAGTGCATGATGTGACTGATATGACTCCAATTTCATCCTTTTACTTAAAAATGACATCAATTTTAATAAAAAGGAAAACTAACCTAATAAAAATCTATAAAACACATTCATACTATTTTTATACTTTAGGTAAATTATCCATAACTCATTTCTGACACATAAGAATCTTCCACACCTTAATATGATACATGATCTTCCCAATATAACTCAATTTGTTCATTATTAGTTTAAAATCGACAATTTAGTTCAAAGTATTTCATTCAATGAAAACCAAGAAAAAACACTTATATTTTATTAATAATTTAGGACAATTATTCATAGGTCATTTGTGACATGTAGGAATCGGTCTCACATAAAACCGATACACGATGTGAGTGGCATGAGTCAAAGTGCATGTTTCTATTTTAAAAAACGTTAGTAAAAAAAGAAAGTAATGTACTCAAAACTAAGTAAACACATTCATATTATTTTGATAGTATAGTAAAATGATCAATAATTCATTTCAGACATGTTGTAATTAGTCAAACCACAATCAGATGCATGGTGTGGCTGATATAACTCCATGTGTGTATCTTATTTAAAATTGACATCAATTTTAGTAAAAGGGACAACTAACCTTCTCAAAACTAAGAAAACACATTCTTATTATTTTGATACTTTAAGAAAATAACCCATAAATAATTTTTGATGTGTAGTAATTAGCCACACCAAAATATGATACATGATGTGTCCCATATGATTCAATGTTTCTGTTATTAGTTTAAAATCCACATTTTGTTCCAAATGTGTCACTCCCTGAAAACCAAGAAAACAAGCGCGTATTGCCTTTATAATTTTGAAAAATGATTGATAAGTCATTTATGGCATATAAAAATCTATATCACTTTAAACCAAGGCATGATGTTATTGGTATCATTCAAAGTGTGTGTTTCCAGTTTAAAATTTCATTTTAGTAAAAAATACAAGTAACAAACTCAAAACCAATAAAACACACTCATATATTTTTGATAATTTAAGAAAAAGTTCCATAAGTCATTTTATATGTGTAAGAATTATCCACACCTCAATTCAATTAATGGTGTGACTGGAATGACTCCAAGTTTATTTTTTCAATATATAAGTATCATTATAGTTTGAAACGTGTATCAAATTTCTAAAACTGAGAAAATGAGCCTAGATTATTTTCCCTTTAATTAAATTCTATGTTCATAGTTTATTTATCTGATTTTGCGGTGTTTATGGTATTGTGGTGTGCTTTTGTTGCACACTACACTGGTGTATCAGTTTTTTGTTACATCACACTCTAGTATCACCCTTTATCATCACTTTTATAAGAACTGATAAAAGTCCCAATCACTTAATCTTACTACAGTATTAAGAACTTCCCTAGTGCATATAAAACAAAATTTTAGCACTGTTAAAGTCCAATTTTGTATTAGTGCTAGGAGAAAATATGTCTTGTATGAGTTTATAGTGATGTCGTTCATTTTGATAAGTGTACTAGTGGTTTTCATGGCCTTAATGAATCAGATCTTTAATCCTTTATTGGATATGATTTTTGTAGTTCTTTTGATGATATATTAGTTTACTCTTAGTCAACAGATGATCGTTCCCAATACCTTGAAATAGTCTTGAGTACATTGAGATATCACTGGATTTATGCCAAGCTAATCAAATTTAGTTTCTAGATTGATAAAGTGTACCTATTATGCCATGTTATCTAAGAGATTTTAGTGTTAGTGGAACCATATGATGTTAAAAACATTGTATCTTGGGATCTGTAGAGACCCGAAGCTTGACGTACATGGACATTACATTACTTTTGCAGAATACTTAGTACATAACAAAAACACACACACAAGGATCGTAATAGTTTAGTGTCTTTGGAAACTCGGAACGTAATCTTCTAATTGTGGTGAAAGATCTTCAATATCTCCCATAAAGATCTTCCTTTTTTACCTAAAACCTTTCTTTATTTCCTGGGGAAAAGAAAACATAAAAGGGTGAGCTCAAATGCCCAGTAAGGGTAAACAAAGGAAATAAAAATCATATCATATCTTTTTGAAAATCATAACCTGCAAAAGAGATCATAATATCTTAACATGGAATAAATCATAGAAGTGAAAATGAGATCCCCATAATCATAACATAAAACTTGAAACTTTGTGGCATGCACACATAATCATGGAAAATCGTTTCTTGTTAGTCATGACTCATTGCCAAGACTATCTTAGCGGACAAAGTCCATTTCTGAACCGAGTTCACTCCACGTTTAAGTCCTGTATCACTGAACCGAAATAACCTTCCATTCCAGCCATGTCTATCTCATGAGATATAAATCTTTACCCAATGCATTGGAGGGAGATATAGGTCCCACCCATCTTATAATGAATCCTTTCTTATGTGTGCCACATAATCATATATCATACATCATCGCATAACACATGTAACAAAAATGGGATTCTTGAAAACATCATGACATCATAAAACAAGTCATATAATGTAAATGACTTGATAAAAATAATTCTCTCACAACATAATCAAATCAATGTAATAATAGGAATAAAAACAGAACCCTATATTATCTTAGATGGAAAATAATTTTGATAAAACATTTGAACTCCATTCTTGAAGAAAATATCCTTTCTACTTCAAAAACACTTTTCTTTTCTTAACATGTCATACAATTATAAACTAAAAAAAGTTGATTAAAAATAAACATGAAAACTTATAAAGTAAGATTCTTGGAAATAATGTTTTAAAAATCCATTCTTTCCGTATAAGTTAAAAAAACATTCTTTGTACTTTTGTCGGAAAAGTCAAAAAGTACCTCGTACGAAAAACGACAAAAGATTCCTTTCATTTCTTTTATTAAAAACTCACCGAAGGGTAAAAATGGATTTAAACAATTGTAGGTGGATGGAAATAATATTACATATTTATGAAACATGGATGTGGATGATAAAATACACCCCAGTAAATACTTACGAATAAACAATCTCAGATAAAAATGAGATTGTGATATTTCCCTTACCTTAGGTCTGATTTGCTTTGTACGTGTCTGAAGCTCCTGTATAATGGTTTAAATAATGATATTGACGTATTCCAGAATCATACATATTGATATTATATCATATATGGTTATATTCTTAGCTTCTTGTTAGTAATATTTCATTGTTACTTGTTACTCGGGTCATTATTGCCTTTTGTTCTTATGCGTGTTTTGCCGAATAAATTCTTAATCTTCTTTTAAGGTTATAGATACCTTATATCCAGAATGGTATTAGTGTAACATATATCATATTTATTCATTCAATTCATTTATATAATTACTATGTAATGATGATCATGTAGAACGAGTCGCATCACATCGTGGAGACGGTATTCCGTACGTACGCACGAGTGATGATATCGTTCCTATGATCGTGGAATTGTATTGGAGTATATATATATTATTTCAGTATCAATATTACTTTATAATAATAATAAATAGTTACTCATTACACCATTATACCCATCCTTGTAAGGTGATGGTGGAAAATAGATTACACCACGGCGTGGAGACGGTATTCTGTACGTACGCACGCGCGGTGATTTCATTTTTCCGTAGGATGGATAGAAGGTGAATTAGGGTTGTTTCATATTTATAATAACATATCAGTATGTAAGTAATACTGATGTTATTACTTTATCATGAAACAACTAAAGAAGAAGAAGTTGAAGAAGAAAGAAATTGAAAAGATCGGTAATGGATATTACCTCTTCTTTGGAACGCCTCTTTGAATCCTCCACTTAGGGAACTAAGATTGGTCTTTGAAGAAGACCAGGACCTCTAGGATTATTCTAGGGGAGTGGGGAGGAGAAAATGGAAGGGTTTGTCCGAGCTTGAGTGCTAAAATTGGTGTGAGGAGGAGGGGGAGGAGGTGCCCTTTTATAAGGGAGGAGAGGGGCACCTTAGGAATATCTCAAAATATTATTTTATATTAAAGTCAAAATCGGTTTATAATGGTTCCAAAGGGTCTTATTTCGAAGCTAAAGTGGGTATGGGTCGCAATCCTATCATCCAATAGGATTTAGACAAGTTTAGGGTATTATTTTAACCTTATCAATTAGATTTAACTCTAAGTTAAATAATTTAACTTTTACCGTGTCTTTTTGTTTTCTTTCACTATATGGTTAATAAACTTACTATAACATGCCAAACGAACCCCAAATTGTTTATTATTAATACATATATCCTTATCTAAGTCATTTGGCCGAACCTTATATTTTTAGGAATAAAATAACAATTAATAATATAATATTTGATTTAAAAACTATTTTGTGTCAATTTGGACACTATTTGATATATGATTTTTGTGAAAGTCATAACAGAATTATATGTTCGAAAAAAGTTGATTAAATCAACAATAATATATCATAGTAACCTAGAAAATTATTTGAATTCATAAAAAGTCTTAAATTACATTTATTTTGGTATTTATATTATCAATTATGTCAATATTTCATTAATAAGATAATTACTGCATCATCATTGTGTCATAAATAAATTAACTTATTTGATGTCTAAAAATTACAAATAAAATCCCATCATGTAGGAAATCGTTTTATCTTTCTAATGAATATTTACAATCGAATTTATCGTATGTACAACCCTATATTAAAAATGTTTTAGTAAATATACTTTGATTTTAAATCTTTTAACTCTTCTTTGAATTAAATAATAATAAATGTCCTAATCTAATCCAAGTGGGCCTAAATGATAATATTTTACACTTAAGGTTGTTTTTGGTCGAGATACACTTGTAAAATAGAATTAGGACATGTGTTAGGGTAATATTAATATCATTCTTACCCTTAATTACCCAATTTACTTTTAACCGTGGTAAATAAAAGTAAAAAGTTACTATTCACCAAAAATTATTTTCATCTCATTGAACCAAATTTTACTTACTGACATCAACCGTGTCTCTCAGATTTTTGAAATTCCATTCACAGAAGCGGTAAAATTAAGTTTTATGAAAAATTCAGTTTTTAACTACCACTTAGTAGTTTCACTATTCATCAAAAATTGATGTTTTTCAGAACAATGCCAAAATTTCATCCAAAGCTATATTTCATATTCCGAATTCAAAAATGAAGTCTATTTTACCAAATTCATAACATAGAAGTTGCATTAATTAATTTTAAAATTAAATCCCGCTGTTAAAACAAACAGCGTGTTTTTAAGAAACAATATCTATCAAAAGATTGACACTTGATTATGTCTGGTTTAAATGTGAAATTACATCCAATGACCAACATTGTATTAAATTGTAAAAATATATTCTAAATATACTTTAAAACCACTCAAATTAATAATTTATCACTATTAATTATTTCGATTAAAAAAGTTGTTTTTAACTATAATTTAGTAATTTTCACTATTCATCAGAATATGAAAGTTATCCGAAAAGTACCAAAATTTCACCTTAGGCTAAATTCGATACTCCGAATCCAAAAATGAAGTCCATTTTGAGAGCTAAAATTTCTAAAATTTAAAAAGTGGTTATTACTATTCATAACGGCTAGTTTTAATACTATTTTAATAGCATATCGTTGTTTCGTGAAACTCAGTATTGCGTACTACACACGCTATCGAGGAAGGTTTCGATTGCGTGTAATGAAAGGTAAGTAAAGGATGCATGTTGTGCAAGCTCCTTTTTGTGTATCGTACAACACAAGACATTAATAAAATTAAAAAGAATATATTTCATAAAATCTTGGGATGTTACATTCTACCCCCCTTAAAATGAATTTCTCCCTCGAAATTCATCGGGGTTATAAATGGTTTACTATTCGAAAGTTTCTTTAATAGAAACCCACATCGTAAAAAGGAATATCAAAACCAATCTTTAAAAACAAAAGTATGAAACGTAACGGTTACCCAAATAAACTAATCACTGGGTTTCCACATAGGTGAAAATATGGATATGGAAGAGAAATCTAACCATCATGTTCTGATGGAGAGTGGTAGAGAACATGGCTATGGAAAAGCCAGAAATCACAAAGCCATAAATTTGTGACGATCTAAGGTACCATCTGATTCATCATATATAAGATCACTAGGACAACATTTTTGGTTTTCAAGATCGTTTCCCTAAAGTTAAAGAATATGAATTAGAATAAATACTTACTTTATTTTGGTACAATCTCACTATTGTTCGTGCCTTTAACAATTTCCACTTCATCTCTTAAATAAATGAATTTTAATTTGTTATTCGTGAAGTGTTAGCAGATCATGTGATAGAATGACGGGTCATTCCATCTGTCTCAAACAAAAGGTTAGCAAAAAAAATTATATACATAAGTCGATCTATAGTGAGATTAATCATATATGGTTCCTAAAATGGACTTATACATCATATGTCATACAGCTTAGTATAATAAAACTAGTTTCTACTAAACAGGGACTTCCTGTAGGCCAGTGGTAGGCGATAAAGGCCAGTCTCACTTCGGTTGTGGGTTCGATTTCCACAGCCTTGTCCGACGCGATGGGCTGTCTCCCGTCCTGCAGGT
Source organism: Viscum album (assembly GCA_963277665.1). Taxonomy (NCBI): domain Eukaryota; kingdom Viridiplantae; phylum Streptophyta; class Magnoliopsida; order Santalales; family Viscaceae; genus Viscum; species Viscum album. The sequence goes on from OY728119.1 coordinate 567,793,343, forward strand.
TGTCCTTTTTCTAAAACTATATTACTATAACATCACATCAATAATATCGAAAAAACCTCTATCCTTAAACAATACTAACTTAGGTCCAACAATCTTTAGGCTTATCCATAATACTTCAGTCCACTCTCATAATATAGTGAAAACGATTACCAGAGATTTAATACCATCGTTGATCCCCATATATCATAAGATATGTCTTGTTGGTCACATTCTAAACATTCAAAGGCCTTAATCATGTATTCTCTTGAATACCCATTGAACCTTATTGAAAACATGAATGCAGTTAAACGTTAACACTTCCACATACCAAAATCCTCAAAATTATATATACTCAAACCATGATATCACTTAGTCCTTATATCAATCATGAGCTTATGAATACTATTAAACATTTAATTTTCCCCTTATCCCTTCATTATGCGCATATCATCTAAATTCCAAAAATATCTGAATAACCTTTCATGGAGAGTGGTACCATTAATCATACACTTTCATAACTCAAGGAAAGACAACAGTGTAACAATCCTTAGATGTCTCTTTATTCCATAGTACCATGATATTTCTTATACAACAATACACATGATAAACATGTAATCATTCCACTACATTCTTAAACCATTGACCGAGCTTCAACAATTCTTTCATCTCACATATCATTTTTAGTCTCTTCATCATCATCAACGTAAATACTTCCCATACGACCATACTGATTCTCTTCATGAGACTTTCCTTTAGGAAATTAGTTTGCATAATGCCCGTACATTCCACATTTAAAACATTTAACCATTGTTGATGTCGTAGAAATACCATTATCCTCATCCATGGTGTTAACTGAACCTTTTCCTTTGCACTTACTTACTTTGTGTCCTTCTTTTCCACACCCAAAGCATCTTCCAGTTCCTTTGAAACATTCTCCTTGATGCCTCTTCCCACATGATTTACATTGGGGAAATTGAACTTTCTTTCCTCTATGATCATCATGAAACTCTATCTTTCTCTTATTAGCCGAGTCAGGAAACTTACCAAATTTCACTTTATTGATCATATTATGAGATTGCTGATTCGGCATAATAATGATGTTTGGACATCCAAATCCCATTTCATTTGGTTTCTTATGAAGAAAATCATTCCATTGTCCATCATATCCTCCATTATCGTGAATCATCTTGTTTCCAGCCATTTTCTAAAACCCAAAAAGAATAGTGTGAGTGGAAAAAATCATAATAAAGGGGGAGTAACTTCAATATCTAACATCTTAGGTTAAATTCTAAGATCGTTACCGTAGTGCTAGGACTATATCCTATATGTATACCTATCCTTAGGGACATCCCTAGACATACCTTAGAAATATCTCTAGGGATCTCACTAACGTTTTTGCGTCCTAGTTTCCAAAGTTTGACTAAACATTTCCTCTGATACCAACTGTAGAGACCCGAAGCTTGAAGTACGTGGACATTACATTACTTTTGCAAAATACTTAGTACATAACAAAAACACACACACAAGGATCATAATAGTTTAGTGTCTTTGGAAACTCGGAACTTAATCTTCTAATCATGGTGAAAGATATTCAATATCTCCCATAAAGATCTTACTTTTTTTACCTAAAACCATTCTTTATATCCTGGGGAAAAGAAAACATAAATGGGTGAGCTCAAATGCTCAGTAAGGGTAAACAAAGGAAATATAAATCATATCATATCTTTTTGAAAATCATAACCTGCAAAAGAGATCATAATATCTTAACATGGAATAAATCATAGAAGTGAAAATGAGATCCCCATAATCATAACATAAAACTTGAAACTTTGTGGCATGCACACATAATCATGGAAAATCATTTCTTGTTAGTCATGACTCATTGCCAAGACTATCTTAGCGGACAAAGTCCATTTCTGAACCGAGTTCACTCCTCGTTTCAGTCATGTATCACTGAACCGAAATAACCTTCTGTTCCAGCCATGTCTATCTCATGAGATATATATCTTTACCCAATGCATTGGAGGGAGATATAGGTCCCACCCATCTTATAATGAATCCTTTCTTATGTGTGCCACATAATCATATATCATACATCATCGCATAACACATGTAACAAAAATGGGATTCTTGAAAACATCATGACATCATAAAACAAATCATATAATGTAAATGACTTGATAAAAATAATTCCCTCACAACATAATCAAATCAATGTAATAATAGGGATAAAAACAGAACCCTATATTATCTTAGATGGAAAATAATTTTGATAAAACATTTGAACTCCATTCTTGAGGAAAATATCCTTTCTACTTGAATAACACTTTTCTTTTCTTAACATGTCATACAATTATAAACTAAATGAAGTTGATTAAAAATAAACATGAAAACTTATAAAGGAAGATTCTTGGAAATAATGTTTTAAAAATCCATTCTTGCCGTATAAGTTAAAAAAAACATTCTTCGTACTTTTGTCGGAAAAGTCAAAAAGTACCTCGTACGAAAAACGACAAAAGATTCCTTTCATTTCTTTTATTAAAAACTCACCGAAGGTTAAAAATGGATTTAAACAATTGTAGGTGGATGGAAATAATATTACATATTTATGAAACATGGATGTGGATGATAAAATACACCCCAGTAAATACTTACGAATAAACAATCTCGGATAAAAATGAGATTGTGATATTTCCCTTACCTTAGGTCCGATTTGCTTTGTACGTGTCTGAAGCTCCTGTATAATTGTTTAAATAATGTTATTGACTTATTCTAGAATCATACATATTGATATGATATCATATATGGTTATATTCATAGCTTCTTGTTAGTAATATTTCATTGTTACTTGTTACTCGGGTCCTTATTGCCTTTTGTTCTTATGCGTGTTTTGCCAAATAAATTCTTATTCTTCTTTTAAGTTTATAGATACCTTATATCCATAATGGTATTAGTGTAACATATATCATATTTATTCATTCAATTCATTTATATAATTACTATGTAATGATGATCATGTAGAACGAGTCGCATCACATCGTGGAGACGGTATTCCGTACGTACGCACGAGTGATGATATCGTTCCTATGATCGTGGAATTGTATTGGAGTATATATATATTATTTCAGTATCAATATTACTTTATAATAATAATAAATAGTTACTCATTACACCATTATACCCATCCTTGTAAGGTGATGGTGGAAAATAGATTACACCACGGCCTGGAGACGGTATTCCGTACGTACGCACGCGCGGTGATTTCATTTTTCCGTAGGATGGATAGAAGGTGAATTAGGGTTGTTTCATATTTATAATAACATATCAGTATGTAAGTAATACTGATTTTATTACTTTATCATGAAACAACTAAAGAAGAAGAAGTTGAAGAAGAAAGAAATTGAAAAGATCGGTAATGGATATTACCTCTTCTTTGGAACGCCTCTTTGAATCCTCCACTTAGGGAACTAAGATTGGTCTTTGAATAAGACCAGGACCTCTAGGATTATTCTAGGGGAGTGGGGAGGAGAAAATGGCAGGGTTTGTCCGATCTTGAGTGCTCAAATTGGTGTGAGGAGGAGGGGGAGGAGGTGCCCTTTTATAAGGGAGGAGAGGGGCACCTTAGGAATATCTCAAAATATTATTTTATATTAAAGTCAAAATCGGTTTATAATGGTTCCAAAGGGTCTTATTTCGAAGCTAAAGTGGGGATGGGTCACAATCCTATCATCCAATAGTATTTAGACACGTTTAGGGTATTATTGTAACCTTATCAATTAGATTTAACTCTAAGTTAAATAATTTAACTTTTACCGTGTCTTTTTGTTTTCTTTCACTATATGGTTAATACACTTACTATAACATGCCAAACGAACCCCAAATTGTTTATTATTAATACATATATCCTTATCTAAGTCATTTGGTCTAACCCTAGATTTTTAGGAATAAAATAACAATTAATAATATAATATTTGATTTAAAAACTATTTTGTGTCAATTTGGACGCTATTTGATATATGATTTTTGTGAAAGTCATAACAGAATAATATGTTCGAACCAAGTTGATTAAATCAACAATAATATATCATAGTAACCTAGAAAAGTATTGGAATTCATAAAAAGTCTTAAATTACATTTATTTTGGTATTTATAATATCAATTATGTCAATATTTCATTAATAAGATAATTACTGCATCATATTTGTGTCATAAATAAATTAAATTATTTGATGTCTAAAAATTACAAATAAAATACCATCATTTAGTAAATCGTTTTATCTTTCTAATTAATATTTACAATTGAATTTATCGTATGTACAATCCTATATTAAAAATGTTTTAGTAAATATACTTTGATTTTAACTCTTTTAACTCTTCTTTGAATTAAATAATAATAAATGTCCTAATCTAATCCAAGTGGGCCTAAATGATAATATTTTACACTTAAGGTTGTTTTTGGTCGAGATAAACTTGTCAAATAGAATTAGGACATGTGTTAGGGTAATATTAAAATCATTCTTACCCTTAATTACCCTATTTACTTTTAACCGTGGTAAATAAAAGTAAATAGTTACTATTCACCAAAAATTATTTTCATCTCATTGAACCATATTTTACTTACTGACATCAACCGTGTCTCTCGGATTTTTGAAATTCCATTCACAGAAGCGGTAAAATTAAGTTTTACGAAAAATTCAGTTTTTTAACTACCACTTAGTAGTTTCACTATTCATCAAAAATTGATGTTTTTCAGAACAATGCCAAAATTTCATCCTAAGCTATATTTCATATTCCGAATTCTAAAATGAAGTCTATTTTACCAAATTCATAACATAGAAGTTTCATTAATTAATTTTATAATTAAATCCCGCTGTTAAAACAAATAGCGTGTTTTTAAGAAACAATATCTATCAAAACATTGACACTTGATTATGTTTGGTTTAAATGTGAAATTACATCCAATGACCAACATTGTATTAAATTGTAAAAATATATTCTAAATATACTTTAAAACCACTCAAATTAATAATTTATCACTATTAATTATTTCGATTAAAAAGTTGTTTTTAACTATAATTTAGTAATTTTCATTATTCATCAGAATATGAAAGTTATTCGAAAAGTACCAAAATTTCACCTTAGGCTAAATTCGATACTCCGAATCCAAAAATGAAGTCCATTTTGAGAGCTAAAATTTACAAAATTTAAAAAGTGGTTATTACTATTCATAACGGCTAGTTTTAATAATATTTTAATAGCATATCGTTGTTTCGTGAAACTCAGTATTGCGTACTACACACGCTATCGAGGAAGGTTGCGATTGCGTGTAATGCATGGAAAGTCAAGGATGCGTGTTGTGCAAGCTCCTTTTGGTGTAGCGTACAACACAAGACATTAATAAAATTAAAAAGAAAATATTTCATAAAATCTTGGGCTGTTACATTCTACCCCCCTTAAAATGAATTTCGCCCTCGAAATTCGTCGGGGTTATAAATGGTTTACTATTCGAAAGTTTATTTAATAGAAACCCACATCGTAAAAAGGAATATCAAAACCAATCTTTAAAAACAAAAGTATGAAACGTAACGGTTACCCAAATAAACTAATCACTGGGTTTCCACATAGGTGAAAATATGGATATGGAAGAGAAATCTAACCATCATGTTCTGATGGAGAGTGGTAGAGAACATGGCTATGGAAAATCCAGCAATCACAAAGCCATAAATTTGTGACGATATAAGGTACCATCTGATTCATCAGATATAAGATCACTAGGACAACATTTTTGGTTTTCAAGATCATTTCCCTAAAGTTAAAGAATTTGAATTAGAATAAATACTTACTTTATTTTCATACAATCTCACTGTTGTTCGTGCCTTTAACAATTTCCAGTTCATCTCTTAAATAAATGAATTTGAATTTTTTATTCGTGAAGTGTTATAAGATCATGCGATAGAATGACGGGTCATTCCATCTGTCTCAAACAAAAGGTTAGCAAAAAAAATTATATACATAAGTCGATCTATAGTGAGATTAATCATATATGGTTCCTAAAATGGACTTATACATCCTATGTCATACAGCTTAATATAATAAAACTAGTTTCTACTAAACAGGGACTTCCTGTAGGCCAGTGGTAGGCGATAAAGGCCAGTCGCACTTCGGTTGTGGGTTCGATTTCCACAGCCTTGTCCGACGCGATGGGCTATCGCCCATCCTGCAGGTTGTCCTTTTTCTAAAACTATATTACTATAACATCACATCAATAATATCGAAAAAACCTCTATCCTTAAACAATACTAACTTATGTCCAACAATCTTTAGGCTTATCCATAAAACTTCAGTCCACTCTCATAATATAGTGAAAACGATTACCAGAGATTTAATACCATCGTTGATCCCCATATATCATAAGATATGCCTTGTTGGTCACATTCTAAACATTCAAAGGCCTTAATCATGTATTCTCTTGAATACCCATTGAACCTTATTGAAAACATGAATGCAGTTAAACGTTAACACTTTCCACATACCAAAATGCTCAAAATTATATATACTAAAACCATGATATCACTTAGTCCTTATATCAATCATGAGCTCATGAATACTGTTAAACATTTAATTTTCCCCTTATCCCTTCATTATGCGCATATCATCTAAATTCCAAAAATATCTGAATAACCTTTTATGTATAGTGGTACCATTAATCATACACTTTCATAACTCAAGGAAAGACAACAGTGTAACAATCCTTAGATGTCTCTTTATTCCATAATACCATGAGATTTATTATACAACATTACACATGATAAACATGTAATCATTCCACTACATTCTTAAACCATTGACCGAGCTTCAACAATTCTTTCATATCACATATCATTTGTAGTCTCTTCATCATCATCAACGTAAATACTTCCTATACGACCATACTGATTCTCTTCATGAGACTTTCCCTTAGGGAATTAGTTTGCATAATGCTCGTACATTCCACATTTAAAACATTTAACCATTGTTGATGTCGTAGCAATACCATTATCCTCATCCATGGTGTTAACTGAACCTTTTCCTTTGCACTTACTTTCTTTGTTTCCTTCTTTTCCACACCCAAAGCATCTTCCAGTTCCTTTGAAACATTCTCCTTGATGCCTCTTCCCACATGATTTACATTGGGGAAATTGAGCTTTCTTTCCTCTATGATCATCATGAAACTCCATCTTTCTCTTATTAGTCGAGTCAGGAAACTTACCAAATTTTACTTTATTGATCATATTATGAGATTGCTGATTCGGCATAATAATGATGTTTGGACTTCCAAATCCCATTTCATTTGATTGCTTATGAAGAATATCATTCCACTGTCCATCATATCCTCCATTATCGTGAATCATCTTGTTTCCAGCCATTTTCTAAAACCCAAAAAGAATAGTGTGAGAGGCAAAAATCATAATAAAGGGGGAGTAACTTCAATATCTAACATCTTAGGTTAAATTCTAAGATCGTTACCGTAGTGCTAGGACTATATCCTATATGTATAACTATCCTTAGGGACATCCCTAGACATACCTTAGAAATATCTCTAGGGATCTCACTAACGTTTTCGCATCCTAGTTTCCAAAGTTTGACTAAACCTTTCCTCTGATACCGACTGTAGAGACCTGAAGCTTGACGTACATGGACATTACATTACTTTTGCAAAATACTTCGTAAATAACAAAAACACACACACAAGGATCATAATAGTTTAGTGTATTTGGAAACTCGGAACTTAATCTTCTAATCGTGGTGAAAGATCTTCAATATCTCCCATAAAGATCTTCCTTTTTTTTACCTAAAACCTTTCTTTATATCCTGGGGAAAAGAAAACATAAATGGGTGAGCTCAAATGCTCAGTAAGGGTAAACAAAGGAAATAAAAATCATATCATATCTTTTTGAAAATCATAACCTACAAAAGAGATCATAATATCTTAACATGGAATAAATCATAGAAGAGAAAATGAGATCCCCATAATCATAACATAAAACTTGAAACTTTGTGGCATTCACACATAATCATGTAAAATCATTTCTTGTTAGTCATGACTCATTTCCAAGACTATCTTAGCAGACAAAGTCCATTTCTGAACCGAGTTCACTCCTCGTTTCAGTCCTGTATCACTGAACCGAAATAACCTTCCATTCCAGCCATGTCTATCTCATGAGATATAAATCTTTACCCAATGCATTGGAGAGAGATATAGGTCCCACCCATCTTATAATGAATCCTTTCTTATGTGTGCCACATAATCATATATCATACATCATCGCATAACACATGTAACAAAAATGGGATTCTTGAAAACATCATGACATCATAAAACAAATCATATAATGTAAATGACTTAACAAAAATAATTCCCTCACAACATAATCAAATCAATGTAATAATAGGGATAAAAACAGAACCCTATATTATCTTAGATGGAAAATAATTTTGATAAAACATTTGAACTCCATTCTTGAGGAAAATATCCTTTCTACTTCAAAAACACTTTTCTTTTCTTAACATGTCATACAATTATAAACTAAATGAAGTTGATTAAAAATAAACATGAAAACTTATAAAGGAAGATTCTTGGAAATAATGTTTTAAAAATCCATTGTTGCCGTATAAGTTAAAAAAACATTCTTCATACTTTTGTCGGAAAAGTCAAAAAGTACCTCGTACGAAAAACGACAAAAGATTCCTTTCATTTCTTTTATCAAAAACTCACCGAAGGGTAAAAATGCATTTAAAAAATTTTAGGTGGATGGAAATAATATTACATATTTATGAAACATGGATGTGGATGATAAAATACACCCCAGTAAATACTTACGAATAAACAATCTCGGATAAAAATGAGATTGTGATATTTCCCTTACCTTAGGTCCGATTTGCTTTGTACGTGTCTGAAGCTCCTATATAATGGTTTAAATAATGTTATTGACTTATTACAGAATCATACATATTGATATGATATCATATATGGTTATATTATTAGCTTCTTGTTAGTAATATTTCATTGTTACTTGTTACTCGGGTCCTTATTGCCTTTTGTTCTTATGTGTGTTTTGCCGAATAAATTCTTATTCTTCTTTTAAGGTTATAGATACCTTATATCCAGAATGGTATTAGTGTAACATATATCATATTTATTCATTCAATTCATTTATATAATTACTATGTAATGATGATCATGTAGAACGAGTCGCATCACATCGTGGAGACGGTATTCCGTACGTACGCACGAGTGATGATATCGTTCCTATGATCGTGGAATTGTATTGGAGTATATATATATTATTTCAGTATCAATATTACTTTATAATAATCATAAATATTTACTCATTACACCATTATACCCATCCTTGTAAGGTGATGGTGGAAAATAGATTACACCACGGCGTGGAGACGGTATTCCGTACGTACGCACGCGCGGTGATTTCATTTTTCCGTAGGATGGGTAGAAGGTGAATTAGGGTTGTTTCATATTTATAATAACATATCAATATGTAAGTAATACTGATTTTATTACTTTATCATGAAACAACTAAAGAAGAAGAAGTTGAAGAAGAAAGAAATTGAAAAGATCGGTAATGGATATTACCTCTTCTTTGGAACGCCTCTTTGAATCCTCCACTTAGGGAACTAAGATTGGTCTTTGAAGAAGACCAGGACCTCTAGGATTATTCTAGGGGAGTGGGGAGGAGAAAATGGCAGGGTTTGTCCGAGCTTGAGTACTCAAATTGGTGTGAGGAGGAGGGGGAGGAGGTGCCCTTTTATAAGGGAGGAGAGGGGCACCTTAGGAATATCTCAAAATATTATTTTATATTAAAGTCAAAATCGGTTTATAATGGTTCCAAAGGGTCTTATTTAGAAGCTAAAGTGGGTATTGGTCTCAATCATATCATAAAATAGGATTTAGACAAGTTTAGGGTATTATTGTAACCTTATCAATTAGATTTAACTCTAATTTAAATAATTTAACTTTTACCGTGTCTTTTTGTTTTCTTTCACTATATGGTTAATACACTTACTATAACATGCCAAACGAACCCCAAATTGTTTATTATTAATACATATATCCTTATATTAGTCATTTGGCCGAACCTTAGATTTTTAGGAATAAAATAACAATTAATAATATAATATTTTATTTAAAAACTATTTTGTGTCAATTTTGACACTATTTGATATATGATTTTTTTGAAAGTCATAAAAGAATTATATGTTCGCAGAAAGTTGATTAAATCAACACTAATATATCATAGTACCCTAGAAAATTATTTTAATTCATAAAAATTCTTAAATTACATTTATTTTGGTATTTATAATATCAATTATGTCAATATTTCATTAATAAGATAATTACTGCATCATCTTTGTGTCATAAATAAATTAAATTCTTTGATGTCTAAAAATTACAAATAAAATACCATCATGTAGGAAATCCTTTTATATTTCTAATGAATATTTACAATCGAATTTATCTTATGTACAACCCTATATTAAAAATGTTTTAGTAAATATACTTTGATTTTAACTCTTTTAACTCTTCTTTGAATTAAATAATAATAAATGTCCTAATCTAATCCAAGTGGGCCTAAATGATAATATTTTACACTTAAGGTTGTTTTTGGTCGAGATACACTTGTCCAATAGAATTAGGACATGTGTTAGGGTAATATTAATATCATTCTTACCCTTAATTACCCTATTTACTTTTAACCGTGGTAAATAAAAGTAAAAAGTCACTATTCACCAAAAATTATTTTCATCTCATTGAACAACATTTTACTTACTGACATCAACCGTGTCTCTCGGATTTTTGAAATTCCATTCACAGAAGCAGTAAAATTAAGTTTTATGAAAAATTCAGTTTTTTAACTACCACTTAGTAGTTTCACTATTAATCAAAAATTGATGTTTTTCAGAACAATGCCAAAATTTCATCCTAAGCTATATTTCATATTCCGAATTCAAAAATGAAGTCTATTTTACCAAATTCATAACATAGAAGTTGTATTAATTAATTTTATAATTAAATCCAGCTGTTAAAACAAATAGCGTGTTTTTAAGAAACAATATCTATCAAAAGATTGACACTTGATTATGTCTGGTTTAAATGTGAAATTACATCCAATGACCAACATTGAATTAAATTGTAAAAATATATTCTAAATATACTTTAAAACCACTAAAATTAATAATTTATCACTATTAATTATTTCGATTAAAAAAGTTGTTTTTAATTATAATTTAGTAATTTTCACTATTCATCATAATATGAAAGTTATCCGAAAAGTACCGAAATTTCACCTTAGGCTAAATTCGATACTCCGAATCCAAAAATGAAGTCCATTTTGAGAGCTAAAATTTCTAAAATTTAAAAAGTGGTTATTACTAGTCATAACGGCTAGTTTTAATAATATTTTAATAGCATATCGTTGTTTCGTGAAACTCAGTATTGCGTACTACACACGCTATCGAGGAAGGTTGTGATTGCGTGTAATGCAAGGCAAGTCAAGGATGTGTGTTGTGCAAGCTCCTTTTGGTGTAGCGTACAACACAAGACTTTAATAAAATTAAAAAAGAATATTTTTCATAAAATCTCGGGCTGCTACAGGATCAGACCAATACTGTCTTTGAGATTCGGAACTTCCTAGGTTTTGTAGGTTATTATTGGCATTTTATCAAATAATTCTCCCATTCTGAAGAATCGATGTATCATTTGAATAGGAAATGGGTGAATTCAGTTTTTACATATTCTTGAAATATATATTTTCAGGTTATGAAGAGGATTTAGACCTCATCACTTATCATATCCTTACATGTGTTAGGTAAGTCATATACTATTTAATATGATGCATCTGGAGTAGGACTCATAGGACTTCTGATGCAGGAGAATTTAGTGGTTTCTTATGGCTCCAGACAACTGATAATTCATTAGAGGGATTATTTAACTCATGATCTAGAGTTAGATAAGGTTGTACATTCTCTAAGAATCAAGAGAAACTAACTTTTAGGAGATAGTTTTGTGGTGTACATAGACCACAACGTCCTTAGGTGCATTATTTCTCATTTGGACTTGAATTGTTGGTAGAGGATGTGGGTTGAATATCTACAACATTTCAACTTTGAGTTGTCTTATACAGTAGAAAAGGGAAACATCATTATTGATTCATTTAATCTAAAAATGTAGAAGGAGGTGGCGTAGGAGTTTTCTGACAAGTGGAATATGATGGAATTCTTTTCAAACATGCATCTAGATGTTTATGAGTCCTAGGTATGAGTAGTTATAACTTCAATATATGTGATACCCGTGATTCTTCACTAGATCAGGAAATATTATACATATGATATAGAGGGATTATCTCTAAAAGATAGCTAATATGGTGGGGGCTCATCCCTAATATTTTCTCGTAGCAGTGAAGGTTTTCTTCTTATCCATGGCTGAGTATGGGTTTTTATGATTTTTCATGAAGATATGGAAAGAGAGTTTCATACTTATAGTTAGACAACACATCCTGTTATTAAAAATATGTATCATGTTCTCCAAATATAGTAATGGTGTACAAGAATTAAGAAGTAGGTATAATGCTATGTGTAAATATGTTTCACCTATTAGTATCAAAAGGATGAGCATTAGAGGAATACTATATTGTTGTATCCTCTACCCATTCTGGAGTGGAAATAGGGTGATGTCATTATGGATTTTGCGATAGGATTACCCAGGACACCTTACAATAATTATTTAGTATGGGTTATTGTAGGATCACTGGTTCTTCTGAGTATAGACTACCATTCATTGAGTAAATCCTACCATCTTCAGACTAATGGCCAATTTGAGTAGACCATTAAGATTCTTGAGTAATGTTATAAGCCAATGTTTTGGATTTAGATGGTTCATTGGAGCAGTAATTATCACTCAAAGACTTATCTTATAATAAAAACATTTAGGAATTCATCCAAATAATACATTTTTTGGATTTTTATGGCTATTGATGTCTTTTTCCTCTTTTTGAGTGGATATAGATGATTCAGTGCTTGTTGGACCTAGTCTCGTGCAGGAGGTGTCTGAGTTTGTTTATTTGACCAGCAGTTGGTCGATGACCATGAAAATTTGGAACAAATATTATGCTAACCATCATAGAAGACCTCTAGAGTTTGTGGTCTTCCATTATGTTTTCCTTTAGGTGTCACCTGGTTTGGGGAAAGACTATGAAATAGGGAAAATTAATGACCATGTTTGTCAAACTATGTCAGATAATGGAAAGGTTCAGTCTAGTATCATACAAATTGTCCCTTCCATGACTCTATAGTTCCATCTATGATGTTTTTCATGTTTCATAGAATTAGAGATATCATCTTGAACCTTATTGTATGGTAGACATGGATGATGTTGAGTTAGGTGTAGATGTTTCCCTTGAGAAGAATTTGATATTGATTGTGGATAATAGTGAAAAGTATCTTCAAAGGAAGAATATACTTCTAGTTTGAGTGTAGTGACCTAATGGATGTGTTCAAGAGGATATTTTGGAGGGAGAGTCTGATATGTGAGCATAGTGTCTCTACATTTCTACCAACACCCCATAGTAATGGTTGGATCATACCAGGGATGAGCTATTATATGGTAGATAGGTTGTAAGATCCCATATTTTTATAGGAACTTTCCGCTTCAGTTTTTTATCAAACCACTATTTCTTGGGGTTTCCTTCTTCTTTAAAACATGGTGGTCAAGTTCATTTTGAAGATAGAGAGATTTTTCTAGGGTAATTGACCAAAAGTTTATGGTTATAAGTTTTTTTAGTTAATAGAGTATGATTATAAATGGGTCAAGGTATTATGAGTTTTTTTCCGTGGTTTGAAATGATTTGAAGGTGGTTTAATGTTTTCCTATAGATGTTGTGCTAAGGGTAGTATTCCAAAAATTTACACATTGTCAACATGTTACAATATGTTTAAATATTTCCATGAATACATTGTAAAAACATTATGGATTCAAAATAGTTACACATTGTGAAAGTATTTCACAATGTAAAACATTTGATCGAGTTTATTTTGACTCAAGTTTACATATTTTTCAGCATATCTCATAAAATGTGAAATGAACAATGTGAAAGGATTACACACTATGTAATTCTTGGGATCAATGATTTTAAGTACACACTGTACATTTGATTCTTTTTTATGCATGATTCCCTGTCCCTCAAACCCTAAGGATAATCCAAGAAATTTTGGTGTGGTTCCTTCCCATATGGACATCTGGATAATGTGTTTGATCACTAATTAGGTGTTTTTATTCGGTTTTCCCTATCTTTTCCTTATTCTCCATTATAGTGGTTGAATATTTTCAACATGGTGGAATCATGTGTTGATCTTGATCTTATGTTATCGAGGCTCTTATTGTGGCCTTCTTCGCCTTTTTTCTTGTTGGTTTTACCTATTGGAATCATTTTTTTATCACTATATAAAGATAATTGGTCTAGAAATAAACAATGCGGTCTATTTATAATTGATTAACTATGTTAAATATTTTTTCAATAACACAAACATATCATTCGTGTTAATTAATGAGATAATGGTGGTGATAAAAAATTTGTTGGATTATTCCCTACATTCCTTTGGATCCAATAGTGTTGTGGCATGGCTTGAAGGTACCTTTATGGTGAGTCAACCCTTGAATAATAAGGAATTGGATAATGGATTAAACATATGATTTTCCATGACTTCAGACCATAGGTAATTTCTTATGATACATTCACCTAGGATAATGGATTACTTTATTATTTGAATGATTATAAATTATTGATATGATATGGTTGTGTGGACCGACATGATAATGGCATAAGACCAACTTGATAAATGAAAGGTATAATTGAAATATAGAGTTTACTTATATGAAGTGTCCATTTTGTATTATGATATCAAATTTTTTATTCTTGTTACTATATCTTTTGTTATGATTCATATTGAAATGATTATATAAATGGCTTTTCCTAGTATTTTTAAATTCTTATAGAAAGGTCACGTCTTGGGATATTGATGTTCTTATATAAATGGCTTGGCCTGGGATTCTAAAATTATTAAATAAAGTTATTGGAATGATATTTTTAAATTATTATATCTAGGGCTTTTCATAGGGATGTTATTAATGCTTATAGGGCTTGACCCTATTATATGATTATTCCATGGACTTGAGGTTATGGTTGGATTGGTTTTAATACATGATCATGGATATTCTGGCATAATGCTAAAGATGATTAATTGTTGTATTATATTAGTTTATTAATTAATACACCTATTTATTCGCATTATTTCATGAACTTATTATCAAAAATGGTTTTACTTATACATGGTGGTGTTGACCAAATGAGTGTTAATCACACCCAATCCAGGCCAGCATTTTGTACCCAAGAAGATTGCATGGATGTAGGTTTGGATAAGAGAAATGGACCTTGTAGTTGATTTTTTCTTGCTAAATGGGTTGGATCTTAGAGATGGGATTGACCACGATAAAAGATAATGGTATTTTATGTCTATTTGTTTCGTCTTATAATTTTAATTTTATGAATTCCATCATGTCAGTTAGATACATTCTATCCTGAAATTACATGGTTTGTTACCAGATTACTTGGTTCATCCTTTACCTTCTAATTTTTTGATGTATTGTTTCTACTGTTTTTGTTACATTAATATTTATTTATTTTTATTGTATTATAAATATGTACCATGGGGTATGGGGAGAAAATCTCTCTTAGATCTCCACTCCTTTGGATTATCCATTCCCTAGGTAGTGATCCACACCACTTCCTCCCCTACCCTATCAGTGGGGAGGGGGCTCACTTCCTTATTGAATCATTTTCGCTCCTTTAACCCATTCTCTAACCGCAATTTCATCCCAAATTTCTATGAAATATCTATTTTCCCTAAAGTTTCAAACCTCCATGATGGCTTTCCTCAGCTCAAGATTTCATCCTTGGAGCTCACTAATGGGTTTCCTCTCTTGGATCTAACCTTCTTAGTTTGATTTAATTCATGACTTCCATCAGTTTACACCATCTACTTATTTTTATTTTTATCATTGGTGCTACAGGAGCGGGTGATATTTGGGTTCCTTGATGAATGAAATACAATGGTTCATTTTTAGTCCTTGAAATATTTTATCACAACATGTTCCATAGATCCTCAGTCTTGCAATGGTTTTTATTTCCACCTTCTAATATGGTACTTGTATTTTCATATCAAGCGGGACTCCCAGACAACGACTCCGTGGGTAAGATTTATTGATCTCCCTCTTCCATTTCATAACCCTTGTATAATATGAATACTAGGAAATTTGGTTAGTAGTTTTATATGATCAGACTCCATAACTAGTTTTGTCTATCAACCAATTTCCCTGTGTATTTTTTTCAAAGTAGTTGTTTCAAAACATCAAGTCGAGTGGATGTGGATCTCGGTTGGATAGGAATTTCATTAGAAACTACCAATTGTTTTTTAGTCCGAGATTTATTTATACTAATATTTCCTACATCTAGGGAATATATCCTCTTAATTTCGGTGAGGGAGTAGAAAAATTAGAGGGGATTTAGTTTCCCCTAGGCCAAGAGGGCCAAGTCTCATTTTCCCCTCTGTTGACCTTATAGATAGCAGGGAGTCCCCCTGTTGTTTCTTTATAGAAAATCCTAGGTACTATGGGTTCTAAATTGAAGTTATCATATATCTATGGTATATTGAACCACTATTTGGGTGTCTTTAATTTTTCATATATGGTTTCGGGAAATGATGGTATGTCATATTCATTGATTTTCTTTGTTGATGTGGTTCGATCTAAGATTATGGTTACATGGTAGGAGTTTACACTACTCTACATGAATACTGTCGCCCCAAGGAGAAGGTCCCCTATTCACCAAGGCTCTCCTGTTCCATTACAAATATCAAACAACTTCTTGTATTTGGGTGGTGGTGATTATGAAAATGTGGATCCAGAAGTATTGAGTATTACTATTTCAAAACGAAAAAAAATAAACAAGCTGGATCAAGGTCCTTGTAGAATTATGATATGATGGATAAAGAATCAGACTAGAACAATATTTTAGACATTGATAAGGACCCTAAAATGACTATAAAGGTTGGTTATGGATGAAGTAAAGAAGAACAGGGAAATCTACTATCTGGTAACTTCATAGTTAGAAAAGTAAAGAAATGATGGCCTATTAATGAATATTACTTCTTACCAAGAATGGTGGTTACTGGATCTGTAGGAAATTTTAAATATATTGGGTTATAATCAAGCCATTTTGAAAAAGCATCGGTCAATGATATATATGAGGACCTCAGTATCCCGAGAAATACAGATCCATCCACCACTGTCAGGTCTGCGGAGGATCAATGTGACCTGATATTGAATTTAGAAACCTTGAGGGGATCTTGGGCTTATAGGGATCTCACCCCAATGCCTAATCTCACAAAAAATATTATTTCACCAAAGGAGGCTGATAAAGATGAATCAATGGTACAATAGATTCTTCTACATTCTAGTGAAGAAATATTAGAGGATTATTTCTTAATTAATTATTATAAGGAGGATTCACATCAAATGTTTGAAAGACCATTGAAATTAAATTGGAGTGATGAAAAACTCTCCTAGATCGACAGAAAAAATTGAATTTTGATATGTGGAATCAATGAGTAGAAGAAAATCATGGAGAAACATGTACGGGCATGGTAATATATGGCCTTTCATTTTCTAGAAGCTCGTCAAGGTCAATCAAGACCTAGAGGTATCTTATATCCAATGTAAACTATATAGATTTACTCCTTACATCTCTTTTAATTTTATTTGGAATGAATATGCTTTTCCCTTTGAAGTTTGATATCGCTTTATTTTTGTTTAGTTGGTTTACCACTTTTTTCTAAAAAGTTATCCCTTGAAGAAACAATTAAATTTAGTGAGTGTACTAGGGGGTATAGTCTCCCCAATATATACTCTACACCCTTACTACTAGTTAGAAGCCTCTAGAAAATGTGGAGTTTCACTTAAGGTCTAGTACCTAACTTGAGTTTTTCGTGTGAGAGGGTGTTGGATTAGGGGATCTTACATAATTATTCATTGAATTCAATGAAAACCTATCATCAGGAATGGGTCCGTTTGGATTTAGATACACCCAAAACCCTCATTTCCTCATTCAAGATCAGGTCACTAACTTATATAACTACTAAGTTATTATTTCTCTTGAGTTAATTATAGGGGTTAGCATCACATCCCAAGACCCAGGGAGTGATTATATTAACAATAATTCCCACTAAAGTTATCCAATTCCCAACCTCCCTAAATTTAACTGACACTAAATCATGTTGATTTTTTTGGGATTTTCAATTGGTTTACCTTATAATATTCCCATATCAAATAAACTCTACAAAATAAAGAACTTATTCAACATATCTGGAATCTCATACAAGTCACTAAGACTCTTCATAAGTTCTAAATCAATTTTCACTTCTCAAATATTATAATCCATGAGCTTGTTTCATTTGAATAAACCCAAATGCTTTATTATCCATAATTTTTTGTTCTTCCTTATTCATAAATTCTAACTTGGTACCCATTAATAGATAATCAATGTACTTATACAGTAGAAAATACTCCATTTATATTCTCGAAAACTCAAAATCCATGTCATTAAACATTTCCACCCTGTACTTTCCCTTATCCAGATCCATTTATCCATAAATTCATGAACACTCATTAAATTATAGAACATTTAAGAGGAATCATGAACTATTTTTTATAACTCTCATATATGGAAAAGGGTATAATGATCCTACTGAATCAATTATTGAAAAAAATGACTAGGGTCTGGTCATCCAAAACCCAGTAACCAAATATTTTATACCATTTTTCATGCTCATAGCTATCTTATTCCAATACCATGGATGATTTCCAACATAAATTACGGAGATGAATAAATTACCAGAATGATTCTAATTCAAGGATGCATATAGACTTAGAAGACAGTCTGCACTTAAGTCACCACACCATAATACTAATATAGAAAATATTTTTGGAAGAACAATATTGAAATAAAATAAATCAAATAAACAAAACTTGTTTTACATGGTTTGTACATAATCAATAATAAATTGGGGATGTTTCTTTAATTAAGAAATTGGAATATGACTCCAATAGTATAATATTCAATCAAATGATCCATACTACTATTTATATTACAACACATCTGATGAAAAAGTCGTAGTCTCCTTTTTGTATTCATGGGAGGAAGTTCACTAGACCCAATCTCTTGGGATATCCCTTTATTAAGTGAAATATTTACACCCCATAAACTCCATATTCTGGTTCATAATTCTAGGTTTTGAAACTCCCGTTTGTTTATTCTTCTATTGGGATATTGTAATCTAATATATACCCATGGGGTTTCTTACATATCCTAGAGATACATTCAGGAAAGTCCTTTTTGAATCTATAATTGTACAATTTTTTTGAGACAAGGGGTAACATCAGATTGTATCATCCAACTATCATCATATGGTCTATATAACTTCTAGTCTTTTAGAACTCCAAGTAATTTCTACACTATTTTTATCCAATCCATTTAAAATTATTCCCTTAGAGTTCCTTTATCCATTGGATTAATCCCTTCACTAGAAAAATATTAGAACCAAACATTTATAACCCAAAAACAAATCATAGTCTTGGTTTAACATAACAAAATTTTATATCATTCATATCATGTAGTCATTATATATGAGATATGATATTTATAATATAAAATTTAAATAGTTTAAGCTAAATAAAACATTTATATATTAGAAAAACACTTTATATTACTAAATTAAATAAAGAAGGAAATGAACTAATTAAATGAATATTTTAGAAATTTAGAAATGAGATATGTATTTATGAACATTTTATAAATAATAAATTATAAACACTTTATAATTCAACAACTATTGGACATTCCATATATTAATAAACATGAAAATTTCATATTTATATTAATATGAACTATTCCATATTATAATTTTACTTGATAAACACTATGAAATTATTTATATTTCAAATATATGATATTTATGAAATATAATCCATTTATAAGTTGGAAATGGGAAATAAAGGAACCACCATTAAAAGGTGGTTTAGACCATGTCATGGTATGTGCTGGTGTGAACCATGACATCATGAAGGTGATGAGAGCAAATAATTTCAAAATTTTATTCAATTTTTTATTTGAAATTAACTTCATGATCGACATAAAAACTGTGTTATTAATTAGGATATTATACTTTTATAAATATGGAATTAAATGATAAATGTATTAAATCATGAATTTTACTTATTTTATTTATTTTTGTAATTTATTGAAAATACAAACAATGATTTTTGTATTTCATGTTTAATATATTTAGAGGCTTATAATTATACCTTTTATTGATTAATTCAATTCAGGAATGTATAAGAATAAATCTACACTGAGTTTTCATTTTCTTGAGTTGCTGGTCCAAAGCTAGAAAATTGGATACGTCCTAGCCATCATACCATTCATTCACTGGGTTACGTATGATTCGTGTTTGTGGAATTCATATAAGTGTTATTTTTAAAGACTAATTTGTGATTCATTAGTGCTTTTTATATGATAATTGGTGTATGAGTGGTTTTTTGTACATATCATAAGCACACTCATATGAGGGACATTAACACACCTCACCTCTGTATTATTCATTCACATGCTATAAATGGGTAATAATAATGCACTACATACTTCATCAAGATACCCACATGATTCTGAGGGATATGTAACGGTCTTACAAAAGAAGGATATGGGTCAAGGGAAGCTATAGAGAACTGCAAGGGTTATCCCATAGTCCCTATATGGTATAAAGGTCAACAATACATTGCATAAAGTTCATTTAATGCTGAATAAGGATAAATTTCATGAAATTAAATCTATATAAATTTCATCTCAATAGAAAATTAATTGTTTATAATGGTTATACCCTTTTACATGGTGATGAAATAACATTGAAAACATATATCGATCAGCCTAAAATTAATTTTCCATTCATCTAGTCTTCCCTAATTTGGAAATACCTCAACCAAGCTTCCAAATGGGCATTATCAAATGAGATGAATGGTGTAGAAGATCATGTAAAATAACCTCAAGGATAATATTTTTTAGTGGATCTTGTAAAAGTAATCTAGACCTTTTTCACAGACATATAGAGTACAGTGAAGATGATATGATCTTGACATTGAAACTTGGGAAGAATATAAATGGACTAAGGTGAAACTATAGTCAATCAAGGGAGAAGAATCATGTGTCAAACATTTGAGTATGTCCAAGAAACCATTACAAATAACCCGAGATAATTCTTCTTATGATATAAATAAAGGTAATGATGGTTTACTAAGGGTAGGAGATGCAAATCAGATGATCAATATAAGGATATATTGAAGGATAATTTTATTTTATTTTATTCATTTATAATTCCTCACTAGTAATGTTACAGTATACACTTTGTGGTCAATAAGAAGAGAACTTTACCACTTCTATTAATGAATTGTGATATAAATTGATAATTTTTATTTACTAAATTTATCTACAAGTGTATGAATTTTTTATGAAAATAATATTTTTCCAATGTCCATTAAATTTTAATTCTAAATTATTATTATGGTTTTCATGCACATACCACCTGAACCAACTTCATTTCATTCATGATAAAGGTGGGTGATGATGATTTATTTATTTTTTTAAAGGTATTTGATCACCAGGTTAGCCCAGTGTAGTGGATATAGTGAATATTTCATCTCTATTCTTTATAAAAAATTACTAAGTGAGGAAGATCAGTTGAGGCCCCAATTTATTAGATATAAAGAAAGGAGTGTTAAATTGAATCATGAATTTGAAAGGTAAGTGTGGAAATATCTAACACTAAGCCCCTAATTTTTAAAACTAAACTTAAGAACCCACTTAATTTCATTCACAAATACACACACTGATCCCATGTAACATAGGAAACTTTCACTAAAAAATCCATCCTCTCTTTATACAATTCATGTTCCAAAAAACAATATATTTTACTTGGATTCAAAACCAAATATTAGTCCCATGAAATTCACCACATCAACATGTCATAATTACCAAAAACCTAGGAACATGTTTTTTTTCATTTGAAATGTTTTTTATATATGTCTAAGCCTATTTTTGATCAACTCTTTGTCTTTGATTTAGAGTTTGAGAGGACTTACTATAAAAATATAGAAATATATGAACCTCTAATCAAGTGGAAAAGTAATCGTCACATTTCCATTGAAAAAAATTTATCCTCTTCCTCTTCTTAAAGTAGAATTATCCTAATAAGTAAAAATATGGAGGAAAATTTAGAATAACTGAATAAAACATTGCTAGTGTTGTATACAACTAATTTAAACAATGATAATTGGTTTCTATAACCAAATAACCAATATGTCTTTGAACATAAAACCAGAATGATCAAACTACTACATAAGTTATTTGGATTGGTAGGAGAGGACCCTTACCAACATTTGAGAAAATTTGGGAATGTATATAGTTACTTCAATCCCATAGGAGTCTTAGAAGATCATATCAGTTCAATGTTTTTTCCATTATCCCTAGAAGGATTGAAAAAAGGATTGGCTTTATAACCTAAAACTTAGAGAATATTCCACTTAGAATGAACCCCATAGAACCTTCCTCAAAAAATTATTTCCTTATTTAAGAAGTACCTAGATGAGATAAAAAAATTATGTTGTCAATCAAGAAAGTGGAAAAAGTTTATATGAGTTTTGAGAAAGTCTCCATAGATTAACTTCATCATTCCCACACCTAACCTTTAAAGACCACCATTTCTTGTTTTTCATTCACAAAGTAATGATAGAAAATGATAGGAACTAGTTGGATGCTTCTTTTAAAATGTCACTTATAGATAAAAACTAGATAAATTTATAGAACTAATAGATATGATCTAAGAAATCTCACAAAAAAATTGCAACATGATCCACTACTAGGGGAGTACATGAGGAAAAGAGTTCCAAAAATCCTTTACATGAAACTAAAACAAAATAACTAACCTCTCTGGTGAGGCAGTTAACATTGAACAGTGATTAGGATGCATCACCACCTTCACCTCCTTGAGTGTGTCAGTTTTTCCATTCACTGGATCATTTCACTTATAGTTTTCGTCAAGAGAAATATAATGAGAACTATGGTGCCATATTATAAAGTAATTTCCAAAAACTATCTAGAAATTACTGACTCATGGGATATTTTACCATTGAATATATAGTTGGAAATAGGTATCCCCAAAGACCACCAATCTTGTAGACTTTTCAATAGCATTAATGGCCACTATTATTCAATAAGAATAAATCTAAAACTTCTACAAGATATTAATAAATAAATAATCAATAATCCTTATTGAAGGACATGATGAGATAACTAGTGGAGCCCTAAAGTGAAAAATAATCCACCCTCACAACTCTTGTATTAGAAATGAAGGATTTAAAAGGTCAATATGGAAAAATTATTTATACTTTGAATAACATGGTAAGTCAAGGATTGGGTAATCTTATTACCCAATTAATTTCTAACCCAAATGTAAATATAAATTAAATTTCTTTAAAATGTTTCATTGAAGTTAAGAGAATTGAAGAATCACCCCTAGAGGTTGAATTTCGAAGTGGACGGCCGAAGGGACATAAAGAACTAGTCATTTTGGGGAGATATATGGAGGTCCCTAAAGAGATACAACCCATGATAAATGAAAAACGTTTAATATAAGATAGAATAGATACATAAACTCCATCATACCTTTCCTTCAATAATTCCACCACCCAAGAATACCAGTGAATAATCTCTAAAACAGTAAATGCTATAAAATTTTAACAAAGAATAAGTTAATATCCCTTTATTAGATTGAATCCTCAAAATTCCCAATTATGAAAAATTTCATAAATATATATTTAAAAAGAATATAAAATTAAAAAGAGATGAAAAGGTAATCATATTAAGAAATTTTTCAGCTCTAATAACCCCCTAATTACCTAGAAAAATTCAAAGCCTATATACATTCACTCCCCCATATTCCAATGTAGAGTTTAATTTCTCTGGTGAATTATGTGATTTTTTAGGTTCAATCAATGTTATAACATACTTGGTTTATTCATCCCCATAGGTAGGAGAACACAATTAAACTAGATTTATTGTGTAACTAGCCCATAAAGCCATTGAATGTCCAGTAGGAGTTTTAGAATATGTTTTGGTAAGGGTGATTGGATTTTTTTACCTATTGATTTTAATATCCATCTCATAGAGGAGAAAAGGGTTACAGTCCATTCCCTCATCTACTTAAGTATTCTATTTTTGAAAACATCTAAAAACATAATAAATGTAGTCAAAGGGACACTATCAATGGATTTTATAGAATAAGATGTGAAATTTATTATTTTGGATTCAATGAAATATCCTCAATAAGAACAATATTTTTTAATAAAATTTCACTATAAAATTCCCTACTGTTTTTAGAAAGAGATTCAAATTTTCATTGAAATAATCAATGTGGAAAAAGAATAATTATGAATTGCCGGTGGTGAGTGGAGAAGAGGGTGCTAATGATGTTTCCTATTCTGCGGTGGTTAGTTAGGGAAATGTGAGGTTGAAATCAGGTCCGAAGGGGCCTGTCAGGGCTGTGGAGTTCCAAACTACTAAGCATGGGGGTCCTGCTTCAAGGAATTGGTCTCCAATTCAGCTTACAAATAGTTTTTAAGATCTATAAATTGAAGTGTTGGGACCTGACTAGGCAGTATCAAAAGATGATTCTCATGAGGAAGTGTCCAATGATCTTATTTTCTACATTTATATAGGTGAAGCTTCATGTTTGAGTGGAAATAGGGGTACCAGGAAGAGGAATTGTAGGAAGGATTACTCCTCTCTACCACCTCGTCTAGGGACTCAGTCATCAAAGAAGTAAAATTATAATAATATGGATGGTGAGGTTATTATTAAATGAAAATCCGGGGGTCTCGGTTTCCCAAACATGGATATGATTATGATTTTGGAATAAGAAATGGTTGATCAGTTTCTGTTACTCAATGCCTTTGAAGAGGAAGTGGCCAAAATGGTGGGGATATCAATACAAATGGATCTAACTGAGGAGAAATACGCCCGGATTAACATGCAGGACATGATTCTGGTTGGCGGATTTAAAAAGGTGATGATCAACATTAAATATTATATCTATTCTTGGGATAAGATGACATCTTATTTTGAAGGGTTGTTAATGGAAATCCAAGAACTCACGTAACCTCTGTCTCCTAGAAGTGGTTTAGGGAAAAGTTTTCTGGTAGAAATAAATTGTGCCTCAATGACTATGATCTCTATTGTTATGGTCAATGATTGGTTTCTCCCTTTTTCTTTAATAGTTTTTGAAATAAAAAATCAATTTTCAGTCAGAATAAGCATTGTATCACCTAATCTCTATGACAATTATATTTTGGGAAATCAATTAAATTTGGAATTGGATATGTATAGTGATCAGTTTAAATAGTTAGATTTAGAAAATTTAGATAATTTACTTAAATATAATATTGATACATTATTTTTACACATATTGGCTATAACCATAGGAAACACTATGTCAAAAAAAACACTAGAACACCAACATTAATAAGTAATGATGCTGCTACCATCTAACATAAAATATTATTTTCTGAAAGAAAATATAAATGTTTATTTTAAAATCTCAATAAAATTGGAACGTAATCAAGAACATTGGATGAAAATCATTCAAAAACAAAATTATAGATCTATAGGATGGTTATTATGATAAATACTATTGATTAATACCATTAATTTTATGCATAATATTCTCTTATAAAATGATTTAAAACCTATGACATTTCCCTAAATCAGGCTTAACACAACCTTCATCGTAGTTATAAAAAAGGAAATTGAAAAATTGTTTAGAGCTCAAATCATATACCCCATTTCATACTCTCATTAGGTGATCCACATTCTTATATTTCCTAAATAATTTAATTATCACTATAAAAAATAAGAATAATAAACTAGTACCCACTAATATTGAAAATCATTGGAGGGACTGAATTGGCTATAGAGAATTATTCTTTTTGAAATGAAAATACCATTTCCTCGTCCCTTTTTTCAGACCAAATTTTAGAGATAAATTTTTCTGAGGGGAATTATATCTTCATTGATGGATTTTTATAGTTATTTGATGATTCTCATTGAACCA
The DNA here is from genome assembly GCA_963277665.1 of Viscum album. Taxonomy (NCBI): domain Eukaryota; kingdom Viridiplantae; phylum Streptophyta; class Magnoliopsida; order Santalales; family Viscaceae; genus Viscum; species Viscum album. Next base: position 567,819,641 of record OY728119.1, read on the forward strand.
GAATATCAAGTCAAAATAACATTCACCTGCCCATTTGGAACATTTTCATACTTAATGTTTCTTTTTGGGATATGAAATAACCTAGTTACCATTCAATGTTGCATGGAAGGTGTCTTTTCAAAGACTATTGAAACCTATTTAGAGGTATTTCATAATGAATTTATATTTTATGAGACCTATTTTGATTTATATCTTGATAATTAGAGAAACATTTGATGAAATTTATTAAAAATAATTTATTTTTAAACTTGAAAAAATGTCATTTCATGGTGGAAAGAGGCAATATCTTGGGCCACATTATTTCTAATGAATGAAATAAAGTGTAAAATGACATGTTTAGCATCATTTAGACACTACCTTACCCCACCACTATGAATCATATTATATCATTTTTAGTACATGTTTGATTTTACAACAGATTTATGATAGAATTTAGTAAAATTAATTTACCACTAACTAAATTAAACAATAAAGACATTGAATTTATATTTGATGAATCATGAAGAAAAACTTTAACAAAATCAAATATATCCTAACTATAGCCCTATTTATAAGTTCACTAAGATGGGATAACCCCTTTGAATTATTGTGTGATTACTCCAACAAAAAGTGGGAGAAGCGTTGTCCTATAAGATAAATGGGTACTTCCATGTGATAGATTATGATTCATAAACTCTAGTAATATCCCAAATTAATTACACAATAATAGAGAAATATTTTTTGGATAATTTTGTTATATTAGAGAAAAGCATATATTTTTTTAAAATCAAAGTTACTATATATTTTAATCATATATCCCATAGATAATTGATTAATGAAGATGATGACAAGAAAATATTATTAAGTTGTATGTTTCTCTTACAAGATCTAAACTTGGAGTTCAATTAAAAAAAGGGTTATAATAACTTAGTTGTAGACAACGTGAGAATATTTCCCCACACAATTATGGTAAGTCCACATAGTATATTTAAAATGACTCTCTCCCTGGTGAAGAGCTGTATAAAATCACAAAATTACCATGCCATGATGACATGGTAAATTATTTGGTTATGTAATGTCATGATTTTTGCAATAGTAATAAAATACCTCATTGGATAAATTTTAAAATCCTTATAAAAAAATAATTTATCATTGGAAATAACATAAAATTGGTTAAATACTTTTCATAAGGGTAAAAACCTAGTAAAACTATTAAATATTCAGTGGAGTATTTTCAATGTCAGACACTAAGTCTGTACAAGATTTTATGGCCCACAATGCCTCAATGAAGACTGAATATTAATACTAAATATATTATATTGATCACACACAATTTCATAAAAATAATTGAATAAATAAAAAATGATGAATCATATGAAAAATATAATACCACGGTTAGGTCCAAAATATGGTGTTCACCCTAGCTAAAGTATAAAATTTGTATGTGTCGGATGTTTGGATGTCTGACTCATAAGGAAAACACTTTTTATATTTAATTAATTTTTTATTCTATTTTTTAAATAATATATAATTAATATATCAAAAATGGTGTGTCTTATGATAATTTCAAGACCACCATTGGATCCAAAATGAGGGTTTTTCCCTAGGCAGAGTATAAATTCTATACGCAATGAGAGTTTGGTCGGGTCACTAGATAAATTAATTTATCAAAAATTTATATTAAATAGTTATTTTTATTAGTTTTATTATTTGGACGAGTTAATGTTCCCCATATTCAAAAATGGATGTGTACTCCATTTATAATGCCACAAATTTATTAAAACTTTGATTTATCACCATTTTGACCGTAAATAATGTATAAAAACCCCAATAAATTGATATTAATGACTCTGCATTCAAGTTTCAGCTGAATCGCGGATTACAAATAGTGGATTAAATTTAGTTTTCAAAAACCCATATATAGCATGGGTTTATAAATGGTCGAACCAATTGGGTTTTGTTGTACTTGATTTGTATGAGTTGGATTAAAGACGGAACCTCTCTACACGTGATAGGTGAAGGCAGATAGATCCGATTTGAGGTGTTTAAGGCATGCGATAATGTGCCTTGTTCTTCCCTCTCTACTACACACAATGGTTTTTTTAGTTGTCTTTTCTTTTATTTATTTATTATTATTTATCCAATTTTTTAAATTTAATATCTTCTATGTTATTGATTGGAATTATGCACTGTCAGTTTAGTTGGTTTAGTATCAATGAGCAGAAACTAAATAATATTTTCTATTTGAAGGTATAAATGTATTTTTCAATATGATTTTTTTATTTTTCAATGGATCAATTAAAATAAATTATCAAAGGTTAACTGCATGGATTTATCGAGTGATAATTTATAAAAACTACATATGATAAATTACATGAATTATTAAAAAAAATATACATGTCATAAAAAATAATTATGTATAATTATTAATGGAAAATTGAATCAAATTATCAAATAATAAATTATAGAGACAAATCATCATAATATAAATTTCAACATGATAATTTGTATGGAATAAATATTATAATATAATAATACAAATTATTTAAGGATAATTATAAGTTATTAATCATGTGAAAAAGACTATCAAAATTATCATAGGATAATTACGTGTACTGTCAAAGGATAATTATTATAATTATAAAAAAGAAAATTTTAAAATTATCTAGGTGAGATATAATATTATCTCATGTAATATTTTAATATATAATTTGAAATTATCCATGTAAGATCAAAATATTATCACATGTAATATTTTAATTGATAATTTGAAATTATCCATGAGATATAAAATATTATCACATGTATTATTTTAATCAATAATTTAAAATTTTCTTGGAGAGAAAACATATCATCACATGTGATATTTTATTTATTTTTAAAATAAAATATTCAATTTTTGTTTTAGGGACCCTTTAAATACCTCGAACATTGAAGCACCAATATCTTGAGACTTTGATGTGTCGTATTAGACAACAATAAAACCATAAAGTTGTTTTTTTTAATATTAATGTATGAGGTTCCATACCATTTTTTACCATATATATATATAATGTTACAATGATTTTTTTTTATATTGGACTAATCCATTCTTGTGATGAATTTCATGTGGGTGCGTGATTTCCTATGGGCGTACTTATTTATGTGTGATTACCTCACTTTGATCTTGTTGTGAATTATCATTCTTTGCTACGATCTGGAGAGGTTATATAAAATTTTTAACCGGATGAGGAATGATCTGGTGAGTCCTCCTAGTGAAACTTTTATTGTTTGGGGGTACACAGTTCAGTGAAATGGTTGAAGTTAATTTAGATATGCATAATGCTAATTCATGAGCTTCGATGGATTTTTTTGAGGCTGATGGCCCAAAATCTAAGGGCGATGTGATCCCAAATCCCTGAGCATATGCTATGGTTGTGCATGCATAAAGTAGTAACAACTCTAAAAGGGTTATCTAACCGACTAGTGAGAGTAATTAAGTGGATGTTCACGTGTGGGAGCAGACATCTCATGGTGTAAGAAAGCAGTGGAATATTAGTTAGTGAAACAATAAATGGGGGACTTTGGATAGTCTAAAATTACACAACCAGTTAGTTTTTTTGAGTAATGAAGGAGGGAATGAAGGTACCTCAAAATATGATCCTAATATAGATGGAAAACTTTTGGATGATAATGTTATACGAGGGGTTAATAAAGGCTTTCACAATTCAAGAAGGAATAAGGGAAATAAGGAAAAGAGGGACCTGGGGAGTTTCATTGTTTCGAAGAAGTAGAAACCAAAGTGGCACAAAGACTAATCTTATATTCCTAGGATGATGTAGACTTTTTTATATAAACATATGATAAAACTAAGGAACATTATGTCTATATATTGGAACATGAGGTGGTTCAGAAAGTTTGAGGCATTGGATCTCAAGAGGCAGAAGTTAACTCAATAGCTTTACTGACCTTGCATGGGGATGCATATAAGATGTTGGAGGATCACCAAGAGAAGATGCTTTTATAATATTTGGAGGTGATACTATTGAAGTAAGAAACTATATGACATAGACATGAGCGTGAGTTAGGGAATATTGATGATACACAGTGAAAGAAGGTCATGGATCCGGAACATAATATGGATCTACTCATGCACTATGATGAAGAAATGGTGGAGGTCATTCTGATAATTAAGGTAATGAAGGAAGTTGTTAATAAAATATAGTGAGATTACTCTGAGTGGATAATAATAGAGATAAATGTGAGTGGATTTACAAACAAGACCATATATTTGTTAAAGGATTCAAAATTGGTAAGATTAGTAAAGAAGAGTACATGAAATCTTAAGACTATCTTTAAAATCATTATGAATATATCTTAAAGGATGCTCCAAATAGCCAGGTAAGTTCCTATCCCTAGAAATTTTTTAGGGAATATGATTCAAACTGTCTTAGACATTTCTTTAAAAAGTCATTTTTTTCTTTTGTTTCTTGATCTGTTTTAAATGTGAGGGGTCTCACATTCCCCTTAAAATTGATTGAAAATAAAAAGTTAATTTTGATTATAGCCTATGGAATTGCATTGCAAGTACCAAGATACTCAGGTGAAGCCTCAAGGTTGAGTGTACAAGGTTACCCAACCTCACATGGTCCTAACTCCATAAAGTTGAGTATGTATACCCCTGTAAAGGGGGAGGAAAGTGGCTAGATAGAAGATACCGAGATACACTTGTGGAGCCTTGAGGGTGGGAGTTAAATAGTCCAGTGGATGGTTACCCATCCCAATAAATTCCTAATGTCCTTAAAGGAGGATGTTGATACCTCTATAGAGGGGAAATAATAGTGGTTTACTGTAGGATACTAGTTTTGGGTTCTTATGAAGTTGGGTCTTGGGTGATTAAAAGGATAAACAGACCCAAGATTGATGGGGTACAATGTATAGAATTCATGTAATAACAACATGAAGGCTGGGGTGAGCTATGTGACATTGATGCATGTACGTGTGTTCTTTAATTTCTTACTGTTAACGAGCTGAAGTTGGTGGGGTCGAGGTTTAGGGCGGCTTGGTCTATGAATGATGACTCAGAACATTTATGTCTACTAATAATTTACTTATGTCATGATATACAATGTTATATATATATATATAATTGTAAGGATTAATTGGTGGTGTCCTTCTGATTCTTGTAATCACACCATACATGGTAATTTTGGTAAGCTTATAGATTTTGTGGCCTTAGATCCGACAAAGTGAAAGGGATCTATAATAGACAGTTAAGAGGTGGATCATAGATATGTATTGGACTGGGATAAACATTGAAGTACCTCAAAGATGGGTTTTTATTTAATTTTATCTTCTATTTGTATACTATTTTACACATTGGATAGGCTTACCACTTTGGGAGGTCTTATGTGTATATCATTTTTCTATTATAATATTTACTATGATTTTTTATTAATTGGTTAATTCAGTATTATCAGTCCTATGACATGATACAAAGGGAGTAGTCTACCCGAGATTTCACTTGGGACCCCCACTAGTAGTCGGCAACCGCTTTCGTAGAAAGAGGTATACATGAGGTTATGTAGCATTTGGGCTCAGACCTAGTGGTTTGGGTTAAGATTTTACAAAACAGTATCAAAGGATAAGGATTTACTAACTTGTTTCATCTCTTTATCTTAGGTTGGGATAGGTTAGATAGGAGATCGGAAATTGGGACTTTGTGGAACTATGATAGTACCTGACCAATACAAAATATTAGACTTCCGAGTTTCCATAATGTGGGAAGTTTATGTTCTCTTGTTACTATTGATTCACCTTGGGTGATGCACAAGATGTTATATGTGATTTATGATATTTTACATATGTTCATGCATCATGAATAGGGATGTAGGTTCATATGAAATATGTATACCTTTTATTGTGTTGAATAGTATCTCATTAATTAAATTCCTTGATTTGTGAAATCTATTTGAGATAGTTTATCTATATTTTATATCTGTGTTTTCGAGTTATGTGATAAATATTTATTAAAATTAATTATTTGAACATGGAATATTGTTGTGTTGGTATATATATGATCATTTTGACTAACATGTAGGGGAGAAAACATGGGTTAGTTCTATGAGGGATATACCTTGGGTTATGGGTAGACTCGTAGGAAAACATTGTTTGATACCATACACTGTTTGTACTTTTTTTGTTCCTAATTATACTTTTGTTGGAGAGATGTTTCCTTAGAAACATTTAATGTAACCACTGGCTGGGGAAACCCAGGAAGCTCTCGTGCCACCACTTGTGGTACATGGGGATATACCACACCATGATCATGTACTGAAACATTTAATCCACCCATAAAATCTGCTCAAATAAGACTTTTTTGGTTGGTTCCAATCCTAGGTGGAGCTATTTAGAAGACTATAATAGAACACGAAATTAATTTTCAAACAATATCCAATGAAATTCCAGGCTATGGTGTCCCGCATGATGTAAATGATTGGCTAAATTGTATCGAGAGAATTTTTGATCTAGTCTGGAACCCTAAGGAAAGGAGAGTGATTTTGGAAACCCTTATGTTCCAAGGTCCTGCCAAGATATGGTGTACTTACATGAATTAAGCTATGAGACAAGAAGATCATACATGGATGACCTTTAAGGAGTTGTTTCTGGAACATTACATCCCTAACATGATAAAGTGGATTGTGCCCAGGAGTTCATGGAATTACGACAAGGTTATAGGACTGTCACTTCTTACTCTCCATTTTTTATTGAAATTCTTCACCATTATCCTTTGTTATATGGAAATGAGGCACATAAAGCTCAGAAGTTCAATATCAATCTATGAACAGAGATCAGATGTATGGTTAGGATATTTGACCGGATGACATACTCTTAGGTGCTTCACAAGGCCAAAACATTTGATAATTTTTTTGAGCAAGATAAGGAAGCATGCTTATTTTTAACTCATAGTGGGTGAGTGAGTGATTTTTCCCTTTCTAATATAGGAGTACCTTCAGATGATAGGAAGAGAATGGAAAATAATGAGTGGTACAGTGATGGACTATCGGGTTAGAAGAGAACCTCTTCAGGTATGTCATATATTTCTGAGAAATATAGGTATTATAAAAGAACATGCAGGAATCCAACAGTGGACTGCCACCAGTGTGGCAAGGATGATCATATTTGATGTTTTTTCTCAATGATTTCCCAGAGGAGTGCAAGGAGGTCAGGAGAGGTTGGAAGTAGAGAAACCCAACAGAGAATACAGACAACACTGATGATGAAAACTTGTGAAAGTCATGAATACGATCATGGAGCTTAGGCAGCCATGTCTATGAAATCAATCTAGCACCAATAGATAGTGATAAGAAACTTTTTACTATATGAGGTGCATACTAGAGTATCTCTTTGATCTTCTTCCTTATTTTAATACTGATTGTTTCTAATATCTACGAGCCATGTATGGACATTATTTACTAGAAGAGTTATGTTTCCCTAACATAAATTCCTCTAATACATCGTTGAAAAATGACATGAAACCCTAGTACATGAGATAGTGATGGCCAGTGATTCTTTTAGAGAGATAATGATGAGGGAATCACTAAGTGGATTGGGGTAGTAGCATATAATCTAGAAATACATTCTCACTATCGAGATATGCATGATGCTTTCAATATTTCTCAGTTTTAGATGTACATTTATGATCTTGTGCAAATTATAGATTGTAAGGACGTTGAGTTGGAACCTATTGAATCTTATGATGAGTTTCATGTTTGGACTACAGATCAGAGTTAGAAAAGACTATAATGGAAAATGATACTACTAGTCTGGTTTCTATGGTAGCATGGACAAATCAAAGAAAATATTTGAAAATGTGAGCCTGAAATTTGAGGTCAGTGGTCTGAGTTGTTTGATCAATACCATTAGAGATGGTTATCAAGGATGATCATTCAGTAGCGGGGGATAATTGTAATATCTTTATTTTTAAAATGATAATAAAACCCTCAATTGATAAATTATAAAATCCTTATGAAAAAAATATTAGTGGAAATAAATTAAAATGGGGTAAATGCTCCAGAGAAGGGTAAAAGACCAGTTGAAACTTTGAAATATTCAATAGAATATTTTCATAGTCAAACACTGAGTTTTTCTGAGATTATGAGGCATAAAAAGACTCAATGAAGTCTGAATAAAAATATTCAATATTTTATATTAAGAGAAATAAATTTCTTTAAAATATTTGGATAACTCCAAAATGGTGCATCATATGAAAAACATGAGACAACGGTTAGGTCTATAATGTGGTGCTTACCATTGGATAAGTATAAAAATTTTATGTGACAGACGTTTGGATGTCTCTCTCATGAGGAAAAAATATTTTATGTTTAATTAACTATTTATTTAATTTTCTTAAATAATAAGAAAGGCGTGTCGTATGATAAATCTGACACCATAATTAGATCCAAAAATGGTGGGTTTACCCTATACAGTGTATAACGTTTATACATAATATGAGTTTGCCTGAGTCACTTTCTAAATTAAGTTATTTAATGTTTAATTAGTTTAATTTTTTTGGACGTGTTAATGTTCATCATATTTAAAAATGGACATAGACTATAATTTTAATGCCCTAAGCTTATTAAAACTATGATTTATCACCATTTGGACCATAAATAAATTTGAAACACCCTAATAATTTGAAATCAATTAATTCACATTCAAGTTTCAATTGAATATATGATTTAAAAAATTGATTAATTTTAGGTTTTAAAATCAAATACATGGCTTGGGTTTATAAATTCTTGAACCAATCGAGTTCCACTATAGTTGATCTGGATAAGTCCACTTAAACCTTGAAACCTCTCTACGTGTGATAGGTGAATCTTGAAAGACCGGATTGGAGGTTTTCCAGGTAAGCAGCGGTGTTGTTTATTCTTCCCTCTCCACTATGCATAAGGGTTTTTTAGGTGTGATTTCTTTTATTTGGTTATTTATTATTATTTATCCAATCATATAAATACAATATTTTCTGCATTATTGATCAGAATAATGCATCGTCAGTTTCATTAGTTTCGTATCCACAAGAAAACCCAAAGTAATATTTTTCATTTGAAGGAAGAAATTTATTTTTCAATATAAATTTTCACATTTTTAAATCGATATATTAAAATAAATTATCAAAGTCATCTCTCATGGATTTATTAAGTGATAATTTATAAAATTATCATACAATAATTTCATTGAGTTATTAAGGGAAAATTACATGTCTTATCGAAAATAATTATCTAAAATTATTAAGGGAAAATTGCATAAAATTATCAAATGATAACTTTTAGAAATAAATCCTCATAGGATGATTTAAAAAAATTATGGAATAATTATTTTAATATAATTATAAATAATATTTAAGGATAATTATGAGGAACTTATCGTGTGACAAATACTATCAAAATTATCCTTAGATAATTACATGTATTGCCAAAGTATAATTATTATAATTATAAATTGATAATTTAAAAATTATCCAAGAGAGATAAAATATTATTTCATGTAATATTTTAATTGAAAATTTGAAATTATCTAGGAATGATAAAAATATTATCACATGTAATATTTTAATCTGTAATTTGAAATTATTCATGAGAGATAAATTATTATCACATGTAATATTTTAATCGATAATTTGTAAATTTTCTAGGGGAGAGAACATATCATTTCATATGATATTTTGTTTATTTATGAAATAAAATAGTTGGTTTTGGTTTAGGGGACCTTGACATACCTCAAGAATCAACGCACCAACCAATTGAGAATTTGACATGTCGCCTTTGACAATAATAAAACCGTGAAGATGGTTTTTATGACTTTTGAGGAAGGCAGTTCATTCCCATTTTGTGAAATATATTTATATGATATTATCATTATGTGATGTTTATGTTGTAATAATTCATGGTTGTGATGAATTTCATGTGGGTGTGTGAGTTGTCGTGGGAATACTTGTTTATGTGAAATTATCCTGACTTTGATCTTGGTGTGACTTATCATTCCTTGCTACAAAAAATTTTGATTGTGTGTTGCATGGCTTGTGTAATTTCACTTCACATACCATTATACTTAGGTGGACCCTTGTGGTTGGGTTTATGAGGTTACCCAACCTAACGTGGTCCTAAGGTCCTTAAAGATGGGTGTGGTCATCCTTGTGGGTGGGAAAGCATAGTGGCTAGCTTGAAGATACTGAGATACATAGGTTGATCCTAGAGGGTGGGAGTTACATGGTCATGTGGTTGTTTACCCATACTAACATATTTGTAATTTCCTTGAGGGTGGATGTGGCTACCCTTGTAGAGGGGAAAGAATACTGGCTTACTGGAAGATATTGGTCATAGATTCCTACAAAGTTGGGTCATGGGTGATTAAAATGATAAGTTGACCAAAGATAGACACGATGTAATATAACGTGTTACTGTAACAATCACAAGAAGGTTGGGGTGAGCTATGTGACCTGGATGGAGGTACGTGTGTTCTTGAATTTATTATCTGCAATGAGCTGAAGCAGGTGGGGATAATGTTTTTGGGGTCTTGGTCAGCATAAAATGACTAAGCACATTTATGTTTACTGAGAATTTACCTATGTCATGATATATAATGTTATATATATATTTTCACTTATTGTAAGGACACATGGTTATTTTCCTACTGAGTCTTGTACTAACACACTACTCAAGAATTTAAGTGTGCTTATAGATTTCGTGAATTGAGATTAGGCAGAGGGAAAGGCCCTATGGAGGATAGTTTAGCAGTGGATCATGGAGATGGATCAGACTAGGACAGACACCAATGCACCCTAAATGTGTTTTTTATATAATTTTATCTTGTATTTCTCTAATACTTTATACTCAGGATAGGCTTATCACTTTGGGAGATCTTATGAGTATGTCATTATTCTATTTTCACATTTACTCAGATTGTTTTTTATTCTCTTTATTCATTATTATTGGTCTCAGGACATGATACATAGCGTAATGTCTCCCTAAGGTTTCACTTGAGACCCTCATTTATATTCATCAACCTCTTGCATATAGGGAGGCGTGCATGAGGTCATGTAGCATTCCGTCTCGGACCCAGTGGTTCGGGTTGGGATGTTATAGGTCACACCTCTTATTTTATATGTATAAAACTCTTAATCTAAAATATTAATTGGAGTAATATTTTTGGGAGTATCCTTATTTGTAGAAACATTATAGTGATCAAGTGATTAGGATCTGTGTACCTAAGGTAGAATTAAATTATGTTCTTACATTTTTCTATACCTGTGCTTGTGGATTCCACTTTGTACCTTGAAGAGATGCAAGAAAATTATTAAAATTAGGTTTTTTCCCATAATTTTTAATGATTCATATAATTTTTATAAAGAATGTAAAAACTAATAATTTATTAGCATAATTTCCAAAAGGTAAGAAATTCTCCAACAATCTTTAATTTTCTATGAAATATTTGATGCATGGGGATTAGATTTCTTGGGTCTATTTATTATCTATTTTAGATTTACCTATATTGTGCCAGTGTTAAATTATATTTCTATGTGGATTGTGTCTTGAGTGACTAGAATAGATTATTTCAATGTTTTTGTTGAACTTCTAGGATCACATATCATTTGTATGTTTATAATACCATGGAAAACAATTAGTGATCAAGGTAAGAGTTTCTATAATTTAAGTAGGTAATCCTTCCAGAAAGAAGTATGGATCTTAATATAAAACCTATACTACTTCCCAACCATAATAAATGAGAAATTCAAGTTATATAAGAGATATATAAAGAAGATTCTTGAAAGGATAGTGCAACCAAATTAGAAAGACTGGATCACCAAGATAGAAGTTACACTTTGGGTATACCAACGTACCTTCAAAACCCCCTAGGTATGTACCTTTATAGAATAGTTTATGAAAAAAAATAATTTAGTTATTAAGATAAATCAAAAATCCAATTTTGTTATGAATGAAATGAACCAATAATTCAACAAAGTTGGAGATAAAAAAGATCCAAAATATGTAACTAGAAGATATAAAAAGGGAAACTTATAAGAAATACCCTATGTTTATAAATAAATATAGATATATACATGATGGAATCATTAAATAAATAAATTTTTAAATTAGAGAAACTTTTACTTTTTTCCTCAGATGAATCCCATCTATGGTAATATTCATTCCAAATAGGCTATTCCATTTACAATGACTAATATATTTCTATTTCTGAAAGTTGAGATCAAAGAAAATGAATCATCTAAACTCTTTAAAATGAATAGATAGAAGATAAATTCATTTTAATAAAAAATCTGTAGGAACCAATAGAGGAGTCCAAACTCCTCTCTGATGAATATGAATAGGAACCATCCGGTTGTCTCTTTACTTCACACTAGTCTAAATACTTAATTTATTTTCTACTATTCCTTAAAAGTACATGATTGAATTAATTGAAAGTTGTGTGAAATATAAGTGTGTGGGAGGGTATAAAATAGAATATCATATAAATATATTTTACTTTTATGCTTGATTTCTATGTTTTTATGGAATATAAATAAAAAATGATAGAAAATAAATTTCTATACATTTTTTTAATTTATACATTTTATGTTGTTATATATTCTAGTTTTTTTAAATGTTTTAAGTTTGTAAATTTGAATTCAAAATTCATCCTTCCTATTGAATTTTTTTTTCCAGTTTCAAGGGGTTTAATGGTTCTAAAATTAATAAATTTAAATTATGTTCAAGAGATTTATTGCTCTATTTTCATAGAATTTAATTTGGGTTATGGAGCTATAAATGACATCCTATTCCATGAGATAACTATAAAAAATTTTAAATCCCTTACCCTATAAAAATTTGAAGCCTTTATTTATATATTAATTATAAAAATCACTTTGGTTAGAGTCTCTGGTAACGTAGATAAATAATAACTTGGATTGATTCAATTTAAAACCATAATATTAAAGTATAATACATTCATGATGGAGGATATTGTTTAACTAAAATTCCCTTCTTTATAATATAAATCAATTTTATGCCTCCTATACTTTTGAGCTCTCTTGAGATTTAGAAACAATAAAATACTAATTTGGAAATCCAAATTACAAGCTATAATTATCAAAACCTACCCATTTTTGGAACATTCCGTTATATGTTTTTTTAAGTGTGGGGTAGAATATTTTAACAAGGGAATTCTAGTGAAAAATTCATTTTTATGGGTTTATTATAAGGGTTCCTATATTTTTTTGGGGAAACGGGTTCACAAGATATAAATTAGAAGTTATAGAATATTCTACCCTCTTTATATTCCAAAAAAAATATTTTATACATGTAGAAATAATATAATAAACAAATCAAAATAAAAAATGAAAATAAAAAAAGAAAAAATGGGAAATAAATAAAGTTCCATCCATTGTTTCCACTATCATGGTTGTGAACCAACAAATTAAATAAAGGTGGAAGTTATTTTGTGAGAACTAAAATTGTGAGGTTTTGAGTGATCCGAATTCATTTTTATACTTACTGAATATTGAAATGATTTGTACTTAAGAGATAAAAACAAACCTTACCAACCCCTGAAAAATATAATAGCATTTTTTAGGTACTAAAGAGTAGAACCCTAGTTTCTATTATCATAGATCTTAGATCCTTTGTAAAAATATGGTATATCAGAAGAACTCTAGGAATTAGTATAACTCTATCTTAAAGTGTACTAACAGGGAAGAGGGAAAATTAAAAAGTTAGGTAAGTCATGTAGTGACTTGGGAATGATTTTAATGTTGAAAACCCAAGTGAAATAAATGTTTAGTGAGATATAATCATATATTAAGAATGATATATTAAATAATATATGAGTTTTTATTTATCTTTATTCTGTAGAATTGGTTTTTTTAATTAGGAAGTAAAATATTCTTTTAAGTAGAATTATTTTTATTAACCTGGAGGGAAACATTGTTAGTTTTAGGGAGTCATGAGAGCTAATAATTTCAAAATTTTATTTAATTAGTCATTTAAAATTTACCCAAAAATGATATAAAAATTGGCACATTAACTAATATGTTTTACTTTTTTAAATATGGAATTAAATTTATAAACTAATTAAATTGTGAATATTACTTATTTTACTATTTTCTAAAAATATTGAAAATCTATACAGTTATTTTTTTTATTTTATGTTTGAAATTTTAATAGGATTCTAATTCTGTCCTTTATTGATTAATTTATTTAAAGAACGAAATAAAATAACCCCACATAGAGTTTTCATTTTCATGAGTTACAAGTCCAACGATGTAAAATTGGATAATTCATGGCAAGTGTATGAGTGATTCAAAAGGTTGTGTATAAATTGGATTCATATATATATATATATATATAATTCATTGATATGAATATATGAGTCATTAGTTCTTTTCATTTGGGTCATTAGTATATGAGTGATTCTAGGTACGAGTCATAATCAGTTATGTACTAATAACCTCCAACCACCTCACCTGTGTAAGAGTCATTCACATGATGTGGAAGAGTAACATACATGCTCTACATGTTGTGTAGAGGTACCCATGTGGTTATGAGGGATATGGAAGGGTCATACTAAAGCATCATAAAGTTTATAAGAACCCTAAGCGATACATAAGGTCCATCCCATGGATCCTCCACTATACAAAGATAACAAATGTACTATGTAAAGGTGATATCACACTACATAAGGGTAACAACTACAACCTGGATTTTATGTAAAGGCCATCTTAATAGGAAATGCACTACCTAAATATCATATCCATTATCACAGAGATGAAGATACAAACAAAATAAAGAGGGATCAACCTAATATTCATTTTCCATTCCTCTAGTCTTTCCAAATCAGAAAATAACTGGCATGAGCTTCCACATGGCTATCATCCAATTAGAGTAATGAAAGATAAGATCGTTGGAAATAACCTTGGGTCTATTATTGATTGAGAGGATATTTCTAAAGTAATCCAAGGCCTTGGTATAGTGACCCAAATGTTACAAACATAAATATAACATCTTATTAAATGAATATTAAGTACATAACATTATATTTCATGTTATAAATGTAAAGTATTAGTATCTTTGGAATATTAGATACATGAACAACTACTACATAAATATTTACAATATCTCCCAATAAGTTCTTCACAGCTATAACCATTCTTAGACACATCATGCTTAAAAAAATTATTCATATTATGGGGAAAAATAAATATAATAAAGGGTGAGCTCAAATTCTTATAAAGGATAAACATGGGAGATATTAATCGATGATCATATATAATAATCTAATATGTATAATGGAATGAGTACTTAAGTCTGAAATATAGAATTAATACCCAATAAATTAAATATATTTAATCATGAGTCCTGCCATAAGTATTTTTTATAATATAAAATGGTCATAAGAGTGTGGAATAATAAAAAATAAATCTTCATCCATGAGACCATGTCCTAAACATATAAATGTGTCATAAATATAAGATTTTAACATTTTGAACAAGTATTAATAGCCACAGGTTTTATTTTAAGTTAAGAACATAAATTCAGACCCTCACATTAACTAATATACATGAAACTAGGTCCATTAATAATATTATAGACATGTAAATCATGACCATTTATAAATATATGGACATTAAAATTGGGTATGTACATAAAGTTATGACCATTAATTCAGGTTCACACATAACATAGTTATCTTTAGATATTTTTATTTTTACCCAATGAATTAGTGGTCTATAATGATATCACCCATTACATAATCATAATCCATTATTATATATGAAATAAGATAAGGAAAATATTTAATATTTCATCATAAAATAACATGTGGAAAATAAAATTGATTTCATCAATATTTCATCATCATAACCAAAAACCATATAGATAAAGAATAAAGACAATATCATCGAATCATATCCCAATTGAAACATTAGTAACATAAATTAATTACATTATAGATTAAAAATTATTTAAAATATCACTGGGGACATATGTTCATAAAAATACCCTTTTTATTTTTAAATAACTAATTTAAAATCCAAATTTTTCAAAAATATTAAAGAATTTTTTTAAATAACAGTGGAATATTGTAAATGAATAATAAAATAATTTATTGTTCATGATAGAGGTAAATAGTATTCATGTCTTAATCATTAAAATAAAGATATGGCTCACACTGTTAGTAAAAGTAACTTGTTCAAAAAACCACAACAAGATTGTTTTTAAAAAAATTATGTAATGTTAAAAATGCATAAAAATTAATTTAAAGAATCATTTAATAATATTAAAAAACAATATTGAAAATATTTTTGAAATCAAGGATATGGAAGAAAAAATATTTCTGAATGAAAGTGGAGAAATAAGGTCACTTTTTCTTAAACAAATATTTTGAACCATTTTGAGTACCAATGAAATGAAAATGGTACTAAAACATAAAAATTACAAAAATATATATAGGGTAATAAAATTTAATATTGGTTTATGAAATAAATATCATATAATTTCCCCTAATCTAAATTTAAGGATAATCAATCCTGATTAAAATGTGAGTGAAACAAAAATCTCTTAACACTTTGCTAACTTTTGAATTGTAAGCCCCATTATATAATAGAATCAACTGAAACATTAAATACTAAAAATATAATTATATTCATTATATAAAATTTAAAATATGTAGTATATTCACCTCATAAACATCAGTATGTTCATAACATCAAACATGTCTCAATGAAGCAATATTGAGATGTAGAACCCTTACCTCAAGTCCAACTTTTGTCATAAGTGAAATGACCTCCTGTATAATAAATCTAAAATGTGAATAATTATATACCAAAACCATTTATATACTTATAAAATCACATATTATCAAATAATAAAAAATTTAGACCCATTTAATAATAATTCCTTATTAAAATCATCATTTTTGGGTGTTAACTATTTCGTTTTTCATGAACATTTTGATTATGAATTTTTATTACTTGTACTTTGAACATGTTTTAATAATATATAGATTATTAATAATTTCATAATTATAAAATTTTACCACTATATATAGTTGTATAACCATTTATATAAACTGGTGAGGAAAATTGAATTACACCACTTCCTGAAGACAGTAGTCTATACGTACGCACGAGTGATGTTTTCACTTTTCGGTTAATGTAATGAATGAAAGATAAATAATAATTCAACATTAAGAAATTATTATTATTTCTTAATTATGATATATATTCATTAAAAATAACCTTATTACCTTACATTTAATTCAGAAATTAAAAATTAATCACATCACTTCATGGAGGTGGTAGTCCACAAGTACTCATGAGTGACATTATCAGTTTTCTAAATATGAAAAGGTAAGAAGGTAGATAAAATATTATAATTAAAGAACTATAATAATGAAATAAATATCATATATAAAAATTAAAGACATCATAATAACCAATATTTAATTATGGTGTTAGATAAGGAATCGTATCGCTACGTAGAGTCGGTAGTCCACACGTAGTCATGAGAGATATTTTTCATTTCCTATTTGATGGAAAGGATGTTAAAAATGGTTTATCCATCATCATAAAAATAATTAATCATATTTAATATAACTAAGTAATTATTTTATAAAGGATTCCATATATTTATAGTAGGTATAATAAGAAGTAAAATTAAAGAGTTCGGTAAGATAATTATCACTTATTCAGAAGACCTCCATTAAATCGATTTTAAGGACCTTTGGAATGGTATTTTATGAATCACCAAAATATATCATATATGGAAGTTAATATAATAATTTTAATGTTTTTTTCCGGATCTGGTTAGCTAAAAGTGTCTTAAAGAGGAGAGAGGAGGGGTGTCATTTAATAAGTAGGGGAGGGATACTCCTTGAATATTTTAAAGGATTACTATATTATTAATTCATATTCATATAAATTTATCCCATAAAGAATTAATTTTATATACTAAGGTCATAAGGGTGGAAATAACTTCTTCCAATAAAAATTAATTGAAAAATTGTGACCACATCACTTAGTTTTACCTTAATTTAATTATTTTACCCTTTTTACTGAGGTAGTAATATTTTTACTATAGTTACTATTTATAATGACCAAGAATAAAATTGGAATAAATTATAAATTTTTGTAATATAAATAAAAATATATAATCTATTTTTAAGGATTAAATATATAAAAATGTTATTAAACTAATTTAATATAAAAATGATAAATGCAACAAAAAATAGTTTTCTGAAAAAAAGATTTTTCAGTCTAAACGTATATTATTACCAAGATCATATATATTGTTGATACAAAAGTTATAAATTTAATTATTCAAAAAATATTATTAAATTTTAAACACAATAAAAATTAAAATGGGTCTTCAAAAATACTATAAAATAAAAGGCGATTTTCTTTAAAAAAAGTATTCTTACTATTCACCTAAAAATCATGTTTTCTAAAAAAAATCTCAAAATAATAGCCTATGATACATTTTTAATAATGATTTAAAAAAATTTATTATTTATATAAATAACACATCTAAAATTGAAAAATATTTATATAGAATATTGGGAAACAAAATGTGATAAAATCAATTTTTAAAGAAAATGAATTTTAGAAGCATAAAATATCCTTATATCTATTGCTTTTTTAATAATCATTATTAGATGAATGTAAATTTATATTATTTAAAATATATATATATATATATATTTAAATCATTCATCAATGAATATTAATTTAATTTATTAACATAAAAACACATTTTGCATATAAAAATTGTTATCCAGATAATAACACCTTTTAACTTTATATGATTTTTTATTCATTACTAACCATTAGATAACTAACAGATGAATGATTTATAATTTATTAATATATAGTATCAATATATTTCATCAAAATAATTAATAAACATGTTTTTTTATATAAAAATACCTAATATATCCCAAAATAAAATTCTTTAAAAAATATGCCTTTTAATCATTAAAAGGTTCAGAAAGTTGTGTGTTATGCATAAAACATTATATTTATATTAGAGAGAAAAATTGTATTTATATTTTATAATTTATTTATTCCTATTTATATCCACTGATCCAATGTCTAGTTTTTAATATATCATTATTTCATTTAGAATCAGGGATGCATGCAAAGAAATCTTTGGAAGAAATGAAATTTATTTTAAATGAAAAAAATTCTAAAATTCCATGTTTTTGCGTTATAACACCTTAAATAATTTGTTTTCTCACAATTTAATCATGGTGGTCAAGGTTATAATACATTAAAATACCTTATTTTAAAACCCACATCATAAAAAAGGAAAAATAATAATTTCTTTGAAAATGGGAAGTGGGAAACATAGAGGTTACCTGAAATAACACATAATCAAGATCCTAGCTAAGGAGAATATTGTTGGGAATTTAAGATATATAGAAGGAGGATTAAAATAATAACCAAGAACTAATATATAATTATATATATTTTTTTCATGATAAATTTAATGATCATAAACCATAATTCTATAATGGATTAAAAGACTAACAATTCATCAGAAATGACGGTAAAATAATAACCTTCTTTCAATATCCTTTTCTTAAAGTTCAGGGATTATTTTACTATCAATAATTAAAACGTGAGAATATATAAATTTGTTTCCATTTCAGAAGAATAATTTCACCCTTCCGTTGTGCTTCAATCAATTCTCACTTCTATCTCAACTCTTATTCGATGAAATGAACATTCAAGATGAATTTTTGATGCATGAAGTACTAAAATTAACATCAACAGATCATAACATCCATAATGTAATGGAAATTCATTCATCCTATCTCTATAAAATTACTAATTCCAAAAAAAAATTCATAGGTTACCCAATATGGATAAATCTTCATAATATGAAATTATACATTAATCTCTAAAACCTTAACAATAACACCCAATGTTCATCTTAAACCATTCCTTAAGTATTTAACCTTAAGACTACCCTAAAATATGTCTAAACATATTCAAAACCCATGAATTTATAAAAATGTTCACTAAATTTCAGAAATCAACATACCATTAATTACCAAACATTATAATGTAACTCGTAATATCACATACCAAACATGTGAATAACTTGATCTTGTATTCTTCTAAAAAATGGAAATAAAAGGAATCATTATAATACCTCAATAAAATCATATAATATCTATGAAATTAATTTTATTAATGTTATTTAAATAAAATCATTGACTACGGAATATAGTAAACTTCATAAAATATAACATAAACCATTTTTTCATTAAAAAACTAATAAATTGGAAGGTCACAAGTACCTTCAAATTTACATTACCAATATCAATCATATCTTTGTCCTAACTAAAAAATATCATCTCAACATCAAGAATATATGATGGGTTACTTATCCCTCATTCATGTGTTTTATATAAATACAACCTTACTACTAAATCGATTTTCAAGGTTGTTGGTACCATTCAATATATTCATGAAAATATTTAAGCAAAAACTACGACAGAATAATATTTAGAAGATTCATGATTCTTATAACTAGAATGTAATGGATAAAACACTTTTAAAACATAATTCATAAATACCAATAATTAAAAACATAAATCCTACCCTGTAAATTATTAACATATCATAGTTTATTCTTTGGTCTAGGTGGTTTCTCTGGAATTAGTTTATTGAATCGGATAATGCTTAAGTTCCATACACATAATACATTGAACTATAAATAGCCCCTTAGGATGAAATTAATTTTAATCCATCAAATTCTTAATTTTTCCTGAGTAACTACTTCCTTTATGAATTTATTTTACAAGTATACAACATATTATCTTTCATTTTAGACATTTCCCCAGGTTCTCTTTCTATATAATTGACAAGTAGGGTGTTAAATATTCTTCTATATATGGTCCTCGACAATTTAACTCCCACGAAACTCTATTTTCGTCTTACTATGTGTGTCATAAAACTGATCCAAGTTGATTTTTTAATTATATAATTAGATATTTGATAAGGTATAATCACCATATTTTTGTATTCCAACTCCCATTTCATTTGGTTTCTCATGAGGATAATCACTACATCATCCATACCATTCAACATTAAGACAATTCTTTTTTGTCACATCCATTAATTAAAGTTAAAGATCATTGTGTGAGAAACAATAATCATAGTGAGTAATCAAGTAATCATGAAAATTCATCAATGGGATTTCTAAATCAGGAAACCTCCTTTTCATTCTATGACATATTAGTTTTAACATCGGTCATTCATGGTTATAATCTGTTCAAATCCTTTATAATGTTTTATAAAGAAAATGTTAATTAACCCAAACATATCCCTTGTAAGTGTCTAGAAAGGTTTGTAGTGTCAATACCACTCATCATGCACTGTTTTTTATTGAGTTAAAACCTAACCTCCCCTTTTTGAGTTATTACCCTAAGGTGCATATGTTCCACAACCACGTCCACAAACTATTATCTAGATAGGTATGTAATTGATAGAAAAAACACACTCCTTTATTTACCATAACATGGGATGTTCTCCTATACTTAGGATTATCTTAAGGGTTCTAAATAGTGTTTCCTCATCCAAGTTTACAAAAAAAATTAACCCTTGCACTAATACCAACAAAACAGACCTAAAAATTTCATATATAAATATCACAACTTATTAGATGAATATTTAATACATAACATTATGATGCTTCTAAGCACTATAATGTTTAGTGTCTTTGGAGTCTTAGATATACAAAAAACCAGGACAAAAAAGATTTACATCAATTCCTAAAAAGTTATTTACAACTAAAAACCTTCTTAGACACATCATACTTAAAACATTATTCATATCCTGGGGAAAAGGAAACATAATAAAAGTTGATCTTGAATGGTCATTAGGGTTAAACAAGGAAGATATAAATCAATGATCATATGTAAGCATAAAATAAGTATAATGGTGTGAGTAAATAATGTAATCATAAGGAATTCAAACCCAACAAATTAAATATATTTAATAATGAGTAATGGCATAAGGCATTTACATAAAAAAACAAAATTCATAATACTAAATAATAATAAATATTAATTTATGAGCCATAATAGAATATCATAAGCATGGTAATGTGGTAAAAAAATAATCCTTTAAAATTTTTAACATGTATAAATAATAATTGGTTCAGTACTTAAGTTAAGGAAATGAACCCAGGACCCGGCATAAACTTATAGACATTAAACCTAGTCCATGCATAATCATATGGACATGAAAACAAAGTCCGTGCATAAAAGTATGAACATGAAAACCAAGTCCACATATAAAGTTGAGAACATGAAATTGGATTCATGCATAACATAGTTATCTCGTGATTTTATCATCTTCATCCAATTCATTTATGGGTTATAATGGACCTAAACATCACATAATAATAATCCATTCATATATATTCCACAAGATCATGAAAATATTTAACATTTCATCATAACATAACATGTGGAAAAGAAAACATATTTTATCAATATTTCATCATCCTAACCATAAACCATCAAAAAAATAATAAGGATAGTATTATAGAATCATATCCCCATTGAAACATAAGTAACATCAAGGTATGCCATTGTAGATGAAAAATTCCTTCAAAATCTCACATGGAACAATTCTCTAGTAAAATAACCGTTTCATTTTGAAATAAATTATTTATAATTAAAATATTTCCATAATATTAAGGAAAATATTTTCTTTTAAAATAATCATATAATCTTATAAATTAATCTTCAAATAATTTATATGTTAAGAAGTTGGGAAATTTTGTTCATGTCATATTTTTTAATACAATGATTATATTCAGGCCTTTGGAAAAAGTACATTGTTCAAAAAATGACAAAATTATTTTTTAAACCTTTTTGTAAAAATTAAAACATGGGTAAAAAAAATTTAAATAATAATTTAAGAAAATTTGAAAAAACATTATTTAAATCATTTTGTAAAACATGGATATGGTAGAAAATGATTTTTGACCAAAAGGGGATAAATATTGTTCACTACTCTTACAAAAATTTATGAACCATTTGAAGTAATAAGGATAAGAAAATGGTAATAAAACAAAAAATATTAAAATAACCAAATTAAATGGAAATTAATGTGGATAATCATATAAGGATCATACAGTTTCCTGCAATGGAATCTCAAGCATAATCAACCCCTATTAAAAACAGAGTGAAACATAAATCCCATACCGCGTTGGAAATTTTGAATCCTAAACCCCATGAAATAATATCTTCAAATGAAAAATTAAATTTTATAAAATTATTATATTCATGATATAACATTTCAAAGGGTTGGTATATACACCTTATAATCATAATTAGGTTCATAACTTCAAACATATCTCGACAAAACAATATTGAGATGAATAACCCTTACCTCAAGTCTGACTAGCATCATAAGTGCTTTCAACTCCTATAAAATAATATAAAATTGATTATAATTATATAATAGAATAATTTTAATACTTATAATATAATATATTATCCATTTATAAGTTTTAACATCCATTTATTAAAAATTTCTTATTAAAATCATTATTTTCATGTGGTAACTCTATTCTTTCTCATGAAATTTTCATCGCGATAGTTATGGTCCTTATAATTTGAACATGGTTTCATAATATATAAAATCTTAACCATCTAATAAGTATCATATTTAATTATTATATACAGTTATATAAAAATTCATATAAATTTGTGATGAAAAATGAATTACATCACTTTGTTAAGACGGTAGTCCATGCATGTGCATAATTGTTGTTTCCACTTTTATATGAATGGAATGAAAGAAAGGTAAATAAAAATTCATATTTATTATAAAATTATTATATCATAAAAATCATATATAAGCATTAAATATATCATTGTTTATAAAAAATTAAATCATAAATGAAAAATAAATCACATCACTTTGTGTAGGTGGTATCCCACAAGTACGCATGAGCGACGTTATCATTTTTATATAGATGAAAAGTTAAGAAGGTAGATAATATATTATAATTAAAAGTATAATTTTTTCATAAATAAATATATAAAAAATAAATCAATAAAAATAACCAACCATGAATTATAGAGATAGATAATAAATCAGATCACGATGTAGAGGTAGTAGTCCACATATACGCATAAGTGATACTTTTCATTTCCCATTTAAATGAAAGATATGAAAAATGGTCAATCCATCATCATAATAATAATTAAGTGTATTTAATATACTAAATTAATTATTTTAGAATATATACCATATATTTTGAGGAGTTAGTGGAAGAAATAAATTTAAAGAGGTCCGGAAAGATGATTACCTCTTCTTTAGTAAATCCCATTAAGATCCCGTCTTAGGTCCCATGGAATGGTATTTTATGACAAAAATATATAAATAATATATATTAATGTTATGAAGATTGGGATAGTTTTGGTTAATATATTTGTCTCAGAGTGGTGTAAAGAAGAGAAAGGAGGGTGTCATTTTATAAGTTGGAAGATGGACACATGTTGAATTGTTTGAAGGATTAAAATATTACTAAGTCATATTCATGGAAATTTGGCCCATAAATTTTTTTTGATAATAAGGTGATAATTATAGAAATAAATTCATCAAATAAATAAATATATGAAAAATTGTGGCCTTATCACTTAATTTATCATTAATTTACCTGTTTTTTTCTTTTTATGGAGGTAGTGGTATTTTTATCATAGTTACTACTCATAATTACCAAAAAAGAAAATGGAAATATTGCTAAATTTTGAAATTATGATTTTAAATTTTTAATATATCCTTTAATATTCAATATCTATAAAGAGAAGGATTTAATTTAATATAAAAACAAAAATCATAAAGAAAAATAGTTTTCTAAAAAATCTCATTTTAAGCATAAAAGTATTTTTATACCAATATCGAGTGTAATGTTGGTAAGAAAGTATAAATTTAATTATTTTTATTAAAAATAAACTTACTACATTTTAAAACCAATAAAAAAAAATTGGGCTCTATAAATACTAGAAAATAAAAAGAGTTTCATTTAAAAATTTGTATTTTACCTATTCACCCAAAAATTAATGTTTTCAAAAAATTACCCAAAAATTACCCGAATATTATTTTTGAAATTATGATTTTAAAAATGAAATTATTTATATAAATACCACTTATAAAAGAGGTACAAAATTTATTATAATATTGGCATGTAAAATGTGATAAAAATCGTTTCTTAAGAAAATGATTTTCTAAAGAAGAAAATATATTTATATCCATTAAATACTTAAAAATAAAATTAGACATATATTTTTGTATTGAATATATAATAAATTGATTTTATTTAATATCATTCATCAACAGAGGTTAATTTAATTTATTAATAAAAAAACATTGCACACTTAAAAACTATTTTTTTCAAAATAACTCTTTTTAGCTTTAAATGTTTTATCTTTATTCCTAAACATTAGATAAATAGGGTACAAATAATTAATAATTTATTCATATATGTTATCAATATCTTTCCATAAAATCATTAATCAGTATATTTTATTTAGAAAACTATATATAATATTTTGAAAAATAAAATTCTTTGAAAAATAAATCTTTTTGTAATTAAGTGATTTTGAAAATTGAGTACAGTGCATAAATAATCATATTTATATTAGATAAAATATTTGTACTTTTATTTCATAATGTAGTTTATACTATTCACACATGTCAATCTAATGGACAAATTAAAATATATCATGATTTTGTTCAGTATTCGGGTTGCATGAAAAAATGGATTTTTTACAACTAAAATTTGTATTAAATGGAAAAATACATTCCAAAATCAGAGGTTTTAACAGTTTTTCAAGAAACATGGTGTAAATTAGAGAGGATCCAAGATGCACACTGAATATCAAGAGGAATCTGAACACACTTAGGTGACATTGCACTCATTCATGGGATATGAAGCTCATTCCATCCACATAGGGACGATTGAGTGAATATTGAAAAGTCCCCCAATCATTCTTCTACTGATATAAATAAAGATAATAAATATTCCCTAACAAAGAGAGGTAAAACTTATTTTATCAGGATGAGTAACTACCACTAGATAATTTTATATTATTTCTTATACTATAATTCCTCTCTGGTGATGGCACACTAAACCCTTAGTGGTTGAGCTATAGTGTACTTTCCCACCCTTTTTAATTAATTCTACTCTAAATTGATAATTATTTTCTACTAAATTTCTCTTAAAGTGTTTGATCATTTTAGGAAATATGATGTTTCGGTTTTCCTTTATATTTATATTATTTTTTCTTCTTATGGTTTTCTTGTATAGGACACCCATACATACTTCATTTAACACATAGTGAAGGAGATTAGGGGTGAGTTTAGGAGGGATCAAAGTTATTTGATCACTATACTAAGAAATAGTAGTGGATGCAGTCATTATTGAATCTTTATACTTAATTTGAAACTAAAAAGTGATGTTAATTCGTTGAGGTCTTAGATGATTACAATAAAATAATGCATGAGATACATGTTGAATCATGATTTAATATGTAAGTGGGGACATATATAAGTTTCAATCACTGTTTTTTAAAGAACTAGATTCAAAAATTCCTTTAATTACATTATTAAATACACACATTGAACCCATAATGAAAAATAAAGTAACAAAAAACTCCCCCTTCTCTAGAGAAAAATTGAATCCCGTTATTCACTATATTTAATGTGGGTAAAAAAATTGAAGTGAGGCCTTCAAACTATATTGCATCAGAGGTCATTATATAACGGTGTTTAGAATAAATGTTTTACATGATATGTGATGTTTCCATGATTGTACTTTTCTTTCACTCTAACAATCACACATTAGTTTGATCATAATGTGGTGATATTTTGAAGAGTTTTAACATCAAATTAATTATTTAAATTGAAAAAAATTAATCCTAACATAAATATCTTGGAGAAAAAAATATTTGTAACTCATGAAACGTTTATAAAATTTATCTATATAAATAGAAAAAGTGTTGGTTTCCTTGGAGTTCCCTTTGATGACCTATATATATAGACTCTTAGTTAGGGATCTGTGTGTGTTTGAAAGATAAAAAAACTCCTCAAGATGATAGATTTATCAAAGTCTTGATTACAACACAGTTCAAATAATTTCAAAATTACTTTAATTTTTGAAATTTATATAATCACATTAAACAAAATATATAAAACACCAATTTAAATTAATAATTAGAGTGATGTTTTCTAAATTTTTTAAACAGAAATGTTTTTCTACGATAACAGAAAACAATATAAAGAAACACGTAGTGGAATAGAAAAATAGGTTCAGTCTCATGACAAAACTTAATCCTCTCAAATAGAAAACACCTTATGTTAACCATTTTATTAGAAAATAAACATGATCCACCACATGGATCAGGTTTTTACATATAATAACCACACACATGCATATAAAGCTATAAAAAACCTCTTTCATAGTTCTTCATGGGATAATAGAAAAAAACAGAGCAAGTGGATAGTATAAGATTACTCACCAAAATAATGCATAATTTTTAGATATTAAATGTATAAGGTAAAGAATGAAAATATAAAATATAAATGAAAATAGATAATAATAATTAAGTATTAAATAAGTATTTGTGGAGTTATTATTTATATTTTCAACTAAGGATATGATCAGAAATATTCTTATTATTTATTTTTCATTGTATTTAAATATTCCCTTGAAGATACATTGAATGTTAATCTGTAGATTTTTGTTTTTGTGGGAAAAAAGAGTGTCAGATGAAGCACTGAAAAATCTAATATTTTTTTCCAGTAAGCACTGAACTAATGAATGAATAAATAGTATGAAAAATAACAAACCAATAAAATCTTGTCAAAAAGGTTTTCGTATAACATTACGGATTTTTTGGACTTATAATTATTCATTATAGGATAATAATAAAATTATATGAATCCTTTTACTTAGAAGTATCTCCATAATGTCTGAATTTTTCTTCAATGAAATTGTGTCCATTTTAATAACAATCATTCTTAAGTCCCTATGTATGTGTATTAGATTTAATATATTATTATTTTTTGTTTAAATAACTACTTTTATTTTTATTCTAGATAGTTGTCTTAGTATACATTCAACTAGAAGTAACATGTCAATGATAGGAGTAAAAAAATTTAACTAACCATAACAGCATCAACTGACAGTAGTATGTATGAATTTTTAGTATCAAAACTCTACTTATAGTAACATGATTAAACTTGAGATGGGTAGGAAACTTTTTTTGGTGTTAGAAAACCTATTCTAAAGGTGGCACATTTTTTCTATTAGTAGAATATCTACAATAGATGTATTAAGAAATACCTTGGTTATAAAAAAGTGTATTGGTGGTAGCGTTGTTGTATTGATGGTAGCATATGTAAATTTGTGATAGCAAGTTTCTTCTAGTGGTAGCATGTTATAACTGATGGTAGTATCAATATAAAGATCAACCATACTTTTCATACCCTATATAAGGGTAATAAAACTTTTCATTCCTTATGTAAGGGTAAGAAGATGCTTACTTAAGGTAACCTAAATCTTTTTAAAGGTTAAACTCAACTTTTCCATGTTTTGTAAAGGTAAGATAACTCATGCGTAAAGGTAAAAAAGAATTTATACTGCTTACATGATGGTAAAAAAATTTATACATACGGGTAAGTAAAAATTATAACACCAGTGTAAGGGTAGATAAAAATTATCATAAAGGTAGACTGGATATTTCAAAGGTAACAAAAGGTTACTTCAAACCTACGTAAAGGTAAAACAATGATTTCAATGGAAACATAAGGGTATTGGAAACCCTTTAGAACATTTGTAAGGATAAAGAAAACATGATTTATTGGAATTAAAATATGTAACTTATTGGACTATGCCAATAATATCCCCATTCTTAATGATCAAAAATCATGGTTGAAAATGAAATTAAAAAACAATAGATTTCAAAAATGATCCATAAAAGGTACTGTAAGCATACTCATTCTCTATAGATATTCTCATATTCCCTTTCTATTAATTATTCTTATTTATCCCCTTTTTTTATAATCAAAAAGGTATAGTAAAGAGAAAATATAAATGAGAAAATAAAAAAGGAAAAAAGAGAGATGATACGTCATCAATCTCTAAGTTAGATAAAGAAAATATTTAAAAGAGAAAAAAGTCTCTAATAAATCCAAATTAGATTCTGAATCATCATCTCCTGGATGAGAGGTAGGATCAACATGATATTTCATTTTACAACAACAGTAGTAGTAGGAGGGGGCATAAAGGAATATGGAGGGTTGAACAAAGTTCTCAAGGAATAGTACATTAGATGATGTACTGTCATAGTTAGAGTAACTCCAAAAGGATTAATAGCTATATATGTGGTCTAAACAAGGGTGGAGATAAGTGTAAAGACTAAGTATGTCAGGGGAGTGGTGGGAGGATAAATGACTATTATTCGAGTGGTGTACAGAGAGGGCTCATACAGTTACAAAAACTGAGTAATAACTCTTTTTATAATGGTCCATTACTCTAAATAAATGTGTATTTTATTCCATAAATAGCTTTTGAAATGTGGATAACATCTTCTACTGGGTTACTTTCTCCTAGAATAACCTATTTACATGAGTAAATAATATAATTTCAACCATGAACATAAAGTTTGAGTTAATAACATTCGTAGTAAAAATATTAGAAATATAATAATTAATAAAATTTTTATGGTAGCCCTGTCACTCCTAGATCCATTCAAAAATTCTGATATAAAATTATAAATATTCTTACCATGAGAGTTCATCTTTCATAGTTCATCCTAGTTAGAGGTAGAATAATCTACAAATACATCATATAGTTCTTCTTTAACAAAACTTTTGATCATATTTTCAACCATAGTAAAAGGAATAGAAGAAGGAAGAGATCTTGAATATGAGGCTCAATTTTTAGAAAGAGAGTCCATCTTGCCTAGATCTTTCTGATTACTTTTATCCATATACACCCTCACATCATCCAAGGTAGAATGGATAACACTGACCTGCTCAACCAATATTTGTTTTTCCACATCCATATTTCCATTCTTCAGGAAACTATTTGGTTTCAGTTGATCTATTAAAAAGGATACAATAAGGAATATATCTTCTTCCTTAATATACTTTTCTTGGGAAATATAATATTTGAGCATATTTCTAAAATGAGAAAAAAATCAACCTCAAAGGTTTCCAAGTATACCTTGGTCAAATGATTGGTTTCAAGAGTAATGAAAAGACGATGTGAAACAATATTCTTAGTCTCATCAATAAGCAAAGGAGTTAATTTTGTTTCCTTAATTCTTGAAGGAATCTCATAAGAGAATGGATCCATTAGCACTTCCCTATATATTTGTTCAACCAATTATCCCTTGGGAACTTAGTTTAAAAAAATAAATTGTGGATCCACCATACTCAGGTGGACGACCACCATCATCAACTTCATTATATATGATAGAGTAGATTAGAGTATACAAAACATACCCTAAAGAATTCTCCCCTTTAGAAGGTTCATCTTCTTTTTTACAACTATCTCACTAGGATCAAATGGGATTTCAATATTTGGCCCCATTGAAATACTATGGGAACTCTCCCACTCTCCACTAACACTCCAAAAACGTTATAGATTATCATGAAGGGTTTATATTATTCATCCCCATTACATCAAATAAAGTTTCAACAAATAAGACTATAACATCCTTAGGACTATCTTAAGCAGTATCCTAAAATCGATCACCAATTGATACTTCCGTATTAGATTCCTAATTATCTTATAATATACTTTCCTTAAAATGTAAATATATAAGAGTATTATGAGGTGTATAAGAGATATTGGGGATTCTAATAATGTTAGGGTTATTCCTGCTTCAACAGAAACATCAACAATTTCCTCAATTTCATCAGCAGCTTCTTCCTACTCATCCTAATAACTGGCCTCTACAACAAATTCTTAATTAGAATAATACAAAACTATTTCATCTATCTCCAATTTAGGATCAACCTAACCTATTTTTCATATAGATTTATCCATGGTTTAATACATTTCATAAATTCTATCATATTCTTCCACCTATTTCTTTGACCATGTGTTTTAATTTACCTTCATTCTTTTATAGGTCATTTGAATGAAAAAACCCCACAAAGAGTTAAAATTTCTTCCAAATTAGTAAAACTTATTCTAGATTCCAGTAGGTTAGAAATAAGTTTGGGATAAATAAGATAAATTTCCTAGAAAAATGATTGTGTGATTCCATCATATGTGCCATAAAATACCAATACATGTTGGTTTTGTATCTTCTTTTCTTGGGAAACAAAATGAACACATATTGATACCTCCTAATACTAAAATCCACATTAATGGGATAACATGTGTTAGAAAAAATTAAATTGAAACTAACACTCACTATTTAGTTCCATTGTAGCATGTATTCTTATTGTATAATTTCTGATGATCTCAAGAAGAGAATCCTAAGAAAAAAAAATATCATGGTCAATGGGATAACATCCTTGAAAATCCTCATATATTCCTTTATGGGAGAATTTTATGAACATAAACCATTTCATTGAATAAAAAAATATCCTATTCGTCTATCATTATTTTAAGTAAATATTTCTGATCCTAAAAGCCAAACATCACAAAAAAAATAAAATTTTCAATCTAATCACACATAGAAAGGTCAATCATTACAAAAAAAACAATCAGACTAGACTTGTTATGGAAGAACCTTTCGTACCCATCACTTAATTAAAATCAATCAAACATCATTTATTTTACATTCAGGGACTATTACTCATAATGAATGTTGAGTATTTCTCAGCTCTATAGGTTTGATGGATTTTCCCATTAACTACTTTCTAGGTCATGAATATTCCAAATTAATAGAAAACATGCTTCAATCATAAAATTTTTTCGGGGATATAAGGGTTAAATGTTTGAATTTTTAAGGTTTTATGTACGATTGATAAAGGAAGAGGTTTTAAGTGTGCATTTTAATGAGGATTTTATTCAGAATATAAATGGGGATTTTTTTCATTTAGGGAACAACACTAGTTTTAAATATAAAATGATGTTAATTATAGTGAAATAATGAATTTAAGAGTGGAATAATATAATTAGGTATGATCACACATAGAATGGAATAAACCCGATGATAGTCCTAAATTGATTTAATCAACAGTAGTAAGAAATGATATCAAGTAATATTAGTTTTCTAATGGTAGAAACCCAGCTGTAACAAGAAAAGGTTGTAATCCAAAGGTAGCATGAAATGGTATAAATCTAAAATTCTAACAAAAAAACAATGAATTAAATAAAATACAAAGATAAATTTATAATTCCCATCTCACATCTGATATAGTTCATTTACTCAATATTTAATAGCTTTGTAAATATGTTGACAATAAGATGTTTAGTTCCAATTAATTCAAGAGTTATATCAACTTTATGAAAATGGTCTCTCAAAAAGTGATGTCATATATCAATATGTTTTGTCCTAGAGCGAGACACAGGATTCTTAGAAATATTTATTTCACTTGTATTGTCATATTTTATAGGGACATATATAAATTCATACCCATAGTCTAGAAATGTGTGTTGTGTCCATATAATATATGCCCAAAACTACATGTAGCTATGTACTCATCTTTAGTAGTGGATAGTGAAACCGAATTCTATTTTTTACTACAACGTGGTACTAGGTACTTGACCAAAAATTTATATATTCTATAGGTTTTTATTCTATATAAATTACAACCACCAAAATTGAAATTTAAATAAAACTAACTAAATCAAATATATGTCCCCTAGAATAGAACAATCCAAAATTGGTTGTAATTTTGAGGTTTTGGAATATTATTTTAACATCATTTAAGTAAAAATTTTTAGGTTTTAATAAAAGGGGGAACAGATACACACACTAAATATAATATAAGTTTAGATAATATTCAAGTATAGTAAACTTCTAGTCATACCATTGTAAATGGTTTGGTCAACTATCCTTCTAGTTTAATCCAAATATAACATAAAGATTGTACTTATAAGACTGTCACTAAATTTTATATTATCCATACAAAAAATGTTTTAAGATATCATTTGTGTAATGTTTATTAATTTAAAAAAAATAATTTTTTTTTAATTTTAAATCCAAAAATTAATTTTATCAAGCCCAACAAACTCATTTAAAATTTACTTTGCCTCATTTTAGAAAATTCACTACATAATAAGTGTTTAGATTGTCAAAAAATAATGACATAAAAATAAATTTTAAATACTAAAACATCCTTTTAATTTTTTTATAAATAAGGTAGAGTCAGCAACACCTTTTGAAAAACTATTTCAAATAAGAAAAGTGTTGAACCTATCATACCAAGATCTACTGTAACGACCCGATGTTTTTCAATAGAAATTTAATTCATTTTATTATTCCATATAATCACATGAAATAAAAATATAATGAACTAATAAGTGATATGTGACCTTTAAGCACAAGTTTTTCACTTTTGTGATTTGAATTTTGAAAATATGATATACATGGTTGTGATCAATAAGTTATTTGGAGTCTAATATGACCAACTAAATTTTTAGTGAATAGTAACATACCCTTATGAATAGTAATGTTACCCTTATGAATAGTGATATACCATAATTAATAGTAACCTCACCTATGATAGTATATGAATAAGACATAAGTGGGAGTATGATATACCTATATCTTGGAAGAAGAAAATAAATGTTTTATAATTATTATTTTTTGAGTAAATTGTGATTTTAATTAAAAATTAAATTAATAAAATTTAAAAAGTTATTTTTGAAAATTGGATTTAATTTTCACATTATACACATTGAAAAATGGTTAGGGTTAATTTTGCTGATTTTTCTAAAATAAAGGATTTTTTTATGAATAGTAAAATACGATAATTTGCAATAAATGCAAAATAATGGGTTAATGAGACATTAAAGATGATATGCTGATTTAAGACCAATTTGTTCGAACTCACATGAAATGATTATGATTTTTTCATGAAATCGTCACTAATTGTGGTCTTGATGCAAAATAATAAACTAGGGAATTAAATATTATGAAAACTCTCCTCTCCTCCACTATAAATACCACCCCTCCTTACCTCTTCTCTCCACTCCACTAAATCCTTGTTACATACCTAATTTCTGCCCAAATAACTCTTCAAGATCCTCCCCCAAGTCCAACAGCCCTTGGTCTCCTCAAAAGATCAAATCATATCCCCTTAAGAGGCTCTCAAAGGAGATAATCTCAAGAGGTAAATTCCTCTTTCCAATTCTTTTAAGTTCTTTTATTTTCTTGTTTCTTTCATCACCTCCCTTCACCAAAATGGAATGATAACTCCAGTAAAAAACATGTAATATAATTATATTATGATAATGAGATAAATAATTATCATCTATCCTTTCCCCACCTTTTATTTTAATGAAATTAAAACACCATTTGAGATGTATTAATTTAGCACAATCAAGGATGATAGGCTATCAATTTATATTACTATATTCATTTCGGGTCATGAAACAATTTTAATCATTGAACCAGACTTTTATAGGATTATTTTATCTTATTTAAAGTTCTGTAATCCTTATTCACTAATGATGTAAAATAATAATACAAAACAAGTTAATTGTGAGAAAAATTGCTAAAATTAATTCAAGTGTTTATCATTAATGTTTTATATAATGATTAAACTTCACTCGAAGTAACCAAATTAAATTATCAACCATGTAACCTTATGGATGTTCAATAATAAAATATAACTTCAATTCGTAAAAACCACCTTCATCTTACATGTTTATCCGAACATGAATAAAAGAGAACCGATAATTAAAACAAGAAACCAAACAGACCTGAACAATGAAATTGAACATCGTAACCAATCAAAATGGTTATAAATGAACATAAAAGTAATATAATAACTATTATAAATATATAATAGGTTATATAATTCTTAATTAATGAACCTATTTTGAATATTCAGGTAATTTATATCAAGTTGAGAACACTGGCAGACTTAAGGTAAGGGATCCCCTCTATTTCACTTTTATTCAAGATTACCCTCTATGTTATGCCATTTTATTTGTATTTACTAGTGATTGGGTATGATTAAATACAACCACCATACATTAATCAATATTTTTAAATGATTATAAACCCATTTATCTCTCATTAATCCCACTTAAGTACACACGATACCATGCCAATATTCTGTGAGGGATTCAACCTGAACCTCCTTTATTCCTTTGGGTTTCTTTATCTTTATTTTTACTAAAACGAGTTTATATATTTTTCTTATATTTATATTATAAATAATATTTTAATTTTCAAAAATCATTTGAAAATATCCATTAATTATTCTCTTTCATGGATATACATGTTTTTATGTTATTCAAACCTCAATACTTCCTGATAAGAAATCCTGTTTTGAGGGAGCTTCCCGAATTCTTAACATATTTAAAGTTCACTCTTTCTTCTATTTTATGGAACCATTTACATTATAAAAGAAGAATTTTTATTTTTAAAACCTTCCTCATTAACTTCAGGTTTTTTATAATTTATTTTTCCATTTTTTATTTTAAAGGCTCTATCGTATTTTCCTTAAAACCGCTCAAAAATATTTTTATGCCAATATTTCATGAATAATTTTCTTCTCTGTAGTCACTTATACTTTAAATAACTCAACATGATACATATAAATTTTTCCTTGTTAATTTACATGTATACTTTAGTTCCCTTCTTTC
Source organism: Viscum album (assembly GCA_963277665.1). NCBI lineage: Eukaryota > Viridiplantae > Streptophyta > Magnoliopsida > Santalales > Viscaceae > Viscum > Viscum album. The sequence continues at coordinate 567,855,463 of OY728119.1, forward strand.
ATAGACACTTTTTTGTTATGCCAATTTTTTATGGTTTATGACATGACTGTGGTACCCAATTCTAACCATGGGAAACCCTTATATTTATGTATAGTTATTTATGTGTAAGAAATATCCATGAAATGTTAAAATGGTTGCACCCAGATAGAGCTCCAAATCATTGGGAAATGTTTAGTCTCATTAGATGTTATGTGTGACAGTCTTGGTATTTAACCTTTTCTTGTGCTACTATGTGAAACGATCTTGGTGGTTAGCCTTGACTCGTACAAAAGTCATGTTTTATATTGCTAACACATTTCTGTGACTCAATGTTTATATGATTCTTAGTTTATATGGTAAGGTTTCATATGTAAAATAACATTTTATATCATCATTCCCTGCCTTCTATTCCTTGGGCTAATGCTTGGTTCTTATGGTTATTTCCTTACTGGGATTTTTAGCTCATCCATTTCTTCACGTTATCCAAGGGTTATCCTATAAAGATGAATGAGAAAAATGGAAGTTATGGGATCTTTATGATGATTAAATAAAAAATGTTATACTTAGTTCCATGTTTTCAGTTTTATATACTTATTCTTCAGAGACACTAGACTTTATGATCCGTGGCTTGTACTCTTTTGTATAATTATTCTTAAAATCGAGTAATGTTATACGTAAAAGGATAGGGTATCTATATATTATATCAGAGGATGGTATAGTTATTTTTGGATATTAGTAATAGAGTTCTTTAGTAATAACCTTAAGTATGAGATGATGTATAAGAAAACAGCCCTAAATTTTGATAAGTATAGAGTAAGTGGTTTATCAAGAAAATACATCTCTTTATGGATACAAATATGTATAGGCAGATCTATAATAGATGTAACTAGGAGTGAAAACATTGACAATGAGTTTTGGGCTTAACCTGGGGTATCATATTACATGACAACTGGCCTTTCTACACTCTTGGTTTGACACTCTCGGGGGATATTCTTTGGTAAATTCATGATCTTAGTATAAACCATTAATAAGGGAATAAAAAAATCCCATAAGAATATAAGTTAAGAAATTTATTGAGGATAACCTAGATTTAAACCTAACGAATCAAAAGTTAGGATATACTTCTCATTTACAATTTTATCCTTTTATGTTAAAATTTTCTTTTTCATGGTAAAAATCTATGTATTCAATCCCTCTAATTGTACATTCATTTTCTTAGTTAATGTTGGGAAATAGAAGAACAGTTGAAAACAATCAATGTAATCGTGAATGTGATGATTTTGCTAATGGCATGCCTAATATGATGGGAATGTTTGCTCAAAACATCATGAAAGTACTTTCTCAGCTGGATCAAATTACGAATAATAACATCAATAATGTGGAATACCCTCCTCCTCCAAGGAAAGAGAAAGTTTTCATTGAATCCTTCATGTGGAAAAGGCCTCCCATGTTTAGTGGATCTTCTGATCACCTCATCACATAATGGTTGATTAACTCCATTGGAAATATATTCTCCATCCTTCAGTGCTTGGAAGAAGAGAAATTTGTATTGTAAATCTATTGTTTTTATAGGGAAGCTGGTCAGTGGTGGACAATGATCAAGAATTCAAAGTCCCAAGATGAAACTGATTCCATGGGTTGGGAGGAATTCAAGAGGATGTTTTTCAAAACAAATCCCTCGAACCCTCCATCTCAAGAGGGAAAGAGAATTTCTCAGACTCATGTAGAAGGAATATGAGTCCATCAGGGCATATGAAGATAACGTTACAAGTCTTTCAAGTAATTCCAATGGATTTTTCATGAACACTGAAAGCAAGGTGGATCACTTATTTAGTGGGATAAAGCCGAGTCTACGAAAATAATTGGCGATTCTACACATCGAAGGTTATGAGGACATTTTATGTTGTTCCCTAAAGGTTGAAATAAGGATTAGAGACTCTCAATGGTCTCGTGTGCCTAGTGATAAGAAGCGAAAAATGGAGAACAATGTGGTTGGTTCAACAAACAAATCCCATGACGGAAAAATGGCTGAATAACCCACTAGTAAAGGTTATGGCAAGAATCATCCTAAGAACTATCTAAAGGGAACCATGAATTGCTTCAAATGTGGAAAGCTTGGACATTTGGCTAGGAACTGCCGAAAGGATATGGAAAATCCTGCTAATGTGGAACAAGAAAGGAAGTTTCAGATCAATGATTAGCCATTGGTGCAGTGTTAGAACTTCAAGGAGTATGGTAATTACGAAAACAATTTCCCTACTCCATGGGTTGTTAGAGGAAAATGACAACCTCTAAGGAAACAAGGAGGGGCTTACTCTATCATTACTACTGAGGTGGATCTAGACAATAATGTGGTGACAGGTACGCTAGTTATTCATTCAAGAATATAGAATGTAATATTTGATTCTGTTTCTATGCATTCTTTCATATATTGCATGTTTAGAAGAACTATTAAAATACCACCACAAAATTTGTAGGATAAGTTATCTGTGAGAACATATAATGGGGTAGTTGTTGTTTCCAAGGTTTATAAGTCCTCCTCAGTTAACGTTTGTGGACTGAACCTCCAAGAAAATATCTTCATTCTTTCTTTAGTGGAGTTCAATGCTATTATGTGCATGGATTGGATATGTTTATACAAATCCAACATCAACTGTCAAGAAAGGTAGATCATTGTTTAAATCCCGAAGAATCCTTTAATAATTTATAAGTGTAAGGAGAAAGATGAATGCCCTTTAGAATCATTGTATCATGTATGGATATGAATTCCTTATAAATAAGAATATAGAGCTCAAATGATTGATAAAAAGGAGATAATATGTATTGATGATATTCCCATTGTGAGGGATTACACTGATGTATACCTTGAAGAGTTTCATGGCCTCCCTCTGGATCAAGAGGTTAAGTTTTAAATTAAACATATTCCAGGATCTTTCCCTATATCAAATACACCTTATAGAATGGCCACCGTAGAGCTATAGAAGCTTAAGAATCAGTTACAAGAGAATTTAGAGAAGGGTTTTATATGCCCTAGTTCTTCACCATGGGGTGAACAATTCCTCTTCATTAAGAAAAAGGATGTATCAATGCACCTCTATATTTATTATTTTGATCTCAATAAAATCCCGATAAAGAACTGGTATCCCCTTCCACAGATAGATGACTTGTTCAATCAGCTTTTGAGGGCCATTTATTTCTCTAAAGTGGACCTTCGATCGGGATATCAACAATTAAATTTGGGGAAGGAATGTATTCACAAGAATACATTTAGAACATGGAATGGACATTATGAGTTCATATTAATTCCATTCGAACTCACTAATGCTGCAGAAGTTTTCATAGATTCTATAAATAGTGTCTTTAGAGACTACCTTGAAAAATTTATCATAGTATTTATTTATGATATTAGGATATACTCCAAGAGAAAGGAGGAATATGAGGAGAATTTTAATACTATTCTAAAGACTTTGCGTAGTGAAAAGCTATATGAAAAGTATATTAAATATGAGTTCTAGATAGAGAATGTATCATTCTTGGGGAATGTTATCACCAGCAAAGGCAAAATCTATGGACCCTTCCAAGACAAAGCCGATTGTAGAGTGGCCTAGGCTAACATCTGTAATGGATATCTGTAGATTTTTGGGTCTAGATGAGCATTCTCGATGATTTATAAGGAACTTTTCACAGTTTTCAGAACCAATGACCAAGATTACATGGAAGGGAGTAAAGTTTTTCTATAACTAGGAATGTGAATACTATTTCAAGGAGTTGAAAAAGAGTCTTATCACTGCACCGGTACTCACAATCCCAACAAGTGAAGAACTATTTGTGGTTTATAATGATGTTTCAAAGAATTTATTAAGATTTGTGTTGATGAAAAATGATAAAGTGATTGCCTACTCCTTAAGGAAGCTGAAAATCCATGAGCAAAACATTCCCATGCATGATTTCGAGTTGGCAGTAGTGATATTTTCATTGAAAATTATGTGGAATTATCTCTTTGGGGAGAAGTTTGACATTCATACTGATCAAAAGAGTCATAAATATATATTCACACAGAACGAGATTAATATGTTCCAATGAATATGGATAGAGATCATCAAGAATTATGAATTATCAATCTACTACAATCTTGGTAAGTAAAACAACATTGCAGATGCTCTAAGTAGAAAGGATCATGCATCTTTATCAATGATGACAATTGAAAAGGATCCGATCTTCTTATATTTGCAGATAATAGACATGGGAATCATTAAGGGTGTAACATCATCAATTCTTTCTAAAATTATTACTCAACCATCCCTCATGGAGAAAATAAGGGATACTCAAAGAAAGGTTGTGGAAATTCAGAAAAGGGTGGATGCTATCAGAAATGGGAAATTCTATTATTTAAAATATGACAAGGATGGATTTGTATGATTTTGGTCACGATTATGTGTACCATCCGATCATGAGATAAAGAAGGGGATTTTGAATGACACACATAGATCTACCTTCACTATTCACCCAAAGTGAAAAAATATGTATCAAGATCTCCAAGAGAACTTTTGGAAGAGTAATATGAAGAATAAGATTGTTGAGTATACATTAAAGTGACTTGTTTTCCAACAAGTGAAGGATAAAGATATAAGTATAAGGGGATGATGCAACCACTACCCATACCAACATGGAAGTGGGAGAAAATTACCATGGAAATTGTCAATGGACTTTCAAGGAAATACAGAGGAAATAATTCTATATGGGTTGTTGTGGATTGTAATATGAAGACAACTCACATTATTTCAATTAGGGAGGAATTCTCATTAGATCAACTTGCATAGATTTACATTAAAGAAGTGGTAAGGCTGCCTAAAGTACCACTATCTATTTTATCTGATGGTGATCCGATATTCACCCTGATGTTATGGAAACGTCTCCAACATGCTCTAAGCACTGAACTAAACATTAGTACGGCCTATCATCCCCAAACTGATGGCCAATATGAGTGAACTATTCAGACACTCGAAGATATGTTGAGAGCATGCTTTATGGACTTTAAAGGGGGATGGGACCAACATCTTTCACTAGTTGAATGCTCCTAAAACAGTAGTTTCCACTCGAGAATCCAAATTGAACCACATGAATCCCTTTATGGAAAAAGGTGAAGAACATAGGTGTGTTGGGATGAAGTCAGTGAGCTTAAGCTACTAGGATATGAAATGGTCCAGAAATCATGGAGAAGGTGGAAACCATTCAGTAGCATAACAAGTCAGCCCAAAGTCAACATAAGAGTTATGTAGAAAATCTTTGATGAGACCTTAAGTTCAAAGTTGGATTCATGGTATTTTTACGCATATCTTTGTGAAAGAATGTCATGAGGTTTGGAAACAAAGGTAGGTTATGTCCCATGTACATTGGCCACTTTGATATTCTTGATCATTTCAGGGATGTAGACTATCGACTAGAACTTCCACCTACCATGGCCAAAGTACACGATTTCTTCCATGTATACCTATTAAGGATGTACATACTAGACCCTTCACATATTCTCTCTTTAGAGGTGGTACAGTTGGAGGATGATCTTTATTATGAGGAGAAGCCAGTGAAAATCTTGGATCACAGAGATAAAGTTCTACATAACAACACTAATCACTTGTTTAAGGTACTATCGCGGAACCATAAGTATGAAGATGTTACATCCGAACTGGAGGAGTAAGTGAAGGAAAATTACCTACACCTATTTATGTCCTAGAATGTAAAACAAAATTTTGAGGGCAAAATTTATTAAGGGGGAAGAATGTAACGACGCAATGTTTTTAAATGGAGGTATCCTTCTTATGATTATTACATATAATCATATAAAATCACAAAATAATGAACTATTATGAGCTATGTGAACTTTAAAAATAAGTTTTCCACTTCTGTGATTTGAATTTCAAAAATCCGACATACACACTTGTGATCAGTAAGTTATTTGGAGTCTAATATGACCAAATTAATTTTTAATGACTAGTAACATACCTTTATGGATAGTAATTTTACCCTTATGAATAGTGAAATACTCTAATTAATAGTAACCTTATCTATTATATTATATAAATAATATTCAATTGAAAGTACGATATACCTATATCTTGGAATAAGAAAATAAATGTCTTAAAATTGTTTTTTTAGTAAATTGTGATTTTAATTAAAAATTGATTTAAAAAAATTTAGAAAATTATTTTGGAAAAATGGATTTCATTTTCGGATTCTACACATCAAAAAATGGTTAGGGTTAATTTTCAGGATTTTTCTAGAAGACTTTATTTTTTGGTGAATAGTAAAATACGATAATTTATGATAAATATTAAATAATGGATTCATTGAGACATTGATGATGATCACCTGATGTAAGACCAACTGGTTAGAAATCACATACACTTATTACAATTTTTGGCCATGGAATCCTCACTGTTTCTAGTCTGGACAAAAAATAATAAACTAAGGAGTTAAATATTATGAAAAACCCCCTCTCCTCCACTATACCACCCCTCCATACCTCTTTTCTTAACTAATCTCAAGACTTGTTCCTTACCTAAGTTCTTTAAAATCACTCCCCGAGAACCGCCCCCGCATCCAAAATCACTTGGTATCATCTAAAGACTAAATCCTATCCCTTTAAGGGGCCCTCAAAGGATATAATCTCAAGATGAAAATTCATCTTTCCGGTTCTTTTAGTTTCTTTTAAGTTCATTTCTTTTCTTGTTTCTTTCCTCACCTCCCTTCAAAAAAATGGTATGAAAACTCCAGAAAAATAAATGTAATGAAATTATATTATTATAATGAGAATAATTCATTATCATCTCTCCTTTCCCCATTTCTTATTTGAAAGAAATGAAAACACTGTTTCAGATGTGTTAATTTAGCACAATCAAGGACGACAAGTTTTCAATTTCTTTTACTATATTAAATTCTGGTCATGAAAAAAATTTATGGTTGAACCAGAATATTATATTATTATTTTATTTTATTTTATTTTATTTTATTTAATCCTTATGTACTCATGATGTAAAATAATAATACAAAAAAGTTAATTGTGAGAAAAATTACTAAAATTAATTCAAGCGTTTATCATTAATGTTTAAATAATGATTCAAAATCACTCCAAGTAACAAAATTAAATTTTCAACCATGTAACCTTATGAATATTCAATAATAAAATATAACTTCAATTCTGGAAAACCACCTTCATCTTACATTTTTATCCAAACATGAATATAATTGAACCGATCATTAAAACCAAGTAAGCAAACGAACCCAAACAATGAAATTGAACCTCATAACCAATCAAAATGGTTATAAATGATCATAAAAATATTATAATATATATCATACATATAGAATAGGTTCTGTAATTTTTAATTATGGTACTTAATTATACTATTCAGGTCATTGATATCAAGGGGAGAACACCAATGGACTTATGGTAAGGGATCCCCTCTATTTCACTTTTTTTTTTCAAGATTGTCCTCTATGTTATGCCATTTTATGTGTAATTACTAGTAAAGGGGTATGATTACACACATACCACATACTATCCTCATGATTTTTAAATGATTAAAAACCCATTTACCTATCATTAATCCCTCTTAAGTACACACGATACCATGTCGGTATTCCGTGAGGGATTCAAGCCGAACCTCTTTTATTCCTTCGGGTTTTTTATATTTCTTTTAACCAAAATGTGGTTATATATTATTTTCCTGTTAATATTATAAATTATATTTTAATGTCAAAAACTCTTGTTACAAGTTACCTTTATCATTTTATTTTAATGATATACAGGTTTTTATGTGATTCCCTCCTCAATACTTCCTGATATGCAAACCTATTTTGAGGGAGCTTCTCGAATTCCTACACGATTTCAAGTTCACTCTATATTATCTTTTAATCCACCATTATCATTATAAAATTATCCTTTTATTGTGAAAACATTCTTGGTTCACTTCTGGTTTTGGGTAAAGTATTGTTCCCATTTCAATTTTAAGGGCTCTATTGTTTTTTCCTTAAAACCACTCAAAAACGTTTTTATGACAAAAGTTCTTGAATAATTTTCATACATGTTGCCACTTGTATTTGAAATAAATCATCGTGATACATATATATTTTTCTTTATTAATTTACATGTATAATTTAGTTCCCTTCTTTTATGGAATCTTTTGGGCTACCCCCATTTTTTATGCTTTATGACATTATTGTGGTACCCAATTCTTACCATGGATAACCCCTTTGTTTATGTAAGATTGATTATGTATCATTATATTTGTGGAAAAATATTCATGAAATGTTAATATGGGTGAACCCAAATATCACTTCAATTCTTCGGGTAAAGTTAAGTCTCATGATAAGTTATGTGTGACGGTCTTGGCTGTTATCCTTGGCTTACTCTACTTTGTGAAATGTTCTTAGCGGTTAGCCTTGACTCATACTAAAGTCATGTTTTATGTTGCTACCTCATTTCTGTGAATCCATATTTATGGGATTATATATTTATATTTTAATGTTCCATATGTTAAATTCCGTTTTATATCATCATGACATGTCATCTAGTCCTTGTGCTAATGTTATGTTTTTTATGGTTATTCCCTTACTGGGATTTTTATCTAATCCCTTTGTTCATTATATCCCTAGGTTATCCTAGGAAGATATATGAGCACAATGGAAGTTAGGGAATCTTTATGAAGACTAAATAAATAAATGTAATATTTAGTTCTATATTTTTTGTTTTATGTACTTAGTCTTTCAAGACACTAGACATTAATATCCCCAGCTTGTACTCTGATGTATAATTATGCTTAAAATCATTTAATGTTATATGTAAAAGGCTATGGTAGCTATATCTAGGAGAATTTTTTATGACATATAAATATTTATTTAATTTAAAAACAATATTTGTAATGTGATTATTTTAAAATCCATGGAGTTTCTCAAAGAGAAAATATGAAATTCTATAACCATTTAGAAGATCACTCTTGACATCCATTTGAAACGGTTTGAAGTTATTATGGGATGCCTCTGAGAGAAATTTTATAACGGCTTGAATTCTAGATAATGGTGTAAAGATTTTATCATATTCAATACCTTTATATTGATTATATCGTTATGTAACCAATCTACCTTTGTTTTTAATGGTCGTTCTAGACTCATCAACCTTATTTGTAAACACAAACATAGTTTCAATAGTTATGTATCATTTAGGACTATCCACGAGTTCACAAACATTTTTTATTTCAAAATTATTCAGTTCTTATTGCATATCTATTATCCTGTATTCACCATTGATTGATTCATTGATTTTATTTGGTTCAATCTATATTAAGAAAGCTTGATGTCCAGCCTAGATTTTAATTAATGCACGAGTATGGCTACCTTTATCTAAGACATGTACAATTGTATCTGGGGGATCAGTTCTAGGGGTTTTAATGGTTTTATGGACTAAATAACTTCATTCTTCCAAGATTTCATTTGGTTTATAATGTATTTTAAGTTATATGCTAGTATATTTTATAGTTAAATCAGTACAAAGATAAGAATATTTTGAGGCATTATTGATATATAGATTTCACATATCAACCACAAGGTTTCCGAAGGAATTTCTAGGTTCATGAGGATATGTCTCATAAAAATTGACATGGATAGTTTATTCCACATCATTACAATCCTTGTTAAATACTTTATAAGATTTAATTTTGGTTTATTAACCCAAAAAATCTTTCATACCTTTTTAGTTTGAAATTTTCATGGTTCTCCTCTATATTTAGAATATATACTTTATATATAAAAGAAAAAAATTAATTTACTTTGGATTTTATACTATTACATAATTCATATAGACTATTATTCATGATAGGTCTAATAATAACACTATTAATTACATTATAAGATGTGTTAATAGCTTCAGCCCAAAAGTAAACAAGAGTGTCGTATTCATTAAGAATAGAATATGAAATTTCTTGAAGGGTCTTATTTCTCCTATAAACAACATCATTTATTTGAAGTGTTCAAGGTGTAATGTAATTTTGAGTAAAAAAATATTATGAGTGGAGAGAGTCAAACTATGTATTCTCAAATTCTCAACCATGATTACTTCTCATGGTTTTGATGGTGTGTATACTAATTTTTTCTATTGAATTTTCATATTTTTCAAAATAGGAAGGATATTCACTTTTTGGATAAATGAAAACTACCCATGTATGTATTTAATAATTATCAACAAGGACATTGTAATATTGTTTTTAAACTAGAATAGAAACTTCAAATGGTAAAAATAAATACAAATAAACCAGTTCTAATGGTAGTGAGATAAAGACCTCTTTCATTGGTTAGAAAAAAATACGGTGCTTCCCCTTTTGAAAAGGATTACAAACTACCACACATTTTTATTGGGTGTGTAAAAATAGATTTTAAATGCTAAGGCGTTTAGTAATAATATTAAGTAAATTAATCAAAAATAGATAGTTCTTTAAACTTGTTGTCATGGTGAAATGAAAATAATAATATCACCAGGTCAAAGAAATAGATATTTTGAAAATCAAATGAGAGATAAGTGATTGGGGTTTGGGTTGGATTCCCTTTTGTAATTATATAATAGTATTTTATTTAAAAATTATCTTTTCTATATCAACTGATTAAATGAGATTATTCAAAATCACTTTTCCTTTCTTCACTCTAATTATGTTTGATAACGATGAAAACAAGCCTCATAATTTCATTAATTATATTATTCTCCTTACATTCATTGAATAACACAATAATTCTATTTTTAATAACCAAGGAAATGAAAAAATAGGTATTAAAATTACTAAGAATCAAATAATGAACACTATTTATTCCTCACATGTTTAGTGATCACTAAACACTCTCCACTGAAATCTAAAAAATCAATTAACATGAATTAATATCAAGAAGAAGGGGGGAGAATTCCATTATCAATGCAATAATTGAAATCCATAATTAATTGTAAAAAATCACATTGAAATAAATTTTAGATATTTAATATTGAAAAAAACATTAATAGGGAAAATAGATTCATAACTTCAATAAAGGATTCTATACTCAAACATTACAATCAGGTCATCTCCCCTTCACCCAACCACTTAAGGTTTCTACCCATCAATATAGGAATAAATAAATAGATTATAAGGGGTTGATAGAATGATATCAATAGGGAAAAATAAATTCAGAACAAATAAAATAGTAGTGGTGGTTTTCTTATCAAACCATGTGATCCTTTTTCATAGTATCCCCCTCTTATTTATAGAGGGGGGTATCTCATATTTTTTCTCTTTTAAATAACCTAAATCTTCTACTGCATATCTGTCAAAATTTTAAATTTATTTTAACCTATAATTATAATTATTTTAAATCCTAGCATTCAATATACATAGATATTGGGTATTTTCATATTCTAGTGTGGACTCATACGACAGCCTAGGTAGATATACTCTCGATGTATAAAATTATAGTATCTCTAAATTCCTCATATGACCCCCTTCACATTAACTTCAATTGTAGATACTATTCTTTTTTTGAAGGATTTATTGTTTCTAGTTAAGGGTTTTACATATCTAAATAAATCATGTATCATTTATCAATTTTTCAAGGCCCTCCATATAGCCATTTTATTCTATTACATGCTCAATGCAACCTTATCCTCGGTGTTCAAACGGTTGTATAAGCAATGGTAGATCATATATTGAAGAATCTAACATTTTATATCACAACTCTCACATGGTATATCACCATGGGATGGTGGCTCATATATAGCTCTCTAGTAGGTCCACAATCAATAGTATCATAGTGATAGTAGTATGGATAATGGTAACTCACCTTAATAGCTCAAATGATAGCTCGAATGGTAGATTTCCACAAGAAAAATAAGAAGATATGGTAGAATATCCTACCATTCACAAAAGTAGAAGAATCTATCATTGGTGATGGAAGATCATCCACAGTGCTTCAGTAAAGCATCCACTGCCTCGGTATCCACCATGTAAGTATGTTTGATGGTAGATATTCTCCTCTAAAAGTGATGGTTGCTAGAACAGTAGCTTGTCATGATAGTAGATACTAAGTGAGGCACTTATTCCTCTTGATCCCATGAAAAAGTGGTTGATGTAAATAAAAAAACCCCTCATGACTATCATTCTCTCTTCACAATAGCCAGATGAGAATTATCATGCATGGTATTCCTCCCTTCGAATTCTGTTTCATCAACAACATTCAAGGTTACATAGATCATCCATGGTGATCTTGGACATTTATAATAGTATTAATCATTTATCTTAGAGCTTTCTAGTAGAAAAAATTTCATTCTTCCAATGTTGTAGATGATGGTGGGCAACATCGAGCAGCATAGGTGGTGAAAATATGTGTCTGGGTACAAGGGAATTAGATTAGAGATATGATATCATCATATCTGTTCAATTAATAAAATTATCATATTTCTTCATCCCCCCATTGAAGGAAAGATAATTTGAATACTATCATAAATATCAATATGTGGGATAATGGTTCTGATCACCTACAATGGGGATGGTCTCCTGCTACACCAGTCACCCAAAATATGGGATATTCCAACTTTAATGGCTCACATGGGTCATGGCTCACATAGGACATGTCCCACATTTTATTTTGTGGGCTCCTTCATGCGTGACCTTTCCTCCAGAAGATCAGTAGCGTTTCCCATGGGTATTCCATGGACATTCATCCCCCTATTGGGCTGTCTAAATTCCATGGAGGCCTTGAGGCTAATGGTTATCCTAGTTGGCTGATCTTTTTCCAAAACATTTACCTAAACAACTTACTAAAATTCTCAGAAAAATAATCATGTAAATTCAAATTTCTAAAATAAATTTTTTTCCCCATTTTAATTTAAATAAATAATTAAATTCAAATTTCCCATATTTTAATAAAACAAATAATTAAATGGTATTATTCAATTAAAACCATTCAAAACCATTATCTTGTGTTTAAAATTTTTCATGAAAATATGAGTGCATCCAATAACACCACACTTGAACTTTGGTTTTCCTCAATCAAAAAATCTCAAAATTGAATTTAATAGAAACACCATGTTAAAAATATTTAAATTTCAAAGAAATAAAATCAAATAATTTATCAATGTTAAACCAAAAATTTTATGTTCTACATAAAACAACTATTTAACTTCTCATTTTTCGAAGAAATAATAAAGCCAATAGTTTTCTATTCTATATTTTGGAAGGGTGGAACTTCTTTTTTCAATAATTCAACATTATCAAAAAAATTAAATATGTTAAATTGTGATCAACCTAATTTTTTAATTCTTTTCTTTAATCACGCATGGTACAAATTCAAGTGGATTTATTCCCATATAATGGTAACATTCCACTTTTTCATATAATTTTAAAGAAACTAATTTCTCCATTTTATGAAGATGAAATTAAAATAAGATCTCTAGGGATTTTCAAAAAATGTTCTAATTATTATAATTCTCTAGGGTGGTAGGGATTTATGCGAAAAAACATCGAGTTTCATGGAGTAGGATTGTCTATGAGGTATAAAGCATAATCCAAATTAAAAGTGTAATGAAGATACCCCCTTCAAAATGGAAAATCCCACATCCCAAGATCAAAGTAAAGGTAAGGAAATATTAAATCATAATGAATAAATCACAAATTCATGAATTTTTTATAATTTTTTACTTTCTATTTAAAATATATTTTTCATATTTTCTTACATTTTTATAAGATATTATTGGAAAAAACTTTACATCTACCACCCAACCACATATGATAAAAATCATTGGTCTAGTAATTTTTTTTTATATTTTCCCTTTTCACAACCCATTCTAGTTTTTAATAAGGAAAAATAGTTAGAGTAAAATGAATAAATAAAAAACCACTCTCAATTCCCAAAAATAACACACCCACACTTTTTTCATACAATGTAGTGAATCGGTCCACCATGACATCCATTAACCCCACTATTCAACTTTTAAAATATCATGTAAAATACTAAGATAAAGGTTGGAATATATATAAATAGGTTAAAATTTGGGTTATTCCTAATAAGGTCATATATGGTCACTATGGGATAAAAATTATTGATGTAAAATGTGGTCTTAAGGATAATTTCTTATTAATAAATAACGCCTCAATCATTTTAAATTTGTTTTTCTAGAGTCATATATTAGACAATATAACAACCTAGAATTTTATCAATGGAATTCTCTTACTAAATATTATTTCATAAATCAATACATTAAATAGATAAACCAACCAAACATTATTCCCATAAATGATACATTATTCAGAAAAAAAACCAAAAAAAATCCAAATAGAAAATAAGATAATAAGAAAAGGAAAATTTGGATCTGCTCGAACCACTAAAAAGACCACACATAAGAAAAAGGATGTAGAAATAAAACAAAATGATAATAAAATTCATTTTAATGATGAATATATATATATATATATAACCTTGAGATAAAATAGAATCGAATTAATAATGAGTGAAATAAGAGGTATTAATAATAATTTTTGAACTTATACTGTTATAACAGTAACATCATTGTTAGAATATTAATCTGACCATTAAGAATAGTAATTTTGTTGTTAAAATAGTAAACTCACCTTTGAAAGTATAAATAATTTTTTTTGTGTTTTAAATTAAAGAATGACATGATTATATCTTCTTATATGTAAGTAAATGTTTTAAAAATGATAAATTAAGTTTTGGTATTTTTGTGAAACGTAAATGTTTATTTATAACTTTATAATTAATTTAATTAGATAAAAAAAATTATTTTCATAAAATAGATTCAAAAAGTAATATTTTGTTTTATTATAAGTATAATAGAATTTTATGGGACCATAGTTAATTTTTCAATTGTTCATGAAATCAAATATAATATTAAATCAGTATTTTTTGAATAAAATATGATTTTATTTAAAAATTAAACTTATCATATTTATAAAATTATTTTTGTAAAATGGAGTCTATTTTTTAAATCTGAAGATCAAAAAAAATTTATTGTGATGTTTAGTAATTTTTCTAAAATAGTTGAATATTTGTTGAATATTGAAATATGGTAATTTACGGTATTTAATATATAATCAAAACACCTGAATCTTTGTATCATGAGTGGTGTAAGAACTCATTGTATCGTACTCTCAAAACCCATTTACTATATTTATTAATAATAATCCACACTATTGATATTCATGTGCCAAAATAATAAGCTAATGTATATAATAATCAAAAACACCCCTCTCCCTCTATAAATACCACCCCTCACCACCCATTCTCCTTATACATTTTCAGTCTTGTATCTTGTCATTATTCTACATAATTTCCTTACCAATACTCTACCACATGTCAAAGAGATTTTATACTCAAAAAAATACCAAACCCAATTTCCATAATGAGGTTCTCAGGGAGACAACATTCAAGAGGTAAAATCCTCAGTCCTTATTTAATTTATTTTCTTTTCTTATCGTATCCTCAACTACCCTATATAAATTGTAATGATAACTCCAAATATAATATATATATATATATATTGTGTAATTTTTATAATTTAATGAAATATCTATCATCAAATCTCTTCTCTTCTCCTTTTATTCTAAAAAACATCATATGTGATATGTTGATTCACCGCATTCATGGATGATGAGTTTTTATTTCCCATTACTACCTTCAAGGATGGTAATAAAACTATTATTATGATAAAAATAGATTTTAATATAAATATTATTCCATTTTTCACATTTTGTAATAAATATTTAAACATAATATTAAATCAAATGTTACTAGTTTGTGATGGTCAAAAAAATATCCAAAATAAACTAAACATTTATCATTAACATTTTATCAGTTAATTCACCCTCATATAAAAAAAATGATATATGTGACTATTTAGACTTCTATAAATGAATAAATAAAACTTCATTTAAATTTTTGGTTAATTATTCTCATTTTAAAAGAACTTTATTTACAAGTGAATTGATCCTGAAAACCATAAAAATGAACGCTCCATGAAATACACAATTGAACTCTATTACTCATCAAAATGGCCATAAATGAACTTAATAAAATTGTAATAAATAAATAAAATGTAGAAGAGGTTATTAATTTAGTAGTTAATAAATCTAATTTAATTATCCAAGATATTTAGTGCATGTAAAGAACACATTTGGACATATATTAAGGGGATTCTCAAACCCATCTCCTTTTCTTTAGGTCTTTCCTTTTTCATGGAATCTTGGGTAGGCAAACTCCTATAATTTTACTTAAATATTATTTTGTATTATTTTTAGGGATATAAATGTTTCAAAACATTATTTTATGACTAATATATATATTTTTCAAAAGAACACTTCTTTCCAAAACACATCTTGATTCCTCTTGGGTTGTTTCTTCTTCTCTCTAGACTGATGATTTCTAAACCAAATATTTTTTTCATTTTTTTAATTTCGAATACCCCAATTTATTCATAAAATTATAGTTAATTAAATCCTTACAAAACTCGTTCCTTTATGTGGGTTATTCCATGACTATAATTTTTATACGTCCTATGTGGCATTCATGATTATTTAAATATTATGACATGACAGGCGGGACCGAAATTATATAGTCTTATAATGAATTTGTGTAATGTGATTTATCTCATGAGATAATGTGTAATATTAATTAACATTATATTATATTTTTCCAAAATTATGATTTTATGATTATTCATATATGTTATCTATGAACCTAATGCTAGCTTTGTTCATAACTGTGTGTGGTATTTGACCACTTAGACATGATGTTTCATTTTTATGCATTAAAAAATTCCATTTCATTAACCATTGTTTCCCACAATATGTTGATGTTGATCTTATTATTATTTTATTATCATGATTAATATGATCACCCATGCAATATTTATTCATGTCTATTATTCATATTCTTACTAGGTTTTTAGCTCAATCCTTTCTTTGATGTATGACCTCAAGTGACTAGTTATACTATAAAGAACATGAGATTTAGAAGGATAAAGAATAATGTTTTAAATAAATTTTTATGTTTTATTATTTACAAGTGATGTATGATCCAAATTTTCCCAATATACAAAACCTTTAGATCATATATTATAATGTTTTTTTGTTTAAGTCATGTAAGAAAAATTATAATCTTTATAGTTGTTATCAGATCATGGTTTAGTTAATTTGGGAATTATGATTGGATAATTTTAGTGAAAACCCTTAGGACAATACTAAATATATGTAAACCTAAAATAAGATTTTATTTAGAACAATTCAAAATAAAGGGATCCCAAAATATATTCCTTTATAGTAAATAACAAATTATATTTTTATATATCTTTGGTTCAAATATTTTCTATTTTATAAATGGTGGTAACCAAGAGAATATAGGCCCACATTCTGTGTGAAGTAAAATGGAATAATTTCCCAGATGAAATCCCCAATTATTTGGGAGGTGGAGTTCAAAACATCATGGAAATGCTAACCTAGTTGTCTCGGGCTATGAATAATAACCTAAAACATGTGGAAGGTCCATATTCACCCAAGAAAGATAAACTATCCATTAAGTACTTTATGTAGAAATAACCAATGACCTTTAGTGGAACTTCGTAACTACTTATAATAGAATAGTGGGTTAACTCAATAGAGAATATATTTTTTGTGCTCTGCTGTTCTTAGAAGGAGAAGGTGGATCTATCCATTTATCATTTAGATAGAGAGTTCAATCAATGGTGAGTTTTGATTAAAAATGTCAAGATGAAGGATAAAATAGAAGATATATTTTGTGGAGAATTTAAGAAATATTTCTTAACAAGTATTTCCATCAAACTCATCAAACAATGTTTGAGAGAGAATTCATAGATCTAAAGAAAAAGGAAGGAGAATCTATCACCTCTTATGAGGCAAACTTTACATGTCCTGCAAGACAAGCGTCTGGTTTTGTAATTGACAGGGATTGAAAAATATATAGATTCATCAATGGTTTAAAACCACAACTTTGAGATAATATGTCTATATGAGAATTTGGGAGTTATAAAGAAGTGTTTTGATGTGCTCTAAAAGTAGATATGAAGTTTGGAGATTGTTCCAATGGTTATGGAGATAAAAAGAGAAGAATATATCTTCAATCTGGTGGATCAAATGAAAATGTATGAAAGAGGATTCAACTATGCACATATAAAAAATATGGGAATAAACATAATGGAAGTATAATCAAAGTGATAAGGAAATGATTCAAGAATAGAAGAGAAGGCCACCAAGGTCATGAATATAGAAGGTACATGACGATGATGGCCAATATGATGGAGCCAAGGAAGGCACCTCTAAATTCACCACCCATGGTTCTTGTGCATCGACTATAGGGATCAAGGGAACTATGAAATCCATTGAATTAAATTATATGACCTTGAGGGTTATCTATTTCAGCAACTGCTGGATACAAAGGATAAAGTTAAATATAATTCCATCCTTACTACTAAATTGGAACATGAAAATGAAGTCGTATAAGGTACACTTACTATTCACTCAAGATTTGAAAAGGTTTTATTTGATTATGGTTATATTACTTCCTTTATATCTATCAATTTTTCTAGAACTGTTGAATGAAAGACCTAATACCTTAAAGTAGAGATATCTATAAAAACCCTCAATAGTTTAATCATTGCAACCCAAGTGTTGAACTCTTCTCTCGTTAGCATGTGTGGGAGTATTCTTCCAGGGAATGTTGTAATCCTTC
The DNA here is from genome assembly GCA_963277665.1 of Viscum album. Taxonomy (NCBI): domain Eukaryota; kingdom Viridiplantae; phylum Streptophyta; class Magnoliopsida; order Santalales; family Viscaceae; genus Viscum; species Viscum album. The sequence goes on from OY728119.1 coordinate 567,874,210, forward strand.
ACTTCGTAGAATTAGATACTATACAGGGTATGGATTTTCTCTCATTATATATAGAACATATAAAATACTAGGAAAAGAAAATTTATTTCCATATTTCAAATCATTCCATGCTCCTATAAAAATTCAAGGAAGATCTTGAATCTCCTTTGAAAAATCCATAAATGTAATGGGTGTTAATACCCTATGATTATGCACACCATTACCAAATGATTGAATTCAAGGAATGTATCTACCAATGCATGTTACATTTGTTAAGGAATTCACTGATTTATTTCACAAAGAGTTACCAAGCCTTCACCCAAATCGTGAGGTAGAGTTACCAATAGAGCTCCTACATAGAGCCAATCCTACCTCAAAATTCCCTTACAAGATGGACCCATTCAAATATGAAGAGTTTAATAAGTAGAAATAAGAGAATTTTGAAAATGGTTTCATACTCCATAGTGCATCCCATTGGGGTTTACCAGTACTATTGGTAAATAAAAATGATGTATCAATAAGGTTTTGTATCGATTACTGAGAGATCAATAAAACCACTATAAAGAAAAAGTATCCTCTTCCAAATATTGATGACTTGTTAAATTAACTATGAGGAGATAAGTACTTCTAAAAGTTGAGTATTCATTACGGATTTCATCAACTAAAGGTGAATAAGGAAGATATTTAATATACTACTTCCCCAAAAAGTATGGTCATTATATGTTCCTAGTGATTCTCTTCAGACTTACTAATGTCTCTACAATCTTAATGGATTTGATGAATAGAGTCTTTACAAACATCCTTGAAAGATTTGTGGTAATATTTATTCTCATTTACTCAAATGTAAAGGAGGAACAAGAAGAACATATATGTATTGATCTGGTGACATTAAGGAAGGAGAAATTGTATTCCAGGTTCATCAAGTGTGACTTTTGGATGCGCTAAGTCACATTCTTGGGGTAATAGATCACAATTGGGGGAACTTATATGGACCCTTAAAAAATAAAGTCAATTGATGGATGTCCTAGAACCACTATTGTCACAAAAAAAATCCATAGTTTTCTTGTCTTAGTAGGGTAATACTGATGTTTTGTAAAAAATGTATCATGATTATCTAGCATGGATGCAAAGTTAACACAAAACGGTGTAAATTATGTCTGAATAGAAGAGTGTAAGGAACGATTTAAGGAGATAAAGAAGAGGCAAATCACTGCATTTCTAATAAAACTACTAATAAGTGCACAAATATTTTTGAAATAAAGTGATGCTTAAAATAAATTCATGGGTTGTGTAGTCATTACAAATGAAAAATTGATATCCTATGATTCACGGTAGTTGAATGCCCATTAGAAAAACTACCTGACATGTGATATTGAGCTATCAGCTATGATATTTCCCTTTAAAATATTATGGAACTTCCTCTATAATGATAATTTTGAAATATATACCAATAAAAATATTATAAAGTATATATTCACCCATATTGAGATAAACATTCACTAAAAATATAGTTATAGCTAATCAAGGACTGTGATTTCTCTATACATTACCATCCAAGAAAGGTGAAAAAGGTAGGTGATGCTCTTATAAGAAAAAAACATGTTACCTTACTGTTGTTGTAGGTTGAGAAAGATCCTATCTTTATGGATATTTAAATGATTTATTTATAAATCATAATCGTAGGGAATACATCATACCTTTTACAAATGATTTCCAAACCATATATCAATGAGAATACCAAAGAGGCACAAAGTGAAGATCCTAAACTATAAAAGAAGTTGAAATCAGGAAAGTAAGTCAAGGTACATGAGTTCATAATTGATTATTAACGTGTGATTTGGATTGTAATGGGTCTTTGTATGCATTTATCTCTAGAGATAAAGAATGAGATATTATATAATTCACATAGCTCACCTTTCTTTATCCCTCCTGGAAGTACCAAGATTTACCATGATCATTTAGAGATCTTCTTGTGAAACAACCTAAAAAAGAATATTGTGAAGTATATGTAAATACCTATAAATTTCATTTAATTTTTTTTAATTATATGGGAATTTTATAAGTCTGTGAAAATTGATGGTGCGTGATTCTGAGGCCCGATGTGCCCGGAATGAATTTCTGAAATTTTTTCAGGCGCGTTCAGTAAACGTGCGAGCGGGTGTTTCTAACTTTTAAAATAGTGGTAAATAAAATAAAATAAAATGGTGTGACATTTTGTTTTTATTTTCTTTTGAAACTCCTATGTGGATGTTTCACAGGTGGGAAACACTGAACTAAAACCTCCCATGAAAGGTTATGAAGGTGGGGACCACCAAGCCTAAACCTCCCATGAGAGTTTATGGTGGTGGGGACCACCCGAGGCTAAACCCCCTTGAACTTAATCTTAAATGTGGGTAAGCCTTTTAAACTTCCCCCACTTTAATGGTGCCACCCCCTTTAATTAATTTTGTGCCTACCTCGTCAATTAATTAAGTGGATACAACTAAAATTTTTTCAACAATTAGATTAGGGAAACATATCAGAAGTTGGATACGTTGATATTTGGAGGAATTGGGAGAGGAGAAGTATTGGGAGTATTACACTTCTCCATCGAAGAACTTCTTCAACGAAGAACATTCCTCCAATAAAGAAAGTTGACGAACGACTTCAACTTCTACCTCGGGACATCCTCCAATGTGGGACGTCTTCAATCGACGACCGTTCTTTCCACCTCATCGACAACAATAAACGAATTAGGTAGGTGTTTAGTTGTGTATGATATATATATTCCCATGTTCTTCCCTTCTAAAACAGAGAACATGGATCAACTCTCTAACTATTTGATTCATGGATGTTTTTTCGGGTTTGGGAATAATCCTTGTAGTAGGTGGTAGTGTGGTTGTTTTAATTTCTTCCCCTTACCCGTCCTTGTTAATTCATTTTAAAAATTAGAAAGAGAATATAACCGCTTGATACTACTCTAACGCGGAGAGTGCGGGACAAATAGACATGGCCCGAACTCTCCGCAAATCATGTCTTTAAATGTTGTTTTCTTAAAGATGGAAGAGGAGGGTAACCAACCTTGGTGGGGCACGAGAATGGAGTCTGGCACCAATGCTGGTAGCAACGAATGCGATGGAGCCACCCCACGGCCACTGCGCCACCTGTGGACCCGCCGTCTTGCGGCCCCATGGCCCCTGCAGCCTCACCGCCCCCACGGCCTCATCGCCTATTGGCCCTCTGCGACCCCCATGGCCTCGCTGCTCCGTGGACTCGTGCCGACCCTGTGGCCCCTATGGCCTTCGCCGCACCGTAGGCTCACACCAAGTCTGCGACCTCACCACCCCGTTGCCCTCCGCGCCGCCCCACGGCCTACGCGGCCTCACCTACCCACCACCCTCCGCACCTCCCCACAGTCTCTTCGCCTCATGGCCCTCTGTGCCGCCCTCACAGAATGCTCTGTGGCTGAGCCGCCTCACGCCCTAGCGGCACCCCGCGGCCGAGCCGCCCTCGTGGAACCCCCTACGGTTGAGCCGCCTCACGACCTTGCGTCGTCTGTGGCCCCCAGTAGCACTCGTGGACTTCCGGACCACCCAGTGGGCGGGGCCGTACCCATCGGGTCAGTCTGGGTCTGTCCGGGTCTACCCGAACCGGGTCAGACCAGACCTGGACCCACTTTGACCCCTTTATTCTCTTTGGGCCATAACTTTGGCACCAGATGTCCCATTGAAAAACCTCCAGTGGTGATGGAAACCTTGGAGTGAGACGGTCCCTTTGGTATACCTCACTAGAGATTTGGATAAAGTTGGAGTATGGTCGGGTTGGATCGAGCATTAATCCCACCGGGCCCTTGGGACTAAAAGGCTAATAACTTACATACTGGGCATCCGATTGACCCACCGTCTATTGTGTTGACACCCCTATGATGTGGAGGTCCTTTGAGATAATTCTTTGTGGGATATCATGGAAGTTGGAGTATCAACCAATGGCTTGTAGTGTGAATCCTCCCAGAGACAAGCGAGCGTAGTTTGGGAACCCAGTAGCTGGATGTGATTTGAAGATGTACTTGGATCATGTGTGGGTCTGATGACGTACCGGAGATGTACTAGGATCCTGTGTGGGTATGATGATGCACTGAGCGATCCAGTGTGGGTATCACCTAGTGATCCTATGTGGGTCAACACCTAGAGATCATGTGTGGGTTAGCACCTTGGTGTACTATGTGGGTCAGCACTTAGCGATCCTAGGTGGGTCAGCACCTAGCGATCCTGCGGGGGTCAGCACCTAGCGGTCTTGTGTGGGTCAGCAACTTGTGATCCTGTTTGGGTCAGCACTTAGAGAACTTTTTTGGTTCAAAACCTACTAATCCTATGTGGGTCATCATCGAGCGATCATGTGTGGGTCGGCCACTTAACAGAGTAAGATGATTCAGTAGTTACATCTAATCATCTCTATTATTGTACTTATGTTATACCTAGTGTGATCTGAGTTCGTACGTGTGTGGTACTTTCCATTGTGGTAATACCTTGGTGGTATTCTTCTGTGTGGAGTACCTGTGTGATACTTACCTTCACATTATTCCTTACTTTGAAGAGCAGTCTAGCTTTGGGATTTTGAGTTAAACTATTTGTTTCCTCATGATTGAGATGGGTATACTTGATAACATAGGTATATATATAGTCATATACCTAAGTTGGGTTGTCATTTGATTTCATGATTTGTGTTTTATCCTTTGTGGATTTTGTGAGACCTTAAGGGTCTCGGGGTCCCTAATAAGTATCGTTATACTCACCCCTGCACGGGTTATGCCTTCACTTTATTGTGTTTGGTGCAGATGAAGGATAGTGCTGACTGAGGTTGAGGGTACCCAGACTAGAGGTAGCTCAGAGGTGGATTTTAGATGAGGCAAACCGCAGAGATGGCCATTCTTGAGTTGTACCTACCCTTCATGTAGGATCATTGGTGGATGATCTCGCAGCTTCTTTTCACCGATAAGTTGTCTTGTACATTCCAGTTTTCATTGTACTTTCCAGTTGGACTTGTATTCTGACCCCGTTTTACATACTGTACGAACTCTATTTAATATTCATTTTACTTGAGTTTGTATCTTGTTTTGTACTTGGTTGTGTGCATTACAAGTTATAAAGGTAATGCCTTCCTAGTTTTAGGTAATACACTATCGGTGCTAGTCGCCAGCCCCTAGCCTATGGAAGGTGGGCCTAGGGTAGTCACAGCATGGGCCCCGGGGGATGGGTTATGATAGTATATCTCAATATTTTCGGTATTTCAGAAAGTTAAAGTAGAGCAACAAAATTTCAAATGGATGATGAAACCATTTCCTATGTCCACATGGAAATGGTATAATATCACTATGGACTTTGTCACTAGTCTCCTAAAGACATCCAAACGAAACAATGTGATATGGGTTGTGGTGGATTTACTCACCAATACTACCCACTTCATTTCTATTCATTAGTATTTCTCACTTTAAAAATGTTCAATATATATTTGAAAGAACTATTGAGGTTGTCGGGTGTTTGATTTTTGATCATATCTAATAGTGATCCAAGGTTCCCACCTAAATTCTAGATAAGTCTTCAATATGATTTGAGTACAAATTAAATATCATCACGGTTTATCACCCACAAACTGATGTCCAATCTGAAAGCTATATTCAGAGACATAAGGAAATTCTAAGATATTGCTCAATAGAATTCAAAGGAGGATGGAATCCACATCTTAAATTTATTTAGTTCTCATATAACATTAATTTCCACTCGAGTATTTAGATACCTCAATATGAATATTTGTATGGTAAGCTATGTATAACTCCAACATGTTTGGATGAAGTTGGTGAATGAAAGATACTCGGACCTTCTCTTGTAAAAAAATGATAGATAAGTTTCAAGTCATCCAACAACACATAAAAAAAATTTCAACGTTTGAAAAATATCTATGCTGACAACCATCCATGGGATTTTTAGTTTGAAGTTGTAGAAAATTTTTCTTTTGAATATCTCCATGGAAGAGATTCATGCAGTTTGGAAAGAATGTTGAGCCCAGCCCTAGGTTCATTATCCCCTTTGAGATCCTTGATCACATATGGGATGTGGACTATCAGGTTTCAATTCCAGTAAATATTTCTCAAGTTCATTATGTATCCCATTTAACTCTACTAAGGAAGTACATAACTAACCCCTCACTTGTACTGAATCCGAAAGTGGTAAAACTGGAGAACATCATCTCATATGAGGAGCAACCAGAAATGATCTTAGAATATAGAGACAAATTCCTATACAGTAGGTTGAATCAACTTTTCAAAGTTTTTTAGAGGAAACAGAATTACAAAGAGGTACCATGGGAACCGAAGGAAGAAATGAAGGAGAAATAACCTCATCTATTTTCACCTTAGTATGTGAAACTAAATTTCATAAGGGGGAAGAATGTAACAACCCAAAATTTTATCAATGGAATTTACCTTCTTGTAATTATGTTATAAAACCCATAGAGAACATTGAGAAACCAAAAAAACATTATTCTCATAAATAATATTTTTTTTTAGCAAACAATAAAATAAATATTCCAAATAGAAAATAAGATTATGAGAATAAAAAACTTCGGATCCACTCAAGCCACTAGAAATACTGCACTCATGAAAAAAGATATTTAAATAAAACATAATTTCAATAATATTCATTTTTAATGTGAATATATATATATATAACATTGATATATAATAGAATTGGATTAAGAATGAATGAAATAAGATGTAGTTATAAGAATTAAGGAACCTATACCACTGGAATATTAATATGATGATTAGAATAGTAACCATACCTATGAATGTAGAAATAAAATTTAGATATTTTATAAATGTAAATATTATATAATTATATCATGGTATAAGTAGATAAATTTTTGGAAAATGATAAGTTAAGTGTTGGTATTTTTGTGAAACGTAAATATTTATTTACAACCTTATAATTAATATAATTTTTCGAAATGAAAATTTATTTTCATAAAATAGATTCATAAATTAATATTATTTTGTATTATAATTATATGATAATTTAATGAGACCTTAGTTAAATTTTCAATAGGTCATAAAATCAATTATAATATTGGATTTCTATTTTTAAAATAATTGATAATTTTATTTAAAAATTAAATTTCTCATAACTATTTTTTTTTTTCATAAAATAGAATTTATTTTTTAAATCAACACATTGAAAAAAATTTATGTTTTTTTTTGGAATTCTCTAAAATAGTTGAATTTGTTTTAATAGTGTAATACGGTAATTAACAGTATTTAACACTATAAGCCAAATACAAGAATCTTTATTTCATCAATAGTATAATAACTCATTATCTCGAAATCAAAGGAATATTTTAATTTATTTATTTATAAGAATCAACACTATTGATAATCGTGAGCCAAATTAATAAACTAATGAATATAATAATCAAAAACACTCATATCCTCCCTTATAAATATCATCCCTCACCACCCCTTCTGTCCACACCTTGTAAATTTTTTAGATGTGAAATATTCTACCCAATTACCTTAAAATGCTTCTTCCATGTTTCCAAGAGCTATTGGTCTCAACAAAAGGCCACACCCAAGTTCCGTAAGGAAGTTCTCAAGGAGAAAACTTTCAAGTGGTAAATCCCTCTCTCCATCTCTTTTAATATTTTATCTTTTCTTATCATATCCTCATATCTCCTTTCCAAATTCAAATAATAACTATGCTATTATATATATATATATACTGTAATTTTACTATGTTACTATAATATCCATCATCAAATCTCTTATCTTCTCCTTTTATTCTAAAAAACATCATCTCTGATAGGTCGGTTCACCGCCGTCAGGGATGAGGAGTTTTCATTTCACATTAACGCCTTCAGGGATAGTCATAATATCATTATTATGGTTAAAAAAATTATATACATATTATATCTTGTTTCATGTTTTTTAAAAAATATATAAACATGATATTAAATAAAATGAAACTATTTGATGATGGTCAGAAAAACTGCCCAAATTAACTAAATATTTTATCAAATGAATTATCCTCATACAAAAAATGATCTATATGACTATTTGTACTTATTTAAATGCATTAATAACACTTTATTTCACTTTTGGATAATTATTATCATTTTACAATAACTTCCATAATTATATACAAGTAAATTGATCATGAAAACCATGAAAACAAATGCTCCTGGAACGATGAAACTGAACCCTATAACTCATCAAAATGGCCATAAAAACTTATTAAAATTATAATAAATAAAATAAATTTATAATTGGATTTTAATTTTGTAGTTTATTAATCTAATTTGATTATCTAGTATATTAATTAAAATTAAAATAAACCCAATCCAACATAAGGTAAGGTGATCCTCAAAACCAACTCCTTTTCTATGGGTTATTCTTTTTTCATAACATATTTGGTAATAATACTCTTTTAATGTTTGTTAAATATCATTTCATTTTATTTTAGGGGATATTCATGTTTCAAAACACGGTTTTTTGAAAAATATAAATATTTTCCGAAATAACCCTTCTTTTTAAAACACATATTCATTCCTATTGAATTGTATATTCTACAATCAAGGGTGATGATTTCTATACCTAATATCTTTTTCCATTTTTCATTTGGGAACCCCGTGTTTATTCAAAAAATAATAATTAATGAAATCCTTCTTAAACCCATTCCTTTCCATTTTTTATTCCATGAGTGTGAATTTTATAGGTCATATGTGGCATATATGATTATGTAAATATTATGATGTGACTGGTGGGCTCGGAATTATATAGTCCTCCAATGCATTGGGTAATGTGATGTAACTCATGATAAAATGTGAAATATGTGTGGCCATGAATCTTGATTCATTCACAATTATCATTTTATGATTATGCAAAAATGTTATCCGTGAACATGATGTTAGCTTTGTTCATAACCATATTTGGTATTTGACAACTAAAACATGATGTTTCATTTTTATGCATTGCCACATTCCATGCCTTTAACCATTGTTTCCCTCATGATGTTTATGATGATCCTATTATTATGTTATGATTATTTGGAATATGGTCACTCATGTTATATTGATTTATATCCCCTATTCATCCTTTTATTGGGACTTTATATCCCCTCTATATTTTAAGTATATCCTCATGTGACTACATGTACTAAAGAGAACAAGATATTTAAAAGGATAAAGAATAATTTTTTAAATAATTTTTTATGTTTTACTATGTATAAGTGATTTATGTTCCTAATTTTCCCAATATAATAAACCTTTGGATCTTGGATTTTAATAATATTATATATTAGTCACATAATAAAAAGTAGTGTTCCTATAGAAAAGTTTCAAAGAAAGTTCTAGAATGTGACATGTCCTAAGATCACTCTAGAAATGTTCTCAAGATAAAACAGAAAGTGTTTTTTCTATTAATCAACTTGGGTAATGGACATAAAATATTGGATAATCACTCATGGAATTACTAATAATAACTAACAAATTTAAAATAAATTCCATAAATTGAAAGTGTGAAAATGATAGAGAAATTTCATTTACATAAATCAACTCATTCGCTCAAATCATGAGTCATAAATTAAATATCAATGCTTCAATATAATTATTTAATTCTCAACCTTACACATTTAATCTTATTATCATTTAATTTTAAATCATTGAATAATTGGGTTACTATGAAACTAAAGTATCCATTATAATTAAAGTCGAGAAAGAATTGGTATTATTTACATGCAATTTGTTGTTTTACATAGAGTTTCTGAAATTCCGAAATTAAAACATAATTTTCAAAACAAATTCAGGGAGTTTTAAAAATAAATAATGAAGGAATAAATTCTAGTTTATCAGGTAACTGTTTTATCTACCATCTCATTATTTGGGTAAACCTGATGACATCCATCCCTGATGGTCCTACCAAGACTACTCATAAAATAGTGATAGCCATTTCATTTAAGCTCAAAGGGGAACAGGGATGAGTAGACATAATTCTAAACTCCTAAATCCTAAAAAAATAATAAAGCTAGGGTTGTATCCTAGAATATTTTAACCAATTTGTGTTTTGTTAATATTTGTTCTCAATAGATCATTATGTTGGTTATTTTGAAGAAAGAAAATTATATTGAGAAGATTGTGGATGGAAATCTAAATTGAAGAATGTTTTCAATTGGATCCAGAACATATAGATGAGTCAATATGATCCATTAGATTATGATGTTGATAAAAAGTCAGAAGCTGGTGAAAATAGGGTTCACCATCGTAATTAGGAAGAAGATTGTTGGTGACTATTTTTTCTACCAAATTGGAAAATGAAATCACTTCACTTTGAAAAATATGGTGATTAGACTTGAAAATTGTATTTAGGAATTAATCGTATTCAGGAATTATGACTCAAAATTGTTTTTAGGAATTCTGACTCAAAAATCATATTCATGAATTATACTCCAAAACATATTCAAAAATTAATATTTATAGTTCTTCATAATTTCCATTTTATTGAGAAGACGTTTTCTTGAAGGAGACATTCATCGAGCACATCTTGGGTACATTATGAAAGGAATTATAATTTCTAATACTTCCCATTACAAATGTGATGATGCTTTTCTGATCTTGGAGTTATCATAAATCATAAGAAAGTTAGAAACTTTTGATTCAAGCTTGATCAAAGTAAGGGGATAAGTGGTGTTTCAAATCATATTCTAATTAATCATATCTAATTTTAAAGATAGGAAAGGTTATATAAATCATATTCAACCTAATAATATTTAGGAAAATCTTATTGAGGCTGGGTAGAAAAGAAAGATGTTGCTGGAAGAGTAGGATGTTATAATACTTCCAAATGAAAGTAAGAAAAAAGATGTTGGAAAGGATGGGAAGTTATAATCATTTCCTTGTTAAAACAGATGATACTAAAGATATAGCCTTAAATTTTTGATTAAATCAGAAATCATTAATAACGAAAATCAGCAGAAGTACAAGTACAAATCCAAGAAGGGAAATTGTCCAACCAGAGCTGGATGGAGTCGAAAGCTCCTGATGCCGCCAGATGATGGGCCACATTTTTTCCTTCCCTTTTTTTAAAGGAGAAGGTGCAAGAAGAGAAGTACTGGACAAGTGAGAGAATTATCCTAATGATGATGCCAAAATGATGGAGCCCACCATCGTTGTGGTTAATAGAATCAATAAAGGTAAGGAAGTCAGACTCAACAACAATATCACTCCATCCACATTCCAAAGCGAGCAATAAACCAGTAAGGATGGCCATGGCCTCAGCGACCGCCGGTTCCCAGAAAGCCTGATGTGGATCATATTTTGCAGCAAGGATTTTCCCCAGATGATTACGGGCCAGAAGGACGAGGTAAAAAATCCAATCCTTTTGGAGAGATGCATCCACGTTAATTTTAAGAATACCTTTCATTTTGGGATTCCAATTAGAGTGGGTGAGGGTAGATCATGGAATAAGATGGTCCTTGTGGTCTTTCCAGCCCTCAATCCAAGAAGACGCCTTTTCAATTCAGAATTCGGGAGGTTTGTGAGGTTGATGAAAAATGGCATCGTTGCCACAGATCGAAATAATCTAGGCCAAAGTGGAAAGATAACTTGAGAGAGCTGAGGAAATAGAGGAGCACCAACGCGTCAAAAGATTGGGAAGGTTAGAGGCCAAATCCAGTTAATCGGTAGAGGTCGGGCCCCATTTACTCCAAACTTACTTAGCTCCCGGGCAGTGAATGATGGCATGCAAAGGATTTTGAATAGTGCTTAGGAAAAAAGGTCAAAAAGCAGAACTGGCCATATTCCAGTTAGTGAGAAGGCTCATGGTTGGGAGAGTACCTGTGCAAACCTTCCACCAAAATTGGAAAATTTTAGGGGGAACATTGAGTGTATAGATCGATTTCCAAGGTCCCTCATCCTGGCCGACTAGGTGGTTGCCAAGGTCCAGTCTGTAGCTGGACCTCACTGTGTATTCACCCGTGATGTCATTGGTCCAGAAAAGATGGGCGGGGCCTACGTTAGGGATACATGGGATGCTAATGGTGATTCTTTAATCCCTTTCATTAAACCAATCAATGATCTTTTTCATACACCACCCTTGTCCCTGGTCGAAAAGGAGGCATCTAATAATGGCATCTTCAAGACCTGGTTGGACGGGGGATGAAGCCCACATACCATCTTTATTGATAATCCAAGGATCATTCCAGATATTTACCGATGATCCAGACCCAATCCTCCTGCCCAAACCTTTATCCAGGATCTTTTTATCCCCCCAAATGCTTCTCCAGAGGAAACTGGGGCGGGGACCGAGAGAGGAAGCATTGAAGTCCCTGTAGGGAAAGTACTTATCACGGAGAACCCATCCACATAGAGAAGAAGGATGGTTAATTAGGCACCATCCTTTCTTGGCCAACAGTGCATCATTGAAGTGAAGAAGATTCCATAAACCCATCCCTCCCATTGATTTGGGTTTTCAGAGTTTCTCCCAGTCCATCCAGTGGGTTCGATTCCTTCCATCATTCCTACCCCACTAGAAATTGGCAAAGCGTGTGTGGATATGGTTAATGATGAATGATGGGAGCTTAAACAGGGATATAAAATAGCTGGGGATGGACTTGATGACATCTTTGATGAGGGTCTCTTTACTATCTTTATAAATTCCTTTAGGGGACCAACCAAGAATTTTTTGCTCGATCCTGTCAATTAGAGATCTAAAGATTTCTTTTTTGGATCGGCCGATCACTGTGGGAATCCCAAGATACTTCTGATGCTTCACAACCATATGAATCCTAGCTGATGCGGAAAGCTCATCCCTCTTAGAAAGAGGCACCTCTGCACTAAAAGGAATTTCAGATTTACCATGATTGATTGACTGGCTAGACGCCCTCTCATACTGGTGGATTTCTTGGCAGTTCACCCGACATTCGTTAATAGTGGCTCTTGAAAAAAGGATACAGTCATCGGTGAAGAAAAGATGCAACACCGGTGGGATAACACATCTGAACTTTTCCCTATGAATAGAATTAGAGGATGCAGCCCTAGAAATAAGATTAGAAAACACGTCAGCCACCAGAATGAAGAAAAAGGGGAGAGAGGATCTCCCTGGAGGAGGCCTCAAGATGGGGTGAATCCTCTGGTGAGCTCCCCATAGACCTTGATTTTGAGGGAAACGGTCGAGATGCTGTCCATGACCAAATCTATCCATTTAGTGCAAAAATCCATTTTCAGTATAACGACATGTAGGGAGTGCCAATCCACTCTATCGTTGGCCTTGGTCATATCCAATTTCCTGGACACGGTTCCTCTTTTCGTAGTAGAGCGTCACTTCATAGAATGGAACACTTCATGGGCCAAAATCACATTATTAGTAATCAGTCTCTTGGCCATGAAATAGCTCTTGTTTTTAGAGATAATATCAGGTAGCCAAGGTCGCAGCCTATTGACAATAACCTTTTAGATGATCTTGTATGAGACATTACAGAGGCTAATAGGTCTAAAATTAGGGATCTCCATGGGTTTCTTTATTTTGGGAATGAGGACAAGGGTAGTTTCATTGATGACAGCAATGCCTGTATTCCCAATCCAAATATTTTTAATCATGTTTCAGATGTCGGGACCAATAATGTGCCAGTATTTTTTAAAAAATAGTGTGTGTACCTTGCCCGGTCCTGGGGCCTTAGTGGAATGAAGATGTTTCAGGGCCAAACGTATCTCCTCATCTATCACATATTTGGTTAGCTTCCTATTGATCTCATCGGTGATCACAGGTCTGATACAATATTCCACCTCAGCAGTCATGAAAGGGGTTCTTACAGCAAAGATGTTCTGAAAATAGTAAATCAAGGCCTCGTGGATACCATTTTCATCAGAAACTTTTCTTCCATCGGGTAGTAAGATGCAAGTGATAGTGTTTTTCTGACGCCTGGCAGAATATTTCTGGTGAAAAAATTAGGTATTAGTCTTAAATGTATTCAAAGTCATGAAGCAATTCATGTTACAAGTAGAAGTTTTTGAAAGAATAAAGTTGGTGAAGCCAAATATTTTAGGTCTCAAGATCACTGTAATGATACTACCGATTGAAGATTTGTTTAAATGATGAGGAGGATGATTGTAATAGAGGTACTGAGTCAGACCAAATTCCAAAAATATATAAATCCTCAAAGAAGGAATTTGATGTGTATCATATTCAGAAGTTTTGAAGTTTTTGGGACCAATAAAAAAATAAAATTAGAGCTTATCAACAATGTAATAAACCATCGATCTGGCTAAATTTTTTTTATTACAGATCGATCAAGATCCATCATATTTTAGATAATATCGATTAATCTTTTTGGATAAAAGAAGAAGTAGAAATGGTTCAATAAGTTTGAAAGAATATGGTTTTTCGTCATAATAAAGAAATCATAATGGGTAGATAGTTTTTTAGAAATTGTAATGAAGAATTGAAATGGATAATTAGAAAGGAGAATTTGTATTGGGCTAATATTTGAGAAGAAATCCAGAGTTGAGATGAATATTGATAGAAGATTAGAGAAGGGTCAAGAAGAAATAAGAAGATCTCAGAAATTTTTATGAAGCAAGATTCACCTAAAATTCAAGGAAAATTTAAGATTAGGGTAAATGTGGTTGAGTGGAAAAATTTTCAAGAATCATGCCAAAACCACATTTGGGGTGATTATAATAGGCAAAAGTACTTTGTACATTATGATGAATGTACTATTTAAAATGGAAGAGTGGGAGAAGATATTGAATTGTAGGGAGAAGAAGTTTCCATATTAATCCATGTTGAATATTTTTTATCAACCAAAATAATAAAGGGGAAGAGATATTATCATATTCAGTTAAGAGTCCTATTTAGCTGGGAATTGTATTTAACAAAAAAAATTTATTCATCTGGGAATCATATTCAGCAGGAAATTATATTTAGGTGGGAATCATATTCAGCGGGGAATATAATTTTGATGGGAATAGTAGTATAATATAAGGAATAATAAAAGAAGTGGTTAATAATTATATCAACCATATTATGATAGAGAAATATTATCATATTGAGAAATCAGACTTGGGAATCATATTGTGAAATCATATTGAGTTTTATTACAAAGTCGAAAATAATTTCTTACCAGCTTCTACTTAAGAAAGTAAAGAATTGTTTTGAAAGATCATATTTGTTAAAGTTGATCAAGAATCATTGTATCATGTTTTTTTTAAAATTTATTACATCATTTATCTAGAAAGATCACAATAAATATTGGATTGTTTACATAGTGCTACAAGAGTATAAGGAAATATCCTACTCATTATATTCAACAAAAACAGATTGTTTTCTAGTGTATTGTGTGGTATTGTATCATTTCCATACCATTCTAAGTAAAATGCTATTCTTGTTCAATAGTGAATGTTGTAAATATTTTTGTTCCTGTAGATGTGTTTTTTATTTTTTTAGTAGAGAAAGAAATATTTAATAGGAGTTAAAGTTTTATTAATAAAGAAACTTAAAATAAAAAGGTATCACTAATTCACCCCTCCCCCTCTCAGTGATATAACTATACTAACTAGGCACTTAAAATGGGTATTAGAGATGAAGGTTCCCTTTGTTTATTCTCTGTTGATGTTTTTAAGAAAAAGTTTTGATGGATAATCTGATTTGTGTGAATTGTAAGGTGATTCCAATCTTAAATGATAGGAATTATCATATCTATAAGGAATAATACTTTCATATCTTATGTCTCTTGGTTATGATGTTTCAAGAGTAATTACAGATGTGTTCCCTCCTCATATTCAGAATTCTACTCTCGAAAATGTTGATAAGTAAAACCTTGAGAATGATGGTAGAGCTGAGAATTTTTTACTCTCATCACTTTCTGAAAGTGAGTTTTTGAGATTAAAAGTAGTTTCCATAGAAAAAGTTATCTAGGACAAAATGAACAATATTTATGAAGGCAATAGAAAAGTAAAAAAGAAAAAGTTACAAATCTGGAGATTAAAGCATGAAGATCTGAAAACGGGTGAGTATGAATCTATTTCTAACTTCTTTACTAGGGTGAATGACATTATTATCACTATTATAGGGATTAGTGAAAAGTTCTAAGATTCTACTATAGTTGAAAATATCTTGACAATTATTCCCGATAAGTTTTATGCCAAAGTTTCTTTATTGGAAGATATGGATTCAGATATATTATCTCTCAATTATTTATATAGTAATCACAACATATATAATATGAGAAGGGAAAATTTTGTAAAGGTAATAAAACTGATAGAGAAATTTCTTTCAAATATTCCAATAAAGAAAAGGATAAAAAAATTTATGAGGAAGTTGATGTAGCTAAATATTTCTCTAAAAATGAGGTATGTAAAAATATTGATGAAATTTTATCCTTATTTTCTAAATATGTGAAAAGATGAATATGAAGTTATAAACATAAACAACTATTAAAATTTTGAGTATGTGGATCCATTGGGTATTTTGTATCTAATTTTCCTTGAAGAGGTTATGACTAAGAAAGTGATAAATAAGAAAGTGGAGAAGAATAAATAAGGCGAAGAGGATCTTGGAAGGAAAATGGTGATGATGAAAAATTCTATTTCAAGAGGGATGATAATAAGTTCTGTAAATCCAAAAGGTTAATATGTTTGTCTAAGGATGATGATAGATTGGAGGTTACAAATGGTGTTAAAGGGAACACATTTATTGAAATAGTTAATTAGGAAATTTTTTATAGTAGTGAATGTAGTTGTCCTAAAGAAGAAGAAGAAAGTGAAGCTAAATCTACAGAATCAATTGATCATGATGAGAAGAATACTTTAATTAAGACAATTTATAATGAATAATTCAAAATTAGTAGTTCTTAATAAGAATAAACTCAATTATAATATTATATGAAAGAAGAATTTAATGAATGTCTAAGGAATATTGGGAGACTTGAAAAGGATATCAGGGGTCGAAAAGAGAAAAATATTCAACAAAAATCATGAATGTGTTTCAGATGATATATTCAAGATGATGGAAGAGATTTATGATTTGAAGAAATTTCATGATGAAGAAAATAATCGTAATGAACAAATAGAAGTGAAGTTGAAGGAAAAGAGAAGAGTTGGAACTTTTCCAGCAAAAACATTCTAAAGTTGAATATAAAGGTACAAGTTTCAAAACCTCCGTCACTAAAGTTGGTGAAGTTTATCAAAAGGATAAACCTCAAAAGGATCCAAAAGAGTTTCCATCAAAGGTTTAGAAGAAATATGGAATTTTTTATAAAAATAATAAAGCTGGGAAAGTTATGTATGTAGCCAAGACCAACACAATTGGGAAATCATAAGTTTGCGTGCAAAAACATATCTATTGCTTCTCATTCTAACAATTTTGAAACGAAAATAAATCTAAAGGTAATGGTTCCAATTTAAAATAGTTAAATTTTTGATCAAGAAATTTTAGTTAAGAAGGATTTTGAGAAACGAATTGAAAATACCGATCAGTATAGAAGTTACAGAAGAAAATACTCTTTCTATTGATACTGTTGGAATAATTGTGGATTTGGGAATACAGCTAACATGTGTTGCTTCAACCAAAAATATTAAAACTATTAAATAATCTATATAAGAAAAATTATGTGGTAGACTTAATCCATTCAAGGGAAGAATTCTGAGATGGTTCTTTGAAATAAACTGGGGAAGGTTGGTGTGACAATTGAAAATAGGTTCCAACCTCTAGAAACTATTTGTGAAATATGTGAGAAACATGGACATATTGCCAAATAAAGTATTGTTTTCTTACCATCTCAACCAAAGTTTCTAAACCACTCTCAAAAGTTAGATGTTTTAGATGTTAAGAAAAATAGATATGCTGAGTCTGAAAAGATAGATTGGTTAGTTATCTGGCCAGAACATGTTAGCTTTACAAGGAAGTTAAAGGAATCACAAAAATTAGTAAAATAAGAGAGGAAGAAAAAAAACATCAAAATATATGAGAAAAGTTGAAAAAATGTATCAACTGATTGTGGATATGATCAAGAGAGGCATGATATCAAAAGTTATTCAACTATATTTCCATAAAAAAGAAAGGAAGGGACACAATTTTAGAACTTGATTGTAATAGAGATGTTACTGATGATAAAGAAACTTCAACATCCCCTTCATAAGATTATACATATAAGAATAAATTTGTTACAAAACCTGATAAGGATTAATAGAAGGAAGAAATCACATCCAATGAAAAATACAATAAAAAGAAGAAAAAATAAATACTGAGAGAGGTATCTTAGTATGATTGTTGTCTTTAATAAATAATCAAGGTTCCTCCTTAATCCCAAATTCATTGTATACATGTAATAACTTTTATGTAATTGATGGACTGGAAATAAGGAAGATGGAATTGATGAATCTCTTATTATTCATGCAAAATAAAGTAATGAGGTTATGAAAAATATGAGTTTTTGAAAAGTTGTGCATTTATAAACCTAATATTTTTTATATGTTTGTTGAGATTTCTATAGGTTACTTTTATCTAAAACAAATTCTTTTAAAGATTTCCTCAATCATGAGAATGTTGAAAGAAACACAAAAATGGTATTAAATGAAAGTTGTACAATGAAAAACATTAACAAAATTCATTATTCAAACTTTTTTTCTACATCAGGTTCATCCAAGTAGATTTAGTGTTGAATAGTTAAAGGTTCTTTGTTATGAAACTCAGGTGATACCGATGTTGAAGAAAAGGTTCGAGATTCAAAGAATAAAAGTTCCAACCACTAGAAAAGAGATCATTTTTCAAAAAGGAATGAATTTTCCATGATGACCCCTTTAAATTTTATTATCAATAAGGGTGAGAGAAAAGAAATATGAGGATAAAGAAAGAAATGGAGAGAATAAATAGTGATAAAAGAAAACAATATCACTTATTGTTTTGAAGTGGTTGAAGTTGGTTCTGACAACAAACACAAAGGGGGTATTGTAGGGCCCAAGTATTGTTTTTTTGTATTTGTTGTCAATAGAACATTAAGTTGGTTATATTAAAGAAATAATTTATATTGAGAATATGATGGATGGAAATCCAAATTGAAGAAACCTCTCAGTTGAAACCAGACCATCTTTATGGTTCAATCGATCCATCGGACTAGAATGTTGATAAAAAGTCAGATGCTGGTGGAAATCAGACTCACCATCACAATCAGGAATAAGTTTGTTAGTGATTGGTTTTTTTCACAAAAGAGGAATGTGGAAAAAATTTACTTTGAAAAATATAGTTATTTAACTCAAAAATCATATTCATGAATTCATCATATTCAGGAATTCTCACTCAAAATCGTATTCAAGAATTCTGACTGAAAAATTGTATTGTGGAATTCTGACTCAAAAAAGTATTTATAAATTCATAATCACAATGCTTAAGAAATTCCATCATATTGAGAACAACGTTTCTGGAATAAAAGTTTCATCATCCCTACATTGGGTCTAGTATAAAAGGAATGGGAAGTTATAATACTTTTAAATAAAAATTTGATGATTCTTTGGTGATATTCTATTTCTCATAAATCATAAGTTAGTGGTAAATCTTATGATATAGGCTTGATGAAAGAAATAGGGGGAAGAGGTGTTCCCAATAGTATTGGGATTCATCATATGTATTTAGAAAGATAAAAAAGGTGATAAAAATAATATTTAGCATGATTTCATTCAAGAAAATCATATTTAAGTGGAGTAGAAAAGAAATATGGTTTTGTGAGAGTAAGAACTCATAATACTTCCTAATGAAAGTAAGAAGATACTCTAAAGGGTGGGAAGTTATAATACTTTACAGGGTAAATCAGAAAATGTTAGATTTGGCCTTTAATTAATTCAGTGTTATAAAGGCAGTCATGTTACAAGTATAATTTTTTGAAAGAATAATGTTTTAAATCTATGGATTTCAGGTCTCAAGATAATTATAATAATATTACTAGTAACTTATCTGTTTAATGGTTGAGGAGGACGATCATAATAGAGGTACTAGTTTTTAGTTAGACTAGAAGACAAAATATTTAAATTCATGAAGAAAGTATTTGATTTGTATCATATTTAGAAGAGTTCAAGTTATTTGGAATAATTTAAAAAGAAATTAAATTCTATCAACAATGTAGTCAGCCATTCACTAGGTTGAATTATTTTGATTAAATATGAGACAAAATCCATTATATTGAAGTAAATACAAATTCATCTTTCTGGAGAAATGAATAAGTAGAAGCTATTAATGAAGGTTGAAAGAATATATTATTTCCATCATAATGAGGAAATTACAGTGGGTAGATAGTTTTTCAGAAATCAGAATGAAGAATAAGAATGGAGAATCAGAATGGAGAATCAGAATGGAGAATTGGTATCAGACTGATGTTTGTGATGAAATTCTTAGGTGATCTAAAGATTGATATAATAATTAAGAAGGATCAATACGGAATGGTAAGACTTGATAAATGTATATAAATTCAAGATACACCCAAAATTCGAAGAAATTTTATGATTTAGGTAAATTTGGTTGAGTGGAAAATTTTTAGGAATCTCACCTAAACAACATTTGGGGTGAGTATAAAAGGAGAAAGTACATTGTACTTTCTGATGAATGTACTATTTGAAAATTAAGAGAGAAAACTTCTTCATTTTTAAGGATAATAAGTTTCCATATTCAGCCTTGTTGAAGAATTTTTGTCAGACATAAGAAAAAAAGAGAAAATTCAAGATTGTATACGGTTGATCATCCTATTCAAATAGGAATCATAGTCATCTAGAAATCATATTAAGCTGGGAATTATATTTAGTAGAAACAAAAATCAACTAAGAATCATATTCAATAGGAAATCATATTCGGTTGGGAATCATATTCATCATGGAAAAGTATTATGCTAGGAATAGTACTTTATTTTCTATACTCATAATATAAGTGGTTTAGAATTTCCTCAATAGTATTATGGTAAGGAAATATTATCATATTGAGTAATCAGACTTGATAATCAGACTGTGAAATCAGATAGGGTTTTGTTATAAATTCAAAAAAAATCTTACCAACTTCTGGGTAAGAAAGTGAATAATTTTTTTGAAATATCATATTTCTGAAAGTTAATCAAGATGCATCGTAACATGTTTTATTTCCAAAAACTTTTATTGTATAATTTGTGCTAGAAAGATCACACACAATATTGGATTATTTAAATAGTTTTACACATGTTTAAGGGAATATCCTACACGTTTCATTCCACACAAGAGGGTTGTTTTCTAGTTGATTGTGTGGTATTGGATCATTTTCTTACCATACCAAGGATGTAGCTATTCTTATTGAATAGTAAAGTGGTAATACAAATAGGCCCACTTTTATAACATTATTTTTCTTCTTTTAATCCACACAAGGATTTCTTTTCAACTTCTCTTGAAAACTCTTGCCATTCCCAATATACATAACCAATATTTCCAAAATCTAATTTTTTATATTATGTAATTACAATTTAGTTCTAGTCACATGTCCTTTTCTCTGGGATTTTTCCTTATGTGATCACTAAAACAACTTCTTTTTCATTGAATCCTTCCTATAAAAGACATGTTAAACCAACAAGAATAGTCTTTATATATTTTCTTACAAGAAATCCAAAAAAATACTTGATATCTTCTACTTATAAAATAGTCCCCAAGCGGTCTAGATTTATGTGGTCACTTTTTTACTATAAACTAAACATTAGTTTTCTTAAGGGTTTGTGTCCACATTATCACTTTATTCTCTACCCTAGATCCGTAATATTTCTCCTTAATTTTCTTGATCCATATCACCTCATTTTTTTCTTTTCATATATTCACTTTTAAATAAAACATGTCTATTTTGGAATGGATTTAGTTCATATTTACATTGTTCAAGTAAACCTTTATTCTTATGAATATGGTTAGATTCTCCTCCAACCTCTTCAACATTATTAGACATAGTATCAAAATTTATATGTTTACAAGAGGGGTGAATTTAAAGTTTAAAAACATTCATTTTTACCCTTAATGAAATTTTTTTTAACAAAGTTAAACAAATTAGATTCACTAAACTCTCTTTTATAAGGTTATGAATGAACACCTTATGTTTAATAAAGATGTGAAATGAAATACGTACATAGGTATACCTAAAAAATATTCTACCTTAAATCATATAGAATCTTATATCAAATTTACAACAAAATAGAGTGTATAAAATACACTTTCTTTATTTTACAAATTTTAGTGGAAATTAAAATTACATATAAAAGAGTAAAAATATTTTAACCCAAAGAGTAGGGTCTCCAAAAAACCATGGATAAAGGTCCACTAATCTATACATTCAATAAATGTTTTCTTACCCACACCAGGGTAATACCTTGATTTGAAGATCAATATCTATCTTGATATCCCAGCAATCCCTTGATTTATAAGGTGATCAACACCTATGTTTTCCTTAAAAATGGAATCCATTGATTAATTAGGTAATCAAAACCAATGTCTTCCTTCATCTTGTAAGCCCACTATTTTATATAGAAACAATACGAATTTCACAAATAAAAATAAATATTTTTGAAGATTTAATCAAGTGGAACAAGCTATTCACAACTTAAAATCTTCAAGGATTTAGCACGAAGAAATTCCAGAAGATATCTCACAGAGTATCTAATCTCCCCAAAATTTCACACCACTAAAAATGTTCAAATAATTGTGTATTTATAGGTGACATCTCCAATGTTTGGGTTCTCCTCCAATGATAATATTTTTCATGAAATTTTATAGGGCCATCTACTACTAGCACATACATTGGTCATAAAATAACTGATTAGAAGACATTGTTTATCATAATAAAATATCATGAAAAATATTAAGTATATATGAATTTTTTTATACAGAAAAATATGTTAAGAAAAATATTTACTTTAAGAAATTTATGTAAACATTACATTAAGTAAATATCATAACTTTAAAATAGTTATAAAATAATATCCACAAATCTAAATGATTCAGATTTGAGAAACATTAATTGTATTTTGTTTTCTAGATGATTTAGAATTTATATAAGTGAATAAGATTTAAAATTTTTGGATGATTTAGAACTGAGGAAGTGAATCAGATTCAAAAATTTGTGAGAATTGGAATCACAAAATTGAATGAATCAGAATCACAATTATGGATGATTCGTAATTGAGAAACAGGATTCAGATTTGATTTTCTATTTGATATATAATTGAGAAATAGGAATCGGAATTGGGATTTTTAGTGAATCAGATTCATAAATCTGAAGGAATCGCAATTGAAAAACATATAATTGGAATCACAATTCTAAGAGAATTGAAATTCAGAAAGTAAGGAATTCCATGTTTTATTAAGGATATGACTTATTCTTTTGACTTAAAGAAAATAATATTAGACTTAGATATAAAAATAACTTGAATATAAATTTCCTTATAGATACAAATATTTATAAGAAAATTTTTCTATGATTTAAAAAACATAATTAAATTAGAAAAATTTATAAGGAAGCTTTTTTAATCTATAATCCCACCTTTTTTGGAAGGCACAAACAATAAATTTAAGAAAATAATATTAAAACTGAAATAGTTCATATTTAATCTTAAAATAAAAACTTATATCCCCCTTAGTTTAAGACTTAAGATTAGTTCAAATAAATCCCCTTTAGGTTAATAAATCCCTTAAGGATCATATTATCACTTTATATATATTTCATCCCATCTTAAGAAAATATATCCCCTTACTTTAAGGATGTCTTCATAAATCATTCTCCTCCATAGAATAATATTATTTTTAGAACATTCTTCTCCCCCTTTTTGATTTATAAAACGTAATGGGGAAAATTATAATATACTTGAAAATTTAAAAAACAAACTATACGAAAAAAATAAGAAAAACATTTTTTATCTTTGAAAAAAAATTAAAACAGAAGAACATAAATATAAGAAAAATAAATCTTTCATCTGTATTAAGTTTTTGACTATGGATTTCAACTTTTTGAGCTCCTAATTGTCATCTTGAAATTTTTCTAGAAGAAGTTCTAGATCCTAAATCTTCACCTCAAGTTTATGAATATTTTCTTACTAGCTCTTATTATCTTCCTCCTGAAACTTAAGATTCTCATATACTTCTTCTCTGTAATACTTTACTCTTTTTCACTTCTTGAGTAAGAGAATATAGTTTTCTATATAAATATTTGTCTTCTTACAACTGAGTATCTTGTTCTTCCTTTAAACTTTTCGAGAAGTTGTTTGAAAATGTTTTGAATTTGGCATTCGATTATTTTATTGCATCACATGTTTAGTGATCACTAAACACTCTCCAAATAATTAAAAACTAATCAATCGATATGATTTAAAATCATGTATAGAGAGAAACGATTTATTTATTAAGGTAATAAATAAAATTTATAATTAATTTTAAACAAGATCACATTCAAATAAATTTATAAAAATTACTATTGAAAACCATTTTAATAAATAAATTGAAATTCATAAAATTAATAAATGTTTCTAAACTCGTGAATTAAAATCGGGTACCCACCACTTAAACCAACCAGTCTAGGTTTTTACCCATCCAAAAAGGAATAAATAAATTGAGAATAATAGGTTGAAATCATGATAAAAACAAACAAAATTTCTTATATATAAATAGTATAGCATTGGTAGCTCTCTCATATGATCCTCTGATCCTTTTTTATAGTAGCCTCCCCTCTTATTTATAGAGAGAGGTATCCCCTATTTATTTCATTTGAATCTCACAAATCTTCTTCTTTATATCTAATCAAAGTTTTCTTTTATTTTGTCATTATAGTATCTCTATTTTCAATCACAATTTCCAATATCCAAAAATATTTGGTATTTATATATTCTATTGCAGACTCGTATTGTGGCATGGGTAGGTTTACTCATGATCGAGAAAATTCTTGTATCTCTGAATTCCACATATCTTCCCCTTTGTGTTAACCTCTTTTTTCTATTTGTGGTTGAGGGTTTCATGAAGTCAAATATATAAGGGCTCACATATTCATTTTACATTGCCTCTATACATATCCATTTATTCTCTTCCTTGATCGACACCACCACATTCTTGGGGTTCACCACAATAGAACCATTGATGGTAGCTTTTCTATAACAGCATCTATCATTCCCGGTGATAGATCATGAATGGTATATTACAATTGGATGGTCGATCATCTACTACATTAGGGTAGGCCCTCATGTGATGGTATCACAATGATGATAGTGAATGTTCCGGGAACATTGTAAGCACTGGTGGTGGGTGATATATTTAAAATTTATTTGAAATAAAATATCTCTGAACCCCAAGTAAATATATTAAGTGTTAAATTTGTAATTAATTTATTTATATTTGAAAAAAATTATTTCCATGGCTTAGTATCCTTTCTTAATTAATGGTTTTGATCATTTGAAAACCCTTTCAGATTACCTTCGTTGATTTGTAAGGATTCAAGTAAATAATCCCTCTAGCAATGACAAATTATTTTCAGGTTATATCATGGTAAATCAATTATATTAAATTTTTCAAATTGATCACTTCAATATCCTTTGATCTTCAAGGAGTTAATATAATTCTTGAGAATAATAGAGGTTTAATTCAGGAGAGAGAGAGAGAGAGAAGGTTTTGTGTGTAATGATTCTCTATTCTCAATTTCTGATTTAGAGACTCATACACTTCACAATAGAAATAACCATCTATTTATTGTTCTAGGGTGTAGGTTAAAGTATTATTTAATTGAATTTCATCTCTTATATAATATATTAATCTTAAATAAACCCATTCCACATAATAGTAATAATATTATTATTATTATTATTATTATTATTATTTTGTGATGTCTTCCAATGAGCACAATGATAAATAATATTTACCAACTTGTAAATAAATACTAATCAAAAGACGCAGTCTTGATCCATCCATCCTCCTTTACATTTAATAAATACATAAATTGATATTTAATTTAAATAATTCATTCATTGAAAGATATTTGGGATTGATAAAAACATGAATAAAATAAATCCTCTATCTTAGGAATAATATTCATTCAAATTAATAAATTCTAAGAAAATTTAATTGAGATAAAGAGAAACACATAGTGTGGGATCCTATTAGATTATTTCACATTGGCATTAGACTAGATTTTTTAAATTCCAATATTACTGTCTAGTAATGGGTCAATCCCCCAAAAGGAAAGAACAGAATGTCACAATGATGAAAACCACATATGAATGCTCATTTTTTAATATAATACCTTTGTCATAGTATCTCATCAAGCAGGTTGTACATATGTTTCACCAAAATATATGGTCAATATGTATTTCCTTGACTATCTAAAATAAGCACATTATTATAACATCTCTGTGGAATTTAATGAAAAAGTTATATTCCAAAAAAAGGTTAAGATATCATCTTCTATGAATATAAAAGGGATAAATCATTCATACTCATGTCTATTAATAACATATTAATCATGACATACCTAACATACCCAACCTCACAACGAACATATAGTGTCATAGTTTTCATCAAAAATTATAATTTTTCTACTCATTAAATTTATTAATGATAATATTAAAGTATAAGGACACATCCACACACTCACAGATAAGAATATCTAATGACAAAAAAAATATGGAATTCATACTGGAGATTTTGTTCTCGTTATCTCCCATCATGGAGATTAACAAGTGTGACCATCATGATAATAATCCTTATCCTATTAACTATAATCATACTTGACAATATATATACTCTATGTACCTTTATAGTATTTTATCTTACTATAGAACAATATTTAATAATATCTTAATAGCACTTCGAGGTTCTCATCACAGCTGGGAACTACTATAACCTTATCAATGTGATGATTTCTCTAGGATAATATTACATTATATCTATATAGAAAAATGAAAAATATGTAATATTATATTTTACTAAAATTCATTTAATCAAATATATATGTAATTAAAGAAAAAAATTGGTCCTAGTACACTTACTCTCATAAACTCACACTTGAACAAGAGAAAACTACTTATGACATTAGGTCTTCTAGACATAACATGATAATCATGTTTCTTCTTATCCAAGGATTTAGTCTAGGGGTCTTACATGTTTTATTTCATGTAAAAACTACTCTCTAAAACTTCACCTCTCAAAGAAAAATATCTTAAGATATCATACTAATGAAGTATGTGCTTTTTCTATTGATGTGACCTCGACTCTTTTTCGTCATTCACCACTATGGTATTATCACAATAAATTGTGATATGATCATCACTTATAGGTACGATTTCAAAATCTTGGATAAAGTTTTGTATCCATACGTCTTCTTTATCTACCTTAGAAGGCATAATGTACTGATAATCTACTATAGAATATACAACCACAACCTATTTTGAGCTCTTCCATCTCACAAAACCTCCATTAAAAATGAAGATGTATCTAGATTTTTATTTCATATCATAATGATCTATTTGGAAACTAGAATTCTCATATCCTATGATAACTACATCCTTATCTCCTCTATATACTAGGAATATATCCTCAGTACACCTCAAGTACATAAGTATAGTCTTGAGTTCCATCTAAAGGTGGTCACCTGAGTCCACTTGATATATGAATTCCACACTTAATGCATAAGAAACATCTAGCCAAATATATATAATATAATAAATGACTAATACAATCACCAATTTTTATGGAATCCTTTCCATTCTATTTCTTTCTTCATGTGTCTGAAGAAACATTTTCCTATAAAGATGAATTCCATGTGACATTGAAAATAATTACATGTTGGTTTTTTTCATAATGAATCAGTTCACAGTCATTTCAATATATGTACCTTGATTTTGGATAATTTTCCTCCTAGATCTATCATGCTGGATATTACTCCCAATAATGTATGTCACCTCACCTAATTCCTTTATTGAGAATCATTTATTCAACCATTCCCTAATAAAATGTAAGAGTTTTACTTTATTTACAATAAGTAATATGTAATTAACATATACTATAAATAAAATGAATTCACTCCCACTAAAGAACTAATATAACCAAGTATAATATTAATTCTTTATGAAATGAAATTCTATTGTGGCTTCATCAAATAGAATGTTCCTTGACCTGGATGCATTCTTTAATAAATAAAAGTATTTTTACCATTTCCATATCTTTTTTGAATCCTTATGAGTCAAAAACCCTTGGGGTTGTGGAATATAGAAATATTCCTAGAGGTTCACATTAATATTGTTTTTTTACAGAAATTTTCCTTACCTTATAGTCATGTAATTCCTTAATATAATGGAAAATTATACTGGATTTCGTCATTGAAACTGGGGAAAGGCTTCATCATAGTCAACATATTGAGGTTATTTAAGACTTTTTTCCACAAGTAATACCTTATAGGTACCAAAATTTACTACCGTGTCCATTTTATTCTTGAATAACCATTTAAAAACAATGGGATTTACATCTACTTAGGTATTTACAAAAATCCAGACCTGGTTTTGGTAGATAGAATCTATTTCAAAATTCATGGCTTCTTTCCACTTTAAAACATTTGTGCCACTTAATTCTTCCATATAGGTTAGAGGATCATTATTATCAACTAATAATGAGTCTCTATACTTGGTGATAATAAAACCATAACATTTTGGTACTCTAACTACTCATGTATACCTAAACAGTACTTATGTTCTTGGAACAACTTATTTTTTCATAGGACTTTGTTGAATATGTCCTTATTCCAACTCTTGTTTGTCCTGATCCTGGAACAAATAAAAGTATATATCGTTCCCAATATCTATTCTAGTGATAATATCCTTCTCATGTAATATGTTAATTCTTTCCACCCCAACCTTTTTGACTAAAGGATTTTATAAGTAGTATCCCTCTGTTTCTTTGGAATATCCTATAAAGATACACTTTTTGCACCGAGGTTCAAGATTATTACCTGAAAAGGTATTAAAAAACACTTCACAATCCCACACAAGTAAGTATAATAACAAAGGTTTCTTTACATTCTATAATTGGTATAGTATATTGTATTTTTCTTCAGTTGGAACTCATTTTAATATGAACATTGTTGTTTATAATGCATATCTCTACAAGGATAGTGGAATATTCATATGACTCATCAATGATCTCATCATGTCTAAAAAGGTATGGTTCCTCATTTCACTTATAACATTATACTAATATGTATAAGGAGGAGTGAGTTAAGATAGAATCGAAAAATCCCATAAACAATCAATGAAGTCTTGATTAAGATATTATACACCATGATCTAATCGGAGTTTCCAAATCATCTTACCAATATAGTTCTCAACTTCATTATTTTATTCCTTAAATCTCTCAAAGAAATCTGGCATATACTTTATCACGAAAACATATCCTTATATAATAAAATCCTTAGTATAAGTTATGAAGTATGATTACCCACCCCATTCTCTAATAGTAATATTTCCACAAACATCGGTATGAACTAATTCATGAAGCTCTTTGGAACTAACAAAACTTTTCAAAAAATGGTTATTTAGTCATTTGACATTATAAACATTTGTGACATATAACAAGTGGTTTCAGTTTAGAATAATATAAATATAAATATTTTTATAATTTATTCAATGTTTTTTATTTAAATTACATATCCAGTGGTTCCAAAGTTGGGTGCGGTATGATTCATGTTAAGTAGTTTCATTATCAATTTCCATTATATGGTTTGTGTAATCCAACATATAAGGTCCATTATTTAAATGTGAAATTCCATAAAAAATTATGTATTTATAAAATACGTAACATTTATTCCATAACATAAAAATAAATCCTTATGTAAAAAATTATGGGTACAAATATAATGTTTTTAGTAACATATGGAACATAAAAATCACCTTCCGAAACCAAGATCGTTCTAGTTGGAAATGTGAGGATGTAGTCACCGATAAATATAGAAGGAAGTTTAGCTCCATTGGATGCTCATAGATCTACCTCACCTCGTTAATTTTTTTTAAATTTAGTTTGTTTCTTATATTTTAATTCATATGTGAGAAAAAAAGTTTGAATAAAGAAACTTATTTTTAAAAATAGATAAATTTCACTCAATAAAAAATGCACATGAAGCTTCTAATTTCTTCTTTTTCTGGTTATAGTTTTTCTTCTAGTGGACCTTCTTAACATATGAAAAGTAGATAACATTATGTTCCCTTGTTGTCCCATTGATCTTCCTCTTCTTGGAAGGATGTGAAGAATATTTTTACTTATAGATATTTCCTTTACCCTTTTGTTTTTTACCCATAAGGACAGAAGGATTTTCACGCTTTTTTTCCTTATCTACTTCGTGAATAAGAGAAAGAAAATCTGAGAGAGAATTCTATATATTTTTAATATTAAAATTACCAAAAAAAATTATGAAACTCTGAGGGATCCAAATAATAATTATATCATTTCCTAGTTCTTCTGGGATTTTAAACTATTGTAAATAACCTTTTAAATAAATTAATTTTACATGACACCTTAATAAAATATTATATTAATGAACTCAAATGATCTTTTTAAGTCTGGTGCCTTGAAAATTATGTACATATTACATGAATTACATAAGGATAACATAAATAGAATCATTCTTATAATCCACTTTATAGACATATTTATAGGTTCTTCCTAGGATACTCTTACTATGTGTCATATTCTGAGGACATACATCAAAGAAAGGAGTGAGTATAAAGCCAAGTAAGGGAATAATCAAACGAAACACATATCTTGTGAGAAAGATGCATTTGAATAAGGAATGATAACATGAATATTATACATATACTAAAATAAATAACATGATTAAAAATATATAAATGTGGATATAATTTAAAAATAATAAATTCATAAGAATATCCCCAGGGTTTATCATCAAAGAGTTTTAAATAATAATTATTGAGGTTATCAACTAGAGTATAATAACTATGTCATATCTAGAGCTTAATTATTTACCCAATAAATAGAAGTGATATCAGGCCATTCACTTAATATGTCTTAAGTAATTTTAAAAAAATTTATAATAAAGAAAATAATTTCATCAATAACCTATGGAAATAAATAACCTCTTTAATATAAAAAACATTATGTACAAAGTGATTAAAATTCCTGAACAAAACATCATTTTTAACCAATGAAAAGTGAGTATGGGTTACATATATGTATATACAAGAATAAATAATATTTTTACATTGAGGTAAATTCTAAATTAAATGAAAGAGGTTTGTGCTTTCACCATATGTGAATTTTCATGAAAAATATAAAAATTTATAGAATAACTTCAGTAGAATAATGGTATACAACACGGATTATAGGAAAATAATAATGATAGATATTAGAGGTATCCCATTGGTGAAACATAATTTTATATGTAAATTTAGGAACAAAATATATTGAATAAATGTAAATAATATGGACAATTAGAAGATGCAAAATAAGGATGTGCTTGAATGAAAAAGGACAAGAGGATAATTCCCTTCCCCTAAACATTTTCTTCCTATATAATAGAGGGGGAAACCCTATGACCTTCAAGGTACCATGGGTAAAACATAGAGGGAATTGTTTGGAGTAAAAAAGAGTATTAATTTGTGGATTTTGAATTTTGATTGGCGAGTGGGGGTGGAAGGGGGTATTTATAATTGAGGAGGAGTGTCTTTTAGTGAATAAAAAAATAATTATTTTGTATATAAGGATAAACACTACTGGGGGGAATTAATTACCATTTTTTGCTTGAAAATTAATGTTCATAAGTCCAGTTTAGTTCTCAAAAAACATCAGCATCCTTTTAATTTTTTATTTTTTTAGGTATTTTAATCTTTTATCTCTTATCTTTAACCCGCTACATTATTTTACCTATACCGCTATAACTCTTTCGTTTACAATGGTAAAACATTTTATGTATAAAAATTAAATTGACCTTATTAATGAATTTGGACCTTATTTTTCCAAAAAATTAAAAATTAAATCCATTTTAGTTAATTCAATTTTTAAATGTGATATAAATTAATTCTAATGTGAACCCCAGTAACTCATAAAAATAGTTTTTTAGGTAAAAATCATGGTTTTCAAAACTAATAAACATGTGTTTCTAAATGTAACACATTATATAATATATTATCATTAAAACAATTTGATTAATAGTTATTATTAATTAAATTTAATTCTTGGTCATATCTTAATTATACAAAAAATTTAATGTATTTCGTAAAAAAACATTTCCAATTTTTAACCCAAAAGTCAAATTTTTACAAAATAAATACAAATTCACCCAAAGATAATTCTAATGTAAAGAAATTAAAATGAAAATAATTTTATTTAAATTTTACTATAAATAAAATAATCAATGATTTTAAATAAAAATCCATATTTACTGAATTTTCATCATTTTTATGACATGAATACCTTTTCGAACATTATAAAAATTACTTAGGACTTCTATATTTTTTATTACCATGTAAAAGTGATTTATAATATAATTTCAAGAAAATAAATTTATTTAAAACATATAAATTTATGATATTACATAAATTTAATGGAAATTATATATTTATATGGTTTTTAAAAAATTATCTCAATTTTCACTTTATTGTGCCAATAACAATAATACTGACCAGACCTCTTCTTCATTAATATTCATAATTCCCACCAGCCATATTGGCCAAAATTCCTTTTACCAAACAGTCATATCTCCCAATAAATACCCTTTCATATGCTCAACGTTGCTCACTAATTCACTTACAGAGGTTATTACACATCCTTTGATATTTTCTATTGTTTTCCTAACGCTTCTTTTCCTTTTTATGATATTTATAGAAGGGGTATTATTTTGGGGTATTTCAAGACTATATATTTTTTTGCAGAATAAATTTAATGTTCTTAAATAATGAAATAAAGATTTGATAGTTTTTGGAATGTTTTTCTTATGCTGCTCTAATATTTACTAGTTTATATCAACGTATGACATTTAAAGTTAATTATGGAAATTAAAAGTACTACTATGTATTTATAGTAAAACATTATTCATAAAATAAGTGTTGTATTTATAACACAAAAAAAATTAGAGTGTTACATTCTTCCCCCTAAAAGAAATTTCCCTCTCGTAATTTTCTCTTGGTGATCGATGCCTTCAATTTAAAATATCAAGTTCTTCCTCACCATTGTTGATATTTAAATCATCCTTCATAATGTAGTCTATAAATCCAATATAGAAAGGGTAAAGTATTTGGGGTGCATTCCTTTCTAGGGGGAGATGATAGGATTGGGACTTTGAAATCATATCTAAAAAATTACATGATAGAATAAAATAAAAGGTGTTGGATAGATAAAATAGTTTCTTGTAAGTGATTTGAATATTTGAAAAACATTAAAAATTGTTCAAAATTTCATTTTCTATAAATGGTGGTGATTAAATATTCTGGGAGGGATAATAATTGTGTGCATGATTTCTTTTCTTCCTTCTAATAAGTGTCCTATTAAGAATAAAATTTTAAAACATTAATTTATTTTCTTTAAAAAATTATAACATGCTTTAAAAACTGTTATTTCTATCAATTGACTAAAAGTTAAAACATACATATGAAGAAGGAAAAGTTTTATGAGAAAACAAAATTCCACTATAAGAGGTATAATATGATTTGTAAGAAGTAAATTCCCATAAACATTAACATGTAATACAATAATCACAAAAAATTTCCATTGATGAAATAAATTTATTTTGGGCAGTGAATCGATAATCTTAGAAACAATATCACATAAACTAGACTCACAATAAGAAAAATAGTAATCTAAATTAGTGGGTCATAATAATTATAGTGTATACTTAATGTAGTTCACTTCTTTTAGAGATTATATGTAATTATAATATTTATAATCCATTAGTATAGGTCATTAACATTGATAATTCCAATTTTACCCACATCTACTGCAAAGAATAATTAATAGGGCCTTAGTTTGAACCTTTTCCCCCTCCATTATCTTCTTATTTGGACAATTATGGGAAATTTTCCCAATCTGACCACACTTGAAACATTGAACATTAGGCTGGGCATGCACCATATTACCTTTATTGTTGGTGTTGAGAATTTGTTTCTTTACCTCACTACGACAATTTCGTTCTATATTGATTTATCTTACACACTTTTTTCACTTTCCACTTCCTATAAAACAATTCTTCAAATTATTTTTCCAACAGTTGTTTCATGTTGGGGGTTTTACTTTCTTTTTTTTCGATTCTTTACAAAAACATTATAACATTCGCTTATTTTTTATGTTTGGTAACTCATATACATTCCATTTGATAATTTTAATACATGATAATAGGTTTGGCATAAACATGGGAAGTCTTACTTTATATACCATTATAGAGTAATGTTTGTCATCACATTGTCTATTGCATGGGTTGTTTGCATGAGTTCTTCTACATATTCCAATTTTTTCTAGAAGGAAAAAACTTAAGTGAGAGATTTATTATAATTGGTAATATTATAATAACAGTTCTAAAGGAAAGTATAATCTTAAAATTATCTAAAATCATGATTATATGATGATATACTACAATATTAATAAATGTTTTACATTATATTTATATAATTCGTAAGAATTTGTAAAACCTTGTAATTAATAAAATAATATCCCGCAGGTGTGTCAAACCAGGTGTGAAGCAAGTCCCATTATCATGCACCAGTTCCAGATTTATTTAAGCTCAATGCAATTTTTTTAGGTGATACCCCTAAGTAAATATGTACCAGAGACATATCCCCTTATATTATCCAAACAGGGATTTATTTTCATATAAACTAATTACTTAATACACACCAAAATACCAGGATGTTTTCCTTTGTTCACACCCATCATTTGGTTTTTACTAATGTTATCTTACCCAAATTTCCACAAATAACTAAACCATCCATGGACACCAACTATAGTGACCCACCTTTTAAAAAATTGAATTATATATAAATCCTTTAAAATATAACATTTATGAACTCGAAGAGTCTTTTTAGGTTTATTTCCTTGGAAATTTAGTTCATATAACATGAATTACAAAAGGATAATAGAAATAGAAAAATTACGCTAATACACTTCTTATATATGTTCATAGGTTCTTCCTAGGTTACTATTACTATATCTCATATCCTAAGGACATACATCAAAGAAATGGGTGAGCATAAAGCCCACCAAGGTACACCATTAATATTTCTTAAATCATGAGATTCTTATCAATTTTAAAGGAAATCAATTCATCAACAACCCACGGAAATAAATAACAGGATTCCTATAAAAATGATTTCATTTAAAGTGATTAAAATTTGTAAAAAAAATTAACACATGAAAATGGATTATGGATTTTATATATATATATATACTACAATAAATAATATATTTTTACATCTATTTGAGTTCCAATGTAAATTTAATCGGTTCAGGTATTCAAAATTTGAAAATATTTCATGAAAAATAAAAAAATTCATTAAATGATTTCAACAGAATAAAGGTATACCACATGGATTATGTGTAACACCCCAATATTCTACGGTACGCTTCTCTTTTAATAATACTGTAGTGTGTGTTGTACGCAACTTGGAGTTCTAACACACCCCACGACCAATCAAAGTAGTCGTTATGAATAGTAATACCCACTTTTTGAAATTTTATAAATTTTTTCTCTCCAATTGGACTTCATTTTTGGATTCAGAATATTTAAATTATCCTAGGGTGAAATTTTGGAACTTTTCGGATAACTCTCATATTTTGATGAATAGTGAAAATTACTACATTTTAATTAAAAACAACTTTTTTGATAGAAATAATTAATAGTGATAAATTATGAATATGAGTGGTTTTAAATTATATTTAGAATATATTTTTACCATTTAATTCAATTTTTTTCATTGGACATAATTTCACATTTAAACAGAACATAAACAAGTATCAATCTTTTGATAGTTATAATATCTTAAAAACACGCTTTTTATTTTGACAGCGGGAATTAATTTTAAATTAATTTCTGCCACTTCTATGTTTTGAATTTGGAAAAATAGATTCCATATTTGGAATCAGGATTTCCAAATTGTGTAAATAGGTAACTTTTAATTTTAAACATTTTGAATAATTACTTCGGTAAATATTTTATTTACCATGGTTAAAGGGTAAATCCGGTAAATAAGGGTTAAAAATAATATTATAATAACACTAAATTACCCTAAAACATGTCCTAACCTTATTGGTGGATATATGTCCGACCATGGGCATCTTTGGGTTGATTTTGGGACCCCATGGATCCACTTGTAGGTGATAGTGACATTTATATTAATTAAGTTAAAGTGAATACAAAAATGACATAATCTTATATCTTTTAGAATGACAATTTTTAAATAGGGTTATATATGTTATATTTTAGATTATAAATATCCATTAAAAAGATAAAAATATTTCATACATAATGGTATTTTATTTATAATTTTTAGACATTGAAAAAGTAAAACTATATACGACACAATAATGATGTAGTATTTTCATTATTAATGAAAGAATAAAATAATTGAGATTATAAATGTTAAAATAAATATAATTTGAATGTTTTGATGACATAAACGAATTTTATTGGTTAATATTACATGTTAGGATTGCTTAAATTAATTTGGTTCGAATTAATAAATCTTTTAAGACTTTAACAAAAATCAATTATTGAGTAGTAAAAAAATTGACATAAATGAGTTTTTCAAACAAATATTATATTATTAATTTATATTCTATTACTAAAAATCTAAGGTTCAGCCAATAGAATTATATCATGATATATGTGTAATTAATGGACCAATTGGGGGTCACTTGGTGGTATATATTAAGTTTATTAAGTATATAATATAAAAATACAAAGTGACATGGTAAGTGTCAAACTAATTAACTAAGAGTTAAAACTAAACGATAAGGTTAATATAATGACCCAAAATTGTCTAAATTCTATTTGTTGAGTTTTTTTCGACCCATCCCCACCTTAAAATTTAAATAATACACTTTTGATCCATTAAAAACCGAATATGAATTTATTATAAAATAATATTTCTAGATTTTCCTAAAGAGCCCCTCCTACCCCTTATAAAAGGACACCACTTTTAACCAATTCCTCACACCTCTCAAGACTTTTAGATCGTCCAACATCTTCCCAATTAATCTCCCTAAATCCCTCTCCTCCTTTTAGAAGCCTTACCTTAAGCAGAAGTCACTTCAAGAGTCCTTTTTTGTTCAAACCAAAGGGAGTTACCCAAATTAAAGGTAACGATTTCTCTTAGCTTCTTTTCTTTTATTTTACTTCTCCAACCCCTAAACTCTTATTATTATTTTATTTTGTAACAAAACCTGTATCCTAAGTATACTAGGATATTTTTATTAGATTTATTATAACTACACTTACACACACATCCATTTAATGGGTCAAGAACATAATGTTTCTGTGGATGGAAACTAAACGCCTCACGAAGCGACGATTGTTAAATTATCTCCTACCTCCTCTCATGGTGGACATTATGATGGAACTATAATTAAATATGATATTAATTATATTTATTTTATATATAATCTTCTGTAATTCAATTTTATATCATACCATTATTCGTTCCATGTTGTATATATATACGATAATTTCATTTGAGGAAGTACGGACTACCGCCCACTCAAAGTGATATGACTCATTCATACCGTACATGGAACGTACAAAGGATGGCGTTAATGAACTTAAGTAAGACATATAATATATTATATTATACTGGAATAATTATATACCTATTTATCATTTGGTTTTTATTTTTTTTAAATGAGAAATGAAATGGAAGTAGCGTTCGTGCGTACGTACGGATTACCGTCTCCACGAACACGATGAGATTCATTTCCCCATCATATCCATTCAAGAATAATTATCATTTGACGATTAAAAGTAATTTTTAAGGACGTGATATCATTCTGTATATGAATAATATACAACCTATCCATAACAAACACGGCTTACATAACGAAGCATATAAAGGAAAACGAATCAGTTAACACCCAAAACGACAATAATACTAAAATATTATTAACAATGAAATATTAAAAGATCATATATGATATCATATTTATGTATATGATTCTTGTATAATTTAACAACAATGATTTAACTATTATACACGATGTTAACCTACCCTTGACCAACGAAAAGTACAAGGTAAGGGGTTTTCATCTCACTCCTTATTTCCGTGACATTCATGCCATATTGGCACTATTTCCTTTTGTGTGGTGTATGTACTGCCCATAATTTTATTCTTTGTGTAATAAACATTAATTTATGTGTATTTAAATATTCATTTTATGGTACCTCTTTCATGGGTTGTATGTTTTGTAAGTTACCAAATTGGTAAGGGTTAATTTCAAAACCTCTTTGTTATCTGAGGTTGTTTTTACGTATGTATCTACTGGGACATATTTATTATCCATATCCATGTTTTATGAAAGAGTTTTCAAAGGGATTCTTTTAAGGTAATTTTAACTAAAACATCATTTCAAACATTTTAAATATTTATTCTTATAAATCATTCACATTAATGCACATGTCTTCAAAATGGTTTTTAAGGATTTATTTATATGGACATGAATGTTTTTAAAATGTTAATTCCTTTCAAAATGTTCAAATTTGTACGGGATGCTTTGATTCAAAAATGTATTTAAATGAATTCTTTTAAAAATTGTGTGATATTTAAATGTTTTCATGAAATAGAGATATTTCTCTCAAATAGTTTTGATTTCATCTATGTCAACATCCTTTGATAAATTTTACACTTGTTTGAAGTTGATTTATTATGATACAAATCTTCCATATTGTATTTAAGGTTTTGTGATATGTTTGACTATGGATGAGTTATCTTTATTACAGTAATGGTTTATTATTAATGTTTTGGAATTTCTTATGCTAGTTTTAATATGAATGATTATGTTATATTTCATCCTCTTTTTAAGATGAATGTGTTGGACTAGTATGTTCTGGGTTGGGGACCGGTAAAAGTAAGCCATCCGGGTTGGGGTCCGGTTACAGAAGACCCTCTGGGTTGGTGTACGGTTATTAGAGGCACTCTGGGTTGGTTTCCAGTTATTAGAGGCACTCCGGGTTGGTGTCCAGTTATCAGAGGCACTCCGGGTTGGTGTCTGATTATTAGAGGCACTCTGGGTTGGAGTCCGGTTACAGAGGCTCTCTGGGTTGGGTTCCAATTATAGTTATACCTTAGGTCTTGGCATGAGGCCTTGACACAGAAATTAAAGTTCGGCATTATGCATTCCATCATTATGAAATTGGTTAGTGATATTGCATGTGTTTATTCGACTAGTAGAATATCCATGTGAATAAGTAAATGACATTACTTCATTTTATTTTTTCCATACTATGATGAAGTTCAAGTTTAAAAGGCTTTTGTTTTAGTTATACATTTCCTTAAATGTTTATGATTATTTATGAAAGTTTCCCCTGTATTGTTATCCTTACTGAACATCTGAGCTCACCCCTT
Organism: Viscum album; assembly: GCA_963277665.1. NCBI lineage: Eukaryota > Viridiplantae > Streptophyta > Magnoliopsida > Santalales > Viscaceae > Viscum > Viscum album. The sequence continues at coordinate 567,913,767 of OY728119.1, forward strand.
TTGATGTTTTATTTTTCCCAAGATTCCAAGAAGTGTATAGTGATTGATATGCAGGGTTAAGAAAAGGGAATAATGGTGTTCGTGGAGGATTATTTATTTTGTTTTGTATGTTATGAAGTATAATGTAACATTCATGTATGTATTCTTTTTTCCAAGACTGCTAAACCGATCAGTCCTTCGGGACTTGATTCCTTGTAATCATGCCAATGTATTAAAGTAATGCACCGACTCTGGGTAACTGGGGTCAGGGCATTACAGCTGGTATCAGTGGAAGTTTAGAAATAACCTTGGAAACTAGATTTAGATAAACTCTGATTAGAGAATATAGACCTAAGATGGACTTTGAGGATTAGTGTAGAAAAACTTCCTAGAATTTTGGTATTGTATAGATTTTGTGAGTTTTTCGAGCAATACATCCCTGTCTGGATACGAACAGGTAGAGGCGGCTCTGCCACAGATGTACCAAGGGGTAAAACCCGAAAACACTGCTTTGATCTAGACTTGAACGGGAACTGGTGCATGACAATGGGCCTTGTTGCACTCTTGGTTACGACACTCCCGGGGGATATGCTTAGGATAATTATCATTTTCTTTATGAACCATTATGAATGGTTTATGAGTATATACTTCCTCAAAGAAAACATTTTTATGATTATGGATTATATCCATAAACTGTTTAATTTGCGTTAGGTATTTTACATGTTTGGAATTATTCATTTCAATTCATAAACTGGCCTAGTTTATTCTATTGTATAGAACTATCGCCCAGTAGAAGGAATGTGAACTCCAGTAATACGTATGATCCAAAGAGTAAGAAGAATCATATCTTTCATGGTCCTAAGCCATAATTTAGAAGGGAAATAGTCTCCCACGTATTATCATCATATGAAGAAATATTATCATGTGTTTATAAGATAATTAAATAATTCATGGAGTCCTATGGCCTTGAAGGGAATCCAGAGAAGGAAATGATGGTAGAGAGAAGAACAGATAAAGGGAATAAGGTAAAGAAGGATTTTCCCATATGTGATAACTGTAGAAAGAATCACCTTGGGAAATGATTGAAGGGAATGGGAGTATGTTATAAGTGTGGAGAAAAAGGACAAAAAGTACGTGACTGTAAGTGTAAGAAAAATGTTTCAAATGTACAATGCTTCATCTGCAAGAAGTTTGGACACTACGTGAACCAATGTCCCAATCATCAGACTATGCCGCAAATGATGTTATGGGATAGTAATCAAGTTATGATACTACCACAAATGAAGAGGAATGACTAGTGTTCTTATGTTTTTATTTTGGAATTATTTCATTTAAGTGTTGTATCAATGTTGTTCTGGAAAGAAATAAGGATTGTACTACAGTACTATTTCATTGAGGATTTGAGATTCTATAGTACTAAGAAAAGTGACTCTATAGTGAGTTGAACTTTTTGGAAATTACATGGAAAAAAGGATCTTTATTGTGTTTAACATCATTATAAATTTTGGATGGTGAGTTTGGATATTATTATTTTGGATAAGTCTATAGGTTGGAATGGATTAATTTTGAAGGTTATTTTTGGATTTTTATAAAAGGACAACACGCAGACCGTGTGACAACCCGTCGCGTCGGACAAAGCTGCAGGAATTGAACCCACAACTATAGTGTGACTGAGATTTATCGCCTACCATTGGACTATGTGAATTACCTATATTGAATAAGGTAGTTTCCTTTTTTAATGGGTCTGATATGTGAATTATACATTCATTATATTTGTAACCCTATACGATTAGGATAAATAGAGTATTTTTGAGTTGTATTATGTTTTGTAGTAAAAGATGAATTTGTGGTAGAAATTTATTAATGGATAAAACTATAATTAAAAAGTAAGTATATCTCCTTATGATCTTATCATATCTCATAAATAAATTCCTCAACATTAAGAAAAGGAACTTAGAACAAAAATGTTGTCCTAGATGGTACCTTAAATAATCACAAATTTATGGCTTTGGGATTGTTTCCCTTTTCATAGCCATGTTCTCTACCACTCTCCATCAGATATTAATGGTTGGATTTCTCTTCCATATCAATATTTTCCTACATGGAACCCTGGTATGTGTTATTTTTGGTAACCTTCATACTTACCAATCTTTATTTTCAATAGGGGTCTCATTAATCCATTTTTCGATGTGGGATTTCAACTAAGATATTTTGAAATGTCAACCCCAAGTTTACAATACTGAGTATAAATTGCGAGGATACAATTTATTTAAGTAGGGGGGAATGTAACACCCCAAGCTTCTATGGTACTCTTCTCTTTGAATAATACAGTAGCGTGTGTTGTACGCAACTTCGAGTTCTAACACACACCACGACCAATCAAAGTAGCCGTTATGAATAGTAATACCCACTTTTTGAAATTTTATAAATTTTATCTCTCAAAATGGACTTCATTTTTGGATTCATAATATCGAAATTATCCTAGGGTGAAATTTTGATACTTTTCGGATAACTCTCATATTTTGATGAATAGTGAAAATTACTACATTTTAATTAAAAATAACTTTTTTGATCGAAATAATTAATAGTGATAAATTATGAATTTGAGTGGTTTTAAATTATATTTAGAATATATTTTTACCATTTAATCCAATTTTTGTCATTGGACATAATTTCACATTTAAACCGAACATAAACAAATATCAATCTTTTAAAATTTATTATATCTTAAAAATGTTTTGACAACGGGAATTAATTTTAAAGTAATTCTTGCCAATTCTGTGTTTTGAATTTGGAAAAATGGATTCCATATTTGGAATCATGATGTCCAAATTTTTTAAATATGTAACTTTTATTTTTAGACATTTTGAATAATTACGTCGGTAAATATTTTATTTACCATGGTTAAAGGGTAAATCTGGTAAATAAGGGATAAAAAATAATATTATAATAATACTAAATTACCCTAAAACGTGTCCTAACATTATTTGTGGATACATGTCCGACCATGGGAATATTTGGGTCTATTTTGGGACCACATGGAGCCACTTGTAGGTGATAGGGACATATCATATTAATTAGGTTAAAGTGAATACAAAAATGACAAAAGCTTATATCTTTTACAAAAACAATTTTTACATAGGGTTATATATGTTATATTTTCGATTATAAATATCCATTATAAAGCTAAAACTATTTCCTACATAATGGTATTTTATTTATAATTTTTAGACATTGAAAAAGTAAAACTATATATGACACAATAATGATGGAGTATTTTCTTTATTAATGAAAGAATCAAATAATTGATATTATAAATGTTAAAATAAATATAATTTGAAGTTTTTTATGACATAAAAGAATTTTATTGGTTAATTGGACATGTTAGGATTTCTTAAATGAATTGTTTTCGAATTAATAATGTTTTTATGACTTTAAAAAAAATCAATTATTGAGTAGTGTCAAAATTGACATAAATGAGTTTTTAAAATAAATATTATATTATTAATTTTATTCTATTCCTAAAAATCTAAGGTTTGGAAAAGAGACTTATATCATGATAGATGTAACATTAATGGACCACTTGGGTGTCTCTTGGAGGTATATAGTAAGTTTATTAACTATATAATATAAAAATACAAAGTGACATGGTAAGTGTCAAACTAATTAACTAAGAGTTAAAACTAAACGATAAGGTTAATATAATGACACAAACCTGTCTAAATTCTATTGGTTAAGTGGTTTTCGACCCATCCCTACCATAAACTTTAAATAATCCACTTTGGATCCATTATAAACCGAATATTAATTTATTATAAAATAATATTTCTAGATTTTCCTAAAGATCCCCTCCTCCCCCTTATAAAAGGACACCACTTCTAACCAATTCCTCACACCTCTCAAGCCTTTTGGCTCATCCAAACTCTGCCCAATTAAGTTTCCTAAATCCCTCTCCTCCTTTTAAAATCCTTACCTTAAGCATAAGTCACTTCAAGAGTCCTTTTTGGTTCAAACCAAAGGGAGTTACCCAAATTAAAGGTAACGATTTCTCTTAGCTTCTTTTCTTTTATTTTACTTATACAACCCCTAAACTCTTCTTATTATTTTCTTTTGTAACAAAACCAGTATCCTAAATATACTAGTATATTTTTAATAGAATAATTATTACTACACTTACACACACATCCATCTAATGGGTGAATAACATAATGTTTCTGTGGATGGAAACCAAACACCTCACGAAGTGATGATTGTTCAATTATCTCTTACCTCCTCTCATGGTGGCCATTATGATGGAACTATAATTAAATATGATATTAATGATATTTATTTTATATATAAGAATATTTAATTCCATTTTATATCATACCATTATCCGTTTCATGTTGTATATATATACGATAATTTCATTTGAGGAAGTGCGGACTACCGCCCCATCAATGTGATATGGCTCATTCATACCATACATGGAATGTATAAAGGATGGTGTTAATGAACATAAGTAACACATATAAGATATTATATTATACTGGAATAATTATATACCTATGTATCATTTGGTTTTTATTCCTTTTAAAATGAAAAATGAAATGGAAGTAGCGTTCGTGCGTACATACGGATTACCGTCTCCACGAACACGATGAGATTCAATTCCCTGTCATATCCATTAAAGTATAATTATCGTTTGATGATTAAAAGTAATGTTTAAGGAATTTATATCATTCTGTATATGAATAAGATACAACCTATCCATAACAAACATGGCTTACGTAACGAAGCATATAAAAGAAAACGAATCAGTTAGCACCCGAAACGACGATAATACTAAAATATTATTAACAAATCAATATTAAAAGATCATATATGATATCATATTTATGTATATGATTATTTTATAATTTAATAACAATGATTTAACTATTATACAGGATGTTAACCTACCCTCGACCAAGGAAAAGTACAAGGTAAGGGGTGTTCATCTCACTCCTTATTTTCGTGAGATTCATGCCATATTGCCACTATTACCTTTTGTGTGGTGTATGTACTTCCAATAATTGTATTATTTGTGTAATACACTTTAATTTATGTGTATTAACATATTCATTGTATGGTAACTCTTTCATAGGTTTTATGTTTCGTAAGTTACCAAATTGGTAAGGGTTAATTTCAAAAACTCTTTATTATTTGAGGTTGTTTTTACGTAAGTGTCTATTGGGACATATTTATTATCCATATTCATGTTTTATGAAAGAGTTTTCATGGGATTATTTTAAGGGAATTTCTACTAAAACATCACTTCCAACGTTTTAAATATTTATTCTTCTAAATCTTTCACATTAATGTCCATGTCTTCAAAATGGTTTTTAAGGATTTATTTATATGGACATGAATATTTTTAAAATGTTATTTCCATTCAAAAGATTCAAAGTGGTATGGTACGCTTTGATTCAAAAATGTATTTAAATGAATTATTTTACAAATTTTGCGACATTTAAATGTTTTCATGAAATAAATATATTTCTCTCAAATAGTTTTGATTTCATCTATATCAACATCCTTTGATAAATTTTACACTTGTTTGAAGTTGATTTATTATGATACAAATATTCCATATTGTATTTAAGGTTTTGTGATATGTTTGACTATAGATGAGTTATCTTTATTCCATTAATGGTTTATGATTAATGTTTTGGAATTTCTTATGCTAGTTTTAATACGAATGTTTATGTTATATTTCATCCCCTTTTTAAGATGAATGTGTTGGACTAGTCTGTTCTGGGTTGGGGACCGGTAAAAGTAAGCCCTCCGGGTTGGGGTCCGGTTACAGAAGACACTTCGGGTTGGTGTCCAGTTATTAAAGGCACTCCGGGTTGGTGTCCGATTATTAGAGTCACTCCGGGTTGGTGTCCGGTTATTAGAGGCACTCTGGGTTGGTGTCCGGTTATTAGAGGCACTCCGGGTTGGAGTCCGGTTACAGAGGCTCTCCGGGTTGGGTTCCAGTTACGGTCATACCTTAGGTCTTGGCACGAGGCCTTCAAACAGAAATTAAAGTTCGGCATTATGCATTCCATCATTATGAAAGTGGATAGTGATATTGCATGTGATTATTCCACAAGTAGAATATCCATGTGAATAAGTAAATGACATTACTTTATTTTATTTTTTCCATATTATGCTTATGTACAAGTTTAAAAGGCTTTTGTTTTGGTTATACATTTCCTTAAATGTTTATGCTTATTTATGAAAGTTTCCACTGTATTGTTATCCTTACTGGGCATCTGATCTCACCCTTATCTATGTTTTATTTTTCCCAGGATTCCAAGAAGTGTATAGTGATTGATATGCAGGGTTAAGCCAAGGGAATAATGGAATTCATGAAGGATTATTTATGTTGTTTTGTATGTTATAAAGTGTAATGTAACATTCATTTATGTAATCTATTTTCTAAGACTGCTAAACTGATCGGTCCTTCGGGACTGGATTCCTTGTAATCATGCTAATGTATTAAAGTAATGCACCGACTCTGGGTAACTGGGGTTGGGGTGTTACATTATAGGGAAAGGATAATGAGATATATTAAAGGTATACCATTGTTAGAACAAAATTTTGTATGTTTAGGTAATAAAAAAGATCATTAATAAAAATAAATATTCAACACTTAGAAGACACATAATAAGGATGTATTTGAATGAAAAAAGGGAGGATAAGGATTCCCATAACTTGAAGAGTTTCTTCTTAAATCATGGAGGGGGAAACCCTAGACCTTGGAGAAACCTTGGTTAGACCTTTTAGGGAATCTTTGTTAGGTTAAAATATCATAGATTCATGGATTTTGAATTCAAAGTGGAGAGTGAGGGTAGGAAGGGGTATTTATACTTGAGGAGGGGTAGAATTAAGTGAATAAAAATGATTATTTTTTATTTAAGGATAACCACTGTTGGGATCCATTAATTACAAAAAAAATTATAGAAATTACTTTTCTAATGGATTCTTTAGTATTTTAAAATAATCAATCATCCAGTTAATGTTGTAGTTTTTATGTGTTCTAATCTTTTATCTTTAACTCACTACATTATTTTACCTATACCACATTAATATTTTTAGGTATAAAAATGAAATATATATTATTAAATAATTTGGAAATTTTGATTCAAAATATTAAATGATTTTACCTAATTAAATTTATAAAATTGGAAAAAATAAATTCTAATGTCATACATGTATAACACATATATATAGTTTCGTTTTTGAAAGGTTAAAATTATGGTTTTCAAAACTATAATAATGTGTTTCTAAATGTGAAAAATAATTTACTATTTTTCCCCCTAAATAATTATTAATTATGAATAAGGATTAAATAATTTGAAATATTTTTCATATCCTAATTATATCAAAATATTTATCAAATTTTGTAAAAAAATATATTTACTTTTTATCCCAAAAATAAACTTTTTGTAAAATTACCCTAAATTCACCCAAATATAATTATAATGTTATGAATTGAAAAATTAAACTTATTTTATCAAAATATTAATCTATATATTATAATCATGTATTTTAAATAAAATTCCTTATTTATTGAATTTTAACTGTTTTTATGACATACAGAACTATTTGACCACTATAAAAATTACTTAGGAATTATCTAATTTATGTTATCATCTAAAAGTGTTTTATAACATAATTTCAACAAATAAACATTTATTTGAAACATATTAATTTATGATATTACATAATTTTAATAAAAATTATATATTTATATAGTTTCTATAAAATAATCGAAATTGTCAATTTATTACGCCAACAACAATAATATTAACCAATCATCTTCTTAATTAATTATCATAATTCCTGATGGTAATATTTTCCAACACTCCTCTTTATCAATAGTGATATCTCTCTATAATTATCCTATTAGTCTCTCAATGTTTCACATTTCTTCTCTTACAAATTTCATTACAAATCATTTCATATTGTATATTATTTTTTGAATTATTATTTTCTTTTTTACAATATTAATGGAAGGGGTAATATTATTGGGGGATTTAAATCCTATGGAGTTTATTGTAGAGTAAAATTAGCTTTCTCAAATAATGATATAAATTATTGATGGTTTCTTGCATCTATTTTCAATTACTCTTCCAGGATATACCAGTTTATATTGACATATTATGTTCAAATTTCATTATGGAAATTCAAATTAAATATATGTGTTTATAAAAAAAATTAATTATAAAATAATGGTTTCATTAATTAAATAAAAGGAATTTTTTAGGAATTACATAAACCTTATAACCTCTAGTAACTCGATGTATCCAATGATATAAACTATTCTAGGACCAGTTGGGGTTCCCTCTTCATGATTTCCCTGAAAAAGATCCTTGGAGATCTCAAACCACTTCTATCTAGCTCTCTCCTGATATTGGCCATAGTGATTCTTGAGCATGCTGTAAGTATCCATGTTTTTTTAGACTTCGTGAGTTCAGTATACATAGATTATAGCATCAAACACTAAACTTCAACCACATCGTTCATATTTTTTTCATAGATTATGAACTATTAATCACTTACCTCATTGACAGGTGGATTAGAAATTGAGTATTCTAACATGTAAGATTTCCATCAACTGTGTAGGATAACTCGAAGGCATATGAATCACTCTTAGAAGTTACTATTATAAGGGAGATGGTATTTCTCCAATGTAGAATGTAAGGATAGTTTGGATAGTGAATATTCCATTTTATAAAATTATATAAGAGTATATTATTCGTACTTTACTTGATTATTAATTAAGTGATAAATAATAATTAATAATTTTATAAAAATATCTATCTATTTTTTAAAGTCCCAATATCCCTTACCATTGAAGTCATAATTTCATGTTTATTGGAAATTATAGTGGAAAGGATCTATATTTCCCTTCCTTATGATCCATCCTTGGTCCATAAAAACCATAATAAGGTATTTAGGTAGGAAGTATTGCCAACCGTGGGCATGCAACTCCACGATCCATTGAGTGGACTCCCCAATACTAAAATATTTACTTCGATTTCTTCAAAACATGACTTGAAATATTTATTGAAAAGACTTTTTATTTTAAATTCAACACAAGTTCAATAAAGACAACCTAAAACCCTCATGTGAACTCCATGATAAAAGTATTTGTCCAGAATTTGACCATGTAAACACTTAGTTCTATGGTTATATTCTCAATCATGCAATGGAAGGTTTAGTTTGACTAAATATTTAGTTAAGGTATTTTAATTTATTATGAATATTATTTTTTCCTTTACATGTGTTATTAATATTATATGAATTTTAATTAATTAATTAACCATGTTTGATGATGTTTTTTAACATGATTAATTTATTTAAATTCCATAATTTAAATTAATTAATTAATTTATGTGACTATGGTCTTGGATCCATAAAATAAATAATTCATAAACTAAGATAAAAATTATCCAATCATAAGCTTATATAAATGGGTGATTTATTGAGTGGAAAATAAATCAACCTATTACCTAGGGTAATAAATCCTTTTGTATGTCTTAGCATGAGTTGAATCATTCCACATGTCCAAATTTGTATCGGATAATTTTGAATCATTATGGTTTCATCTTGAACCACCACCATGCATCTTAGGAGATTCCGTATTAAATAAAACTACATATAAACCACGCTTAGGTGAGTGTAACCAAAGGATTGGATAATTTTAATTACAAAAATAACATTGTACACATAGTATATAGACCCCCTATTCTCATACATATACATTACATCATTTTTATGAAATACTTAATACATTACACAAACATACACCCAAATACCACATTAGTATAATTCCTTGAGAAACATTGAAATAGAAACACTGATACATAAGTGAGCTAAATTATCTTCCAATAGGTTCTCCATGACTAGAACCCTTATTAGACACATCATACATAAAACATATCTTCATAACCTTGGGAAAGGAACATCAGAAATGGTGATATGAGATGATCAATAAGGGTAAACAAGTTAGATATGTAAGAATAATCATGATCATAAGGGTATGAGAACATGATCATAAAATAATAATATCATACCTTGTATATCAAAGATCATAATCAAGATTAATATCATAATGATTGGTATTTTATCATACTATACTCCTATGGAAATCAAGATAATAGTACATGAAAGTATAACATAGGAATAAGACATGGAATTGTGTCAGACACATAAGCATATAATAATTATTTTCATAGTAGACAAGTCTTAATTACAAGGCCATATTAGTGGAATGGTTTCACTCCCCAAACCATCTAAGTAGTAAAGGTTCACTCCTAAGACCATATTAGCAGAAAAATTCCTTTACTGATCTAAGTTCTCTCCTCATTTCATCCATGTATATATCATGAGATATAAATCATTACGCATTGCATTGGAGGTAGATATAGGTCCCGCCTATCTCATAATGAAATCATATATGTGTGTGCCACGGTATCATAAGAAATCATCATATCATGACCCATAAAATGAAATGGGTATCATAAACATGTCATCATATCATAACATATTGAAAATAGATAGGTTTAATAATCATTTCATCATATATTAACTCATGAAAAATAATCAGGTCACATAAGTATGTATCAAGAAATAACCAGTGGAAGAGAAACGAGTTTCATCAACAACATTTCATTAAAATAATAACCACTTAGATAAATAATAAGAATTTTATCCTTATATAATAACCCTAGTAAGACATATGTAATATTAAATAATGCAATCTTAGATGGAAAATAATAATGAAATATTTTTAAAAAACATTTCATGATAAAAATATCCTTTTTTCTTTGAAAATGTTTTTTAAAACATAAAATATTTTGAAAATACGTGTGAAAAATTATAAATGATGATTTTAAAACAATTATAAACTATTTTTAAAAAAATTAAAATCCTTTTTCCTTGAAAATGATATTAAAATATCTTTTAAAAATATTTTTGAAAAAAATTAAAACATGGTTTTTGAATAAAATCTATTTCCAACCGAAGAGAGAAATAAAGTTAGATTTTATTAAAATCACTTTATTAATTATATTAAGTACCAAATATTAGATAAATGGTACCAATAAATGAATATATCAATAAAAATATTGTGAATTCTTGAGTGATGGACTATAATATTTCATCAATGGAAGCATAATCATGAACAATCTCGATAAATGATGACATTATAGCATTAAGAACATAACACTTTGGTAACCTTGAATCAATATCCCCATGAAATAATGACATTAAATAAAGCTTAAAATATAATTAAATTAATTATATTCATGATATAACATGAAAAAGTGAAATATATACACCTCTTAAAATAATATGTCCCAAAGAAGGAAAATTGAGACAAAATTACCATACTGATTTGGTAACTTTTGAACCATAAACCCCATGAATTATAGATCATAAAATGAATATGAAAATACCCATAAATTTATGTATAATAATAACATAATACATTAATGGGTAGTATAAACACCATACAAAATAAACAAGTGGTTAATATGGCATAAGTCTTGCAAAAATAAAAGTGAGACTAGAAATCCCCTTAATACACGAGAAACTTTTGAATCATGAGACCCATGAAAGAATAATATCAATTGAAACTATTAATATAATTAAATAAATTAAATTCATGATATAACATTTCTGAGGTTATTATATACACCAAATAAAATAATCTAGTGGTTAATATGGCATGTATCTCTCAAATATAATAAGTGAGATGAAATTACCTTACCTTATGTCTTGACTCTTATAAGCTCATCCAAAACACTTATATAATAGATATTGGTTTATTATAAATATATTACATAAACTTATTAAATTATATCACACCATATATTTCTTTATTATTACCTTTTATGTCCCTTTTATTAATAATTCCATGTTAATGTTACATTTCGGGTAATAACTGTTTTATTTTTCACATGTGTTTTGATTTGTTTTATTTTTCATCCTCTTACTTATATAATTCTTCAGTCACATATAAAATGATAACAATGATATAAATATTTTAGATATTTAGTATATATTTATTTATAATAATCTATAAAATATAGAAATAGGAAATGAATTGCACCATTGATCGAGACATAAGGTTGTACATGCGGATAAACTCTATTTCCATTCTCTTAGCATATTAAAACGATATAATAGAGGTAAATTCTATATATATATATATATTATCATTCTAGTATAATTATTATTTAATATTTATCACATATATATATTGAACCCATCCTTAATATATTCCACATAAAGTCTGCACGAATCCCATCGCTTTGAGGAAGTGCTAGTCCACACATCCACAAATGAAGTTATCAAATTCCCACAAATAGAACTCATAAAGGTATGTGTTATATAATATTTCCATAATTATAAATACATTATAAATATAAAAAAATTATATAATATAAAAATACTAATTCTATCATTATTACCAACCTAGGGAGGTGGTAATTGAAGAATAAACAACATCGGTTCGTGAGGCGGTAGTTCTCTGTACACACGAATGATGATTGTGTATTTCATTCGAAGGAACTTTTTGTGATTTTAGGTCATAAAATTTATATAAAAATATTATTATTTTGTGGATAATTTTTTATTATATTATCAAATAATAAGAATAATTTAGGGGGTGGAGAAAGAAATAAAATCAAAGTTCTTATTGAAGGATGTTACCTCTGTTATGGGTAACTCCTTTTGGTTTGCACCAAAGGGATTCCTTAGTTGGATTTCATCCAATTTTTAGGCCGATCAAAATAAGGGATTGAATTTTTGAGGATATATGTCTAGATTTTTTCTGAGATAAATGGCTTGATAGGTGTGAATATGTGATGGGGTTGAGTTCATTTTTTATAGTGAAAGAGTGGCATTCTTATAAATATAAAAAGGTAAACATTATTGAGAGGCCTCACATACATCATGTGCCCCCAATAATGTTTCATTTTCTATAAAAGTGGATAAATGTGAGAAATATGGATAGAAAAATAAATTTTGTATAATTTTTTATGTCATTTATCCTTTTCAGATTAAAGTTGAAGCAATAAGTAAACTCATTTTTACCTTAATCGCTATAATTAATTTAATTTTATTTCACTAATATTTTTGGTAAAGTACTTCGTTGACCATATTATCCATTATAAATTATTATTATTCAAAATATTGAATCCATTTTTACAAATTATAAGCACTAAAGTGGTAGAATGTAATTTAAAAGTAATCTAGTAGAGGAGATGAGATGACAGATTTTTAAAGTTGAAAATTTCAATGATTTGAAATGTTTTTATATAAAACATAAATTTTAAATTCGTTAAATTTTCCTAGTTTGGATTATTGGAGTTATGATTGATCTAATTATACATGACAAAAAATTAAAATATAATTTAACTCTATAAATAAATTAAATGAAAAATCATGTTTCCATTAAAATTCAGTATTTATAATTATTCATCCATAAATAAAATATTTCATAAGAACCCCCCCCCCCAACAACTAACCCTGATATTATTTTGAAATTATGAATTAAAAAATAAATTATATTTTATCCAATTAAATTTCTAAAAGTTTCAAAAATTAAATTTATTATTGTTCATAGAAGGACATAAAAAATCAGTTCTTTATAGAAAATAGTATTTTTTAAAACATATAGACTTTACCGAAAGTTATGTATTTTATTATCAATATATTTTCTCTATATAAAAACATTATAAACCATATTTAAAAATTATTTATCATTATTCATAATACTATGTTTAATAGTTATGTTATAATTTTCTGGTTTAAAATATTATAATAATAAAATGATATTTTGTAGAAAATCATCGTTGCATGTAACGAAAGCTAAGACAATGTTGTGTATAGTGCAAGATTAACATGGTGTAAAGTATAATAAAATTTTAACTCAGTGGAGTGTTATGGTCAATACATCAAATAAGTTTAATTAATTCAAAAAAAATTCATAAAAACGTGGGGTGTTACACTCTACCCCCCTTAAAATTAATTTCTAACTTTAAATTCGTTATTATGTTAAAAAAAGAGGATAATTATACCGCACAATATCCTAAAGCTCCCACATAGATTCCCCTAACTGGTGGTTTCTCCACAATACTTTGACCTGGTGAGTGGTGTTGTTTCATAAAACTTTCTTTGTACAATATAGAATTTCAACTGGTTGTTCTTTGTAAGAATGCTCATGCTCCAGCGGTATGACCTCTAAGTTTAGTACATCTAAAGTATCAGGTATATACTTCTTAGGAGAGATACAATGAACACATTATTTATATGAGATTGTTTTTTTGGATGTTCCAAGTGATATGATATTGTCCTAATACAATCAATAATTTCCAAGGGATAGATATACCTAGGTCTTAGTTTTCCTTTCTTTCTGAATTTGTAACATTATTCTAGGGATAAATTCATAGAAACACCTTCTCAAAAAAATAAAATTCTAGATCACATAAATGGTTGTCATAATAAATTTTATAATGAATTTGATCTACCTTGATATTATTTTGAATGGTTCTAACCTTATCAACCATTTCATTAGATATCATAGGTACCAACAGTATTCTCTCACCAAATTCACTCTAGTATGTTGGAAATATATATTTATTTTCATATAGGGATTTATAAGGAGTAATCTAAATTCTTGAGTGAAAGATATTTTTGTAATAAAACTCAATTGGATAATGGTTTTAATCTCAACATACTTTGAAATCTAATGAATAAGATATCCATATATTCTCTAGTGTTCCAATTGTTCTTTTAGACTGGCCATAATTCTGAGGATGATAATTAGTGATGAAACTTAAATTTGTTTAATGGTATTGCTAAAGACTTCAATATAACTTCGATGTAATCCTCGGATCTTGATCAGATACAATGGAATGTGGTACTCCATTCATCCTTACCACTTCTTTAAAGTATATCCTGGAAATCTCATCTAGGGATAAGTTTTCACTAATAGCGATGATGTGTACTGACTCAGTAAGGTGATCGACAACCACAAATATAGGATTATGACCTTAAGATGTTTTAGGAAGTCCACCAACAAAATATATAGTAATGTTCTCTCATTTGCATTCTGGTATTGGTAATGGATGTAACTCCCCCTTAGACTTTTGACTTTCAGCCTTAACTTACTAAAAACCAAGAGAAAAGATACAAACTCTACGATATATCCCTTATTTTTTTCCAACTAGAAGTTTTCTTTCAACTATCCATATATATTCATACTTCCTTGATGAATAGATAATGAGGAATCGTGAGCTTCCTCAAACATATCCTTCTTAAAATTAGGTATGTAAGGAATAAATACACAGTTTCAGAACTTTATCATTCCATCTTGATCAAGGTTAAATGAAGGAACATTTTTAACCTTCTTATATAGTTCTACATATTTCTTCTACACCTCTTTAATCTTCACTTGGATAAAGGGTCAAACAATCAATTGAGGAAGATAGGATTTTTCCACCTCCTTTAGGATTTCAATATTTTTTTAAGGTTGGGGCCGAAGCCTCATTTATTATTAAAGGAAAGAAAATACCTCTTTAACTAGGTATAGGGAGACCTATTACATAGCCCGAAGGCCCGGTGGGTATTTAGGATTTCTAGATCCATCCTTTGATAATATTGAAATATTGGATCTTGTTTTATCCTCATCATGGATAATCTATCATGACCCTTTCATCTCAAAGTATTGGCCACCTTGTTTTCTTTCCCATAGTGGTTATGTATTGTGCAATCGTAATCCTTTATTAGCTCTAACCATCTTCTCCCAAACATGTTCAAATCCTTTTGTGTTAATATATATTTCAAAATTTTATGATTAATATATATATCACACTTTTCTCTATAAATATAATGCCTCCATATCTTTAATGAAGAAATTACCGCAGCTAAATCCAAATAATTACTTGGGTAATTTTTCTATAGAATCATCAATTGTTGTGAGTAATAGAAAATAACCATATTATTATACATAACAACACATCCCAATACATTATTTTATGAATAACTATTGATTATAAACCCTTATCCACTACAGGGTTATTTTTTAATAGGTTATTTGAATAACATTCTCTTCAGTTCCTTGAAAGTTTCCTCACATTCATTTTTATTGAAGAACTTGGAAACCTTATGAGTTAAAGTGGTCAAAGGATTGGATAGTCATGAAAATTATTCAAAGGCCTTAGATAATATCCATCTAAACCTATAAAACAATACATCTCAATCACCATGGTTGGTATAGGATAACATTTAATAACCTCTATCTTTGATGGATTTACTGATATACCATGTCTTGAAATTATATATCTAAACAATGAAACCTTTTGCAGCCAAAATTAACACTTTTCAAATTTTTAATACTATTTATACTTCCTTAGGGTCATTAATATGATTATCAAGTGGCCTTCATCCTCTTAATTTCTCTTTAAGTAAATAGGAATATCCTCTATAATGACTACTACAAACTGATCAAGGTAATCTCAAAAGACTATATTCATCAAATCCATAAAGATAGTAGGGGAATTGGTAAGACCGAAAGGCATCACTATATATTCATAGTGTCTATACCATGTATGGAATTCCATCGTGGGTATATCGTCCTTCTTGAACATCGTTTTATGATATCTATAATTACGGTCAGTCATGGAAAAGTTTTGGGCTCTCTACAATTGATCAAAAAAGTCATCGATATGGGGAAGAGGATAAATGTTCTTGATCGTTATCTTGTTCAACTCCCAATAATCAATTAAAATTCACATTGATCTAAATTTATTTTTCAAAAAATAATAGGTGAGCTATAATGGGACACACTTGGTTGAATGAATCCCATATCAAGGTTTTCTTAGAGTTTCATTTTCAATTCCTATAACTCAATTGGGTCCATTCTATAGGGAGTCTTTGAAATTGTTGCAGAACATGGTATGAGTTATGTTGATAAATAAACTTCATGTATTTTTGTAACGATATAAAACTCTTCCAAAAATACATCAAAATTTTTACAAAAAATATACATATCATCAATGTTGAGTTTCTCCCTAACCATTTTAGATAAACTTGCCTTTCGAATGGGAATTAAGAACCATATATTAGTTGTAATCTCCATAAAAAGTTCCTACTTATTGTCAAATTGATATATGATCACATGTTGGTTTGAAATATCAAATGTAACATCCCTTCCTAGAAAATTGATGTGGAATTTATATAGATAATCCAATCCATGGCTAATATGACATCAAATTTAAATAGAGGTATAATGACATGATTTTCAGGAAGAACATTCCCACCAACATCAACTGGAGAGGAATCATATACTTGAGATGAAATCATCATACCATTTGTGGTTCACATTGAAAATTACATATCTAATATTTTGGGTGTAATATTAATACCCTTAGAAAATTATTCATATATAGAAGAGTGGGTATCCCCAAAATAAAATAACAAATTAGAAGTTCTATAGTGGATGGAAAGTGTATCTTTAACCACATCATTATTGCACCCCTCATTAAAAATAATGATCTTGTGAGATATCACCTTTTCCCTTGAACTAAGAGGTTTATAATTTTGATCATCATCATTAACCTTCTCATTTAGGCACTGGTTAGCATAATTTATATTCTCTTTGTACTTGAAGCTTTGAAGTGAGGGAGGATAATTCTACGTTACATTCTCTCTATTTTCATTATTAGCTAACTCCTTCCCATAACATCAAAAATGAAATTTCTAATGACCTTCCCTTATACACATAAATCATTTATTAGAACCCTTAATAAAGTTTCCTCTATGATTATTCCCACACTTAGAGGATAAAGGAAATATCATCTTCTTCTCTCATGGTTTTTTTATTTTCCTTCAAACTCCATCTTCATTTTCTTTTCAAATCCATGAGATTGGTAAATAACTCTAACCCCCTTTTAAACCTTGATTGTACAACACATAATCTAGTTCTATATAAGGAAGTATCTTATTTATAAATCCCTTATAATACATGGAATTAATCCACTAAAGAATCATTCAACCTTACTTTCAGGTTTGATGATAATTCTAGAATATTAACTCACAAGTCTTGTAAATTACCCATATAGGCACGAACAGATTCATCATCCCTTTAATTTAACTCAAGAAACTCTTTCTATATATTTTACAAATAATGGATGGAAAGTAATTATTAAAAAATAATTTTATAAACTTATACCAATACATGGATTCAATTTCATCTCGTTGCCTTATATTCTTGATGAGATTCCACCACTAGTCCACTTATTCTTCTAAATTATACACAGACAAAATGGATTTTTTATGTTCTTAACACTGAAAAATAGAAAATATATTTTTAGTGTTACTGATACATTGTTCAGTAATAATTGGATCGGAAGACCCACTTAAATAAGGTGCATGTTTCCACAAAAATGAGTCAATAGAACATTGTTCCCTCCTCTGATAATTTTTGAATTTCATTATGATTCATGGCATGAAAAACTTGTGTGATAATATCAATGAGTTTTTATATTCCAACTCCCATAAAATTTAGATATTCAGAAGAAAAATCAGTAAATTATTTTCCAAACTCAACATTAACGTTGTTCCTTTAGGTTCCATCCATTGACTACAACCAAAAATCATGGTGTAAGAAATAATAATCATAGTGGGAAACCACATAATCATGGAATCACTTATAGAATTTATAAATTATGACAATATCATTAAATAATGACACATTTGGAATATCCATGTTTATTCATTGAAAATTCTATTTAAATCCTTCATGATGGTTCATAAATAGTTTTATAATTTCAAAATAATATCCCTTTATTGTGTCAAAATATGTGTACTGCGAGGTATGTTGTCGTGCACCAATTCCCAATTTATTCTACCTTAATACAGTGTTTTTGGGGTTATCACCCCTCTGTATATTTGAGCTAGATACGCATCCAATTTTAGAATCTAGAAGGGGATTTATTTCTTGGAAACCACTCATTCTATCCTTTACCATAATTCTTGTACATTTCTTTATACTTTTCCTCATCTTTAGACTTATTCTTTGAGATGTGTCCATAGGATTCTCACTAATTTTTTCTCATCCAATTTTTCAGATTTTAATTATACCATAACTATGATACCAACTATAGAGAACCATACTTATCATAAATATACATTACATCCTTTTTTTGAATGCTTAATACATTACACAAATAGACTCCCAAAAACCATATTAGTTTAGTTCCTTTGGAAACATGGAAACATAAACACTGGTATATAAGTGAGCAACATTATCTAACACTAGGATCCCCATAAATTTCATAGTTCTTAGTCATGTCATACATAATACATATCATTATAACATAGGGTATTGAAACATAATAAATAATTATATTAGAAGCTCAATAAGGGTAAACATGTATATATGTATTCATAATAATGAGAATAAGGGTATGATAACATGATCATAACATTAGATGATCAAAACTGACATATCAAAGATCATAATCAAGAGTCATGGAATAAATATTGGTAGTTCAAAAGACATAAATCAAAAATTAATCTAGATAATAATCCATAAAACATAACATAACAAGAAGATAGGGAATTATGGTAGACACATAAGCATATAAAAATTATTTTCATAAATAACATATCATCAAAAGACTAACCATTAAGAGAAAGAGTAAGAGTGGTATCCTTAGATCATAACCCTAGGAAGACAAAATTATCATTAACAGATATAATCTTATATAGAAAATAATTTTGAAATATTTATAAAAAACATTTCTTGAGGAAAATATCATTTTTTCATTGAATGTTTTTTTTAAAATATAAAACATTTTGAAAATACTTTTCTTTAAAAATAAGTGTGAAATTTTATAGAGGGGGATTTGAAACCCATTATAAAAACTTTTTAAAACTTAAAACTTTTTGAAAATAATTTTTCCATGAAAATTATATTAAAATATCATTTAAAGAAAATTAAAACATTTTTTAAAACAAGGTTTTTAAACAAAACTAATTTTTGACTAAAGACATAAATAAGGTTAGATTTTCTTGAAAACACTTTCTTAATTATCTTAAGTACAAAACAGTGGGAAATGGTACCAATATATGAATATATGCTGAAAACCCATAGGATAAGAAAAATTAGGAGAATTATTGAAATATGGATCATAATATTTCATCAAAGTAATCATAATTATAAACAATCCTGATAAACAATGAAATTGTAACAATAAATTGTTACCACTTTGATAACTTTGAATCAAAATACCCATAAAATAATAACATTAAATGAATATTAAAATTTCATTAAAAGAATTATATTCAAGATAAAACATATAATATGGTAGTATATACACCTTGTAAAAAAATATTGGTGCATAACATAGCATGTGTCCCAAAGAATGAAAATTGAGACAGAATTACCTTACCGATTTGGTAACTTTTGAACTGAAAAACCTATAAACATGATATCAAAAAAATAGATACATAAATACCCATAAATTTAATTTTAATAATGATATAATACCTTCATGGTTATTTTATACCCTGCACAAATGAAATTAGAGGTGAATATGGCATACGTCTTATAGAAATAAAAGTGAGATTAGAAATCCCCTTACTACTTGAGTATCATTTGAATCATGAGCCCTTTTGAAAGAATAACATAAATTGAAACATTTAATGTCATAAAATAAATTAAATTAATGATATAACATTTCATAATTCATTATATTCACCCCATTAGATAATCAAGTGGTGAATATGGCATGTATCTCACGGATATTAAAAGTGGGATGAAATTCCCTTACATTATGTCTTGACTCTCATCGTACTCATTAAAACCTCTAATATAATAAATATTAGTGTATTATAAATATATTTCAGATCCATATTAAATTATATCAAACCATATATTATTTTATTATTACCTTTTATTACTCGTTTATTAATAATTCCATGTTAAAGTTTTGTTTTGGGTAATAACCACTTAGCTTTTCGTTTTTTTTTTTTTTTGATTTTTTATTTTTTTGGTCATATTATTTATAAAATGTTTACATAATATCCATAATGATAAAAATGATATAAATATAATATATATTTAGTATATATTTATTTATAATAATCGATAAAATATAGAAACAGTAAATTAAATACATCATTATTGGAGATGGTAGGTTGAACGTATGCATAAACATTGTTTCCATTTTATTGACATATTAAAATAAATAAGAGAAGAAAACAATATATATTATCATTAAAGTATAATTTTTATTTAAAATATATTAAATATTTCTATTAAACTCATAATTAATGTGTTCCATTTAAATCATGAATGAACCACATCACTTTGAGTAGGCGCTAGTCCACACATCCACAAACGAAGTTATCATATTCCCAAAAAATGGAAATTATGAAGGTATTTGTGATATAATAATTAGAAAATTATAAATAAATTATAAATAATATATATATATATATATATATCATATAAAATAGTAAGACTATCATTATTCCAAACCATTATAGGTGGTGATGAAAGAATTAAAAACATCAGTTCTTGAGGCGGTAGTCCACCTTACACACGAACGATGATTGCATGTCCCATTTGATGGAAGTGTGTGTGAGTGTAGTTCATAACGTTAACATAAAAAATATAAGTATATTTAGTATACATGGGTTATTATATAATCATTTAATATTAATAATATTTGGGGTGGATAATGAAATAAAACAAGAGTTCTTGTTGAAGGATGTTACCTATTCTTTTTGGTAACTTCAATTGGTTTGCACCAAAAGGATTTTTTTGTTGGATTTATACCCAAATTAAGGAATCTAAGATAAAGGTAGATAATTTGGGAGAATATGTTTAGTTTTTTCTGATCTAAATGGATTTAATGGTGTGAATATGCAAGGGAGTAGTTCCCTTATTATAGTGTAGGAGGAGTGGAATTCTTGTAAATATAAATATGTAAACACTATTGGAATGTCTCCATTACATCGTGTACCTCCAATAATGGTTAATTTTAGATAAAATGGGGGAAACGGTTGATATATGGCCATAAAATTTCTTTTGGACAACTTTCTAGGCTATTTATTCTTTTAAGGTTAATGTTTAACCACTAAGTAGACTTGTTTTCACCTCAATACAACTAATTAATTTTAATTTCATTCAATAATATTTTTGATAAAAAAAATAATTTGAACTTATTAAACATTATAAATTATTATGATTCAAAAAAGTGAATCCATTTTTATAAATTATAATTACATAAGTGTCAGAATTTAATTTCAAATTAATCATGTGGACAGGATGAGATAGTAGGTTTTTAATGTGAAAAAATTCGAAAGTTTGAAATTTTTTATGTGCAATTTCAATGTCAAATAGATTCCAATAACATGAATGTGATTATTTGATGTATAATTGATCTAATTATACTTTAATATTAAATTAAAATAAAATATTACTATATAAATAAATTAAATGAAAAATAATTTTTCAATTAATATTTAGTATTTGACACTATTCTTGCAAAAATAAAATATTCATAAAAATCCCCAAATATTCACCCTAAGAAAATTTTGGCATTATCAATTCAAAAATTAAGTTTATTTTATAAAATTAAATTTTTCATTATCAAATATTAATTTTATTATTGATCGCAGAAGGACATAAAAAATAGTTCTTTTGAGAAAATAGTATTTTTCAAAACATATACACATTACTAAAAATAATGTATTTTATTATCAATATGTTCTCATTATATGAAACCATTATACAGAATATTTAAAAATTAGTTTTTACTATTTATATTACTAGGTTCAATATCTATGTTATAATATTATTTTTTAAATAATTATAATAAGAAAATTTTATTTTGGAGAAACTCGGTTATGCGTGTAATGAAAGCTAAGCTAATGTCCTGTGTAGAGCAAGCGTAACTTTTTGTAGAGTATAAGAACCTGGTTTTTCAATCAGGTATAAATCATTTAAATTTTAGTCTAAAACATTATTTTCTATCTAATATAGATGTTTTTTAGTTAGTGAAGGTCCCAAGAGTGTATAGTTCATGTTCTAAGCTCAGAACCCAACTTTTTGGGAAAATGGCCATATCGTATGGTTAGAATAAATCGTGCAAGTAGAGCACATTTTTATATATAATTATATTGATGGTCTTTATTTTTATTGAGAGCCATATCACATGGTTGGTGCATGTTTTCCCTAACCATAAGACCTAATTGTTTGGTACGTCCTTTTATCCAGGTATCCATTCATGGTTTGCGCACAATTTGAAAAACTATGCAGACAAACCATGCATAGGCTAAATTTTGGATAATTTTACATTTTTTTCTTATTGATAAAATTTGACCTCATCCTTCTTACTATATGATTTTCCAGTGGTATGAACACAATTTTCTCTCTTTTTGGATCTTTTTTAAGGCCTAATATAGGGATCAAGAGATCTTCTTCATTCGGGATCCATTCTAGCTTTTGTTCATCACGTTGGTTTTGCAACTGCAAGTACTCGAGTTCATTTGACTTGTTCTTTATCTCCCTTAATCATGAAATAGTTATCAATTTGTGATCATTGTTACATTTCTCTCATATCTACTCCATTCCAAGACAAATCAATGACCAATATTGGAGGAGTGGTGTCATATAAGCCTAAGATTGGTGGCCTATAACTCATTACTCAAGTTGGTTTATTTAGGAATTATCCTGTGGATCCCGCCAATTTTATTAGTTTCCATTTATTGAATTGATATTCCATGATTATAATCATTAGAACTATATGGTTATGATCTTTCCAAATATTTTATTAGTTGTTAGTGGTTACACCCACAACCATTTCTATCCCATGTAGGATGTTTTTCCAAAATTTTCATTTTATTGTTTGGCACGTTTGAGTCATTGTTCGGGTGAGCCTTGGCTTGACCTTTATGAGGGTAAGATTTTCTATATTAAATGGATTGATTTAAATAGTGAGTTTTATAATGGAAATTACCATGTATGCTCACCACTTGACCCACTTAAGGTAAGTGACTCAATTTTAAATTTAAATGTGAAATTGAAATTGGAAAGTATACTAAGTATATAGCTTGTCCTCTTTAAATGTAATTGAAAATTAAGTTTCATGTATGTAGTACCCCTTACCATGTTTATAGATTTTAGTGGAGTGAATATTGATTTTTTTAAAATCCCTCAAATAGATTAAATGAACGGTTTCATGCTACTTGGCCTTCTTACACTAATGAAGGGAAAATCCTGAACCAAATCGACATATTGATTAATTATGACTTGATTAAATGGTTACATGTTCAATTATCCTTATAAAAATAATGATTGGTAATAGATTTAACCTTATGAATTATATTTGACTTCATTATCAAAATTAGAGTGACCTAACTCAATCTGACCTTGGATTCCTAAGGGAATTCCTTAAGCACTCAAGGACCGCATTATGAATTCAAGTATTTGACTTCCTTAGGTCGAGAACCACCTAAAACCCAATACTTTTCTAACTTTTGATTCCTAGTATGACATCGTAGGATCCCTCATATAGTACTACAGGATGCCTTGGGTACACTCCTTGGATCCAGCATTGACAAGTCGGTTCCATGGTTAAACCCCATCAGGCCTATTCATTTCATAGCCTTGTATTACCTTTTATGAACTCCTTGGGCTTAATAGGCATATTATTGTGGAATTCCTTGGACTATGATCCTTTTATTACACCTTTAACCTTATCTAGGCCATAGGAATTACTGTGTTGGAAACCCTTGAGTTCTACATTTCCTTGGTTATCACCTTGGAACTTCTTTATTAAATATCATCTCATGTTGACTAGTTATATCTCAGAAACATAACTATTTCTAACATGTGACATATTTATAAACTGGTAATAATAAAATAATGAACTGGTTACATGTTCATACACCATCCAAGGGTTGATGAATGTACTTGATTATTTTGATACATTGTACTTCTTTACATTATATATGCATTCTTTCACACTATTATGTTTCTATTACATGGGTTGTATGTTATAAGCACCATTGGTGGTGGACAACTGAAATTTATCTCACAACCTCTCTAAGTTCTATTTGGTACCTGGGGTAGATTACATGAATGCAGGTGTCGATAAAGGGAAGCATATTGCTTCGAACACTTGATTGTTTTCTCTTTAGGATGGAGCTTGATAGAAGATGATTGATCCAGAGTTTAGGATTCTTGGGATAGTCTTTTGACTTCATTTATAATATTTGGAACATGTTAGGACTATTTAATGTCTCCATGTTTCTAGTTTCCTAGTGACATGACATAACATCATCATTAATTCCATTTGAATCAGTTATTGTTACTATTGTATATATTTTACATTCTGCCTTCTATTTACTTATATTTCTTCCACTATTTACCTCTGTTTGTATTTATCTGTTGTTCTAAACTCTGTTAATGATGGAATAGTCTCCCCATAGACACACCCAGGGCCAGTTATATTATTCAGTTTCCTCTGGAATTCGGGGATATGCGCTTGAGCCCATGTTGCCCATCGGGCTCAATGCACATATTAAGTGGCATCCGCGTTCGGGACATCGCAAAGTGGTATCATAGGGGAAAGTTTTCCTTTCATTATTTACTATTTGTATATAATATATTTAAGATTAGGAATTTTTAGAATGTGATCATAATTTGTGATTAGTCATCACAAACCCATGTTCAGGGTAAAATCTGATTTTCTTGAATTTTACTTGTTGTTCTTCTTTTATTTATTACAGTTTATATCATTTCATTGTTGGGTGATATACATGTGTTGTACAGGTTATCATTATTACTCATTTTTATGATTTATTTCATCCTTGGACCAAAGATATGAGGTAAATGATCATTGTTACATGCATCACTTTAGGAACCTAGAATTCACTTTTCATGCATGTTGTCATGTCATATTGATGCATTTGACTACTTTTCATTGCTTGATATGCATGTGGTTGTTGATTTATGTTGTGATAGTTAGCTTATTCTTGTATTAATATTGGTTTCTATTTAGGGATTTCTTATCTCAATTCATGAGGGGTATAGTACCCCTTGGGTTAGGATGAGTAATTTATTGAGTCGATCCATTATTCTATAAATAAGTGGGTGTCATTTTTAGTGATAAGGTGTATAGGAATTGATTCAATGGGAATGGGTATCCATTATATAGTGCAACATGACATATATAATAAAATGGGTCCACATCATTATGTCGTTTTGTCATGTTTATGAGAGGAAAGGAAGTGAACCTGGAAATTTAATGAAAAAATAAAATGAAACATGTTCTTGAGAAATTACCAGTACCTGTCTGTACAAGTGGGTAGTTAGGGTAGTATACCTTGGGTCGTGAGACTTTCCTTGTTTGGTTTCTGTAATTGTCTCTATCTATCCACTTAAATATTTTCTAAGTCATGTGCTAGGAATTTTTAGATCAATGTCTCCATGATATCCTGATATTGTACGTTGGGATGGTGGGAACGACCATACAACAAACATTATGGTCCCTAAGCCACTTGTATTACCTCCTGAAGTGCCACTTGAGGCACAAACTATTATTCTTGATCCAGGAACTAATTCCTAATTCCATGATGTAGTCCATGAATGGTTCTCTATGAGCTGAACCTATGATGGCTGATTTGAATCTTGAGCTTCAGCTGCAGCAACCTTCTTCTTTCATGGGGGTTGGTGGTCCATAAGTTGTTGAGTCTTGGCTAGAGGCCACCCTGTCTATCTTTTATCCTCTAGATATTCCTCTATATTGGAGGTTCAAACTTTATATATACATGATTCAGGATTCATCCAAGAAATGTGGGGATGTGGTTACCTAGGTTGATCTTCATCAAGCCATGGTATGGGATGACTTCCAGAATGTTCTCTATGATCTATTTTTTCCTCAGGCACTGAGATCTAACAGAGATAGATAGTTCATGAATCTCTTGGAGGGTTCTATTTCAGTAATGTAATATTATGCTTTTTTCACAGAGTTATATCACTTTACACTATTTCTAGATGGTGATGAGCTTTCACATGATAGACTCTTCAAGGATGGTCTTCTGTAGGTCATCCATGCACATGTGAATGTCTTTCTCCTTTCTGATTTTTCGGAAATAGTCAATCAGGATCATATCACTTAGTGCACCCTAAGGGACGTTAATAGAACTAGGTATAGAGGACCGCTGCTGTAACACCCCAGGTAAATAAAGAATATGAAATTTTTATATTTATCCGTACTTGTGAATACAAAATTAATATGACTTTAAAGGGGACGCTATGCTTGATGGCGTACCCAACACGCAACAACGAGTTTCTTGGAAATCTTACGTTGCACTCTAATAATAAAATAATACTATTTTATATGGTAGTTAACATGTAGCCATTGTATTGGCGGGAATGGGTATAAATAACTAAAATATGATTATAAATGTTTTTAAATGTTTTTAATTTTATCCCATAAAAGATAAAGGCTAAAAATATGGAAAGAATTCAATTTTAGGCGTATATGCTCTGGTTTTCACTAAAGGGTCACTTATCGCCTTTTGATGGAGAACTGTCATTAAATATAGTTTTTTTCACTCTTATACATTAAATTGGACCAAATAAAACTCTTGTTAAGAATTGGGACATCAATATTTACTTTGTGTAAATTTTTGGTATCTTTCCGATAAAGTACATTTTTTTAAATGAATAGTGTTAAATGTTGTATTTTAATTCAAAACCTCTTTTTAATCTAATTTATTTATATGATTAGATTATCTTTTGAATTGGTTTTAAAGTTAAATTCGAATATATTTTTACCGTTAAATCTAATAGTGGTCATTGGAATTAATTTCACTTTGAAATCAGACTTAAACCAGTGTCAATCTTTTGATACTTATTATTTCATAAAAACACGCTATTTGATCTGACAGCGGGAATTAATTATTAAATTAATTAATGTGACTTATATGTTATGAATTTTATAAAATATACATCATTTTTGAATTTGGAATATCAAATATAGCTTAGGTTGAATTTTTGGTAATTTTCTGAAAAACTCCAATTTTTGATGAATAGTGAAACCACTAAGTGGTAATCAAGCAAACTGATTTTTCAGTTAAATGAAAGTTTACCACTAATGTTTATTTAATTTTGAAAACTTGACATACATGGTTGTCATTAGTATGTAAAATGTGGTTCAATGGGATGAAAATAATTTTTTGGTGAATAGTAACTTTTTTTCATTAATCACGATTAGAGGTAATTAGTGTAATTTAAGGTAAAAATGAAATTATAAAAATATGAAAACACCATGAAACTTTTCCTACCCATATTGGATGAGTCATGGCCGACCAAGAAAACCCATGGGTAAACTTGGGGACCCCATGGAGCCACTTTTGTTGGAAAATGACATTAATATATATTTAGTTAATGTTAAAATTAAATTGACACAAACATGAGTTGTTTTACTAAAACAGTTTTTAAGTGGGGTTACACAAGTCCAAATTTTTACTATAAATATTCATTAGAAATATAAAACGATTTCCTACATCATATTATTTTTTTTATAATTTTTAGATATTAAATTAATTAATTTAATTACGACATCATGATGATGCAATGATGACCTCATTAATGAACAGTTTAAATAAAATGAAACGATAATATAAAATCGAAGACCTACACTTGTCCAAAAACTATTGGATAGGAATATTTCACATCCTTATCATCTTATATTCGAAATATATCAATGTGGGATCTTATAAATTCGAAACACTTTTGAAAATAAAATAATAGTTTCATGATTTCCAAAAGTGCCCCTCCTCTCCTCTTATAAAAGGCCCCCACCTCTACCTCATTTCACACACTCCTCAAGCCTTTGGCTCGGCCATACCCTGCCCATTTACTCTCTCCACATCCCTCTCCTCATCCTATAGGATTCCCTTTGGGCGGAATCCTTTCAAAGGAAGCCTTTAAGCTCAAATCAAAAGGAGTTACACTTTTAAAGGTAATTCATTCTCTCATGTTCATTTGTTTTATTTTTCTTCTCCAACCCCCTAAACTCTTTTTATTTACTTCTTTTGTAACAACACCAGTATCGTAAATATACTAGGATGTTGTTATAAGATTTATTCGATCTACACTCTCACACAACTACATCAAATGGTTAAAGAACATACGGTTTCCGTGGATGGCGAAATGCTGCCTCCCGAAATGATGATTGTTCAACACTCATATAACACCTTCAAAGGTGGCCATTTAGATGACACTATATTTATATATGATATATAATATGTTTAGTTTTTACTTAAGCTTCTGTATTTTCATTTTTTTCATTCCTTTATGGTTTCCATTGTGGGTAAACACGATAATTTCATTTTAGAAAGTGCGGACTACCGCCCCCTCAAAGTGATTTGATTTGTTAATGCCATACGTGGGACGTATAAAGGATGGATTTAAAGTTATTATATATGATGTTATACTGGAATTATAATATACCTCTATATAATTATTGTTTCTTTCCATTAAAGTATGAGATATAAATGAAAGTAGCATTCATGCTTACGTACGGTTTACCGTCTCCATGAATGGTGCATTTCATTTCTTACCTCTAAATGATTATGTAATATTATAAATACATGTATATTCTGGATATATATGATATATATGATATCCAAATCATGAATATCATTCTGGATATAATGAACCTTTTACAACACAAACAACATGTAATTGTAAGAAGTCCATTTTCGACTAAAGAACCAAATATTGAAAAAACAAACATTATTAACTTAAATGATTACATAATGTATATAACATTGAAATAAGTGATATAAAAGGAATAATTAACTTTAAGAAGGTTCATAAGAAAGTAGAAATTAACTAAAGTTTATTATGCAGGACGTTAAAGAACGATCGAGTCAAGTCGGACCTGAGGTAAGGGATCCTACTCCTCTCTTTCTTTATAAGTACACTCTTTTATGTCATTCCTTTTAAAGCTCATATTTCTTGTTATTGGGATGTTATTTTATATTAATATAACTGTAATTTTTAGGTTCATGTGATGAGAGACCCTATTCTATCTCATTTTTAGGTTTCGTTAGGCTGTCGAGTTTTCGTAATGGATTTTTCATCTCACTTTTATTCCCGTGAGATTTATGCTACATTTGCCACAATTTCCTTTGAGTGGTGTATGTACTACCCATTATTTTACTCATTGTGTAATATACTTTCTTTTATGAGTATTTACATCAATGTTGTTTTGTCCTTCTTTCGCGAGGTGTATGCTTCGAAAGATACCCATATCGTTAAGGGAACCTTTCACCCTCCTCTTTTTAAAATACTTCTTTTGTTGGATCTTTTAATTTACATATTTTTATGTTGGGATATGTTCTCATATATCCTTATTGACGTAAATTTTATGTCCATGTTATGAGATACCCTTTTTTTATCTCTCATCAACTCATTTTGATGTGACGCCGTTAGGCTGTCAAGGGAACTTCTTAACCCAATTTCGATTTCTTTGTGTTCAACATGTAGTTATTGAATGTGTCATCCTTTGAATATGCGTGAATGACCTTTGATTATTTTACACTTAATATCCACTTATATTTGGTGTATTCGTTTGTCACACATAATTATGTAATCGATTTATCCTTAAATCAAGGATACTATCTTTGTATGGGACTTCGTCTCAATCTCCTTTCATTGAGGCATATTTTAATATATACAAAACCTTCTTTTATACGGTGTATAAACCCCTTTGACTTTTACGCTTATTCAAAAGAAATATTTTTTATACCAAGCGTTTTACTAAACGACAAAAGGGAATGTTTTTCTTGTCGTACGTATGCGGCGACAACGACTTCTCCGCCGCCGTGACTATTATTTGAGTTCCGGCTTCCTCTACAAGCCATACTTTATTTTTAAATGAAAAAGTAAATACCATGTTTTACTTTGGTACTGACAATGGTTTTCATAATGTTTTTATATCAATGTGTTGTATTGATATCTCGTGATTGAAATGTGGAAATTTTATGTTTCCTCTATGCATGTTTTATGAATTATGTTATGGTTCTTGGGAATTATTATGAAGACGGGTGGTTCTGTGATAAACTAAGGGCGGGTGAGCCCGTTATAGCTCTCCAATGCATTGGGTAACGCGAAGGAGTGAAACGTTAAGGTTTCTCCGAAGAGATTTAGGGAATATATTGTGATGGGTATTCCAAATGTAACCAAGAGGGTTACTCCCTACGTAAGAATGTTTTG
Source organism: Viscum album (assembly GCA_963277665.1). Lineage (NCBI taxonomy): Eukaryota > Viridiplantae > Streptophyta > Magnoliopsida > Santalales > Viscaceae > Viscum > Viscum album. Next base: position 567,945,076 of record OY728119.1, read on the forward strand.
AATGCCTCAAGATACCTTTATGTCTTATGATTTCTATGATTTATTCACGATTTTATGAGGTAAGTTAAAGTGCCTATGTTTTATGGGTAAAGTATGATTTCATCCTTATGTATATATGAACTCATGTTTCCCTTCCATATTTATATAACCCTTACTGATCTTTTTATGCTCATCCAAAGTTTTTGAAATGTTTTTCACAGGACCTAAAGTTGAATAGGGTCATGGATGGGATCAAGAAATGTCAAGCAGTCCAAAAACAAGGAACTAGACATGACTCTTTTGTTCAAGAGTTTTTATTTTGTGAAAAAAATGGAAGTTGAGTAGATGTGTCTACTTTGTAATCTTTGAGATGTAATAATTATGTCCTAATTCTCTAAAACTATAAACTTTAAAAGATCCTCAACGTGTAATCTTGTGATAACTCAAGATTATGTAATGTTTAAGGCTGGGGCCTTATAGTTGGTATCAAAGGTCGGTTTAGACAACTTCAGGGATTAGGAGTTTTGTGAGGCACATTATTAGTCCCTATAACTATTATTTCAGTTGAATCCTTGTTTTAAAACTTTTTTTTCAGGTCAAGTAAAGTCGGTTACGAATGGAAGGAGGAGGATCTCAAACGACATTCCTATCTCTTCCTGATGACATGCTTGCAATAATTATTGCAAAGTCATCTTCGGATGATTGTGAAACTTTTTCTAGCATACAACTCACTTGCAAGCATTTGTTTGAGTTATCAAACACCTCCGATACACCTCGTTATCATCGTGGATCATGGGTTGTTTTTAGAAAAATACTATTTTCACAATATTCTCATGTTTTCAAGAGAGGTAAATATTATCAAGGTATTTTCAAATATTTTACCTTATCACAAGAATTTGAAGCATATTATGATTTTAAAAATGGTGCTGAGGAAGGAGACCCTTGCGCAACCTATTTATATTTGCTTTTAAAATATAGTCTCACATCACATACTTATGGTATTTTAAAAGGACCAATGATAGAAAGTTTCAACTCAATTTCGGTCCGACTATTTTTTAGAAATCATGTTTTATCAGATGTTTTGGAATTATATGTCATACATGATTATTTTCCAAAACTATTTTTTTGTGAACACCCATATGACCCATGTTGCACGAGGTGTATTTGGATGGATGAAGAAAATGATTTTGAAGGATCTCTAAATCATTGTTGTAATGCATGGGACTTCTACCTACGTGAGCAAGATGACGATGAAACCGAGTGGACGCCATGATCAAAGTATGATGTTATTAATTTTGGGAATCGTTTTATTTTATCTTATGGTGGTGAAATAAGACTTCAAGAATTAAGGTGTTGAGATCATAATGAATTTGGATGAAAATTAAAGGTATAAGGAAACTATTGAGGTCAAAACATGTTAGGGTTATTTTTGGAGTTTTATAAAAAGGACAACATGTAGACTGTGTGACAACCTGTCGCATCGGACAAAGCTGCGGGAATCGAACCCACAAAAAAAGTGCAATTGGTATTTATCGCCTACCACTGTACTATGTGAAGTCCCTGGTTATTTTGACCGATTCTTTTTAGTTAGATGATTTTATGAATTAAGAGTAAGTTTATTTTGGGTTATCTATGGAAATTATTAACTTATCATGGAGGATATGTGTTTAGGTTAATTACTTTTTAATATGAGACATTAAGAGTAACTGATGTTATTTGGAGATAAGTGTTAATTTGTACCTTGGAAGACTATGTGACTAAATCCTTAAAATATTTGGTTTTCCATCTTATATTGGTTTACTTTGAAGAATTTTATAGACAAATAGTTTATTGAATGGTCTTTGTTGAACTTTGGGTATTGTTTGATAAATTTTGGAGATTAAGAATAGATTTTTTTTAAGGATTATCCTTTTTGGGTATTATCTGATCTCATAATAAATTTTTTTGTTTTAGTTTTGGTTAAGGTCTAAAGACATGGGAAATGTATAGTTCTCTTTTGTGGATTAGGTGATTCTCAAGAATTTGCTTATAGTACTCTTAATGCAAACAAGTCTTCCTAAATACTCGTCGTTTGGGGAAAATATGAGTTTGTGTAAGGAATCTAATAAAAGTTGAAAGTCCACATGATAAGTAATTATGTTTTCTTATGAATAAATTCCCCAATAAAAAGTAAAGTAAAAAAATGTTGTTTATTAACTTTTCCAACAGGGGAATCAAATACTGTTTAACCCATCACAAGTTTGGGATTTTTTTATGGTTAACTTTCTCCTAGACATGTTTACTATCACTCTCCCTCAGAACGTGACCCTTTGTTTTTTCTTCCATGTCCATGTTTTCTTACATGGAATCCTAGTATGGGTTAACTCGGGTGACCTCTGTACTCCTCTTGCTTTCTTTAAAAGTGATTGTTTTATTAACTCTTGTTTCGATGTGGGATTTTCAATGAAGTTTCTGAGCCCAATTTTAAAATTGCGAGGACGCAATTCCTAAAAGGGGGGAAGGATGTAGCAACCCAGGTAAATAAAGAATATGAAATTTTTATATTTATCCATATTTGTGAATAAAATATTAATATGACTTTAAAGGGGACGCTATGCTCGATGGCGTACCCAACACGCAACAACGAGTTTCTTGGGAATCTTACGTTGCACTCTAATAATAAAATAATATTATTTTATATGGTAGTTAACATTTAGCCGTTGTATTGGTGGGAATGGATAGAAATAACTAAAATATGGTTATAAATGTTTTTAAATGTTTTTACTTTTATCCAATAAAAGATAAAGGCTAAAAATATGGAAAGAATTCAATTTTAGGCGTATATGCCCTGGTTTTCACTAAAGGGTCACTTATCGCCTTTTGATGGAGAACCGTCATTAAATATAGTTTTGTTCACTCTTATACATTCAATTGGACCAAATAAAACTCTTCTTAAGAATTGGGACATCAAAATTTACTTTGTGTAAATTTTTGGTATCTTTCCGATAAAGTTCATTTTTTAAAATGATTAGTGTAAAATGTTGTATTTTAATTCAAAACCTCTTTTTAATATAATTTATTTATATTATTATATTATCTTTTTAATTGGTTTTAAAGTGAAATTAGAATATATTTTTACCGTTAAATCCAATAGTGGTCTTTGGAATTAATTTCACTTTGAAATCAGACTTAAACCAGTGTCAATCTTTTGATACTTATTGTTTCATAAAAACACGCTATTTGATTTGACAGCGGGAATTAATTATTAAATTAATTAATGTGACTTATATGTTATCAATTTTATAAAATAGGCATAATTTTTGAATTTGGAATATCAAATATAGCTTGGGTTTAATTTTTGGAAATTTTCTGAAAAACTCCAATTTTTGATGAATAGTGAAACCACTAAGTGGTAATCAAGCAAACTGATTTTTCAGTTAAATGAAAGTTTACCACTAATGTGTATTGAAATTTTAAAATCCTACATACATGGTTGTCATTAGTATGTAAAATTTGGTTCAATGGGATGAAAATAATTTTTTGGTGAATAGTAACTTTTTTTCATTAATCACGATTAGAGGTAATTAGTGTAATTTAAGGTAAAAATGATATTATAAAAATATGAAAACACCATTAAACTTGTACTACCCCTATTGTATGAGTCATGGCCGACCCATACAACCCATGGGTCAACTTGGGGACCCCATGGAGCCACTTTGGTTGGAAAATGACATTAATATATATTTATTTAATGTTAAAATTAAATTGACACAAACATGAGTTGTTTTACTAAAATAGTTTTTAAGTGGGGTTACACAAGTCCACATTTTGACTATAAATATTCATTATAAAGATAAAAATATTTCCTACATCATAGTATTTTTTTTATAATTTTTACATATTAAATAAATTAATTTAATTACGACATCATGATGATGCAACGATGACCTCATTAATGAACAGTTTAAATAAAATGAAACGATAATATAAAATCTAAGACCTAAACTTGTACAAAAACTATTGTATTGGACTATTTCGAAGCCTTATCATCTTAGCTTTTAAATATATCAATGTGGGACCTTAGAAATTCGAAACACGTTTGAAAATAAAATAATAGTTTCATGATTTCCAAAAGTGCCCCTCGTCTCCTCTTATAAAAGGCCCCCACCTCTACCTCATTTCACACACTCCTCAAGCCTTTGGCTCGGCCATACCCTGACCATTTACTCTCTAAAAATCCCTCTCCTCATCCTAGAGGATTCCCTTTGGGCAGAATCCTTTCAAAGTAATCCTTTAGGCTCAAATAAAAAGGAGTTACACTTTTAAAGGTAATTCATTCTCTCATGTACATTTGTTTTATTTTGCTTCTCCAACCCTCTAAACTATTTTTATTTACTTATTTTGTAACAACACCAGTATCTTAAATATACTAGGATGTTGTTATAATATTTATTCGAGCTAAACTCTCACACAACTACATCAAATGGTTAAATAACATACGGTTTCCGTGGATGGCGAAATTCTGCCTCCCGAAACGATGATTGTTCAACACTCATATAACACCTTCAAAGGTGGCCATTTAGATGAAACTATATTTATATATGATATATAATATGTTTATGGTTTACTTAAGCTTCTGTATTTTTCTTTGTTTTATACCTTTATCGTTTCCATTGTGGGTAAACACGATAATTTCATTTTAGGAAGTGCGGACTACCGCCCCCTCAAAGTGATTTGATTCGTTAATGCCATACGTGGGACGTATAAAGGATGGATTTAAAGTTATTATATATGATGTTATACTGGAATTATAATATACCTCTATATCATTATTTTTTATTTCCATTAAAGTATGAGATAGAAATGAAAGTAGCGTTCATGCGTACGTACGGCTTACCGTCTCCATGAACGATGCATTTCATTTCTTAACTCTAAATGATTATGTAATATTATAAATACATGTATATGCTGGATATATATGATATATATGATATCCAAATAATGAATATCATTCTGGATATAGTGAACCTTTGACCACACAAACAACATGTAATTGTAAGAAGTCCATTTTCGACTAAAGAACCAAATATTGAAAAAAAACATTATTAACTTAAATGATTACATAATGATTATAACATTGGAATAAGTGATATAAAATGAATAATGAACTTTAATAAGGTTCATAAGAAAGTAGAAATTAACTCAAGTTTATTATTCAGAACGTTAAAGAACGATCGAGTCAAGTCGGACCTGAGGCAAGGGATCCTACTCCTCTCTTTCATTATAAGTACACTCTTTTATGCCATTCCTTTTAAAGCTCATATTTCTTGTTATTGGGATGTTCTTTCATATTGTTATTTTTAGGTTCATTTGATGAGAGACCCTATTCTCTGTCATCAATCCATTTTGGATGTTTTGAGTGGCGCCGTTAGGCTGCCGAGTTTTCGTAAGGGATTTTTCATCTCACTTTTATTCCCGTGAGATTTATGCTACATTTGCCACAATTTCCTTTGAGTGGTGTATGTACTGCCCATTATTTTACTCATTGTGTAATATACTTTCTTTTATGAGTATTTACATCAATGTTTTATTGTCCTTCTTTCACGAGATGTATGCTTCGAAAGATACCCATGTCGGTAAGGGAACCTTTCACCCTCCTCTTTTTAGAAGACTTCTTTTGTTGGGTCTTTTAATTTACATATTTTTATATTGGGATATGATCTCATATATCCTTATTGATGTAAATTTTATTTCCATGTGATGAGATACCCTTTTTTTATCTCTCATCAACTCATTTTGATGTGACGCTGTTTGGCTGTCAAGGGAACTTCTTAACCCAATTTCGATTTCTTTGGGTTCAACATGTAGTTATTGAATGTGTCATCCTTTAAATATGTGTGAATGACGTTTGATTATTTTAAAATTAATATCCACTTATATTTGGTGTATTCGTTTGTCACACATAATTATGTAATTGATTTATCCTTAAACCAAGGATATTGTCTTTGTATGGGACTTCGTCTCAATCTCTTTTCATTGAGGCATATTTTAATTTATACACAACCTTCTTTTATACGGTGTATAAACCCCTTTTACTTTTACGCTTATTCCAAAGGAATATTTTTTATATGAAGCGTTTTACTAAACGACAAAAGGGAATGTTTTTCTTGTCGTACGTATGCAGCGACAACGACTTCTCTGCCGCCGTGACCATTATTTGAGTTTCGGCTTCCTCTACAAGCTATAATTTATTTTTAAATGAAAAATTAAATACCATGTTTTACTTTGGTATTGAAAATGGTTTTCATAATGTTTTTATATCAATGTGTTGTATTGATATCTCATGATTGAAATGTGGAAATGTTATGTTTCCTTTATGCATGTTTTATGAATTATGTTATGGTTCTTGGGCATTATTATGAAGACGGGTGGTTCTGTGATAAACTAAGGGCGAGTGAGCCCGTTATAGCTCTCCAATGCATAGGGTAACGCGAAGGAGTGAAACGTTAAGGTTTCTCCGAAGAGATTTAGGGAATATACTATGATGGGTATTCCAAACGTAACCAAGAGGGTTACTCCCTACAAAAGAATGTTATGAATGCCTCAAGATACCTTTATGTCTTATGATTTCTATGATTTATTCATGATTTTATGAGTTAAGTTAAAGTGCCTATGTTTTATGGGTAAAGTATGATTTCATCCTTATGTATATATGAACTCATGTTTCCCTTCCATATTTCTATAACCCTTACTAAGCTTTTTATGCTCATCCCAAGTTTTTGAAATGTTTTTCACAGGACCTAAAGTTGAATAGGGTTAAGGATGGGATCAAGAAATGTCAAGATGTCCAAAAACAAGGAACTAGACATGACTCTTTTGTTCAAGAGTTTTTATTTTGTGAAAAAAATTGAAGCTGAGTAGATGTGTCTACTTTGTAATCTTTGAGATGTAATAATTATGTCCTAATTCTCTAAAACTCTAAACCTGAAAAGATCCTCAACGTGTAATCTTATGATAACTCAAGATTATGTAATGTTTAAGGCTGGGGCCTTATAGTTGGTATCAAAGGTCGGTTTAGACAACTTTAGGGATTATGAGTTTTTGTGAGGCACATGATTAGTCCCTATAACTATTATTTCAGTTAAATCCTTGTTTTAAAACTTTTTTTTCAGGTCAAGTAAAGTCGGTTACGAATGGAAGGAGGAGGATCTCAAATGACATTCCTATCTCTTCCTGATGACATGCTTGCAATAATTATTGCAAAGTCATCTTCGGATGATTGTGAAACTTTTTCTAGCATACAACTCACTTGCAAGCATTTGTTTGAGATATCAAACACCTCTGCTATACCTAGTTATCATTGTGGATCATGGGTTGTTTTTAGAAAAATACTATTTTCACAATATTCTCATGTTTTCGAGACAGGTAAATATTATCAAGGTATTTTCAAATATTTTACCTTATCACAAGAATTTGAAGCATATTATGATTTTAAAAATGGTGCTGAGGAATGAGACCCTTGCGCAACCTATTTATATTTGATTTTAAAATATAGTCTCACATCACATACTTATGGAATTTTAAAAGGACCAATGATAGAAAGTTTCAACTCAATTTCGGTCCGACAATTTTTTAGAAATCATGTTTTATCAGATGTTTTGGAATTATATGTCATACATGATTATTTTCCAAAACTGTTTTTCTGTGAACACCCATATGACCCATGTTGCACGAGGTGTATTTGGATGGAGGAAGCAAATGATTTTGAAGGATCTATAAATCATTGTTGTAATGCATCAGACTTCTACCTACGTGAGCAAGATGACGATGAAACCGAGTGGACGCCATGATCAAGGTATGATGTTATTAATTTTGGGAATCGTTTTATTTTTTCTTATGGTGGTGAAATAATACTTCAAGAATTAAGGTGTTGAGATCATAATGAATTTGGATGAAAATTAAAAATATAAGCAAACTATTGAGGTTAAAACATGTTAGGGTTATTTTTGGAGTTTTATAAAAAGGACAACATGCAGACCGTGTGACAACCTGTTACATCGGACAAAGCTGCGGGAATCGAACCCACAAAAAAAGTGCAACTGGTATTTATCGCCTACCACTGTACTGCGTGAAGTCCCTGGTTAGTTTGACCGATTCTTTTTAGTTAGATGATTTTATGAATTAATAGTAAGTTGATTTTGGGTTATCTATGGAAATTATTAACCTATCATGGAGGATATGTGATTAGGTTAATTACTTTTCAATATGAGACATTAAGAGTAACTGATGTTATTTGGAGATAAGTGTTAATTTGTACCTTGGAAGACTATGTGACTAAATCCTTCAAATATTTGGGTTTCCATCTTAGATTGGTTTACTTTGAAGAATTTTATGGACAAATAGTTTATTGAATGGTCATTGTTGAACTTTGGGTATTGTTTGATAAATTTTGGAGATTAAGAATAGATTTTTTTTAAGGATTATCCTTTTTGGGTATTATCTGATCTCATAATAACTTTTTTTGTTTTAGTTTTGGTTAAGGTCTAAATACATGGGAAATGTATAGTTCTCTTTTGTGTATTAGGTGATTCTCAAAAATTTGATTACAGTACTCTTAATGCGAACAAGTCTTCCTAAATACTCGTCGTTTGGGGAAAATATGAGTTTGTGTAAGGAATCTAATAAAAGTTGAAAGTCCACATGATAAGTGATTATGTTTTATTATGAATAAATTCCCCAATAAAAAGTAAAGTAAAACAAAAATGTTGTTTATTAACTTTTCCTACAGGGGAATCAAATACCGTTTAACCCATCACAAGTTTGTGATTTTTTTTATGGTTAACTTTCTCCTAGACATGTTTACTATCACTCTCCCTCAGAACATGACCCTTTGTTTTTTCTTCAATGTCCATGTTTTCTTACATGGAATCCTAGTATGGGTTAACTCGGGTGACCTCTGTACTCCTCTTTCTTTCTTTTAAAGTGATTGTTTTATTAACTCTTGTTTCGATGTGGGATTTTCAATGAAGTTTCTGAGCCCAATTTTAAAATTGCGAGGACGTAATTCCTAAAAGGGGGGAAGGATGTAACACCCCAGGTAAATAAAGAATATGAAATTTTTATATTTATCCATATTTGTGAATAAAATATTAATATGACTTTAAAGGGGACGCTATGCTCGATGGCGTACCCAACACGCAACAACGAGTTTCTTGGGAATCTTAGGTTGCACTCTAATAATAAAATAATATTATTTTATATGGTAGTTAACATGTAGCTATTGTATTGGCGGGAATGGATAGAAATAACTAAAATATGATTATAAATGTTTTTAAATGTTTTTACTTTTATCCAATAAAATATAAAGGCTAAAAATATGGAAAGAATTCAATTTTAGGCGTATATGCCCTGGTTTTCACTAAAGGGTCACTTATCGCCTTTTGATGGCGAACCGTCAATAAATATAGTTTTGTTCACTCTTATACATTCAATTGGACCAAATAAAACTCTTCTTAAGAATTGGGACATCAATATTTACTTTTTGTAAATTTTTGGTATCTTTTCGATAAAGTTCATTTTTTTAAATGAATAGTGTTAAATGTTGTATTTTAATTCAAAACCTCTTTTTAATCTAATTTATTTATATGATTAGATTATCTTTTGAATTTGTTTTAAAGTTAAATTAGAATATATTTTTACCGTTAAATCCAATAGTGGTCGTTGGAATTAATTTCACTTTGAAATCAGACTTAAACCAGTGTCAATCTTTTGATACTTATTGTTTCATAAAAACCCACTATTTGATCTGACAGCGGGAATTAATTATTAAATTAATTAATGTGACTTATATGTTATGAATTTTATAAAATAGACATCATTTTTGAATTCGGAATATCAAATATATCTTAGGTTGAATTTTTGGTAATTTTCTGAAAAACTCCAATTTTTGATGAATAGTGAAACCAATAAGTGGTAATCAAGCAAACTGATTTTTCAGTTAAATGAAAGTTTACCACTAATGTGTATTGAATTTTGAAAATCTAACATACATGGTTGTCATTAGTATGTAGAATTTGGTTCAATGGGATGAAAATAATTTTTTGGTGAATAGTAACTTTTTTTCATTAATCACGATTAGAGGTAATTAGTGTAATTTAAGGTAAAAATGATATTATAAAAATTTGAAAACACCATGACACTTGTCCTACCCATATTTTATGAGTCATGGCCGACCAATACAACCCATGGGTCAACTTGGGGACCACATGGAGCCACTTTGGTTGGAAAATGACATTAATATATATTTATTTAATGTTAAAATTAAATTGACACAAACATGAGTTGTTTTACTAAAACAGTTTTTAAGTGGGGTTACACAAGTCTAGATTTTGACTATAAATATTAATTAGAAATATAAAAAGATTTCCTACATCATAGTATTTTTTTTTAATTTTTAGATATCAAATAAATTAATTTAATTACGACATCCTGATGATGCAACGATGACCTCATTAATGAGAAGTTTAAATAAAATGAAACGATAATATAAAATCTAAGACCTACACTTGTCCAAAAACTATTGGATGGGAATATTTAGAAGCCTTATCATCTTATCTTAGAAATATAGCAATGTGGGACCTTAGAAATTCGAAACACTTTTGAAAATAAAATAATAGTTTCATGATTTCCAAAAGTGCCCCTCTTCTCCTCTTATAAAAGGCCCCCACCTCTACCTCATTTCACACACTCCTAAAGCCTTTGTCTCGGCCATACCCTGCCCATTTACTCTCTCCACATACCTCTCCTCATCATAGAGGATTCCCTTTGGGAAGAATCCTTTCAAAGGAAGCCTTTAGGCTCAAATCAAAAGGATTTACACTTTTAAAGGTAATTCATTCTCTCATGTTTATTTGTTTTATTGTGCTTCTCCAACACCCTAAACTCTTTTTATGTACTTCTTTTGTAACAACACCAGTATCTTAAATATACTTGGATGTTGTTATAAGATTTATTCGAGCTAAACTCTCACACAACTACATCAAATGGTTAAAGAACATACGGTTTCCGTGGATGGCGAAATTCTGCCTCCCGAAACGATGATTGTTCAACACTCATATAACACCTTAAAAGGTGGCAATTTAGATGACACTATATTTATATATGATATATAATATGTTTATGTTTTACTTAAGCTTATGTATTTTCATTTGTTTCATACCTTTATGGTTTCCATTGTGGGTAAACACGATAATTTCATTTTCGGAAGTGCGGACTACCGCCCCCTCAAAGTGATTTGATTCGTTAATGCCATACCTGGGACGTATAAAGGATGGATTTAAAGTTAGTATATATGATGTTATACTGGAATTATAATATACCTCTATATAATTATTGTTTATTTCCATTAAAGTATGAGATAGAAATGAAAGTAGCGTTCATGCGTACGTACGGTTTACCGTCTCCATGAACGGTGCATTTCATTTCTTACCTCTAAATGATTATGTAATATTATAAATACATGTATATGCTGGATATATATGATATATATGATATCCAAATCATGAATATCATTCTGGATATAATGAACCTTTGACCACACAAACAACATGTAATTGTAAGAAGTCCATTTTCGACTAAAGAACCAAATATTGAAAAAATAAACATTATTAACTTAAATGATTACATAATGTTTATAACATTGAAATAAGTTATATAAAAGGAATAATGAAATTTAATAAGGTTCATAAGAAAGTATAAATTAACTCAAGTTTATTATTCAGGACGTTAAAGAACGATCGAGTCAAGTCGGACCTGAGGTTAGGGATCCTACTCTCTTTCTTTATAAGTACACTCATTTATGTCATTCCTTTTAAAGCTCATATTTCATGTTATTGGGATGTTCTTTTATATTAATCTTACTGTAATTTTTAGGTTCATGTGATGAGAGACCCTATTCTCTCTCATCAATCCATTTTGGAAGTTTTGAGTGGCGCCGTTAGGCTTTCGAGTTTTAGTAAGGGATTTTTCATCTCACTTTTAGTCCCATGAGATTTATGCTAAATTTGCCACAATTTCCTTTGAGTGGTGTATGTACTGCCCATTATTTTACTCATTGTGTAATATACTTTCTTTTATGAGTATTTACATCAATGTTGTATTGTCCTTCTTTCACGAGGTTTATGCTTCGAAAGATACCCATGTCGGTAAGGGAACCTTTCACCCTCCTCTTTTTAAAAGACTTCTTTTGTTGGGTCTTTTAATTTAAATATTGTTATGTTGGGATATGTTCTCATATATCCTTATTGATGTAAATTTTATGTCCATGTGATGAGATACCCTTTTTTTATCTCTCATCAACTCATTTTGATGTGACGTCGTTAGGCTGTCAAGGGAACTTCTTAACCCAATTTCGATTTCTTTGGGTTCAACATGTAGTTATTGAATGTGTCATCCTTTGAATATGTGTGAATGACCTTTGATTATTTTACACTTAATATCCACTTATATTTGGTGTATTCATTTGTCACACATAATTATGTAATTGATTTATCCTTAAACCAAGGATACTGTCTTTGTATGGGACTTCGTCTCAATCTCCTTTCATTGAGGCATATTTTAATTTATACACAACCTTATTTTATACGGTGTATAAACCCCTTTGACTTTTACACTTATTCAAAAGGAATCTTTTTTATACGAAGCGTTTTACTAAACGACAAAAGGGAATGTTTTTCTTGTCGTACGTATGCGGCGACAACGACTTCTCCACCATCGTGACCATTATTTGAGTTTCGGCTTCCTCTACAAGCCATACTTTATTTTTAAATGAAAAAGTAAATACCATGTTTTACTTTGGTAATGAAAATGGTTTTCATAATGTTTTTATATCAATGTGTTGTATTGATATCTCGTGATTGAAATGTAGAAATGTTGTGTTTCCTTTATGGATGTTTTATGAATTATGTTATGGTTCTTGGGCATTATTATGAAGACGGGTGGTTCTGTGATAAACTAAGGGCGGGTGAGCCTGTTATAGCTCTCCAATTCATTGGGTAACGCGAAGGAGTGAAACGTTAAGGTTTCTCCGAAGAGATTTAGGGAATATACTGTGATGGGTATTCCAAACGTAACCAATAGGGTTACTCCCTACGTAAGAATGTTATGAATGCCTCAATATACCTTTATGTCTTATGATTTCTATGATTTATACATGATTTTATGAGGTAAGTTAAAGTGCCTATGTTTTATGGGTAAAGTATGATTTCATCCATATGTATATATGAACTCATGTTTCCCTTCCATATTTTTATAACCCTTACTGAGCTTTTTATGCTCATCCCAAGTTTTTGAAATGTTTTTCACAGGACCTAAAGTTGAATAGGGTCAAGGATGGGATCACGAAATGTCAAGCTGTCCAAAAACAAGGAACTAGACATGACTCTTTTGTTCAAGATTTTTTATTTTGTGAAAAAAATGGAAGCTAAGTAGATGTGTCTACTTTGTAATCTTTGAGATGTAATAATTATGTCCTAATTCTCTAAAAATCTAAACCTGAAAAGATCCTCAACGTGTAATCTTGTGATAACTCAAGATTATGTATGGTTTAAGGCTGGGGCCTTATAACTACCACATCAGGCCATTAGTTCTTTTGAAAAAATGAAGCATTCCCTCAAGGTTTCTTATTTGGGTAGTGACAACCATAGTATTAATTTTGATAACTCCATGGTGGTTCCTAAGTGTGGACGATGGGGTAATCTGAAGGCTTGGGGTGATATATACCCACTAAAGTGTTGGTCTTACAATCGTATGGGGAATCTTCAGTGCTTCTGAAAGGCCATTCCACCAGCTTTGAGTGGAAAATTATTTGTGCCAACTCTACATTCAAGAGCAGGTTCTTTTGAACCACATTAGATGGGGAGTTGGAATAGCACCAGTAGGACTGGTCTGGGAGGAATTCATGGATGCAGTAGTCAGAATCCCGATCACTAGTAGCACCAACATAGCAATTTTGATCAACGTAGTACAATTGTTGAATAGGGTCTTGGATCAGGTCAGTTGAAGATGTTGTAGTCTATACCTGAGGATCAGGTTATGGTACCTTCTATAGAGTGAGGTATTATTCTTATGGAATCTACCATATTATATTCTTTATTTGATATAGTTTATTTAAACTCTTTTATATTTGTATCTATCAAGTAAATTCTTGGACTAGAGATACAGTATTACTGTGGTGTAATGACCATAGATACACCATTAGGAGTGCAGTCTGAGGGCATAGACCAATGTGTAGATCTTCCCATTGATGTAGGAAGTTACCCATTCTTATGGAACCTCTTAATTATTGAGATGATAGGATTCAATTTCATTCTTAGGATGGATTGGTTGGATTAGTATCATGCTTTTTTATATTTCTATCATCACCGGGTATCGTTTACATCACTGGAGGGAAGCAGTTATATACATATGGTTGAGTGGGATACCCAGGATCGTAGAGCTGGATGAGAGCATCATGGGATAGTTGGAGTGACTTCCTATATTAGAAATCATTTTATGGAGGATTAGTATTTATTTCCAGATTAATTCACTCCATTAGTGGATCATTTCATAGATATATTTCTCAGTGATTTTTTTTCTTACCTCCTCCGAGAGAGGTAGATTTTACAATAAATATTCTTCTAGGATTATATGTATTATCCTTTCCTCCATAAAGTATGGAAACTATAGAGATCTAGGAGATCAAACCATAGTTAGAGGTTTTAGAGGAAAAAGGATTTATACATCCCAATATGTCCTCTTGGGGTTCACTCGTGCTTTTCTCCAAGAATGCAGATGGAAAATTTTTTCTATATACAGATTATAGACGGTTGAAGTATATTAAGATCAAGAAATGGTATCCAATTCCTCGAATAGATTATCTCTTTGAATAGCTCTGAGGAGATAATATTTTCTCTAAGATCAAACTGAGATTGGGATATCATCTAGTGTGATTCAGGCCATCAAACATACCTCGTACAACTATATGTTGTAGATATGGTATGTATGAGTACCTAGATATATCATTAGGTCCAATTAATGTGATCGTTGTTTTCAGGTATTTGATTAATAGGGTGTTTCACCTCTAATTGGGTTCTTTTTTATAGTATTTTTGGATGACATATTGGTGTATTCTCTCACTCATACTGACTATACAAACACCTTGAGATCATTCTGATTATAGTGAGAGAGCATCATCTTGAACCAAGCTTCATAAGTGCCACTTCTAGATCAAAAATGTTCACTTCTTGTGTCATATCATATTAGAATAAGGCGTACATGTTGATCCAAAAATGTTTATTATTGTAGTTTGTTGGAAACATCCCAAGAACGTGTTTGATTTATGTGTTTCATGGGGCTACATGGATGTTTTGGACATTTTATATAGAACTTATCACACCTTGATTTGCCTCTTAGTGGCTTTAAAAAATAAGGGTGTCATTTTTATGTGGTCAGATTCCTGCGAGAAATCCTTTCATGAGCTGAAGGGGATTCTTGTCTCATCACCTATTTTTATTCTTCCTGAGCCCATAGTTGGTTATATGCTTTTTACATGATGCATCAGGAATCATCCTTGGACAAGTATTGATGTGGGAAGATAGATTCATTGCATATGTATCTCAGTAGTTGAGTCCTCGTGAAAGAAACTATCTGATTCATGTCCTTGATCTAGCATCATTTATCCATTCCTTACATTATTGGAGACATTATCTATTAGGTGAGCACTTTCTGGTGTACATATAACAAAAGATCCTCAAATATAACTTTACACAGTTGGAATTGAAACCCCATACAGTAGATATAGGCCAAATATCTAAAATAATTTGATTTTGAACTTGCCTATATGCCTCAGAAGGGCAATGTTGTTCCGGATGCACTGAGTCAAAAAAATCAGGCACAGGCCATACGGGAATCAAGTTTTACATGGAAGTTAATGTCCCTATTTTCTAAGTTGCATATAGAGTTTCATGATAGTCATGAGAATCCTTACCTCTCATCCTTGATATTTATCTCTTATCTCCTTGAGAAGGTTAATGGTAAATAATTTTCAGATCCAGAGGGCTTGGTTCTCTGTGAGAGTATATCAGAAGATAACCAGCCTCCAGATTGGTTTGTGGATAGAGACGACATCTTGTGTAATTGTGGAAATTTCTGGGTTCCTACATATATTATAGAGGATTTGATTTATGTGTCTCATGCTTCTTAGTGGTCAATTCATCCAGTTGTCCCCAAAATGTATTGAGATATATGATGCCCATATTGGTGGCCTAGGATGAAATGTCAGATAGTAAGATTTATCACTAGGTGTTATACATGTCAGTGGGTGAAGGTAGGGAACCGGAGACCTGTAGTTTTTTTTATAGATGTGTCTAGTCTTGGAATGGAAATTGAAATATTTTTTCATGTAATTTGTAGTTGGTTTACCAAGGTCACCTAGATGTAGAAATTTTTTATGGGTTTTCATTGATAGATTGGAGAAATTGGTTCACTTCATTCCTATTTGAGAGACTTTCTTAGTTGATGAGCCAAGAATACTATATGTCTATGAGATCATATGACAATATGGGGTCCCTCGTACTATCGTTTTGGATAGGGAAGCTCATTTCAATTCACAGTTCTAATAGATATTGTAAAAGTCTATAGGGTTACAGGATCTTCTAAGGATATCTTTTCACCCTCAAACCAATAGGCAATCAGAATGGAAAATATAGGTTCTAGAGGATATACTCTGATCATGTGTCCTTGATTTCGGTGGTTCTTGGGAGAAGCATATCTCTCTCACCGAATTGACCTATAATAATATCTTTAAGTATAAAATTAAGTTGGATCATTTTTATCACTTATATGGTAGGTCATTTCATTCACCCCTTTGTGGGTTAGAGGTTGGGGAGGCGGCACTACTAGGTCCTCATCTCATAGGGGAGACTTTATAGTAGGTTTAGCTAATTAGGAAGCGTATGAAGACTGCTCAGTGTAGACAGAAATCTTATTCCAATCTGCACCAATGACCTATGAAGCTTAAGGTCATGGATCATGTTTTCATTCGGGTATCACCTAAGATAGAGCATAGATGATTATAGAAGCAAGGGAAGTTATCGCCTCATTATGTTGTTCCATTTGAAATTCAAGAAAGAGTTGGGTTGGCATCCTATCGGTTTCTATTACCTCAGAGATACTATTCCATGCATGAAATCATCCATGTTTCACATCTTCACCAGTATCATGTTGACATGTCTCACAACTTTGATCCTAAGGAAGTTGAGTTAGATATTGATGCTACCTTTGAGGAGTATCCAGTACACATCATTGACTAGAGCACAGAGGCTCCTCCAGGCCGGTATGTCCCTCTAGTATGGGTGTTATGGCCCCACGGCCCCATGTAGTATGAAACTTGGGAGACGGAGGCTGACATACATGCCCAGTGTCCAGAGTTGTTCTCAAATAGTTTTTTACCACCCTTGGAAGGTGAACTTGGGGAGGAGTTCTCTTAAGGGGAAATACTGTAAGAACCCGGTTTTTCACTCAGTTGTGGATCCTTTAAATTTTATTCTAATTCATTATTTTGGAAATAATATGGTTGTTTTTATAGTTAGAAAATTTATCAAGGGTGTCTGGGGCCTTGTTCTCATCCAAAAACCCAAAAGTTTTGTAAAAATGGCCATGTTGCACGGTTAGAGTAAGTTGTGAAGGTAGGGAGCATAGCTAGATCTAACCGTGAGTATGTTCTACAATTTTGGCCAGATCCATCTCGCACTGTCGGCACATATTTTTCCAAATCGTGTGACATAAAATGTGGTACGACCTTTTCTCTAGGTACCTGTACATGGTTCGCATACAGTTTGGCTAACCATGTGGACAAACCATTGACAGGTTAAATTATGAGTAATTTTTTATTTTTCCCTTAATGGTCTAATTTAACCTCCTCCTTCCTCCTATAAAAATTTTTAGTAGGATGAACTTCATTTTTTCTCTTTTTGGAGATTTTTTATGGCCTAATCTATGAAACAATAGTCCTCTTTCATTTGGGATCTGTTCGAGCTTATTTTGATCGCATTTCATGTGCAATGGTAAGTACTCAAGTCTGTTTGAGTTTTTCTTCATCTCTCTTTCTCTCAACCTAGTAATCGAGGTGTCAGAATTTTTACCCTTTTCAAAGATATACTCAATTAAAAACCAAATCAGATGCTAATACTGGGGTAGGAGAGTTGTAAAATCCTAATATGTACAGACTATCACTCATCCCTGAAGTTCATTTATTTTCAAATTATTGTGTGGGGATTGCTGATTTCATCAGGTGTCATTTTTTTAATTTATATTTCATTATTATAAAAATTAGAACTGTATTTTTATGATATATCCAAATATGTGATTAATTGTAAATGGTTATTCCCAAAACTCTATCCATCCCATGTTGGATGTTTTTCCATAATTTTTGTTTTAGTGTTTGACAGGTATGAGCCATCGTTCGGGTGTTCCATCGCTAGACATTTTTAAGGGTAATATTTTCTATATTAAATGGCTTGATTTAAATTGTTAATTTCATAATGTTAGGTACCATGTATTATCACCACTTGACCCACCTAAGGTATGTTCCTCAATTTCATAATTAAATTTGAAATAGAAATTGGAAAGTATACTAAGTAAATGACTTTTCCTTTTTAAATTTAATTGATTAATAGGTTTCACATATGTATCACCCCTTACCATTTTAATTGAAGGTAGAATAGTGAATATTGATTTTTAAAATGCCTTAAATGGATTAAATAAATGGTTTCATGGTACTTGGCCTTGTCTCTAATGAAAGGAATATCCTAAACCAAATAGATTTATTAATTAATTTTGAATTGATTAAATGGTTTCATGATCAATTATCCTTGTCACAATAATGAAAGGTAATTTCTTGATCCTTATGAATTATATTTGACTTAATTATAAAAT
This sequence comes from Viscum album, assembly GCA_963277665.1. Lineage (NCBI taxonomy): Eukaryota > Viridiplantae > Streptophyta > Magnoliopsida > Santalales > Viscaceae > Viscum > Viscum album. The sequence goes on from OY728119.1 coordinate 567,964,006, forward strand.
AGGAGTTTCCTGACTCGAGCTTGACTTAGATTTCATAGGGAATGCCTTAAGTACTCGAGTACCTCATTTTGAATTCAAGGGTATGGATTTCATAGGTGAATAACCACCTAGAACCCAATCCTTATCTAACTTTGGATGCTCAGTATGTCACTCTAGGATCCCTCATGTATTACTACAGGATTCCTTGGATACACTCCTTATATCTAGCATTGAAAAGTAGGTTCCATGGTTCAATCCCATTAAGCTCAGTCATTGTTTATCCTTGTTTTACCTTCGATGAACTCCTTGGACTCGGTAGGCATATTATTATGGAATTCCTTGGACTATTCTACTTTGATTACACTATTACCATTATCCAATCTATATTAATTACTAAGTTAGTAACCCTTGAGGTCTACGTTTCCTTGGTTATCACCTTAGAACTTCTTTATTAAATATCATTTCAGGTTTCCTAGTTACATCTTGGAACATTCACTATTGTTAACATGTGACTTAATTATAAATTAATAACAATAAAATAATGAACAACATACATGTTAAGAAACTAGTTAAGGGATAAAGTAGGTACTTAGGTATTGAGTTACATTATACTACATTACTTTATATATGAATCTATTACATTTCCATTACATGGGAAGAATGTTATATACACTATTGGTGGCGGTCCACTGAGATTTGTCTCACACCCTCTCTATGCATTATTTATTACATGGAGTACATTACATGAATGCAGGTGTTGATAAAGGGAAGCATAAAACATTGAACACTTGGTTACTAGCTGTTTAGGATGGTTCTAAATTGTAGATGACTGAGCTGGATCTCGAGATGATTGGGATAGTCTTTTGATTTCCTTTATAATTTTTGGGAACATGTCATGCATGTTGTATTGTATCCATGTTTTCTAGTTTCCTAGTGACATGACATATCATCATCATTTATTTCAGATGATTTAATTATTATTAATGTTTTCTCTTTTTTACATTGTCCATTCTATTTACTAATATTTCTACAATTATTTTCCTATATTTTTATTTATCTTTTTAGCTATACTCTGTTAATGAGGGAATAGTCTCCCCATGGACACACCTTATACCCTCTCTTATGGTTGGAAACCTCTGGCATTTTGGGAGATGTTCTTGAGGCCATGTGGCCCACCATGCTTGGGGCACCTATTAAGTGGCATCTGGGTTTGGTACGTCACTTAGAGTGTAATGAAAGTTTATGTTAGTGTATCATACAGTGAAAGACCTCAAATAAATTTATTTTATTAGGAAAATTTTTTTATAAAAACATGGGGTGTTACACATTGGTCTTATATAATAATAGTGGGAGGAATAACTTACATGCCATCTATTTAATTTAATAATTAATAGTTGATAATTCATGCTACAAAATAAGTTTGAAAAATGCCAACACATACATAGATCTTATTCAATATCACGATCGATCAAACAGTCAAAGAATATATAAAATTAACTTGGTAATAATTATTTCTTATTTGTTCTTTATTATTAAGAGAAACACATTTTCATTCATTAATAAATCAATTAATTAATTAAGTCTATTTCATCTTAATGTGCATGTGAATTAATTTGGAGATACTAATCATTAATGAAATTAAAATAAAATAAATAGTAGAACCAATGATTACATAATTATTAAAATAAATAAACTTATCATTTAAAATTATTTAAAACCATTATTAAATTGTCAAACACAATAGGTTTCTATCAACAAAATAAGGTTTAAATGATGTAATTGTATATTTAAGGTAATTAAATTCTTCCATTAATTGGGATACTACATGGAATGTATTGTACATTTATACACAATGTATCTCGATCTTCATTCATCTAGGATACACACCCTGGGCTTCAACTTGTACCTCGACTGGACTACATTGTGTGTAAAAACTAGTTACATGACTTGTATTCCACTTGTCGTGTGCCTGGGATACACGCCTAGGTCTTCAGTATGTGTCTCGGAATATTATATGGTGTGTATATGCTGGCTAATCACCGTTTAGTACAAATTTAATATGCTCGTGAGACCTACCAAAAGACTCAATGTGTTCTCAAATTAGAGGCAACATAGCATGTACAACCCACTACATTTCATATTTCTCTTATGATTTGTGCCCACTTTTCCCACTGAATGATCCAACTTTTATTTCAAATGTGGGAAATAATGAACTACATGTCATATACACCATATACACACCATTTATATCCTTAACTTTCCATCCTGTCGATCTCACATAGTTTGATCGTGCATAATGACCACATGGATTGCACAAATTTCACCTCTAACACATGTATACTACATGAAATGTATGCTTTCTAAAAGTATTATAATTAGAAAATTCATGTTCCAGTTTTCACAGATCTATTTTTATTATGAATTAAATGAAACACACTTAATTATTTCTCGGTGTGCCACATATCTCGCAACATGTCCAGAAGTAGTTTAGTTGGGTATATGGCATGTACTAGGACTATACATCATGTAGTCCCATTCTATCCATCCAGAATCCTCAAATCTTCCCAATGGAATCTATAATCATTGTTTATCTTTTCTTAGTCCATTATGAAAATAAAACAATGAATGAACTTAATTAATATATCAATAACATGTTAATTCAAATCAGATTAATGAACGAGTAATATGAAATTAAAATATAACCACTATTGTCCATAGATCAGCAATCAATTAAATAATTATAAATTTAAATTGTGACCCCCTTGATACCACCTAAAGGTTATAGGTGTAGTAGAAGTTCTAGTATTGGGAGATATATTTAAATTTTATTTTAAATAAAATATTTCAGAACCCCGAGAGACGATATTGTACCTTAAGTTTATAATTTTTTTTTTGATCTAAAATAAATGATTACCTCATCTTAGGATCCTTTCTTCATTGATGATGTTTATATTCTAAAAACCCTTTCATATTATCATCATTGTGTTGTAAGGATTGAAGTATAGTTCCCCTCTAGTGGTGATCCGCATGTTCTCCTTTGATCTTCAAGAAACACCAATTGGTTTTTGGATGGTACCATGGTGAATCAATTGTAATTCTTTATTCATCATGATCATTTCAAGAACCTTTTGGAATCAATTAGTTCTTCTCATTCTTGAGAGGAATAGAGAAGGAATAATAGAGGGACAAGTCTATTGTTCACAACTATTATTTATTATGAATTTCCGATCAAGCAACTCACACCCTACACAATTGACATAACCAACTATTTATAGGGAAACTTCTTAAGTTAAAATATTACATAATTTCATGTCGGACCCTAAATAATATATTAATATATAAAAAACCCCATTTCTTATAATAATAAAAATATTATTATTATTTTGTGACATGAAACAATACACGCATCAATAAATAATATTTACCATTTTGTAAATAAGTATTTATCAACATTTGTGGTCTTTGTTTTTTCATCCTCCTTGGCATTTGTTGAATATCCAAATAAAAATTTAATTTAAATATTTCATTCATCAATAAATATTTTTCATAGATAAAATCATGAATAACATTATTCCTCAATATTGATAATAATATTTATTCTATTAATTAAATTCAAATAAATTTTAATGGAGTTCAGTAGAAACACTTAGTGGTGACCTTCTAGGATTCATTATCATTGTCATTTAGTGAGCTTATCTATAGTCTATGATTTTTTTCTAGAAATGGATCAAATACTCCAAGGAAAAATAAATTAATTTTTCAAAGAGAACAACAACTCACTGTGTAATATAATCCCTTTTTCATAATATTTCATAAAGCACTTTGAACATCTATGTCACCAACATATATGCTCGATATATATTTCCTTGACTATCTGAATTGAAAATTTCATTACACCATGGACGTGGAATTTAATGTGATGGTTCTACTCCAATAAAAGGTATGAGATATCAACTTACATAAAAATGTAAGAGAAAATCCTTCCTCTACTTATCCATTAATAACATTTAAATAATGGCACACCCAACATACCTTACCTCACCGAAAACATATGGAATCCTTATATTCATCATTAAATCTAATTACCCAATCCATGGAATAAATTAATGAAAATATTAAATCCGAAGAACCATTACACACACTCCCATATATGAATATATGATGACACCAAAACATGAAAAATTCCTACTGGTGGGTCTGTTATCATAATCTCTTGTGTTACAGATAACCATGTGTGAACTCCATGAGAAGAATCATCATTCACATATGAGTAATCTCACCTAAAATTATAAACACTATGTGTCCCTTTATTGTATTTTATTCGACTATAGAACTATATTTAAGAATATTATCATACACTTAAAGGTTCTCATCATAGTGGACAACTATTATAACCTTGTCAGTATTAAAAATTCTCTAGGACATTATTACAACATATACATGAAGAAAAATAAAAAATATGTAATAATATATTATATTAATATTCAATTCACCAAATATAAATGTAATAAAATTGAAAAAATTTGATCCTAGGATACCGAATCTAATAAGAATAACCTCTAATAGTAGTTCACCATAATAACTCTAATGGTATCTCGCCACCAACAAAAGGAGCAACGATGGTAAAATAGCCTACCATCCATAATGGAAGAATCATATACCATTATTGATTTTATCTCACCCCCAATGCTTCCATAAAGAATCATTTTCCTTGTTCTCCTCCACATAAGTACATCCAATAGTAGATCCAATCCCCCACCAGCGGCGATAGATGAATAGAAGCTCATCCTAACGGTTTCTCCTTGGTGCAGCACTTAATCCTCTCAATCCCATGAAGAGGTGGATGAGGGAAATAATGTAAAATTTATCATGACTCTAATACACTCTTCTTTGCTTATATATGAGAATTATCATGCAAGGTATGTCACACTTTGAACTATGCTTCATTGGTGTTTTTTGAGGTTCCATAGATTATATATGGTGATCCCGAGAATCAACAGAAGTATTATTCTAAATCACTGATCATTCCATTATAGAAAATGGAATTCTATAGTTTTTATAGATGGTGGTGGTCCTCATAATGTGTTTTAGGTAGCTGTGAGTTGTGCCAAGGTTTCTGGGATGCATAGTAGAGATGATACAACATTGTATTTGCTGTCCCGCATTGAAAATAATCCAGGTTTAGTGATAGTATAAATATCAATCTATGGTAAAATGGATTTAATTTATTATTGTGGGTATGGGCTCCCACTACACCACTCATACACAACATGGGTCATGCGAGCACATGTGTCCCACATGGGCCCCGACCCACACTCTACAACACGGGCTCCTCTCTATATGGTATGTCCACCTATCTCTCAATAGGCCTTACTATGGAGCTTCATTAAATGTTTGACCCCCTGTTGGGTTGGATAAATTTCTTGGAGACCTTCAGGATGAGTTCTATCCCTTTTTTCACATCATTCTTACCTAAAAATTATTTAAACTTACTAAAATTCTCACAGAAATTATCAAGTAAATTCTAGTTTTCAAAATGCATCTTTTTTCTCTATTTTCATTTAAATTAATTATTCAACATAAATTTATTATATTTTTATAAAATATTGGATTAAATTGGATTATTAATTAAAATAAATTAAAAATAATTATTACATGTTTAAATTTTTTTGATGAAAATACGAATGCATCGCACACCTTGTATGTAGGGAATTTTAACTTAGGTAGACCATTTACTAAACCATTCTTATTTAACTTTATAAGTGATTATATATTTCAGTGTCCTGGTATCATATTCCAAAACTAGAATTCTCTATGAACATCACATAAACAACAAAAAATATTTTAAAATAATTAATCAAAATTAACAGTATAAACATTTTTATTTCATAAATTATAAAATACTATAACGTTCTTGGATTCATAATCCTTATAATAGTTTTTTTGAAATTTAACATTAAAACCATCATCACATTACAGAGAAATACTAAGAATGTTATATTATAAACCATTAAGAAAACTTTTAGAAGTAAGGACAAATTCAGAGTTACCAATTTTTCTATGTCCAATAGTATTCCCTTTTTCATTATCATCGAAAGTGACATGTACACCATTGAATTTTATAAGATTCTTGAAGGTTGAGTAGTATCTAGTAATATATTTGAAACATTCACCATCAAGGTACCATATATTTTTATTGGATCTATTCAATAATTTTTCCTACAATCAATTAAATTTAAATTAATTTGGGTACCCATATCTATTTTGGTTCAGATAGGTAATAAATAAAAGACCTTGGAATCCATATTTGTTTCACAAGATGTATTAAGTTTGATTTAACATACTTTCTTACAACAGAATTAAAAATTGTATACAAATACCCATTGTTAGTTAAAAAATTTCTAGAATTATTTCTAAAATAATTAGTTTTCCTAGAAATTGAAGTTTTTTTGGAACTTGGAATGATCTAATTTATTTACGATTTCCATTATTGTTCAGATCTATAACCAATTTCAGATTTGGTTTTTGGATTTTTTTTGGTTCACCCAATATAATACTAAAATTATTTATGCTATATCACACTTTTCTAAATCCTTTTCATGGTTCTCATTTACCAACTTCAAATTATTATTTTCATTAAGCATATTAGAATTTTTTTATTTTTCAATACAAATTGTAGACTAATCAATAAAACATAACACATGAATATTTTTTATATTTTTTTACTTATATCTAAACTCATTGGTTGTGTCATCTATAATAATAGAGTATTCATATAATTCTTCATTATAAATTTTAAAATCAAAAAAAAAATATGAGGAGAAGAAGAAGATGGTACCTTAGAATTAGTATCCGTAAAGAATAGGTTTTTATTTTCATCTATGTATTCTTATCTAGAGTTAGAGTTACTAGACCTATCATTAGATTCACCCCAAGTGGCCTTCATTGAATTCATTGTTAATTTCCCTTTATCCTCATATCTTATCTTATACTTGATCTTTAGGCAGAAATATTTTATGTGTCCTTTCCTTTTAAATTTGTAGCAGCCAACCTCATTAAAGGATTCATCCTTTTTCCAAAATTTATTCAAATTTTCTCATTTTTCATACTTTAATTTATAGTTTGACTTACTGAATAATTTATAATTTCTGTAAAATTTCTTAAACATTATAGAAAACTAATTAATTTCCTCATCACTATGAGTGACATCTTCACTTCTAAATGAGTTTTCTAGTTTGATAAATTATTTGGATTTCAATTGTGATGCTTTAAAATCAACTAATTTTCTCTCCATTTCATCATCTTCATTGTTCACCTTTATTTCTTATTCATACATCATCGTATTTCCAATTAATTCTGTGAATGGTAACTTTTTAATTTCACGTGATTCTCAAATAGATACTATAGTACCTCTCCATCGATCTGGCAGTCATCTCAAGATCCACATCACCTGAACTTTGTATATAATTGTTTTTTAAGAGTAATTATAGAATTTATGATATCATAGAACCTAAGATATATATTATAAATAGAGTTATTAAGTTTAATGTTTAAAGAATCACACTTGATAGTATAAGTATTTAATCTCATTTCCTTAACATTAGAAGTTCCCACTAGTGATACAGGAAGGGTATTACATATTTGATAAGTAGTATCACAGGAAGATATCCTATTAAATTCATCCTATCCTAAATCAAAAAATAAATAATTCATCTATATCTGGTTTAAATCATAAGAATATTTTTTAGGACCATCCCATTCTTTTCTAACAGTCTTGGGTTTTTCGTATTTATCTTCAATAGATCCCCAAATATCAAAACCCGTACTCTCAAGGTATGTTTTCATTTTTATTTTCCACTAAGCGTAGGTTTGACCTTTGAACCAAGGAGGTGTGTATATATCATAACCTTAAGTCTTATCATCCATAATAACAAATTAATTAATAAATAAAAATCAAAATAATCATGTTAAAAACATGATCAGGGTTAAAGTAAAGAAAAGAGAATGAAAACGGACACCTATGATGCCAAATATTGGTTGGAAGGGAGAACTAAATAGGGGGTTAATTTTGATTCAATTTAACATTTATTTTTAAAAAAAATAAACCTAAATACCCAATTTATAAATCAAATCAATTAACAAAAATAGTAAAAATACTAAGGTTTTCAAAATATTTCTCGAAGGCTTGATCACAACTTAGGTAAAACAATTGTAAAATTACTTTAACATCTTAAATTAATCTAATAACTTAAAATATGATATATAAAACTCCAATTAAAGTTAAAAATTATATTAATGTTTTACTAAATAGTTTGAAAACAAAAAAAAATTTTAATTTTATGAAAATAGAAAGCAAAAAAAAAGAAACACATAGCAGAATAGAACAAGAGGTTCAGTCCCAAGTTGAGACCTAATCCTATACACTTGGAAATAACCTATTTATAAGTAGTTTATTAAAAAATAAACTTTATCCATAACCTAGGCTTAGTTATTACATCCAACAACTACACATAGTTAGCCTAGTCTATACACAAACGTTTCCAAAGTTCATCATGCTATAACAGTAGTAAATAAAGAATAAGTAAAGAGTATCTGAGTTATCTTCAATAAAATTTATAATCTTATTCTATTATATTTACAAGTTAAATAAATCATTACTCAAATTTAAAAAAATATAGAGAATAAGAAAGAATGATTTTAACTATTTGTTTATCATTTCTTCTTTCTCTAATAAACCAAAATGATGATCAGGAATGTTCTTTTTCTTTCTTTTGAATGTTAGTTAAATCTATCACTGTGTATACATCAATAATTAATCACAAAATCACTATTTTGGTGGAAAAATATAATGTTTTTTGATATAATGGATAATCCTCTATTTTTATCAGAATGCATTAAACTAGTCAATCAGTGAGTTAATGGAAAAACAATCAACCAAGTAGCTCTTTTTCATAAGGGGTTCCTTTAACTTTATAGATTTTTATAGTTTCCAATTATTAATTTTAGGATAATAATAAAATTATCTTAATCCTTATACTGAGAATTATCTCTTAAAAGGTTGAACTTGTCTTCAATGCATCTGTGGCCATTTTAGGAATAATCATTCTTAACTCCTAATGTATATATATTGAATTAAGTACCTTAAACGATTCATTATAATGATTCATTTGAATTATATTCTAGATATCTATGGTAGTATAATTTTAATTTGTGGTAGAACATTCAAACTGGAGTTAGTAAAACTGAGCTAATGGTAGCACTAACAACTGGCAGTAGCATGTATGAACTAGCAGTAGTGAAACAAAATTGGTTGTAAAATATTTGAACTATAAGTAGGGGTAAGATCTAGTTCTGGTGGTATAATTCATCTTCTATTGGTACAAATTTATTCTTAGTGGTATAAATATTTCACTGGTGGTAGAAAGAAATACCTTGGAGGTTGAAATGTGTACTGGAAGTAGCTCTGTTATACTGATGGTATCATATATGAACTAGTGATATAAAGTTCCTTCTTCTAGTAGTGTGTTATAAATGATGGTAGAATCTAGATAAAGGTCAAGAATAATTTTTATACACTTCATATAGGTAAAACAAACTTTTAATTCCTTGCATAAGGGTAAGAAGATACTTATGTATGGGTAACATGAAGCTTCATAATAGTAAAACTAAACATTTTATTGCTATTTAAAGGTAAACAAATTCATGTGTAAAGATAATATAGAATTTATATAGCTTATGTGTGGATAGAAAAATTTATATGTAAGGGTAAGGAATAAAATATAAAACCTGTGTAAGGGTAGATAAAACCTGAAGTAAATTTAGATCACAAATTTTAAAGAATCTATAAGGGTACTTCCAGACCCACAAAAAGGTAAAACAAGGATTTTAAAGGTTACATAAGGGTACAAGAAAACTTTTAGAACTTAATTAAGGATAAATAAAACATTATTTGTGATACTTTAGACAATGAAATTCTTTTAATAAGATAACATAGTGGGAAAATTAAAATCCCAAAATCATATATCATAATATCATTATGTCATATGATACAACTTAATAAAACCAATAGAATATAACTATATACCAAAAATTATGATATTATCTTATACTATAATACAACTACACAACTAATTGAAATATTAAATGCGGTTTAAGATATAAGTGGTCAATAATGATCCAACAACTCGCAGTGATCCATGTCATTTTTTCGACTATGATATAAGCATGCTATATAATATAACATGAATGTTCTAAATTCAAAAAAAATGATTTCTATATTCGATTTCAATGGATCAGCTATGAAACTCATATAAAGTTTCTAAAGGGGTGGATAAAATTTATCCAAGTCATTATAAGCATCTTGAAAACATAAAACACCCATGATAATCTATGTTATTGAAATAAAAATACATAATTTTTAAATGAATATAATGAAATTTCTCTATCAAAATCTTGATCCCAATTATTATTTATTCACTATGGTTGAGGAATATTATTAAGAAACATCTAAATAACTCTTTATTACTAGGGTATCCATGATTTTTAAAAATCTACCAATGTATGGGAAGGACCTCCTTCAAACATTAGTCAGCTAGGACCTTGATTAAAGATAGGAAGTAAATAGAGCTTTTTCTTGGAGTTTATATTCAGTATTTCGAGCCATCACATAATCATCTCTATGATATAGGACCAATATATAGCCCATGCGGACTCTCCCCTCATTACTCCAAAATTTCATAAATTTTTTAGTAACGGTATTATTTTTGACATATTTTGTAACATTATGACTATTAAAATGCTAAAAATTGAAACATTTCATATACTCCACAATAAAGTTTTGGTAAATCGAATCTCCATGAAACCATAACTTATAATCTCCATGTATTTTATTTTAATACATGAAATATGGTGGTATGTTATCTATATATCATATTAAATGATATACTCAAGACTAATCCATAAAATATATCATATGTGGTACCATATAATAAAATTGAATCCTAATTTATAATTCATGATATTAGGTTATATTTCCATCACATTGTTTCTTCAAAAATCTACTTGTGTATGGTTGTTTCTCCAGTTAATTTTAGTTATTATTTATGGATATTCATAAAAAATATATTCTCGAATAATTTTTTGGTTATATTTACATCATCTCATTTTGGTTTTATTTCACCTTGAATGTTTGTGATGGGTTAAGGTTTTTTATAACTTTGTTGATTTATTCTATTGATGGTTTGGTGGGAATGTTTTCATGATCTAAAACATTCCATTCTAGTGTTTGATTTTTTTAATTACACTACACTACTATGATAATATTCATTATGGGATGAGTAATTATATCATGAACAATAGACAATTAAAGTTTATCTACTGATGATTTTTTATAATGTCTAATGTTCCTAAATTCATTGGCTCGCATCTTCGGGTTTAGTTAACTTCCATGGTTTAGACATAAACTCTCAAAAAAATTCCACTTAAAAATAAAATAGTAATTTATTATACTATATGGCAAGGCATTGACTTTTCTAGAATTTTTTTTAAAGAGACACTTGAGAATGATTATTTCAAAAGTGAATTCTAAGATATGTGAAAGTTTTTTTCCATCCACATGGGTAATTTAGGCATCTCTCGAGTATATCCAATAGAATCATATGTCCCAATAATATTGATATCATTTAAAATCAAAAGGATTTATATTATAATTTATTGAAATTTATTCTCATTTTTCTATTAAGTTTATTTTCAGTTTTCTATATGTCTTCCTCCAAGGTATCAAGTGATTCAATAGAATGCGTCCTCCAAATTTTGTTGGAATTGAATGTCACATTATTTTATTATAAATAAAATATAAATTTTTTAATTTTAATGAAAATATAAAAATTTAATTTTATAGAGGAAAAATTATTAATTATAAAAAAATTAAGGAATTAGGCAGTTCTCATAATTTAGGTGAATAATATAAAATAGAAAAAATTAATTTAATGAAATGAAAAATTCAATTAAATTTTCTTACAATATATATATATATATATATATATATATATTTTTTATAGGTTAGTAATATATATATATATATTATGTGAGTATAAATGTAGATGTTGTTATCATTCATTTGTAATAATTATTCATCAAAAATATTTATCCTGCTCATTTTTTGGTTACGTTTTCATCATCTTGTTTTAGTATGATTACACCCTGATGGTTTGTGAAGGGTTGTGGTTTATTATAACTTTTTTTCTAGTATTGATGGTGTATAAGGAATTATTTCATGATTTAATTCATTTAATTAAAGTGATTCATTTTTTTCATTATTCTGGGCTCCTATGATAATATTTATCATGGTTTGGGTAATTATATAATGAGCTACTGACATTTCAAGCGCATCCACCAATGATTTTTTACAACATATAACAGGAATAAATAAATTTGTTCATATATTCTTCTTTAGTTGAATTCCATGGTTAATACATACTATCTTATAATATTTCACTTCAAAATAAAATATACAGTTCCTCTACTCTATGGTAGGGCATTTATTTTGCTACAACATTACTTCTTCTATAAGACACTAGAGCATGATTGTTTCTCCAGTGAATTATAATACATATAAACCTTTTTTTCTTCCACTTGGGCATTCTAGTAATCTTTCTTGAATATCTATTATCAACATATGACTTAAATAATTTTTTGATAATTTAAAAATCAAAAAATATTTATGTCCTAATTTTTGGGTTATATTATCATCATCTGACTTTTGTATGATTTCACCCTATTTGTTTGTGATGGGTTATAGTTTTTTATAGATTTTTTGATTTATTATCTTAATTTTGGGGGGTTATCTCATTATTTATGAAAATTATTCCTTTTTTATTACTCTATACTCCTATAATATTATTCATCATGGGTTGGGTAATTATATAATGAACCAGAGACAATTCATGTTCATCCAATAGTGACTTTTAACAATATATAATATGTATAAATGAATCGTTTCACATCTTCAACTTTAGTTTACTTCAATGTTTGAGACATACTATCTCAAAAAAATTCACTTCAAAATTTAATGGCCAATATTTTATTTATAGAAGGACATTGATTTATCTAAAACATTGTTTCTTCAACAACACTCTAGAGCATGATTGTTTCACTAGTGAATGATAAGAGATAAATAATATTTTTTATTTCACAATGGTATTTTAGGTATATGTCCTGAATATCCATTTATAATAGATAAAAAAATATTTCTAAGTCACTAAATATTAAAATACTGATTTCTTAAACTCTGTGGTAAGTAATTGATTTAGTCACTAGTGAATGTGATGACATGAAAACCTTTTAAAAAAAATTCCCATATGAAAAATGTTCTATATTAATCCTTATTATCTATCTAATATTCAATATATAGGATCAATAACATGGTAAAAAAACAAGGGAGGTGAATGTCTATGGTAATTATTACCCATACGAATAGAGCCCATGGGAACCACCACCTATGTAAATTGTGAAAATTCACATTTATTTTATAAAAATCCCCTTTGAATTTCATCAATTTAATATAATATTATTTATCCTTCACATAAAAACCCTTTGGAAAAAACTAGTGTAGAAAAAATTAACTTCATGTAAATTTTAGCTACCTTATTAAAATCCTTATAAGGAAAATTCAGTGAGAAACTCCAAGGAAGGGGAAAAGAGTACAATGATACCAAGTGATCTTGATTTATTCATGACATAATATTTAGTCTGTACATCCATATTTAATAAATAAATTTCTCAACATTTGTATTTGGTAATGCCTTTGTGAATAAATCTTCATCATTATAACGTGATTTAATTTGTAAAATATCAATCTCACCATTTTTATAAACTCATGGATAAAAAAGAATTATTCTATGATATAGTTTTTCTTATCACCATTGATATACAAACCCTTATATTTTTTAATACAAGAATTATAAACTTTATATAATTTCATGGTAAAATCATCATTCATATCTAATCCCAAATTCTTTATGATATGATAAATAATTCATCTCAACAAAATAAATTATTCACTTCCTTTATAAATATGGATCAACTCAGATTAATTTTAAAAAATGTTAAAATTTGTTTGCTTTATATAAATCTTATATATAGTTGTTCTGCCATATGTGAATAAATTTCCGTATTGAGATATATTTTTATATAGATTATAAAAATATTCAACATCGGTATAACCAACCAATTACGGCTCTAACTTTTAGAATAAGTAATCATTTATACTAGTTAGATCTCAATGAGCAGGGGAATAATATTACCTTGCATCAAATTCATTATAATAAGACCTCATATTATTTTCAAGTTTCTTTTGCACATATATTTTTATATCCTTAAAAAATAAATATAATTTTCATTTATATTTAATACTTCAAGGAAAATTATGTTCATCATGTTCTCATTTATAAGATATAACACTCTTGGAAGCAAGAGATTTAATTGTTTATTAAGGATATTTTCATATATATATATATATATAATCATTTATAAATTCAATATTTCATCTTATGGATAATTAATGTAAAATAAATTTACATTCCTTATAATTTTATCAACGATAATTCCATTTCCTTTTATAAAAGCTGAAGTAGTTTTGATGTTATCGAAAACATATGGATTAATAAAAAAAAATTGACTTATACAAACCATGTGATAAAAAATCCATTTTATATTTATCCTCTTATGATTGGAAATATTTCAATATAGACAATAAATATATCTTATTCAGTTCACCCCATACAATAATTTATCAGCATGGGTGAAACTTTTAAATCTTTGAATATATCTATATCATTTTCAACCATTAATGGATTCATATATATATATATATATATATATGTATATCATAATCAATTTTATAATAAGGAAGAGTATTTTTATAAAAAAATCATCAATATTCCGTAGTCTTAATGGTCTGGATAACTAATATAAAAATTTATAAGTTGAAAATTAAAAATTTCACTTCAATAATTATTTTGGATAACTATTTTGATGTTGAAATATCTCAAAATCTAGTTTTCATTGATGATTTTTGAAACCAATAAAAATTTTAAATATATTTTCAATAACATTTAATGATATTCCATAATTTATCAAGTACCAGTGTTACATTAGGGATAATATCTAAAAATAAATATTATTATAGTTATATTAATTTTCCTCTTAAAGATAATATATATTGAATACTTTATACTCTTGATGAACAATTTTTTATATAATTAGTTAAAATTAATTTTGGGTGTGAAAATCAAACGATTGATTTTCAGCACTTTACAACTGAATTGTTCAAAGTGTTGTGAGCATCTTTTAAATTATTTTTCTGGACTATTTTATATATGGAACGTGACACTAAATATTTATTATAATAAGCATACATGTAATATGATTTATACTCTCTAGTAAATAATAACACTTATGACTATTTCCAAGATTTGCCTTTCATAAAATATTTAAATGGTTTACATGGTAGGTGGATGCACCCATATATATTCCATAATAATACTTCATATAAAAATTGGAAATTCAATTCAAATATAGTCTATGATGATATAAATAAATTTCCTTAAAAATATTCAACCCATGGTAAATCATCAATTCTGAAAATTCATAATAACAAAATGATAATTAATAATTCTATTATAAGTGATAATTTAGTATAAATGCATCAATTAAATAAATTCATCATTCTCCCTCTAATGGATGTCTACAATTTTATTAATAAATTTTTCTCATTTAAATATATATTTTTTTATTTTAATTGATCCTAGATGAACTAAATGATCATTTCTTGTATTTAATGTGTCAATGATGGTAAGCATATGATTTACCATGATTTATTTAATTGTATATAGTAAAAAATATTAACAAGATTCATAAAATAAATTTTTTTCTAATGAATGCTTGTTATATATTGAGGTATTGGAAACCTAATTTATCCAATATCTATGCATGATATTTATATTCAAGAATGTAAATATTTATAAACATATTTTATCAAGATTTTCGATATAAAAATATTTATTTAATAAAAAAATTATACCACTACGCAGGAATATATTTTCTCTTCTATAGCCTAGGATTAATTTCCTATACTAATAAATATCCTTATATGATAAATACTATGTAACAACAAAAACTTGGTAACTAACCATCGACCTAATCTCGATCTCTATGTGACCTCAAGCATCCCCCTATACACCAGAGGATGTTGACTAGCGGTGGGAGTCTATAACCGATGGTGGGGAGACTACACTCTCAGTATTATCTCATGAAATAACATATAAATTATTGAATAAAAATAAACATCAGATTAAGGGTATGAACTTACATTTAATAACCAACCATTAATATCATACAAATATCAACATTTAATATTAAAATTTACCCTATGCTCAATATACAAAAATTCCCAACATAAGTGCTTCTCACCAGGACAACTAAATATAAAAGTGACATTAAATATAATATGATAGAGACTCTAATATAAAACCTCAATAACTACTTGGACCAATCTCACAAATACATATATAAATAATCCTTCCAAATATATTTTCCAACCTAAAATCTAAAAGATAAATAAAAAGAAATGCATGTTCACTAAGGTTCCCATGCATGGTGTGAGAAATTATCTCTATAGGGAACCGCCAATGGGGTTCCTATGATATAACACAATATAAATTTTATATATATATAGTAATTAGATAACAAAAAATCATAAAATCCTAGTTATCATGTGACAGTGAGGCCACCATGACACCTGACCACACATGTTTTAGGAAATTCTTGTTGATGAATTCATCCTGCAATGAAATTAGGACTCAATCCCACTACTCAAGGATAGAACCAAAAAAAAGTATCAACCACCACCCTATCACTCTAGGTAAGGTCTCATACCATGTCATAATATCATATCCCATATCATACCTCCACCCTCTCACTCGGAGAGAAGACTCATAACACATCCTAAACCCAAACCCCCCCACTCAAATTGGTTCATTCCAGTACCCTCTCACTCAGAGTGAGGCCTCACAGTAACATTTTGTACCCATGACCTCTATCTTAGGGTGGTCCATTATAGTCCCCTATAACTTATGTAAAGGCCTTGTATAACAACCTAGACCCATACCCCCTCACTTAGTGTGAACCATTCCAGTATTATCTCACTTTGGGAAAGGGCTTGTAATAACATAGTAAACCTATACTCTTTTACTCAAAGTGTTCCATTCGAGCACCCTCTCACTCAACGAAAGACCACACATCCATTATTTTAATAAAACATGAAAACAAAATCAAGGAAAATGCACATAGCAAAAAAATAGTGCATAACTCATACCTATCATATAATCCACACCTAGCACCCACTAGAGAATATCTAGAAATACATATCATTAATATATGCCCTGACATATCCTACCATGATAAATCATCTCCATTGTGACCATGGGCGTACAACATCCCACAAGTTTTTTAAAAGCCTAATGGCCAAAATCCATCAATAATGAATATATCTAATCACGCTCAATCATGCCCAAGTATAAATTTTCTCTAGGCCATCACCCAACCTATAAGGTCACAAGGTACACACACAATCATTCCCACTTACATTACTAGTGATTATGATATCATTACAAGTTATATCATGACCTTAGGTTACTTTCCATGTTTTCCATGCACTAATACCATATGGTCTCTAAGGTGTTTCCATAACATATCCACCAATAGGTGTCAATTCAAAAATGATTCTCATATCAAGTCAAGCACCCAACAAGCCCCAAGTACATAACATCCTGACATATCTCAGACATCAACCCACTTTAGGGTCATTCCATTACTGGTATTCATCAAGAATACATTAAATTCACTATGCATGACCACCCCCTGAGTCACAATCCCCCACACAATTATATCTTATCTCAAAATAGATACTAGTACCCAAAAAACTACATTACCGTCACTAGTCCCCTAAAAGGTGATTTTGAGGTCCAATAGGCACACCCAACTCTATTCCAATGAAATAACAGAAGAAATTATCATGTAAGAACCTCTATCCAAGGCCCCCTACATATACGATACCTTGATCCCTCTTACTCAACCTCTAACTAGGCCATTAATCCTTAATAATGAAATTATTATACACTATAGGGTAATTTTGACCCAACTGGAGGATATTTCCCTTAGTAGCATAGAGTCCATGCCACTCTAAAATCACCCAACTATGTGGGATGCACTTAATTATTATCAAGGAGGATTTACCCTATCCTATCACACATATGAGAACTCACCCAACTAATTTTCTGAATTCATGAACATGGAGCCCAATACATGTGCATGAAGGACACAGACAAACACGCGACATATAGTGAAATATAAACATAACCACCTACCTTCATAATAGAGTTACCAACCTAATTCCATGATTATCTAAGCCATGTAAAAGTGTTTACCAAGTATCCTCAAGACCCAAAGCCTATATCTCATACCAAGAGGAACTAATAATTAATTATAGAAAACTATAACTAATTTCCCCTATAAAACAATTATGCATAATTTTAGAAATATTACTTAATAGTCACCCATTGTCAAAACCCTAAGCAATGACATACCAATGACATATGTAATTCTTATGTAACTCCTAAATAAAAAATCCCCCTGATCTTCCAATAAATAAATCTCTAATTCAAACTCAATTAATGAAAAATCCGAATAAAATCAGTAGGAAACATAACTTGACATAAATAATTATAATCATCAACTTTTAATTATCTTGAAGCCTCCTCAAGACAACCTAAGAAAGATCCCCTTCATCTCGAGATGATTCCACCATCATCCATTTGAATCTTCAATGTAATCCTAATTGGAACACCCAAAATCAAAGGATATCACTAGAGAATATGAAGGAGATAAAAAATGATAATATTTCAATAATCTAATGTGATAAAACAATCCTCAATTAGATACTAAATAAGGTAGAGAATGGGGTATCTATGGGGAATAAGGGGGAAGAATGTTGGTTGTAATTCCTCTATTGAGTGAATCTTGGGTAAAAAAAAGGGAGGAAGGTCGTGAAACTACAACTCTACCCCTCTTAAAATACACATTTCAGGCCTATTATGCACCTACTTAGAGGTAACTAAGTACCCAGTGGACCTTTAAGGATACTTGACCTCTATTAAACTCGTTGGGCATCTAGATGTTCTACAAAAATTTCAGCACACCCCTTCACTAGCCTGGCATTAACCCAGCACCCAAAATTCTACTTGAATATCTAAACACAAGGAAAAACATCCCTTAGGGATTAAAAAAATCCTATAATTATTATAAAAATCTCAATTATCAAAACACCCCCTACTCAAGATCTAAACTTTTGAATTTCCCACTAAAACAATGATTTGAAAATTCATGGGTAGTTTCAAACACCCAACCATGGGGCTTCTCATCCCCAAGAAGCATATGGGAAAATATTCTAACACAGGATCAATCAATTAGATCCAAACTCCACCACTCATTTTCAATTCTAGAATATATTCTATCCAACCATCTATTTCCCTAATATATCTATATAGGGATTTCTCTAAAAAAAACTAACAGTCCAATCCTCAATACATATCATTTGTTTTCCAAACAACACATCCAATAAAAACCCATTTCCACTCACCCAAAAATAGGAAAAGTGTTATTATATTCTATCATGCATTGAATTAACTTAAGACCACATTTCTCTATCATGTTATTTACTCTTAATTAAAATATGATGCCTCAATACAAGAAATATCATTGAAACACATGAGATCCACCCGGAAAATTTATCATAATGTTAGATAAAAACATAATTACTAATTCTTATATACACCATAATAAAATAGCCATTCCCATACACCTGATTCCAAGCTCATCTCATGGTATATTATCTGATTAATGGTCTATTATATAAGCCCAAATTGATCTTTTCCATTCTACTGATATACTCATCACCCAGTCTACACACTGCATCATCACCCAATCCCAATACTTGTCATGTAGGGAGTTAATCCAGAATAAATATCATAGAAAACAATTCAGAAGAACATACTTCCAAATTTCATAATTCTAAAATTCTTCATTGCCCCTATCTACAGGTTATAAAACATGGGATAATAACAACCTAATCACCACATGAAATCATAAAAACACACCAAAAATACAGTATAAAAGGAAAAATTAAAGGACACATTGCAATTACATGGTTAGGACAAAATTCAAATGTACATAGGAGAAAACTGAAATCACTATGATATACGTAATTACAATAGAATACAAAAAAATACTCTCACACTCACTACTCCCACCCATATTAAGTTACCGTTCAATGACTTATAATTAGATATAATAAATTTTATGTCCTGATAACTGATCCCACCTCCTATTTATAAATGAATTATCATGATAAAATTGTTCCACTACCATCTATGATTCATTATTATCTTTCAATTGACTGAGGGAAATACCAATACGTTATTTCACCTTCAAATTGACCGCTGACAACTGGGGAACATGCTTACTTCCAAAGTATCATAATTTTACTTACCATACTTTAAATAGATTATCAAAACAACATGAATCATCTAGACTTGTTTCAAAAATATTTGGTCCATAGTCACTTTTATAAACCTCATTTTGAAAAATGTCCTTTCAGAAAAAAAAAATCCTTCTAGAAAGATCCTTCTAAAAACTGAAGAGACTTAACAAAACCCAACACGTCAGCAAGTAAATTCACTAACCATATCAACAACTATGGTAGAATACTCAAATTGGTATACCACAAAAAATTGATAGGACTCGTCCTATCTCATCCTAGATAGTTCAACACCCATGTACCTGTCTTCCAATCCCAATATCACATAACTCAATACTGATCACCACCTACTTGCCATTTTTTTCACCAACCACACGACTAGTAGGATACACCCCACTATGTTATTATCTATATAATTTTCCCATTAATACCATAAATGATTGATTTTATAATTCTAGGGGGTTATCCATCATTATTATTTCTTATTAAAACTCCACAACCTCAAACCATGAACTCTTCTTTAAGATCCTCGGAGGTCAAGTAGTTCCGAATTTGCCTCATTTAACCCTGGTGGCCCTATTTCATCATCAATTTCATCACATGATCCAATACCTATGAAACTATCACCCCTAGTCCATAAAACCATCTAGAGGTCATCCCAAAAACCTAGGTTTCTCTCTCACATTTCTTAAGCACACTCAGTGCAGGACCACATTCTCCTAAGAAGTGCCTCACAAGCTCTACCAATATCCTATCTCACTCAAATTGAGACATCCCTTTACACTTTAAAATATGGTAACTTACATCATAGAATTCCCACATTTCTCTTAATCCAACCTATGTATTATCCAAATAATAAATTTACTCAACTATGGAACAACACGACCAACTTTCATGGGTGTTTTTTAACCCATAAAGAATTTGGATAAATCTACAAAGGATCTCAAATAGAACTCCACCATCCATATTACTAAATAATAACTATATAGAACTATATGTATTCATAATATGCCTCCAAACAAGGTAGTTTTTTCAATAACTACCCATTTGAGACATTTTGTGAACCGTACAGACCAAAACCCAAGGGTTTTTTAAAAAATTATTCTCTATGAATTTTATGTTATCCCACCTTCTAATATCACTCAGTATCAGATGGTATTTACCACTACAAGTGATAACCACAATAATTTATACATTATAAGGATTGATACCACATATCTATAGTATTTCCAAATTATAAGTATTTAACTATTCTTCTCCCAACCTAGGTCGTGTCCTCCCTTGCACCTACCACCATAAGCAACCTTCTTACTTTCCCACATAGTAAGTATAAAACCCCAACTCACGTGCCTCTCAAGGCCTCTGAGGCTTAGATATCACACTTAATTACCAACTCAAAACCAATTACTAACAAGCATAACCACAATCTCAACATGAGACTACTCTTCTCCCACTCTAAATAGGGTTTCATCACTATCCCAAGAAAATACCACATAAAACTTAACACACTCAAGGGTATATTCCAAAAATAATACCCCACTAGTCCTTCTAATATAGGTTTGATAACTGAACCAATATCTCACATCCACTAACCACTAAGTATATCACCCATGAACAACAATAAAGGTTTTAATCATATATTTCTCTAATCAATCTAGAGAGAGCCACATCACCTTCCCTAGGTAACATCACATGTCACTATGACCCTTATGAGGGTCGTGAATCAATACAAAAATCCTAATCCAAAATATTAAATGTCCTAAGAACACACCATAAATACCAACCATACCAAG
This sequence comes from Viscum album, assembly GCA_963277665.1. NCBI lineage: Eukaryota > Viridiplantae > Streptophyta > Magnoliopsida > Santalales > Viscaceae > Viscum > Viscum album. The sequence goes on from OY728119.1 coordinate 567,986,371, forward strand.
AAAATGTTACTCAAACCTACCCATTAAAGGGTGGTAATTGACAAAAACTACATAATCATTATATCGAAGAAACCCTACAAAACACCGTCTTGATTTCAATTAATTAATACATAAATAATAAGTTATTTGAAAAAAAACTACATAATGTTTTTTTACCATTTTAATAAACTAAAATCCATTTTTAAAACCATTGAAAAAAACATTATTTAATGTAAATTATTTTTCCAAAACCATTTTACCTTTTGGAAAACCATTTCTCATAGAAAATCAGATATGAACATGTCTAGATAAACATGTTTTCCTGATATGATTCATTAAAAAACACACTTTTTCCACTGTTGGATAAGATTAAATATATAAATAACAACTTCAATTCTGAATATCATACCATTATAAACATTTTAATCAGAAAGAAAAAAGTAAGAAAAATAATCCCATGCCTCTAAAAAAATTTATGTTTCTATTAGGAAAGGTGTTCATGATGAACCAATATAGTATCTATTTAATCTATGAAACATTCTTATCTCCAAATACCATGTCCCAAAATAGTAATACAACCAAAATAATTCTTTGATTCTACATTGTAATTCCATGGCCCAGGTAACTGAAAAATATTCTAATCTGGAGCACCACGTGACCAAAGGTGTGCCTCGTCATTTTCCAGAGGTTGTTGAAAAGTAATGATAGTATATAAAATATGGTGGGGAGACAAAACTCTTAGTACCATAACATAAAATAACATATAAATAAAAAATAAAAAAAATTATTATAGTAAATTTAAGGGTTTTTAATGAATATCTATCCTTAAACAACATAAAAAAAATAAGTAAACTATATCAAAATATACCCCATACTCATCATAAAAAAAACACAATGTTTTCTTAGTAGGATGGAAAAATAGAAAATTAACCTAAAAAATATAATAGGGAACTATAACACCCAAATCCCTCCTCAGACCATTATCCTAAATCTCCATCCAAATACTCCATCCAGATATCTTGTATATATTGTCCCCTAAAATTATAATATAATGATTTACGCATGTACATGGTTTCCAATGAAAGGTATAAGAAATAATGTTAGTAAGGAACCACCAAAAGGATTAATATAATATACCATAATATATAGTGTGTGTTTTCATGGAAAATAAATATATAACGTGCAAGAATATAATCTCGGTCATCATCTGATAACTAGACCAACACAATTCCTATAATCACCTATTTTAGACAATATCGGTTGAAGAATTCATCTAATAATATAATTACCACCTCATCCCACCTCTTAGGTCCAGGACCAGAAAAAGATCCTTGAGCACTACCCACTTATTCAGGGTAAGGTTCTGAACCAAATCTCAATCTTGTATCTCATCTGATAACTTCACTTTTTCACTCAGGGATAAGTCTTATAACAAGTCATATACCCAAACCATCTCACTCAAGGTGGTACTAGATAGAACTCCCTCACTCACGGTGAGTCCATGTAAAAATTTCTTGGACACATACCCTCTCACTTGTGGTGGCATATTTCAATACCCCATCACTAAGGGTCATGCCTCATAAAAACATTGTACACCCATACCCTCTCACTTAGGGTGGTCCATGACAATACCCTCTCACTGAGGGAAAGACCTTGACATAAATACATTAAAATATACCAATCATATTTTATGAATTTTATTTTTCATAAACCTATATATTCTTGTGATACATATCATATGTTGTGATTTGGCTACCCTAATGGGCATGATTTTCATATACCATATTGTATGAAAATATGGTGATATGGGATACCAAGAGCATGAATTTGGAAACATATTATAAATGGTATATCTTTTTTCATGAACCAATTATTTGATTCATTTATGGAATAAAATATCAATGAAACATTCAATGATTATGAAACATCAATAGTCATGCATTATGGTAATGCATATTGATGGAGAAGAATTATAATTCAACCCTAGACTCCCATCATTGAAGGAATTGAGTATATATAAAGATGAGATTCAATTTTTATTGGTTTTCCGGATTCAATATTTTCACATCCAAAGTTATCTTCCATATTAATTTTCCATTTATTTTCATCGAAGAATGTGTTGACACACCTTTTGGAGTTCACTAGATCCTCCCATAGCATATGAGGATTCTAGTGGTTGGTGTATATCCATGTGGAGGTGAGAGGTGTTTGTTTTTTTCTTGGTGATATCCATTAAATACACTCCATTGAGATTAACATAGATGTAGCATTTTTGGATGAGGTATACCTAGTTATATTTGTTTTCTTCACTACATGTTTGTTCGATGATAATAAAATAATAAATCAAAGGGTTTTCTTTCATTATGTCGGACATGAGATGATTCTACAAACACTATAGGTGGTAGTAGATCCAGGTTCTTACTCTAATAAACACGTTTTTATATCAATTTTTTGAGGAATATACATATCATAATGTGTTTGAAGAGATATCATATTGTACAATATGATATTATTAAATATCAACTATTGGATCACTCTTTCTGGATTTATGATATAGGATATTGTAATGACTTATTCTAATTATTCTAATTCTTAAGGTATGATTGATTTCTATCATAGGTTATGATACATCATAATATTATGGTTTTGTTATATTTTATAAGCCATAATATGTGATATCGCATAATGAAATTTAGGGTTTTGAAAAATAGATCATTGTGTCGTAGTAACAATATAGAATATATTTTAAAATATAACAGGAAACCCAAAATAGTTATTATCAAGAGTGAAAAACCCTATCATGGATTATGATATTTAATTCCCTATATATATCATAAAATATGATATAATCTAAAAATAAAAGAAAAAATTTATTTTGGATAAGATTATTATTGTTTTAAAATGTTTATAAAAGATAAGTGTTATGTATTATAAAGGGGATATTTTTATTCCAAAATTAATGATGAAATGTTCATATTAATTTCACCTGATAATTAATCAAATAAAATTTTTGTTTTTGTTTTTTTTAATATTCATGTTTATAAAAATTTTATATAATGTTAGTATTATGTATTCTTAATTTCATGTGATAAATTGATTCTTATTAAATTTTCATATCTTTAATTACATGTTAGGTATGAAAACATAATATTTAGTTTTCATCTACATTTAATTTGGTTTTCATTTAAGTTTTTAGATTTAATTTTGAATTTAAACATAGTTTATGAATATTAGGTTATATAGTTATGATTGAAATTAAATCTCCCATAAGTAAATTATCCTTGTCCAGATGGACTTTGGGTTCAACTTCTCTCTATCATGGAGTCTTATGCCTTGTATTGAAAAGTGGGGGTTGGTTAGTTATGTCTCCAATACTAATTATATAGGTATTGTTAATTTCATATAATTTTAATCATTCAAATAAAAATTTCATGTGTCTCACGCATAAGATGCATTTTGATTTATGGGAATAAGTTTGGATTTCATTTTTATGTTAGTACACAAATTGTGAGTTTTGTAAAGTGTTATATACTAATATGATTTGAAAATTTTAATTTGGTGGATGAAATGGATATTCTAAACTCAATAATTAGAAGAATAATTTTATAAAGGAATAAAACATGAGATAATAAATATTTCATGCGATGTAATAGTTATGAATTTAATAGACATTTGGTTTGTATTAAACTGGTGAGACTTTAAAATAAATCCCCTCAAATACTATGTGTGATATTACTTCAAAAACAAGTAAATTTCAAGGCCATGATCTTCCTACCGGGTAATTTTATGCTAAATAAGGGTTCACATGGATTATCTTGTGTATGTCATAGTGAACATGGTATATTGTTGAGTCAAAAAAATACTTTCATATCCTTTAATTTAAAAATCCCAATACACTCATGTTCAAATTGAATTAACATGAATTTTATTATCGTAATTTTATAAGTGTGGTTTATAAATTCCAATCGTATGTTCAATTGAACTGGGGAGATCTATACAATTTTTTGAACATACTAAATCAATTTTATGTATTTCTAAACTGCTTCATCAAAAGTTAGAGCTACATTCATTAGAAGGTGGTAAAGCTTTTGATGTGAATTCAATCAAACCCAAGGATCTCAAAATATGATCACTAATGTTTTTACACCATATTATATAATCCAATTGAGGTTCTGAGGAATAAAAAATAATAAGAACTATTTTGATCATGCTTAATGTTATATCATATCTTTACCTTGAGTACTTCTGATTATATTTTTTCAGGATGTTTCACATAGAGAAACCTTTCTGAGTTTTTTAGTATAAATCTCTAGGTCTGTTTGTACTTATGTATATTTTGATAATCATGGTTGATTAAATTTGGCTGGTGAATCTTATAATTTTGATAATTTTGATCAATGAGTATATGTGACTCGGTTTATGCTACTTATAAATAGTTTTCTCAAATAATTATAGGGTACTTGGACTTGTTATTGATCATTTTAATCAAAGAGTTGATCGGGAATAGAGAAAAATATTCTCAATTATTCTATAAAATAATTCCATAGTATATAACTTGTTGAAAAATATATTATTCAAAGAAGTTTAATTATTTGGAACATGGTGATAAATTGGATCTAGTTTATTGATCCACCTAAAAATTTGTTTTGAAATATAAGGTTTATTGTAATTAAATTGTTTAGTAATAATATCATTTAAGAATACTAAGGATTATTATCCTTAATTACATGAATTTGTATACATACCTGGTGTTTTTATTTTCTTATTTGTTTGTATAATTTACCTTGGATGGTTTTTTAACTTATGATTGATTATTCCATGGTTTGTTTACTTTGTTTACATTAATTTGATCAGAACCTATAATTTTCAATCAACTGATTACATCCCTGGGTAAAAAAATTTAATCATGATTTTAGCTACCATTCATCCCAATATATAGCCTCTATTTTTCTCATCTAATCAAACAAACTTGTGGATATTTCTAACCCTAATAGTTAGGTAACCATATCCCATAGTGAAATTTGGTTTACACTTAGCTGGGAAACCCTAAGAGATAGAATACTTGAGGAATTGAGTTGAGTTTATCTATATGATGGATTAGGTCAAAGAGTTAGACACCCAACTATCCAGGAGTAATATGTTATATTATTGGTATAGTGGCCTACCTAAATAGATTAAGTTATGAGTTTCCTAAAAAATCAGGGTTATTACTTAGTGAAATATAGATCATGTCCAACTAAAGGTAATGATTTATTGTGTCATCATTTTTGTGGGATTAATTTAATTAAATTTCCTTGATGAAAATATATAAACATGATACTCACCTGTAGATATATATTTTTATAGATTATGGATTGCATCATGTTTATTATGATGAGGTATTTTATAGGTATGACTAGTAAAACTAATAATGATTAGATTTAATGTTTTATAAGTGTTCTCGGGGAGAATCATTTTGAGCATACAGGTGTGAATGTTATAGAAATAAATTTCTCCAACTCTGAATTGTGGGTATTATATATCTGTTGTGCATGAAACATTTTTATTGATAAACAAATACTTAGATATATTATGTAATTGAATAATGATAAAGTATATCTATGTGTTAGTAATGGATAAAGAGTTATTGAATTGGATATCCAAACTTATGTTTAAGGTATAACTATTAGATTAGTTCTAGAATTAGAAAAAATTTATTATGTTTTTGCCATAAAAAATATTTTTGTATCATATTTGTCAAAGATGATATTTTCATTTATTGTTAAGAACAACAGTTAGTCTATATATATGGATATATTTTTTTTCAATTGGTAATATGGTAAATTGTTTATATATTCTGGGCATGGATAATCTAATCTATAACATTTAGAATAGAACATTAAAGATTCATTTTAAACCCACTTACCTTTGTAATTGTTTCCATGGATATATAAATGAGAAAATCATTCAAAGTATCTATAGATATGGAATGTTAGAATCATTTTATTATGAATAGTTTGATAACTATGAATTTTTTTGTTGAAAAAACTTCCAAATCACTTTTTAGTGGAAAAGTTTAAAGGGATAGTAGACTATTTGATATTATACCTAGTGATATATGTAGACCAATGAGTACTCTAGAAATTGGTTGGTATAGATACCTTGTAATCTCAATCAATGAATTTTGTCAATATGGTCATGTGTTTTTTATGAGACACAACTTGGAAAATTTTCAAAATTTTAAACAGTTTCAAAATGAATTATAGAATCAACATTGAAAAAGTAGTAAGATTATTCAATAAAATCGTGGTTGTAAATATTTAATATAAGAATTCACTTATCATCTAATAGATTGTGGAATTATTTCACAACTAACTCCTTATAGAACATCACAATATTTTTTTTTGTCTGAAATTAGGAATCGTACATTATTTGATATGGTTCAATTGATGATGATTCAGTGTGACCTTTCTATATCATTCTAGGGATATAATCTAGACATTATTGCATTCTTAATTAAAAATGTTCCATCTAAAGTAGTCAAAAAATAATATATGAGATATAGACTAAGAAGAATTTTTATTTTTATTTTAGGAATAATTGTGGTTTGGAATAATACATATGTTGGTTAGCACCTAAAAAATTATCCTTAAAATGAAAATTGATTATTGTTTTGTTATATCAAAGAGAATAAGTGATATTTAGTTTATAATACTAATAAACCCAAATTATTTTTGTATCAATATGGAATTTTCTTTGATAGAAAACAAATATATCAATGAGTAAGTGGTAAGAAAGTTTAACTTATTTAAATTCAGTAAAAATAAACAAGAAGTGTTCTTGAGATAAAAGTTGAGTTTTTTCAAAAAAAAATATTTAGAAGAATAATTGAATCGAGTTACACAAGAAATTAAAAGGTCTAGTAATATTCATTGGGAGCCTTAGATATAAGGATATCTTATGGAAAATTATAATGAATTAATGTTTATTTATGGGGAACCTACTTCCTACAGAGAGGATATTAAGAGATATAATGCCAAGAAATGGATAAATTTTATGAAATCTAATAAAGAATCTATGTACACTAACCATGTTTGAAACATGGGGAAACACACCTGAATGGGTGAGACCCATTAGGTATAAGTGGTTTTTTTGAAAGAAATATAATGTGGATGGTATAGTGTATGCTTATAAAGCTCTCCTGGTGTAAAACTGTTACTAACAAAATTATGGTATTGAATAAGAAAGGTCATCTTCTCCAATTGTGATGATAAAGTCCATTTAGATATTTATTTTCATGGAATATCATTATAATTTAAATATATATTAAACGGGTTTCAAAACATCTTTTATTAACATCAATTTAGTCAAGGAAATGTATATGATATGACTCATAGGTTTTAAAGTAAAAAAATGATCATGTTATGGTTCATAAGTTGTAATGATACATTTATAGATTGTATTAAGCTTCTTGGAGTTAGAATATCTAGTTTTATGACACAATAAAAGAGTTTAGTTTCATTAAGAATGTATATAATTGTTGTGTATAAAAGTGGATTAGTGTGATTGTTTTATTTTTTCAAATATTGTATATGAATATAATACTATTTATTGGAAATGATATCCTGACATTATTTTACATAATTATTTTTTTGGGAAAGTGCTTATTAGTTAAAGATATAATACAAGAGGCCTCATTGTAGTAGATAAGCATTAAATCCCAAAACTATTTCCCAATGTATATGCTACAGAGCCTTTATTCATGAATATACTTAAAAGGTAAATTTCTAAAATTCTACAATTTATATTTGAAAAAATATATTTCTTATTTGGATTAATCATATTAAAATTATATTTGGTTAATTTCTGAAATAATTTATTGTTAAGTAAATAGTGAAAAATGTAGTTTTTACAATAATCATAGAATTTATGATTTTATAAAGAAGTAAGTATAAATTAAAAACATGTAAATAATTCTCATGGTCAAAAATGTATTGAAGTAATAAAATGATTCAATTAAAAATACTATATTGAACTTATAAAACTCATGTTTAATGTTTTGAAAACATAATTTAAATTTTACACTAAAAACTATCTTTATTCGCTTATATTAAAATTATTTTCCAGCACATACAGAAACTAAATATAAAAAAATGGATTTCATGTTTTATATCATAATTTTAATGTTATTTAAAATGGTCAATTAATTTTTCTAGAAAAAAATAATATTGTTGGGATTAAAGTTAGTTACTGTAATAAAGATAAAACTTTTATATTAAAAAAACTGTTTCATTAACATTTTATAATTTTTATATTATAAAATAAAGTTATCACTTATAAATAATGAATCTAATTTCCCCCTACAGTCAGTTGGTGTAGTGAAGGAGGGTCGGGGTTTGGGTCGTGGTCGTGGGGTTAAGTCCTCAGACCAATGGTTTCTAGCCCTTTGCATCGTTGCATCATGTTCCACTTTTGCGGCTATAACCCAACTTTTAATAATGAATATAATAAAAATTTTAAACCTATATATTAATATATTAACAATCATTAAATTGGTAATCAATACTAAATAATATTAATAACTCTTAATAGTAAAATTGACATTTTTCTATAAAACTATTTTTCTATATTTATAAATGTTTTAATTTAAAAGATAGTTATGTATTTTTTATAAATTGAATTATATTTTATGGAGAATAAATTTAGTTTCATAACATTGAAATTTTTTAATAAGGGTTACCTTATTTATTTAACATAATATAAATTACTTGGCTAAAAACTGGTTACCATGGTAAAAACCAAAAGTCCAAAATGTAAAAATATAGTTGTAAAATATTTGAAATATGTATAAAAAATTGTTAAAAATAATGTAATATACTTTCTAGACCATATATAACCTAAATATTCTTTATTTCCCACTTTTGGATCCATCAACCCATGAATAGTGTCATGACATCATTGAAAAGGTAATGACTATTTACAAAAATTATGTTTTCTTTACATAGATCACTTCCACCACATTTATCCACCCTTTATAAATAATTATCTCTTCCAAAACGCTTCCCAATTCCCTCAAAAACTCTCTCTACACTTAATAGAATATTTTTTTATTCTAAAAGACCAATCTAAGGATCCTTAAGGTGTTACTCAACAGAAAACATCTAATGGGAAACGTAATAATCTAAATTGAACTCTCTTATTTATTTTTGTCTTCTAACACATCAGACTTATTCTATAAAAGTAATTATGATAACCTAATTACTAGTAATATTCATAAATTTTATTATAATAATGGAATATTAATTTTTTACCTTCCCCCCAACTGTTCATAAAATGAAAATATTGTTTGTGTTACGAGCAGAATACCACCACCCTAAGTGATGTTATCAATTTATCATAATCCCCTTAAAAGGATGTTTTTAAGGGTGTATTTAATTAATAGATTTTATAATTAAAATATCATTAATATTCTCAAAATATAGGATAATTCCTAACTATTTTACGTTATCTATAAACAAATTCTCACCTGTGTGTACGTGTAGACTACTACCTCAATGAAATTGGAGTATTTCATTATTCACTAGTATTTTATTATGTATAAAAATTTCTAATGATGTTATTAAAAAATTAAAAATATGTAAATAATATAATTAGGATTCTATAATAATGATATTTGGTCAAAATAATCACTTTATTTACCATACTCACCCATATATTATAACATATTCTTATTTCTATTGGTCTAACAACCTTCATGAATAATGCTATAAATTTCTATCATGAATGACTATGGAAAATTAACTACTGGTGTTATTATATGTTAATTATAAAATAAATTTCTGTTTATGGTCTTGGAAAGTTTTTATTAATATTTAACTTATTATTAATATACCACCCTATGTTCATCAAAATTATCAAAACAAAATCGTTATAAATATCACCTTTACACATCATGACTAAAACTATTATAGGGTGGGAAAATAACTTTATAGATTATAATAAAACATCTATTAAAGTACCTGTAACGATCTTGTAAGGATTAAATTTTAATCTATTAATAAGAATCGATATTACCATTACAAAACCAGTACTAAAAAACTATAATATCTAATAACATTGGAAGACGAAAATTAAATATAAATAATATATTCGTAAGAAATGATCATAATTGAAGTTGATAAAAGGTTATATGTATTAATAAGGTTCTAAAATAGGTGATTAAGATAGTTATTTTTTTATACATGAGTGTTTCTTATGATTTCCACTAGGACCAGTGTCATCCTTCCACCTGATGGTCACACGTTGCTTTTATTTCCCTATATTCCCCCTTTCCAAAGGTGGGAAACTTTCATCAATCTAATTAGTGATGTTGTATCCTTGATTGAAATGGGATGATGGGATGTTATTTCATCCTTATATGGATTCCTCCTTAGATCTCTTCACCAAGTATGAGTCTCCCTCATAGATTTAATTCAATATCATGAAACTTGTTTGTAACATCCCAACCCAACTGACCACTAAACTAGTGGCTAGACCGATGGGTCACATGACCTCAAGTGAACCTCCTAATACATTAGAAGATTCTGACTAATATTGAGGGTCTAAGGAAGTGATAGTGGGGCTACTATACCCTCATTATTATATTATCACAATGGTACCTCGTAATATAAATAACAGGAAACATTGGAAGTAGAAATAAATGAAAGAAATATAAGTGAAAGAATAATATAAACTAAATATAAAATATAGTCAATTCTAATGTTCAACAATGAATGAATTTCCATATGATGATACATAACTAAAACAATAGACATATAGTAGGCAAAAAGATACAGTACCATACATGAATAATGAAAAGAAGTAAAATCCCCAAGGGAAAACTCTAAGAGCATCCAGGGATCGAACTCAGTCCATTTCTCCTAACTTCCAGGTACAATCATGATAGTGTAAGAAATAATCCATGGTCCTTCGAACATGTGATCTACTCAGATACCCTAGTGCAATGGCAGCCTGAGCAGTGTGTGAGAGAAAAATCCCAATAGGTTACCACCCATGGTGTCTATAGCTAAATTCATCCCATGAATATAAAGTAAAGCATTGTTAAGGTATAAATAATAATAAACCGAACTTAATGAATAAACAAAAGCCCGCTCAAGTTCCTAAAGGATTCCCAGTGTCTACCTTATCTGGATCATGGATGGAAAGATAAGTATGTCCAGTAACTATATATACATATAGTAATAATATATATATATATATTTATATTTATATGTTGAATCCCCCTATATAGACCAAGTATGTTTGGATATAAGTGGACATATACCCAGAATACTAGGTGTTGGATAGACTGGGGAATAACTCAGTAATCCAGAACCAGTCTAAATGAGCCTAAAATCTCAATATAAAGGTTATAAGTCCTATATATAATAGTTAGTGGGATAAATCATGTTCATCACTCGGGATGATGAGTGTGTTTTCATGTCAACATTCGAATTCATAAGTGTGTTGTCATGCCAACACTCAACAAGGGATGTGGCACATAATTCCCATCATACAAATAAAATCACTAGTGTTAGATGTTATTCTCAACACCCAGTGTAAGGGATCCTGATAGCACCATTATCAAAATAACCCTTACCATCATTACATAGGCTATATAAATGTTTCATCATGTTTATAATAAAATCCATGAGCCATAGCCTCTCATGCTTTACATTTATGAATCCCAATAATAACTAAGGGTATCACATTATAGTTATACCATGTAATAAGAATTAAATGAATGGTTTTTCCTTTACACCCTTTACAATTCATTTCACTTAAAACATTTAGTTCATCTGAGGAAACAAAACCATCATGAACATGCCATTCAATTGAATGAAATTTACCTAAGCCATGCTTATTTAGAAAAAAACAAGTGGCATGGTCATACCACCCAGTTTAATTACATTTAAAACATGTAATTTATTCCATTTAAAACATAGAAATGCTTCTTACAACATTTTATGAGGTACATAGGAGGTTTATTTCTTAAATAGGGTAATTACCTACATGGGAAGTCACATTCTAAATCAGGCCAAGTACTTAGGAGGTTCTTTAGTTCAATTAAACATTCAAAAAAAGGACAGAAACTTCATTTAAATACAATATTTTAGGCCATTTACTATCCTACCTCATATCAAAAAAACATTCAAGTATAATGAAACACCCAATCCATAAGGCCAATCATTGTTTAAATAACTAATCAGTACTTTTTAGCTTAGAATACAGTGCTCCTCATCTGAGGGTTTTTTGGTATAAAACATGAAATTGATTTTCAAAAATTAATTTAACATAACTATAATCACATTTATGAATCTAAACTTAACCCCCAAAAAATTAATCTTGAAAATAAACAACCAAAATGGAAATTTAGTTTATTAAGGTTCAACAAGGCACTTTGCAAGTGCTACAATCAATTAGGAAATCACCTACAAGGGTAAATTCTATTTATAGTCTAATCTGAATCCTTAGAAGGTAATTTTTCATTTAAAAAAATAATTAAAAATGTTGAAAATAATTTGGCACAATAAAGGGGTGTCAGTGATTGAGTTTGACAACCAAAAACTACTTAACAAGGCTCAATGGGAGTAATTCAAGGTGTTTTTATCAATTTAGATTGAAGAAAATATTTATTAGGAAACATTAGGAAAAGTATAGAATTTTTCACAATGGTGCTTTTTGAAAAAATGAAGGAAAATTGAGGAAAAAGACAGATATCTCCTACCTTATGCTTATGATTATTTACTCATCCAAAATCAGGGTCTGATTCGGTCTGGTTTTGAAGAAATCAAAGAAACGGACTTCCACTCTAGAAATTGGGAAAATGATATCATGCCATCATAACTTAGTTGATATAATATTAAATGAACAAAATTTACAATGGAATAAAGAAATTAACTATGTGTATCCATAAAGACAAAAAAACTCTTTATTTGGACTTCATACGCATGAGATCCATCCATGCCTAGATTGGAGAGGAGACGAACCCACAGTGCACAGAAGAGGAGCTCACATGAATGAGGGAGGATAAAAGAAAGAATAAAAGGATTTTAAAAATTATTAAGGTCATAATTTACCAGACCACTCTAGTCCATTACGTTGTGATAATTTAGTGGTTGAAGTCTTCTAGGAGGTTAAATGGGTAGTGGAGTAGTTTGTGCGGAGATGCTTAGTGATCTAGTAGGTGAAGGTTGAGCACTGTGTTCCCAGTGGTTTGTTGTGTCCTTAAATGTACTTTAGTGGAAGTAAGATTAAATATTAATGTATTTCATCATAGTTTCACCCAAATCTAAAGGATACTATGATTCTATCTAGGTAGTAGTAGATCGACTGATGAAATCCTATCACTTATTAGCGATCAAGGAGTCGGTTGTAGTGGATGTCTTGGCAAAGATGTATGTGGATGAGGTGGTGTGACTACATGGAGTTCTGAGATCCATTCTCTCATATCAAGATACATGTTTTACCTCACGATTCTGGAGGATATTGTGACATGATTTAGGCACTCAGTTACACCTCAGTACTAACTTCCACCCTCATACAGATAGGAAGATGGAATAGACTATCCAAACATTGTAAGATATGTTGCGAGTATGCATCTTAAATTATGGAAGATATTGGGTATTACACATTCCCTTGGAATATTTTTCTTATAATAATATCAATCAATCTTCCATTTCCATGTCTAAATTTGAAGGTTTTTATGGAAGGCCTTTTTATTCACCTTTGTCTGGACAGAGGTTGGGGAGACAGATGTTCTTGGCCCTGAGGTGGTGTAGAGCATGATAGAGAAGGTTCATCTTTTTTTTTTGAGAGGATGAAAGTGGTGAAATAGTGGAATAATTCTTATGTCGGTCATAGGATAAGGCCCTTATAGTTCAAGTTTAGATACCATGTGTTCTTGAAGGTTTCCCCCGAACATGGGCAGCATAGGTTTGGTAAGGGGAGTAAGATTTCTCATATGTTCTTCGGACCCTTCTAGGGATTGGGGTGAGTTGGCGAGGTGGTACACCAGTTGGTATTTCCACTAAAGATATAGAGGATCCAAAATGTCTTTTACATCTCTCAACTCCGTTGATATCTTTATGATGACCCTCGTGTCATTAAATGGGGAGAGTTGGATATCGAAGATGATGTGACACACATGGGGCAGCCAGTAGAGATCCATGATCATCTAGAGAAGGTGTTGTGTGGATGGACCACTCCATTAATTTGAATTTTGGGAGGCATTCTATATTGGAGGAGATTACTTGTGAATGAGAAATGAAGATGTAGGATTAGTACGAATAGTTGTTTTGAGTTTTTCATTGTGATGTAATTTTTAAACTTTGTTTTATGAAAAAATTTGTTTTCCCTTGGGTTGACATGTGTGTGGTGAATTGTGTGACAAATTCCTAACATGTGAGAAGGGGAGGAACAAATTCCAAATAGAGACGCATTAAATGTGATGCGATTAAACCTATGGGGGTGAGTTAGTGCCACCCAGAGCAGATAATATCTTGACATGGAGGAAAAATTTTCCTAATTTGGATATATAAACAGTGTGGTTGTGGTGCTTGTGTGGTGTTCCTTGTTTTCATTGAGTAGTAGTCATTAGAGGAGGTCTTCTTGGATGTGGTGTTTTCCACTCAATCAATTGAACAACATGGGGTGGTTTATTGATGAACATTGATATTGGTAGTGGTGTTTCAAGCATTGGGAAATCCTTGAGATGTATCTTGAGGGGTGGTTGTTCGAACCCATAATTTCCTTATGGGTTTGGTTTTGATTTCTTGGGGGAGAAAATAGTTTTATAGGTATCTGATTTAATGTATCAAACCTCAACAATCCATTAATTTTTGAAAATATGATGGTTGAATTGTTCTGGGAGGTTACGGTGACTCATATCAACACTTTTCAAAATTTACAGTTTTTCAGGTTCTCCAATCGTAGGTTGTTGACGGTGAGTCATTGGTATTGAGTCACGATGGTGAATCATGAAGGTTATTTGAAACATTGAGTCACAATGGTGAGTTAAGATGGTGATTCATGAAGGTGACTCGTGACGGTGAGTCATGACAATGAGTTGTGACGGTGACTTGTGACAGTGACTTACGATGATGACTCATGATGGTGAGTCATGACAGTGACTCATGGTGGTGAATCGCCACGATGAGTCTCCATAGTGAGTATCCACTGTGATTCGTGATGGTGAGTGGCGATAGTGACTCTTGACGATAGCTAACTGAATGGTAGCTCATCCAACGGTAGCTCAACCAACGATAGCTCATCCAGCGGTGAGTCATCCAACGGTAGCTCATCCAGTGGTGAGCCTTTAACACCCTAAGATTTTGAAAATAAATTTAATATTTAATGAATCAAACAATGAGTCTCTACAAAACACCTCATTGTTATAACCTAGTCAGTAAACATAATTTTAACACCCTTATGATTTAAATTTCAAAAATCCGACATACACGGTTGTGATCAGTATGTTTTTTAGAGTCTGATATGACCAACTTAATTATCGGTGAATACTAACATACACTTACAAATATTAATGTTACCCTTATGAATAGTGACATAACCTTATGAATAGTAACCTCAACTATGATAGTATATATATAGGATTTAAGTGAAATTATGATGTGCGTATGTTTTGGAATAAGTAAATAAATGTTTTAAAATTTTTATTTTTCAAGTAAATAATGATTTTAATTAGAAATTATATTAATCATATATAGAAAATTATTTTTGAAAAATGGAAATAATTTTTTGATTCTTCATGTTTAAAAATGGTCAGGGTTAATTTTTAGGATTTTTCTGAGAAAACATGATTTTTTTATGAAGAGTAAATTACGATAATTTACTGTATATATACATTATCAGTTAAATTCACTATTCCTAGTATCATGGATGATGTAAGAATTCTTATCTCGAACTCAGATACACATATTACTATTCTTGGTCACAAGAATCAACACCATTGGTTGTCTTTTACAAAATAATAAAATAATGAGTAAAATAATGGGAAAACCCTCCTCTCCTCCATTATAACACCCCCCCCCCCTCACTCCCTCTTCTCATCACTCCTATAAATCCTTGTTCCTTATCTAAATTCTACTCAATTATCCTCTCAACATCCTCCCCCATGACTAGTATCCCTTGTTCTCATAAAAAGACCAAATCCACTTCCCATAATAGGCTCTCAAGGAAGGTTTATTCAAGAGGTAAAATTTCTCTTTTCTTTTCTTTCATTTTCATGTTCCTTTGTTATCTTTTCTTTCATAACCTATCCTCATCCAAATGGTATCACAAATTAAGTACCATACATGTACTATAATTTTGTTATTATAAGGGTATAATTCATCTTCATCTCTCTTTTCCTCCTCATTTATGTTAAAAATGATATATCATCTGAGATGTGTTGATTTATCACATTCAAGGATGGTTGTGCTTTCAATTTGATTTACCTTCTTCAAATATGGTCATGTAGCCATTATTATAGTTGAACTAGACTATGATATCTTTATTTTATCTAATGTAATGTTCTGTAATCCTTATGAACTCATGATGTAAAATAATAATACAAAACAAGGTAATTGTGAGAAAAATTGCCAAATTAATCCAAGTGTTTATCATTAATGCTTTATATAATGATTTACCTACACTCTAAATAAAGAAATGAATTTTATAACCATGTAATATTATTAATTTTAATTAATAACATATAAAATCAATTCAGGAATTCAACTCCCATATTACATGAACTACCATACTCTTTTATAAGTGAGATGATCATGAATATTATGAAAATGAGCACTCAAGAAAAATGAAATTGAATCCCTTAACCCATATAAAAGGAAATTAATGAACATAATAAAGTCATAAAAAACCAAATAAATTTATAAAGGGTTAGTTAATTTTTATTTTATGAACATAATTTGGTTATTCGGTTCATTAAGATCAAGTGAAGAACACCCTCATATTTAAGGGTAAGGGATCCACTCTCACACTTTTATTCAAGAATCACCCATATGTTTTTTCCTTATATTTTTAATTACTAATGACGGGGTATGTTTTAATAACTCACCCATACTTCTATTATGATATATAAATGACATCATACCCCTTTAACTCTCATTAGTCCATCAAAATAACACTCGTTACCATGACGAAATGTTTGTAAGGGTTTTCCTACCAGAACATCAATTTTCTTTCGGGTATCTCTTTGTCTCTCTTAATCTCAATTAAATTATTAAATATTATTATTTAATCCTAATAAATTATTTTTTGAATTTTCAATGTATTTTTACAGACCATAATCCTTTTTTATTTTATGAGATTCAAATCTTTTAAATAAAACATTCAAAATTCTTTTTGAAATACAGGCCCATTTCAAGGGCCTTTCTCAAAATCATACCTATTTTCAAGGTCACTATATAATTTGTTTTTATCAACCATTATATTTATAAAATCAATAATTTTATTGTGAAAATACTATCTTACTTCACTTATAGTTTTATACAAATACTTTTCCAAAAGAAAGATTCAATGTAAAAGAGTATTTATTTAAATAATTACTCGATGATTTTATAAGAGTATCTTCTTCTGTTTCAACACTTTTATTGATTATTATGAATTATTGGGATTAATATTTTATGATATCATATAACATATATGATTTAATGAATTATTATTATTTTGACTATGGATTTTCTACCTTAAAACCATTCCCTAATTTACTCTGAACGGTTAGTGTTTATGCTTAATGTTCGGGAAAACTTATTTATGTTTCATATTCTTGTTTCAATATGAAAGTATATATTTTTTATGTTTATTATTGTTCATATTAGGAATGAATTATACTTAATAGGTGATGTTTGGGGCCAGCTATATCCCCTCGATGCATCGGTAGGTCTCATGGGACAAATAGATATGGACTTGGCTGAGTCCTTACCCATTTTTAGATATAGTTTTAGATTAGGCCTTAATCATTTTTAGATTTATTGGTTGAGGCCTTGATGGTATATTTCAAAATTTTCAGCATATGAATTTATATCATTATAAAGCTATAAATTCATAGTTTGTGAGGTTATTAAACTATTATAATACCCATGATTAGGTTTTATTATGAAATTATTTATTCAACTCTTATTCCTTCCCTAATGTTTCCAAGTTATTTTTAAAGGCATGTGTTTTAGTTATTCACCATGCCTAATGTTTAGGTTTATGAAATTTTCTGTTGTATTTCTGACCCTTACTGAGCATCTAATCTCACCCCTTGATTATGTTTCATTTTCTCAGGACAAGAATAATTTTATTATGAACGACATGTAAGGATATACTTATAGTTTTTGATGTTCCCAATAAAACTTATATGTTGTATTTCATTTCAATTTGTAATGTTGAACTTATGTATGTTTCTTGTTTCCAAATATACTAAACTACCCGGCCTTTTGGGATGCATATTCCTTGTTTATAGTCCAATGTAATAAAATAAGGCATCAGTTAGGGGAAACTGTGGTCAGGTCCTTACAGTTGGTATCATAGGATGTTTAGTAGAAAACTTAGATACAAGATTTAGAAAAAAAAAGATTAGAGAAAAAAACCCTAAGATAGAAGTTGGTGAGAAGAATACAGGGACATCCTTAAATTTTGGTAAAGAATAGATTATGTGGTTTATCAAGAAAATAAATCCCTACCTGGATACGAACAAGTAAAGGTATCTCTAACATAGATGTATCTAAGGGTAAAACCTAAAAACTCTAAATCGATCTAGACCCGAATGAGAACTGGTGCACAATAATAGGCCTTGCTACACTCTTGGTTCGACATTTCTAGGGGATATGCTATGGTAAATTCATAAGCTTATTACAAATAATTATGAAGGATTTATGACCCCAAAGTAACCAAAGTATATAGTTCTAGGATTTACGATGCACAAATTTATGTTATGTTTTATACCATGTTTAGCGATATAGAGACTTCATAATTTTATGAGATAATATATTATATGTAATTTATTATAAATGGAACCTATAAGAATGAATGATATCTTAACCAATTCACATGATGAAAAAATTAAGAAGGATCCTATCTCTTATGGTCTTAATCCGTTGTTTCGAATGAAGATAGTCTCTCATGTGTCCTCATCATATGAGAAAATAATATCATGTGTTAACAAGGTATGTAAATAATTCTCTGCGTTCTATGCCTTTGAATGGAAGCAAAAAAAATAAGAGGATGGTAGAGAAAAATATGGATAAAGGGAAGAAAGTAAAGAAAGGTTTTCCCACATGTGATAACTGTGGAAAGATACATCATGGTAAATTCTTGAAGGGAATGAGAGTTTTTTATAATTGTGGAGAAAAAGGACACCAATTTTGTGATTTTAGGGGTTAGATAAAGTTTTTTGATGTACAATTCTTCAATTGTAAGGAGATGGTACACTATGTGAATCATTGTCAATAGCGTCAAATGAATATGCCACAAATGATGTTACTGGATAATGATAATGTTATGATACTAATGCAGATGAAGTGGAAGGATTATTGTGCCTCATTAGGAATCATGTCATTTGAATATTTTATCATCAATTTATTGGTTATAAGAATTATGGAATATATGAGGATTGTATTGCAATACTATTTCATTAAGTATTTGAGGTCATATGATGAATTGTACCAAGGATAAGTGACTCAATAGAAAGTTAATATCTTGTGAAAGAAAATGGTTGAGGGAAAGACAATCATAAATATATTCTTGATGATTAAGATAATGATGAAGAAATAGTTGATTTGGATAAGTATTGACTACCTCAAAAATGATTATTGACTTATCGACAAGTGGTTATGCTATCATTGATGGAGTTTGCAACGTTTTTTGATATAAGGAATATATCCAACATCATGTGTAAAGATGAACTCTTTTTTTAAATAAGAATTTATGGAAATTTGAGTTATTATCGTATTTCAAGAGGATACATGATAAAGATATTCACATGAATAGAATGTGAAAATTTAGGTCTGCTTTATATTGATGAAAGTCAAATAAGGTAGAAGATGCCTTGAGTTGGATAGATCATGGATCCCTAAAAAATGAGGATTTAAAAGGACCATGGATACATGGATATATCAAGGATGGATATGGGAATGATTCTTAAGTGTCGGATAATGATCTTTTGAAAGGTTAAATAATTTATGAAATGGTTTAATTTTATCATTATACGAGGATTTGGAGTTTAATGTCACCACATGATGCAACGTATCCTAGGAGATTAATTATAGGTAGTTAAAGTAAAAATCAAAGGATAAGATCATGTTTATGAAATATAAATGTATATTTATACAGTTATAGATTGGAATAATCCCCAAACTCTACGAAAAGAGCCTTAAATGTTGTTCTGATGTCATAATATTTGATAACATTAAATAAATTTTTCATAACTATAGTTTATGGTTTTGTGGTAATATAATTTCATCTAAACCCATTTTATATCACTAAAAATTCATATTGTGGTTTTTATTATATGCCCAGGTTTTCAATTCCAATCAATGTCACTCTAATCGAAAGGATAATTTATTCATCTATTATTATGATTATTATGATTATTATGATTATTATTATTATTATTATTTGAAAACCTCTTTTCCCTTAACCTTTTTAAGTAGGATATTATATTAACCCCATTTCTCAAATGGGTTTATTTCACAAGGAAATTTTAAAGTAACAACTAATAACGTTCAAAGTGAAATATCAAATTTCAAGGATGAAATTTTTTAATGGAGGGGATAATGTAACACCCCAAGATTTCAAAAATAAATTTAATATCGAATTCATGAAACACTAAGTCTCTACAAAACACCACTTTGTGATAACATATCCAGTAAATATACTTTTTACCACCATTATGATCTAAATTTTGAAAATCTGACATACACGGTTAGAATCAGTAAGTTCATTAGAGTCTGATATGACCAACTTAATTTTTGGTGAATACTAACATACCCTTATGAATATTAATGTTAAACTTATGAATAGTGACATATCTTTATTAATATTAATCTCAACTATGATAGTATATATATAGGATTTAAGTGATTGTATGATGTACTTATGTTTTGGAATAAGTAAATAAATGTTTTAAAGCAGTATTTTTCAAGTAAATAATGATTTTAATTAAAAATTAAATTAATCAAATTTATAAAATTATTTTTGAAAAATATACTTCTTTTTTGGATTCTATATGTAGAAAAATGTTTGGGGTGAATTTTTGGTATTTTTCTAAAATACTTGAGATTTTGATGAATAGTAAAATACGGTAATTTACCGTATATATACATTATCAGTTAAATTCACTATTCATATCATCATGGATGATGTAATCACACTTGGTTAGAATTAAAATGCACATATTACTATTATTGGACACAATAATAAATATTATTGGTTTTCTTTGGAAAATAAGAAAATAATGAGTAAAATAATGGGAAAACCCTCCTCTCCCCCACTATAAAACTCCCCCTCACTCCCTCTTCTAGTCACTCATGTCAAGCCTTGTTACTTGTCAAACTTATGCTAAAATATACTCCCAAGATCCTCCCCCATGAAAAGTATTTATTTGTCTCATAAAAAGACCAAGTCTCATTACTTAAAGAGGCTCTTGTGGAAGGTTAATTCAAGAGGCAAAATTCCTCTTCTCTTTTCTTTCATTTTCATGTTCCTTTTTTATATTTTATTCCATAAACTACCCTCATAAAAATGGTATGACAACTCTAGTCCCATAAATGTACTTTAATGTTGTTATTCTAATTTGATAATTCATCTTCATCTCTCCTTTCCCCCTCATATATGCTAAAAATGAAACATCGTCTGAGATGTGTTGATTTATCACTTTCAAGGATGACGATGCTTTCAATTTGATTTACCATCTTTAGATCGGGAAATGAAACCATTTTTATGGTTTTACCAGACTGTTATATATTTATTTTATCTTATGTAATTTTATGGAATCCTTATGCACTCATGATGTTAAATAATAATACAAAACAAGGTTATTGTGAGAAAAATTTCCAAATTAATCCAAGTGTTTATCATTGATGTTTTATATAATTATTCACCTTCAATACAAATAAAAAAATGAATTGTATAACCATAAAATCTTATGAATTTTCATTAATAATATATAAAATCAATTATTTACTTCAAATCCCATCTTACATGAACTACCATAATCTTTTATAAGTGATCTAAACATGAATATTATGAAAAATAGCACTCATGAAAAATGAAATTGAATCCCTTAACCAATATAAAAGGCAATGAATGAACTTAATAAAGTAATAATAAACCAAATAAATTTGTAAATGGTATTTTAATTTTTAATTTATGAACCTAATTTGGTTATTCAGGTCATTAAGATCAAGTGATGAACACCCTCATATTTAAGGTAAGTGATCCTCTCTCTCATTTTTATTCATGAATCCCCCTATGTTGTGTCCATTTATTTTTAATTACTAATAATGGTGTATTTTTTGGTACCTTACCCACACTTCCATTATTATATATAAATGATGGTAAACCATTTTCCTCTCATTATTCCCTCACAAGAACACATGTTACCATGCCAAAATGTTTGTATGGGTTTTCCTATCTGAACCTCCATTTTCTTTCGGGTTAATATTTGTCTCTCTTAATCACAATTAAATTATTGAATATTATTCATTACTCCTCATAAATTCTTTTTTAATTATCTTTTTATGTGTAAAAACCATAATCCATTTTAATTTTATGGGAGTCACACGTTTTAAATGGAATATTCAAAACACTTTTTGAAATACAAGCCCGTTTCAAGGAAATTTATCAAACTCTTACCTATTTTCAAGGGCACTCTATAATATATTTTTAGAAACCATTATATTTATATAATCACTCATTTTATAAGAAAAATACTATCTTAATTCACTTATATTTTTATACAAATTATTTTCTAAAAGAACTCTTCTTTTCAACGAAAAAGAGTATTTATCTAAAGAATTAGTCAATGCTTTTATAAGAGTATCTTCTACTATTTCAAAACTCTTATTGATTCTTAGTTTTTATTATGATTAATATTTTATGATATCATCTACCATATTTTATTTATTTTTTTATGATTAGTTTGATTGTGGATGTGTTACCTTAAAATCATTCACCAATATACTCTGAATGGTTTCTGTTTATGATTAATGTTCGAGGAAAGTTATTTATCTTTCATATGCTTATTTAAATATGATATTATAAGTTGTTTATGTATATCCCCTTTCATATGAGGAATTAATTGGACTTATTATTTGATTTGTGGGGCCCTCTATTGACCCCAATGCATCGATAGGTCTCATGAGACAAATAGAAATAGACTTGGTTGAGGCCTTACCCATTTTTAGATATGGTTTTAGCTGAGGCCTTAATAATTTTTAGATGTCTTAGCCGAGGCCTTGAGGATATATTTCAGAATGTCTGTCATATTCATTTACCCCATTATTAGGCTATAAATTCATATTTCATTATTTTATTTGACTAGCATAATACCCATGATTATGTTTGATTATGGCATTATTTATTGAGCTCTTATTCCTACCATAATGTGTTCAAGTTTATTTTTAAATTCATGTGTTTTAGTTATTCACCATGCCTAATTTTTATGTTTATGAAATATTTTGTTTTATTTCTTACCCTTATTGAGCGTCTGATCTCTCCCCTTTCATAGGTTCTATTTTCCCTGGACATGAAGAAGATTATTATGAATGACCTAAAGGAATATACTTAGAGTTTTTTATGTTCACAATAAAATATATATTTGTATTTCATTTCAAGTTGTAATGTTGAACTTATGTATGTATCTTGATTCCAAAGATACTAAACTACTCAGTCCTTTGGGATGAAAATTCCCTGTTTATATGTCGATGTAATAAAATAGGACACTGGCTCTAGGAAACTAGGGTTTGGTCCTTACAGAGTCATCCAATGGTGACTCGTCCAATGGTAGGTCATTATAATGGTGAGTCATGAAATTTTTTTCCAACTTCCTACATTTTTTCCCCATTAAGATTTTCTTTTATTTAAAATAATATTAATAGCATATTTAATGGTTTTTTGATCCATTTTGAATAATATCAATCTCTTAAAAATCTGAATCTTACTTTGAGTTACAAAAAACATAGTCTTTGTCAAGATTCACCTTTAATAAAATTTAAAAATCATTTTTCCTGTTGATTTAGGATCTAGCCTTTCTAAAGTCGAGATATTCTCTTCCTTGTGTGCTTCCATTTCTCTTGGAGTGATATTCATTGAACCTTTCTCCCCCCATCAGAAGTCATGTAATTTTGTCGTAGCCTTTGGATCATGTTTTCCCTAGAGGCTCTTCCTATTGCATGTGCTCCCCCTACTTTGGTGAAACCAGGAAGTGCTGATCATATCTTCTTACAAGTAGGTTTTCCTTCGTCTCCCTCAATTATATATAATGTGGTTTGGGTGAATTAATTTCTCCTTCTGAATATAGTTGAATCCAAATTCAATATAGATAATTGAATCGTTTTCAAATCAATAAATATGCACTGGTAAAAGTGATGTATGATTTGATTATTGTTTATTTTTCGTTATTGTTGTGAATTATTCAAACTAAACACCCTACTAAAAATCATGTTCATTGGGGGTCTCTTTTTGTGCATGGGATGGTCTACGGAATGAATGTTTTTTGTTTGTTTTTAATTGAACAATTATATAAGAAATTTTCTAACCACATATACCCGGTTAATAAATGGATTCCAAGGGATCAAACTGTATATGATAATCCTAGATGTTTATAAGTGGAATTAAGGAATCAATGAATCATTAAATCTGAATGTGTTTTTTTTTGTTTGTGTGGTGTAATGGTTGTGTGCACCTTTATGTGTTTTGGGGGGGTTCGAAAGGTGTAATGGAATCTCAGGTTGAGAGATTGATTGATTTTGGTATGGATGGGCAATGTTGTGCAGCGGTGCTGCAATCGGGTTGTTCTATGTTTGTGTTGCTGGATTTGATAGGTGTGGTGTGGTTATGCAGTAGGGCTATTGAGAATGGTTGTGATGAGATGTGTTATTGGGTTTGGCTATGATTTGGGGGTTTTCTTTAGTGAGAGGATGTATTGGGGAGAATGACTTTGAAAAATTATGGTGGTGGTGGTTAGCATGGGTTCTTCTCCATTAATAACTTGTAGAAAGATTTCTCGTATCTCAGGATCAGTATGTTATGTCATGAATGGGTGTTTAATGAAGAATAATGTGAAGTGAGTCAATTTTACCAGGGTTCTTCTTCATCTATGTGACTTTTTCTATAGGTCTTGTATTGTGTTGTTCCTGGTAGTGTTCTAGGTAGTGATGTAATGAATAATTGAATTGTTAACAAAGAATAGTGATTTTTTAACTGAATTGGCTGGGGGTACGATTTGATTTTGTCTTTTTGTTTAGTGGTTCATTTAGAGGTATCACCAAAGGTGGTATTGTAATTTGGTTGTTGTTTGAAAACTCATAGGTTGGGATTGAGTATTTGGTATCATATACGTATTACTTGTATTTTCATTGTGATTTTCATATACACCCCACCCTAGTTGATCACTATGTGCTAAACACCCCCATCATCATGGGGGAGGGTGTCTTTACCAAACATCTTGGTTGTAGGATGGATGGTTCGCCACCTTTTCTTACCTTATCCCTCTTCCAGATGGTGGTAGCCCAAGATACTTCAGGCAGGTTGTGGTTTGTGAGGCACATGTGTGTGCGGTCGAGTTGTGCTTTTTCATGTGTCTTCAGGATGAGATGAGTTGTTCTTTCCCATGTGTTATCAAGTTGATATGTGTTGTGATTTCCCAGGAGTTTTCAATATTTCATGTGGTTTGTGGCCTTGGTTTTTGCGGTCAGGATGTGGTGTGGTTCGTGAGTCCTAGGTTTGTGCGGGTAAGATGTGATGTGTTTGTGGCCTAGTTGTCTATGGGTGGGATGTGATGTGGCTTGAGGCTCAAGTTATGGGATGAGATGTGGTTTTTGGATCCCAGGAGTGTGATATTGGGTTGTGACATTGTTCTTTTGGAAGAGGTTGGAGCACAAGGATGTTTTCCATTAGGCAAGAGTGTCTAAACCAGTGGGAAGTGGTGTAGGGTACCCAAATCATCGATGTTCTTTATATATAACTTTACATGACTTTTGTTAAATGGTGATTTTTTTTAGTGAGATTGGGATTGATAGTATACCTTCTTAGGTGTTGTTCAGTTATGCTATTTTCTCATGGGAACATTACTATGTTTCTCTCACTCGTGCATGACATACTTTGGTTTTTTTCAACTGAGTATATTTGTATGCTCACCCTACGTACATAAAATTGTTTTTAGGTTTTCAAGATTATTACATAGACCATGATGGATCTTACTAGATTGGACATTGGGATAGTTTTCATGTTTCTTCTTAGCCTTGTTTTTGGTATTTAATTTGAATTTTTCATTGTATTTGTAATAGTTTTGTTTTAAACATGCATGTAGGATGTGTCTGGATTTATTATATATATATATATATATATATATTGGAGTTTTTTTGGGAATAATCATCTAATCTCCCAATGTTTTGTTTCTTTAAAAATGGAAATACCTACCATTTTCTGAGATTATATACCCTTAGTACTGGTCACCACCCTAGGACCTACTAGTGGTGGGACTTGAGGGGTCATTATCTCCCGTTCTTCATTTTCATCTCAAGAGGGGAATATTTGTATGGAGGGGGTCATGAAAAAGGTAAAAAATTTAATTTCACCCACAAAAATCAACATCACACAATTTGGCCGCACTGTTTGGCCAAACCATGTACCAATAGTGTGGCTCCCACTTTTTAGGAAATCCACCAAACATGGTTGTCCCAAATAGTTTTGTCTAACCGTACATCAACCACATGATTAATAATACATATGAAATTACTAAGTGTAACTAAACATGTGATATGGGCACACAGTTTGAGTAAACTATGGGAATCCGGTGCGCACCACCCCTACATTTGTACTGTAGTCACACAGTTTTATGTTGGGGGTTGCACAGTTTTAGACAAACCATGTTCCATGTTCAGACCACCAAACTTATGATTTTTTGGTCCCAACTCTCCCAAAACTCAATGAGACACCCAAGGGATTCCTCGGTCATTTACCATAGTCAAAAAATAAAACTTTTAAGTGTTCCAACTATTTGAATTATGTTATGAATCTAGAATGAAATATTGACCCATCCACTAAATTGAAAATTCAAAAATCCCTAGTAATTCTACCTTAGCTCAAAAAAATGGGTCATTGCAACCTCCCCACCTTAGAACTTCTCATCCCCGAGAAGACTTTGGGAATCACTAAAAATTCAGATGAACTATAAGGTTTATAAAGTATAATCTAAATGGTTGCTTTATGTTTCTAAATGCCCAATGCACTATCCATCATCATTTAAGAAAACGAAAATTAAGCCATCAAAATGGGAGCCAATGCTCATTTTGAAATTGATACACCAAAATGGTTCTTAATCGAGCTTGTTTTTCTAGAGAAGTGATCATTTTTTTTACTCTTTCAACATCCAGATGATGGTGCTCCCCACTAGAAATCTTAACATGATAAGGGGAAAATTCTAAGCCACAAAACCTCCACTATTTAAATTGACTCAAAAAGAACACCTCTAAGAATTCTAGCAATGCTCCAGGTGTGATTTTTCTTCATCTGGTCAAACCCAACTACATCTGAGTTCAAATCAAGAGCATATTCAAAAATAAACGGTCAAATCCAAATATACCTAACTGAAACCGGTCATGAAACATTTCCTTAAAAGATACATTCTAACTTTACACCATACCTTCTTTAACCTAGATACATGATTTAAAATGGTTCCTTTTGACTGTATGAATCGAACAAGAAGGATAAAAATTCAACACACCTCCAACTTATCATTCTCAAAACACTTTAATTAGATGTACATAGATAATACTTGTCCATACCTAACTTCCATTGACGTTCCTTATCTAAACCATCACATTCCCATTTAAACCATCATGTCTCAGTACGAACAATGGTGTAACCAAGATGAAGAAAACTAGAAATATACCCCTTTTAAACCTCTCCACTAAGCCTGAAAACAAGCTTGGGGTAACCTCACATTCATTTAACTTTATTCCAAGGAACTAAACCATGGCATTCTATACTCTGTGACTAGAAGTGAGATTTCAGAACACGTTCAAGACGTCCACATTAGATCATTGACTGAGTCTATATTAGAATATTTAAGGTAGTCAGGTTATAAAAAAATGAATCATGTCTAAGAGTCCATCCAAGTCACTCATACTTGGGAAATCAATCATTGGCCAGGAATAAAAATTCCTCCATAAAAACCACAAATTGAGAATGTAACTCTAATAGATGCCACTTATCAATCCCGAAAACTTTTAAAACTTAGAGAATTGTATAACTGATGCTCCCTTAGTGAATCAATCATGATATCAAGATAGGAGATATGATCATCACTAATAAATAGAACACTAAGATGATTATAAGACCTGTGACACCTTTATCATAACCAAGATGAAGTGATCATTATGGTTTCCAACAAACCATACCCAAATATAAGAAAGAAGAGGAGTCAGACTACTATTGGTAAACTTGTTGGAAGAATATCGACTTCACATGTCAATGCATCATCATAAACCAATCATGAGACTTTACTATCATAGGTGTTCCACAGTTTCTCAAAATTATCCATAAAATTCCATGCATCATCAACGATGTTTATCAAGGGTTGTGTATATAGCCAGTCACATCCATCTCATTCTTTCAAAAAAGTGCCAACATGATTAAAAACATTCAAGCCTCACATATATTCAAGCAACATAGACCACTTCCAAAGGTATTCCTTAGTTATGTTACCTATACCTAAAAGAACATGGTTTCTTGGATTGACATGATGCTCCCCCCATAGGAGTGTCCTAGTAATAAAAATAAGAGAGATGGATTTTCCTCTCATAAGTTTTCTAGATCAAATTCACCTGAGACTCACACATCACACTTCTTTGAACCACAATAACATAAGTCATAGCATTTGGAAAGAAAACTAAAACCAACTTGACTAGTATGTTAAAATACAATATCACCTTGGAATATCATCCTAATTATTGGGATGAATTGAATCCTTCAATGTGTAGGTGACTCTGCTATATAGATCACCTGAGAACACACAGAAAAAATCAAGGCTCAAAAATTTCACTAAACTCAACTAGTTTGTTAGACCTCATAGCAACTCAATAGTTACTTCATATATAAAATCAGAATGCCCCAAGATTTTTAAATTAAGATAGCACATCATTGATACTATATATAGGTTGTCTACCCTATGCATCCAAGTATTAGATAGCCTATACAGGAGATTCCACAAAGAGTCTAATTTCCTATATGACGATTAACTTGGATGATGACATACCAAGACATCCATCACTAAGGAACAAGATAGGGTCACATTACCAACTTAGCGACCGGAAATACCCTGGGCATGTCTAACCTACTGAATACCAGCATCACCAGACGCTTACATCTATTACAAGATCCAAGATACCAAGATCATCCATCCAAAAAAAGTTGATATTTAGAAACTAGGAGTATTACTAGAAATAACAGCACCTAAAAATTATAATACAATAGAAATATCATGGTATTTACTAAGGTAATTAACCTCTAAGAGTGCTACCTATCTCAAGACATACCCTTAAAAAATACCAAACGTCGACCCTTTCACTAGGTCACACCAAACAGATTTCACTAGGCCATATGCCAATCATTTAATTCATTGATAAAAAGAAAAAAGGGCTATGGAAAATTCTCACATTTTTATTCCAAGGAAACTCAAGGAGATATTTAAACTACCCTTACTTGAGGATTTAAAATAAGGATACCACTAAAGGTTCCATCTTAGGTTATCAAATTTATTTTCATCCAACCTTTAAACATTTTATACATTTAAACTTTAGCCTTAAGTAACGATTATAAAATGAAATCACATGGTAATAGATAAGGTGACCTATGAGGGTCCCGTTAAGCCAACCTTGGTTCATCAGAATGAAACCCAATAGAACATTCTTAATTATTAATGTTTTATAACACCCATAGAAGTTTATCTCATAGAAAATGGCCCAACTAACCTACTTGGTCCAAGTTTCACATT
This sequence comes from Viscum album, assembly GCA_963277665.1. Taxonomy (NCBI): domain Eukaryota; kingdom Viridiplantae; phylum Streptophyta; class Magnoliopsida; order Santalales; family Viscaceae; genus Viscum; species Viscum album. The sequence goes on from OY728119.1 coordinate 568,016,588, forward strand.
TTTAGGACGGTCTTTATATGGATATTCATGATCATGGGATAGATTCACAAGCCTTTCTAGAGGCATCCAATTTTAGATCAAAATTACTTGAATTTTACATTTGTAACCATTTCAAATAAAACACAGTCATATATAATAATTTTTTTATACAATTTTCCATCTATTAATCTATTAATCACCCATGTGCTTTACAGATTGTAATACAGATCCCATTAATTGAAACTGGTTCATTTTAAAATTTTAAATTTGGAGATTTTACATTTTAACAACAATCCCTGATTATATAAAAATATTAAAGTACGGTTCGAGTACACAAATTACCTTTTCCCAATTATAAGGTTCCCATACACCTTATAACTAAAAATTGGTTCCCATTTAATCGCAACCAAAAAAATTATCCCATCAAACCAGTTATATATATCAAAAAATATCATGTTATCATGAGAAATAAACATAGAGTAACATGATATAAACACAGAGGCATGATATAATTGCATAAGATGATAAATAAATAACCCAATAATGTTATATAATTAGAATTTATAAGGAAATAAAAAGAATGGCATAAACTCAAGGCAGAAAATCATAATCATAAAGTATCATAAAATTTTAACTACAAGCCCTGGATTATGAATGACTTGTGAATCCATATGTTCCTTTATTGATACATGTAAGACTACTACCTTTCCAACCATAACTATGGTAAAATAATTGAATTTCATTAATTGATAAGCAGTGGAAAGTACAAAAATTACTCAAGGTGAAATAATATGAACTGTAATATCAAGAAGCATTAACATCAATAATATCCCTAGACACTTGGACATTTCCCCATGGGTGGTTGATCAGTCACTAAAAATTCTATTTACAAAGTGCTGACACATTCCCAGTCTCCTGCCTACTAGCCCAAGAGAGTAAGACAATGGAAAAAACCACCTTTGATACCACTTTTTAACATCTTGGCCAAACTTACCACTAAAGTGGTAGCTAGACAGATGGGTTACATGGCCTCAAGTGAACCTCCTTGTATGTTAGAGGCTTATGACTATTAGTGTGGGTTTAGGGAGGTGATATTGGGGAGACTATTCCCTCATGATTAGAGTAGAACAGTGGTACCTCATAAAATAAATAACACATGATAGTGGAAGAAGTAATAAATGATAGATAGAGTAGTGGAAGAATAATATAAACTGAATATAAAATATGGTCAGTGCTAACGTAGAACAGTGAATTCATGTCTAGATAATGATACATAACTAAAATAGTAGACATAAATAAGGCAACAAGATAGTGTATAGTATATGAAAAAATAAAATAAGTAAAATCCTCAAAAGATATATCCACGAGAATCCTAAGTTCCAACTTAGTCTCTTGATCTTAACTCCCATGTACATGCATAAAAGTGCAATCAATAATTCATGGTCTTGGGAACATGGTATCGACTCAGATACCCTAGTGCATAATGGTCTGAGAAAGGGGTGAGATATAAATATCAATGGGTTACCACCCATAGTCTCTACAGCTGAATCCTTCCCATGAACATAATGTAAAGTAGTGTGTAGGTATAAATAATAATAAACATAATAGAATAAATAAATAATATCATTCTTAGGTTCCTAAAAGGCACCTGATTGCTCTACCTACTTTGGATCATGACTGAAAATATAATTTTTTCCAATGAATATATATATAGTAATAAAACATATATATATTATAGTTATATATTGAATCCACCTATATGTACCAAGTATGTTTAGATGTAAGTGTCCATACACAAGGGATACTAGGTGATGGATAGATCGAGGCATAACTTCATCATCCATTAACATTCTAAATGAGCCTAAAATCTCAAGAAAAAGGTTACATGACCTACATCTCATAGTGAGTGGGATAAATCTTGATCATCACTTGATATAGTGAGTGTTCCATCATGTCAATACTTGAACTCGTGAGTGTGACTTTATTCCAACACTCAATAAGGGATGTGGAACATCATGAACATAGATTAAATAATATCACAAGTGTGATATGTCATGCTCAACACCAAATTAAAGGGAGTGTGATACTTCCATTCTCAAAAAACCCTTAACATCATTCAACATATTATATAAAGGTATAATCATGTTTATAATAACATTTGTGAGGCATAACCTGTCATGATTTACATATATTAAGGCCAATCATAACTAAGGGTGTCACATTATAATAATATCATATATTAATAATGAAATGAATGCAGTGTCATTTCCCCCCTTCAAAATTCATTTTATTTAAAACATTCAGCTCATCCAAGGAAAGAAAACCATCATGAACATGTCATTCTATATAATACAATTTACCTAATCCATGCTTATTTTGATTATGCTAGTGGTGTTGTCACACCACCCATTTCAATTACATTTTAAACATGTCATTTAATCTACTAAAAATATAGCAACAGCTCTTAGAATGTTCATTGAGACACTTAGGAGGTTCCTTTGTTGAATCGTGAAATTACCTACATGGGTAGCCCCATTCTAAATTGGGTCAAGCACTTAAGAGGTGATTTGGTCGAATTAAACATTTATAACAAAGGATGGAAACTCCATTTATATATAATAGGATATGAAAAGTACTATCCTACCTCATATCAAAAAAAATCATTCAAACATAAAGAAACACTCAATCCGTAAGGCCAAGCATGATTTAAATAACTAATCAATACTTTTTATCTTAAAAGACAGTGAACCTCATCCGAGGGTTTTATTATAAAACATGACATTATTTATCATCAATTCATTTAACATAACTGGAATCAAATTTAATAATAAAAACATAATTCACTAAAGATTCATTTTAAAAATAATCAACCAACATGGAAATTTAGTTTATAAAGGTTTAACATAACACTTGGTAGGATCTACAATTAATTGGAAAATCATCTGTAGGGGAAATTACATTTATAGTCTAAGACGAATGCTGAGAAGGAAATCATGGAATTTAAACAATTAATGGGGAAAACCTGATGGAACACCCAAGGGGTGTTCGTGATCAAATTTTATAACCAAAAACTATTAAAAAGGCTCAACTAGAGTAATAAAAGGTGATTATATCAATTTATATTGAAGAAAATATTTTTATGGAAACACACGACAAAGTCTGGAAAGTCATACACCACCTACCTTATGCTTATGATGATTTACTCGTCCAATATCAAGGTCTTATTTGGTCGGGTTTGGAATAAATATAACAAATTAAAATCTACAAAGAAAATAGGGGAAATAATGACCCTCCATGATAACATGGTCAAGAGAATATTAAATGGATAAATATTTAAAAGGATTCAATAGCTTACTGATGTGGATCTATAGAGACTGACAGTGCTTGATTTGGACTTCAGATAGAGGAGATATGGGAATGCCTAAATTGGAGAGGAGAATAGCTCGTGGTGAACAGGAGAGGAGATCACATAGCATGGGTATGATAAAATAGAGAAGAAAATGGTTTTAAAAATAATTAAGTGGTAAAATGTAATTTCACCCTCAAAACTAGGGTTGCATGGTTTGGACAAACCATGCACCAATCGTGCGGCTCCCACTACTAGGAAACCCACCTTTCATGGTTGTTTTGTACTGTTTAGTCTAACTATATGCCAACCATGTGAGGAATATTTCATAGTTACTACCTAAATGGTACTGACCATGCAACATGGGAACACATTTTGGGTAAACTGTGCGCATCCCATGCACACAAACCAATGCTCTAATACATTAGTTGTATAGTTTTTTGGTGGTGGTTGCACGGTTTCAGACAAACTAGGCACCCAGTTCAGACCAGAAAACTTATTATTTGTTGGGTTCAGCACTCCTAAAACTCAACGAGACACCTAAGGGATTCCTAAAACCATTACATGATTCTAGAAAAAAAAACTTTTAAGTTTTACAACTCTCATAATTTTTTTCTGAATCTTAGTTCAAATAACAGACCATCCACTAGAAGGACAAAATTCAAATTCAGTTGGAATTCTACCTTAGCATGAAAACATGGGTCATTACATCATTCCCGGTTCCATCTCAAGGTGGATTATGGTTAATTATGCTACTTCTGTCTTGACAGGGATGCAACTTTCAATCATATGAGGTATTAACATTTGGAATGATGGTCATTTATGGACATTGGGTTGGTTGGGAACATGTAAAGTCTTCTTCTTTTTGAGGTAATCTCATGTGTGAGACATTGTAGGTGCAGAACCAAAGGAATCATGTATCATACATGTGGTAGTTGATGTCAGGGGAATAAGTATTATGAGGATTTTTACCTAATCTATCCCATATTTATTATATAGGGTAAGTATTATGGATTAAGTCACATGTTTAATGTCTTATGGACACAGATGGGCCATAGGTTTAACATCTTGCGTGCACAATTTGGGTGTAGGTTTAATGTATAATAGGGACAAGTTGAAAACTGGTTTAATATCTTGCAAGGATAGGTTGGTCACAGGTTTAATGTCTTGCGGTGATAGTTTGGGCATAGGTTTATTGTATTTCAGGTATAGGTAGGGAATAGGTTTAATGTCTTATGGGGACATGTTGGAAGTAGGTTTAACATCTTGTGAGGATTTTTTGGGTGGTTGACTGTATCCCTAGGGGGATTTCACACTCATTATTTGATGGGGATTTATGATTTTAGGATTGAACCCCATAGAGGGATCCTATAAACCATATTTAAGAGACAGGGATCAAAACTCACAAATTTTGATGTCTTAGTTTTAGGTTGTTTGAAAGGACCGGTCCATACATTTTAATGTCATGTATAAGGACACTTGTGTTGCATAAGTAGTGATAATGGGGGATTGTATGGGGATTATGTGTATAATTATTCCCAGTGGTGTTGGATGTGTAGTGAAATCCCATGGAAGGGGAGTAATGTAATTCGATGATAATCATAAATGGGGAATCCTATGTTCATCACAGATGGTAAGGCTACATTTTAACATCATGTGATGAGGAATTATTCATGTATTTTAACATCCTAGGACTAGGTTGTTGATCTTGGCATTTTTACATCATGAAGCTTGGACATGGATGGGGATTACACCAAGAGGGGGACCATGTCAAACTGAGAGGAAGATTTGGAAAATAGACTCTCTACCAATATGGGTATGTTTTTTCCCTTGGTGATACCACCCTTAGGGATTACGTGTCAACTACTCGTGTGCCACTAGATGGGGCATGGTGGAACCACTCTCAGAGAGGAGTGGAAATCATAAGACTTGGTGTAAGGGTGTCTTCTATTTGGAGAAAAATTCATTAGGTTACCAATGATTAAGATAAAAAGCTATGATAAATGTTTGGTCCTCACTTGAACCAAAGTGGGAGAACACAAGAGTAGGTGGTACTAGTCATAAAAGGATTTCGATGGAATTTAATAGTCTTGAATTGGTATAGGGTCTATGCGCTCTCAAATTTTGTGAAAGGGTGTTAGCTGAATGGAGGGACTATAAAGAGGCATAGAGGTTTCATTTTGAAAATGTTGGGGCTTCATCTTAGGGATTCACAAAGGCCATGGGTGTTAAGAAAGAGTATGTTTCATTAAATAGGGTTACCCTACCTCATAATGAATTCTTGGTTCCCATGGGGTTGGATTAATGATGGATAATTATCTCACAGAACCCCAAGATCCACATAGGGATTTATTCTTACAAGAAGTCCATGTACCTATGTAAAAGTAATCTCTACCATAGGTTGAGGTTATCAAAAACCCATGGGTGTTTATTTCCTCAAATATGGATACCTATGGAGGTCCATTTCTTCTTTCACTCAAAAATATTATAAGTATCACAAATTCATAGTTATCCTTGAAAGATGAAATCTCTCATCCCATAAAATATCATATATATGGGGTATTTATAGGCCTAGTGGAGGTAAGGGAATCATTTTCGTAAAATTTTGATGCTTTCATGCAAGATTATGAGCTTCACAAACTAATAGAGATTCTCAAACCAGAGTTACAGTGCATAAAGGTTAACTCCTCAGAATTTTGTGGTTGGGGACTTATATTAAATGGAGCTTCATGAAGTGGACTTATTCTATGTATAGGTTACCATCAAGGCTTTGTACATCCAAGGATTTCTGTGAGATGCTTCACTCATGAAGGTTTAAACCTTCATGAATTTAGACCCTTAAGATACGTGTTTATCCATTTTGGCCTAAATTCACTTTGCACCGATCATTCCTTCCTCAAACAACTCCAATTAAATTTTTATTTGAGCATCAAAAAATGACCCCCCCCCCCCCCCCTCATAATTAGATCTCGCTAGGGAGAGGAGGTTCAGATTCTAAGGGAAACCCACCAAAAATAGGTGATTAGAAATTATAATTCACAAAAATCTATCTAACCATATGAAAATAAATAGTTTTTGTTTCCCTTAGTGGACCATGATCGTTTCTCAAAATATAGTCCAATACTCTATTTTAATGAAACTCAAGAACTTCTTGGGTGTTTTTTTAATCTTGATCCTTAATGCTCATGAAACTCACCATTTCCATGAATATTGGTTCCATGAACAGACTTCCATGAATATATTTCTAGGAACATACTTCAATGAACAAAAACTTAATGAGAACACCTCTATGAAAAGAAATATGTGAACCATATTTTAAAAACTTTTAAATAATTGAACTATGGTCATAGAGTTTGTTAAACCTTTTGTTGACCAAAGAAGGGATATAGTTGGAAACCTCATGGTCAGGGAGAGATTTTGGACTGAGTCAAAAAATGACACACTCAATGAACTGTTGAAGAATTATCAATAGTAATACTCTCTATGAAAGAGTCTAACATTGTATGGTTTTGGGATACAGCATGATGTGTCCATCCCCAACATTGATTGGGATGAACCTACCTACTAGGCCATGCCTGGACAGCACCAGTGGAACAGGGTTGTTGGAGAAAACATCAAGAGGACCATGCATACCTTATTTTTAACACCTTATATAACCACATGAACATTGTTGACAGGGAGGCTTTGTAGGTGAATGTATCCCCCCTCAGCTTGAGAATATTCTAATGGTGGGTCTGACAAACCATCCCAAGGACTAGACCGATGTTGGGACCTGTTCTATAATGGTAATTACATAGATAAATGGGCCTATTCATACTAGGTATTCCATTCCTATCATGAGTTTGAATTATAGATTATGTGTATTGGACTTTATTATGTGACATGGTCCTCACAGTTCCATGCGTACCACCACCTAGACATAATTCCAGGCCGGTTGAGTAGGTGGTCAATGAATTCCAAGACATTTGCACCATGGGCATGTCAAAATTAGCTTGTGGGGTCTTTACTAGATTGTTGGGATCCCAATAAAAGTTCCCATTTACAATTAATTAACCCTGGATAAAATGTTTGGAAGGAAATATAGAAGCTTCTATCCATATCAAGGTTCTTGCTACGCTAGGTGCAGGGGATAAGAGAGCACAAACTAGGGACGGCGAAAATCACTTCAAGCAGTGGTTTGAGTATTTTATAAATGAACCAATGAATAGGATACCAGAGAAACCCTGACAATGTCCAAATCCATAACAATAAATCAATGATCACTCATATTAGAGGATCCTAGAGTGAATATAATGGTATTTTTGGGGCTAAATCATAAAGCTCAAGGCTTTCATGGTCAGTCTAGTAGGGTTTATCATTGTTACAATGGATGATCCTAGTGAGGTATGTACACATGGGGGTGTAGTCGAGCACCTTCATTATGGTGAAAATACTGCAAATGGGGCAGTGCATCAACTTTTTAGTTGTGATATTGGAAAAGCTGTACAAGGTGCTTCACCGTATCATCCAGGGGAAGACTCATCTCAAAGTGTGTGTGCCCTTACACTTCCTGAATAGCTGGGTAGATGCACATATTGGGAGATATGAGTAACCAAAATCTATCTCTCCTCTCAAAACACACATCCATGAATCGATCCAGAACCTCATTGGGTGTCTCCCTCTCGACTTGGGTTGGGTAAATATGCAAATGAGGATCGGGCAGGCGGACCACTTTATATACTATCTATTTCCCCTTCCCAAGGGGATGGTGAACGACGATGGAATGTGGAACATAGAACAATTTTCATACCTACTAGACTATGAAGGTGAGGAATCACTGTTGAGGGTGGACATCAAGGAGATCTACGATTTTTACACTCCACATCGCTTCATGGGGAAGTTATGATGCCTCCAGCAGTTGACATCGAGGGTGTTCATAGAAGTACATAGAAAACATCAAACCTATGTCATTAGGAATATATGGTGCATGTTTTTGCATGAATATGGAAAGGGGAGGAATTATTTTTCACAACCTACCACCGCTTATGGGCTCACCCATGATTCTATGTAGACTCGAGAGAGCTCATATCGCAAGGATATGATGAGGCGGTGGACCACTTAGGATAACAAGAAAAAAGGGGAACCATGACTATGAATTCAAGGGTGAGAAGTGATAAAGGCATGAAACTAAGGAAAATTCAGTCTAGTGCATTGAGTATTGGCTATAGAGAAGACGATTTTTGGTCTGAAATAAGAAGAATCCATAGGTAGGGGAGCAGAAACTGGCACGACTCTCCTGGGAAAGTGGATTCAGGAGGAAGGTGGATGAAAAATCCCATATTTTCAATTATTTTATTTTTAACTTAAATTTTTTAACCCCATAATAGTATTATTTAAGGGAAATTTTTAAATTTTATAGATTTTGAATTATTTAGAGCTTAATTGAAAAATTGACCAATTTTGGATTTTAACATTTTGAATTTATTTATGTATTTTGGCTATAATATTTTATACAATGATCTAAATTGTTAAATTATTTCTTTATATGATTTCAGACATTATTTTATTAATTTACTTCTTCTCTAACCAATGCTAAATCTACTATTTAGAGGCCCAAATATAGCTCAAAAGGTGGGCCTCGAAATCAATGTACAGATCCAGAAAATTTTATTTTTTGGGCCCATATCTCATAAATTAATAGTCCAAATAAGATAATATTCTATAAATAACAACAAAACATCCAGGGAATAAAATTATTTTACTACGGACCTAGTTTATTTATCTTTATGAAAGTTCATAAACGCATGGGAACTTGCTACATAGGAATACGAAGGGTCACCTAGACATAATTAATGTATAAGAGTAAATCTTTCGTAACTCCTACATCTGGAGCCCAATGGAGATGAAATTTTTAGGGGGAATGATTATAAATCAAAGAAAAACTTTTAAGGAGACAAAATTTATGAAGTATGAAATTTAATCAGGGTAAAACTTAGAACAATCTGGCAGGCATAATTTGAGCCCAAAATTTTTCAATCCTTTTTCTATAAATTTTCATCTCTTCAACCTCTTACATGCGTATCCATTTCAAGGATTCAAGGTGTATTTTAGTTTCCGTAATAGTTTTTTTATATTTTCATTATATATTAGATCATTTATTCTTCTTTTCTCTTTCATTTTCTATTTTGTGTTCCCCCAGTGTGATCCTTCTAATCTCCATGAAAGTGGAGAACTAACTCTCATTATTGTTCGAGGGGGTAGTGGTATTTCATGAGTTTTTTGCCTTAAATGTTTCTATTAATTTTATTCTGATATTTTAAATAGTGTTGAAATGGGTTTGGTGAAGGGTTCACCCCACTTTCATTTTTATTGAGTTCTTCTTCCCATTTTAATCTTTTCCTCTTTTTCATTGTCACGATGTTGTATCCGGGGTGGAGTATCATTGTGGTGGTGATGTGAGTGAGAATTATCTTGCATGAGGAGTTTTGGTGTGAGATAACAAAATTTCATGGAAGGTGTTAAGTGATAGGTTTGATATCAACATTGAGTAGAATATTGAGAATAAATAATTTTAAAGAATGATGATTTTATCACCATGATATCCCAAGAATGAAAACAATTCTTCACTAACTTCTTTTTGTCTTCCTTATTTTTTATTAATTTTAATATTCTCATGCCCCATCCAAAAGGGGCCCATGCCATGACTACCCCAATCCCACCTCTAATAGGGTAGGGGCTGGTGACTAGTACCAAGTAAGAAGATCCCACAAATGGGAGGCATTTTCCTAAGTACCTATATACACATACACATAACCAAGCCACAAATGCTGAAATGTAAAATAAGTAAGTAAAAAGTGAATGAAAAACACTATATTCCATAACCAGATCACAATAAAATGTGTACTAGAAAGTACAAAAGGCCAAAACAATCCCACTAAGAGAAAATATTCTACAGTGAGAAGTCCAACCTGTAAAGTAGGAGGTATTGGGACAATCATCAAAAACGTTGTTGGAACAGACCTTAGATATTTTTATCTCACAAGGCACTACTAGGTCTTATTTTTCCTAGAACTCCATCAATGATTTGATCATATAAAAAAGACACAAGATGTTTAGGAAAATCCCATGTAGGTGTGAGTAAAACAATACTCCGTAGGATACAACAAAACCACAAAGGAAATACCACAAAGGAAATACCACGAAGGAATACCACTAAGAAAATAATAAGAAGGAATATGAAAAAGGAGTTACCATGAAGTAATATCGCCAAGGAATACCACAAAGGAATTCCAAAAAGTAATTCCACAATGGACTACCACCACAGAATACCAAAAAGAAATGCATAGTCAACTTCACAAAGATATATGTCTATAGAAAATATATCGAGAACATCAAGATATACTTAGTCTAATAAGACACAAACTCTCAACAAGACACAAAGTATCCAAAATACATATAGTCTTTATAAAACACACAGTATTCAAAATACACATAGTCTCCAAAAGAAACACATTATCTATAAGATACAGAGTCTCTAGGTCACATCCATCCACAAAAATGTTTTCTTGAAGCATGCTTGTTCCGGGAGAACTCACTCTTCAAGCCATTAGGTCATATGAAAACTCTAAAAAACACTTAGGATATCTTGAAATGAATGAATCATCATAAGTATCTCAACACCATAGACGGCTCATCAAACATACATCTAGTTTGAATGTTGTGGCCATTTGGAAATTTCTGAAGGGGGTTCATCAGGCCTTGCACTGACCATGGTGGTTGAAGGCCCAGTCCAATTGCCCATGTGGTCGACCGCCCCGTGGTAGCTCGAGCTTCCGTAGTGGTCGACCATGCCCTAGCTGTTGTGATCACAAAGTAGCTCGGTCGACCTAGCCCACTAGGCCCAACCAGTTGTCATATCAGTCTTCTCATTAGGTCACCCATGATGACTATTGAAAGTCCACGTGGCCACCCCACCATGTCACACGGTGTCCAGCCGCATCTGCAGACTTGTCGCATTCCATGACCATCACATCCCACACAATGTTGAATGCACTATGTCAGCCGCTAGTTCCCTTCATTCTGTGGTCTGTCATTTTTCCTCCAATGCTCCAATATCTAAAATAGAAAGACCAATATGACCCTTAGGTTTTGAGATACACTAATCCATCCTCTTTTTCATCTTGCCTCCAATCCGAGGGGTCCGATCACATTTGGATCCTCCCGATAAGTCGAGTCGTGATCACGAGGATCCAATGGAAAAAACACCAATAACAGGGGAGATAATGAAAAAGAACTCCCGAAGAACAGTACTTGTAATTTTTTCATGTTGTCCACAATTCATTATCAATATAAGGACAAACAAAGAGGATAATATAATCTCCTGATAATCCTACAACAATAACCCATCCCACAACAACGATCGAACCGCGAATCAATCTATTTGTGAATTGACCCACGTTCATTTTGGAAATAAAAAATAGGGAAAAGAAATAATAATTTAAATGATCTAATTTGGAAATTTATCATTAACTCTAGAGGATTAACTATCATTGGAAATCCATCGAGAACGATCTCCAATCTCGGTGTTTGTCGTCACTATTGAGATAATTCTCTAAGGATTATCTCCAGAGCCTACACATAATTTCCAAGATTATGAGCCCCTACCTGGGTCCCTTCCTTGCTTTTCATTTAAAAGAAAAGGGATCACTACCTCGACACAACAATATAATAAAATAAACTCATAGTTTATTTTATTCATTAAAATTTCCAAAAACTATTTTTCACAGCAGATTCACATCGGCCAATGTTAGACCTAAATTAGGGAAAACACCACATTAAAAACTAAATGGTGGTCTAATATTTCCAATTTGAGTCTATGTTCATGAGAAATTAGGATTTTAAAATAAAAAAAAATTGTATAATTATTTTACTTATGGTAGAGTCCTTGGAGGATTTTTCTTCAGATGACCTTCTCCGACCAAAGTTAGATCGAGCCTACGGTAAATATTTCATTCTGCGATCAACTATGCCCTCAGATTTTTTATTTGAGCACCTGTTTAAAAGTTATTCGACTTTTTATGGAAATATAAATGTGTGTTCTATTAAAAATTCAACATTTTTCAATGAATTTTTTTGGGAACACTAGGCCTCGGACTTTCACTATGTCTCATCACTTGGTCTCATAATTTTCACAAATAATTTATAAAAATAAAATCTATAAAATCTGATTCATTAATTTCTCCTCATCTTAGGGATTTACATCTTTGAAAAGCCAAAATAAGGGCTACTCAAAAAAATGAGGATACTGAGCATTAATATAAGCCTCTCGCTCCCATGATCTTTCTTGGAGTTTCATGTGCTACCACTAGACATACACTAGAGGAATTTACCACCCACAAAGGATCCTCTCCTATCAATCATCGAGCTCCACTAGGTCCTTAAAAAAAGTCACCCCATCATATATTTCCAACTCTCTCCATTCAATAATGTGAGATAGGTCATACACGTACCTCCTCAACTGTGACATGTGGAAGATGATGTGTACCCACTCTAAATTCTGAGGTATATCTAAGTGGAATTCCACCTTTCCAACTCTATATAGTATTAGTAAAGGTCCGATCAACCTCATAGATAGCTTTCCTCTCAAACAAATCTCCATAATCTATGTTGAGTTGAGACCAAAAGGAACATGTGGTATCCTTCCTCTAACTTAGAAGGCCTCTATCGTCTTTCATCAAAAGACTTTTGATGGGTCTGTGAAATCTTTATATACTCCTAGATGATCTACACCTTCTCTGTAGTAGCTTACACCAACTATAGTCCCATGAGTACTTACTCTTCTATGTCTTTCCATCAAAGTGGTGACCCACAGGATCACCTGTACAAGCCCCAAAATGGTTCCATACTGATGGTGGAATGGTAGTTATTGGTTTATGAAAAATCCACCAGGGTTAGGTGATCCTCCCAACTGCATACAAAATCTAACATTCAAGCTCATAGCATTTCCTCCAAAACCTATATGGTCTCCTCTATCGGGTCATCCATCTGTGGGAGAAGCATTGTGCACAAGTGTAACTGAGTCCCAAATAGATCCTATAATCACTTCCACAATCAGGATGTAAAGTTAGAATCATGATCTGAGATTATCGTCGATGAACTCCATGGAGTCGAACTATCGTCTACTTGTAGAGGCATCACAAGCCCTCTACTGAACTCTAATTCTGAATAGCTAGAAAGTGGGCCAACTTGGTGATTTGATCAACAATCACCCAGATGGTATCATTTCCCCTAGATGTACATGATAGAACTATTATGAAGTCCATTGATATCTCATCCCACTAGAACCTAGTGCTCGGGCTTCACCTACTGACAATTGATGCATCAATAAAAAAACTCGGCAACTCCCTCATTCGTCCCTAGACACCAAAACTAATGTCGGAGGTCCTGGTACATCTTCACCACTTTTAGCTGTGGCACCAAAGGGGATGTATGGAACTCCCTCAAAACCTCCTCCCACAACGCCACTGATACTATTTTTTTCCCTCTAAAAAGACAAAATTGCTCCCCACCTTTTGAATATCCATTAGGGGTATGCCCTATGGACATTCTAGCACGTAAAGTCTCACAGTAAGTATCCCCAAGTTGTTCCCCCTGACTCTCTATAAGATTGGAGGGGTAACAACCATCGGATGGAGTTATGTTGCTCCATCAACATCCACAAAGGATATCTAAAATGAGGCCTACTCTTCTTATGCCTCGTTCAACAACTGCGAACTAGATCACCTACAGAGAGAATCTACCACCACATTCCCCTTCCTAAGAGTATAGAAAATCCTAAATTCATAGTCCTAAAGGAACTCTAGACATCACCTCAATATCAAGTTTAGATCCTTCTGAGATAAGATATACTTGAGACTCTTCTGGTCAAAGTAGAGGATAAATCTCTCACCCATCAGGTACTATCACTACATCTTCAAAGAGAATACTACCACTACTAACTCAAGATCATGGGTCACATAGTTCTACTCGTGTGTTATCCGCTGGTGTGAACCATAGGATATCACCACTATCCCTTACATCAGGACACAACCAAGCCCAGTTCTTGATGCATCACAAAGCACTACGTACTCAGTACCCTCCTATGTAAATCTCAAGATGGGAGCACACATCAATATCTATCTCAATTGATAAAAACTATCCTATAAATTCTTCTTCCACGTGAAAGGATATCCATTTTATGTCAAATATGTCATAGATGTTGCCACTCTAGAAAATTCAGGGACAAAGCTCTGATAGTACCCCCACCAAACCAAGGAAACTTTGCACATAGGTAACACTCTTGGGTGGCTCCCAAGAAAGTACTTCCTCAATATTTGCTTGATCCACTACAACTCTAGCCTCTAAAATGATGTGTCCCAAAAAATGGAACTCCCAAATACAAAACATAAACTTCGAGAGCTTTTCGTAAATTTGGTGCTCTCAGAGTCTGTTTAGGACCATCCTCAAGTGACTTGTGTACTTCTATTCAGATTCTGAATACACTAGGATATCATCAATGAAGACCAGGTTGAAAGATCTGATTCATGAGTCCCATGAACACTACTGGGTCATTCATCATGAAAAATGGAATCACCAAGTACTTATAGTTTCAGTAATTACATCTGAAGGCTATCTTCAATAAATCCACATCTTGTACCCATAGTTGGTTATAGCCAAATTTGAGGTCAATCATCAATAACCACCTCACCCCTTTCAACTAGTCGAAGAGGTCATTGATCCTCAATAGTGGATACGTATTCTTCACGGTCACCTGATTCTGGTGTTGTAATCGTACACATAAACTCAAGCTCTCATCTTCCTTCTTGGAAAATAAAACTCAGGATGCTTAGGGTGAAACATTGGGTCTCACGAAGCCCTTCCTATGATATTCCTCTAACTGTACCCTCAACTCATGAAGTTCTATGGAATCCATCTGATATGAAAGTGTACATATCACCATCATTCTAGGTATAGATCAATGTAGAAGTCTACCTCCTTATAGGGAGTTAATTCTGAAACATCTTCAGAAAATATGTCCTCAAACTCTGCCACCACTATAGAAAATTGTGGATCCAAATCCTCAACTACACCGTGGGTCAGGGTAGTCAACTGATGAGGGATCAGCTGCACCCTCCTATGTATAATTCCATCATGTGTTGAATGTGGTTCCATTTCACAAAAAAAGGATTTCTTGGTCCTATCATTGTGGACACAATACACTCTACTACTAAATAAGTCAATCTAAGCATGAACTGTGGATAAACAGTCCATACCGAGAATGAAGTCGTAAGGCCTCAATGCTGCTACCAAGAGATCCCATACAAAACTCTTAACTCCAAGAGTAAGGTCACACTCTCTTCATCAGTGTTTGATGAACAAATATTCTATAATAAGAGCCTCTAAGAATAAGGGTCAACTCAACGGTTCAACTGTAATATTGGAATCTCGAAAAAGGTTTGTGGTACGAAAAGAATGATTGTAACCTGTATCTATCAAAACTATACATAAGGTAGAAATGATAAAAATGTTACCTATAATCATACCTAGATCCTCGGGGTCATAAAACTCCATTGCTTGTAGCTAGCCTCTTCCCTATCCACCAGCTCCCCGAGCCTGTCGTGGACCACCTAGGGGTGGTGTTGGTAATAGCTCAAACCTCCAACCACCTCATGTCATCCTGACTACACCCCTCTCACCTCTTCCACCCTATGGACCACCCTGGTCCTCCCTCTGCCTCTACCTCAATTTCCCCTTGACTATCTCTTGATCGTATGTATGACTAGTCAATCAATCTTGTGTCAAATGTCCCTAACTGCAGCATAAGTAACACAATTTTTCGTTTAGTTGACATGAGTTTCCATGGGATCCCTACACCACTGATCCTATGTCCTAGGATCGTACCCTAAATGACCTAACCTGATTGGGTCCCTGTGACTATCATCGGCTACCTAATTCTGAGGTCTCAGCTACCTGGTGCCTGCTGGTATCTCCCACTACCAGTGTTTACTCCTCTAGAAAGCTCCCTACTAGAAAGGTTCTCTCAAGTACCCCATCGTAGGTAGGAATGATAAGGGACATCATGGATGTATTGATCTCTTGGTGTAATCCCTATTCAATGGTCTGAGCCTTGAAAAATGGGTCTCTTACCATATCTATGGAGTAGCTCGAAAGATCGATAAATCTTGTTGAATACTCTGCCACAGTCTGTATGCCTTGATATAGATGTAGAAACTCTTGTATGATCACTGACCACAACGTGGCCGGAATGAACTCCTTTATGAATAGTAGATCGAATTATATCCTATATAGAGTAATTTCATCATGGTTATGGTTCACTAAGATCCACTATCACCCATAAAGAGCCCTGAAAAGAATCATGGAAATGACTTCCATTTGGTCGGAATGAATCCTCACAAGGTAGAAGACGTGAGTAAATGTCATTGGCCAATCCTCAGCTGCCTGAGAGTTTAGCTCGCCCCAAAACCTAAAAGGTCACTACCTTTAAAACTCATGAAATGCACTCAGTATTTGTTCATCCTTAGCTGGTATTTTTGGTAGTACCTGCTGCTTGACGGGTGGTGGTATATCCCGTAAACCACCTGAAGCTGCTATCTCCATTACAATCCCCTGTAATAATGCCTCAACGCTAGGCTGATAATCCTTGTGATCATGTAATGGAATCTTGGCTAGATTTTTTTGGGGATACATCATGTAATAAAACAATATGTACCATGTTCAATAGATTATATATAGATAGCTGACTCACAAAGGACATGGAAGATACAAACCATTCCTATATGAATCATATACCATTATTTTCCCTACAACTAGTGTTTTCATGTACTAAGATGAAAAGTAGGTGTTCAGTGTCCTTGTGTATTCATATGTCAGTCACCGCACCAACACCGGATTCTCTGTCCTTAAATTTGAACTCAAAACACTTAACATTTTTTCCCCAAACTAACCTCACAGACTCCCAATCCTATAGTAGAACCGACCTCCTTTGATACAACACTATCCTGACTCATCCCAAAGGGGACAATTCCATGACTACCCTAAGATCTCCTCCAATAGTCCAGGGGATGGTGACTAGCACTAAGTAGACATATCCCAAAAATTGGAGGAATTTACCTAAGTACATGTACACATGCACACATCTCCAAGCCAAAAATACTGAAATATAAAGCACTAAGTAAAAAAATGCATGTAAAACACTATATTCCACAACCAGAATACAAAACAAAGAGTACAAGAAAGTAAATAGGTCCAAAAAAATCCTACCAAGAGAATATATTTTGTATCCATAAGTCCAACCTGTAAAGTAAGAGGTACTAGGACTGTCATCAAAAAAGCTTCCCGAACACACCTTGGCCTATCTGGTCTCACAAGGCACCGCCAGGACCTGCTCTTCCTGGAACGTTGTCAAAGAGTCGATTATCTTCATTGGACATGACGTGTACGGGAAAAACCCATGTTAGGGTGAGTAAAATAATACTCATTAGGACACCCCAAAACCACAAAGGAAAACTATAAAGGAAATACCACAAAGGAAATACCACAAAGGAAATACCATGAAGGAATATCACAAATGAAATACCCTGAAGGAATACCACAAAGGAAATAACATGAAGGAATACCACCAAGTAATACCATAAAGTAATGCCAAAAATGAATTCTATAAAGGAATACCACCAAGGAATATTATAAAGGAATGCATAGTCATATCCACACAGATATATGTCTACAGAAAATATATCTAGAACATCCAGATATACTCAATCCAATAATACACATAGTCTAAACAAGACACATAGTATCCATAATACACATGGTCTCTATAAGAAACATAGTATCCATAATACACACAGTCTTTATAAGACACATAGCCTTTATAAGATACACAGTCTCTAGGACACAGCAAGCCACATAAATGTTTTCTCGAAGCATACTAATTCTAAGAGAACTCCCACCTCAAGCCATTAGGTCCTATGAACACCCTCAAAAAAACCTAATTAGTATATATAGAAATCACTTTCTCATTTTATGGGTCCCAACACAATAGAAAACTCATTAAATGCATGTCCAGTTTGAAATTTATGGTTGTTTGAAAATTTCAGAAGGGGGTTCAATAGTTCATTGACCGCCCCATTGGTCAACCGCCCTATAGCATCTAGATGAAATGTGGCTCGGTTTAGCCTCCTAGGTATGACTCGGGTCTAACCTAGGTCCAACCGGACCCGCAAAGTCTGACCTAATCCATCGGGTCGATCTAGCCCACTATGCCTAACTCGATTTCCTGACTCAGCTCGTTGTTGGGTCAGTCCCCTCACACGGTCACCCCTCCACGTCCCGTGGCTGCCGGCTGCATCTCACGTGGTGCTGGATGCACCATGCTACTGGCCAATGGAAACCTTCCTTCTGTGGTCCACCATTATTCCTTCATTTTTCCAATCTCTGGAACAAAAACACCTCTGTGAATCTCTAGTCCAAAGCTACACTAATACAGCCTTTGTTTCATCTTACCTCTAATCCAGGGGTCTGATCGCGTTTGGAGCCTTCCAGCAAGTCGAACAATGATAAAGAGGATTCAATTGTGAATAAATCTAGTAACGGGGGAGATAAAGCGCAAGAACGCCCAAAGAATGAACCTTGTACTTTGTTCATGTCAGCCTTGATCCATTCTTGTTAGACGAATAAACGAAGAGGATAAACTAATCTCTTGATGATCCCACAACAATAACACATCCCGCAACAATGATCAAACCATGGATCAATTTATCTACGGTTTTACCCAAGTTCATTATGGAAATAAAGAATAGGGAAAATAAATTAGAAATAAAATTCCCTACTAGGGATATGGATTGTTTAATGTAGAGGAGTGATTTTCATTGTTCATCCATTAAGAATGATCTTTGATCTCGTTGTTTGTCATCCCTATCAAGATAATTCTCTATGGAGTGTCTCTATATCATACATGGCATTTCTAGGGTTATGAGCCTCACCCTGGGTCCCTACATAGATATTCATTTAAAATAAATAGTGTCTCTACATCAACATAATGATAAAATAAAATAAACTCATAGTTTATTTTATTCATTAAAATGTCCAAAAACTATTTTTCACAGCCGACCCGCGTCGTTCGATGTTAGGACTCCCCTAGGGAAAAACCACCATACAAACTCAATGGTGGTCTCTAATTTCCCATTTGAGTCACCGTTCATGAGTTATTAGGATTTAAAAAAAATAATAATTTAACATATTTATTTTATTTACGGTTACGTCCTTTGTGACTTTTTCTCTAGATGACATGCGCCAACCAACGTTAGGTAACACCAAGGGTAAAGCCGTAATTCTGATATGAATGAGGCCCTCAGATTTCTAATCAGGGCACCCATTTAAAATTTATTCCACATTTTCAGGAAATTCGTGGGTTATTGCTATGAAAAACTCAATATTTTTTGATGAACTATTCTGGGAACATTGGGACTCTGAATCGCACTCCATCTCTATGCCTAGACTTCAACTTTTCCCAAATAATTTCTAAAAATAAAATTGGAAAAATTCAAGACATTAAAATTATTAATATATATTAAATTTTATTTATTTTCATAATCAAATCCCCAATTATATTATTATATAATTAGTTCTTTTTTAGTTAGATTTATTATAGTGATAATGGAAAAAACGGTGTGAGTAAGTGGTCATGTTGTGATTCACCCTAGGGTGTGCCACTATGGTTCATTCTCAGTTAATAATAATTTATTAGTTAGGGATCCATGAAAAATAACTCCCATCAATTTGATACCATTTTTGGGGGGACAATATCCTTAAAACTTTGTTTTTCAAACAAAATCATAAAAAAATCATAAATTTCAAAAACCAAAAAAAAAATTAACTTCATTGCATGTCTTTATTTTCCTTTTTCGAAGATGGGATTTCATGGAAATTTTTCATATGATTTTCATGTTTACAATATTTATGAGTCTATAAAGAATTATCAATAAATAATCAATTGGATGCTAATTCTAAAATGATAGGATAATTGAGGAATAAATTGGCATTTATTTCCTCTTCCTTTAAGGAATTGGCATCTCAAAAGGAGCCTCAAGAAAAAGAGGAATCAAATCTTATTTTTAAAACATTTTGAATTGAGGATACATGTGAAGAACAAAATATAAAGTAACTATCTATAAACCCATATATACCATTTCCAGGGGAGATTGAAGAAGAAGAGCACTTTCCAGTATATGCACGTGTAGGAAATCAAAGTGACTTGGATGAATATTGGGTAGATTTTGTAGAATCTGAAAAGTTATGTGATTCTACCATATTTTATAATGAAAAATAAGTACCTTCCTTCCTCTCTATTTATTAGGAAGATTATGATTAATATGTACCTTCTGACAAGGATTTTCTAATGGTCCTCCCAAAAGAGATCAATTTCCAAGAAATCATACATGAAAGGGAATATTTATTTATTTGTTCATCATGTTTTAATATTATTCAAGTTGAATTACTTTCTAACTTTACCTTTTCTAAAATTTATAATATAGAAAAAATATATCAGGAATTATATGTTAAAGAAGAGACCACCCAAGTTTTGGTGGGTGAAGAAGAATATATGGAAAATAATGTGGTGGTGAGACTACATCCTCTCCAAAAACTCATATACCATATGAAGGAGGGTACCACAGAAGTCAAAAAGGAGTACACATATCTTATTTTCCCTCCCCATATGCATCTCCAAATTTTTATTTCATCTCTTCGTGGGGTTGGCATTATTTTTATTTTCATTGGGGATTCTCACTTCTGGAATCTACTGATGGATGTCAAGAGAAAAAAAATAGTGGTTTTTAAGCAAGAAACCCCATCCACTTTAAGATTGGGGTTAAACCAGTGCAACTTCCTAACTAGAAGAAGTAAAATCTTAGCACTCACATGGGGGGTCCAAACCATGTTCTATCCTATTTTCCCTTCCCCTTTATTTTTCATTATTTTTCTTACATTTTGTTTTATTTAATGCTTTCTAGGTTAATTGGCAGTGCCTAAGATCATAACTCAAAGCCTACACTAAAAAATAAATTCAGGTTGTATATTTCCTTCTCTTTATTTTTTATACCCTTATATATATAATATTAAATTATGGGTGGTAAATTCAAAAGTGTGGAGGTGTGTTAACCTACTCAGTTATTTTATTATGTTAATTATTTCATCTTTTAGGAACCATGAGCTTAAATGAATATTCTTATCATTATTTACACCTCAACTGATTTTTATAAAGTTTAAATGATTTTTAAAAATTGATTTTAAATAATTTATGATGAGAAAACATTTTCCTTGAATTGTAATTTCATGCATTTTTATGAGTTTGACCGATTTTTGAAATCCATTCCCATGAAACACTGAATCAAAATATTTTTCCTATCCTATGACGTATTCTAAACTGTTCTAAAATATTCTTTATAATAGCCACACTTTCTTGAGGGAAACATTGATTTTTTGTGAGAACCATAATTTGTGACTTTACTCTTTGGAAGATTTGGATTTATGGAATGTTTTTGACATGATTTAGGCATCTCCTTGGATAGCCACGCATTAACATGAGACTTACCCTTTACATCTATCCTTAATTATCCCTTAGATTACATGAACTTCTTTATAGATTTAAGCCACATTACAAGACAATTTATCCCAACCTACCCGAACTCTTGGTATTTTTTCATGGATATTTCTAGTTTTAGTGTGGGGAAAGGTATATTTGTGTATGTTATTTGGGATGTATATCATGTGTGGGTGATTTAAGGTGTGTTTTAACACTTTTTACAGTGGATAATGAGATAATTGGGCTTGACTCGTCACTTCATTGTGCATTATTTATTTCATATGGTTATCTTTCAAAAATCAAAAAAATATAGAAAAAATGGACCTGAGCCAGAATTTACTCTTACACTTTCATTTATGACTCATTTTCCTCTCTAAAATAATGTTCAGGATTGTAATTCATTCATTGTATTTTATTGTCAACTCGTCCTCTAGGAAAAAATATAAAAATACAGTTATGCCTTTTAGAGCTTCTAAAAAAAGAAAAAAAGAGCACTTGGATGATATTATTCATTATAATATTTTATTGGATCACTTCCCATGTCATAAAAATGGTGCAATGTTGGGTTTCACAATTATAAAGGGAGTTTAATAAGGAATTTCATGTGTTTTCACTTGATTATTCATTCACTATAATTAAGAGTCCAACCTCCTCTTTCTAGACATAAACATTTTAATCAATTTACCACAAACCCTAATCCATAGAATTAACCTAGAAAAGTCCTCATGATTGAATAAATTTTCATGTTTCACACTGTGGAGAAATAAAAATTGTCACAATCCTATAGTGATACAAACACTTTCCAATTATAATCATAACTTCATATTTAATTTCTCTTGATTGAAGAGTGGCATAAAATTCAATGTGAGGTAGGTTGTGATTGGCCTATTAATGGATTTATGAGGTTAAACTAATTTAAATGTGAGTAATGAAAATGATAGGGAATTTTCTTCATATATGATACATGATAGAATTCTATTTTGGATAAGATCATTGAAGTTTTTTCAATTTTTATTGTTGTGTGGATTTTCATTTGAACATATGATTATTGCCTAGGAGTATTGTTTTTAAGTGTGGGATAATTGAAAAAGATAGTATTTTCAATTATTTTATTTTTAATTTGAATGTTTTAATCCCATAATTGTATTATTTTAATGGAAATTGTCACATTTTATAGATTTTGAAGTGTTTTGAGCTTAATTGAAAAAATAGCCTTTTTGGATTTTATATTTTTTCATTAATTTTTTTTTGACCATAAAATATTCTATAATGCTCTAAATTGTTAAATTATTTTTTATATGATTAAATACATGTCTGGATTCATTTAATCCTTCTATACCCAAAGCTCAATCTATCATTTTGAGCCCTAAATCCAGGTCATAAGGTGGGCCTTCAAATCGGTGTATAGATCCATAGAATTTTATTTTTGGCCCCATATCTCATAAATTACTTGTCAAAATAAGCTAATAGTCCTAAATGACCTATAAAACATATGGGGAAACAATTTATTTTACTGTTTCCTCAACTGATTCAGCTTTCTTCAAAGTTATAAATGCATGGGAACTTGCTACATTGGAATACGAGGGGTCACCTAGATAGAATTATAGTGTCAGAGTGCATATGGAATAACTCCAACATCTGGAGCCCAATAGAGATGAACTTTTTAGGGTGTTGGAGAATAAATAATAGAAACAACTTTTAAGAAGACAAAATTTAGGAATTATTCCATTTAATGTGGGTAAAACTCATAATAATCTGATGGACAGAATTTGAGGCAAAACATTTTCAATCCCTTTTCTATAAAATTTCATCACTTCAACCTCTTACAAGAATATCCATTTCAAGGGGGAAACATGTATTTTAGTTTATTTAATATATTTCTTATATTTTCATTATATATTATCTTATTTATTCTTCTCTTCTATTTTATTTTCTATTTTGTGTTCCGCCACTCTGATCCTTCTAATCTCTAAGTAAGTAGATAACTAACTCTTTTTCTTGTTCGAGGGGGGATTATCGGTTCATGAGTTTGTTGTGACTGAATAATTCTATTTATTTTATTATGATATTTTCACTTTTGGTGAAGGTGGTTTGGTGTAGGGTTCACTCCACTTTAATTTCTATTGATCTATTATCCCCATTTTAATCATTTCCTCTCCTTCATCATCATAATTTTGTATCCTGGGTGAAGTAGTATTGTGGTGATGATGTGAGTGAGTATTATATTTCATGAATATGTTCATTATGAGATAATAACATTTCATGGAGAGGTTTTTAGTGATATAGTTTATCTCAACATTGATTAGAATATTGAGAATAAAAACTTTTAAAGAATAATGATTTTATCACCACAATATCCCAATAACGACAATGATTCTTCACTAACTTCCCTATGTATTATTTATTTTGTTTTTTTTTTAATTTTATTATTAATATATATTATATTTTATTTATTTTCATAATCAACCCGAAATTTATATTAGCAAATAATTATTTTTATTTTAGTTATATTTATAATAGTTATAATAAAAAAATCGGTATGTGTAAGTGGCCTTCCTATGATTGACCCTACGGTGTTCCACTGTGGTGAATTCTTAGGTAATAATAATTTATTAGTGAGGTATCCATGAAAACTCCCTCACATAAATTTTGAACCATTTAAATGGGGTCTAATAACCTGTACACATTTTTTTTTAAAAAATCAAAAAAATCATAAATTTCAAAAACCAAAAAAAATTAACTTCATTATATGTCTTTATTTTCTTGGTTCAAAGATGGAATTTCAAAGTAATTTTTAATATGATTTTCATATTAAAAAAATTGATGAGTATATTAAACAAGTATCACTAAATAATAAGTTGTATGAGAATGCTAAAATGGTAGAAGAGTTGAGGAATCAAATGGAATTTATTTCCTCTTCCTTGAAGGAATTTGCAGATCAAAAGGAGGTTCAAGAAAAATAAGAATAAAAGATTATTTTTCAAAATTTTAAATTGAAGATCCATGTATGGAATAAATTACGAAGGAACTATATATGAAACTATCCATACCATTTACAGAATAGGTTGAATAAGAAGACTACCCAGTTGATTCACATGTGGGAGATCAAGGTGAATTGGATGAATATTGGGATGATTTTGTAAAAACTAAAAAGGTATGTGATTCTACTATATTTGATAATTATAAATCATTACCTTCATACCTCTATCTTTATTTGGAAGATCGTGATGAATATACACCTTATGATATGGATTTTCCAATGGTCCTTCCAAAAGAGATAAATTTCCAAGATAGCATACTTGAAAGGGAGGATTTCTTTATTGGTTCATCATGTTTTAATATTATTCAAGCTGGATTATTTTCTAACATTACCTTTTATAAAATTTATAATTAAGAAAAAATAGAGTAGGACTTGGATGTTAAGGAAGACACCACACATGTTTTGGTGGTGGAAGAAGAAGAGATGGAAAAGAATATAGTGGTGGGACAACCTCCACTCCAACAATCATATACCATATCAAGGAGGATACCATAGAAGTCAAAAGGGAGTACCCTTATATTCATTTTCCTCTCCCTATTCACCTCAAAATATTTCTTTATCTATTCTGTGGGTTGGCATTATTTTTCTTTACATTGGGGATTCTCACTTTTTCATCTACTAATAGATGGCAAGAGAAATAAAATGTGGTGATTTCTAAGAAAGAAACCTCATCCACCTTTGGATTGGGGTTACACCACTAAAACTACCTGACTAGGGGTAGTAAAATCCTATCACCCACATGGTGGGTATAAACTATGTTCTATCCTCTTTTCTTTTTCTCCTTATTTTTTCTTATTTGTCTTATATTTTGTTTCATTTAATGCTATATAGGTTAAGTGGTAGCATCTAAGATCTTAACTCAAATATTACACCAAAAAATGAAGTTAGGTTGTATCTTTCCTTATATTTATTTTTTTACCATTATATTTGTTTTTTTCTAAGCTAAAATGATGGGTAGTAAATTCTAAGTGTGGGGGTGTCGACCTGCTTAGTTGTTTTCTTTTATACATTTTATTTTTGTTTTTATATTTTTAAGAACCTTGAGCTTCAATTAATCTTCTTATCATTTTTCACACATCAATTGATTTTGAGAAAGTTTAAATGATTTTTTAAAAATGGATTTTAAATGATTTTTGATGTGAAAAAATTATCCTTGAATTGAAATTTCAATCATTTTTATGAGTTTGACCAATTTTTGAAATCCATACCCATGAAACACTGACTCAAAATATTTTTCATGTCTTTTGAGGTATTCTAAATCATTTTTAAATATTCTTTCTAATACCCACACTATCATAAGGGAAATTTTTATTTTGTGTGAGAACCATATTTTATGACTTTTCTCTTTTGAATCATTGGTTTTATGGATTTTTTTTACATAATTGAGGAATCTATTTGGATATCTGAAAATTAACATATGAAATACCCTTTAAATATATCCTTAATTATACCTTAGATACCGTGAATTTCTTTATAGGGTTAATCTATATTATATGTTGATTTATTCTTACATACCTACACTCTTGGTATTTTTTCATGGATATTTCAAGTTTGAGTGTGGGGGTAGGGGCTTTCATGTATGTTCTTTGGGATTCATTTCATATTTGGGTGATTTAAGGTTTCTTTTAATATTTTTGTCAGTTTATAATGAGAGAATAGGGATTTTTTTTCATCAATTAATTGTTCATTATTTGTTTCATCTGGTTCTCCTTCAAAAAAATGAAAAAATATATAATAATATAGAAAAAAAGTGGACATGAACATGATTTTATCATTGTACTTTAATTTATGAATCATGTTACTCTCAAAAATAAATATAATGATTGTAATTCATTCATTTTATTCGATTTTCATCTCATCCTCCATAAAAAAAATAATGTTGTTTCTTTCTGGAGATTTACAAAAAAAATTAAAAAAGAGAGGACTTGAATGATATTATTCATTGTAATAGTTGTTTGGATCATTTCCCATGTCTTAAAAATGGGTCAATGCTGTGATTAAAAATTTTAAGGGGTATTGATTGAGTAATTTCTTGTGTTTTCACTTGATTATTCATGTATTGTACTTAAGAGTCCAACCTCCTCTTTCAAGCCTTAAATATTTTAATCATTTCCCACCAAACCTGATCCAAAAAATTAACACAGAAAATTCTTAATGATTTAATTAATTTTCATTCTTCTTAATATAGATAAATCATACTTTTCACAAGCCTATGGTGATACATTCACTTTCCAGGTATGAGCATGACTCCAGATTTAATTTTTATTGAGTGAAGAGTGGCCTAAAATTTAATGTGAGGTGGGTTGTGATTGGTTCATGGATGGATTTATGAGGTTGAAAAAAAATTAAATTTGAGGAATGAAAATTATAGGGAATTTTTTTCATATAGGATACATGATGGACTTCTATTTTGGATAGGATCATTTATGTTTTCTCATTTTTGATTGTTGTGTGGATTTTGATTTGAATATATGATGATTGTCCAAGAGTTCAATGTCTATGTGTGGAAGAATTGACAGAGACAATATTTTCAATTATTTTATTTTTTATTTAAATATTTTAATCCCATCATAGTATTATTTTATAGTAAATTTCCACATTTTATATATTTTGAAGTATTTTGATCTTTATTTAAAAAAAGGCATATCTTGGATTTTAATTGTTTTAATTTATTTCACTATTTTGG
The DNA here is from genome assembly GCA_963277665.1 of Viscum album. Lineage (NCBI taxonomy): Eukaryota > Viridiplantae > Streptophyta > Magnoliopsida > Santalales > Viscaceae > Viscum > Viscum album. The sequence goes on from OY728119.1 coordinate 568,044,258, forward strand.
CCATAAAATTTTCCATAATTATCTAAATTGTTAAATTATTTCTTTATGTGATTCCATACTTTTTTTCTTCATTTAATTCTGCTGGGTCTAAATTTCATTCTACCATTTTGAGGCTAAAATCCAGTGCACAAGGTTGACCTCGAAATCTATGTATATATCTAGAGAATTTTAATTTTGGGGCCATTTATTATAACATAATTGTCTAAATAACCTAATATTATATAATTACTAATAAAAAATCTGAGGAAACAACTTATTTTACTCTGGACCCATCTGGTTCAGCCTTCTTCAAGGTCATAAAGGCATGGGAACTTGCTACATTTGAATACAAAGGGCCACCTATATAGAATTAAAGTATCAAAGTAAATATTCTATAACTCCTAGATTTGGAGCCTAATAAAGCTGAACTTTTTATGTTATATTTTTCTAAATCATAAGAAAAACTTTGAATAAGAAAAGATTCCCAATTATTCCATTTAATGGGGTTAAAGTAAGAACAATCTGGCAGAGAGAATTTTGATCCAAAACCATTTCAATCCTTTTTCTATAAATTATCATCTCTTATACCTCATACAAGCATATCCATTTCAAGGGGTAAAGGTGGATTCTAGTTTCTATGATATTTTTTCTATGTTTCCATTATATATTATCTTATTTCTTCTTTTATACTCTTTCATTTTCTATTTTTTGTTCCCCCACAATGATCCCTCTAATCTCCATGTAAGTGGAGAACTAACTCTCATTGTTGTTTGAGGGGGGAGTGTTGGTTCTTGAGATTGTTGTAATTAAATTTTTCTATTTATTTTATTCTAATATTTTTAATAGTGGTGAAATGTTTTTGTGTAGGGTTCATGTCACTTTCTTCATATTGAGTTCTTCTTCCCTTTTTAATCTTTTCATCTCCTTCATCATCATAATGTTGTATCTGGGGTGGAGTAGAATTGTGGTGATGATGTGAGTGGTTATTATCTTTTATAAGGAGGGTTAGTGTGAGATAATAACATTTCATTCTAATTTTTTGAGTGATAGGGTTGATCTCAACATTGAGTAGAATATTGATAAAAAATACCTTTAAATAACGATGATTTTATCACCATGATATCCCAAGAACGACAATGATTTTTCACTAACTTCTATATGTCTCTTTATTTTTACTTTTTTTTATTATTAATAAATATTATATTTAATGTATTCTAATAATTAACCCCCCATATATAGTAGTATATAATTAGTTTTATTTAAGTTATATTTATAATAGTGAGAATAGAAAAATCAGTGTGTGTAAGTGGCATCTATCTGATCGACCCTAGGGTGTAACGCTATTGTGAATTATTAGGTAATAATAATTTATTGGTGAGGGATCCAATAAAAATAAATCTCATCAATTTAGTGTCGTTTTTATGGAGGCCAACAACTTGAACAAAATTTTGTTCAAAAAAATCAAAATCAATCATACATTTTAAAACCCAAAAAAACTGAACTTCATTTAATGTCTTTATTTTATTGGTTCAAAGATAGAATTTCAAGGTAATATTTTATATTATTTTCATTTTAACAATATTTAAAGTTAATAAAACAAGTTTCACTAAAGAATAATTTGTATGATAATGATAAAATGATAGAAGAGTTGAGAAATAAAATGGCATTTATTTCATCTTCATTGAAGGAATTAGAAAATCAAAATGAGGCTTAAAAAAGTGGGATCAAAGATTATTTTTTAAACATTTTCAATTTAATATCCATGTGAGGAATAAATTATAAATATAATTTCTAAAACCCATCCATACCATTTCCAAATAATTTTGAAGAAGACTTTCCAGCTGATGCACATGTGGGAGATCAAGGTAAATTGGATGAATATTGGGACGATTTTGTAGAAACTGAAAAATTATGTGATTCTACCGTATTTGATAATAATAAGTTAGTACCTTATTTCCTCTCTCATTATTTTTAGGATGATGATGAATATGAGACTTCTAATATGTATTTATCACTGGTCTTTCCAAAATAGATCAATTTCCAAACTGGCATACTTAAAAGGGAAGATATGTTTATTGGTTCCCCATGTTGTAATCTTATGAAAGCTAAATTATTTTTTGACTTTCAATTTTCTAAAATTTCTAATGAATCACAAATAAATAAGGACTTTGGTGTTAAGGAAGATACCACCCAAGTTTTGGTGGTTGAAGAAGAAGAGCTGGAAAAGATTGTGGTGGTGAGACAACCTATTCTCCAACTCATTTCATACCATATGAAGGAGGATACCATAAAATTCAAAAGGGAGTACCCCCAATATTCTTTTCAATCCCCCTATGCACATAAAAATATTTATTTCATCTCTTATAGGGGTTTTAATTGTCATCTATTGATTGATGTGAAGAAAAAAATGTGGTGGTTTCTAAGTAATAAACCCCATCCACCTTCATATTGGGGTTAAACCACTACAACTTCCGGAATATGGGGAAATAAAATCATAGCACCCACATGGGGATCCAAACCATGTGGTATCATCTTTTCCCTTACTCTTTAGTTTTCATTATTTTTCTTACATTTTGTATTATTTAATGATTTGTATGTTAATTAGTGGATGATAATAGCTTAACTCAAAGTTTCCACTGAAAAAATAAAGTCAGGTTGTATATTTCCTTCTATTTATTTTTTCTATCCTTTTATTTTTTTTGCTTAAGATGAAATGATGGGTAGTAAATTCTAAGTGTGGGGGATTGTTTACATACTTAGTTTTTTTTCTTGCGTTCATTTTATTTTTATTTTTTATTTTTTAGGAACCTTAAAATTCATTAAATATTCTTATCATTTTTTCACGCATCAATTTATTTTGATAGAGTTTAAATTATTTTTTAAAAAATGTATTCTAAATGATTGTTGATGTGAAAATATTTTCCTTGAATTGTAATTTCAAGAATTTTTATGAGTTCAACCAGTTTTTGATATCCATGCCCATAAAACATCAGATCAAAATATTTTCCCTATCCTATGAGGTATTCTAAACCATTTTTAAATATTATTTCTAATACCAACACTTGCTTAAGGGAAACTTGGATTTTTTGTAAGAACCAAAATTTGTAACTTTTATCTTTCAAAGCATTGGATTTATGGAATGTTTTTGACATGATTGAGTAATATATTTTCATAGCCACACATTAACTTGATACTTGCCCTTTACATTTATCCTTAATTATCTCTTATATTCCATAAATTTCCTTATATGTTTAAGCAAAATTACAATCTCATTTATCCTTACCTACCTGCACTCCTTGTATTTTTTTCATTGATATTTCAATTTTTTGAGAGTGGTAGAAGGGCCTTTTGTGTGATTTCTTTGGCATTCATTTAATTTTTTGGTTATGTAAGGTGTGTGTTAACATTTTTTTAGTGTTTAATGATGGAATTAATCATGATTCATCACTTTATTGTGCATTATTTGTTTCATTAGGTTCTCCTTCAAAAAATTGTCAAAAAATCCAAAACAAAATTGAAAAAAAAATAGACATGAGCTTGAATTTCTTGTTGTACTTTCATTTATGACTCATGTTATTCTCTAAAATATAGGGAATTATATTAATTCATTCATTATATTTGATTTTTATCTCATTATCCATGAAAAAAATAAAATAAAATAAAATAAAGTTTTGCCTTATTGGAGCTTTACAAAAAATGAAAAAAAATAGATTTTAGGTGAAATTATTCCTTTTAATTATTGTTTGCCTCATTTTCTAGGTCAGAAAAATGAGAAAGTGTTTTATTTGATAATTAAGGGTGATTGATTGAGGAATTTCATGTGTTTTCACTTAATTATTCATGTATTTTACTTAAGAATTCAACCTCCTCTTTCTAGACTTAACTATTTTAATCATTTTTTCACCAACCCTAAGCCACATAATTAACATAGATAAGTCCTAGTGATTTAATTCCTTTTCATGTTTCACATTGTTGATAAATTATAATTATCACAAGCCTATGGTGGTACATTCACTTTCCAAGTATGAGCATAACTCCAGATTTAATTTATCTTGAGTGAAGAGTGCCATAAAACTCAACATGAGGTAGGTTGTGATTGGGCCATGGATGGAGTTATGAGGTTGAAACAATATAAATATGGGGAATGAAAATTTTATTGTATTTTTTTCATATAGTATATATGATGGAATTATCTTTTGGATAATATCATTGATGTTTTTACATTTTTGATTTTTGTGTGGATTTTGATTTGAATATAAGATGATTGTCAAAGAGTGCAATGTTTAAGTGTGGAGGAATTGAAAAATTCAATATTTTCAACTATATTATTTTTAATTTCATTTTTTAATCCCCTCGTAGAATTATTTTATTGTAAATTATCACATTTTATAGATTTTGAAGTATTTTGAGCTTAATTACAAAAAATGGCCTATTTTGGATTTTAATTGTTTTAATTAATTTTAATAGTTTTGACAAAACATTTTAAATAATGATATAAATTGTTAAATTATTACTTTATATGATTACATATATGTTCGGATTCATTTAATTCTGCTGGACCCAAAGCTCAATCTACTATTTAGAGGCTCAAATCCACCCCACAAGGTGAGCCTCAAAATATATATATAGATCTGTAAAATTTTATTTTTTGGCCTATATCTCATAAACTAATGGTCCAAATAAGCTAATATTATACAAGTAACAATAAAAAAATTTAGGGAAACAACTTATTTTACTATTTCACCAGCTGATTCATCTTTCTTCAAGGTCATAAATTCATGGAAACTTTCTACATTGGAATAATAAGGGTCACCAAGATAGAATTAAATTATAAGAATAAATACACCATAACTCCTACATTCAGAGCCCAATAGAGTTGGTAATATTAATTTCCACGAAGATAAATTATATTAATAACTTTTAAGAAGAAAAAATTTCTAAATTATTCCATTTATTGGTGGTAAATCTTGGAACAATCTGGGTGACAAAATTTGATCCAAAACTTTTCTAATCCTTTTTCTTAAAATTTTCATCTCTTCTACCCCTTACAAGGATATACTTTTCAAGGGGTAAAGGTGTATTTTAGTATATGTCATAGTATTTTTACATTTTCATTATATATTATCTTAGTTGTTCTTATTTTATCTTTCATTTTCTTTTTTGTTTTCCCCCACGGTGATCCTTCTAATCTCTGTAAAAGTGGGGAACTTACTCTCATTGTTGTTTGAGAGGGGAGTGGTCGTTCATGAGTTGTTGTTCTTAAATTTTTCTATTTATTTTTGTTATATTTTCAATTGTGGAGAAATGGGTTTGGTATACGGTTTACCCCACTTTCATTTTTATTGAGTTCTTGTTCTCGTTTTAATATTGTCCTCTCCTTCATCACCATAATGTTGTATCCAGGGTGGGGTAGCATTGTTGTGGTGTTGTGAGTGAGTATTATCTTGCGGGTAGAGTTTCATTGTTATGTTATAGGATTTATCTCAACATTTAGTAGAATATTTAGAATAAATACTTTTAAATAACGGTGATTTTATCACCATGATCTCCCAAGAATGAAAACGATTCTACACTAACATATTTATGTCTTCTTTATTTTCTTTTTGTTTTTAATTTTACTATTTATATATATTATATTTTTTAATTTTCATAATCAACCCCCCATTTATATTAGTATATTCTTATTAGTTTGATTTATAATAGTGATAATAGAAAAAACGGTGGGTGTAATCGGCCTCCTTGCGATTGACCCTAGGTTGTGACACTATAGTGCATTATTAAGTAATAATAATTTATTATTGAGGCTTTATGAGATAATCCATCAACTAGAGCTTGGGGCCAGAGTGTTCTTATTTTATTGTGGTTTCTATGACATGGTTTTCGGGAGAAACCATTAATTCTTGTACCTATATGCCCAGGTGATCGCGTTATTCGTGGTCAAGTTTGGGTACTAGCGTACGATAATAACCCAAACCTAGAAATGTAAAAAAATTAGTGCTCTCTTTAATTGATTCCTTTTAGGGGTGAGAATAAATATTTAGGCCATTTACCAGGTGGTGTGGGTCTATTTGTGAATATACTGAGAATTGGATAAAGGAGGGGGCATTATCCTCCACAGCTGAAGTGTATATTTTTATTGTACTTTGAGAGATTTTGTAGGTCTCTTTTGGCATGTTTTTTGTGTTTGTTTAGAAGGGGAGGTGGTCAAAAATATAATAACATGAATTCATAGTGTAAATAGATGATTTTTTACTTGGACTTATTTGTGTTATGTATGTTATAAATATTCAACAATGATCATATGATAATACCATGGGACATTATAAATAATTATTTATTGATTTTTTGGAATTTTATGGTGGATGATATAAAAAAAAATTCATTTTAATTTATGATTGATATTTTTTAGGAAAAAAATATTTTAAGTGTCATTATTTATTGGTTATGGATCCATGAAAAATTCCTCTCATTAGAGGGCCCTCTAGGGTTGCACTGAAGGTGCATGTCCAGGGTCCAGAGAAGTGATTACGCCAACTAGATGCTCCTAGTGATGTTGTATTTCTCAATGCCTAGTAGAGTTGGGGAGTCCACAGAAAAATCACCACTCTCTATGGGATATAGCATCACCTCAATGCAAATGGGATATTCCTCACCAGGTTGGGATATGCATGGGAAGGCTCCCACATATCCCAAGAAAAATTATTGAAATACATAACATATTTGGAGAACCTTCTCTACTCTCAAGGAACTATGTATCACCATAAAAACTGAGTGAATTTGTTTTTAATCATGAACTCTTCTTCAAATATCTTGAGAGGTGATCTAGTAGTTCACATGCCTCTATAAGAGGGTTCAAAGGAGAGGTACTGGGGAAGTTATTCTTATCAATACTTTATCTAGGATGGAGGTCCTATCTTCGATCAGGTAAATCCTATGATTTTGTGTTCCTTGAATATCACCACATCTTTTATAATTTTTTTAACTCCCTTTTTACTTATGTTGGAATCAGAAAGCATGGAGGGGGTGTTGTGATGAAACTATAACAGAGGTATAGGGATTCTAAACCTTTAAGGAGGTGAGAGTGGGACATATCCTTGATTTTGATTCCATAGGCAGTAAATTTTCAACTAAAGTATCACTTTCAACTAAGGAAACAAACAAAAGGGGAGAACCTTTTCCCAGGTTATTGTTCCTGAACCTCTCCGAGATTCTCATCATTTTGTACCCCGTATGAGATTCACTTCCCCTTTTCACCATTCCTTTCACATTTTCCCTTTAAAAGGTTAATCTAGGCTAACCTTGTGCTTTAAATAGTAGTTTAAACCATATTTTAAGAGAATCCATATATGGTGATACTAAATTCTGGGGTGGTAGAGGTTAATAAAGATATGAATTTGATGAAGGTGGTCGAGGTGGATGTAGTGGATGAACCTGTTGTGGAAGAACCATGGGAGGTGGCTACTGGAGCCAAAGCTTCAATGGAGGATGTAGACATCTTTTTTAAAACTAAGTTGATCAGGGAAGATATGATGATTATGAATATCTCATAAATTCTATCATTAGTGGCTACTTGAGATGAATTATTAGAAAATGTGGTCGAGATTGTTTCATAGATAGAGGTTTTCAGGGTGGTAGGGATGGTTGGTCCCACATTGAAGGTAACACATTAGATAGCCAAATATCCCTCTACAAATGAGGGGTCTGGTGAGGATGTGTTTCTGCTGCACCTTAGGCTCTTCCTACTTGAGGACCTTCCTAAAGAAGACCAAGCTATTGATTTTTTGGCGGGCTTCACTCCATATGAACATGTTCCAGCAGAGGACATCAAGGATTACAGTATAGATGTTTCCATGGAGAACTGAGTCGCCTAATTCAAGTCATGGAGAAGCATTCCTAATTTCATCACTCACACTCCAATGGTTGATCTTCCAAACTGGGTGGGGTCTCTCTACCATTGGTTAATCATCCTAGAGAGTGGCGATGTGGATTCTAGTGGCATCCATTCACTGGATCAAGAATTTATCTTTGAGAGAGCATGTGCTAAGTTCAAGGAGTTCAATGCATCTTATCACAAGAAGAAGGATACCGGGATATGGGATCTCCAAGTGGATGAAGAGGATATCACTCACCTAGAAGAGCTAGCATAGGATCATGAAGCAACAATCTCTTCTCAAGAAGAGTTCATCATCCAACTAATATATTAGTTAGTGGTGGATGGGGCAACATTATCGGAGGAATCTTATTTGGTGTATGAGTTCCAGGCCAAGTAGGATCAGGTGTGTATTAGGGCCTAAGAGGGTTTTCCTATCATAGAGGAAGAGGTGGTTGGTCTGGTGTAGGAATAGTGGAATCTTGAGGATACTCAACAGAGGCTATATGAGTTCAAGCACTCTATCGCTAACGCTGAGACTTAGGGAAATTTTACCGTATCCTATAATAAAGGAGTGACACCAACAATTGGATGACCCTCTCAAAATTTGGATGGATATCTTTAAAATAATTCCTTTTTACTAAATATATGATAAAATTAACAAGGTAATCAGCAATGAATCTCTAATACCATGTGATTCATGCTTAGTATGGTAAATAAGGTGAAATTGGATGATTTCTCATTTATATGAGAGTAACAAACAATCTTTGAGTACCCATGGTTGGAACTCATTTATCGACCACTATGAGTGTCCTGAATAATAAATTTTTGGTTGGAGAATGATACTCTCTACACAGTTGACTATATTTCTCAATGTGTGCTAGTGAAAAAATGGGGTAAAATCAGTGGCATTTAATTCTACCTAAAAAAGGAGAGATGAAGAAAGTGAATCGAGATTCCCATATAATCCGTTATTTTTCACCAAGGATAGGGACAAACAAATGAGGTTTGATCGATGACCATGTTCAAAACATAGGACGAATTTCAAAATGCCATCAGAAGACTTTTGGGGCATATTACCGAGATAGTATATTATATAGTGTGCCAAGAACCATTTTGATTAGGGGCCCATTCAGATGTGAAGGATGGTGAGGATCCAAATGAAGGAGGAAATTGAGATTGGGGATGAAGTGATGGAATATTCGAATGGAGTTCAATACTCTCATAATTATTCCTCCATGGATTTTAACACATTATGTAGGTTCATCAATTTGAAAAAAGTTTAGACTTTTTTTTCAACAGAAATATCATCTCGAATGATGAGAAACAATTTAAGAACATAAATGATGTGGTAGATGACTGGCACCGAAGGGGGAAAGTGACTTCTTAGGGGAGAGCCTGAGATGCTTTTTAGTTTTACTTCATGCAATGAGGATTAAAAATTTGTATTTTAACATAATATAGTGAGGAATATGTAAACATAGTTTAACATCATACGGCGAGGATGATGTACACTTAGTTTAACATCATACATTGAGGATGATGTGCATTTAGTTTAAAGTCATATGATGATGATGATGATGTATCACACATTTTAACATCATGTGATTGGGATTTTCATAATACAGATTAGAATCTTTTGACTAGAACATGAATAATACCTACCCATCCAAGGTGTTGGGGCTATAAGTGGCTAGAATAATGGGGTATTTCCTAGAGGATATCATGGGGAAAAGGGAGCTTAAAATTAGGCTTTAACATTTTCCTATATTAATCGGTTTAGTGACCATAGATTTTTGGGTCCACAATTGGTATATACTGGCTCTGTACCTCTTTCTATTTATCCATTTTTTTTACCCAAGTCATGGGAGCAACCAGGAGGGGTGGTCTAACTCTTTCTTAGGTTTCCCTTATGATTTTTCAACCTCATATATATTTGTGCCTCTTTCCTTTGGTATTTTAATGTAATAACAGTCAGACTAAGAGTTTGTAGATAGTTCAAGGTCATAATGCTCATACCATAGGGTTGAAAATAATTTAAGGTCGTAATGCTTGGGAAATGGCTCATAGTTTAAAGTCATAGAGATTGGACCATGATGCCTTAAATATTTTAAGGACTTAATACTTGGACTTAATGGGATCACCCCAAAAAAAGGTTATTTCAATGTTGGAGGGTTTAGTTTTGATATAAATGGTGTGCCTTACAGGGACTACACCAAGAAAAAGAATATGGGGTTGGTCCCACATAGTTTAAGATCATGATTCTTAGACTACAGGGTTGTGTGTCTCAAAGGGAATGTCTATGGAGTAGGGGAGAGGTAACCCGGTGAGCATGGGTACCCTAAGAGATACTTCCACATAGAACATATCAGAGACATTTTTTACACAGTTTATGGTCATGATGCTTGGACATAGGCTCCTGAATATAATGCCCAAAAATCGGTTTGGTTCCACTAATTGGTGGTGAATTAGTGGTACCCTTGTTTTATGAATTATTTTACTTTTAAATTAAACCTCTTGAACTTTTTTAGGTTCTCAATCCACTCAATATAATCTCTCAACTTCACCTCGTGTTCAATAGTAAAAAAATAGTGGGTAGTATATAGTATTTACAAGGTTTAGAAATGAAAGGCATACTCCTTGAAAAGTTTTTTAGACATCTCAACATGGATTTGTCACTGTAAAACTAGTGAATACAATTCCTCCCTACTCCAACTAAGAGGCTTTTACTCTGGCTCCAACCTAGAGACTCTATTTTCTTTAGGATTCAACCAAAATACTTCTTTATCTGGATCTAACTGATTGACTCCTACCTCCAACCAGAAGACTTCAAATTCTCCTGAAAGAAACTAAAATATTTCACCTTTGTTGAAGTCTTTGATCCACAGATGTTTGATTTTTGATCTTCCTCCATGAGCTTATAGTATTTGAAATTATCATGTACTTATTTAAGAAGTTCAGTAGTGTTGTTCTTGAGAATCTTTCTAGATATTGTGCAATCTGGATTCTCCCTAATATTTAAATACCTACGAACACAAGTTGCTTCTTTTTCAAAAGACTCTCAGCTTTAAACTCTTCTTCTCTATGATGCAACAATGTAAGAGGACCTCAAATAATATTTCAATTCAGTATATCTTCTCATCACTTGAATGTACTTATTTATACAGTGATATTATGCATATAAATCATAATAAATTCTATGATTTAAATTCTCCCATTAAAATCCTTATTTAAATGTGTTATGAAATAAACATATTTAATTTTTTTGTTCATATGATAATACCTGAATTTCCATGTATATGATATTTATCAAATTTTAATACCCATAAATTGTGGCTATTATTTTTTTAATTTAAAAACCTTGTGGAATTTGGGTATTTAATTCTTCATGAAAACTCAATTTGAATACCTGTGAAATTGTGGGTATGTTTTTACTAAAAAGATCTCATCACAATAATTTGATGGATTCATGTTTACTTATCTTATCATGGATGAATGATAACCCATGGATTAGCTAGTATGCATGCAAGCATGATCATTTAATTCCTCAAAAACAATACCCATGGGTTCAGGTACAGTGTTCCCCTTAAGCAGGTAAATTGTCACTTGACGCACCTTATGTTCATGCATGTAATTCATGCACAACAAAAAATTGAGAGACATGGGGTATTTATTGCCTTTTATATGGAAAAAATCCTATGTAACTCACTCTGTTTCTTCAAAAGGTAAATTTCCAAAGACTCAAACCAATTATTCTTCTTACATGGTCATTCATTAAGAATACATGAATGATCGGAGCTTATTATCATGCAAGGTGTGCATGACCCATAACTCACCTAAAATTTTCCTTCACATGGGTTCTTCATTTTGAATACTCATAGCATCTCAATTAAACAACTTAAGGGTAGGCCTTACCATTATTCTCATTTAATTTAATTCATGAAAGTGTAACTAAATGCGTTTTCTTTTTTGATCACACATGTGTAATAATCTCAGTGTTTACTTAATCTATGTGGCTCTGAAACATAAGGAAGCCCCACAGTTTAGGTTTTATGGATCATGTATGAAATTATGCATGTAAAACATGTGAAATGAGTATGTTATACTAACCACGTATTTATAAAATTGACATGGAAGTCTCAAACATGTTTGTGAAATCCAAAATGATCTTTTTGGCTCTAAAATGGAGGAGGAAACCATGATATAAAAAAAATGAACATGGGAGGAGGAATGAAATCATCTCCACTTGATTGGATGGATGAGATCAGCTGCACCGAGAAGTCCATGTTCTATCGATAATTTTAATTATATAGGAATAGTGTTTTGTGAATACCTATCCCACATTGAATCGTGAAACAGTATCCTGCTTCTTTATAAATCAACTTGTTCCATTAGCTCTTCAAAATTTCTAAACCTCTATTGTAACTACCTTGTGTTTGATCTTGTAAATTTCTTTACACCCTACATAGTGGCACCGCCTCTACTTCCATACTTTCCATGTGGGAACCCTCATGTGGGCCTTATACATAGGCCCTCACCTCTGCCACCAATGGACTTTCCTGGGCCAGTTCCCTTGAGTGGGGTTGAATACGGTCCCTCGGGAGCCCTAGGTTGATCCTGTCCAAGGAAGCCTTGTGGTATTTCCATCATTTTTATATAAGTCCTTATAAAAATTGCTTAGAAGTGTTATATTTATAGAATATATTTTAAATCCTTTACCAAAATTTCAAATGCCAACCCATAACTCATCCTCAAAAAATCATCATGAAAAATATATATGAAATAATATTTCTTCATGTCCTCCTCTTCACATCGTTACGATTTAAAAAAATGGATATATTCAATTATTCTTTATGAAATTACTTTTTTTCTTAGAATTTACTTGTGGTAAACAATGGGAAAATTCTTTAGAACATTTCATTGACATTTTAGATCACCTCAAAAGTAATCAGAGTTAACATGGAGAATTTTAAAATCATGACATTCAACACCATAAAATGAATCCATCAAAATTATCTAGGCATACCTACTTCATCAAAACTTACCAAACACATATTGAAATATCATTGAAAATAAATGAAACACTGAGACCAACACTAGGTCGACTAACACTTTTTCCTTTGAGATAACATGTCCCAAGAAGTTCAATTTATCAATCTAGAAACTGCATTTGGTTATCTTGGCATAAAGATAATTCTCTATCAATATACTCAAGATGATATCAAGATGTTGGGCATGATTGTCTGCTGGCTGGGAGTACACTAAGATTTCATCGACAAAAACTACCACAAATTGATTTAGAAAAGGATGAAATATTTGATTCATCAAGGCCATGAATGTTTCTGGTGCATTCATCAAACCAAAAAACATCACTACAAACTCATAAAAGTCATGAATTCTCCCAAAAAAGGTATGTCTGATAGTCTCACTCTCAACTGGTGGTATCTTGATCTCAAATAGATCTTAGAGAAAATATTAGCACCTCTCAACTGATCAAAGATATCATAGATGCATGTAAGTGGAGAATAGTTCTTGTCCATTATCTGATTCATTCTCAAATAATCCACACATAAGTGCAACGTCCCATCAGGATTCTTAGCGGAAAAAAAACTAGAGAAACCCATGGAGATGTACTATGTAGTATGAAAGATTTAGATTCTATATATTCCAACTAAACATTCAATTCCTAAAGCTCTGTTGGTGACATCCTATAAGGCGGGATAGAAATGTGATCTTCTCCCAACACTAACTCAATCGTGAACTTGATATCTTTCTCAGGTGGTAATCCATAGAACTTTTCAATAAAGACATCCTAAAAATGGTATATCACTAGAGTAAAATTATCTTGTTGTATTCCACCATCATCTAGAGAAATACTTGTTATCTGAGTCATGAGATAATCCAATATTCACTGAATTATTCTTGTATGACCAATCAAAATATCCTAGTCACCTTAGTGAAAATAGTTGTCTCCTTATGGAGATAGAAAGGTATCTCTCCTCTAATAATAGTCGATATGATCTTGGTATAAAACTAGTCAACTCATACCAAGAATAAAATTAAATCCAATCATTTCTAACATGAACAGTTCCCAAAAGAAATAGTAAACACCAATTTCTAGAGAACACACCTTACAATGTTTGATATTCTCTAACCGAACTCCCAAAGGTGTGTCAATGGTCAAGAAACCATTAAATATTTCCATAAAAAATACCAAAACTTTTCAAAAAAAAGATAAAAAAAAAAGAATTCAATTCTCCTATATTAAAAAAAATGTAAGAAAGTGTATATGATACAAGAATCATGCCTTCAACAGAAAAGGTCCTATATCCACACTAGATAGAGGAAAATATATAACTTGTAGCTACCTTTACCCTCTTCCATGGGCTCTAGTCTGACTCCCTTAGGTCATTCCCTCTACCTGATATTATTTCTCTTGCACTGGGGTACCATGTTCTCTTCCTCGACCTAAATGTCCTGTGGAACTCCAGCTACCTATATGTTGAGAGTTAGTCGAATCCTTCCCAAACTTTGGTACATGTCCTGATCCCCTACCACTACTCTACTACTATATTACCCTACAAAAATTCTGCAAGTGACCTATCCAACCATAAGCATGACACTCCAAAGCAAGGTACAGACACTGAGGCCACTTATGGCCCAAATTTTAACACTAATATAACTATAATGGAATACAGTCCCAAGATGGATTCCCACCACCATTTCCTTGGAAATAACTATCATAGAACCACTTTTTTCCACCAGAAGAAGTGCTCCCATTTCACCCTATTGAAACAGCTTAGTTGTTGCTCGATACCTCTCTTCGATTCTCTTCCCTGATGAGTGTCTGATTCATAATGTCCAAAAAGATACTCAATGAAAATATTTTCACCTATGACCTAATCTCATAATGAGTCCCATCCTAAAAATGTCTCACCCTATATATCTCATCAGTAGCTAAAATGTCATAAAACACTGCAAGTATATGAATGTTCTATTGTATTCCATCACTGACATTTCCACCAATTTCATGTGTTTAAACTCATGAGCCTTATAATCCCTCAACATATTAGGATATAAGTGGATAAAAAACCTCACCTAAAATTAATTTTAGGATAACTTCTATTGCTTCCTAGTTTTCTCTAGAATATCCCAAAAATGATTTTAGGACCATGAAGCATGTATGTGGAAAACTTCAACCTTTTATCAGTGGCTGTCTCGAGGTGATTAAAGATTCTATGGACTAAATTTATATAGAAATATGATTCATAGGGTCCTCCCTATCTACTGAATGTAGTTTGATGTTGTAAATACAACTCTCTTATCATCTCTGAAATCGAATGCGTAGTGCAAAGAGTCTCCCTTTCCATTGATTGCATGACCCTCAAGAAGTTTTCATTAAGATTAAAATACATATGATCCTAAATGTCTATAGGAATATATTTCACAACTAAATTATGAGTTTACATATTTCCACTCTCCATATTATCAATTCGATGATGATGAGGAGGCATTTTCTCTACAAGACAAACACACAGCTTAGAACACTAGATAAAAACAGTCTCAACCTCAACATGTGACACCAATAAAGAACCACTGGCTCATGATCTCTCTAAAAATGTCTTAAAATTTTATTTAACATGACATTTCAATACTTTACTTTTCACTTATTATATATAATAGGTATCCCATTTTATGGTTCATGTAGGAAAATATATCACATACAATAAATATGTCTCTACCATGAACAATGCATGTCAAGATATATCCCTATATGCCTATTATAATTCATGTATACTAATATTGTGCTATATTGGGCCACAAGAATAAATCTAAAGAAAAAAACAACATCACACAATATGGGAATCACCCAAGGTGAAATAACATCAACCGTAACAAGTGAAAATCATGAACAACAATCTTATTCCTGGGTACTTATCTTTTCCCCCATACATGGGTTATATACTCCCATGAAAAAAATAATTTCCAAGTCCTAACACATCCTAGTATTCTTTATACATTTCTCAAATAGTAAAGAAACATAAAATAACAACAAAATACTGCCTATGATACCATTTTGTAACTTCCCCCAATCTGGAACTCTCTCACGTGGCCAAATCAAGTTGTTTAATGGACCTCAAGTGCACCTCCCCGTATGCCAGAGGTGACTGACTAGAAGTGGGGGTGTAAAGGATATGGTGGGGAGACTATACCCCTTGGTATAAAGTTACAATACAGTCAAAGTAAAAAAATATCAAAGAAACAAAAAACGTAGAAATAATACAACATACAACTAGAAGATAAAGGAAGAACCAATAAATAAAATAATAATCAATGTAATACCAAGTTAGAATATATCTAATGTTAATATTAAAGTAAAATAATAAAATAATAATCTAATGTTATGAACTCAAAATACCCTTGTCTGGATCCCCACGTTAGTCCCGTCTCTAAGCTACAACCCATCTAGAAAGAAATAATCAACAACATGGTCCTTTTCCCTTATCCAAACTAGCTTCCATGTAATCTGCTCAAGTACCAAATTATGGCCTCAATAGGGTGTGAGTAAAACTATGTAGTTAGAAACCACTGTGTCTAAAAAAACTAGTTTAATAATAAGTTCATCCAATAAATTGATAAATAAGCATATCTATTAATCATTTAATATAGTATAACAATCAACCTACTTTAGTAGCATGCTGTAATATCTTTGAGCATGTAGCACAACCATTCTAACCATAAACACAAAACCTTGTAATGATCACATAACCAGGAAAATCCCTCTGTATAATCATTTCAACATCCAATCCAAGCCCCTCTATATATGAATTTCAGCATCCGGGATAAGCCCATTATATAAGAATTCCAACATAACCAGGAAAATCCTCCTCAATAATAACTTTAGTATAATCGATTCAAGTCGTCTATATAATAATTTCAACATAACCCAGAAAAGCCCTCTATATAATCATTTCATCATGAATCTAAACCCAAATCATAATGGAAATAAAAACACAACATAATATCATAATCAAAAATGCTTAATTCTACCAATTTTCATTTTCCTTTCAATTTTCCATTTATTCATTAACTCGTATCTTAAGCTGTTTCCATACCAGTTTTCACACCCAAATTTTATCAAATTATCACTAGACATTTTAATATCCAATTTATCCATTTAAAATGTGAATCTATCATAATTAATAACCAAAGTTCTCATGTCATGCTAAAACATAATTTAATCTATTATCCAATTCATTATTATTTCATGGTGGACTCACCCAACAGGTATCAGCAATCTAGGTTTCAAAACCATTAAATCCAAAGGGGTCTAATGAATATTCCAATAAAATATTTATCAAAATTCATTAATCAATTTATTAATTTTCACATTGTTTTGGCACAATCACATAATATTTCACATACTTGAACAATAGAAATAGACCAAAGGGTTTGTTTTTAGACCACCCACCTTTATCTATTGATCTAAGAAACTCTTCCAAAAGGTAACAAAAATAAAGTAATAAGGTGAATATGATCACGAAGAAAACCTAGATCACATTAGAATGAGATCAATACCCAAAACAACCATGGTCAACAGATTCCACCACCAAAATAGTGAGAAATGGAATATAGGGTAAAACTAAAATAACAACTTAAAAGGGACTGAATGCTTGATTGAGACATCTATAATAGAATAAGGCACTACAAAATTGCCTAGAAAATGTCTAGGGCTTGAGAGAGGAAGGATGAAGATTAATGGAATGAAATTACATGTTCATCGTGGATTTAAAACTAATGATCCCAAGAAATAAATTGTGTGTATTCCTTTCATGTCATGTATTTACCAAGTTATGTGTTATATCAAAAAATGAATCACTTTTGATTAAAATAAAGCTTATCGTACATTACACATTGTGTACCAGTTTCACAGCATGTATTCATTTCATGCTCTACACCCATTTCATGGAATCTTTCTCGTGATGGTAACAAATCATGTAACAGGTTCACAATGTGGGACTTTTTCACTCCATGAACTAGTTTATGATGTATATATAGCTGTATTTACACATCATGTGACAGGTTTATGCCATGTAAATTTCTAGTAGACATTACTCATCATAGATCCTTGATAAAAAGTGAAAACCACCTCTTAAGCCTTCCAAACTCACAATAAACCCCCATAATCCCCTTTAACACATTTATACTTGGACTCCATTAATTCATACAATCATACATCCCCAAATTTTAGGTTATTTTTTCCATAAAAATATATTTATTCCCAAAAAAAGGACCCATATAAGAAGGTTCAAAGACCAAGGAAAAACCCAAAAAAAATTAGGTTCAACAAAAAAAAACTCAAAGAGTGACATACCTAAAAAAATATTGGATCTTATAGTGCTAAACGGCATGTCTTAACCTCTTGGAGCCGAGTTGTGTGCTCCTGGTTGTGTTTGTGTCCCCCGGACCATGTCCATGTAATACTAGAGTCGATTCCATGTATTTCCACATGGAGTCCTAGGTGTGTGCAGCTGGCACAGAGCCTGGATTCCTAAGGAGGGTCACACATTATATGGCTCAGCCACATTATGTGTGATCCTTATGTTTTTTTCAAAACCCTACCCACTGTAGTCAGGGTACTACATGGTGTGTGTTCATCCTAATACATTTTTTGTAGTTAGGATATTTTTACAACTCTGTATCTGTCACGTGGATCCTAGAATTACTATTTTCACCACCGAATCTGCTGTTTGACCATTCAAAATTGGTGTAAATTACCTTTTTTGGTCAATTTTATCCCTCTTGTGGTTGTAAATTAGAATCTATCCACCTTTAAGAATCCTGTAGCGCATCCCACATTCCTCTTGTGCTACCTCCATCACTTAATTGGATCCAAAATCCATGAATCCATCATCACTACCTGTAATCCACCTTTATTTTTTCACAAATCATTGATCCAGTCATTGTTTGCACATCCACCATGAATCTATGGGTCTGATTATGCTTGAACCCACCTGGTAATGTCAAAACATGGCCCCATGGCCCAAAGGCGAAGAACATGAAGAACATATAGGGAAAAGGAACAATAAAAAAGTTCTATCAATCATTGACCAAGAGTTCTTGTCCAACAATCATAGATTAGGGATATTTAAGGTGAGAAACATGACCTAATAAGAATAATATGATTTAAACAATTCAAATTATATAACGGCTCATTAAAAGATCATTGAATCATTGATAAGAGATAAGCATATCAAATTCATTCTTTAAAAATTTAATCAAGAGGATGGAAACCCTATTTAATGAGTCTTACCTCAAGATTGGATCAATAATTGGTGAAGAACAAGTTTTTCAATGATGAGGACAGTCTGTCACGTCTACTATCTATCAATTCACCTTGATCTGATCACTGATTGTCTTTCGATCTTGATCCACTAATGAAGAATAAAGAAACCTCCACTCAATGATCCTAATGTTATGTAGTTAACCCTGGAGATTTTATATGAAAGGCTACTTATAGAGGGTGTTTATTTGAAAGTATTACTTTTTACTTTTCATTTACTTAGTTTGGGAAATCATAAACATTCTCTTAAAACACTATTTTACTAAAATTATATATCCCAAGTATTTTAGTATCTTTTTGTATAAAACATATTTTTATACCAAACATATAAATGGTTCTAATTTAAAATAAATATAAACCATTTATTATTCAATCTGATCTATAGGAATGAAGTTGAATCTGGTACATCGGATCAACTACTGTTCTAACTATTAGTTAGACTAGTGTTATGTCTTTCATATTGACTGAAGTCAAAACCATCAGACTAAAATTAGTACCAATAAATTGTATTAACCTTTGTTTAGTTTATCATATTGAAAAATAATAGTGAATTCCATTGGACTATCTAAAGTTTATAATCGGAGTATATAGAATTGTTTCTATCAAACGGAATTCATTATATAATTGTAGTGGTGCTAAGAAAAACAACATTAGGTAATGAAGTGCTTAGATATCAAGATTGAGATCCAGATCATTGTGATATTTCAAATTGAAATATTTATGATCTTTTTGTAACAAACTCATAAATATGACCATTGTAGGATTTCCTGTAAATAAGAGGTCATTTGAAGAGTCGGGAGATGATGCATTCATAATTTAACTAAACTAATCTTTTTAACTACTTGAATGTATTGTTCTAAATGCTTTATAATTTCATAGAGAGTTGAAGTTCTAAGGAATCTGTGTGAGGATTGTAAATTTCATATAACACTTTACTTTTTTATTCATTTGTGTTTGATCATGGTATTAATCGAGTACTTTTGAGGATAGGAAGATGGGTGAATCCGATCCATCAGGTCAAGGGCTTCTGGGGTAGGATGACATAGAGATTCCAATCATTATATCAAGTGATTCCTATGGATTAGAAGACTGATTCATACTGATCATCATATCGAGGGATTTAATGGTAATTAAAGATAGACCTTTATAATAGTTATTAAAATTGTGGATATATTAATTCAAGATTTTTGACTTCCTTAACTCTTTAGGTCAAAGAGTATAATTATATTTTATAAATATTTTAAGTCATTCTTGCTTTTATAATATTTTTTTTACTTGTTTCAACGAGTTAATTTTTCCACTGTTCATTTTCATTAGAAAGTTAGTTTTTATGTGTATTTCTAATAATATTTTTCTTAGGTTGTCTGCCAGAGAGATAGTAACTCTAAAATATCAAATGATTTCTAGAACTGATTTAAAAACTCTAATAATTGGATGAATTATGAGTCTGATCTTTTTGACTTAAGAGGATTTTTTGTCTTATTTTAAAATTTTAAACTATAATTCACCCCCCTCTTATAGCCATCATAAACTCTTACGATCTAACAATTGGTATTAGACCAAGTTCTATAGCCATAATTACTGAGTTTTTACTTTTGTTATCAATTGAAAGTATTCATTTTTATTATAAACTACTTGTTTATAAATTTTATTCCACTAATGTGTTTTGTAGAAAATAGTTTCTATATTTGATAAGATGGAAGGCTTAAATGTTGGTACATTAGAAAATTTGAATCCCAATAGACCGCTTATTTTTTATAGAATGATAATGAATAATGGAGAGAAAAAATTAAGACTTTTTTTATAAATACTAGTTTGGATAACTATTTCTTGTTAACAGGATATTATAAAATTATAGATAAGGAAGTTGCTACTTTTATGAGACAGGAAAAGTATAAAAACCCTTCTCTTTATTTCTCACTTAAACATAATTTATTACATAAAATATTTACTTGATACAACATTGAATGTTGATATGTCTAGTGTCTTTAGGTCTTAGGAACATTACATAACAACTTAAAACATTAAATACACATCTTTATTGAAAACTTCTTTTACATGACCACACGCATTCATTCGTACTTAGAATTGCATGGGATAACCTAAGGACATGCATAAGAAAAGGGTGAGATATAAAGCCTAGTAAAGAAGTAAAAAAGGCATAACATTAAGAATATAGTACATGTTAAGAAATAGGCATATCAATAGAGCACAAGAGAAACATTAACATAAAGGCATGATATAGCATGATTGTCATAACATGGAAATGTGGAAACAACATTTAACATGATATTAACATGAGCCAAGTATAATTGAACATGGAGCATTATAAAACCCTCATTTAACTTGAATTATAATGAGTAAACCCTCATTGCACTTGAAGTATCCTGATACTAATCTTTACATAATTCATTAGAGCGCTATCAGGGTGCACTCGTCTTTATCATTTCATTCCATGCATAAGTGTGCCACATGGATCATATAACATGGATACATTAAACATCATCATTTATTCCATGATAAAGGAATGTAAAATTTATACATGAAACTCTATAATCAATAAGTAAATTTTTATAAAGGTGAATACCCTTGATAGAGAAATGTGCATGGTATTCACTACACAATGACTTTGTCTTGGAAAATTACGGTGCAATTTCAGCAGCATAACGGCGTGACATAAGAATTCATAAAAAATGGTTGATGAGAGAGAAATGGGTTTCTCATAATATGTACAAGAAATGGACAGCATGGGGGTCATATAGATACATGTTCCAATATATTTAATGGAATTTAGATTCATAATACAAAATAATTTCTTGAATGCTAATGAGGAGAGAGAAATCCCATAAAGAATTTCGGCATGGTAATGAGTGCACATGGGAAGAATTAATGAGAGATAAAGGGGTCTATAATCAATAAAAAATAAGGATAGAAGTATAGTGAAGATGATAAATCATACCCCAACATTTTTAATTGAAAATAAAATGGCATAACAATATAAATAATTTTGGACAAAAATGAGAAAGGAAGAAATATCTTACATGGAAGTGTGATCCAAAGGCTTGGGAGGGGCTTGAGAGAGGCTTATTGGGAGATTTGGGCACCTTTGGAGGATAATAGAGAGAGTAGGGAAGATTATTGATGTGATCCAAGGGTTTTTGAGTGGATAGAAGTGGGAGCTTGGGTTGGTTTATATAGGAAAAGAGAGGGAATTCTTTATTATTTAGGTTTTGGACGTTGCACGTTAAACAAATCAAAACCACAAACCAAGCCATGGTTTTTTCAAAAGGGGAGTGGAAAAAATTATTTTATAAGTCCAATGGCCTAATTTATTAAAATATTATTCTTACTTATGTGGAGGTGAGTCACACTCTCAAGTAAATCATTTTAAAATATTAGAATGTTTTAGAAGTCTTGGAGGGTCCACTAAGGATTTGTAAAATAAATCAAATAAACCTAAAATAAAATTATTTTAAATGTAAAACATATATTGTTCTAAAATCCCATTTATAGTATTTTATTATATCACTATTTAGTCATTATGATGTAATAAAATATATTATATATTTAAACAGTATTTAATTTTTACCCAAAAATTCGATTGTCTTGGAAAATTATGACAAATTCACCATCGGATAATTTTTACTTCCTGATTCCAAATATAATATTAATTTTATCTAAATAATTTTCTAAATATGTGAATTTTTACTTTTAAAATAAAAACCGACATTTATCGAAAATTCATGGGTTTTGATAAAAACTGCTTTCAGAATTTAATAAAAATTACAATTGTATTCGTAAAAATTATATGATCATTTATATTTAAAAATTAATTTATTAATAATAATATTTTATTAAAATATTATTTAATTCAAAAATTCTATTAATTCATCAAAATAGATTTCTTAATTGAATATTAACTAAAAATACTATTTTTGCTTTGAAAACCATTTACAAAGTAACAATAATGAAATGAATGTATATTCTTTATACAAAAAATATAGCACGTAATCATAGTTCTATGGTATTTTTACATAACCCCTTATAACACCCGCATAATACCTAAGGGTAAGGTGTGTGATAGTGATAGACTATTGAGGTGGCTCAGATAACATCGCTCGGGTGTTAATCTCTATCAACTTTCACTTCTCCTATAGGCGGTTCTGCTCAAGCTTAACGTGTTGAAGCTCGAATTGGGATTGGTCAAGAGTGAAGCCCAGTGAAACTACCTCCTTTCCAAGATCCAAAAAATGGGCTTCGTTTGTAGTAATTTTACTAGATGAGTCCATCGCTTCCTTTGTCTGAGTAAATTAGATTTGTTAAAGCCCTATATTTATACTAATCATGTGATCATTTTTCAATGGATATATTATCAAAGGTAAAAATTGTTAACGCTATTTTAAAATACAAAAATATAAAACCAATTAAGTGCATATGTTTTATATATCCATTTAACATAATAATACATTTAAATAGATCAAGATGAATTTTCATTAATAAAAGTTTGTGTTGTTACAATCTTCCCCCTCTTAAGAAATTCCAACCTCAAAATTTCTTTTCCCCACACTAAAACAGATGTGGTTAACTTTTATTTATCACTTCCTATGATTCCCACGTTGCCTCTTCAAACTTGTGGTTTCTCCACAACACCATGATGAGGGAAATTGCCTTATTCTGTAGAACTTTTTCCCTACAATATAAGATCTTCACTGGATTCTCTTTATAGGAAAGGTCATTCTCCAATGGAACCACCTCTGGATTGAGTACATGTGATGGTTCAAGTATGTACTTCCTCAAGAGCGATACATGGAATACATCATGTACTTGAGATATGTTCAGTGGGAGTGATAGTCAATAGGCTAGTGATCCAATGAGATCAAGGATCTCAAAAGGGCCGATGTACCTTGGAATAAGCTTTACCTTCTTCCCAAATCTCATAAATCTCTTCCACAGTGAAATGTAGAGGAATACCATCTCTCCTACATCAAACTATAGGTCTCGTCGATGATTATCAGCATAGTTATTTTGTCATCTCTGAGCATCTTTAATGTGTTGTTGGATGGTCTTAACCTTATCCACCATTTCTTCGACCATTTCAGGACCTAGAATCTTTTTCTCCCCAAATTTATCCCAACATGTCGATGTTCTGCACCTCTTCCCATACAGGGCTTCATAAGAATCCATTTAGAAGCTTGAGTGGAAACTGTTATTATAAGAGAACTCAATGATAGAAGATGTTGATTCCATCCTCTTTTGAAGTCCATTGAGAATGCTCTCAACATTTCCTCAAGTGTTTGGATAGTCTGGTCAGATTGGCCATTAGTTTGAGGATGATGAGTCATACTGAAGTTCAGATCAATATTTAGATCATGTTGAAAAATATTCAAGAACTTAGAGCTGAATCTTGGATCTTGATAAGATATAATAGATAGAGGTACTCCATACAGCCTTACCATTTCTCTGATATATATCTGTTCCAGTTGATTCAATGAGAAATCCTATTGAATTGCAATGAAGTATGTAGTATTTGTAAGATGATCCACAACAACCCAGATAGAATTGTTTCCTTTGGATGTCTTCGGAAGTCTAGTGACAACGTCCATGGTAATTTTCTCCCATTTCCATGCTGGTATGGGTAATGGTTGCATCATCTCCTTAAACTTCTGCCTCTTAGCCTTCACTTACTAACATACCAGAAAATTTGATGTATACTCAGTGATCTCATTCTTCATGTTATCCCACCAATAATGCTCTCAGAGATCTTGATATATCTTTTTGTTTCATAGGTTAATGGAGAAATTCAAACTATACGCATCATCCAAAAGTTCATTCTTTAACTCTGGGTTTGATGGAACACATATTCTTGTCCCAAATCTCACAATTCCTTCTTCATTAACATTGACCTCCGAGGATTTCCCTTTTTTGGTAGTTTCCACTTTCTTTTGAATTACCACATAATCCTTTTGAGCATCCTTTAACCTTTCCAAAAAGAGACGGTTGAGCAATCATTTGTGAAATGATTCATGATGTTCCCTTCTTTATAATTCTCATTTCCATCTTCATAAAATCTAAGAATATTGGATCCTTTAAAATTCTCATCAATGATATAATTGTTGGGTCCTTTCTACTTAGAGCATCGTCCACCATGTTCACTTTCCCATGGTGGTAATGGATTGAGCAGTCATGTTCTTTAATCATCTATAACCATCTTCGTTGGTTCATATTCAACTCTTTATATGTGAATATATACTTGAGGCTTTTGTGGTCCTGGTATATTTTACACATCTCCCAAAGAGGTAATGTCGCCAAATTTTTTAATCGAAGATTACTATAGCCAACTCCAGATCATGTTTTGGATAGTTTTTCTCATGAAATTTCAATTGCCTTGAAGCATAGACAATGACTTTGTCATTTTTCATCAATACACATCCCAGGCCCTTCTATGAAGTATCACTGAATACCATAAAATTTTTCCACTTATGGGTAGTGTGAGAATGGGTGCAGTGATAAGCCTCCCTTTCAACTCATTTAAGTTATCTTTGTATTCATCACTCCAAGAAAACTTTACTCACTTCTGAGTTAGCTTGGTAATAGGGTTAGACAATTGTGAGAAATTTCTCAAAAATCGGTGATAATATCCAGCTAACCCCAGGAAGCTACAGATATTCATTACCTATGTTGACCTCGTCCATCCCTCAATTGCAGTTGTCTTGGAGGGATCCATAGATATCTCCTTGTGTGTGATGATATGACCCAATAATGAGACTTCCTTCAACAAGAACTCACAATTTCTGTACTTTGAAGAGAGATTCTCCTTTAGCAAGGTCTCTAGTATAGTTCTTAGATACTCTTCATGCTCCTCCTTGTTTTTTGAGTATATTATAATATAGTCTATAAATAATAACAAAAAAATTTCAAGGTAATCTCTAAACACTCTATTCATAAAGTCCATTAATATTTTTGGAGCATTAGTGATTCCAAAAGGCATTACTAAGAATTCATAGTGCCCATATCTTTTACAAAAATCAGTCTTAGGGATATCCTCATTCTTCACCCTTAATTAGTAATATCCCAACTACAAATCCACCATGGAGAATTATTGTGCACCACATAGATAATTGAACAAGTCATAAATTTGTGGTAGAGGATACTTGTTCTTTGTCATTATTTTTTTGAGCACACGATAATGAATGCAAAGGTAAATTGACCCATCCTTCTTCTTGATGAAGAGGACTGGTGCACTCCATGGTGAAGCACTTGAGAAAATAAACTCTTTATCCAAATTCTCCTACAGATGTTTCTTCAGCTCCTCAAGATCCACAACAAATATTCTATATGGAGTCTTGGATATTGGAAACTCCACAGGTATAAGATAAACCAATAATTCAACATCTCTTCTAGGAGGAAGACCATGAAATTATTAGGGAAACACTTCAGAAAATTCCCTCACAATAGGAATGTCTTTAAGGATAGTTTCTTCCTTAGACTCAAACATTTGAGAAAGATACATGTTCTCATAGAGAAGTAATATCCACACTTGAGATGATGGTTCTAAAGAATATTCATTCTCCTCCTTGCACTTGAACATAATCAGGGGTCGATTCTCCATATGGAGAGTGATTTACATCTCACAGAAATTTATGTTGGATCAATATAAAGAAATCCAATCCATGACAAGAATTGTATAAAATTCCACCAAGGGGAGTATGATGAGGTTTTTTGGGAAGTTAAAACCGAAAATTGTGATAGGGGAGGATTTATATTCATGGGTTGAAATGATTTACCCATTTTCCATTGTCACCGACATCTTTACTTCCAAGATTTGTGGTGGTGGTGGGATTTTTCTACTAAACTTTAGTGATATAAATGAATGTGTATATCTAGAATCAAAAAGTACGTTTTCTATTCTTGAATGAATAACTATCATACATGTCACCACTTTTCTTTCTAGATTCACTTCGGTATTAGTGATGGAAAAAGATCTCTCTTGATGTCTTGGAGGTTGTTGGTTGCCTCTGAAAACCGTTGTCTTAGGGAACTAGTTTACAAAGTATCATGGTTCTTTGTAGTTGAATAAATGAACAATGCATTGAGGGTTGAATGGATCATTCCTATCCTTTGTCGCAGCCGTGGGTTTTTCTTGTCTGCAGTTAATGGCCAGGTTCCCTTCTCTTCCACACCTAAATCATTTCCTCATCCCCTTAAAGAAATTTTTGGGGTGCTTCTTTCCGCACCTTTGGCAAGTGGGGTGCTGGATTTTCATAGCACCATTGGATTTTTCCATCAGACTACCAGAATTAAAGTCTGCTTTCCTCATTTTATCCCCATGACAACCCTAAGATTCTTGGATCTCCATTTCAACCTTGAGGTCACATCAGAAAATTTTCTCATAGCTCTCAATGTCTCGGATCGCTAGGGATTTCTATAGGATAAACTTTAGCACACCAAAGAAGCGATCAACCTTGCATTTAAGGGTAACGACAAAGTGAGAGGCATATCGTGCAAGCATTTTAATGTTTTCCTCATACGCTCTGATGGATTAATTGTCTTTTTTCTTAGGGGAAAGGAATTATATTTCCATTTTATGTCAGAGGGTGCAAGTAAAATATTTATCGAAAAAAAATTTCCAGAAATAATTCCATTCCAACGCCTTGATATCCTCTTCAGGATTCGTATTTTTGATCAATGTCCACTATTGATCAGATTAACCCTCCATATGATAAGCAACCAGAAGAACCTTCTCTTGTTCAGAACATTGAAGGATGGAGAAGATTTTTTCAATGTAGTTGATCCATTGTTCAGCGATTGAGGGATCAGATGATCCATTAAAAGTAGGAGGTCTTTTTCTCATGAAGCTCTCAATTGGGAATTGTTATTTCTTAGGGGGGCTGAACGTTCCTATTGACCCATGTTTCTATTCAAAACTTGAGTTAACTGAGAGTGTATTGTGAAAAATTTGGTGATTCTCAATCCCATCGGATTGGGCATCTCATTAGAACAGTCATCACATTGATCTTCGCATCGGTTGTTAGCCTGAGTCCTCCTATTACTGGCCATTGGCTGGAATAAAAGGAAATTCATGGGTAAAACATAAAGGGTAATCCAAAGAAAAAAATAGATGACTTATAAATTAATTTTATTTTTTTAACTTATGGATTTATAGGCTTCAATCAATGATATCGATGATCTAGTTCCCAACATATATTCTTAGGGGAATTTTTTATTCCCTTAATAATGGTACATACTAAGACTATGAATTTAACAAAGCATATCCCCTGGGAGTTTTGTAACCATGAGTACAGCAAGGCTCATTGTCATGCACCAGTTCCCATCTGATTTTAGCTCAAAGTGGTGTTTTCGGGTTTTACCCCTAGATACATTTGTTCCAGAGCCGCCTCTACCTGCCCGTATCCAGATAGGGATGTATTTTGTTGATAAACCACTTTCTCAATACTCACAAAAATTTAGGGATGTTTTTATTATACTTAGTCTTATCCCTAAGGCTTTCTCTAGGTTTTTCTAATCCTAATCCCAAAAAAAACTAAAAAATCCTCTGATACCAACTATAACAACCCTAATCTTTATTTCACACTTAAAATTAATTTATTACATAAAATATTCACTTGATAAAACATAGAAGATCTAGAGGTCAAGTGTATTTGGTGCTTAGGAACATTACATAACAACTTAAAACATGAAATACACATCTTTATTGAAAACTTTTTTTACATGACCACACGCATTCCTTCGTACTTAGCATTGAATGGGATAACCTAAGGACATGCATAGGAAAAGGGTGAGATATAAATCCTAGTAATGGATTAAACAAGTAATAACATGAAGAATATAATACATTTTATGAAATATGCATATCAATGGAGCACAAGAAAAACATGAACATAAAGGGATGATATAGCATGATTATCATAACATGGAAATGTGAAAACAACATTTAACATGATATTAGCATAAATCAAGGATCATTGCACATGTATCATGAGTAAAACCTCATTATAATTGAATTAGAATGATTAAAAACTCATTGTACTTCACGTATCATGATACTAATATTCACCCAATGCATTGGAGTGCTATCAGGGCACACCCTTGTTAATCATTTCATTTCATGCATAAGTGTGCCACATTGATCATATAACATGGATTCATTAAACATAGTCATTTATTCCATGATAAAGGAAAGTGGAATTCATACATGAAACTATATAATCAATAATTAAATGTGAATAAAGTTTCCAACCCTTGATAGATAAATGGGCATGGTATTCACTACATAATGACTTTGGCTTGGAAAATCACGGTGCAATTTCGACAGCATAACGGTGTGACATAAGAATTCATCAAAAATGGTTGATGAGAGAGAAAGGTATGTCTCATCATATGTACAAGAAATGGATAGTAGGGGTCATATAGAAACATGTCCCAATATATGTAATGGAATTTATATTCATAATACAAAATATTTTCTTGAATGCAAATGAGAGAGAGAAATCCCCTATAAAATTTTGGCATGGTAACAGGTATACATGGGAGGCATTAATATAAGGACCCGCACTTATTTCATACATAATCTTGAATTTATTCAAGAAAACACTTCATTTTACATTGAGGATCTTTTCAAGTTTAGAGCTTTAGAGAATTAAGACAAAATATTCACAACATTACACATTGTTACATAGTGGATACCATAAAATCAGTTTCCATTTTCCTCAGAATATAAAACATTAAAACATAAAACAAGACTCCTTGACAATTCTTCAACATTTAACATGTCTTCCTTCCTTGTATTATTCATCCATTAACCTGTGAAAAATCATTTAAAAACTTGGGATGAGCACAAAAGCTCAGTAAGGTATGAAAAAGAAGGAAAAATCTCATTAGTCCATGAATACACAAGACATATGAAAACATTTTCAAAATACATGATTTACACCCATAAAATCTTACTTTGTGTAACATGAGATTTACACAAGATCCACACAAACATAATTATAATCATAGAGGTATATTGGGGCATTACTTACATAATCTTGTAACCATCTTGGCTACCTTAAAATTTGTAACCCTCACGGCTACCTTACTTTGTGTAACCATCACAGTTACACTTGGAGTAACCATACGGCCGACCTCCAACTTACTCATACCCAATGCATTGGAGGGAAATATAGGTCCCACCCTTCATCATAAACAATTCCCAATAGCCAAAACATAATCATTCAACATAAATAATAGCATAAAAACATTGCCTTTGAATCTTATAAAACAGAATTTAAAAAGAGGATTTTAGAAGAAAAGTCCCTTATAAACATCATATACTTGAAGTGATACTTAATTGAGTGGATGGAATATGTATATACTCTGTAAATACACATAATTAAACATAATATAAACAGAACCCATCACACAAACAATTTAAATAGCACATAAATTATAAAGTAGAAGGTTAACCCAAAGAATGGAAATCGGGTTAAGAATTCCCTTACCTTGGGCTTGTCCTACTTCAAAATTGTTTGAACCTCCTGTATAATGGTTAAAGGAGTGTTAATAGGATTTTAAAGAAACGTGTTCATGTTTATAACATCTTATATGGTCATTTCATAACCTCATTTCACCCCTTATTTGTTAGTATTTTGTTCCTTGCATTATTTCGGGTGAGTTCTTTTGTGATTTTCACAATCGGTTCATGAAGAATCGTTCTTGTTGATTGGAAGTGAAACTCCAGAATTGGAATGGAGTATTATTTACATAATTCCAGTACCATAAATTATACCATTCATCACTTTGGTTCTTTATATGATGATGATTTATAAGTTAAAACATTAATTATGTTCGTTTAGATAATTTAAGTGGTTCTTTGATAATTACAATTTCATTTAGTCTTATAAGTTTGAATCATGAGTACAAAAGAATTACAGAACCTTATATGATTCATAAAACATATATTATAACCTGGTTCAACCATATAAATGGTTTCATGACCAGACTTGAAATAATTAATGGAAATTGAAAATACATCGTCCACGATATCGGTAATTCGACACAAATGGACAATGTTTTTTTGATTCTTTAAAATAAGTGAAAGAGGAGAGGAATAATGATTTGTAATTTTCCATAAACATGAAAACATCCAGAATATACATGATTCTGGAGATTTCATGCCTCTTGGATAAGAGGGGGTGAAGAAAGAAGTGGAAGGAATCATGAAATAAAGAAAACATGAGAAATTTCTTACAAAAAATTCGGCAGCCTAACGGCGCCTCTAAAAATTTCATAAAAACAAGATTGATGAGAGGAATGGAATATCTCATCAATCATACAAAATTTGGACAGTAAGGGAAATATTAAATGAAATATCCCAACAAAAGACAAAGGGAAAGGAAGAGAATAACATAAAATGGAAGGAAAGAATGAAAATGAAAGAGGATGTTTACCTCTTGATCTCTTCTCCTTGAGATCCTTCTTAAGGGCTTTGATTTTGGTCTTTTGGTGAGACCAGCAGCTCTAGGACGTGGGGAAGAAGATTGAGGAGGGAATTTGGCAGAAATTAGACAATGCTCAAGGCTTGAGAGGTGTGGGAGGAAGAGGGGAGTGAGGGTGGTATTTATAGTGGAGGAGGGGAGGTATTTTAGATTATTTTAATTATTATTATAATATTTTTATCAAGACTATGAATAATCTCAAATCAAGTGGCCTTAATTAGTGAAAATATCATGTGATTTCGAAGCAAGTGGCCTTGCATCACTTATGATGTCATAAATAGTGCATTTTTACTGATAAATTGATTATACGGTATTTTACCGTATTTCACTATTCACCGAAAATTCAAGAGTTTCAGAAAAATACCAAAAATTTACCCCAACCATTTTTCGACGTGTAGAATTCAAAAATGAACTCCATTTTTCAAAAATAATTTTCTAAATATTATTAATTTAATTTTAAAATAAGGTCACAGTTAATTCGAAAAATAACAAAATTGAAGTGCAATTAGTTTTATGTGACATTGGAAAATTAATTAAGATCCCATTATCCTATTGCCATGGGAAAATAAAATAATAATATTATTTACTATTCATGAGGTCATATTACTATTCATATTACTATTCATATTACTATTCATAAGGGCATGTTACTATTCACCAAAAAAAACAAGTTTGTTCCATCAGACTCGAAATAACATACTGAACACAATTGTAGATGACAGTTTCTTGAAATTCAAAACATAGAAGAAATAAAATTATGTTTAAAGGATACTTATAAATATATACTTTAAACAAAATTTCAAGCATTTTCAATTTATTTTTAGAAAACCTTGGGATGTTACATTATCCCCACCTTCTTGAAATTGCGTCCTCGCAATTTTATTTACTTATTAAACAACTGAGGGTATTTTTCCCTCATAGCATTTTCAGACTCCCATGTTGCTTCTTCAACCATGTGGTTTCTCCACAAAACCTTTACCTGGTGGATTACCTTATTCCGCAATACCTGTTCTCTTCGATCAAGAATCTGAACCGGTTTTTCTTCATAAGAAAGGTTCTCTGCTAGCTGAACTTCTTCCGGCCTCAAGACATGTGATGAATCTGGAACATACTTTCTCAACATCGAAACATGAAAAACATTGTGTACCTGAAACAAGCTCGGAGGCAAAGCTACGCGGTACGCAACTGTTCCAACTTTATCCAAGATTTCAAAAGGACCGATGAACCGTGGACTTAGTTTCCCTTTCTTACCGAAACGCATCACACTTTTCCAAGGAGATATTTTAAGGAAAACATGGTCACCTACCTTGAAAGAGAAGTCTTTCCTTCTATTATCTGCATAACTTTTCTGCCTGCTTTGAGCTATCCTCATGTGTTGCTGGATCATCCTCACTTTCTCAGCCACTTCCTCTACTAATTCTGGCCCCATCAACTTTCTTTCACCGACTTCATCCCAAAACGCAGGAGTCCGACACCGCTTTCCATACAAGGCCTCAAAAGGTGCCATCTGAATACTGGAATGGAAACTGTTATTATAAGAAAACTCAACTAATGAAAGATGCTGATCCCAACTTCCCTGATAGTCCATTGAACAAGCTCGAAGCATATCCTCCAAAGTTTGAATCGTTCGCTCTGACTGCCCATCTGATTGAGGATGAAAAGCTGTACTGAAATTCAACTCTGTGCCCAAAGACTTCTGAAGTCCCTTCCAAAATTTAGAAGTGAACCTGGGATCTCGGTCAGACACAATGGAAAGAGGAACTCCATGTAACCTGACAATCTCCTTGAGGTACAATCGAGAAAGCTGATCTAATGTCATTGTATCTCGAATAGAAAGAAAATGAGCAGACTTTGTTAGTCGATCAACAATAACCCATATCGCATTGTTACCTCGAGAAGTCTTTGGTAGTCCCACCACAAAATCCATGGATATATTCTCCCATTTCCATTCTGGCACCGGCAAAGGCTGAAGCATCCCCTTCGGTAACTGTCGCTCTGCTTTAACCTGCTGACATGTCAAACATTTCATTGTAAAATCAGCAATATCTCTTTTCATCCCATTCCACCAGTAATACTCTCGAAGGTCTCTGTACATCTTAGTACTTCCAGGATGAACAGAAAATGGAGAACTATGAGCTTCACACAACAATTCTTTCTTCAGCTGGGAATCACAAGGCACACACAACCTTTTTCCAAACCTTAAAACACAATCTTTATCAAGATTAAATTCTGGAAACTTACCCATTTTAACCAATTCTACCTTTTTCTGTAGCTCACAGTCTTCCCTCTGCGCTTTCATAATTCTGTCTGACAACGAAGACTGCACTGAAACCTGAAACAAAACAGATATATTCCCTGCACCAACAACTTCCAAGCCAAAATTTATCAAATCATTAATCAAGGGATCACGTTCCAAACGTAGCATGGTTAATGATGCATGATTTTTCCGACTTAAGGCATCCGCTACTTTGTTTGCTTTTCCAGGATGGTAATTAATCGTGCAGTCATAATCCTTTATCAGTTCTAGCCATCTTCTCTGCCTCATGTTTAATTCCTTCTGAGTGAATATATACTTAAGACTTTTATGGTCAGTATATATTTGGCATTTGGTTCCGTATAGATGATGCCTCCATATTTTCAAAGCAAAAACCACAGCTGCCAATTCCAAATCATGTGTGGGATAATTCAGCTCATGAGGTTTAAGTTGTCTCGAGGCATAGGCAATTACCTGATCATTCTGCATCAAAACACAACCAAGTCCCTTCAAAGAAGCATCACTGTAGATGACAAACTCACCATTCCGGGAAGGTAAGGCCAAAACTGGAGCATTCACCAATCTCTTCTTTAGTTCCTGAAAACAAACATCACATTCCTCTGTCCAAACAAATTTAACCCCTTTCCGTGTTAACTTAGTTATTGGGCTAGATAACCGTGCAAAGTTCTCAACAAAGCGTCGGTAATAACTTGCTAAGCCCAGAAAACTACGAATCTCTGTAACATTTGTGGGTCTTGGCCATTCATCAACTACTTTTGTTTTGGCAGGATCAACTGTTATTCCATCCTTATTTACAATGTGCCCAAGAAAAGAAATCTGTTGCAACCAAAAATCACACTTGCTGAATTTTCCATATAGTTTCTTTTCTTTTAAAGTTTGTAAAACAACCCTTAGATGTTTTTCATGCTCCTCTTTATTTTTAGAAAAAACCAGAATGTCATCAATAAATACCACCACAAACTTATCCAAGAACTCATGAAATACTCTATTCATAAGATTCATGAATACAGCAGGTGCATTAGTTAACCCAAATGGCATAACAACAAATTCATAATGCCCATATCTAGTACGAAAGGCTGTTTTCGGGATGTCATCCTCCTTCACCTTCAGCTGATGGTATCCGGATCTCAAGTCAATCTTGGAAAAGTACTGAGCTCCCTGGAGCTGATCAAACAAGTCATCAATATGAGGCAAAGGATACTTGTTTTTAACAGTGATGTTATTCAAAGCTCTATAATCAATGCAAAGTCTCATGGAACCATCTTTCTTTTTAACAAACAAAACAGGGGCTCCCCATGGTGAAGTACTGGGACGAATGAAACCTTTGACAAGCAAATCCTGCAACTGATTCTTCAATTCAAAAAGTTCTATTGGAGCCATACGATATGGGGGTTTTGAAATTGGCTTAGCATCAGGAACTAAGTCAATTGTGAATTCAACTTCTCGTTTAGGTATGACACTGGGTAACTCCTCAGGAAAAACATCAAGGTATTCATTTACCACTGGCACATCATTGATTTGAATAGTTCCCTTGTTTTCAACAATATGAGCTAGATAACTTTCATTTCCATCTTTCAGTAGTTTCTCAGCTTCTTGATATGTTATCAATTGTATGGGTTCATTCTTGTATACAAACTGAAACTCTTTCTGAAAAACAACTTCTTTAGCTCCACAATCAATCTTAGCATGATAACCAGAAAGCCAGTCCATCCCCAGAATAACTTCAAACTCGACTAAGGGTAAAACAACAAGGTTTGCAGGTAAAGTCTTTCCACATACCACAATAGAAATATTCTTATAATTCCTCTTTGCTATAACATTTCCCCCTGGTGTTTTAACAACAAGTTCGGGTATCATTTTTTGAGGTGATATTTCCAATTTACTAGAAAATTTCTCAGAGATGAAGGAATGTGTAGACCCCGTATC
The DNA here is from genome assembly GCA_963277665.1 of Viscum album. Classification (NCBI taxonomy): domain Eukaryota; kingdom Viridiplantae; phylum Streptophyta; class Magnoliopsida; order Santalales; family Viscaceae; genus Viscum; species Viscum album. Next base: position 568,080,149 of record OY728119.1, read on the forward strand.
AAACAAAACTTTAGCAAAATCTGAGTGAACAAACAAAGTACCTGATACAACTTCATTGGATGGCCCAACATCTGCTGACGTAGTCGCAAAGGATCTCCCTACACCTTTCTGCTTGTAGTCTGGCTTCTTTGCATCATTTGGATCCCTCTTTGGACAGGCATTTGCATAGTGACCCATCTCACCACATTTAAAACACTTTACAGTTTGCTTATCAGGATTAGTCTTTGGATCATTTTCATTGCAATCTCGGGCCATATGTCCAAACTTACCACATTTAAAACACTTCCCAGTTTTGATAAGACATTCCCCAGGGTGCTTCTTGCCACACTTTTCACATACTGGAAACTGTATTTTCTTACCATCAGATTTCATTGGTTGATTCTTACCCATTGCTTTCCAATTTGACCTCTTCTTCTCTTTGTTTCCAAATTGCATGTGATCGTCAGCAAACTCCATCTCTACCCTCTCAGCACATCGGACAAGTTTCTCGTAACTTTTGAATTCACGGGAGGCCAACGCCCTTCGATACCTTGGCTTCAATCCTGAGTAAAAGCGGTTGATTTTGCTATCGAGATCCAGAATAAGATTCGGAGCATACCTCGCCAGTCGGGTGAAGTTCGCCTCATACATAGCCACTGAATCTTCCTCCTTTTGTTTCAGTTCAAGGAATTGTTTCTCCATTCTAAGTCGCACCACCTTAGGAAAATATTTTTCAAGAAAAAGACTTTTAAATTCATCCCATACTAAGGCATCAAAATCCTCTCTACCCCTGATATTCCTTACCATTGACCACCACTGATCAGCTTCCCCTTCAAAACGATAAATGGCAAGACTTACCTTTTGATTGTCTGAACATCCCATAACATCAAATATCTTTTCAAGGGCCTTAATCCATCCTTCTGCTGCCACTGGGTCAGAAGATCCACTGAATGCAGGAGGATGTTGTCTCATAAAATGTTCCACCACTGTCATGTTCTGTTGGGGTACATCTATTTGTCCTCTTGCATGGATGCCACCACCATTTATTGCCTGTGTTAGCTGATCCATTACTGTCACAAACTGCTCGGTTCCAATCCCTACCTTTCCGGGCTGTTGATCAGGAAGGATGTCATTCTGTCGGTGCCTATCCTCTTCAGCATCCATGTTCCTTCTGCGGACAACCATTCTAAACAAACATTTCTTAGATGAAGCAACATGGTAATCTTTAAATGCTATAAGAAATTAAACATAGGGTGAGAATTATTTATGGTTTTCTATTAGCATCACCTTAACCCCTAAAGTCATCTAAACCATCCTTTGATACCAACTATAAGGACCCGCACTTATTTCATACATAATCTTGAATTTATTCAAGAAAACACTTCATTTTACATTGAGGATCTTTTCAAGTTTAGAGCTTTAGAGAATTAAGACAAAATATTCACAACATTACACATTGTTACATAGTGGATACCATAAAATCAGTTTCCATTTTCCTCAGAATATAAAACATTAAAACATAAAACAAGACTCCTTGACAATTCTTCAACATTTAACATGTCTTCCTTCCTTGTATTATTCATCCATTAACCTGTGAAAAATCATTTAAAAACTTGGGATGAGCACAAAAGCTCAGTAAGGTATGAAAAAGAAGGAAAAATCTCATTAGTCCATGAATACACAAGACATATGAAAACATTTTCAAAATACATGATTTACACCCATAAAATCTTACTTTGTGTAACATGAGATTTACACAAGATCCACACAAACATAATTATAATCATAGAGGTATATTGGGGCATTACTTACATAATCTTGTAACCATCTTGGCTACCTTAAAATTTGTAACCCTCACGGCTACCTTACTTTGTGTAACCATCACAGTTACACTTGGAGTAACCATACGGCCGACCTCCAACTTACTCATACCCAATGCATTGGAGGGAAATATAGGTCCCACCCTTCATCATAAACAATGCCCAATAGCCAAAACATAATCATTCAACATAAATAATAGCATAAAAACATTGCCTTTGAATCTTATAAAACAGAATTTAAAAAGAGGATTTTAGAAGAAAAGTCCCTTATAAACATCATATACTTGAAGTGATACTTAATTGAGTGGATGGAATATGTATATACTCTGTAAATACACATAATTAAACATAATATAAACAGAACCCATCACACAAACAATTTAAATAGCACATAAATTATAAAGTAGAAGGTTAACCCAAAGAATGGAAATCGGGTTAAGAATTCCCTTACCTTGGGCTTGTCCTACTTCAAAATTGTTTGAACCTCCTGTATAATGGTTAAAGGAGTGTTAATAGGATTTTAAAGAAACGTGTTCATGTTTATAACATCTTATATGGTCATTTCATAACCTCATTTCACCCCTTATTTGTTAGTATTTTGTTCCTTGCATTATTTCGGGTGAGTTCTTTTGTGATTTTCACAATCGGTTCATGAAGAATCGTTCTTGTTGATTGGAAGTGAAACTCCAGAATTGGAATGGAGTATTATTTACATAATTCCAGTACCATAAATTATACCATTCATCACTTTGGTTCTTTATATGATGATGATTTATAAGTTAAAACATTAATTATGTTCGTTTAGATAATTTAAGTGGTTCTTTGATAATTACAATTTCATTTAGTCTTATAAGTTTGAATCATGAGTACAAAAGAATTACAGAACCTTATATGATTCATAAAACATATATTATAACCTGGTTCAACCATATAAATGGTTTCATGACCAGACTTGAAATAATTAATGGAAATTGAAAATACATCGTCCACGATATCGGTAATTCGACACAAATGGACAATGTTTTTTTGATTCTTTAAAATAAGTGAAAGAGGAGAGGAATAATGATTTGTAATTTTCCATAAACATGAAAACATCCAGAATATACATGATTCTGGAGATTTCATGCCTCTTGGATAAGAGGGGGTGAAGAAAGAAGTGGAAGGAATCATGAAATAAAGAAAACATGAGAAATTTCTTACAAAAAATTCGGCAGCCTAACGGCGCCTCTAAAAATTTCATAAAAACAAGATTGATGAGAGGAATGGAATATCTCATCAATCATACAAAATTTGGACAGTAAGGGAAATATTAAATGAAATATCCCAACAAAAGACAAAGGGAAAGGAAGAGAATAACATAAAATGGAAGGAAAGAATGAAAATGAAAGAGGATGTTTACCTCTTGATCTCTTCTCCTTGAGATCCTTCTTAAGGGCTTTGATTTTGGTCTTTTGGTGAGACCAGCAGCTCTAGGACGTGGGGAAGAAGATTGAGGAGGGAATTTGGCAGAAATTAGACAATGCTCAAGGCTTGAGAGGTGTGGGAGGAAGAGGGGAGTGAGGGTGGTATTTATAGTGGAGGAGGGGAGGTATTTTAGATTATTTTAATTATTATTATAATATTTTTATCAAGACTATGAATAATCTCAAATCAAGTGGCCTTAATTAGTGAAAATATCATGTGATTTCGAAGCAAGTGGCCTTGCATCACTTATGATGTCATAAATAGTGCATTTTTACTGATAAATTGATTATACGGTATTTTACCGTATTTCACTATTCACCGAAAATTCAAGAGTTTCAGAAAAATACCAAAAATTTACCCCAACCATTTTTCGACGTGTAGAATTCAAAAATGAACTCCATTTTTCAAAAATAATTTTCTAAATATTATTAATTTAATTTTAAAATAAGGTCACAGTTAATTCGAAAAATAACAAAATTGAAGTGCAATTAGTTTTATGTGACATTGGAAAATTAATTAAGATCCCATTATCCTATTGCCATGGGAAAATAAAATAATAATATTATTTACTATTCATGAGGTCATATTACTATTCATATTACTATTCATATTACTATTCATAAGGGCATGTTACTATTCACCAAAAAAAACAAGTTTGTTCCATCAGACTCGAAATAACATACTGAACACAATTGTAGATGACAGTTTCTTGAAATTCAAAACATAGAAGAAATAAAATTATGTTTAAAGGATACTTATAAATATATACTTTAAACAAAATTTCAAGCATTTTCAATTTATTTTTAGAAAACCTTGGGATGTTACAATTAATGTGAGAGAAAGGGGTATCACATCATTCAAACATAAATAGGGAAGTATAGGGGAGGTTATAAATCATGCCTCAACTTTTTTAATTGAAAATAAAAGGGTATAACAACATAAAAAATTTTGGAAAAAAATGAGAAAGGAAGAAATCCCTTACTTGGAAGTGTGATCCAAAGGCCTGGGAGGCACTTGAGAGAGGCTTATTGGAAGATTGGTGTAAGAACCCAGTTTTTTCTGCTAAAGACTTTGTAATATTCTTAATATTATTTCAGAGCAGCACCTTTAGACGGTGTGCGATTCCGAGCCCCGGTGTGGCCGAAATTAAATTTTCAGTGCGTTCACACTGGGCATGCCAAATAAATGGGATAACTCCTAATCGATGATTCGGATCAGAAGTCTGAGTATACGTATGGGTCCGAAATGGGGTGTTTACCCTAGTAATGACATAAAGTATATTGGCGCGGGGCGTTTGGACCCCTCGCTCGCTTCTGGAATGTTAAGCGGATAAATTAAATAATTAATTTATTCGTTCAATGGCTTAACTCAAGTATCTATTAAATGGTGGCTCGGATTGGAAACATGAGGGCATCGTTGAGTTTAGAGTGTGTCTTTTACCCTAGGAGGGATGTAAGTTTTGCGGGTGCAAGCCGTCAGTGAAAAATGGCCCCAGGGGCGTTTCCGTAATTTAGCAGCCTCGTGCGTTGTTTTTTATAACTTTTGAATGGGACCTCGGAATAAAATTCCAAGACCGTAGTTGTGCTCGAAAGGTGGAATTTAACCTAGGGGAGGCTTAATCCCAACCCCTTCGGGAGTTTGGGTACGGGGCCACAAGAGGGTGTTTAAGTTAATTAATTTATATAATTAACCTAACCCCCCCCCCCCTTCTCTTCTCCCTCATTTCCCCCGCCCCTGGCAGGAGCTCCCAAGGAGGAGGAAGCTCCTCCCCTATCCTACACCACTCCGGCGAGGTGGCTCTAGCGAGGCGCGACAACGCCGACGAACCACCCGCGAAGCTTCGGGCTACGCCCCTGCAGGTAGGAGGTTTTGTTTCCGTTTTTAAATTCCCGCAAACTTTGAACCCAAATTTTAGTGCGTAATTGCTGCCCGGTCTTTGATCAAATCCCATGTAAGCATAGAATATTTCCTAAGCTTCCCGAAACCTATTTAGGATTGAAAATCTGACGTCTGAGGTGATCGCAGCCATCCGCTAAAATCCGCGGGTTTTGGGGGGGGGGGGGTTTAGGTGTTTTCTGGCGACGCGGGGCGGTCCGGCGAGGTCACAGGGCGGTGCGGCTCTGGTCCGTGGTGGAGGTGGCGGCGGGTTAATCCGGTGGCGGCAGAGAGAGCCGACCATCCGGATGGCCAGGTGGTGCCTCGCCGGTGCGGGTGAGGTGGGGTCGTGGTGCGCGACCCCGGTGGGAGGCCAAGACCCGCCATAGGCGGGTCTCCGTGTGGATGGACCAACCATGTCATCCGATCGGTGGCAGCGGGTCGCGGCAAAGGGGACCGGACCTGCGGCTGGGCCCCAGGCCGGCTGTGTGGACCGGGCCGCGAAGCGGTTGGGCTGCGGGCTCAGTGGGCCGGCCGGCGTGGGCCGGCCCAAGCAGGTCGGACCGGCCGGACCGGGCCGGTCCGGCCCAAAGGGTTTTTCCCCTCCAACTTTGGACGCCCGTATCATGAGCTACGGGCGTCCGTTTTGTGTGCCGTTAGCAGCAGCGCGGACCTTGCGTTAAGGTGGACTTTTTGAGATGGTTTCGGGAATTCTTAATTCCTAAAATGAGGGTCCTCAGAGGCGCAACACGTCTTTAAGTGAATTGACGTTTTTCCATGGATTCTTGTTTTGGACGGCGTGGACACATCCAATGTCTGAATTGAGTTCCGTTAGTGGTGTTGCGACCCTGGCATTGAGGTGGAGTTTTCCATTATGGTTTTGGGCGTTGAAACCAGAGTTGAGGTGTGGGACCCATGGGCCGTCTTTCGAGCTGTACACAGTGCTTTATAATTTTTCCATCGGGCATCCGTTCGGGGCGTGCGAGTAGTCGATTTTGAGTGTTTTTTCAAGGGCATTGCAATGGCACAATCAGCGCCCTTTAATTCCGCACGCTGGTGCGGGCCCCGCGAGGGACGTTTTGGGAGTTGGCGGTGATTTTCAGCTTTGTCACCGGGTGTCCGTTTCGGACAAGTGAATAGTCCATCTTGTGTACTATTCCGATAGGATCGCAATGGTGCAATCCGTTGGCAGCGCTTCAGGACCGGGATGTGGGTCCCACGCAGCACCGCTCACGTTCGGTATGTCGGAATGCATCTGTTTCTCCAGACATCTGTTCCACGCAAGTAATCAGTCAATTTGATGTGTTTTTTCGAGAGCATCACGATGGATCAGTTCACCCAACCTTTTTTGGAATCGTGGTGTGGGTCCCACCCGACCTGGCTATGGTGAATAGAACATTTTTTTCACCGGGTGTCCATTTTGGGTGATTGAGTAGTCAATCCCGTGTGTTTTTCCGAGGGGATCACAGTGGTGTGATCTGTTTGTTCAGTTTCGGGATCTTGGGGTGGGCCCCACACGGGCTGGCTACAGTGAATAGTACTATATTCACTGGTTGACCGTTTCGGGCGAGTAAACAGTCTATCTCACATGTTTTTCCATGATGATTACAACGGTGTGATCAGATTGGATGTGTGGAGTCTCTTTTGAGATCTTTTTAAAATGCAGAAGCACGTAAGGTGCTCCGGTGGCAGTTCTTCTAATGTGTTTATAGCGGACCCTTGGCGTGTGATCTCATGCACTCCCATGTGAGTGAAGTAATGCTTGGAGAGTTGTAGTTGGCCATGCTTGGGCCGATGGGGTGGCAAGTTGGAATTGTTATGTTTATACCTTCGAGTTGATGATGGGTGTCGTGTGCACGTTAGCCTTTTTGGCTGGAGACGGGGTGTACTCTGGGAGTATACGAGAACACTGGGAGGTACATGTGGATAGTTGTACCTGAGAACATTTATGCGCTTGGTTGGGGTTGACTTGGGGCCACACGTCATGTGGGCCCCATGTGCGTGTCGTGTTCTGCTTTACGTACCTTTGACCTCTCACGACGTAGAGAGACCCTCTATTCTCGATTGTTTAGACCAGAAGGGTTGAGTGGTTAACCCTGGTTTGGTTCTGGAGTTGGGTGGTTGCGTGATACCCACTCTGAGTTCTGTTGTCCAGTGGTGTACCATCCAGTAGAGATGGCCAAAGAAGATCCAGGTTTACCCTCCAGCGGGGCTGGGCAGTGGGTTACTCATCAGCTTTTTTGGGTTTACCCTCTAGTGAGGCTGGGTAGTGGGTTGCTCATTTACTTCTCAGGGTTTACCCTCAAGCAGAGACTGGGTAGTGGGTCACCCGATGACTCTTGAGGGTCTACTCTCCAGTAAGGATGGGTAGTGGGCCGCCTGTCGTCTTGTTCTAGGTCTACCCTCCAGTATGGCTGGGCAGTGGGTTGTTTGATGATGTATTAGGGTTTACCATCTAGCAGGGCTGGGAAGTGGGTCACCCAATATCTTATTATGAATTACCCTCCAGAAGAGTTGGGTAGTGGGTCACCCGTTGGTATTTCAGACTCAATCCTTTATACTAGGCTAGTCTGTGGATTTACTCCGTGACAACTAGAGTGGGACCCTTGTTTATACAGGTCAGTTATGTGACAGCTTTGACTTTGAGCAGACCGCTCGACTGTGTGACAGTGACGAGGTGTGGCTTTACTTAACTCGTAACTCTCATGTATGAGGGGAACTTTCCCCACCGAGATGCGTCCTTGTGACGCGACCTAAAACCGTGCGGACGAGTTAGTGCCGCCCGAAGCAGATAGTGTCGAGGTGCGGAGATTTGATCCCCTTAGCTTGTAGTTCAGGGAAGACATGTGGGATGTTGGGCATCGATGATGGTTACTTCTGAGACTGATGGCGAATCACTTTCTAAGGCAGATCTACAGGATGAAGATCCCCTTACGATCTTGTTTGGGCTTCTTGTTTGGGCATATGAATATGTATATACCTTGTTCCAGTACCCACTTCTTGGGTTTTGGTTACTCTCCTTCCAGGAGAGGCGAAGACACGCAGGGTATGCCACGTGCTTTCCGTGTCTAGATTCTCATGGTTAGACGAGTCTACTCTCCTGCTATAGGGAGCGAAGACTCAATGATAAGTTTATCTTCTCACCGTTTCCATCTCCTTGTATTTGGATGAGTCTACTTCATTTCTCTTGTTGGGTTGATCTAGACTCTCTACTATAGTCTTTATTACACTTTTGGTTGTACTCCTTTACTTTCCCCTGTTCGATCTACTACTCACCCTTTGGTACCTCCTTTGTTGCTCCCTTGAGCATTTGGGGCATCCTACTGATTATTTTTATACTCACCCCTTCTTGGGCTTTGCCTGCACTTGGTGTGCCCTTGCAAGCGACAGACAGGTTGGTCGTGGCTTCAGTGGAGTTTAGGAGTTCAGGAGCGTGGACCGCATGTGGTGGTCAGAGTCGGGTTCCAGGTGGGGGACCCTTCCATCTATTTACTTTTGTTCACATGTTGCCAGGTTATGGCACTTTTCTGGTTGGGCGCATGTTTTTTCCCTTTTCTTTTCAGTTTACTTTCAGCACTTACTTTGTACTTATTATAAGTCGATGCACTTTTGGTGGTTTATATATAGCAGTTGCACTTTACTCTGCTTGTCTTTTCTTTTACTCTGCACTTTTTCATTGAGTGTGCTGCGTGTGTGTGTACAGGTACTTAGGCAAAGGCCTCCCCGAGTTGTTGTGCCTTCGGCACTGGTTGCCAGCCCCTGGCCTATGGAGGCGGGCTTGGGGTAGTTTCGGCTCGAGCCCGAGGTAGTTTCGGGTCATGACAAAGTGGTATCAGAGGTGGTTCATTCCTTGGGACATTGTGTGGACGTCCCTAAAAAGAAATTGGTTGGGATTTATGGAAACAGTGTTAATGTGTCTCGAGAGTGGTTCTCGGGCTAGGGAGTCCAGTGATGGTGCGGCGGTGGACGTATCCATTCACCCGGACCTTGATAACCCGCTTGTCGACTCATCATGCTGAGACACTTGTTGCAGGGAAAATTGGTTTGTGCATCACATAGGATTGAGTCTTTGACTGTCCCTCTTGATTCATCTCCCCATTGTTGTTGTGATATACATATATGCTCATCCGACCACGGCACTCCTTGATAACATTCAGGATGTCTCCGTGAAGACAGCCAGCCAAGATACCCGCTTTGGTGCATGATGATGAACCTGTGAGCTATGAGGCCTCAGTCCAGGACCCATCATGCAAGACCTTTTTCCGGGTGGGCCGGTAGTAGCACCCCAACCTGGTGAGCAGCAGACAACTTCATTAGAGAAGATTGAGCTTGAGCGTATGTTGAGCGCGCTCTGCGGGTTCCAGCGGTAGAGATTGTTTAGGTTCATTGGTGATCCATATCCTCAAGTAGCATAGGTTTGTCTAGAGATAGTGGTTCTCCTTTTCAGGCTTTTGTAGATCCCAGAAGATCTTATGGTGGCTTTGGTCGCTAACCTTTTCCGTGGAGTAGCTTGGCGTTGGTGGATTTTGGTGACTCAGTTTCTTGATGAGTCATAGCTTTTGTGGGGAAACTTTCAGTTGTTGTTTTGTGAGGAGTTTTTCCCCTCCTGCTTGCGCTCCATTCAGATTCTGGAGCTCCTGCAGTTTCAACAAGGAGGGATGACGGTGGCCGAGTACGCGGCTAATTTCGCAGACCGTGCATGTTTTTACCTGGACTTGGTCCATAATGACAACATCTGAGCGCGGAAGTTTGAGAAGGGTCTCTACTGAGAGATTCATGCTGTCATAGTACCCTTAGGAATTTCCACATATGTTGGGGTGCTAGAGCAGTAGTTGGTGACATAGTGATTCCTGTCATGCTCTAAAGTTGGTGGTGGCAGCAGACTCGATGGATCCGGGACGTCTGCCGCAGCTAGCGGGCATCGGCAAGCAGAACCTCGACGCAGGTGGATTTCTGATAACCGAACTCAGGGGTGTGGTTGTATGCCATAGTGGCGCTGGAGGGCACCAAGGCCACCCGAGGAGAGCTGGTGCTATGCTTGCAATGGTCAAGGTCACTTGGCACGGGACTACCCGACCAGGCATGCGGAGAGCTTCGGGCAGGTAATAGGTGCACCACCGCAGCAAAGGCAGCGTCGTGATCGGAGTAGTACCCAGAGAGGTGATTCTAGAAGAGGAGCGGGAGGAGATGGTAGTGGGGGATGACTTTATGAGGTCTTCTCATCACCACTAGGCGGTCCACGTCAGGCTCCGGGAGCTGACAGTTGGGACCACGAATAGCCACAAGCTTTGGATGTCTACACTCCTACAGATCATGAGGTGATAAGAGGTACGCTCTATAGCTCTTCTACTTTTTGCAGTAGAATTGTTAAACTCTATGCGTGAAATTATTTTCTCCCTGCTCCTTGTTTGGTTTGTTACCAGGGTGGCACGGGGCATCAGTGTAACCCTGTGTTGGTAAGGTAAAACGCTTGGGACCTTTTTCTTTAGTCGATGGTGTCGACTCCTTCGCTTTACGAGCATGTAATAGAGTCTTGGTTGTGAGACATCGATTATGAAATCTTGCGTGGCCAGATATCCTTGGGTGTTTCACCATATGAATATTCTGAAGGAGGGAATCACCGGGACTTGTTCCAGGTGCGGGCAGTGATTTCAGTCACGGCGTGTGATGTAGGGGTTTGGTTGGGGAAGTGAGCTACCCCCGAGGTCCTTCAGACCATTTGAGAATGTGTGAAGGGATGGCAGGGTTCCCTACCGCCTTACCCTAACCCCAAAGTCTGGAGTGGGTGCACGACATCTCCCATGTGACTTGCCCGAGAAGATGTGTGCATGCCTCTGCATGTCATCGGCAAGGGAAGACCTCGCGTGAATAGATCAAATCTTTTTTTCTGTGTGCGGTCACGCGGGTCTATGCAAGAGCTCTTCTAGGTATGGGAGAGCCAGGTGCAGGCTTAGTACCCTAAGATGTTCCCTGGTTTTTCTTTTTGGGGATGAAAAGCATGAAGTATGGAATGATTTAAGAACCTATTTATTGTTTCGAAATACATTGGAATATTCTTAATATTATTCCAGAGCAGCGCCTTCAGACGGCGTGTGATTCCGAGCCCCAGTGTGGCCGGAATTAAATTTTCAGTGTGTTCACACTGGGCACGCCAAATAAAGGGGATAACTCCTAAACGGTGATTCGGATCAAAATTCTGAGTGTACGGATGGGTCTGAAATGGGTTTTTTACCCAAGAAACGACATAAAGTATGTCGGCACGGGGCGTTTGGACCCCTCGCTCGCTTCTGGAACGTTACGCGGATAAATTAAATAATTAATTTATTCGTTCAATGGCTTAACTCAAGTATCTCTTAAACGGTGGCTCGGATTGGAAAACCTAGGGCACCGTTGAGTTCGGAGCATGCCGTTTACCCTAGGAGGGATGTAAGTTTCGCGGTCGTGGGTCGTCAGTGAAAAATGGCCCCAGGGGCGTTTTCGAAATTTAGCGGCCCCGTGCGTTGTTTTTTATAACTTTTGAATGGGGCCTTGAAATAAAATTCTGAGACCTCCGTTGTGCTTGGGAGGTGGCGTTTACCCTAGGGGAGGCTTAATCTCTACCCCTTTGGGAGTTCAGGTACGGGGCCACGGGAGGGTGTTTAAGGTAATTAATTTATATAATTAACCTAACCCTCCCCCCCATCTCTTCTCCCTCATTTCCCCCTCTCCTGGAAAGAGCTCCCATGGAGAAGGAAGCTCCTCCCCTCTCCTCCACCACTCCGGCGAGGCGTCTCCAGCGAGGCACGACAACGCCGACGAACCACCCGCGAAGCATCGGGCTACGCCCCTGCAGGTAGGAGGATTCGTTTCTGTTTTTAAATTCCCGCAAACTTTAAACCCAAATTTTAGTGTCGAATTGCTGCCCGATATTCGATCAAAGCCCGTGTAAGAGTAGAATATTTCCTAAGCTTCCTGACGCCTATTTCGGATGGAATATCCGACGTCCGAGGTGATCGCAGCCATCCGCCGAAATCCTCGGGTTTTGGGGGTTTTTGGGTGTTTTCCGGCGACCCGGGGCAGTCCGGCGAGGTCCCAGGGTGGCGTGGCTCCGGTCCGAGGTAGCGGCAGCGGCGGTTTCATCCGGTGGTGGTGGAGGAGGCCGGCCATTCGGTTGGTCGGAAGGCGCCTCGCCGGTGCGGGCGAGGTGGGGTCGCAGTGCACGACCCCGACTGGAGGCCAAGACCCACCAAAGGCGGGTCTCCGCGTGGAAGGACCGGCCATGTCGGCCGGTCGGTGGCAGCGGGCTGCGGCGGAGTGGACCGGACCCGCGGCTGGGCCGCGGGCCGGCTTTGCGGTCCGGGCCGCTGGCTCAGTGGGCCGGCTGGCGTGGGCCGGCCCAAGCAGGGCGGACCGGCCGGACCGGGCCGGTCCGGCCCAAGGAGTTTTTCCCCTCCAACTTCGGACGCCCGTATCTTGAGCTAAGGGTGTCCGTTTTGCGTGCTGTCAGTGGAAGCTCAGACCTCACATCAAGGCGGACTTTTTGAGATTGTTTTGGGAATTTTTAATTCCTGAAACAATGGGCCTCGGAGGCACGACGCATCTTTAAGTGAATTGATGTTTTTTCGGGGATTCTTGTTTTGGATGGTGCGAACACATCTGTTGTCCGAATTGAGCGCCATCAGTGGTGTTGCGACCCTGGCGTTGAGGAGGAGTTTTCCAGTATGGTTTCGGGCGTCTAAACTGGAGTTGAGGCGTGGGCCCCACGGGCCGTCTTTCGAGATGTACATAGCGCTTTATAACTTTTCCATAGGGCGTCCGTTCGGGGCGTACGAGTAGTCGATTATGGATGTTTTTCTGAGGTCATTGCAATGGCACAATCAGGCTGCTTTAATTTCGCATGCTGGTGCGGGCCCCATGAGGGTCGTTTTGGGTGTTGGAGGTGATTTTCAGCTTTATCACCGGGTGTCCGTTTTGGACAAGTGAATAGTCCATCTTGTGTACTTTTCCGAGAGGATCGCAACGGTGCGATCCATTGGCAGTGCTTCGGGACCGGGATGCGGGTCCCATGCAGCACCACTCACGTTTGATATGTCGGAATATCCCTTTTTCTCCGGACATCCATTCCACGCAAATAAACAGTCAATTTGACGTGTTTTTCCAAGATCATCGTGATGGTGCAGTTCGCCCGACCTTTTTCGGGATCGTGGTGTGGGTCCCACCCGTCCTGGCTATAGTGAATACTACATTTTTTTCACCGATTGTCCATTTTGGGAGATTGAGTAGTCAATCCCATGTGTTTTTCAGATTGGATCGCAGTGGTGTGATCTGTTTGTTCAGTTTCCGGATCTTGGGGTGGGCCCCACATGGGCTGGCTACAGTGAATAGTACCATATTCACTGGTTGACCATTTCGGGTGAGTAAACAGTCTATCTTGCGTGTTTTTCTGCGAGGATTACAACGGTGTGATTCATTTGTATGTGAAGAGTCTCTTTTAAGATATTTTTAAATGCGGAAGCAAGTAAGGTGCTCCAGTGGCAGTTCTTCTACTGTGTTTGTAGCGGACCCTTGGCGTGTGATCGCATGCACTCCCGTGTGAATGAAGTAATGCTTGGAGAGTTATAGTTGTCCGTTCTTAGGCCGATGGGGTGGAAGGTTAGAATTGTTACGTTTATTCCTTCACGTTGACGATGGGTTTCGTGTGCAAGTTAGACTTTTCAGCTGGAGACAGGGTATACTCTGAAAGTATACGAGAACGCTGGGAGGTTCATGTGGATTGTTGTACCTGAGAACGTTTGTGTGCTTGGTTGGGGTTGACTTGGGGCCACACGTCATGTGGGCCCCATGTGTGTGTCGTGTTCTTCTTTACATACCTTTGACCTCTCGTGATGTAGAGGGTCCCTCTATTCTCGATGGTTTAGATCAGCAGGGTTGAGTGGTTTCCACTAGTTTTGTTCTGGAGTTGGGTGGTTGCGCGATACCCACTACGAGTTTTGTTGGACAGTGTTATACCATCAAGTAGAGATGGCCAGAGCAGATCCGGGTTTACCCTCTAGTGGGGTTGGGCAGTGGGTTACTCATCGGCTTCTTCGGGTTTACCCTCCAGTGAGGCTGGGCAGTGGGTTGCTCATTTACTTCTCAGGGTTTAACCTCCATCCGATATTAGGCAGTGGGTCACCCGATGACTCTTGAGGGTTTACTCTCTAGCAGTTCTGGGTAGTGGGTTGCATGTCGTCTTGTTCCAGGTCTACCCTCTAGCATGGTTGGGCAGTGGGTCGCCTGTCGACTTCTTCCAGGTCTACCCTCCAGCAGGGCTAGGCAGTGGGTTGCCTGATGATGTATTAGGGTTTACCCTCCAGCAGGGCTGGGAAGTGGGTCACCTGATATCTTATTATGAATTACCCGCCATCAGGGCTAGGAAGTGGGTCACCCGTTGAAATTTCTGACTCCGTCCTTTATACTAGGCTAGTTTGTGGCTTTACTCCATGACTACCGGAGTGGGACCCTTGTTTGTACGGGTCAGTGATGTGACAGCTTTGACTTTGAGTAGACCTCTCGACAGTGTGATAATGACGAGGTGTGGCTTGACATAACCCGGAACTCCCAAGTTCGAGGGGCACTTTCCCCATCAAGACTTGTCCTTGTGACGAGACCTAAAACCATGCGGGCGATTCAGTGCCGCCCAAAGTGGATAGTGTTGAGATGCGGTGATTTGAGCCCCTTAGCTTGTAGTTCGGGGCGGACGTGTGGGATGTTGGGCATCGATGATAGTTACTTCTGAGACTGATGTCAACTCACTTTCTTGGGCTGAGATACGGGATGGAGATCCCCATATGATCTTGTTTGGGCATCTTGTTTGGGCATATGAATATGTATATACCTTATTCCAGTACCCACTTCTTGGGTTTTAGTTACTCTCTTTCCAGAAGAGGCGAAGATGTGCAGGGTATGCCACATGCTTTCCGTGTATAGCTTCTCGTGGTTGGACGAGTCTACTCTCCTACTATAGGTAGTGAATAGTTGATGAGAAGTTCATATTCTCACCATTTCTAGCTCCTTGTGTTTGGATGAGTCTACTTCATTTCTCTTATTGGGTTGAGCTGGAATCTCTATTGTACTCTTTACTACACTTTTGGTTGTACTCATTTACTTTCCCTTGTTCAATCTACTACTCACCCTTCGGTACCTCCTTTGTTTCTCCCTCGAGCCTTCGAGACATCCTACTGAGTATTTTTATACTCACCCCTCCTTGGTCTTTTCCCGCACTTGGTGTGCCCTTGCAAACGACGGACATGTTGGTCATGGATTCAGTGGAGCTTAGGAGTTCAGGAGCATGGAACGCGTGAGGTAGTCGGAGTCGGGTTCCAGGTGGGGGACCCTTCCAGTTTTTTACTTTTGTTCACCTGTTTCCGGGTTGTGGTACTTTTCTGTTTGGGCACGTGTTTTTCCCATTTTCTTTTCTGTTTACTTTCAGCACTTGCTTTGTACTGATTAGAGGTCGATGCACTTTTGGTGGTTTTTATATAGCAGTTTCACTTTAATCTACTTTTCTTTTCTTTTACTCTGCACTTTTTCATTGAGTGTGTTGCGTGTGTGTGTACAGGTACTTAGGCAAAGGCCTCCCCGAGTTTTTGTGCCTTCGGCGCTGGTCACCAGCCCCTGGCCTATGGAGCCGGGCTTGGGGTAGTTGCGGCTTGAGCCCGAGTAGGGTTTGTTCGTGACAATTGGGGTGACTTGGGAGGATACTATAGATATTAGGGTAGATTAGGGATGTGATCCAATTGTTTTTAGTGAAGATAAGTGGGATCTTGGGTGGTTTTATATTGGAAAAGAGAGGAAATTCTTTATTATTTAGGTTTTGGACACTACACATTAAACTAATCAAAACCACAAATAAACCCATAGTTTTTGCCCATGGTTTTTTCCAAAGGGGAGTGTAAAACATTATTTTATAAGGACAATGGGCTAAATTATTAAAATATTAGTATTTCTTATGTGTAGGTGAGTCACACTCTCAAGTAAATCATTTTAAAATGTTAAAATGTTTTATAAGTCTGGGAGGGTCAAATAAGGATTTTTAAAATAAATAAAATAGATCTAAAATGACATTATTTTAAAGGTAAAAAATATATTTTCCGAACAACCCATTTATAGTATTTAATTACATCCATATTGGGTCATTATGATGTTATAAAACACATTATATATTTAAACAGTATTTAATTTTTACCCAAAAATTTGACTGTCTCAGAAAATTATAAAAAATTAAATGTTGGATAATTTTGACGTCCTGATACCAAAAATAATATTCATTTTATATAAATAATTTTCTAAATATGTGAATTTTTACTTTTAAAATAAAAAGTGATAATTATTGAAAATTCATGGGTTTTGTCAAAAACAGTTTTCAAACCTTAATAAAAATTTCAATTGTATTCATAAAAATTATATGATCATTTATATTTAAAAAGTAATTTAGTAAAAATAATATTTTAGTAAATTATTATTTAATTCATAAAAACAACTAATTCATCAAAATATATTTCTTAATTCAATATTAACTAAAAATATTATTTGTGCTTTAAAACCATTTGCAAAGTAACAATGATGAAATGAATGTATATTCTTTATACAAAAAATAAAGCACATAATCATAGTTCTAGGATCTTTTTACATAACCCCTTATAACACTGGCATAAGACCTAAGGTTAAGGTGTGCGATGGTGACAGACTCTTAGGGAGGCTCAGATAACATCACTCGGGTGGTAATCCCTATCAACTTCCACTTCTCCCATAGGCAGTTCTATTCAAGCTTAATGTGTTGAAGATCGGCTTGGGCTTGGTTAAGAGTGAATCCCATTTACACTACCTCCTTTATGAGTTCTGAAAAATGGGCTTCGTATGGAGTAATTCTACTAGATGAGGTCATCGCTTCCTTTGTCTGATTAAATTGGATTTGTTTAAGCCATATATTTATACTAATCATGTGATCAAAGTTCAATGGCTATATTAGAAAAATTAAAAATTCTTAAAAGTATTTTAAAATCCAAAAACATAAAACCAAGGAAGTGAATATGTTTTATATAACCATTTTACATAATAAAACATTTAAATAGATTAAGAGGAATTTTCATTAATAAAAGTTTGGGTCGTTACAAAAAGCAGGAATATCAATTAAATTATAGAGTATGGAATTCTCTACTTTATTCTATTATAATAAGTATATATAGTAAATTTTATTCATGTGAGGCAGAAAATAGTATATAGATAAAATTAAGGGTTACTCAGTTTGGAACTTAAAAAGTTGTTGAAACTAGAAGATTCATGTTGATAGATGATTGTCAAGCTTTTGATTTCCTACTTGGAGAATCAGTTTCTAAGATGCATCAGAGATTTATGAGCATTATTAATAGTTTAAATTCACTTAGAGATAAATATTTAACATATATAATCTTAGTCGATATGATCATATAAATGTTGCCTAATTTATGGGAATATAAGAGAACACATTTTGATGACAAGTGGAGGATTGAAAATCTTGCTCTTGATGATCTCTTTGGTACCCTTATTAAATATGAAGGTAAACTGAAAAGGGATGTAAAGAAGATGAAAAATAAAAATTGATGAGTTACTTTTGAAACTAAATTTCTTGTTCCTATTAAAGCTTGTTCTTCTGAAAAAGTTATGAAATCTTATAATAAGAATAAATTTGTTATTGAATCATATGCTAGTTCATCATAACCGATGAGAAATGAATTGGAAAATCCTGCAAGAAGGATGAATTATGTTGTTGGAAATAAATAATTTCAATACAAATATAAGATGAGTTATAAGGATAATAGTGATAAGAAAGAATCTATAGAAATTATTTTTTATGCGTGAAAAAATGTAGTAAATATAAGACAAAATTATTATAAACTCAAAAGGATAATAAATAAAGGAATTTAGATAGGAATGTAAGAAGTGTTATAAGTATAAGAGAAAAAAATTAAAATCTTATAAAACTTGGAGTGCAAGTAAAGGAGATAGCTCTTATAATAACTCTTGGACAATGAAATTTATGGACAAAGAACTATTGGTTTATATGTATAAATACCAAAGGTGAATAAATTAATCATAAGTAAGGTAAATACTACTGAATATATTAATAATATTACATTAAATTATTACTACCCATATTGCAATAATGAGAATAATTTTACATATTCAGATGAATAATATTCCTTATCATAAGAGGATAATACTATACCTATTTTTGAATAAGTATCAAGATTTGAAAAAATTCTATAAAATGAAAACTTTAAAGTTTTTACAAAACTTTATATTTATAAATCAAAACTAGAAAAGGTAAATTCATGATTTTCTACTCTAACTATATAAATATAAGATCTTTCTAAATATCAAGATAAATCCAATTTTGAAAAATATACTCTTTCTAAAGATCTTGATAAATATAATTTTAAAAAATATAATCTTTATAAAGATCTTGGAAAATCTATTTTTGAGAAAACTTATTTATAAACTGATTTTTTAAAGCTTAGTTCAAATACAATTTCAAGTGATGATAAAAACTTAGTTGTTAAACTAAAATCTGGAAGTTATAGCTTGAAAAAACATTTTTCTACGTTTACCTATGGAAATTAAAACTTTTATAAAATGTAAAAACAAATTATACATTATATAGATAATTTCAGAATGGGTTTTACTAACACAAACCCTATTATTAGTAATAACTATCTTGTTTTGAAGAGTGCTCCATTTTCACTAAATGTACAAGTTGTGGAAACTATAAGAACAAATTTTCTTTAAATAAAGTTTAGTATTTGGGTTTTCATAAAGAATATTTTTTAAAATAAATAAAATTTTCTCAATGTAGTAATGTTATAAAAATATGGATTCCTAAAATTTTACTTTATCATAATAATAGACCCAAGAAGGTTTGGGTTCTAAAGCACTAATGTTTTTGTTTTTGGGAAAATAAATAATGTACAAATAATAAGAATATTTGGTATGTGGATAGTGGTTGTTCCATATATATGAATAAAAAAATTATTTATTTAATAAGATCATAAAGATGAAAGGTGGAAAAGTCACTTTCCAATATAATTCTCAAGGATAAATTATCATTTTAGTTAACATTGTTCTTCTTGGTAATGCTTTAATTTCAAATGTTTTATTTGTTGTGGGACCTAAGAACAACCTTATTAGCATAATCCAATTATGTGATGAGGGTTATCCCATGTACTTTAGGAATGATAAATGTATTATTCATAGTTCTAAAGTTGTGTTTAGTATTTCTTCCAATCGGAATGAGAATGTATACACTTTAAACATACAATACCTTAGGCGCTAAGATTTACCTTTCATTAGTGTAATATAAGATAAATCTTTGTTATTAAATAAAATACTAGGACACTGTAATCTTAGAACATTGGATAAGTTTTCTAAGAAATTAATTATTAAGGATCTACCAGAATGTAGGTTTGATGCTTCTAAACTCTTTGATCCTTCTCAATTTGTTAAGCAGCATAAGTCAAGTTTTAAATCTATTAGAAAATTTATAACTTTTTATGATTTATATTTAGCTCACTTAGACTTATTTGGTCTTACAAAACTATAATTATTGGGGTAAAATACAATGTATATGTTTTAGTTGATGATTACACTAGATATACATAGGTCTATTTTCTAACAAGAAAATCTGAATCCTTTAGTTGTTTTAAAACTTTTTTATCGTGAGTTTAAAATGATAAAAACCATTCTTTGATAACTATTCATAGTGATCATGGTGTATAATTTTTAAATTATGATTTTTAAACTTTTTTAAGTGAAAAATGTAATATAAAAAACTTTTCAGAACTTATAAATCCACTGTAAAATAGTGTAGTCAAAAGAAGAAATAGAGTTCTTCAAGAGTTTGTTAGAATCATGTTGAGTGAATACTTAGTTGATGAATATTTTTGGGCTGAAGCAATTAGTATTATCAGTTATATTATAAATCGGTTTTTAATTAGACCTTTTATTAATAAAACTCTTTATGAGTTATGGACAAGAAGAAAACCAAAACTTCCCTACTTCAAAGTTTTTGGATGAAAACTATTCATTCTGAATACTAAAGATAGCATACTTAAATTTTCTCCAAAATCTGATGAGTGGATATTTTTAGGTTACTCTATAACTAGTAGGCCCTATAGAGTTTTTAATAAAAAAAACAATTACTATTAAGGAATCAGTACATGTTAAGTTTGATGAATCTGATCCTTTTATTTTCAAACAACCTCATCATACATATTCAGATGTTAATTCAAAAGCTAATTTTTAACCTATCTTGTAAAGTTCTTCTCATTGGATAAAAACTAAAGAATATATTACTGAAGATATTTCTCTAGAATATTTTCAACCTTTTTTTGAAAAAAAGAGTTTTACATATCCAAAAAGTCAACTATTTATTAAGAATCATCCTAGTAATAATATCGTTGGTGATGTAGATCAACTAGTAAGAACTATAAGTTCTTTGAGAAATGAAATTGAACATCTAGAATTCTTATCACAATTTAAACCTAAAAATACTGATGAGGCTTTAGGTGATGAGGATTGGATAAAATATATGAAAGATGAACTCAATGATTTTAAAAGGAACAAATTTTGGACTTCTGTTGAATGACAAAAAGATTCTTCTATAATTGGAGTAAATGGGTCTTTTAGAACAGATGTGATGAAAATAGTAAATATTTAGAAATAAATCTAGACTTATTGCTAAGGGTTATAATCAACAAGAGGGAATAGACTATGAAGAAACATATCCTCTAATATCTATACTTGAAGCTATTCATATACTTCTAGATTATACATAATTCTTAAATTTCAAACTATTTCAAATGGATATTAAGTGTGCTTTTCTTAATGGTTATGTCTGGGAA
Organism: Viscum album; assembly: GCA_963277665.1. NCBI lineage: Eukaryota > Viridiplantae > Streptophyta > Magnoliopsida > Santalales > Viscaceae > Viscum > Viscum album. The sequence goes on from OY728119.1 coordinate 568,101,183, forward strand.
GATTTTAATATAGAAAAACCACAAATTTTGAAAATAAAAAACATCTTGAACGTGTTTTTAAACTTACTAATTTTCTATATGAACTTAAAAACCCGAGATTCTGGTATGATAGGTTTATTAGATTTTTGTTATAAAAAACATTTTGCTAAGAGAGTTGCAGATCCAACACTTTTTATAAAAAAAATTAATAAAAAATTATTATTATTAAAATATATCTTGATTAAATTATATTTGGTTCAACTCAAAAATTCTTTAACAGGTTTATTTTTGAATCTTATGAAATTTAAGTTTGAAATGAGTATGATGGGTGAGTTAACATACTTTATAGGTTTTCAAATTTTAGAAAAAACATAAGGAACTTTTATATCTCAATATAAGAATATAAAATATCTTCTTAATAGATTTAGGTATAAAAACACTAAAATTATTAGTACTCCTATATGAACATAAAATACTTTATATATTGATGAATCTAGAAACTAGTTGATCAAAAGATGTTTAGATGAATGATTGGAATTTTAATTTACATAACATCTAATACTCCAAATTTAATGTTTTTGGTATAATTATGTGCTATATATCAAGTCAATACAAAAGTTTCTCATCTTAAATCTATAAAAAAATCATTATCTTAAAGGAAAAATGGATTTAGGCTTATTCTACTCTTCCCGAAATGATTTTGAGTTAAAAAAAATCAGATGCTGACTTTAGTGGATATAGAATAGATAAGAAAAGTAATTATAGAACATTTTATTTCTTAGGATAAGCTTTAGTTTCTTGTTCATGTAAGAAAAAATGCTTAGTGTCACTTTCCAATGTTGAAGCTCGGTATGTGGAAGTTCTGAGTTATTGTTCTCAAGTGTTGTGGATGCAACACACACTCACTGACTGTAGTATGAGTTTTACTAAAACTCAAATTTTATATAATAAAAAAAGTTTCTTGGCCTTAAGTAAAAACCCAACACATCACTAATGAGCTAATCACATATAAATAAAAACACCATTTCCTTCAGTATCACACACAAAAAGAAGATATCATTTTACAATTCATCGAAACACAAGAACAATTTGTTGATATTTTTACTAAACCTATTAGTTTCAATAGATTTGAATGTATTAAAAAAATCTAGGAATGATCAATATAAAATTATTATTCATATCTACTTCATGTCTAACAATCTCTATAAATTAATGAACTCCTTTTTAAAGGGGGAGAACATGTGTTATTATTTTTGAAAACTTTATGTTTCCTAAAACTTTGTGTTTTCTAAAACTTTATGTTTTATAAAAACATTTAGTTTTCTAAAACATTTAATTTTAATATCTTTAAATTTTTTAGATTCAAAATTTTTATAATATTATCATAATTAAGAAAATTATAAATATTTTGGGATTAAATTTCTACGTAAACTTTTTTTAGGATCAAAATTTTTTGAAAATTTTGTTTTCATACAATCATGTTTTTAGAAAGTGCATCGTAATCAATTATTATTAAAAAACCAAGAAAAATAGGTTATTCATACTAAGAGAACATTTATACACTAAAATTTACTCTTCTAATATTTTAGTTTTTGTAGTTGTCCATTAATTTATATTGTACATGTTGTTTTTTACATTTTCTTTTAGTTTTGGAAACCTTAATTTGTTACAAACAAAATAATTTTTCTAAATGGATAGTTGTAGTTGGGGTCCTAGCCTAGTGGTTAAGGCTACCCTGTAATCCTGCAACAACCAGGGTTCTATTCCTGGCAGCCTAATATTTGAGGATTTTTTGTGTGGCGGCGTGCGACTTGAGTGACGGTGGCCAGGTGATGTCAACACAGATCATGGTCGATGTACAAGGTCCACTTCAGGAAATGTAATGGGGTGTTCAGGCTCATTAGCTGATGATATATTGGGGGATACTTTAAGAGGCGGGAAGGGGTGGTCGGTCTTATTGATATAGGGAAAGTGGGAGTTCAGTTTTCATTGAAGGTCTTAGCAGCAAGTGGTGTGAGCTACAGCGGAGGAGCGTAGAAGAATGATGTAGCAGATTGAGCTCACCGACATAGGTATGTGGTTGGGATTTGTCTTCCAGTTAAATTCTTGGTGATAGGTGTTGAGTCATGTGCTATGGCGGTGGATCATTGAATGGATAGTGTGGCAGGAGTTGTAAAGTGATGTCGGAGAAGCAGTGGACAGAAGAAAAAAAAGGAAGTGATTCCTCCATACGTCAAGATTAAGATGGGGGATTAGGAAACAAATCCCATCTCTACAACACTACAAAAGTTGGAAGAATGAGAGGGTATGTAATCTTCCATTGGGACCAGGAACTATGCATGCATGAGGAAATTCTAGCTATAAAGACTTGCAATGTTGGGAGTTTGATCATATATATATATATCTGTGTGTGTGTGTGTGTATTGGGATGTTCTATCTTATGGTTTCCATTATTTTGGGTCTTTGGGCCATATTTTAGACCTTATGCCTTTGGTCCTGCGGTCCATATAAGTTTTCCTTCTAAACCCAGTTTAAAAGATGATTATCCAATAATGGATAAATGAAATCTTAAGTCCTTCAAGCTGTCCAGAGCAAAATAATTGTTTCTAACTCCAATGAAAAGTTTTTTTAAAAAAAATTAAGAGTACATATTTATATTTAAAATAATTTGTAGATTAAATCTTGATCATTGGATTAGAAAAGGATTTTTAACATGAGCTATTGAAATTTTGGTAATGTGAACTGTAGACCCTATGCCTATATAAGGGTGGCTCACTCTGTGTCCCACATCAGTTTTCCAATATTTTGTTCCTGAATCTCACCACCTCATTTATTGCTCATTTTTATTCCTTTATCATTCATCTGATCATAATTCTCAATTTGAGATTTGGTACTAGTCTGATTCAGATGACCTCTATGGAATATTTTATTAAAAGGGAAGTTGTCAGATGAATACTCATAAAAAGATCCTAGTATGATAAATATTATTCCCCTATTAAGAAATTTATTACTTTTAATTGATGGGAAATAATTTTTGTTGAAAAGATATACTTTGACAAACATTACCTAGAGATTGTAAGAGAGTTTCATGTATCAATAGAGTTTCTTTCAGAAGATGATAAGGAATAAATTATGTTTACTTTGTTTAGAGAAAGTTGTAAACTTTTATATCAACAAGTTGTTCATATTTTTGAATTATCCTTATAAGAAGAAGTGCATATCTCTTCTCACATTCTTCCGAACAAGTTTGGGAGTTTTTTGATGTTAAAGGTATAAGTATAATTGTTTACAAATTTGAAGAAAGTAATAAAAATCCCACATCTTACTCCGGATGAAAAGGCCATAACCTTATGGATGCAGGTTTATTTGATACTAAGGAAGGGTGATAGAGATACCCTTAAAGTACTCAGTATCTTTATATTGTAATTTTTTATTAATATGGGGTAGGTTAACTTATTCAATTTTTTTTCTTCTTGGTTGAATAAATTAATAATGCGTTAATTAAATCTAACATTTTAATGTTTCTATGTTTCATAAATAAAATTCTTGTGAACTGTATGAAAGTTTTTGAAATTAATAATCAAACTTATTCTATGGGGGGAAATATTTCTCTATTAGTGAATAGAATATGTCCTGAATGAAACTTGTTTTTTATTCAAAGTTAAATAAGTTTGTGGATAAAACAGGAAAATATGTGTTTGATCCTCAACCTGTAAAGGAGAATGAAATAATGAAAGAGAAAATAAAGGTTGAATCCTCACCACCAAAACTACTAAAGAAACATAAATCCATGCCATATGTGGAATTAAAGAAACTTATGTCACATGAGGAAAAAAATAATCCTGGTGATCCTTCTTTTATCCTTGATAGGGATAAGGCCTTGACTATTAAAATTTAGACTTCTAATGAATTTAATGAGGCTGAAAAGAAAAAGAATCAAAAGAAAAGGTTTGCAGAGGCTAAAATCATCAAAATGTTAATGAAGGGAGTTGAAAGAGATTTAGAAGTTCCGCCATTATTTATTTCCACCTTATCATTTTTTCAACCAGTCCAAGGGTCCATAATAATTTCTAAAACCGAACAAACTATTCCTGATGTTGGTCTAGAGTTTGTAGAAACTTCAATTGTTCCATCACTCATCTTTATAGTTGGTGACAAGGGGAAAGTAAAAGAGTTTATAGAAGAAGATACAGAATTAGTCCCAGTACAAGTTGATAAGATGGGTGAAAAGAAAAAAACTAAATCTATACAAAAAGTTGGTAAAGGTGTGTTGATATTTGTATGAAATTTAGAATATGATCTTGAGGAAGAAGTATAATAAGAATAAGAAACTGAAACTAATTGAGGGACTAAAGAAAATAAAAGTACATCAGATTCATATTCACAATAAACATTGTTACCTTCCCAGTCAGATAAAAATCCTGACTTAAAAGTTTTAGAGGAAGTTAAATCATCTTCAAAAGGAGAAGTAGAATCTCATTATTCATGTACAAAAGTATCAAACAAGGATGAGTCAGATGTGGATGTTGATATTTTAAAACTTTTAGAGTAAGGAAAACCTGAAGAGGAGAAGAAGTCAAATGTTGGACCATCCATACCTTATGTTTCTAAGGTTCCATCAGAGACATTGGACCCTTTATCCATAGAGACATAAAATAATATTGATTAAATTTTATAAAATCTGAAATGATTAATTTATTTGATACCATGACTTCTGAATATTAAATCCTAATGTAAAAAAATCAATACTCCGTGAATGAAAAATCAAAATCGTTGAAGATGATGACTAAGACAGTCATCCAAAATTACGAAGAAATAAAAACTTTAAAAGGTAAAACAAAATATGAAGAGATATATTTTAACCATATGGTAATATGGTCAAGACAAGTTCATAATAATTTGAAGGATCATGATGATCAGATTATGGAAGTGAATAAAGTTTCTCTTGGATTTGCTGATTATTTTGACAAACTGTCATCTGATGTTTTAGATAGAGTAAAGTTCATTGAACAGTTGAAATAGATGACTGACAATCAGAATAACGAATTCAGAGTTCTGAAGGAAAATTTTCAAAAGTTTAAAGTATAAAATAGTAGGCTCTAATATTGTGAATTTTATTTTTTTATCTTAAAGGAATAAAATAAGAAGATCAATGAGAAGGTTGAAAAGTTATATGCAACAAATTAGAGACTATCAGTTATGGAGGAGGGGATGGTAAATATTAAATCATTAGTTACTGAAGCTCAGAAGGATCATGAATATGTAATGAAATTGAAAGTGATCATCAAAAAATTTATATAAGAAAAAATGAAATTTTTTATCTGAACTATTGATGTTATGATAACTTTTGAATAAAATTGTTTTGAATGTGTTGTTCTCTAATTATCTTTTTTATGAATGTTTCCCAATTTCACTTGGATGAATATTATATATATTTTCTTGGATGAAAACTTTTTCAAACACAATTGTTTTTTATGTTATTCTTTTCTAACATTTTAGGAGGTTATATACTTTAACTATTCTATTTTCTATATCACAAAGGGGGTGGGTTGGGAAAATTTTGTTTAAAGGGGGGAGTTTTTTAAAAAACTGATTAATCCTAGGGGGATAATTTTTATTAAATAGGGGAATATTTCTAAGGAATAATTTTTGTTAAGGGGGATATTCTGAAGTATAACTTTCCATCAGTTCAATAATGATGAAGAAAAGGAAGGTATTAACTCCTAGGGGGTTTAAATATGATAAAAGAAAAAAATATGAATTATATCTTTGAATTTATTAAAAGAAAAATGGGTTTTAAGTATTTCAAAGTTAATATTTTTTTATTTTATGTGTTGTGTTGTGATTTACCGAAAGATGGATATTATTGAGTCTAAATCCTTACTTTATACTTTTATTTTCCTTAGTTTTGTAAATCACAAACATTTTCTAAAAAATTTATTTTACTAAATTTATATGTACCATGTGTTTTAGTATGTTTTTGTAGAAAACATGTTTTTATACCGAATATATAAGTGGTTATAAATTAAAATGAATATAAATCATTTATTTTTAAATTCGATTCATTAAATTAAAGGTGTGTCTGATACATCAGAACAACTAATTTTCTAAACAGTGGTTAGACTAGTGTTATGTCTTTCAGACTAATTGAATTCAAAACCATTATGTGGACATTAGTACCGATATATCATATTAACCTTTTTTCATTATATGATATAGAAAAACAATATTGAAGTCCATAAGATTATCCAAAGTTTATAATAGGATTATTTAGATTTTTGTTATCAGATGGAATTCATTATAGCATTATAGTGGTGCTAAAAAATGATGTCAGACAATGAAGTGCTCAGCTATCAAGATCAAGATCTAGATCATTATGAGATTTCAAAGTGAAGTTTTTCCAAGGTTGTTGCAACAAACATAGAAATATTAACATTAGAGGATTTCATATAAATAGGAGGTCATTTGATGAGATGGGATATGATGCATTCATAACTCAACATGCCTAAGTTTTTTCTTTTCTTGAACATCTTGTTCTAAACACTTTTTAATTTATTATAGAGTTAAATTTCTAAGGAATCTATGTGAGGATTTTAAATTACTTAGAAAAATTTGCATTTTTATTCCTTATATCTCATCATGGTATTGATTGAGGGCTTTTGAGGATAGGAAGATATGTGAATTCAATCCATCAGGTCGATGGATTCTGGGACTAGGAAGATAGAGACATATCGATCATCATATTGAGGGATTCCAGGGGATTGGAAGAGAGAGTCATATCGATCATAATATTGAAGTATTTACTAATAATAAAATAAAAACCTTTACAATATGTATTGAACCTATTGATTTTTTTAAAAAAAGGAAATGCCTCTATATTAAATAAAAGGAGGAAATAAGATAGAGCGAGGGGAATGGGGTCATACAAGACCTAATGCCCTCATTCAAAATAAAGCAGTTTAGTAATCAAAAACAATAGGATTATAGTCATCATAATCCCAATTAGAATCATACTCTAATGGAATGAAAATATTACCTTGAACATTTATTCTTCTTGAGATGGATCTAGTTATCATAGTGGGTTTCAAGTGAGAGTAGTCCTTCCTTGGTCTTGCCTTCTTCCAAGGTGATGAAGAAAAACCTTCAACAATCACCTTTTCTCTATCAACAGCATCTCGATAAGATTTTTTATTTGGTGATTATTCATTATCTGTGTCATTAAAGTTGCCTCCAATTTTGTTTAAGTTCCACTGCAAGTTCAATTCATCAATAAACTTAGAGCATGTAATATCAAATCCACAATAAACCAGGTCCGTTGAATAAAGAACCAACTCCATAAGCTTCTACTCTTCATGTCCAGCAAACCTATAGGGGATAATCGCAAGCCCTGCCTATCCAATAGGAATGTCACCAGATATCTGTATCACCTTAGCCTGACAATGAGGCTCTTCCTGTTGATTTTTCACACTGCCAGGCTATAGATCATCCTGCTTCTAAACTGAATTAGCACCAACAGTATTAATCTCTTGCATACCCCCTTACTCTTCAATCACATCCATGTGGAAAGTAGCATCTTCCTTGATTTCTGTTAGAGAGTTGTAGAATCCTTCATTTCATTACCTTTTTTTATGCTTCTTTCATACCTGATGGTTGTGACCCTTAATAGAACAGAAATTACAAGTATCATTCCTAAAACAGTTTTCCTTTTTTGTGTCCAATGGACTGATAGTCCGAGCAAAATGAGGGTAACTTCTCATATTTAATCTGCAGTTTGATGTCATCCTTTAAAGTGGAAAGCATAACCTGATCATCCAGATCAAAATTGAGATCGATTTCAACTAAAACCCTATCATAATAGCCAGAACTAGCCATCTATGTAGTTCTATCCATTTTGATAGGATTTCCCACACCCTAAGAAATATCAAAGAGGATGCGAGGGTTCCAGTAAATCCAATTCAGGCATAAAATTCGAATCCATACCTAAACTATGGAGTTTTTAATGGAGAACGGATTGAAATAGAAGTCCCATTATTGAATGGTAACCAATATTTGCTTCAGGGAAATGGAGCTGAACCCCAAAGCACATAGTTTTAACTCCTCATTCAAGAAGAGGATATGGAAAAATACTTTTCCTATCGAGATACATCTGAAATTGGGGAAACCCCAAACCTCGTTGAGTCTTGCTGAAAGATCAGATACTTTCAAAGGCTTAGACCCAACTAGAAAAATCAATCGAGCAAGAATCGAAAAGTGGAAAAGCTTATACCAGTCAGTGATAGCATCCTCATTAGCTTGAACATGAATTATCATACCTTTAAGGATAATCCTCTTAGGAGCAAAGTCCTTTAGAGATGTGAAATGCCTCCTTCCTGTATCGTCGTATCCTACGATACCTTGACAAACATCACTCATCGACAAGGGTTCCTTGGAACGAAATAGTGGATGAGAAGTCCTCCCAGAAAGAAGATCAAACTCAAGATCGTGAGAAAACGCCATTCGCGAGAAACCATAGCTCGGACCATCGTCGCCGCAGAGTCTCCTAAACCCTCCATCCATCTCCATAGTTCCCTTTGTATTGAAACTGTTGATATCTTAAGTCAGGATTTTTGAATTCCTTAACTCATAAGGTTAAAGAGTAGAATTGTATTTTATAAACTTTTAAGTCATTCTTATCATTATAATATTTTGTTTTACTTGTTTCTACAAGTTAATTTTTTGTTTTATCATTTTCATTAGAAAGTTTTTTTTTACTTATATTTCTAATAATAGTTTTATCAAGATGTCTATGAGATTGATAATAATTTTGATATATCAAAAGATTTCTAGATCTAATTTAAACACTTTGATTATCAGAATAATTCTGACTCCAATATTTTTTACTTAAGAGGATTTGTGTTTTTTCTTATTCTAAATTTCTAAACTACAGTTCACCCCCCACCCCTCTTGTATCCATTGTAAACTATTAATATTAAATATAGGGAATTGGGTTTTAGGAATTAAATGGATTAATTAAATAAATTACTTAATTAATTCACATAACGTACCTGCCAACGACTGCCTCATCTGCATGTCCAGTGTTGACCAACTTTAGGTCATGCCTAGGGTAAACCCTATGTTTTATGTTTTACCATGATCTCATATTTATGATATGGGACTCCATTTAGAAGATTTTTTTTATTTATTAAAAATTATTTGTGTTTGATATAAAATATATTTAATATTTTTATAAAATTAATTCCAGACTCACCAAGCCTCGAAATCATGCATCATCTCAATGCCTGGATTTGAAAATATTTCTTAATATATTTCATGTATTAAAATTTAAAAATAGAGTCTCTGTATTATTCCCTCCTTTAAAGTTATCCATCCCTAAAAACATAAACTAAGAAAAAAGGTGGGGATGTTGAGCCTACATATTGCTCTCTCTCGCCAAGGATCCCTCCTACATGCTCTCATAATGCCATATTATAAGAACTAAGGGAATAATTTATCCTCATAGGATCCTCTCTTACTGATCCTCAATCACCATTGGGTACTCTGTGAAGGAGGATCCATCCTTGATGTTCATATCACATCGATCAAAAACATGTGTAGTATCATGCACATATCTCCTCAGTGATGACACATGGAAGACACCATGCATCTGCTCCAACTATGGAGGTAGGGCTAGGTGGTAAGAAACCTCACCAACCCTTAGTAGAATCTCAAATATCCCAATGAATCTTAGGGTAGCTTGCCTCCCTGGGAGAATATCTGCAATCCTCATTATGAGGAGACTCTCAATAAAACGTTGTCTCCATACTTGAACTCAAAGGGATTATGATGTTGATATGCATAATATTTTTATCTACTCTGAGTTATCCACATCTTCTCATAGATCCATAGGACCTTATTTGTCATCGCCTATACCATCTCTGTCCCAACAAGAGATGCCTCACCAATCTTAGTCAAGTGTAAGGGTGACCTATAGGGTCTCTCGTACAAGGTCTTGAAAGGTGTCATGCTGATAGCAGAGTGATAGTGATTATTATAAGAATAATCTACAAAAGGTATGTGATCCTCCCAAATTCAACCAAAGTATAACACACAAGCCCTCACTATATCCCCAAAAATTTGGATAGTGTGCTTAATATGCCCATCTTTTTGGGGGTGAAAAGTTGTAATCGTCCACAACTAGGTCTCAAATGCCTCTTATAGGCCTCCCCGCAACCGTGATGTCAACCACACAACACAGTCAGAGACAATAGTTAAGGGAACCCCATGGAGGCATAAAATATTCCATATGTCCAATTACCCCAAGAAATATATTGAAGTCTACTCCATGATGACAAGGAAGTGTGTTGAATTGGTAAATTGGTCAACTATCACCTAGATGGAATTGTGACCTCTTACTGTTTTCAAAATCCCCGCCACAAATTCTATGGATATTTCATCCCATTTCCACTTCAAGATATCTAGTGGTTGTAAAAAACCTACCAGAACCTGATGATTGGCCTTCACCTACTCACATGTGCAACACTAAGAAAATAACACAACAATGCTCCACCTCATGACAACCCACCAAAACTATCATCGAAGGTACTTGTACATATTCCCTACATCAAGAAGTATATACAAAGGATAAGTGTGAAACTATCTCATCACCTCCTCTGTCAATGTGAATAGAACCACCTTCCATCCCTAGAAAAGGATGATTTGATTCCCTCCTTCAGATAATCCATATAGTGAATCTCTTAAGGATATCTTGTCACATAGGACCTCATAGTAGATGTCTCCTAACTGATCCTCTCTCACATGTTTGAGAAGAGGAAGAGTCAACACCATTTAATAAAGATAATTTTCACCCTCCTCCTCCACCAGGGTCTGCTGGAATGAAGCCAACTACTGAGACACCTCCTCCACTAAGTGAGACTGGGACTTCCTGTTAAAGGTATTTGTCACCACATTGCCCTTCCCAAGAGAATAGACTATCTAAAAGTCATAGTTATGCAAGAACTCCAACCAGTGGCCTTGTCGCTGGATCAAATCTCTCAACATTAATACATACCTGAGACTATGATGGTAAGATTAAACAACAAAACACTCTCCCGAAAGTTATTTTATCCACATCCTCATAGAAAATACCACCTCTACCAACTCCAGTTCATGAGTCATGGGGTTTTTCTCATGAGTTCTTAACTACCTTAACACATATGTAATCACTACCTTCCTCTACATCAACATTTATCCAATATCTTCTCTAGATTCATCGCAATATACTACATACTACATTCCCTCCATTAGTAGTCTTAAAAAATGAGCACTCATCAGCCTCTACCTGAACTACTCAAAGGCTCTCTAACACTGCTTAGTCCAGGTAAAAAACTTTCCTTTCCCTATTAGGGTGGTCAAATGGGATTAAATCCTAGATAATTCTACCATGAACCACCTATAGTACCTTGACCATCCAAGAAAACGTTTCACCTCTATCATGTTCTTGGGTGATCTTAAGTGATAACTGCATCAAACTCCATGGGTTCTACAGCTAATTCATGCTCAGAAATGACATGCCCCAGAAATTGAACCTCGCAGATCTAGAACTAGCACTTTGAGAGTTTACTATATAGTTGGTTCACCCTGAGTAGGTTTAGGAGCATCCTAAAATGCTCTATATACTCCTCCTATGACGTAGAGTAAATGGGTATGTCATTAATGAAGAAAACCAAAAATTGATCCAAGTATGGTTGGAAGATCTAGTTCATCAGAACCATAAACATAGTGGGGGAAATCATCACACTAAAAGGCATCACCAGGAATTCATGGTGTCTTTAACGACATAAGAATTCTAGCTTTGAAATATTATTCGCAAGAACCCTTGTCTGGTGGTAACTCGACCTGAGATCGATCTTTAAAAACCATATCGGGCCTCATAACTAATCAAAGAGGAAATCAATACTAATAAAAGGGTACTTTTTCTTTATTGTGACCTGGTTCAAGTGATGATAATCAACATAAATCCACAAGCACCCGTTTACCTTTTTCATGAACAAAATTAGAGATTACTAGGGGGACACATTGAGACTGATAAAACTATTCTCTAGATGGTCCTCTAACTACACCCTCAGCTCCAAAAGCTCAATACGGGCCATCCAATATGCTGAAGAAGATGTTTGAGTGGTATTGGGGTGTAATTTAATGCAAAAACTCTATCTACCTTCTCATTGGTAGTCCCGATACATCCTCAGAGAAGACATCCATATAATCATCCATGAGTGAAGGAACCCAGATGCCATAAGAGACAACTGCACTAAGGGATAAAATCGCAAAATGATGGGTGATGGGTTTTATCTTCCTTCTTGTAAGACACACTCACGCTTCCATGAGATCTCTCTCACCCACAAATGAGAATCTCGTCCCTTCTGTCCGAAGGAATCTGACTCGTCTGCGATAATAGTCAATATGGGGTCAGAATTTTGAAAACCAATCCCTACCTAAAATGACATCATAAGGTCTCATTTTGATGATCAAGAGGTACCATGATAAACTCTCTCCACCAAGTGATATTCTCACACTGTCGACAGATAAGCGATATTAAAGAATCGTTCCCTATAGGAACCTCAAACCAAAGCTTCTGAGCTAAAGCCTCCACTCGAAGATCCATCTCTTTCACCAGGAGTAAGGATATGAAGTAATGAATCGAACATGTGTCTACTATTACTAAATAAAGAGTAAAATAAACACAGATCATTCCTCTAATCATCTCATGAGTTTTTAAGTCATAAGGCTTCATGGCCTGTAGCTGCCCACGACCCCAACTGCCAACTCCCTAAGCCTAACGTGGACCTCCTAGTGGTGGTGATGGAAGTAACTCATAATTTTATCCACCACCACCATCTCCTCCTCCTCTAATATTACCACACACTCCTCTTACATCTCCACCTCCCTAGGGTCCACACTATCCATGCATGGGAGAACCATGATCACGGATCTGTCTCTACCATTGTAGTCCATTTGTTGTATGTCTACCCTCTTCAGCATGTCGGGTCAGGAAATCACATGCCGTGTGACCTCACTCATCACATTCATGTCATTTCCCCTCTCCAAGTTACCCTATTCCTTTGTGTTTTCCCCATTATACATAACCATATGATTAAATATGGTTTTGAGAAGATCTCTTACACCAAGACCCTATCGACTGGCGCCTGTTTTTTGTAGAAGATGACTCTACCCCATGATGTCCATGGCCAGCTCTAACTACATGAATTCTCTCATATAAGAATATATCTATCACCGGTTCTCATTCTGACACTCTGGCATTTGTAGGAATTCATAGGGGCACTACACTAGTAGGAATGTCTATGCAGAGACCATACTCAAATTTCTGTGCTTGGAAGTAACCATCCTAGATCATGTCAAGGGAGTACTGTGTAAGGTTATAAAACCTTACAGAATACTCAAAAACTATCATCCCTCCCTATTTAATCTCCAACATATACTAATTCAAAATAGAGTTCAAGCATGAGGGGTAGTAGTCCTCATAAAACAACTGTTGGAATTTAGACTATGGGAGTTTCAACTTATCATGACTTTGTGTGACTAGACTCCACCAGTGCCCAACTAATCCATGGAAAAGGTTGGATATTAGTGAAACCATCTGATCATATGAGTTCCACACAAGCCTGAAAACTTGTATCACCCACTCAATTAAACCCTACACTGCATGGGGATCTAGCTCTCCACGGAACCTTAGCGGACTTTAGTACTAGAACTCACGGAGTGAGATAAGCTTGTGCACAACCTTATCATGATCTAATGGTACAATATAATACTCAGAAAGTGAGTGTGTTGTTACCTACCCTCCTAGAGGAAAGATCTTTCAATATGGCCCCCTAAACTGAGGCCTCTTCACTCATCGGATCATCGTTGCGATCCTAAATCGGAAACCTGGATGGATTTCTTTAGAGAGGAATCTTGAAAATTAATCAATATGCACCACTATCAGATGAGAATATATATATGAATAGATGACATAAGAAGGTTAGTCAAAGAACTCAATCCTATATGATTCATGTACCAATATTCCCTGCAACCAATGTATCAGTGCACTAATTTGACAAGAAAGTGGTTAGAGTATTTTTGAATGTATACATCGATCATCACACCAACATCGTTCCCTGTCTTGAAATCCACAATTGAGACACTTATACACTATTTCTCTAAATTCCCAACTAACCCTCAGAAGGGGAAAAACTCCAAACACTGATATGAGGTTGAACCACCTGTGATACTGATATGTCTTTCCCCAACCCACTAAGGCCCGCCTGGCTGACGGAAAGTTGAGCTGAAACTACCCCAAACCCACCTCTATGGGATAGAGGCAGGTTAAAATGTTGAGGAGGAATAACTAATATGGGATGCCTTTGGAAAATTTACTTATACGCACACACCCAACCATCTCCATATAGAAGTGCATAGGAATAATAATAAAATAAAATAACCTCTATAGAAAAAAACATACATGTAATAACCTCTAGGGAATAAAATAGAGTGAAATAGAGTAAACCAAAATTAAAGGGGGGAAATACACGCCCTCCCAGAAATGATGTCCCAACCTGACAAAAACTAGAAAAGAAATGCTGAGAGTGTCTGGATCTAGATCTCTAAGCCCTGACCACCATATGAGGTCAAAATGCACCTGATTATCCCTATGATTCTCTAAAATCACCACTAATATATTTTTCATCTTCATAAGACATGACACATGTGGAAAAACCCCATGTTGGGGTGAGTATATACATACACAGTAGGATGCCTCAAAAAATATAGGGGTAGAAATTGGAGACACGATAGAAGTAGTCAGCTCAACCCAAGAAAAAGGGAAACGAAACACAACAACAAAGATATATGCTCATAAAAGAAATATAAATGAGAGAGAAAGGGGATCTCCATCTCATATCCCATCCTAGGATGATGAGTCTTCTTGCATCTCTAAAAGGTTCATTAGCAATGCCCAACATCTCATGCGCATCTTCGAAGAAGTAACTATATGGAGGACCCACACCTGTATGTGATAAGGGGGTTCCACTTAGTAAATATATAGAGGACTCACGCCCTATTGTGTCAGGGGGTACCTCTTAGTATATAGACAGAGGACCCATGCCCTGGTACAATAAGGGGATTTACAATCTCAACCTCTCTCTGATGATCTTGCCTGATCATTGTCATTATCAAGCTTCTCCGGAAGTTACGTCATGCTTGGAACATCTTACATCATATATAAAAGGTCACTATGAAGGTTATCATTGCATTTTACATGAAACAACACTCAGGATAGGCTACTCATAGTCCAAAATCCGAATCAAAATGAAGAAGATACAAGAGTTATAAGTTTCGCAAAGAAGTACACATTGTGTAAGGGGGTCCACACGACGTGTGACCTCGCCTGCCCTCCTGGTCGTGTCCTCACCAACACATGGATTTATATCCATTTAGTATTACATGGCATGTTAGGGTACTACATAGAGTGTCTCAGACTCTCGGGGTTGATCCATGTGCTCTTGGTTGTTCTCGTGTCCTTCAGGATGTGTCTGTGTACTCCTAGAGTACACGACGTGTCTCTCCACACGGGGTCCTAGGAATGTACAGCGGTCACGTGGTCTAGATTCTTGGGGAGGGTTGTGAATTGTGTGGCCCATACACATTTTATGTGATCCTTATCTTTTTTCCAAAACCCTAACCATCAAAACCAAGGGACTATAGGGCATGTGTTCACCCTAGAACATGTCGTGTAGTTGGGATTTTTTCAGAACTCCATATTCATCACGTGGATCTTAGATCCACCATTTTTATCATCTAATCCACTTTTATAACACCATAAATTAGTGTAAATCACCTTATTTGGTCTATTTCATCCCTTTGGTGGCCGAAAAATCATAATTCGGCCACCCGTAGCATGTCCCACGCGCTTCATGTGCTGCGGTCATCGCCACCACGGATCTTGGACCCAAAAATCCATCATTGCTACATGTAATTCATCCTGATATATAAATAAATTGTTTATTTGGTTGTTTTTCACACATCCACTATGAATTCGAGGGTCTAATAATGCTCAACCCCGCCTGACTATGTCGAACTGTGGCCCCATAGTCCAACGACAAAGAACTCGAAGAACAAGTGGGGGAAAGGCATAAGAACAAATGTGCATCAATCATTGGTCAAATTTTCTTGGCCAATGATCATAGATCAGGGATATTCGGGATGAGAAACATGAAATGAAAAGAATAATATGATTTAAATAATTCAAATTATATAACGACTCATGTGAAGGGTGTGCAATCGTCGACAAGGGATAGGCAGATCAAATTAATGCTTATACAATTTAATCAAAGGGTGGAAATCACAATTGAGGACTAATTCCTCAACATTGGAACAATAATTGGTGGAGACTATGTTTTCTAGCAATTATAATGATCTGTTGCATCTTCTGTCTATCGATTCACCTAGATATGATCATCGATCGTCGTCCGATCTCGATCTGCCGATGAAGAATGAAGAAATGTCCTCTCAACTATCTCATGGTTATGAAAATGGCCCTATGATTTTTCATGACAGGGTACTTATATAGAGAAATAAGTTTTAGGAATTAAATGAATTAATTAAATTAATTAATTAATCAATTCACTTCATGTAATAGTAAATAGTTGCCTCATCCAAACGTCTGGCGCCAACCAAAAAAAGGTCGCACCTAGGGTAAACCCTGCATTCCAAATTCAACTGTGATATTAGATTACTGATCTGAGACTCCATTCAGGAGATATTTCATTGTTTCTGAAAAAATGTGTGTGTGTGTGATATAAAATATATTTAATATTTTATAAAATTAATTGTTGGTCCACCGGTCCTTGGAATCGCATTTTATCTCAATTCTTGACACTAAAAATATTTTTTAATATATTTTAAAATTTTACAAGGCAAAAACATAGACTCTACAAGATTATCTTATTCTGAAATAACAATAGATTAAGAGAATAATTTATATGTTTTGTTTTTCATTATTCTTCATGAATGCTTAATTTCTTTCATATTTTTTACAAGAAATAAAATAAAAGGGAAATGAAGTAAAACAATACAACATTTATATAAAAATTAGAAGAATAAATATCATCTCTGTCATGATCATTTATACATCTTAATCAAGATCAGTGCTTTTAGGGTATATAAAAGAAATAGGAGATGTGAAATTTTATTATATCAGTAATATATTTCATATCATGATTAATTGAATTTCACTTCATCATACGACAGATATGCGATATTCATTATTCAACCAATTTTTATGGCTTTGTTTCATATTTTCAATTGATAAATGATGTTTTACTTGACACATCGATTATTAACACAATTTTGATAATGACCAATCATATCCACTTCAAGGAATGCTGATGAATTTAACTATCACAGGTCATCATTGTTCTTCAGGAGCTCAATATTTTTTTCCTTAACAACAAATTAAGAGAATAATTCATATGATTTGTTCAATATTATCAAGAGGGAGAAAAATAATACACGGCATATAAAATAAAACATAATGACATGTCTCTTTGGATGAGTGGAGTTGATGTACGCACGAACGAGAGTGTTAAAAAATGTCTGGAAAACATGAGATATTTCTTTTTCATGTAAGAATTATCTTAAATTAATGGTATTGATGAAGGTAGCCTCATCATGATTCACAATGAGGATAAGACGACTGTGTTGATAACATGTTGTGAAACAGGATTGTGAAACCAATTGAACTTACGAAGTATTTTGAAATTTGGACCTCATTGATGATTGTAAATGAATTGTGATGTTGATTGAAAGAAAAAATGATAAAAAACTAAATAGAGTATACAAGAAAGTAAAAAACATGAGAAATGATTAGCGAAGTTCACTTCATCGTATGAAAAATACACAATATTCATAATTTGACCACTTCCGACAGTGTTGTTTAATATTTTCATTTGATGAATGATGTTTGACATGACACATTTATTATTAACACAGTTTTCATAATGACCAATCATATCCACTTCGAGTAATGGAGAGGTATTTAATAGTTTCAAGTCATCACTGCCCTTCAAGAACTCAATATATTATATAGTAACAACTAAGTAAGAGATTAATTCATAAGTTTTTTTCAATATTAAGAAGATGGGGGAAATAATATATGACATATAAATTAAGACTTACTTATTGATATGTCTCTTTTGATGAGTGTATTTGATATGCACATGAAGGATCATGTAAAAAAAATTGGAAAACATGAGACATTTCTTTTTCATGTAAGAATTATCTTACATTATTTGTAGTGATGAAGGCAGCGCCATCACGATGCATGATGTGGACAAGGCAATTTTTGTGAAAACGTGTTGTGAAACAGGATTGTGACACCGATTGAAACTATGAAATATTTTAAAATCGAGATCTTGTTGTCGATTGTAAATGAATTGTGACGTCAATTGAAAGCGAGAGCGATAACAAACAAAAATGACTATATAATCACAAAGTAAAAAAACAAGAGAAAATGAAGATTAATAATATAAATTATAGTATAAAAAATATATTATATCATTATAATATATAACACATTGAGGAGATTAATTCTTATGTTTTTTTCAATATTATCAAGAGGGGGGAAATAATATATGACATATAAAGTAAGACTTATCGATATGTCTCTTTGGATGAGTGGAGTTGATAAGCACATAAATGAGCTTGTAAAAAATGTCTAGAAAACATGAGACATTTATTTTTCATGTAAGAATTATCTTACATTAATTTTAGTGATGAAAACAGTGATGTCACGATGCATGATGTGAACAAGGTGGTTGTTGTGATAACGTGTTGTGAAACAGGATTGTGATACCGATTGAAACTGCAAAATATTTCGAAATCGGGTTCTTGTTGTTGACTGTAAATGAATTTTGACATCTATCGAAAGTGAGAGTGATAACAAACATAAACGAGTATATAATCACAAAGTTAAAAAAAGAGTAAATGAAGATAAGTAATAGAAAGAAGGAAGCAACAGCGGACAACCTTCTATTGGATTGGATACCAGAAACATTTTGTTCCTGTCAAACTACGAAATTGCTACCTCAGAGAGCTTTATGATGATTACGGAGGCCATTGGAAGGGCTTTGAGCTAGAAACAGTGGTTCGCACGGCCGTGGGCCGGCATGAGGCACAGTGGGGGAGTAGGCCCATAGACGCTAAGGAAAGAGGATATGTGGCCCTCACCTGAATTAGTTATTATTAATTCATTAACTATGTATTTTAAGATGATAATAAAAATATAAAATATATTTATTAAATTTGAGATCCATTCTATTTAAATTTTTACAAATGGATTTTGAAATTTTGAAATTTAAAATGGATGTTTAAATGAGTTACGGTATTTTAACGAGTATTTTAAAATATAATAAGGTAAGATAGGAGTGATTCATTTTTAAAATAAATAGTTTATTGTGATTTTTTGAATAGCTTTTAAAATGTTTAATTTTGGATTTATTTTAAAGAGAAGAAAATGTGTTATTTTTTTAAAGGAGTAACACTTTAATAGAATGATAATCACTCAATATAATTGAAAGAAGCCATCCCAAAAAGACCGAAGTCCAAAATTGCACACACCTAGAGATTGCCCTGGATGACAAATTGTGGGAAACACCAGTACCTTCTCATAAAGTGAAAGAAAATGGGCATGCATCAAAAGGGGATATGAGGGATCTAATCTCCCCAACCAACATGCCAAAATATGGAAAACCGATATCAGATGAGAATAAGGAATTGATCATGATCTGGAAGTTAGACTCCATAATGACATATCCTCCCCCCCTCCAAAGAAAAATTAAGGCCAAACAGAACCACTTGTAAGAGAAAGACCGATGACCACTAGCAATAATGGATCTAGAGGAATCCCGAAAATCTTTCTGCAACCCACCACCCTGGTATTCTTCAGAGATTCGTCGACATTAATTTTAAGGAACTCTACTGGGGGAGGAACCCAACAGTAGACCCTTAGATAGTTAGTGATGGGAGCCATATGAATATTAAATTAATTCAAAGTACAACCAAAATATTATAGATTCAATCCAGAATGCATCAGGTTTACATACCTGGTTAAAAACACGGTCGTTTCTTTGAAACCAAATCTACTAGACCAAAACACAGTGGAAAAAAATGTCTCCAATGGGACAGAGGAGCACCATTTATCTAAGATAAATGGAAGGTATAATTCATGCTATGATAGTCAAAAAAGTTTGAATTCTAGGTTTACCACACACCCCTCACCCCAGAACAAGAAACAATAGCATGAGATGGGGTCTAATCATTGTTCATTCCAAGAGGATAGGTAGGATCATCCACACAGTGACTGAAGAGGAGTAAAACGTTTGAGGGAAGGGTTCCTGTGAAAACCTGCCACTAGAAGAAGAGGACTTTTGGGGGATTGGGAGCTTCCACAACTTCTTCCATCAAAGCGATGTCGTAGGACACAGATGACCACATGCCATAAAATATCAAGATTTTATGGAGTAATCCCCTGATGATTCTTTACTCTAATAGAGGAAATCTAGAATGGAATCACCACCCCAAGGGATACTCAGAATGGAGTTTCTATTGTTGGAGTTAGTGGCCTATAACCAACTACTTTGTAATTTATTCATTAATAAATACTTTATCACATATTTTTTGTTCTTATGCGTGAAAATGCATGTGATAATGTCCTAAGGATATTTGTTCCATTAAAGGGTCATAGCGGATCCCTACTATGTTGAGAACTTGGAAGTTCCATAACATTGTTCTTGAATATATGTTCTATGGTCGGATGATGTTATTTTAGGGACACAAATATACAGGCCATTAGAGTTGATTACTCATAAAACTTTGAGGCACCTTCTCTTCATGTGTTCCCTTGGTAATATCCAGGAGGATATAATAAGAATGAGACCCTCCAGTAGAAAATACACATTTCATAGTGTCATTGGATGTTCCTATCTGCAGATGTGTGTATTGTTCCTTAGAATTTAAGATAATTATTAATGGGTATTACAACTCATGCACTTAGATTTATTGACAAAGATTATGATGACACACTATTCGCAATGAGTTAGGATATGTTGGGCGCATCACGAGTAATATTAAATTAATATATAATGAGAGAAAGTATTTTTCCCTTCTATTCCATAATAGAAGTTGATATCTCAGGCCCTTTGATGGAATTGATATAGCCTGAATAAATCCATGGTCATGGGGAGGAATGGGAAAGTTCAATTTCGGAGAGTCAAAGAAAGAATAATTGAGAACATGGGTTGATGGAACCAGCAAGAAACCTTCTTGATTTGAGATATCTTGACAAAGGGATTTCATTACATGGTAAGCATTTGTAGGAGGTGACACGTCATTACGACGTTAACTTCTTTCTCTATGGGTGCCTTGGTGTGTTTCTAGATGATAACCTTGGAATTTAGGCAACATCTACCTAATTCCAATGTGAAAGAGGCCCAGAGGGTCACACAATAAGTGTGTCCAAGTATCTTAGTCAAATATTAATTTAACAAGTTGAATAAATATTATTCCCGACTGTGGTTTAATAATTATTCAATAATTCCTGATCGCATTTATTTTGACACTAGTTATTTGAAAGAATATATTGTGGGTGAAATAATATATTTTTGAGCGAGTAATGAAGTAATATTTATTTAAGAAATAAATGGCCATTATTTAAGGTCTAATAAATGTGGTGGAGGAAATAAAGAAAAATAGAAAAACAAAAGTACACATCGTGTATATAAAATATACACGCCGTGTATTTTTTTCTAGGAATTTATGAGAAATAATATTATTTATTTAATTGAATAATATTAGGTGTAATTAACTGGGTGCATGTCAGGTAATAATAATAGTTAACTATTATTATTAGACATGGGGTATTACTAAGAATTAAATGAAATGAATAAATAATTTCAGGAAATTAATTCATCTTATTATTTTATGTAATTAAAAATCCCAATTATATGTTTCTCATTAGCCTAGCCATTTTTTGTGGTTGTGGAAAATGGATTTGGAAAAGATCTCAAGCCAAGAGAGAATTGTTTTTCTACCAAGAACGCTCTGAAGCTACGAGAGAGAGATCCACCTCCACCTGATATAGGCGATCGAAGGCGGACCACGCAAGCGAAGGCTCTTCAGCGCTAGCACCCGGAGATCCCTTCGGTGATGTCTAGAGATATGTAGAGCACATTTGGATCACCGCTAGAGGAATACTACACTTGGATTCTACGACACAATGATGAATCACATCAGATCAGGATCAGAAACATCAACGGAGAGATAATTTCATCAAGGTAATTCTTGTCAATTAATTTAATTAATTATAACCAACATATGATGATCCTATATATGGTTCTGGGACTCCCCTCTTTATTTTTTGTTCTTCATTCTATTTCAAAGATCCGACATTTTATTATCGTGATGGATATCAGATTGATCATTGTTAACACTAAAATTAAAGTTGGGTACACCCACTAACGCGATTCTGTTGTGCCCGGAACCTACAAGTGGTATCAAAGGGGTCATATAATTGATTATAATTATTTATTTTTCCATTGGTGATTTACGCATTTAATAATTTAGTTGTTTCAATTAAAGTTAATCATTCTATAAATTTGAATATCGAGATCAGTTCCTCCTCTCTCGTCTCTCGTTCACCTTATAGAAACTACTTTTTATTTTAATTTTTATTAAATCTAAATAAAGGATCTCATACGGAGGTGCCAAACATTCCTAGCCATACAACACCAGAATAAACAGTATGTATTCAGCAATACACATCGTGTAGTCTAGGTTCAATGCATCGGATTGGTCTGCCAAATCAAGTCATGTGTTGGAGTATTTCTAAGTCTTAAATGACACCGGGTGCTGACCAAGAATAGCTGGCACATGGTTTCCAGATTACATGTTGTGTGGTCCACTAAACACAGCGTGTAGTCCCTTCAGGTTAGGGTTGGACCGTGTACCCCATATAAGGATTGCCCGGCTAGAAACCATGTAACGCGGATACTACACGATGTGTGTCCCACTGAACATGTTGTGTACTCTAAAGATTTCTGAATTACATCTACATGCCATGTCCTCGGGTGTGTACTTAGGATGGATGGTGAACAAAAGTACATGTTGTGTAGTCGGAACTACACACTGTGTACTCATCCAAATTACGAATATTTATTAAAAATTTATTATTATATTATAGAAACCCTTGAGATGTGTACTACAGTGCAGGCATAAAGATGAGGCACAACATGTGATATGTTTTTTATATGTGTGTGTTTAATTTAAAATCTATGTAATTTTCATTTCTACTCATTGGGTAGTTATGAACGGGAATTCATCGGGTTGCCTCCAAGGTACAAGTTATGTACAAAGATAATTTTAAATTAATTTATTTGTTTAAAATTATGATGGATGAGAATCTCAAGGAAATTCATAAAAAGGTTCTAAGACAAAAGTATTGATTAATTAAAGATAATTAATTGATTCAAGGGTGATTTATCTTAAACAAAAATGATTAAAGAATTGAATGCTAGTTTTATTTATGTATAAATATCATTTCATGTATGGATGATCATGAGATATACAAATACCTTTGTATGTGAATGGTTTCTTTTAATTTATTTATTTAAATTAAAATTGTTGGTCTGTGAGCCTTCTCCTCATTAATATGTAGGGCATGCGTGCCCAAGGTTTATTTTATGTAAATCCCCATTTTACCCCTCACCTTCATGTGAGATAAAATCATATGTAATGGATGGAGATCCCAAGCTAGTGAAGGCATCTCAAGTAAGGATCCAAGGTGAAACCAATCCAAGGAGATACAAAGGTGGACATGTGGAAAGCTGCAAACATGAAACAAAAGGTTCAAGGTGTTTCTCCTCTAGGTCTTGGGTTATTTTATCAACTGCTAGATAAATTAACCAATACAACAAGTTCATGATCATACCATTTATTTTATTTATGGCATTTTCATGTTTTATTTATTATGGGTGTGTTGTCATGATCACACAATTAATGAATTAAATAAGCACGCAAGATGGAACTAAAATAAGACCAGCATATGCGTAAAATATTATCTTAGACATGGTTAATCACTTAAGTATATCCCCCTTAATATTGAAAAGCATGTAATCAAAGATAATAAAATTGAAATTTACGTATAAGGATAAAATCCCTCAAAGAAATATTAAGTCGGTGTAGCATTCCATAATCTTGGTTAGAATTGAACCATAGTTCAAAGTTCTTGACCAACCCTAGTTGGGGTGCTTTCAGTTATTGGGGAATTCTAATTAAAGGTTTTGGGTTGACTTGACTTGGTTCACATCAAGTTTTGACTACCACAGCAGGAATTACTATGACCAAGAGGCAAAGGTTAAGGAAATCCAAAATAAAAGGGTTTCACGATTGGGGAGTCCACTTAGCGGATCAAGGAAATGTGAGTTAATGCTGTTGGAATTTGGAATGCCTACCTAAAACCCTTCAAGATGCTTGACCAACCCTAGTTGGGTTAATGTGAAGGGAAATATGGATCCTTTCCACTAGAATATTCATGCAACAAAATATTCTGAATTCAATGGTGAGGGCTATTGGATTTCAATAAAATAGTGGGAGACTAATAAGTATTAATTTATTTATTTGTCTCAGTTTTATCATAATAAAGTACTAAACCTTTGATCATATTAATTTTTAGAAACGGAAAGAAAATGAATTCAAACATATCATTGAGAACCATACTTGAGAAGGAAAACCTTCTCACCAACATCAATTTCCAAGAGTGGCATAGGCGTTTATGTGTCATCCTTCACCACGAAAGGAAAGTGTATCTGCTGGAAGAGCTTATTCAAATTGCACCTTGGAAAGAGGCCATTGATGAGGAACTATATCTATATATTAAACATATGGATGATGCCACAGATGTCCAATATTTCATGCTATAACCCATTTTTAATGATCTCTTGAAGAAACCTGAAAACATGGACGCATATAGCATGATGTCTCACCTTAAGGATCTCTACCTAGAGAAGGCGAGATGGGAGAGATATGAGATCTCCAATGCTTTGTTTACAATTAATATTAGAGATTTTTTACCAACTGGGCCTCATGTATTAAATCTTATTAGATACATTGAATGCATGGATATCTTTGGGATTAAGTTACCGGATGAGTTGCGTACAGATCTCATCCTATCATCAATGCCTAAGACCATATCTAGATTTATTGTCAACTATAACATGAGAAAAAATGAGAAGAGTCTATCAGAAATTTTGAACTTAATTCACCAGGTAGATAAGGACATGGGGCATGACAAACCCACAGTCCTTATAGTGAATAAGAAAAGGAAGGATAAGGCAAAGGGTCCAAGGACTTATAAATGGTCCAAATCCCCCAAGCACCATCCCTCCAATAAGGGGAAGTTCTAGAGGCAGGAAAAGGAACGGAATGTGGAATTTTTTTCATGCGGAAAGAAAGGCCAATGGAAGAGTAACTGCACCCAAAAGTTTGGGGATGCTAAAGGTGCGTTCATTATCGAGTGTAGTCTTTCCATTTCTACACATTGGGTATTAGATATAGCTTGTGGGGCTCACATATGTATTCAAATGTAGGAACCGAGTAGATTTAAAAAGATTGATAGAGGAGAGGTGGATCTTCAAGATGTCAAAGGCGTGAGGATAGATGTGTTAGCCATTGGCGATTACCACCTCTCATTACCAATTGGGATGACTTTGGTTTTACATAACTATTATTATGTGCCTGGTGTTACCAAAAACATAATTTCTATATCATGTTTGGATATGGATGGATTTATTTTCATGTTTGTAAATAAGGGTTTTTTCTTTTATAAGAACAATGTATGTTATGATATGGAACATTTAAATAATGGTTTGTATGTGTTAAATTATGAAAACCAAGTGTTGTAAATTGATAATGAAACAAACTCACATGACTCATACATCATCCAGTTGTGGCATCACTGTCTCGGTCAGGTAAACGAGAAGGGCTTGACAAAGCTCTGCCGAGATGGATATTTAGACTCTACTAAGCTAAAACCACTTGATATATGTCACGCTTGTTTACAAGGTAAAATGACCAAGCCTCCTTTCGGTGGACATGGTTAAAGGGCCACATAGATTCTAGTATTGGTGCACACGGATGTGTGTGGACCATTTCTGATAGAAGCTAGAGGTGGATATTCTTACTTTATTACTTTTACTGATGATTTGAGTAGATATAGTTATGTCTATTTAATGAGATATAATTTATAAGCCTTAGATAAATTTAAGGAATTCAAGAATGAAGTATACAATCATCTTGGTAAGAAGATAAATAAACTTAGATCGGATCGAGGTAGAGAATATCTGAACTGAGAGTTCATCTATCTTCTATGGGAGTCTGGTATTCTATCTCAACTCACTCCTACTTATACACCACAGTGGAATGGTGTTAGTGAAAGTAGGAACTGCAACTTTTTGGACATGGTGAGGTCAATTATGAGTCATGTAGATCTTCCATTATCCTTTTGGGGATATTTATTAAAAACTGCAACATACATATTAAACCGAGTACCAACTAAGGCGGCAAATGGAATTCCCTCCGAGTTATGGAATGGAAAGAAACCCATTTTGTCTCATACACATGTATGGGGATGAAAGGCATTTTTTAAGTCCTTCTTAGGAAAAAAAATATAACCCCAAGGCACGAGGTGTATCTTTATAGGATATCCCAATGAAATGAAAGGATATTACCTATATATCCCTTTAGAAAAGAAAGTGATTGTCGCCAAACAAGTCATCTTTCTTGAAAGGTTCCCATGTCTGTCATTATAGTCGCTCAACTGAAGTTCCGTAGGAAGGGAGGCCGTATCTAAATCTGTTAGATGTCGAGACTATGGGTGGAAAGGCCTAAACGAAGGTTTTCCATCCATTAAAAGGGGAAGATTCTAGTCTCCGAGTGGTTCAGGAAGGAAACCCCTGGGAGGTACACGGTTCTGCAGTAGAGGTTCATCGTGTGCTATTCCCCTCTATGGTGTCTCTCGGTGCTTTAAAGGGAATTATTCTAGAGTTAGGGCCATGGGTCATGGCTGTCTTCGCCCACTTGATACAGGATTTGGGTATCAGCCAAGTGGTGTAGGAGAAGCCAGGGGGACAGTGCAATAAGGGGACATGGGTCTGAAGGCATCTATGGATGTGGATGTGATGAGTTTGGTTCCAGAAAGCTCAGTAGAAAGGAAATAGGAGAATGCATAAGTTGTAGTGAATATGGCCTCAATCAGTAAGGGCCAAGGACCTGGGGGTACCCATGGTCAGGGCTGGGAGGATACTAATCTGCTGCCTCATTTCATGGGTCACTGTTACGTGCAGCCCAAAGGTTCAGATTGGCCATCGTGCAGTAATCGGTCTAGGGACGTCTTCTATAAGGAGGCTGTAACTCCTGTAATGTCACTGCAGGGGCATCTTTGTTCGATCATGGCCTTAGGACCCTCTCCAGGACAAGGAGACCAGGTTGTGGTTACTGTTTTGGGTCCCTTGGACCCAAACATTCCCTTATCCTCAAAGCCTAGGAGAGAGGGAAAAATTAAGAACATCGTGGAGGTTAATGCTGGAAAGCTGGACTCTCCGAGCAGGCTAAGACAGGGCCCGGGGTGGCATTGAAAAACCTCTTTGAAAGTCTGGAACTACAAGAAGTAACTCACGTGGATGATGACTCAAGAGATGATGGTCTCAGCCATATCTCATTAGACAGTTTAGAATGTGTAGGTCCCCACAGTCCAAGAAGGAAGAAAGGGAACAAAGGGAAGCGTGACTCAAGAAAATGCATTGTGGTCTAGGGGGAAAACCCCAAGGGATGCAAAGACTATTCTCACTTACCTAAACCAATGGAAACCAGGTTGGCCAAGAAAGGCAGCCGCAAGGGTAACAAAGGCCTACACGGGGAAAGTGGTGATCCAAGTAGAGAACCAAGAGTGATGGAAGAGGGAGGGGAGTGTTTAAATCTCATTATTCACTCCAATGAAGAAATGATCGAAGAAGTCCTTAGACCCAATGCCTCAAATGAGGATATCTTAAGAATATATGAAAGGTGTGTGCAGGTTGAGGCCAATGAGGAGAAACAAGTGTGGATTGACAAGCAAGACTGAATCATTGCTCAGGGTTTCAACCAAAGAAAAATCACCATGGAAGAATTTATTCAGACGATGGATAGAATGATTTCTCACCTCAAAGACCTTATCAGGGAGGATCCAGACATTCCGGTTAGTACTATACATTGGTAATTATATATAGTGTCTAACTCGAAACACCTTAGCCTTGTGTTCAATAACATTGTTGGATCCTTCAGCACTTAGTTGTCTCTGTTTTGTGAACAATTGTTCCCCACTTTCCCTTAAAGTAGATTTTTAATAAAAAATTATATTTGGTGGAAATATTTCTTGAAATGGAGCACATCCTCAAAAAGGATAGTGGGAGCAAGATTGACTTCAACAAAGTTGATGCTCAAGATACACTGGAGTTGGTACAGGAACAAGTTCCACAAGTCCCCATAGAAGAGGTTCTAGAAACACAGGTACTGCGTACGAGATCAAGAGAGGTAAGGGAACTAGAGAGATTTTGTTTTCTAGTCACTGAGGATGGTGAATCATTATTTTTGGACAATGATGAACCTCTCTCCTACAAGGAAGTAGTATAAAGCTTTGAAGTTACAATATGGCTAGAAGAATTGAATTCTAAGATGGATTCCATGTATCAGAACCAAGTATGGGTTCTGTTCGATGAGCCAGTTGATGTAAAGCCTATTGGATGCAAATGGTTATGCAAGAGAAAGATGGACATGGAAGGTCAAGTTATCAACTATAAAGCAAGGCTAGTGGCCAAAGGATTCAGACAGCGTCAAGGAATTGACTATGATGAAACTTTCTCACCAGTTTCCATGTTTAAATCCATAAGAATCATACTTTCCATAGAAGCTTACCATGACTATGAGATTTGGAAAATGGATTTCAAAATAGAATTCATTAACATGAACCTTCAGGAAGATGTCTATATTACACAACCAGAAGGGTTTGTGACACCAAGTGAATCCAAATTGGTTTGAAAGTTGAAAAAATCCATTTATGGATTAAAGCAAGCATCCAGGTCATGGAATATTCGATTAAATGAATCCATAAAGGAATTTGGTTTCATTAAGAATTAATGTGAGTCATGTGTTTATAAGTGGTTTAATGTGAATGCAGTCATTATCCTAGTAGTATATTTTGAGGACATATTGCTTATTGGAAATGATGTATTGGTCTTATAGTCATTTAAGGACTGGTTGAACAAATGTTTCTCCATGATGGACTTGGGATTAGTAGGCTACATCTTAGGGATCAAGATCATTTGTGATTGATCGAAGAGGATCATTAGACTAATTCAGGGTACATACATTGACCAGATACTAAAGAGATTTAGTATGGAATAATCCAAGAGGGTATTTGTTCCAGTGTCACATGGCCTACATCTTTCTAAGAAAATGTGTCCTCAAACACAACAGGAGAAAGACAGAATGAGTAAGATCCCATAAGATTCGGCTATAGGATATATCATGTATTCCATGTTATTTACTAAGATTGATGTTGCCTATGCACTGATCATGGTAGGAAGATATCAAGCAGAACCTGGATAACAACATTGGACTGCTGTTAAGACAATCATTAAGTATCTGAAAAGAACTAAGGGTATGTTCCTGGTGTATGGTGGAGACGAGGAGCTTGTCATCAGAGGATATGCTGATGCTGGCTTTCATATAGATCAGAATGATCTGAAGTCACAATCTGGATATGTTTTCTATCTCAATGGAGGAGTTGTGAGCTGGAAGAGTTCAAAGCAAATAGTTGTCCACGATTCTATAGAAGAGTCCGAATATATAGTGGCTTCTGATGCAGCCAAGGAAGCCTTCTAGATTCAAAACTTTGTCCAGGAGCTTGATGTGGTTCCTACCAGTAAAGATCTTATCACATTGTATTGTGATAATACTACAGTGATGGCTCTTGCAAAATAACCAAGGTCACATCAACGGACAAAGCACATACTCTGAAATTATCACCTCTTGAGGTATTTCTATCAAATGGGTGAAGTTGTAGTGAGAAGAGTGTCCACAGAGGATAACGTGCTGGACCCCATGACTATAGGCCTATCTCAGTAGAATCAGGAATATCATGTGAGAGCTAGTGGGTTAAAAGTTGTTAGTAGCTGGCTCTAGTCCAAGTGGGAGTCTGTTAGAGTTGGTGTCCTAGAAACAAATACTTTGTACTTTATTCATTAATAAATACCTTATCACATGTTGACTGTTCTTATATGTGAAAATGCATGTGATAATGTCCTAAGGATAGTTGTTGTATTAAAGGGTCATAGATGATTCCTACTATGATGAGAACCTGGAAGTGCCATAACAAAGTTCTTGAATATATATTCTATGGACAGATGATTTTATTTGAGGGACATAAATAATATAGGGAATTAGGGGTGAGGAATCATAAACCTTTGAGGAACCTTCTCATGGTGTGCGCCTTGGTAATATCCAAAAGGATATTATGAGAACGAGACCCGCCAGTAGGAAATCCACATTTCATAGTGTCATTGGATTTTCCTATCTCTAGACGTGTGTATTGGTCCTTAGACATTTATATTATTATTAATGGGTATTAAAACTCATGCACTTAGATGTATTGATGAAAACTGTGATGACACACTGTTCACAGTGAGGTATGATATGTTGGGTGTGTCACGAGTAATAATACATTAATAGATAATGCGAGAAAGGATTTTTCCCTTCTGTTCCATAATGGAAGTTTATATCTCAAGCCCTTTGATGGAATTGATATAGCCTAAATAAATCTGTGGCCATGGTGAGGAATGGGCAAGTTCATTTCTGAAAATTCAAAGAAAGAATAATTGAGCACATGGGTTGATGGAACTAGCATGAAACCCACTTGATTCGAGATATCATCACAAAAGGGATTGCATTACATGGTAAGTGTTCGTAGGAGGTGACACATCATTGCGACATTAACTTCTTTCTTTATGGGTTCCTTGGCATGTTTTTAGATGCTAACCTTGGACTTTAGGTAGGATCTACCTAATTCTACTGAGAAAGAGGCCTAGAGGGTCACACACTAAGTGTGTCCAAGTATCTCAGTTAAATATTAATTTTACAAGTTGAATAAATATTATTCTCGAATGTGGTTTAATAATTATTTAATAATGTCTGATCGCATTTATTTCGACACTAGTTATTTGAGGGATAATATTATGGGAGAAATAATATATTTATTAGCGAGTAATCTAGTGATATTTATTTGATAAATAAATATCCATTATTCAAGGTCTAATAAATGTGGTGGAGGAAATAAAGAAAAATGGAAAAAAAAAGTACATGCCAGTTATATTAAATATAAATGTCGTGTATTTTTTTTAGTGAATTTATGACAAATAATATTATTTATTTAATTAAATAATATTATGTGTAATTCTCTGGGTGCATGTCAGGTAATAATAATAGTAAATTGTTTTTATTAGGCATGGGGTATTACTATGAATTAAATGAAATGAATAAATGCTTTCGGGTAATTAATTCATTTTATTATTCTATATAATTAAAAATCCCAATTATATATTTCTCATTATCCTAGACATTTTTTGTGGTTGTGCACAAATTATTTGGAAAATCTCTCAAGCCAAGAGAGAATTCTTTTTCCACCAAGAACGCTCTCAAGCTACGAGAGAGAGATCCACATCCACCAGATCAAGGTGATCGAAGGAGGGCATTTCAAGGAAAGGATGTTCTGCACTAGCACCCGGAGATCCCTTCGGTGACGTCCAGAGATACATGGAGCACGTGTGGATCACCACTAGAGTAATCCTATACTTAGATTCTACGACGCAATGACGGATCACATCAGATCATGATTGGAAACATCAATAGAGAGAGAATTCCATCAAGGTAATTCTTGTCAATTAATTAAATTAATTATAACCAACATATGAAGATCCTATCTATGGTTCTGGGACTCCCCTATTTCTTTTTCATTCTTCATTCTATTCCTAAGATTCGGCATTTTATTATCCTGATGGATCTCAGATTGATCATTGTTAATGCTAAAATTAAAGTTGGTTACACCCACTAATGCGCTTCTGCTATGCTTGGAACCTACACTTATCTCACTCATTGAAGTGGGAAAAAGCTTCTTAAAACACCTACCACACCCATCCTAATCAAATAAGTCCCTTACATTCCCATTCACCATCCCTACCTCCACATCAAAAGAAACACTAGAACCAACATTATCCAGTATCCACGCATCATTCCAAATGTTAACATTGGAACTTTTTCTAATCTTCCAATGTAGCCCCTTTTTGAGGTGCTCACGAGAACCCCAAATACTTCTCCACAAAAAACTTGGTCGAGACCCCTGATGTGCCCCACAAAAATCAGCATGAGGGAAATATTTAGCACATAGAACCCAGCCACAAATGGGTTTAGGATTATTCAGAACTCAATATCCATGTTTGGCCAGTAAGGCGTCATTCAGACAGCTATGGTCCAAAAAACCCAACCCCCCACAATCTTTAGGGAGACAAATCATGTCCCAAGCAACCTGGTGTTTGTTATTCTTTTACTTATGATGATACCGCCAAAAGTTTTCAATGCAATAGTGAATTTCATTTTTAAAAGGTTTTGAAGATTAAAATGAGACATAAAATAAGAAGGTATGGATTTATCCACAGTTTTAATCAAAACCTCCTTGTCAGCCTTAGAAATTTTTTTACAAGACCACCCCTAGATTGTTTTTCCACCCTGTCCAAAATTTTGGGGAAGACTTCTTTCTTGGACTGACCAACAATAATAGGAAGGACATGGTAAGTTTGTGTTTATCCATCACCTGAATACCATAAGCTTCATGAAAATCTTCCCATTTTCTCAAAGGGACACCAGATATGAAGGAAATTTTAGAACCAATTGTCCCGAGGACACCCCAAAGTAGTGAATAAGGCATTCAATTGAGACACATCCCTCCATGGAATCCCTAGAAAAAAAGATTCTATCATCTGCAAAAAATAAATGAGAAATGGTTGGCCCCTACGGACACACTTTTGACCATCTATAGAGTTATTTCTAGTGAAACTGAAATAAAATTTAAAAAACAAATGCTACAATAATAAAAAGAATGGAGAGAGAGGTTTCCCTTACTGAAGACCCTTAGTGGGTGAAAAACTATTAGAAATACCACCATTAATTCGGATACAAAATAGAATCGATGTTGAAGGATTTTGGCACAACAAAATCATGTGATGGGTTGTGCCCAACTTTTTTTTATCAAGATTGATGATTAATCTGAGATTTACATGATGATAAATGATGTGATCAATGAAATTGAATCAAAGAATATAGATAGTGGATAAACCCTAGAACCAGATCACATGACTGAAACATATTATTTATAATTAATTTAAGTAGTTAAAGAATTATCTTGAGTGAAATTATTTCTTCATTAATGGGTCTAACAACAGATCTATGTCATACCTTTGTTACATTATAGGAATCAAAACTAGATTCTCTCTAGTGGTGATCCACACGTGTTCCACAAATATCTGAACACTGTTGTAGGACTCTCTAGGTGTTAGCATGGTAAATCATATCACTTGCGTTGTTCACCTTTGATCAGCCTAAGAATCATATCCAAATGATTCTCCTTGATCTCACTAGACTTGAGAGTGGAGGGTGGATGAAGATTTCTCTCCATTCTTGGGATAATTCTTATAGAAGGGATATGTCTAGGGCTTTGAGAGGATTCTTCAGATTTCATTATTCACAACACAAAATGAATTAGATCTATTGAAAATTGATTTAATTGAGTTTTTATACCACTAGGGTTAGAAATGAATAATTGCACAAGTGAACTTTATTATTTATTTAATCTCTACAGAAACTGTTTTCTATAATAATAATATTATTATGATTTCATGACATATGGTAAACTTGAAAATTAAATTGAATATTATTTAATCAAATAATATATATTATTTCTCACAAGACTTATAAACTCAGTCAGTCATTCCTCAAAAATATTTATTGGGACTTCAATAATGACTATTTATTTAATAAATAAATATCACTGCATTTTTATCCAATAAATAAATAAATATTATATCCACTAAATAGAAAATAAATATTTATTCAATATTCTGATCACATAATATTCTCTTGAATAACTGGTGAGAAAATATATGTTGTAACAACCCAATTCTTCTTTGATGTATGGATCCTTTACTTTCCATCAACCCTTAGTTTCAATGTTTAAATATTTATTTCTTTTGAATTCCAGTTGAGGTTATAGAGGTCTCAGGAGTGTCTGGGGCTGGTTTAGAGCCCGAAGACCAAGTTTTGGGTTGAAAATGGCATGGCACACAGTTTGTACAAATTGGGCGAGGAAGGTCATAGGGTTAGATAGAACTGTGCAAGGAATGGGAAGAGAGCATAATGAGGTCTCACTGTTAAGAAAAACCATGAAATTTGGGCTGTATGACCATACAACTAGGTATGCAATTTTGACAGTCGGCTCGGGAATGGTTTGCACACAATTAGTATAACCGTGTAGGTAAATCGTGCAGGTTCCCCTTGCTAACAGCTAACCGTGCATGGTTGGTGAACTTTTTTTCAAACTGTGCGACCCATTAAATTTGGAAATTTTATAATTTTTAATTAAATTTAAAATATATTTTAATCCTAAATCATGTTTCTTTCTTCTGCACAGCAACTCAAACTTTGAGAGCTCCTCCTTGACGCTTAAGGAAGAAATTGAGGCAACTCTCTCATCCAATCTCAGAATTGAAGGTTGTTTGTCTTGTTAGATCTACAACGGTAATATCACAATTCCTTTTTATCTATTCTTCAATCATTTTGATATCTTTTTTTCTATTTAAGTGAAAGATAATATGCCCTATTATTATTTCCTTTGTCTATTCTTCATTTTTCTCTTGATCTGAGCTGAATCAGGTGATGATATTGGATGAGATATCAACTATGAACCTAAGGTAGGTGGTCTCATGCCTTCCACTTAAATTAGAGTTATTTATATATGGTCATTATATTGTGCGCCCAATTTCCAGAAATCTCCTTGAAATGAAATTGAAACCTAGAATTATTAGGCATGTCCTTTTTAATTAAAGAGGCTTGTTAATTTTTGATTATAGGTTGAAAACCTTGAATTAATTGGAACCACCCCTTTGGGTGGTTATTTATATAAATGGACCACCATGGGTGGCCTTGAATCTTTAATGCCCTTAGGTGTGTTTTTACCCCATGTCTTGGGATGTTGAATATTAAATTAATAATTGTAATTGAATTTTCAATTACCAATTGACTAGTGAATTAAATTGCAATATAAAATGTGAATCACATATTGAATTGATTAGTGGGAAGGGATGGTGAGCATGGACCTCGGCCCATGAAATGCAATTGCTTGAGTGAGCATGAATTTAACTTTATGTAAATATTCCCATGTGATTTAAATATAGTCAATGCCTTATGATAGGTTGTTAAGCATGAGATTATTATTTACGTGAATTTCCCATGTGAGATAATTAAAATCTAAATATTAAAGCTTTCCATGATTTTATCCACATTTTGAGGAAAGATCTAGAATGGTTTGATTGTGGTTTTGACCATTGAATAATGAAATCATTTAATGAATTCTTATGCACATGTGAGTAGTTGAATGACAAGACTTCTAAACTTGGAAAATGATTGCGTCACCTTTTGAGGTGGGTTAAATTGAAATGTTCTTCGTGTTGACCTTGAAATATTTAAATTTAAATGATTAAATGGTATTGAATGATATTGAATGTTTATATTCCTTGGGTGACACATGGATTTAAATGACGAATTCCATGGATAGAATCAATTGGCATGAACCGTGCTTATGCCTGAGTGATACTTGGAGTCCCTAGAGGACTTCCAAGGATAGAATCTGAGGGTTTACTATTATATGTCAAGTGATACTTGGATTCATATGATAATTCCATGGATGGACTCAAAGGGAATTTGATCATATCACCATGGGTGATACTTGGGCTCCCTTAGTGGACTGCCAAGGATGAACTCAAATGGTAGGGATGTTATACCAAACCTAGAGCGATACATGGGTTCTTGAGAGGTTCACTATGGATGGGCTTGTAAGGTGTTGGTTTATATTATAACTATAGTGATACTTGGATTCCAACTTAGGAATTCTAAGGATGAGCTCAGGTTCATGAATGAATAATGAATTAAATGACTTATATGATGCATCTTCCAAAATAAATCACAAGAGTAGATTCGGTCATGACTTATACCTATATGGATGGAATGTTTAGGAATCCTCATATACATATGATATGGGGGGTGTTGGGATATGTGTTAGGTCTCGAGACTTACATACTAAATGGTATTTAAATTGTCAAATGATCATGTTATAGATGACACATGCCTAACTGTTAAATCATAGATTTATCTTTTAAATGAAATTGATTAATTCAATTGAACTTATGATGAGAACCAGGACTTATATGATGTTTAATTTTGAGTAATTCCTTTATTTATTATTATTATTGTCTGCACACTTTGTTTTATATATTCACTGGCTGATTGGAACCTAGCCTTGGGTGGTTGCCTACTTGGATTTAGTCACACACCCTATTTAGGCCAGCTCTGGGTACCCAGATAGACTATATGATTATAGGTGTCGATAAGGGAAAGCACCCTACTAAATGTACTTGATTTCTACTTAGTATTAGGGGAGCATGAGACTGATATGAGGCTCACAGTGATAGCTGGAAAGTTTTTTCCCTTTTTTTACTTTTGATACATGTATTTTAAATGACTATTGCATACCTTTTCTAGATACTTTATTAGAGACATATGACATGTATTATCATTTTGTATATGAGATGTATTCTGGAATTTTTTTATATCAGTCTTCAGTTGTTTAATTATTGTCTGGTTATTATACTACTTATGATACTTGTATGTTATTGTTTCTATTGTTTTTCACTCTGGTAATGAGAGAATAGTATTCCCACATACACACCTGGTCCCTCACTACTATCGAAAACCTCTGGAATTTGGGGATATGTGATTGAGGACATTTGACCCGTCAGGATCAGGGCACTGTTGCATGGCATCTGAGTTTTGGACATTACCGAGTGGTATTACAAGGGTTTATTTTCTGTTTTTCTTTATTATTTGGTGACAATATAAAGGGGTGGGAAGGAATAGGTGTTTGGTAATGAGTTTTGCCCAGGTGTAGCTAACCCACATATAGGAAAAAACCAAATTACCTCGAATGAAATTTTTATTTTCTAGATTATGAATATTACAGTTGATTTGATTCCACCATTGGGTGACATGCATGATTTATGTTTATATTATTGTTGATATGATTTTGGGTTCTATTGTGTTGCAACCTAATGAGATGAGGGTATGTCATCTCACGCATCCTATAGGAACCTGCAAGAAAAAACATGCCATGCATTATGTCATTCCATTTAGAATTCATTACTTGTTTTATTCTATTGTGATATGTGCTTTGATAAATGTACATACTGTTGTGATAAATTGTGTGTAGTGGATAAAAAAAAGTGATACCATATTTCAATTCATAATGAGTATGGGACCTTATGGAATAAAAAGTGGCACACCTATTGATTCAATTATTTAAATAGAATTTGATGTGGTATGGATTATACGAGCACCAAATTTTGGTTCATTAGGTGTTATGGGACCTCAGGATCAGAATTTTCATATTATAGTTATCTTAGAGGATTCCTCTGCTCTCTCCCGAACTGCTCTCTCTCAAGATCCTCTTCTCATAGGGTTTCTTTCTCCTGGCGTCGGAGCTTCCATTGTCGTCCGTGGTTTCTTCTACTTTTCTTTCTGTTGTTGCAGCTTCTGTTCTCTCTGACCTTGCTTTTGTGGGCTTCTTCTGATGCTCTTTCGATCTTCCCCATCATTATTGACCCCATTCTTGGTCCATCACGATGGTAAGAAAGACCGATTGGGAGGTGTTAGTGGATGCTCGCAACGGTGCTCCTTCAGCTTTCTTAGTTTCAGCTTCCTCGGCTCATTCTTCTAGGATTTCAACCCCGATCTTTTTTTTCTCGTTTCTCGATGGTTATTTCATCGATTCCACTCCAATACCTCTGTTTCGGTTTCCCTTAGGGTTTCAGTCCCAGTGTTCCTCCATGTCCCTCGACGGCTTTGTTTCACCCTTTCCCCTTCTCTGTTGTTCCTTCCTACCCTGGCCTCCCGGTCCTTTGCTTCCTTCCAGGTCAGTTGGGTGCGAAGGATTCCATGGAGGTTTTGGGATGTGTATGTGGAGTGTTATGAGTCTACGAGTGGTGAAAATGTTAGTGTATTTCTCCAATTTATTTATCCTTGCAGTTTTCTCCTATGATGATGGCTTTGGTTCTCTCTCTTTGCTGATGGTTTTTTTTTCATTGGTGGAAATCGCTTGAAATCGGGGATTGTTTATTGTTATATGGATTTTGTCCGGTTTTTCTTTCTCAATGTTATTAGTAATGCATTTTTCATCTCTTGTTTTTTGTTGTATTTGTTCCTGGTTATGATGGCTATCGTTCATGTTTTTCATGATGGTATTGGGACTGCCCACCGGCCAGAGACGACGATGATGTTGAAGTTTAGAGGCTTCGTGGTTGTGGCGATGGATCTCAATGAAGTGGACGTAATTTAAAGTTTCTGGTTATCTTCTCTGACGGTGAGGATGACGACACTGGTGGCACTAAATATGGAAGATGACAGTGACCAGAATGGCCTCTTGGTTTGAGTCCCCTCCTCGTGATGGATGATATTGAGGTGGGTAAGCTCATGGCTCGAGGTGGATAATGGCGGTTTTTCTGAATCTTTATTTTTGAAATTTGAATGTTGGAACTTTTGAAAATTGAATTTTTTGTGTGTGGTTTATGTGGATGTGGGGTTCATGGGAACATGTTTGTATGGTTTTCACTTTTCCAAA
Source organism: Viscum album (assembly GCA_963277665.1). Taxonomy (NCBI): domain Eukaryota; kingdom Viridiplantae; phylum Streptophyta; class Magnoliopsida; order Santalales; family Viscaceae; genus Viscum; species Viscum album. The sequence continues at coordinate 568,140,274 of OY728119.1, forward strand.
AAGTGGCTATTTGAAATAAAAAAAATGGATTCTGGCGAGGTGTTATGGGAACTCAGGGATTGGAACTTGGTGAACCATTGGTTAAACGTTACGAATAAATGAATGGTGGGTTTAAATGAAATTGAAATGGGAAAGTGAACTTGGATATGGAGACTTGACCTAGACCCAAATTTTGAGTGGGCAAGAGGTAGTGTCTCCAGTAACTTTTTTGACTATTTATTTTTTACAATACTAGATTTAGGAGTAGGCTATGTGGTATGGCCTGGTTTTAGGAGGGTTTTGACTTGTCCTGTGCTTCGGGTTGTGAAATTTGATTTTGTTCTTTTCTGAGGTGTGTTATTGGATTCAAAAATGAAAAACTAGACCAGGTGGGTCAGTTGGGGAATGTTTATTTTGAGATAACCAATTATGGGTGTTTATAACCTTGATAATTAAACAATTGTTATTGGGTTGCTTTTTAAAGACCTAGTTGGTTTAACATACCCTCATAGGTTTCCTTATCTATTATAACATAAAAAGAAATTTAATTGATAAATTTCCTAAATAATGGTAGGATGTTAATATATGCTTATTGTTTATAGAGTAAGTTTTATAAGACTTTACTGTTATGCCTTGAAACAGAAACATGAGTGTTTTCTGTAGGCCTCCTTTTTACCAACGACATAAATAATAGGCTATTGATCCTGGTGACTTTTTTTTGGCATGACCTAGTGATAGGGTCGATGCTTGTGCTTTGTAAGGTGATAGCCCGTGGTTGGTAGCACCCTTAAAGATTAAATTTCTTGATAAATGTTGGCAGTTACTGATTTTTGGTGTCGTTCGTGTGTCATTTCCCTACTAGGACTCTTACCTTATAAATGACACCATTTCTTAGATGGGTATTCATGGCATCCCTGACCCTTATTACGGGCATGACAATCTGGTAATGATCAGTTTCAACAAGTTAGACATGCCTAGGTCATGGTCAGTCATGTGGTAGATCTCATTACCCTCTTCTTTTCCGTAGTAAGGGGAAATCATAAAAAAAGGTCAAGTGAAATTGAAGATTATTATGGTAATAAAATGTTTGTGAGTACCAAGAAAATGGTAACAGGGTCAATGCTAGAGAAATTGGATTTATTTTGAAATGGTCATTACGTAGACAATCAGACATGATAGAATTGTAGAAATGGAGAACTAGATACTAATAGAGAAGGAAAGAAGAATGAGGATTCAAGAGGGGGTCTACAAGTTGTTTTCGATTTAATTAGCAAACAATGGGACTTACATAATCCATAGGAGTCTATCATCACAAATTATCCAATGGAATTATTTGAACTATTTCCCTAGAAAGAATATTTACTTCATCCACATAAATATTTTTAGTGCATTTACTTATGTATATAATGATTCAAAGGAGTGATACATGATGGAGTATATGTTTTTATCATGTTACATTTTTGAATATAGTGAAAAAGAAGTTTTATTTTGACTCTAGGAAAACAACTCTCATAAGGTAATCATAATTCAGAATTCAAAATTCAAAATTCAGAATTTAATATTTAATGATGAGATCCTATGAATGGACTAGATCCAAGAGGAAAATTTGGTTGATAGAAAAGTGTCATCGAAAGCTGTGATTTAACTATATAGAAATCTAGATATTATTGATGTTTCAGAAGATCTAGAGACCCCATTATACTTAAAGTGCCGATATATCCGAAGGAATTACTAGAAGGTGGAAAACATTTAACAGTGTTTTGAGGCCTAAAGTACCATAATTATCAAGGAATATAGAATCATGAAAAAAATATTTGGTGGATAAGACTTAAAATTTTACTATAGGAAGGATCACTACCATAGAGGAAATTATTGAGAACTACTAGGTGGAGGAAGTGAGTGTAGTGGTATGAAATTGATTTTCACCATTTGCTTATAATAGATGATGGAAAGCCCAAAATATCATAATTTTAAGAAGACTCAAATTAGTGGGATGAAAAGTGACAAAAGGAATAGACCATTGAATCTAAATGTCAAAAATGATGCTAAAAATAAGGAGTCCACACATAAGAATAAGAAAAAAATAACATGAGGAAAAGGTATACTTGATTATATGTCACGATTGGTTGGAAGATTCTAAATAGAAGGTACAAGTATAAAGGAATGAAATTTCCTTGATTATTAAAGAAAATTACCAACTCTAGCTAAAAAAGAAGATAAAAATAAGAAGCAAACCATACTGACTAAAACCTAAATAGATCTATTGAATCCAGAAGGAAGAAATCATGAATAAAACCATTCACATCAAATATACAAAGAAAAAAATGCATAGGTAGATAAAAAGTCTTTGACCTACTACTACAACTAAAGAGATGATTAAAAACCCAAATTATTCTCATATGTTATTGGTTTTAAATCAAAAAAAAGGGGTTTGAAGGTGAACTAAGAAATGGATGTCTATACAACTAAAGAAAGAAATCAGCATGGAGATAATTTTAGTTTGTATATTGATTTCTTCTTATATCACATCAATTGATATATTTCAACTATTATTGATAAACAACTGGTATAAAAAATTCTTAGAGAATATTTTTTTAAAGAAAGTTGCTATGGTGAAGGGGTATGGAGATAATTCCTCAAGGGGAAACTACCAAAATAGTGCAGGTTACCATAAGTTATCCTTTTTTAGTTAAATTTGGAATCTAAAAAACCTTCGCAATATCAGAATATGAGGTATGACTTCACTCTCTAAATCACTATTTTGATTATTCTTAATTAGTTTATCATGGGGGTAATTTTCTATTTTTTTTTGAAAAAATTTAGTTCCACCTGAAAGTTTTTGATGAGTTTTTTGAAGTTGAGTGCAGTTTTAAAAAATATTTTGAAAATATTTTTATACAACCCCAATAAAGTGAATTCGGAGTTGGTATCACATTTAGTGATATACATGAAAAAAAATTATGCTTTGGAAATCATACCTAACTTCATATGATTAAATATTTGGTCCTCATGTCAAAGTCAAGTGTTTATGCTTATGATAACACTATCTAAAACATGTTAATTAAGGATGAGTAAATCTGGATAATATGGATATTAGAGGAGTTTCTTAACACTAACTAATGTAAAATCACAATTTTGTGCTTTAAGAAGTTAAAATATAGCTCAAATGGGGAGATTGAAGTGATGAGATGTGAAGTAACCCATCCTGGTGTCACTAGGCATGTTGGATGCAGTATTTAGTGGTAAATAGAATTTGGATATAGGATGGAGATACCTGAGTTAAAGTTTGAAATGGAGTGCAGTTAGGATATCTTGGATATTTAATATACTAAAAGACCTTAGAAACTATAATGAGAAAGTCTAAGATGGTTTGAAATATTACTAAAGTTTTGAAGTTTATTTAAAGTGTATAATAGGTTCTGAGATATTTTGAGGAAGTCTGAAAGTGATTCTATGCTAAGTGATAAATATGGCTAAGTCTATAACTCATAAGGATAAGAAAACCATTTTCATAAGGTTGATAAATATTGTTCCTAAGGTTGGGACAAACAACACATAAGGTTTACAAAATCCACTATAAGGTTGTGACATCCATCTATGTAAGGTTGATAAAGAATAATAAGGTACAATGAACCTTATGATGAGACCTCATAAGGTTGGGTAAAATAGAGTGTAAGGTTGAGACATGCACTCACAAGGTTCAGACATGTATTTCTAAGGTTTTTTCTAGTTCCAATTAAGGTTCGAACACCTCGTATGGTTTTATCCATGTGAAAAATTTATGATAATTTCATGAATTTATATTCTGGGGAGAAATTGATTGGGATAATAATTGTACTAATTTTTTTGGATCAAAACATCATATATTAAATGTGATAAAATCATTGAATTATGAGAATATGATCTTTAAATTGAGAAAAGATAAGATAAAATAAAGAGATGTTTGAGAGACTTTTCAAGTCTAAAAATTGAGTTTCTGGATTTATTTTATTTTACTGAAAATTAAATATTATGATGTAAGTGTTGAATATTATTTAACAATAAATAAAAATATAAAGTGTAAACCAAGATTTTTTGAGATAGAAGAAGTTATTTGAGTTTATTAGAAAAGAGATTGAGTTTAGAATAAATTTATAATATATTATTTATTATCATGTTGAAATTATAGATTAATTAAATTTAGAAGTTCAAATGAGATAGAGATGATGCTATTTTTTTATTGATCAAAATATCACAAATGATATGTGATTCAATATGAATGGAGATAAAGAATAGTAAGCTAAGATGATATATCATATTTATATATTTAAGAGAAATTTGTACAGGTTTGATGAGAATCTAAGTTGGAAGTGTGAAACTATTTTATTTTAATATAGTATTAGAAGAATGATTTTTTTTTCATATTTTAGAGGAAATATTTTTAGAATTAATATAAGAATCTTCAGGCATGTTGGAAGAATCTAGATTTTTTTTAACAAAGAAACATGAGAGAGAAAATGATATGGTAACTCCTGTCATTTCATAAGAGACAATTTTTTAGCATAAAAAATAATGATGAGATTGTGTGTGACACCCACATACAAAAATAATTGAGAAAAATAAAATGAGTTCATGAAACCAAAAATATGATGGGATTTTCTATATTATACATATAGAAAATATTCTTTTACCTTGTTTGTATTACTTTAAAATTATTTTATAGAACATTTCATGCTAAGGAGTATTATTTAGGAGATAATATTAGTGGATCTTGTGTGTTTCTACCTTGTCATTCGGGTCAATGAGTTGGGTTTTAAATTAATTAGGTGTTCATATCACAATGGGTTTATTTCAGTTCTAATAAAGTTGGTGCATGGTAGATTTGAAAAATTATTTTTCATGTAATTGCACATCATGAGATAGGTTTTCTAATGGATGTTTTGTTTATGATATGGAATGTATGTATTGTAGAATAAATTGGGAGTTTTTGATAAAAACTAGTTGGTATGGACCGATCGTGGGTTTGATGGAGCAATGAAGAGTTTGAAATTGGTAATTAGTAGTGAAAACCATTTCTAATGGATGATCAAGAGTAAGGGGATCATCATATATGCTTCTTATTGATGAGAATACCTATAGTGTGGAGTTTATTATGGGGTAAGTCATTACAGGTTAATAAATCTATTAGGATATTTAATTCCTTGTATGAAAGTAAGGGTGATTTGATAAATGGGACTCATATGAGAATTTTTAGACTATGAGCATCTTTAGGTGTTGTTTTTATGCATGTTCATGTGTTTCAATTGTACTCTAGGGCATTGCAGAAGTGTTGAATGTGTGATGGGTCTACCTTTTAAAGTATCAGACCAATTGGGTACCTAGTAATGGAATACTATGTACCATATGAAGTCTCGTGAAGTAAGGTTTAAAGTGAAATTTTTTTAAACTAAGACACAATTTATTATTTGAATATATTGCTAATTACAAAATAGAATAAATTTTTTATTTTTATAAATAATCAACTATGAATTAGTTGCTCTCATTTGATATATATTTTTTATAGATATTGTTTTATGGATATCATTGTACATATTTTTTAATAATTTCATAATGTTATATTCATTTATTTTTACTTGAGAAATTTTTTAAATGAGTCTATTTTGTAATTCCTTATGCATGAATGAATTTTCTCATCAAAATTTTCTATTTTACTTATAATGTTTCCATTTTTGGTTTTTTATATTTTTTTACGTCATTTCTAATCTCAATATTTTATAAATTACTCCCTTTGTTTTTTATATTTATTTTATAAATTTGTTATAGATAATAATGAATTGAATATTTATTAATGCACCTCGAATAGGTGATGAATATGAGGAAGGTGTCGATGCTTTTTTGGAATTTTCTAAATGAAATGTTCCAAACAATGACATAATTTTCTATACATGATTGAAATGTTTAAATTTGAAGAATTTGGAAAGAAGAGATATCAAATATCATTTAATTTTTCATGGTTTTAATTCGAGTTTCACCCCTTGGATTTGGCATGGAGAAACCGGGCAGAATTTTAGATCTATTGATGATATTGCTTTACGAGATGATAAATCTGGTCAACTTGATGAAATGATTCATGATATTAAAGTAGATTCAATTGAGAAACAACTGAAAATTGAGAATTTATATAGTCATGCTAAAAAATCATTGTATCTGGGTTGTACGAAATATACAGTTTTATCGATGATGTTAAGATTGATTAACCTGAAGGTGAAACATGGATGGAGTGACAATAGTTTTATAAAGCTACTGCAATTGTTAAAATACATTCTTCTTAAAGAAAATGACCATACAGATTTACATTATAAGTATAATAAAATATTATGCCCGATGGTATTGGGGTATATGAAAATACATGTATATTTAAATGATTATGTGATATATAGAAAAGAATATGAATTTCTATCATAGTGTCAAAATTGTGGGACATCACGGAATAAGTTGAAAGAAAAATCACAGGCTGATTTAGAAGTTACAGAGACCCCTGCCAAGGAATTTTGGTATCTTCCTATAATTCCTCATTTGAAACATTTATTTTCAAATTCTCATGATGCAGAAAGGTTAAGATAGCCGGTTTATGAGCAGATATGTGACGGAAAAATATGACATCCAGCTGATTGTCTATAGTGGAAGAAAATTTATCACCAGTTTCCTATATTCGGAAATGATGTTAGAAATATCATACTTGGACTGTGTATAGATGGAATGAACCTATATTTAAGCCTTAGTATCATATATATTTCATTGCCTATTTTATTGGTAATTTACAACTTATCTAATGAATTTTTTATGAAGTGAAAATATTTCATATTGAGTTTAATTATTTGTGGACCAAAATATCCTGGAAATGATATTGATGTTTTCTTTCCACCATTACTTGATGATTTTAAACTGTTATGGGAGGAATGTATAAGGGTGTATGATTCTTATAAAATGGAATATTTTCAACTGCATGTAATGATTATGTTCACTATAAATGACTTCCCATCATATGAAATTTTTTCTGGATATAGTGTTAAGGGGCATAAATCTTTTCCAATTTTTTAACAATAGACTTCATATTATCAACTTCATCATGGGAGAAAAATAGTATACACGGGTCATCGAAAGTTTTTTCCTATGGATCACTCTTATATAAGATTAATAATAGATTTTAATGGCTCACATAAATTTGATATTTCTCCAAAACCTTTATCCAGTTATTAGTATTTTGAGAGGGTGAAAAACATTGATGTGGCATTCAGAAAGATACATAAATCTTGTAATGATAGAAATATTTGGAAGAAACAGTCAATATTTTTTGATCTACCATATTGGAGATATCATGAGGTGAAACATAACATTGATTTCATGCACATGGAGAAGAATGCCTATGAAAGTTTGATTGGAACTTTTTTAGATATTAAAGGAAATACTAAATATGGTTTTAATGAAAGAATGGATTTACTCTTAATGGGAACACATTTAGAGTTGGCTCCCACTTCTGATGGAAGTCAAAAATTAACACCCTTGGATTTTCATACCTTATCCAAGAGGGAGAAAACTAGATTTTCTCAATATCTTCATGATATCAAAGTGCCACATGGATATTCTCAAAATGTAAGTAATTTTGTGACTTTAAAGGATTTGAAATTGGTAGGTATGAAATCTCATGAATGTCACATCATGATACAACATATTGTACCAGTTTCATTGCATTGAATATTTCCCACTCGTGTAAGAATGACTATCATGAAGGTGTGTTATTTTTTTAATTCAATTTGTAATAAGGTTATTGATTCAAATTTTTTTAATACTTTTGAGAAAGAAGTGGTTTATATACTTTTCCAATTATAAATGTATTTTCCTCCATATATTTTTGATATCATGGTGCATTTAAAGATTCATTTGGTGTGATAAATATAGATTTGTGGACATGTATATCTATGTTAGATGTATCCTTTTGAAAGGAATATGAAGATATTAAATAGGTATGTTAATAATCCATATCGACTTGAAGTATCCATTGTTTTGATGTATATTTCCGAGGAAGTTGAAGAGTTTTGTACAAGTTGTTTGTCTATAGTGGAGCACATCGATTTTCCTACATCTCACCATGACTGCTTTAATTATGGGAGAAAGGGGATTTTTGGATTGAAATTCAAATCATTGATAGGTGAACAGATAAATAATTTACATTTATAGATCTTGAAAAACATATATGATGATCAACCATATATAACATTGCATATTAATCTGTTGAAACAAAGTTGTCCAAAGAAGAAAGATATGTGGATTTTGAATGAGAATAACAAAACTTTTTTCCATGTTTTAAAAAGACTGTGCTTGTTAAACCAAATGCATCAGAAACATTTAAATGGTTAGTGGGTGGTCTAAGTTTAAATTTGATAATATTGTCCAGGTATGACATTAATGGCTATACTTATCATATGAAAGATCAAGAAAACATAAGTGTGGTTCAAAATAGTAGTATGTTGGTGTTCGTAGAAGCAATTCATTTTTTGAGTTACAAAGACAAAAGCCCAATCTCCAAATCAACTGCATATTATGGAGTCATTGAATAAATATGGGAGTTTTATTAAATTAAATTTCAAGTTCTAGTGTTTATGTGTAAATGTTTTACCAGTAACAAAAGTTCCTGACACGGTGAATTTGGAATGAAACTAGTTAATTTGAATAAATTCAAATACACAAATGATCATTTCATCATAGAAACACATGAAAATATATATATATATTCTTTATCAATCCAATATGTAGTGTTCTATTGTTTTAAAAGAAAAAAATAGTATGTTGGTGATGATAAACTTGATGAAGATGATAATTTATGTGAGATCGCTACTTTTATGGAATGATTAACAAACAATATTGATAAACACATCGTAGATATGGTTTGTTCCATATAGAATGATCATGATGAAGGAATTTGGGAAAATAATCTTTAGTATATTCCTAATATTACAGGTAACATATTTTAATTTTATTTATTTATTAAAATATGTATAATAACTAATAAGTTAAATTTTTTGTTTTTATTAGTTTAGTTTTTTCTAGTTTTTCATGTTTACTCTTACATAACATATCTGTTAATTGATTTTTCTAGAAACCAATTATTTTAAATTTAACATTTTAAATAAAAACAAAATATATTGTATAAGAGTAGATTATAAAAAAATGTAAAAATCATTTATCATGTTGGTGAATTTTTACTATGTCATTTCATCTCTCATTAATATTGTGTAGTTTTCATTCATTTATGTCATTTAATCTCTCATTAATATTGTTAGTATTATAGTTAACTATAACAAGTATGAATAAAAATGTGTTGCATTTAGTTTACTTTACTTTTTTTTTGATAATTTTTAATTTTTTATTTACATTTTATGTAATTGTTGGATTTATATATTTTTGTAATAATTGATGTCGCTTTGATTTGTAGGATAATGACAGATCAATCCTCTAATCCACCGCATATTTTTGTAGATGATCATACTCATACCTATGAGGAGGAACTTACACATGCTCCTATTTATAAGCCTTATCATCCTTCTTTACATGAGATATCTACTTCCACGGGGAAAAAGAGTTCAAGGGTTGGTAAACGTGTCACCACACATTTACCAAAATTATTAGTTGCCCATAGTCAGGAATAGATAATATCAATGTACTTTGATGATAATGATATTCCAATAGGTCCAAATTCAAAAAAAAATTAAGACTTTTGTATCAATATAGGATAAAAGAAAAGTTAGTATTTTGTTTGATGATTGGAGAAGTGTTAAGAAAGGGACATTATCACAATTGTGAGAGACCGTTTTGGTAAGCTTGTTTGTTATTATTTTACTTATCTTTAAATTTTTATAGTAATATATGTTTTTTCCTTCTTATGAGATGACATATGATATACATGATACTGGAGGAGTCAGGAGGAAATTTTTATCATTGGTTTCTAGGATATGGAGAGATTTTAAATCATCCCTCACACCATAGTTCATTTTTGGGAATAGAAAACATGAAAATACATGTGATATATATCCATTTATAGATGAGGATACATGGAAGATATTTGTTTAAAGTAGACAACAAGATGAGTTTTTTGGTAACTATAATGCTACCTTTTAAGAAGTTTTTTTATATTAATAACCATGTTAATAATTTATTTATTCTCAATTCTTAATTTAAAACAATCAAGGAGATCTCAATATGAGATTCGAGCTAGAAATGTATACCTTCATACATTATCTCGTGGAGGGTATACATTATTGGAAGAACACATGCTAGCAGAAAAAACCTCAAAATTTGAGAGCGAAGTCTGTAGGGTCGATAGAGGTTTCCCCTCCTCCCCCCAGACATGAAAAATGGAAGAGGGCTCGGATGAGCAAAAAAGTAAAATATCTTATGGAAAATTCAAGAGTTGTAGATAATAAGATTTTAAGATGTTTACTTTATTTATTTATTGAAGTTAAACCAACTATTTATATATTGTGATTCTAAACATATTTTTTTAAATATTCTATACAGGGTTCTCTTGAGGAGAAGAGCACACGGGGGGTCCTTATTTCTAAGGGAAAAAAGGATATTTTAGCCAAAACAATGGGAAAGCCTGAACACCTAGTTCGTGTATGATGATACCTGGCGGGTGTATCAGTAAGAAAATTGTTTCCAGGTTAAGAAGATTCTTTAAATGATCATGTTTATAAAAAAAGAATATTTGGAATCCAAAGTTTAGGATATTCAAGTGACGATGGAGGAAAGGATCAAAATTTCAGTATAGTCGATGTTTCCAGGAATGCAAGGACAATTTCGACCTACTGATCTGACTCCTCCACCACTACCACCAGATCCCACTCATCCTTATCCTACTCACACATCTCTATTTCTATACCCCACTCCTTATTATCCTACTCTTACACCCCCTCCTCAATATTTTCCATGTTACTATGAGTTATATATTGATGATCCTCATCATATTGTTGCATATGAGATGTTATATTATATCAGTGATACCATTCATCATCAACAGATTGAGATAGATAATCCTAGGGTCATTGTACATGATATTATAGATAGATTATAAAAAATACCACATCCTATAGATGAGGTGAGTACAGTTGGACAAAGTATCAGTTATTTTTTAGTTTGACCATCTAGACTACTTCGACATATTGCCATAGAGGTACGTATATATATGTTATATTTTATTTTATTTTGTTATTTTTTTCATTTTAAAGTTTATATATCTATCTAATTTTTTACATGAATACTTTAAAGGTAAATAAATATTGTATAGACAACAAAAAATTCAAAGTGTCGTGAATTTCGATACAGATTCTACTAGTCTTGATAGATTGTCAGCATACTCAAATTTGTTATTGGGAGTATATGATATTCCAATTTATGTTGTTGTTTGTGGGTGTGTAATGACTATAGGGATTTTCAAAAAAATTATCTTGGAGCTTGTAGCAGGAGATCAATTGGGCATCAACACGATGCAAATTTTTCCATGTAAGTCGATTTTCAAATTTTTTTTGTTCATTTAATTTATTGAAAATTTATATTTATGTCTTCTTTGTATTAGGTATCTATATAAAATTTGTACAGAGTATGATAAGACAGATGTATATGGATTCATGTACATTTTGTTTATTTCTCCTATATCTTTGATAATGACCGATGCATAAAGAACAATTTATATAGTTGAAAGATTTCAAAAGAATATGATCATTCAGTATTGGATTTTTCCATATCTTGGAGAGAATGAAACATTTTTTCTCACATATTGTTATATATCACTTAACATATTAAGAACTCATATTAAATTTTCTTTTATATCAGTTTTCATTAGATGTTGGGTATTTTTTTCAAGATATAAGGTATTGTAATGGCTACGCTCTATCCATGGTGAAGTGAGAGAAAATTTTCAAAATGTATTAAATTGGAAATTTTGATTATTTTAATAATTGTTTATATTATAATGAATAACATTTATTTTATTCATATTATTTTTAAATAGGGCGTGGAATTTATTTAGAGATACGACAAGAAAGAAGAGCCCCAAGATCAAATTTGTAAAAGTGAAGGTGAATTTTCATTTACAATTACTAAATTTTAGATATATTACTTAAAAATGTTATTTTGAATTAAAATCTCTTTGAAATAGTGCCATAAACAAGAAGGTGAAAAAGAATGTGGATATTATATTTTAAGATTTATGTATTAAATAATTTCAATTGGGATAGTTACAAAGTTTCATAAGGTTGGATTTCTTTATAAATCCTTCCTTAATATTTCATATGTTTTATTGAAAATTCAAGTTAAATACTTTCTGTATTAATTTGTTTCTTTTTCATGACCCACAACCATATAGTGCAGAGGATTTGAGACATTTAAAAATTGAATGGGCTAATCATTTTACAAGTTTGATTGGTTTTTAGTTTATTTGTAAATTACATTGTAAATTTGAAAGTTAAATTTAAGTGTCTTTTGCTGGTTTTTTACTGCTTTTTCTACTGTTCTGTTTCTTTTGGCTACTGTTGTGGTGGAGGATGAATCAATGACCAGTTTTTTTAAAAAAAAATTGTTTTTCACATCGATTATTGGATAAATGATGTGAAAAATGATTTCCCACATTGGTTATAGAATAACCGATGTGGAAAACCGATAACAAATATTAATTTATAACGTCAGTTTTAGTTAAATGATGTGAAAAAGTTATTTACAATGTCGTCTCTAATAGCATCTCTTAAAAACCGACATGAAAAGGCATAAAAACCGATGTGAAAATTTGTTTATGCACTAGTGTGCAATGATAATAGCTTCATATGAACACTTACTATGTAATATAAACCCATTTGTCTCAATATCTCATCAAGAAGGTTTCATACTTGTGTCATCAATCAATAAGCTTGATTTATCTTTTATTTACTACCTGAAATGAACTTTTTGATGAACTGTCATAGTTATGTATTTAATTGGACTATTTTATTTAAATCAAAGGCCTGAGATATCATATTCCATTAACTTGAAAGGTACATATCCTTTCTTAACATATTCAATTAATGTAATATCAATTATGATGTGCCCAATTTATCCCACTTTGTTACAAGCATATGCTATCCTGGTTTTCATCAATATATCAAAGTGCATGATTCATGATATACATTAATAATAATATCAAGTCTAATGAACAATACACACATCCATTGATAGTAATATCCAATGACACATATAACATGTTTAATTCCTATTGGTGGTTCTATCATCATAACCTTATCTCTTGGAGATTATCAAGTTTGAAACTTTGTGAGTAAAGGCCCCGTCCACTTATGAGCATTCAATGATTTATAGTCAAAACATCATCCATGTATTTTCAGATATATGTTATCTAGACCATAGGACATATATTTAAGAATGTTGTCATATCATCTCAAGGTTTTCATTATAGTGGGGAAATGTTATAACCTTTCATCACAGTGAGTAATTTAAGGACATTATGATATTAATTTTAAGAAAAATAACATTGATCATGTGATAAGATATTTATTAATATTTAGGTCTTTGAATAAATAACTCATCAAAATTATAAATTCAGTTTGTTCTAGGGAACCAACTCTAATAGACTTCCACTTATACTAGAGTCAATTGCTAACCAACTTGTTAGATTTCACATGAAAAACATGCTTATACTGAGGTATGACTATAAATGTTGATCATACCAAGTTCTCATGTGTCAATTCTTCTTATTCTGACTTCATTCCTTTGATAAAACCCCTCAAGAGGTGATATCACTAGGTATTTACCATTTTTTCTCTGTCATAAACCTGACAAATTGACTAATACCATAGTCAAATGTTTATCATAATATGATAACACAACTATTTTGGTACAACCCCAAAATATGGAACAAATCATTACTAAACCATATCTTTAGCTTCAACAAATTCCATAATGTTCCCATTCTTTATAGAAATTGAAACCACGAGTTGTAATATGTTTATATTGCTTATTACTTTAGGCTTACTATGATATTAGATTAAATTGATCTAAAAGAAGACTAGTTTTGTATCCCCTTGAAAACTATTATTTCTATTTCTCCAATAACTAAATACTTATCCATTTTACTTTCGCAAGTACCATTGGATAGTTGTGACTACAAGCCTATATAGTTCCCTTGGTTATGTTTGATGTTTTTCCACTATGATTTATGTATAATAAATATCAAACCTTAGTAAAAATCATGTTATGTGGGATAAATTCCAAGAACTTAATCAAATATAGTTCTATTTATCACAAGAATATCCTCATGTTCTTTCATACATCAACCTAGAGAGATTTCATTCCATGTGACATAGACAACAATTCAGTCTTGAATTATTCCATCTCTTATTTTTTAATACCTTGTTAAATTATGTACTATGACTTGATCTATGGAGCCCCATAGATCTATTTTGTAAGATCTTATTCCCTAGAACTTGGGTCATTGCTTTAATTCATTCTTAGAGAAATATATTACCTTTATTCTTAACAAACTATAATAATAAACATACATTTTCTACATGTTATCAATGTATTTTCTTTGGAAAATAATAGTGCTCCCACTAATGTCATGTAGACACATGGAACACAATTATCTCACATTAATTATAGTGATAAAGGTAGCATCGTCACCATGCATGATGTGGACAAGACGATCGTGCTGATAACGTGTTGCAAAATAGTATTGTGACACCGAAATTGAGATCTTGTTGTTCAAAAGAGAGAGCAATAACAAACGAAAACGAGTATATAATCAAAAAGTAAAAAAAACAACAGAAAATAAAGATAAATAAAAGTCTTTTATCGTTATCATATTTAACACACACTTTCATATGATCAATGGTGTAGATTAATTCTCATCATTTATGACATTATAAACCATAGCAATTATAGTGATGAAGGTAGCATCGTCACGATGCATTATGTGGACAAGGTGATCGTGCTGATAACGTGTTGCAAAACAGGACTGTGACACTGATTGAAACTGTGAAATATTTTAAAATTGAGAGTTTGATGTTAAAAATCGAGAGAGATAACAAATGAAAACGAGTATATAATCACAAAGTAAAAAACAAGAGAAAATGAAGATAAATTGCATAAAGAATAATAGATAAAAAGTATTATATCATTATCATATATAACACACATTTATATGATCAATGGTGTAGATTAATTCTCATTATATATGACATTATTGACCATAGCAATTAAGAAAATCCAAATTACACAATGAAATATTTAATTTTTAAAATATATAAATTAACAGGAGAAGCAACAGAAGACAGCCTTCAGTTGGATCAGATACAAGAAGCCTACCATTCCCATCCAGCTATGAAATCACCGCGTTAGGAAGCTTCCTGTCGATTATGGAGGCCATCGGTGGTGCTGTGAGGCAGTAACAAAATTCATTTATAAAAAGGCTTCTCTTTTTCCACCCTGTCCAGAATATCGGAGAAGACTTCTTTCTTTGTGTAGATTAATAAATTCATCAAATAAGTCCCTCACATGATAGAGAGTGAATTTCATTGGTGTAGATTAATTCTCATCAAATAAGTCCCTCACATACGAGAGTGAATTTCATTTATAAGAAGGATTGGAAGCTTAAAAAGAGACATGACATAAGAAGGAATGGATTTAGCCGCCGCTTTAATCATAACCTACTTTTTAGCCTTAGAACATTTTTTACAAGACCATCCATAGATTATTTTGCCACCCTGTCTAGAATATCGGAGAAGACTTCTTTATTGGACTGACCAACAACAATGTGAAGGCCAAGGTACTTTTGGTGTTTATCCATGACCTGAATACCATAATATTCATGAAAATCTTCTCTTTTACTCAAAGGGACACCAGAGATGAAAAAAAATCAAATTTGGAAAGATTAACTGATTGTCCCGAGGACACCCCAAAGTAGTGAATAAGGCGTTTAATCGAGCCACATTCCTCCATGGTAACCCTAAAAATAAGAGACTATTATCTGCACAAAATAAATGAGAAATGGGTGCCCCTTACCAACACACTTTGGCCCATGGATAGAGTTATTTATAGCTGCAACTGAAATAAGATTCGAAAAAACAACTGCAACAATAATAAAAAGAATGGAGAGAGCAGGTGCCCTTACTGGGTGAAAAACTATGAGAAAGACCACCATTAATCTAGATACAAAACAGAATAGATGTTGAAGGCACAACTACAATAATGGGAAAGGGAAGAACAACCTTATATCAGGGCTAAGAAAAAACCACTGATAAAGAAACCCTGTATCAGCGCTAAAATTTTAGTGTTGATAAAGAATCCCTGTATCAGTGCTAAAATTTTAGCGCTGATATAGGGCATCTTTATCAGTGTCTTTCTAGCGCTGATAATGAAGCCCCTTTATCAGTGCTAGAAAAGTGGTGATAAAGCTTCCCAGTATCAGTGCTAAAATTTTAGCGCTAATATAGGGTAACCTTTATCAGCGCTAAAAAAGCGCTGATAAAGAAGCCCTTTATTAGTGCTAGAAAAGTTCTGATAAAGATTCCCATTATCAGTTCTAAAATGATAGCGCTCATACAAAAAGGATTTATCAGTGCTAAAATTTTAGCATTGATAAAACCATAGTCCCATATTTTATAAAATCGATCGCACATTGTCCTCGGTTTATCACGACCTAAATCTCTCGCGGTACTGTAAGACTGCGACTCCCCTCCGCCGCCCCCTATCTTCGCGTTGCCAGACCTCCACCGCCCCCAATCTTCACGTTGTCGGACCTCTGTCGTTATCCCTTCTCCTAATCCTCCCCCTAGAACCCCTTCAGCGGATCATCCTCCCCGCAAAACCTACTTCTTCATCTCTTCGCTCGACCCTACTCCTCACGAACCCTACTCCTCCATTTCTCTTCGGTTGGCGGCTCCTCCCATGCACCTCCTCCCGTGCACCTCCTCCTGTGCACCTCCACCTCTGGAAGTTTCCAAGTGTGTGGTAAGTGATTCAATTCTTTTACATTATTAGATGATTTTGATATGCTATATTAGTTTCATGAATGTGTTCTATGGATTACTATTTTGGTACGAAATATATTTTGGAAAGGTTTTGAGATCCACATGTGAAGAAATTTTTTTTCTAAAGGAATGTTTTTATGTTTCATGTTATCTTTGTTGAGGTGTTTCTTAAATATATTTTATATCTTGTGTGAAAGGTGTGAAATGAGTTTTCAAAGAGAATTAATGGTTTTAATGTGTTGAATGTGGATTTTATAAGATAAATTCATTTTTATTGCATGTTGTATTTTTTTTTTGAACCTCATATGTGTCTTTGAATTGTGAATGTGATTTGAAACATGTTATAAAATGGATTTTATGTGAGTATGAATTTGAAAGGGGATTTTCGCATTGAAATGGTTAGATTCCATATGTGTTCTTCTTGTTGTGTTTCCAAATGTGTTTCATAATTTGTGAAAGGGGTGTGAAATGTGTTTCTAAATGGTTTTAGTGTGCATGTGAAATGGAAAGTGGTTTTTTCTATAAAATAGTGGTTTTGGTGTGAGATTTTGATCATTGGATCCATTTTAAAATGTGAAAATGTGAAATTGGTGACATCCTTATGTTCTTAGGATTCTTGGAATATGTATTTCAAATTGGTGATATAGTTATAGTTAAGCTAAATGGGGTCTTAGATTGCAAATACTTCAAGAAATTTTTTACGGAGCAATTATATCTAGATTCGATGGTATCGGGTAAGTCCATGGAGTTTCTCAACCTCATCTAAGGTTATTAGACATTGACTCAATATACTAATAATTTTGCTAAACTTGCTCAGTTTTCACTTGAAGTGGTGTCAAACAAGAATCTTAAGTCCCAGAGGTTTTATATGGGTCTTCGATCAGATATCCAATATCAAGTATTTATTCTAAAGTTTACCTAAAATTTTGATGATCTAGATAGGGATGTAATGGAAGAAATTGGCATGACTATTATTTCAGGGTTAACTAGAGTTACTTATATTCCTAGTGGTAGTTTTAGTGGTTCCTATAAGTGGAATAGAAAGTAGAATGAGCCTCATAGTGAAAATAGTGCTGGTGGTATTTTATAGAAAACTTCCTCCAGATCATCTGTAGTGTCTAGTAAAGGCCAAATGACTTTTTCCAATGTGGAAATATTGATCACTCAAAGAATTACTGCATGTAATAATTGAATATTTACATCTCATACAGACATTAAACCCACTTTAAGAGGGTTTTACATGTTTTTACTACCCTATGTAGTGGAATGGAATCATAAATCTTGAGAGGTACCAAATCATAATAATATTATTCAATAATAATGGGATCCAAGAAATATGTATTAGTAATGAAACAACTTCATGCAGTGGATTAATCTTCAGTAGGAACTGATGTGGGTCATGCGATAGTGAGAGGAACCATTTCCATTTCTTTTTCTTTTGTGTATGTTTTATTTGATATTGGTTCCCATCATTATTTCATATAAAACCTCAATATAGAACTATTTAAACTTATAATAGATCTCATTTCTTATGTGATAGAGATTTTAACGTCTCTCTGGATAAAGAGGGAGTAAGGTCTCTGATTCCCCTCTCATGCTTTTTCTTTTTCTTAGATTTAGATCATATGATATTTTTTGGTTCTTAAAATGATTCCCCTATATGTTATTCTTAGAATAGACTGACTAGTTTCTAATAAATCTAGGATTTACTATTATCATCGGTGGGTGTCCTTCACTACCCACGATGGAGAATTCCATGTTTTCCATAGAAAATGAGACCTGAGGTCTAGTCGAACTAGACCTCTTCTTCTAGAGTTGAGTGGGATGATATCATTTTTTGCTATTGAACTGGAGTAGGAATCCTATTATAGTGAACTTCCCCTAGTAACTATTGAATTTCCAAAAGTATTTCCTTTATTCTTTTTTGGTCTACCACTAGAGAGGGAGGTGGAGTTCTCTATCAACTTCTTGACAGGTACAAAACCAATATCTATTCTATCTTACCATATAGAACTAGTTAAATTGAAGGAACTAAATAATACATGGTATGAATTGGTTTCCAAATTCTTTATTTAATCTAGTGTGTTGCCTTGGGAAGAACTGGTGTTTTTCACCAAGAAGGTCATTAGAACCCTTCGCTTGTGTGTTGATTACCAGAATCTCAATCAAGTTATGATCAGTAAAAAGTATCTGTTGGCCTATATTTATGATTTATTAAATATTATAAAGGGGGGAGTGGTTCTCTAAGATCGGTCTTTAGTTTGGTTAACACCATCTCAAGATAAAGGAGTTTGAGATTTATGTGTGACTATATACTTATTATATTTTCTTATTATTTCTTACACACCACCACTTGAGTCAAGTAACCTGATTGAAATCCATATGGGTACTTTGGTTCTGATGTGGATATGGTTTTTATGTGTTTGTGACATGTGAATGTGTGGATATATGGGTATTTAGGCATGATGATATTGAATGTGGGGAAGAGACCTAGGAATGGTAGATGTATCATTCTTGATTATTCTTATGTCTGGACTGGGGTGATTTGAGTAAACTATAATAAATCTAAAGTAATTAAATTTAATGAATTCCATATTGTAGAGATTATGAGAATCCTTTCTTTACTTATAGAGTTGTCTACTAGTTTTTATCCGTATGTATTTTAGGTTGGTGAGGTATAAAAGGATGGACTAGTTGACCAGATAAGGGTTGAATAGATAAGGGTTGACCCGATAGAGGAGGATGAGCCATAGAGGATGATGTCATGTGAGTTTTACCATCTATGACACAAGTGGTTATCCCCGCGAACCCCTTTGTATTTGGAAACTGTGTTGATTTTGATGGGGGGTTTATCCTGGTTCTGTTGATTTCCAAATCTTTATTGGAAATAGTTAGGCTCTATTAATCTATATTTTTATAAGTGGTTCTCTTCTACTGTATCTAGATGTCTTGTTTTTTGTACTTGAACCATAAATACTAATATTTGAGATTCAAATAGGATGGAGATAAATAAAGATTGGATGTATGCTGATCATTTGACAATAGAGTATGAGAACGGAGTGAAAGAGTTCATCAAGTTTGCAAAGGATCACGCAAAGGATCCTTCTCAAATCCTTTGTCTGTGTTTACGTTGTTGTTATTCTAGACTACTTACTCTAGAGGAGTTGGAAGAACATTTGATATGTCACGGAATAGATCGGAGTTATAAATGTTGGAATAAACACAGATAAAAAGCGAATGTAGCTACTGGATGGGATAAAACTGTGTTTTATGGATCATCATATATGAATAAAAATATGGATAATGAAGAAGACTGTATGGAGGATGTGATTACAGATGTCAATGATGATGAAGATCGTATTGAGGAAATGACAAAGACAATTGAAGATGAACTTCATGATTGCCCAAAATTGTTTGAGAAGTTAAAGAGTTGTGAAAAGACGCCATTATATGCTGGTTTTACTAAATATACAGCATTGTCAGTTGTACTGAAGTTGTATAAATTAAAAGAAGGCAACGAATGAAGTGATGTCAGTTTTATGGAACTACTTTCTCTCTTGAATGACATGCTCCCGGAAGATAATGAGCTCTCAAGCCGGACATATGAAGCTAAACAAATGCTATGCTCGATGGGTATGATTTCTGAAGGAATACATGCCTACCCCAGAGACATTATATTGTTTCTCAAGGAGAAAAAATCACTTAAATAATTCCCAAAGTGTGGTGATTCTCGATACAAGAAAGATGAATCCAATCCTACGAAAGTTGTATGGTACTTTCCAATCATTACGAGGTTTAGGCGTCTGTATGGAAGTGAAGAAAATGCAAGACAATTGTTGTGCCATGCAGATAAAAGAAATAAAGATGGGAAATTACTTCATCTGGCCGACTCTCCTAAATGGAAGCAAATTGATCATGAGTATCCTGAATTTGGAAAAGATTTGAGAAACCTCTGTCTTGTGTTATCTACAAATGGAGTGAATCCTTTTGGTTTTCAAACCAGCACTCATAGTACATGGCCTGTTATGTTGGTAAATTGTAAATTTCCACCCTGGTTATACATGAAGTGGAAATTCATCATGTTATCTATGCTTATATCAGGACCAAAACAACCAGGTAACGATATTGATGTTTATCTGGCTCCTTTGATCGAGGATGTGAAGTTATTGTGGGATTCAGGTTTTATATTGTACGATGCTTATAAAAGTGAATACTTCACGTTGAGAGCGATGTTGTATGAGACAATAAATGATTTACCTGCTTATGGAAATTTGTCTAGCTATAGAATTAAAGGAACTCAAGGTTGTCCCATGTGCGAAGAAGATACAGAATCAATTAGGTTGAAACATTCATGGAAATATGTGTTTCTAGGACATCGTCGATTTCTACCTCATCGGCATAAGTACCAATCTTGGAAAACATCATTCAATGGAAGTTAGGAACAATGCGCAGCACCGTCACCACTAACAGGTGATCAGCTGTTTGAGAAAGTAAAATATTTGAACACTGTTTTTGGTAAACCATTTTCGAAAATCCTTACGAAAATCGGTTAGAAAAAGAGATCAATTTTTTTGAATTACCATACTGGAATTGTTTGTACATCAGATATTTTCTTGATGTGATGCATATAGAAAAAATATATGTGACAATGTTATTGGAATGTTGCTAAATTCCCCTGGCAAAACAAAGGATGGAATTAAGGCAAGGTTGGACATGGTTGGCATGGGAATATGATAAGAGTTGGCTCCCGTGAATGGTGAAAATAAAATGTTTCTTCCTCCAGCTGCTTATACTCTTTCTAGGGAGGAGAGATATCAGTTTTTTCAACTTCTTAAATGATGTAAAGGTTCCATAGGGGTATTCATCAAATATCAAGAACATTGTTTCAATGAATGATTTGAATTCAAAAGGTTTGAAATCACATGACTGCCATGTTTTGATGCAAGATCTAATTCCTATAGCTTTACATTTCATTTTTCCCAAGAATGTTCATCATACGTTAACCAAACTCTGTTTCTTTTTCAAAGCTATATGTATCAATGTTTTAGACCCGGAAAAATTTCCAGCTATGGAAAAAGAAATTGTCAACATATTATGTGAATTAGAAACATTCTTCCCACTAACATTCTTTGATATGATGGTTTATTTGATGATTCACTTGGTGATATAGATTCGACTTTGTGGTCCTGTGCAATATTGATGGGTGTATCCTATTGAACGGTATATGAAGATTTTGAAAGGGTATGTCAAAAATCAAAGTCAGCAAGAGCATTATATAGTGGAGCGATATATTGTTGAGGAAGCCATTGAATTTTGTACCGAATACCTATCGGATGTGGAAAGCATTGGTCTCCCGAAATCTTGTCACACTGGATGCATTGAGGGTGAGGGAATTTCTTTAAGAGATGTTGTGACAATCAGTATTACAGATTGGGAGCAGGCCCACCTTTATGTTTTTCATAACAGTTGGGAGGTTTCTCCATATATTGAAATGCACAAAGAAATTCTTATGCAGTTGAATCCATCAAGGGCTGAAAAATGGTTATCAAATACACATAATCACCAGTTTATATGATGGTTTCATGACCATATTTTTAAGCAGTTGGATGAAAATATGAATTCAATTTCAGAACGACTTCGATGGCTAGTCGCCAGACCAAGTGGGTATGTATTATCTTACAATGGTTATGTAATTAATTGATATACATTCTATACAGATATACATGATGAAGATAGTACCATGAAAAATAGTGGTGTTGCACTAGTGGTTGAAGTGATGCATGTTTCTAGTAGTAAGGAAAAAAATCCAATTTATTCAAATATATCATACTTTGGCATTATCAAACTAATATGGGAGTTGGATTATACAACATTCAATTGACGATTTTTCAATTCAAATGGGTTGATAACAAAAGTGGTGTTAAAATAGATGAATGGGGATTTGTGAAAGTTTATTTTAGTAAATAAGGGTACAAAGATGAATATTTTATAATGGAATCACAAGTGGTAAAAGTTTTTTATGTTCCAGATCCCGCAAACTGAAAGTGGTCGATTGTTCTGTTATCATCCAAAACTACGGAAGGGTCCGATGAAAATTCAGTTGAGGATGATCCTTTCAGTGGTACGTCGCAATCACTTCCCAATGTAGATGATTTTTTTTATGTTATAGGAGACCACAATGAATGGATTTGGATAATCGATAGAGGTTTCAAATCCCTTCATCCTTTGAAAAAAAGAAAGAGAGTTCAATAAATAGGTTATATTTTGTTTGTAATATAGATCTTGTTATCTCATGTTATTATCTAATCATTACTAAATTTATGTAATCTAAATTAACTATTCAACCACTTTTTCAGATAATGACTTCTACACATTCTGGTGCTCCTAACCTTGAAGCTAAACAAGTCTCTCAAGCTGTTGTTACTGCTCCTGCTGCAGCTACTCACAGGGCAAAGCAACAACAAGTTTCTGAACCTGTTGTTTCTCCTAGTGTTGAGGTCCAACAACCATCAGAACATGTTGTTGCTACCATTTCAGATGAACATATAGATGATGTTGATATGGATGAAATATTTGGGAAGAAGGACCGATGTCATAGAAAACACAGGTGCGTCGTAGTTTGACGGTGTTAGCCAAAGTTCTTAAGGTGAAAAGAAAAGGCATCAAATTTTATGTCAGACGGAATGCATGAGGCCAACATGTGAATACCAACAAGGATATGTTTAGTAGTTACATTGGATTTGTCACTCGGCAATGCATGCCGATTAACATAGATTCATGGCACCATGTTGTGTCCGGGATGAAAATTGTGATCTGGGAAGAAGTTACAGTAACATTATTAACTTATTTATTTAATTTACTAGCAAATAAAATAATGAAACAATATCTTACTCTTCTCAATCTCTTGCAGAGTACATTTATAGTAGATTATTTACACAAATATTGTGTACTAAGGCTTGCAGGAATGATCCATCGATGTTTTCGCACTATTTTAACAAGATGTCACCTGAAAGATTCCAAAGGTAAAATAAACCTGCACCCACCCATTTTCTATGCTCACCTAATATCCCAAGAAGCATGGGATTCATTTATTGGCTATCGTGGGGATGAGAAGTTTTAGGTACATTTTGGTTGATAATAATTTGTTTGAGGATATGTGTATTCATCATTTTGATTGTCAATATTTCATTTATTAAATAGCAACTCTATACTGAAAATAAGGAACATACATCAAAACCAACATACCCCTTTCTTAAAGCAAGGATGGGGTACACTTCACTAGAAAAGAAAATGGTATGTATTTTAAATTTACAGTAAAATTTTTAGGTTCCAAAAAACAACATCATAATTATCTTTCTACGTTTATATATAGATTGATGAGTCTAAAACCAAAGACACTTCCATCCCACGTCATGTGCTATAGAAGGAGGCACGTGTGAATAAGGAAGGGAAGCTAGTAGATGAGAGAACACAAAAATTGTGGGAAATATGTGTAAGTATGACACAACGATAAAAAGTTTTGTTTTAAATTACTAATACATAAAAATAATTAGTTATTTTCCTATATCTGAAAGTCACAGGAATAAGATACTCCTGTAGCAGATGCAGACCTATTATCGATGGCTTTGAAGAAGCCAGAACAATATGGTCGTGTCAGAGGTGCGGGGTTTGGGGTGACACCCTGAGTATATTTTGAGAAGAAAAAAAAAGATGATAGAGATGAAAAATTGAAACAAATGAGTGAAATACTAGAAACCCTTGAAAAATGATTGCAAGGGTAGGGAGAGTTGCTAGCAACTTTTATGGGTGGGAAGCAAGGAGAAGACACAACTCAGGAACAACTAGCGCGTGAAGATCCTACCCCACCCCACACCATCTTTGAGCCAAGCCATTCCCCTCAAAGAGATGTCTTAGTTGTGGTAATCAATATTCTAATAATTGTTCTCATTAAATTTGAATTAGAAAAACATTGATACTTTTCCTGTATTGATCTTTTATAGGGTGATAATGATTGTGATTTATATCTATCAACACCCACCTATCACCTTGTAGCGAGGGCTACAATGTTAAACATCCCAGATGACACACTGCATAATAGACCACTTTTGAAAGAACATCTGAAAGTGACGATTATTGTAACTCATGAGCCAAATGCAGAGCTACTTATTCCACTTTATGATGATGATATTCATATGGTCGAAAAGTCTATTAGGACATTCATTGCATGGCCATCACAACTTCTAAGAGTACATGTAGACAAAGAGGTATTTATTTCCTTTTTTTCAAGATAAACCATTAACAATTAATGAAAAAAGGGTCTAAACCAATGAATGTTATTATATATGGAGAAAGGGAAGGGGTGACAAACGTCGGCTCAAAACCATCTAAAGGATCGACCAACCGATCCCAAGGAGCTATAGAAATCACAATAACCCACCTATTCTCTATCCACATTTACAAGCATTGAAGACTCATGTGGATATGAAGCTAACAGGTGGTAGTAGTCATATAGTGGTTTTCAAAAATAATATATACGGAGAGGAAAGTCAAGATTTCGTTGCTGATGAAAATGTAAATGAGATCCTTGAAAATTATTGGCTAGGAATCACAGTTGTAAATATATATATGAGGTATGTTTTCATGAATTTATTTTCTAAAAGCTGATCTAACGTGAAAATTATGACTAAATGTATTTTATATTGTTGACAGATGTGTATATGAAAAACAGTTGAAGGAATTTTCCCATGAGCCAAAATTCAGACTCGTTAGTCATCATACCACAAAAACACATCTAATAAAATTAGAGCCATCAAAAAAGAATGAAATAGTGAACGTCTTGCTGAAAACATTTGAAAGAAAGATTACAGATGACATACTCTTCATAATACCAACCATGCAGGGGTAAAACTCTATGATTAAAACATATCAATTATATTTTCACTTCTTTTATTACTTATTCCTTTTTGAGTTTTTAGGCAACATTGAATTCTAATTGCAGTGAACTTGGATACTCCAAAGATTTATTTTCTGGATTCAAAGAAAGGATATCCATCAAACCAACCACACGTGATGGAGTTTGTGAATCTGTAAGACACTACATCCTACGTTTTAGGTTTAAACATAAAGTAATGTAATTTATATTATCTTTTACTAAGGATTCTGTTATGATAGGGAAGTTTATCATTATCATCTAAAAATGAATGAGGATAGGGGATAAGCATAAGGAGGTGATAAAGTACTACGTCTAGACAAATATCAGGGTATATATAATAAAATTTCACTATCCAAACACATCTCAACACAAGTTACTTATTCTCCTAATGAATAATTTTTTTGTAGATTCAAAAACAAAAAAATGATAATGATTACAGTTATTATGTTTGTAAATTTATGAAAGATATCATTTTTCATCAACAAACTAGCATCCCTAAAGATGTATTTTTAAAAACAACTTTCATTTAATTTATTTATTAATTCATTATTTTTATATTTTTCAGTACTACTATGACTTCCGAAAATCCTCATACTCACAAGATGATATAGATTTGTTCATAAAAGAGTGGGCCGCATACCTGATGGCGGATTGTACACAAATAGCATGAAGATCTGACTTGGGGATGTGTACAATTGGCGGTCATTTTTGAGAGGGGTTAAGGGGATCAAAAGATAAAACATTGCTGTATGTAAATGTTCGTAAGAAAATTATAATTGTTATTAAATAAAACAACCTTTATCCAATGAGACATTTTCCCATTTTAACCGATGATATGAATCAGCAACATGCAAGAATAATGAACCACTCAAAGTGTCTCTCTTTAGTTTAAAATGAACAAATTTTTAAGTAGAAAACAACAAATGACGTATGGAAATCCAACAAAACACTTTCATATTATATTTATCC
This sequence comes from Viscum album, assembly GCA_963277665.1. Taxonomy (NCBI): domain Eukaryota; kingdom Viridiplantae; phylum Streptophyta; class Magnoliopsida; order Santalales; family Viscaceae; genus Viscum; species Viscum album. Next base: position 568,167,202 of record OY728119.1, read on the forward strand.
ACTAGTATAATGATCCATGGTTCCTTTGCGATGTGTAAGAGTCAACCCCAGCTCAATCTGAGGCATGGTGTGGCAAGTATCACTCAAAGTGTCTCTCTTTTGTTTAAAATGGACACAATTTTAAGTGAAAACAACAAATGACGTATGGAAATCCAACCAAATGCATTCATAATGTGTTGATCATATATGATAACAATCCATGGGTCCTTTAAGACATGTAAAAGTCAACCCCACCTCAATCTGAGGCCCGGTGTGGCTGGTATCACTCAAAGTGTCTCTCTTTGGTTTAAAATGGACACAATTTTAAGTGAAAACAACAACTGACGTACGGAAATCTGAAAAAACACATTTGGATTGTGTTTATCATATATTATAATGATTAATGGGTCATTTTCGATGTGTACGAGTCAACCTCACCTCAATCTGAGGCCCGATGTGTCCGGTATCACTCAAAGGGTCTCTCGTTTGTTTAAAATTGACACAATTTTAAGTGAAAACAAAAACTGACCTACGGAAATCCCACCAAACACATTCGTATTGTCTTAATCCTTTATGATAAAAATAAATGGGTCCTTTTAGATGTGTATGAGTAAACCCTGCGTCAATCAAAGGCACGGTGTAACCGGTATCACTCCAAGTGTCTCTCTTTTGTTTAAAATGGACACAATTTTAAGTGAAAACAACAACTGACCTACGGAAATCTGACCAAACATATTCAGATTGTATTTATACTTTAGTATAATTATCCATAGGTCCTTTGCAAAATTTAAGAGTCAAAATTTCCTCAATCCAAGTCCCGATGTGTCCGGTATCACTCAAAGTGTCTCTCTTTTGTTTAAAATGGACACAATTTTAAGTGAAAACAACAACTAACGTACGAAAATCCAACCAAATGCATTTGGATTGTGTTTATACTATATTATAACAATACATGGGTCATTTTAAATGTTTATGAGTCAAACCCGCCTCAATTTGAGGCCTGGTGTGGCTGGTATCACTCAAAGTGTCTCTCTTTTGTTTAAAATGGACACAATTTTAAGTGAAAACAACAACTGACCTACAGAAATCCAACCAAACTCATTCAGATTGTCTTGATCCTTTATGATAACGACCCATGGGTCCTTTGAGACATGTAAGAGTCAACCCCACCTCGATATGAGGCACGGTGTGGTCGGTATCACTCAAAGTGTCTCTCTTTTGTTTAAAATGGACACAATTTTAAGTGAAAACAACAACTAACCTATAGAAATCTGATCAAAAGAATTAGGATTGTATTGATACTTTAATATAATGATCCATGGGTCCTTTGAGACATTTATGAGTCAACCCAGCCTTAATCTGAGGCACGGTGTCGCCGGTATCACTCAAAGTGTATCTCTTTTTTTTAAATGGACACAATTTTAACTGAAAACAACAAATAACCTACAGAAATCCAACCAAACGCATTAGTATTGCCTTGATCCATTATGATAATGATCCATGGGTCCTTTGTGACATGTAGTAGTAAATTCGTCCTCAATCCGAGGCACGGTGTGGCCGGTATCACTCAAAGGGTCACTCATTTGTTTAAAATGGACACAATTTTAAGTGAAAACAACAACTGACGTACGAAAATCCAACCAAACACATTCGGATTGTCTTGATCCTTTATGAGAACGATCCATGGGTACTTTTTGATGTGTAAAAGTCAACCCTGCCTCAATATGAGTCCCATTGTGGCTGGTATCAGTCAAAGTGTCTCTCGTTCGTTTAAAATGTACACAATTTTAAGTGAAAACAACAACTGACATACAAATATCTTACCAAACGAATTTGGATTGTTTTGATACAATAGGAAAATGATACATGTATCCTTTGAGATATGTACAAGTCAACCCCTCCTCAATATGAGTCCTAGTGTGGCCGGTATCACTCAAAGTGTCTCTCTTTTGTTTAAAATGGACACAATTTTAAGTGAAAACGACAACTGACATACGGAACTCTAACAAAACTCATTCAGATTATGTTGATCCTATAAGATAATAATCCATGGTTCCTTTTAAACATGGAATAGTCAACCCCGCCTCAATCTGAAGCCCAGTGTGGCCGGTATCACTCAAAGGGTCTCTCATTTGTTTAAAATTGACACAACTTTAAGTGAAAACAACAACTGACGTACAAAAATCTGACCTAATGCATTTTTATTGTGTGGATCCTATAGTAGAACTATACATGGGTCCTTTTAGATGTTTAAGAGTCAAAACTTCCTCAATCTGAGGCTTGGTGTGGCTGGTATCACTCAAAGTGTCTCTCTTTCGTTTAAAATGGACACAATTTTAAGTGAAAACAACAAATGACCTATGAAAATACAACCAAAGACATTTGGATTTTTTTTATCCTTTATTATAATGATCCATGGGTCCTTTTTAATATGTAATAGTCAACCCTACCTCAATCTGAGGTCTGGTGTGACCAGAATCACTCAAAGTATCTCTTTTGTTTAAAATGGACACAATTTTAAGTGAAAACAACAATTGACCTATGGAAATCCAACCAAACACCTTTGTATTGTCTTGATCCTTTATTAGAATGATCCATGGGTCCTTTTAGACATGTAAGAGTCAACTAAGCTTCAATCTGAGGCACGGTGTGGCCAGTATCACCCAAAGTGTCTCTCTTTTGTTTAAAATGGACACAATTTTAAGTGAAAACAACAACTGACCTACGGAAATCTGACCAAACGCATTTTTATTGTATTGATCCTTTAGGATAATGATCCATGGTTTCTTTTAGACGTGTATGAGTCAACCTGGCCTTAATCCGAGGCACAGTGTGACCGGTATCACTCAAAGGGTCGTTCGTTTGATTAAAATCGACACAATTTTAAGTGAAAACCAAAACGGACGTATGGAAATATGACCAAATGCATTTTTATTGTGTTGATACTATAGTAGAACGATCCATGGGTCCTTTTAAATGTGTATGAGTCAACCCCACTTTAATACAAGGCCTGGTGTGGCCGGTATCACTCAAAATGTCTCTCATTTGTTTAAAATGGACACAATTTTAAGTGAAAACAACAACTGACCTACATAAATCTGACTAAACGCATTCAGGTTGTATTGATCCTTTAGGAGAACAATACATGTGTCCTTAGAGACATGTAAGAGTCAAACCCGCCTCAATATGATGCCCGGTGTGGCCAATATCACTCAAAGTGTCTATCTTTTGTTTAAAATGGACTCAATTTTATGTGAAAACAATAACTGGCTTATAGAAATCTGACCAAACGCATTTTGATTGTCTTTATCTTTGATGAGAATGATCAATGGGTCCTTTGAGATGTGTATGAGTCAACCCCGCCTCAATATAAGGCCCATTGTGGCCGGTATCACTCAAAGTGTCTCTCTTTTGTTTAAAATGGACACAATTTTAACTGAAAACAACAACTGACCTACGGAAATATGACCAAATGAATTTCGATTTTATTGACCCTTTAGTAGAACAATCCATGGGTCATTTTCGACGTGTGTGAGTCAACCCGGTCTCAATCTGAGGCACGGTGTGGCCGGTATCACTCAAAGTGTCTCTCGTTTGTTTAAAATGCACACTATTTTTAAGTGAAAACAAAAAACTGACGTACGGAAATCTGACCAAAAGAATTAGGATTGTGTTGATAATATCAGAGAAATATCCATGGGTCCTTTGCAATGTGTATGAGTCAACCCCACCTCAATATGAGGCCCGGTGTGGCCGATATCACTCAAAGTGTCTCTCTTTTGTTTAAAATGGACACAATTTTAAATGAAAACAACAACTGACCTACGGAAATCCGACCAAATGCATTCAGATTGTATTGATATTTTAGGATAAAGAACCATGGGTCCTTTTCAGCGTTTTAGATTCAACATAGCCTCAATCCGAGGCACGGTGTGGCCGGTATCACTCAGAGGGTCTCTCGTTTACATAAAATGGACACAATTCTAAGGGAAAACAACAACTGACGTATGGGAATCTGACCAAACGCATATGGATTGTGTTGGTCCTATAGGAGAACGATCCATGGGCCCATTTAGACGTGTAAGAGTCAACTTAGCCTCAATTTGAGGCCCGGTGTAGCTGGTATCACTCAAAGGGTCTCTCATTTGTTTAAAATGGACACAATTTTAAGTGAAAACAACAACTGATGTATGGAAATCTGACCAAACACATTCAAATTATGTTTATACTATAGGATAACGATCCATGGGATCTTTGCGATGTGTAAGAGTCAACCCCGCCTCAATCTGAGGCCCGGTGTGGCCGTTATCACTCAAAGTGTCTCTCTTTTGTTTAAAATGGACACAATTTAAAGTGAAAACAACAACTGAACTACTAAAATCCTACCAAACGCATTCTTATTGTATTTATCCTTTATTAAAGCTATCCATGGGTCATTTTTGATGTGTAAGAGTCAACTCTGCCTCAATCAGAGGCCCAGTGTGGCCGGTATCACTCAAAGTGTCTCTCTTTTGTTTAAAATGGACACAATTTTAAGTGAAACAACAACTGACCTACAAAAATCCAACCAAACACATTCAGATTCTCTTAATACTTTATTATAATTATCCATGGGTCCTTTCAGACATGTACGAGTCAACCCCACCTCAATCAGAGTCACTTTGTGGCCGGTATCACTCAAAGTGTCTCTCTTTTGTTTAAAATGGACACAATTTTAAGTGAAAACAACAACTAACCTACGGAAATCCAACCAAACGCATTTAGATTGTATTAATCCTTTATTATAACGATACATGGGTCCTTTTTAACATGTAAGAGTCAATCTGGCCTCAATCTGAGGCACGGTGTGGCCATTATCACTCAAATGGTCTCTTGTTTGTTTAAAATGGACACAATTTTAAGTGAAAACAACAACTGACGTAAATAAATCCAACCAATCACATTCAGATTGTGTTGATCCTATAGGATAAAGATCCATGGGTCTTTTGAGATGTGTATGAGTCAACCGCGCCTCAATACGAGGCTCGGTGTGGCCGGTATCACTCAAAGTGTCTCTCTTTTGTTTAAAATGGACACAATTTTAAGTGAAAACAACAACTGACCTATGGAAATCCAACCAAACGCATTCGGATTGTCTTGATACATTAGGAGAACTATACAAGGGTCCTTTTATATGTGTAAAAGTTAACCCAACCATAATCCAAGGCACGGTGTGGCCGGTATCACTCAAAGGGTCTCTCATTTGTTTAAAATGGACACAATTTTAAGTGAAAACAACAACTGACCTATGGAAATCCAACCAAACGCATTCGGATTGTCTTGATACTTTAGGAGAACTATCCAAGGGTCCTTTTAGATGTGTAAAAGTTAACCCAACCATAATCCAAGGCACATTGTGGCCGGTATCACTCAAAGTTTCTCTCTTTTGTTTAAAATTGACACAATTTTAAGTGAAAACAACAAGTGACTTATGGAAATCTGACCAAATGCATTTGGATTGTGTTGATCCTATAGAAGAACGATCTATGGGTCATTTTTGATGTGTATGAGTCAACCCAACCTCAATCAGAGGCATGGTGTGTCCGGTATCACTCAAAGGGTCTCTCATTTTTTTAAAATGGACACAATTTTAAGTGAAAACAACAACTGACCTATGAAAATCCAACCAAACACATTTGGATTCTCTTGATCCTTTTTTATAATGATCCATGGGTCCTTTTTGACGTGTACGAGTCAACCCCACCACAATATGAGGCACGGTGTAGCCAGTATCACTCAAAGTGTCTCTCTTTTGTTTAAAATGGACACAATTTTAAGTGAAAACAACAACTGACCTACGACCTGGACACCCCCACCTCTCTGGACACCCCCCCACCCCCCAAAAATCCCCCTCAACCCCCTGGACACCCCCCACCCCCCTGAACACGCCCATGGACAGCCCCCCCCCACCTCAGACAGCCCCCCCAACCCCCCCCCCCCCTCGGGCACCCTCCCACCCCCTGGATAACCACCACCCCCTAGACGGCACCCCCACCACTCCTAGACACCACCCCACCACCTAGATACCCCCCACCCCCCTGGAGACCCCCCCCCCCACTCATGGATGTCCACCCCCACCCTCCCGTACACCATCCCACCCCCCTTGGAGAGCCCCACCAACCCCATGGAAAGCCCCCCCCCCCCCCCCAACACCCTGGACACCAGCCCACCCCCCTAGACACCCCATAGACAGCCCCCCCCCCCCCCCACTTGGACACCCCCTCCTTGGACACCACCCACCCCCCTTGGACAGCCCCCCAACCTCCTGGACCACCCCCACCCTCCTGGAACCCCCACCCCCTAGACACCCCTATCCCCCCCCCCCCCGGACACCCCCATCCCACCCTCCTGGACACCACCACACCCCCCTTGGACAGCCCCACCAACCCCCCGGACCACCCCCTACCCCTAGAAATCCCCCCTGAAACCCTATACACCATCTCACCCCCCCCCTGGACACCCCCATGGAGAGCCCCCCCCCCCCCCACACACACACACACACACACCTGGACACCCCCCCCCCCACCCCCCTGGACACCCCCACCCTCCTTGGATATCCCCCCAACCTCCTGGACCCACCCCCACCCCAGACACCCCTTTCCCCCCGAACACCCCCATCCCCCCAGACACCCCCTACCCCCCCTGGATAGCCACCCCAAACCCCTGAACAGCCCCCCCAACCCCCTGAATTCTGAATTGAATTCTTTATGTACTTAATTAACTTATGAATTATATGTTAATTGTGTACGGATATACTTGTTGTATGGGTATACTTGGTGTAATTAGCTTATGATTTATGTGTTAATTTTTTATGGGTATACTTATTGAGATGCTGAATTTTTTGCAGGTGGTGTTTGGGTGTGCTGCTGTAGAATTTTTTGTAGCAGCAGACAGGGAATTTATCAGCGCTTTTTTAGTGCCGATAAAATCCACCTTTATCAATACTAAAAAATCACTGATAAACCCACCTTTATCAGCTCTAAAAAAGCGCTGATAAAGGATCATTTTATCAGCGCTAAAAGAGCGCTAATAAAGGGGTTTTTTTATCAGCTCCTTTTTAGCACGGATAAAGTACCCCTTTATCAGCACTGATAAATTACCCCTTTATCAGTGCTCAATAGGCACTGATAAAGGGGACCCTCCCCCCCCCCCCCTTATCAGTTCTGAGATTTACAGTGCTTTTTTAGCACAAATAAATCCCGTTTTGAGCGCTGATAAAGACTATTTTTGTAGTATTGAGGATTTGGGCACAACAGAAGCATGTGATGGTCATGCCCAACATTGTTTTTTGTCACGATCGATGATTAATCTGAGATTTACATGATGATAAACATTGTGATCAACAGAATTGAATCAAAGAATATAGACAATGGATAAACACCAAAACCAAAGCATACGACCATCACATATTATTTATAATTAATTTAATAAATTAAATAATTATCTTGAGTGAAATTCTTTCTTCATTGATGGATCTGAAAAAGGATCTACATCATACCATTGTTACGTTGTAGGAATAATGATTAGATTCTATCTAGCGGTGATCCACACGTGTTCCACAAATATCTGAACATTGTTGTAGGACTCTCTAGGTGTTAGTATGGAAAATCCTATCACTTTTGTTGATCACCTTTGATCAGCCCGAGAATCACTTCCAAAGGATTATCCTTGATCTCTATAGACTTAAGAGTGGAGGGTGGAGGAAGATCACTCTTCATTATTAGGATCATTCTTGGAGAAGGTAGTTATCTAGGGCTTTAAGAGGATTCTCTAGATTTCATTATGAACAACACAAAATGAATTGGCTGTGTTAAAAAATTATTTAATTGGGTTTTTATACCACTAGGGTTAGAAATAAATAATTGAAAAAGTGCCCTTTATTATTTATTTAATCTCTATAGAACCCGATGTCTATAATAAAATTATTATTATTATTTCTTGAAATGCGCTAAACTAGAAAATTAAATTATATATTATTTAATCAAATAATATTTATTATTTCTCACAAGACCTATAAACCTAGTTATTCATTCCTCAACAATATTTATCGGGTCTTGAATAATGACTATTTATTTAATAAATAAATATCACCACATTATTCTCCAATAAATAAATAAATTTTATATTCACTAAATAGAAAATAAATATTTATCAAATATTCTGCTCACATAATATTTTCTCGAATAACTGCTGAAAAAATATACGATGTAAGAACCCGGTTCTTCTTTGAGGTACGGATCGTTTACTTTATGTCAATCCTCAGTTAAAAGGTTTAAATATTTACTTTTTTGAATTCCTGTTGAGTTTATGGAGATCTTGAGGGTTTCTAGGGCTAGTTCAGTGCCCGAAGCCCAATTTTTGGGTGGAAAATGGCCTGACACGCGATTTTTACAAATCACGCAGGGCAGGTCGCACGGTTAGATTAAATTGTGCAAGGCATGGGTAGAGAGCATAATGAGGTCTCAAAGTTAAGAAAAACTGTGCGATTTGGGATGCACCACTATATGACCGAGTATGAAATTCTAACAGTGGTTTTTTTTTCACGGTTTGCATGTGGTTATTCAAACCGTGCAGGTAAACCGTGCGGTTTCCCCTTGCATATAGCTAATCGTGCATGGTTGGCGCACAGTTTGTCAAACCATGTGACTAAATTTTGCGACCCCTTAAATCTAGAAATTTTATAATTTTTAATTAAATTTAAAATATCTATTAAACCTAAATCACATTTCTTCCTTCCGTGCAACAAATCAAACTTTGAGAGCTCCTCCTTAACACCTAAGTTAAAAATTGAGACAACTCTCTCATATGAGCTCAGAATCAAAGGACGTTCATCTCGTTAGATCTGCAATGGTAAGATCATGATTAATTTTTATCCATTCATCATTCTTTTGGATATTAGTTGTGTTATTTAGGTGTTAGATAATATGCCCTATTATTAGGTCCTTCATCCGTTCTTTGTTTTTCTCCAGATCTGAGCTAAATCAGAAGCTGATATTTGATGAGATATCAACTACGAACCTAAGTTAGGTGGTCTCATGCCTTCCGCATAAATTCAAGCTATTTATATATAGTCATTGTGTCACGTTCCCAATTTATAGGTGCCACCTTCAAATGAAATTGAAACCTAGAATTTTTAGGAATATATTATTCAATTAAATAGGCTTGTTAATGATTGATTGTAGGTTGAAAGCCTTGGATTAAGTGGAACCACCTCTTTGTATGGTTGGTTATATAAATGTACCACCATAGGTGGCCTTCACTCTTGAATTCCCTTAGGTCTTCTTTTACTATAACACCCCGACCCCTCTAGACTGGAGCCGGTGCATTACTTTTTATATTGGCATGGTTATAAGGAATGAAAATCTCAAAGGAACAATCAGTTTAGTAGTCTTGAGAAAACTAGATACATAAATGTAACTCAAATGACATTGGAAAAAGGTTATAAAATACAATACATTACAAAAACTAAAGACTGCATCCACAAGAACTCAATAAATGATCTCTTCTTCATCACCTGTTGAAAGTAAACAATGAAATGGGTGATCTAAAATTGTTAGTAAGGGTTAAAAATGGCAGAATAATGAATCAATAATAACTTAATTTTAAACAATTTGATATAATCAATATGTCATGGTTAATAAATGAAAAACGCATACCATTAATAAACTGAGAATGAAACTGCATCCATAGATTTTGTCATAGTGAAAACCTTGTGGATAGTAATAACTAATAATGAATAAAGAGAATGATTATTAATTGGACATCATGTATCTGGAACATGATACCATAATATCGTTAAAATGGTTTAGTTTTTTGGGTAGAAACCCGTCTTATTTTTTTGGAAACAAACTCAAAGGGTTTGTCGTCAACTGATTTGTCTCATGAGACTTACCGATGCATAGAGGGGCTATAGAGGTCCCCAACCACCACTGCATGTCCAAATAATTATTTATACTTTGATTCAATACAATAGAAATATGAAATTTCAATATCCATATATAGTAGAGTATATGGATTCATCAATATTTAAATAATTAAAATAACTTTCCAAATAAACACCGTATGTAAAATGGTATACAGTTTAGACAACAAACATATCCATGATATAAGATTATGTATATTTAATATAAATATAATTTAAAATTAAAATTGATCTCAAATGGGCAGTAGGTACACCATATAAGGATTATTAGGTGCACCATACAAATTTAGTCACAACAAAATAGTAGTTGAGACAAAGTCTCTTACCACAATGCAATCGGTCGAATCATATGACCAAAAATTAATAACCCTCAAATGAATAATTTAATAAAATTAATATAAATATAATAATGTATTATATATAAAATGTAATTACATATACACCACATACAAGAAATAAGTGGCGAACAATGAAAATCTCACAGAAATGAAAGTGAGATGAGAAACCCCTTACCTTTTGCTCGAGTGTGTTCTTCGTTTGTTTTAATGACCTTCATAATCAAATTTATATTCATTAATTAATAATTACAAAAACTAATATACATGTAATTGATTTATTATAACCTTATTAGGTTCATTCATGGCCCTTTTAATGGGTTTAAGAGGTTGGATTTTATTATTTTGGAAGCATTTTCTTCCTTAGCTTTCATGATTCGTTTACTTGCTTTCATGAATGGAAGTTCATTTCTAATGTCGTTAAACATACATAATTGTTAATATATATTATTTGTGACATTAAATAGATATAAATTATCTTATAATGATTCTGGGTTATATACTTGAGGATGAATCATTAGTTAAAATTTATTGATAAACGCTTGGATTAAGCTTGGCGATTTTGTGAACAACGAACTCGTGTGGTATTATTATTCCATATTATGAGTGTTTAGGGATTACAGAACATTAATGAGATTAAATACATATATTATGATCTGGTTCAACCATAAAAATGGTTTCATGACCAGAATCGGACATGGTAATGAAAATTGAGAACCAGTCATCCTTGAGTGTGATAAATTAACACATCTCGAATGATGTTTTCATTTTTAGTATAAGAGGAGGGGGAGAGAGAGATGATGATGAAATATTCCATTATCATAATATAATTAAAGTTAATTTAAGGTACTGTAATTATCATAAAATTTGGATGAAGTGATGTTAGGAAATAAGTATAAAAGAAAGGAACACAAAATAAGAGAAAAATTGAGAAATCTCTTATGAAAACTTGGCAGCTTAACGACGTCACTTAAAATTTAATAAATAGTTTGATGAGAGAAAAGGGGTATCTCATCACTCATAAATAATATGGGTAGTAAGGGGAATATGGAATGAAATATCCCCACATAATCCAATTGAAAATAAAATAGAAAACATAAAATGAAATATTTAAGAAAAGAGAAGGGTGGTTCATTCTCTTACCTTGTAGAGTAACTCCCAAAACTTGATGGATGGGACCTTGGGCGCTTAAGGACACCTTTGGAGAACTCATAGAGAGGTAAAACCAAAATATCTTCTAGGATAATGGATTTTTAATGAAAGAAAATGAATTTATGAGTGGGTATTTATAGAAAAAGAGAGGTAGTTTTTAATAATTCCAAAGGGACACCTCATTAGTGGGTTTTTTTGCCAAACCAAGGGAATTACCATGGTATTTTACCATGGTTTTATCCACTTAGGACACCTCATGACATATTTTACTATACACAAGTAGATAATCCTTTTATATTTAATTATTACATCATTATGATGTCATTAAACTACAGAAAACTCAAAACTGTATTTTTACTATTCATGAAAAATTCGAGTATTTTAGAAAAAACCAAAAAATCACCATAACAATTTTTTGACTTATAGAATTCAAAAATGAACTCTATTTTTGGAAAATAATTTTCTAATTATTTTTAATTTAATTTTTAAATAAATCATAGTTAATTCTAAAAATAGAAATTTTAAAGGTAGAATTAGTTCTATATCACATTGAAAAATTAATCAAGATCTCATTATCTTATTACCTTAAGAAAATAAAATGTTATCATTATTTACTATTTATAAGGGTCATATTACTATTCATAAGGGTATGTTACTATTCATAAAAAAATCATGTTGGTTCTATCAAACTCCAAACGACTTACTGTTCACAACTCTATATCGCCTTTTTTTAAAATTAAAAACATATTAGTGGCGAATTTATGTTTAATGGCTAGGTTTTGACTATCTCATAAATAACCAAGTGTTGTTTCAATGGAACACATTGCTTTATGACATATAGGCTATGAATATAATGTATTTAAGAGAAGCATACCATAAAATGTTTGGGGTGTTATATTATTCCCTCCTTCGGAAATTTCATCCTTGAAATTTTATGTATAAACCCAGCAAAAAAGATGTGTTTGGTTCTTCTTCATAACATCTTCAGGTTCCCATGTTGCTTCCTCCATATTCTGTTTTTTCCAAATAACATTTACTAGATGAGTCATCCTATTTCTCAATACATGCTCCCTTGTGTCAAGAATCCCGATAGGCTCTTCACAGTATGATAAAAAAGGTTCCAGTTCAATTTCTTCATAGGTGAGTACACGCATTGGGTCTGGCATGTATTTTTTCAACAATGACACATGGAAAACATCATGGACTTTGGAGAGACTTGGCGGCATTGCTAATTGGTAAGCTACAGCTCCAATTCTTTCCAGAATTTCAAATGGTCTGATGTACCTGGTGTTCAGTTTCCCTTTCTTACTGAATCTTAAGACACCCTTCTATAAATATACTTTCAGAAAGACATGATCTCCTACATGGAATTCCAAATACTTTCTCTGATTGTCAGTATAACTCTTCTGCCAACTTTGGGCTGCTTTAATATGGGATTGAATTGTCTTCACCCTTTTCATGGTCTCTTCAATAAGTTATAGTCCTATAAGTTTCCTCTCACCAACTTCATCCCAACAAGTTAGAGTTCAACATCTCTTTCCATATAATGCTTTATATGGAGCCATTTGAATACTATAATAGAAACTATTATTGTAATAAAATTCCACCAAAGGAAGGTATTGATCTCGCATACCTTGGAAGTCAAGAGAGAATGACCTCAGCATATCTTCTAGAGTTTGAATAGTCCTTTTAGATTGTCCGTTGGTTTGGGTTTGATATGAAGTACTCATATGAATCTCAGTATTCAAAGTCATCTGGAGACTTTTCCATAATTTTGATGTAAATTGGGGATCACGATCAGATACAATTGATAGAGTTGCACCATGAAGTCTTAAAACTTCATTAATATAAAATATTTCTAGGTTTCCAAGAGGTAAATCCTCTATTATAGGAAGGAAATGTGTTGATTTTGTGAGACGATCAACAATTACCCATATTTCATCGTTCCTTCTAGATTTCCTTAGTAGTATGGTGACAAAATCTATTGTAGTTTTATCCCTCTTCCACATAGGAATAGGTAGAGGTCGTATCACTCATTTGGGATGTTGTCTCTCTACCTTCACTTTTTGACAAACTATACACCTTGACACATAGTCAGCAATTTACCACTTCATATTATTGAACCAGAAGTATTACTTCATATATCTATACATCTTTGTAATACCCGGGTGTATAGAGAAATTTGAGCTATGAGTATCGTCTAATAGTTCCCTTTTTAGCTCAGGTACTGATGGAACACATAACCTCTTCCCAAACTTTAGAACTCCTTCCTCATACACAAAGTCTTCCAATCTCCCATCCTTAACAGCAATAATTTTCTTTTGTAGATTTTCATCATCAGATTGAGATCTTTTTATCTTCTCTAGTAAATATGGTTTAGCAATCATTTGAAAGAGGAAATATGTTTCCCCTTCCTTAACAATTACCATATCCATCTTTAGTATATCCATGAATATAGGATCTCTCTCAATCATTATTTGAGTCAGAAGTCCATGATCTTTCCTGATTAATGCATCCGCCACCTTATTTTCCTTTCCTGGGTGGTAGTGTATTGAACAATCAAAATCTTTGAGTTACTTGAGCCATCTTCTTTGCCTCATGTTGAGTTCTTTTTTTGTGAAAATGTATTTCAAGCTCTTATGGTTCGTATAAATCTCACATCTTTCTCCGTAGAGATAATGTCTCCATATTTTCATAGCAAAGATTATGGTTGCTAACTCAAGATCATGAGTTGGATAATTTTACTCGTGGGTCTTCAACTGTCTTGATTCATAAGAAATAACTTTATCATTTTGCATAAGGACGCAACCCAGCCCATTCTTTAATGCATCGCTGTATATCACAAATCCATCACTTCTAGATGGAAGAGTCAAAATTAGAGCACTGACCAATCTTATTTTCAATTATTTGAAGCATTCTATACATTCTTTTGTCCACATAAACTTAACTCCTTTATGTGTGATCATGGTTAGTGTGTCATCCAGTCAGGTGAAATTATGAACAAAACGCCAATAGTAACCTGCTAATCCAATAAAAATATGTACCACAGTTATGTTTGTTGGTGTGGGCCATTCTTGGATTGCCTTTGTCTTTGCAGGATCAACTATGATTCCATCCTTAGAGACAATATGGCATAGAAAAGAAACTGATTGAATCCAGAATTCTCACTTGTTAAACTTCCCATATAATTTATTGCTTCTAAGAGTTCTTAGAATAATCCTCAAGTGATTCTCATGGTCTTAATATCTTTTTGAGTATACAAGGATATCATCTATGAATACCACAACAAAGTTATCAAGATATTCCTTGAAAACTCTATTCATTAAATCTATGAAAACATATGGTGCATTCATCAATCTAAAAGGCATCACTATAAACTCATAATGCCCATACATGGTTCAAAATGTTGTCTTTAGAATATCTTCCTTCCTCACACATAGTTGATGATATCCGGATCAAAGGTCAATCTTTGAAAAGTATTGATCTCCATGAAGTTGATCAAATAAATCATCAATCTGGGGTAGAGGATACTTATTCTTTATTGTAATAGAATTGATTAACCTGTAATCAATGCATAGCCTCATGGATCCATCTTTCTTCTTGACAAAAAATATAGGGTCTCCCCATAGGGAAACACTAGGTCGAATAAATCCTTTGTCACACAAATCCTCTAGTTGTTTCTTTAGCTCCACTAAGTCCACAGTGGCCATTCTATAGGGGGTCTTTGATATAGGTCTCGCACCAGGAATTAAGTTAATGGAAAACTCAATTTCACGCTCTGGAGGATGTCCAGTTAAATCCTCTAGAAATACATCAATGTATTCTTTCACTATATGCACATCTTCAATTTGAAGATTTATTTCCTCACCTAGGGATATTGGTTTATCTTCCTCTCTAAGTATTGCATTCAGTAGAGCTATTGGGGGTGGTTCTAGATAAGAATCAGATGGTGAGGTCTCCACTCTAAAGATAAGATATTCTACACCATTTTCAAAAATTGTAACTTCATTTTTCTTGCAATAACTCCTCACATCATAATTTGACAGCTAATCCATACTGAGAATTATATAAAATTCAGTCATTGGTATGATGATAAGGTTATAAATTAAAGAACATTTTGGTGTCTGGAGTGAGACTAGTCGACATACCTTTATTGCAATGATACATCCCCTGGGAGTTTTGACTAACAACTCCTTTATTAAATCAAATTGAACGCATATAATTTTCTTGGGAAACTGGGAAGTTATAAATGAATGCGATGATCTAGAATCAAATAAAGTGTTGTCTAAGTTTGAGGAAAAAATTAAAGTACCTTCCACCACGCCATTAGAAACTTCAACTTCCACAATTGTAATTGCATAAAATCTCCCTTTATCTATTGGATTTTTCTGAGGCATGTTTCATTGGCTCTTAAGACACTCATTTTCATAATGTCCCATCTATCTACAATTGTAGAATTGAACATCATCAAATTGTTTCTTCCCCTTGTATTCATGAGATAGATGACCCTTTTCTCCATAGTTATAGAAGACTCCCTTTCCTTTTAATCATTTCCCGAGATGATTCTTTCCACAGTTTTTTCATACTGGGAATTTCTTCATTCCCTTGTTCTTCTTTGGCACTTCACCTTTCCCTTGGTTATCAAAGTACCTATTCTTATCTTGGTTTCCCTTGAAAAAATTTGATCTAGAAAATTCCTTCTCTGTTTTGATAGAACATGATACAATTTCATCATATGATGAAAATGTTTGAGAAGCTAGTTCCCTTTGAAGACTTGTCTTAAGACTTTCAAAGAAATGATCAATCTTGTCTGCCGAGTCACGTACGTAATCTACGACATACCTAGCTAGACTTGTGAAGGTATCCTCATACTCTGCAGCACGGTTTTCTTCCCTTTTCTTTAAGCTAAGGAATTTCCTCCTCATTTTAGTTCGTTACTCATGAGGTAAATATTTTTTGAAGAATATTTCCTTAAAATTCCTCCATTGCATATCTTCTATTTCTTCTTCCTCTATGGTATTCTGAATCAAGTACATCCATTGATCAGTGTCGCCCTTGAGATAATATACTGCCAAAACTATCTTTTCATTTTCATTACATCTTAATTCCATGAATATCTTTTCAAGGGACTTGATCCATTTCTCAGCAACCACTGGATTAGTAGTCCCATTGAAAGATGGGGGCTTCTATCGCATAAAATGATCTAACACATGTGTGGAATGGTAATTTGTTACAACCTGAGTAAGTTGTCCCAATATGGTCATGATCTGATCTGCTCCAACATTGACTGTATTGACATGATCAGTGGGGAGATCCCTACGTTGCCCATAAGTATTGATTCCCCTTCTTCCATTATACACCATTTATAAATAATGTCACACACTATATTAGGGTATGATCATAATGTATAATCTTAACTTAACAAAATACTTAGCATAAACTGAGATCCTACACATGGATAATCCCATAATCATAAAAATGGTTTCTTTGAGGAATAATTTACATTTCAATACTTCATAATGGATTGTAAAGAAAACATGAATTATACTAAGAATATCCCCCAGTAGTGTCGTAACCAAGAGTACAGCAAGGCCCATTATCATGCACCAGTTCCCGTTCGATTCTAGCTCAAAGAAGTGTTTTTAGGTTTTACCCCTAGATACATTTGTGCCAAAGCTTCCTCTACCTACTCATATCCAGTTAGAAACGTATTGCTTGAAAGATCAACATAATCTATTCCTTACAAAAATACCAGGACGCTCTTGTACGTTTATCCTCAAATACTACCTTAGGGATTTGTTCCCTACTATACATTTATACTCTAGTTTCCAAGTTTTCTACTAAACCTCCCTCTAACACAAATTGTAACACCCCAACCCCTCTAGACTGGAGATGATGCATTACTTGTTAAATTGGAATAGTTATAAGGAATGAAAATCCCAAAGGAATAATCAGTTTAGTAGTCTTGAAGAAACTAGATACATAAATTTAACTCAAATTACATTGGAAAAGGTTACAAAATACAATACATAACAAAAACTGAAGACTGCATCCAGAAGAACTCAATAAATGATCTCCTCTTCGTCACCTGTTGAAAGTAAACAATGAAAGGGGTGAGCTGAAATGCTGAGTAAGGGTTACAAATGGTGGAATCATGAATCAATAATAACTAAATTGTAAACAATTTTACATAATCAATAAGGCATGGTGAATAAATGAAAAAACTCACGCCATTAATAAACTGATATTGAAACCGCATCCATAGATTCTGTCATAGTGAAAACCTCATGGATAATAATAACTGCTAATGAATAAATAGAATGATTATTAATTGGACGTCATGTATCTAGAATATGATACCATGATACCGTTAAAATGGTTTAGTTCTATTGGTAGAAACATGTCTTATTTTTTTTGGAAACAAACTCGAAGGGTTTGTCGCCAACTGATTTTTCTCATGAGACTTATCGAT
This sequence comes from Viscum album, assembly GCA_963277665.1. Taxonomy (NCBI): domain Eukaryota; kingdom Viridiplantae; phylum Streptophyta; class Magnoliopsida; order Santalales; family Viscaceae; genus Viscum; species Viscum album. The sequence goes on from OY728119.1 coordinate 568,185,101, forward strand.
GCATCGAAGGGCTATAGCAGACCCCACATGCCACTGAATGTCTAAATCCTTTTTTATACATTGATTTAATACAAGAGAAATATTCCTTTTCAATATCCATATAGAGTAGAGTATACAGATTCATCAATATTTCCATAATTAAAATAACTTTCCAAATAAACACCGTTTGTAAAATAGTATACGGTTTAGACAACAAACATATCCATGACATGAGATTATGGATATTTAATATAAATATAATTTCAAATGAAAATTGATCTTAAATGGGCAGTAGTTACACCACATAAGGATTATTAGGTGCACTGTACAAAGTTAGTCACAACAAAATAGTAGTTGAGACAAAGTCTCTTACCACAATGTAATCGGTCGAATCATATGACCAGAACTTAATAACCATCAAATTAATCATTTAATAACATGAATATAAATATAATAATTTTATTATATATCAAATTTCAGTACACATATACCACATAAAAGAAATAAGTAGTGAACAATGAAAATCTCACAGAAAGGAAAGTGAGATGAGAAACCCCTTACTTTTTGCTCGAGTGTGTTCTTCATTTGTTTTAATGACCTGAATAATCAAATATAGATTAATTAATTAATAATTCCAGAACCTCATATACATTTAATTTATTTAATATAACCTTTTTAGGTTCATTAATTTCCATTTTAATGGGTTTAAGAGGTTCGATTTTATTGTTTTGGAAGCATTTTCTTCCTTGGTTTTCATGATTCGTTTACTTGCTTTCATGAATGGAAATTCATTTTAAATGTGGTTAAACATCCAGAATTGTTAATATATATTATTTTAAACATTAAAGATATATAAATTATCTTATAATTATTCTATGTTATATACTTGAGGATGAATCATTAGTTAAACGTTATTGATAAACGCTTGGATTAAGCTTGGTGGTTTTGTGAACAATGAACTTGTTTGGTATTATTATTCCATATTATGAGAGTGTAGGGATTCCAAAAAACTAATGATATTAAATAAATATATTATGATCTATTTCAACCATAAAAATGGTTTCATTACCATAATTGGACATGGTAATGGAAATTGAGAACTCTTCGTCCATGAGTGTGATAAATTAACACATCTCGGACGATGTTTTCATTTTTAGTATAAGAGGAGGGGGAAAGAGAGATAATGATGAAATATTCCATTAACAAAATATAATTCTAGTTCATGTAAGGTATTATAATTATCATATCATTTGGATGAAGTGAGGTGATGAAAATAAGTATAAATTAAAGGAACTCAAAATAAGAGAAAATTTGAGAAATCTCTTACGAAAATTCGGCAGCCTAACGACGTCACTTAAAATTTAAAAAAAATAGTTTGGTGAGAGAAAAGGGGTATCTCATCACTGATAAATAATATGGGTAGTAAGGGGAATATGGAAGGAAATATCCCCACATAATCCTATTGAAAATAAAATAGAAAACATAAAATGAAATCTTTAAGAAAAAAGAAGGGTGGTTGATTCTCTTACCTTGTAGAGTAACTCCCAAAACATGAAGGATGGGACCTTGGGGGATTAAGGACACCTTGGGAGAAATAACAGAGAGGTAAAACCACCATATCTTCAAGGATGAGGGATTTTTAATGAAATAAAATGAATGGATGAGTGAGTATTTATAGAAAAAGAGAGGTAGTTTTTAATAATTTCAAAGGGACACCTCATTAGTGTTTTTTTGCCAAACCACAGGGTTTCCCCTGGTATTTTCCCATGGCTTTAGACACTTGTGACACCTCATGACATATGTTACTGTAAAAAAATTTACCATCCTTTTATATTTAATTATTACATCATTATGATGTCATTAAACTACCGAAAACTCAAAACTGTATTTTTACTATTCATGAAAAATTCGAGTATTTTAGAAAAAACCAAAAAATCACCATAACCATTTTTTGACTTATAGAATTAAAAAATGAACTCTATTTTTTGAGAATAATTTTATAATTATTTTTAATTTAATTTTTAAATAAAATCATAGTTAATTCTAAAAATAGAAATTTTAAAGGTAGAATTATTTCTATATCACATTGAAAATTTAATCAAGATCTCATTATCTTATTACCTTAAGAAAATAAAATGTTATCATTATTTACTATTTATAAGGGTCATATTACTATTCATATTACTATTCATAAGGGTATGTTACTATTCATCAAAAAATCAAGTTGGTTCTATCAAACTCTAAACAACTTACTGTTCACAACTCTAGATCTCCTTTTTTTGAAATTCAAAACATATCAGTGGCAAATTTATGTTTAATGGATAGGTTTTGACTATATCATAAATAACCAAGTGTTGTTTCAAAGGAACACAGTGCTTTATGACATATAGGCTATGAATATAATTTATTTAAGAGAAGCATACCATAAAATGTTTGGGTGTTATATTTACCCCATGTCTTGGGATGTTGAATATTAAATTAATAATTGTAATTGAATTTTCAATTAGGAATTGACTTGTGAATTGAATTGAAATATGAAATTTGAATCACATATTGAATTGATTAATAGGAAGGGATAGTGAGCATTACCCTTGGACCATGCTATGAAATTGTTTGAGTGAGCATGAATTTATCTTTATATTAATATGCCCATGTGATTTAAATATGTTCAATGCCTTGTGATAGGTTGTTAAGCATGAGATGCTTATTTAAGTGAATTTCCCATGTGAGATAATTAAAAGCTAATAATTATAAGCTTTCCATGATTTTATCCACATTTTGAGGTGAGATCTATATTCGTTTGATCATGTTTTTAACCTTTGAATAATTAAATCATTGAATGAATGCATGTTCACATGTGAGTAGTTGAATAACAAGCCTTCTAAGCTTGGCCAATGATTGAGTCACCTTTTGAGGTGAGTTAAATTGAAATGTTCAGAGTGTTGACCTTGAAATATTTAAATGTTAATGATTAAATGGTACTGAATATTATTGAATGTTGATATGCCTTGGGTGACACATGGATTAAAATGACGAATTTCATGGACAAACTCAATTGGCATGAACCATGCTTATGCATAAGTGATACTTAGAGTCCTTAGTGAACTGTCAAGTATAGACTCTAAGGGTTTACTATTATAGGTCAAGTGATACATATATTCATATAAGAATTCCATGAACATACTCAAAGGTAATTTGATCATATCACCATGGGTGATACTTGGGCTCCCTTAGTGGACCTCCAAGTATGGAATTGAATGTCAGGGATGTTATACCAAACCTAGAGCGATACATGGGTTCTTGAGAGGTTCACCATAGATGGGCTTGGAGGGTGTTGTTTTATATTATACCTGGAGTGATACATGGATTCCAACTTAGGAATTATAAGGATGGGCTTGGGTTCATAAATGAATAATGAATGAAAGGACTTATATGATGCATCTTCCAAGACAAAGCACAAGATTAGATTCGGTCTTGACTTATACCTGTATGGATAGCATGTTTAATCATCCTCAGATGCATGTTCTATAGGGGACGTTGGGTTATGCATCAAGTCTCGAGACTCGCATACTAAATGGGATCTAAATTGTTAAATGAGCATGTTATAGATGACACATGCCTAACTGTTAAATCAAAGATTTATCTTTTAAATGAAATTGATTAATTAAATTGAACTTATGATGAGAACCAGGAATTATAGTATGTTTAATTTTTAGTACTTCCTTGATTTATTATTATTATTTCCTTCACACTCTATTTTATATATTCACTGGATGATTGGAACCAGACCTTGGGTGGTTGCCTACTAGGATTTAGTCATACACCTTGTGTAGTCCACCTTTGGGTACCCAGATTGACTATATGATTATAGGTGTCGATAAGGTAAAGCACCCTACTATAGGTACTTGATTTCTACTTAGGATTATGGGAGCATGATACTAAGATGAGGCTCGTAATGATAATTGGAAAATTTTTGTTCTTTTTCTACTTTGGATACATGTATTTTAAATGACTATTGTCTACCTATTTTGGATATTTTATTAGAGACATATGACATATATCATCATTTTGTATATGATATGTATTCAAGAATTTTTTTATATCAGTCTTCTATTGTTTACTTACTATTTTATTACTATACTAGTTCTGATACTTGTATGTTATTTTTCCATTGTTTTTTACTATAGTAGTGAGGGAATAGTCTTCCCACATACACACCTGGGCCCTCATTTCTAGTCAGTAGACTCTGGAATTTAGGGATATGCGCTTGAGGTGATTTGACCCATTGGGATCGGGGCACTATTGAGTGGCATGCAAGTCTAGGACGTTACAAAGTGGTATTAAAGGGAATTATTTTCTGGTTTTGTTTATTATTTGGTGACAATAGAAAGGTGTGGGGAGGAATAGGTGTTTGGTAATTAGTTGTGCCCGGGTGTAACTTTCTCACATACAGGAAAAAGCCAAATTGCCTCGAATGAAATTCCTATTTTCTAGATTTTGAATATTACAGTTGATTTGATTCCACCAATGACTGAAATGTAGGATTTATGTTACTATTATTTTTTATATGATTTTAGGTTCTATTGTGTTGCAACCTGATGAGATGATGTTATTCCATCTCATGCATCATATAGGCTCCTGCTAGAAATCACATGCAATGCATTGTGCCATTTCATTTAGGATTCATTACTTGTTTTATACTGTTGTGATAGTTGATTTTATAGATGTACCTACTACTGTGATAGATTTGGTGTAGTGGATAAAAAAAGTGACACCATATTTTAGTTTGTAATAAGTATGGTCCCTTATGTACTAGAAAGTGGTGCACCTTTTGATTCAATTATTTAAAGGGAATTTGATGTGGTATGGATTATACAAACACTAAATTGTGGTTCATGATGTGTTATGGGACCTCATGGATTGGGACTTGGTGAACCATTGGTTAAACCTTATGAATAAATTAATGGTGGGGTTTAAATGAAATTGAAATGGAAAAGTGAACTTGGAAATGGAGACTTGACCTAGACCCAAATTTTGTGTGGGCAAGAGTCAGTGTCTCTAGTAACCTTCTTGACTATTTATTTTTTACAATCATAGATTTAAGAGAAGTTTGTATGGTATGACCTAGTGTTAAGAGGGTTTTGACCTGTACTACACTTTTGAGTTGTGAACTTTTATTTTTTTCTTCTCTGAGGTGTGTGGTTGGCATAAAAATGAACAAATGGACTAGGTAGGTCAGTTGGGGCATGTTCATTTTTGTATGACCTATTATGGGTTTTTATAACCTTTATAATTGAACAAATGTTATTGGGTTTCTTTTTTAAAGACCCATATGGTTTAACAGACCCTCATAGATAACCTTGTATGTTATAATTTAAAAAGGAATTTAATTGATAAATTGACTAAATTATGATAGGATGTTTTGTTTAAAGAGTAATTTTTATAATAATTTCCTATTATTCCTTGGAACATAAACATGAGTGTTTTTTGTAGGCCTTCTCCTTTTTACCAATGGCTTAAATAATAGGCTATTGAGCCTGGTGACTTCTGTTTGGCATAACCTAGTGATATAGCCAATGCGTGTTCTTTATAAGGGGATAGCCTGTGGTAGGTAGAACCCTTAAAGCTTAAATTTATTTCTAAATGTTGGTAGTTTATTATGTTTTATGTCATTCAGGTGTCGTTATCCCTAGTAGGACTCTTATCTTCTAAATGACACCCTTGTTCAGATGGGTGTTCATGGTATCCTTGACCCTTGTTATGGCCGTGAACATCTGGTAATGCTCAATTTCAGTACATTAGACATGCCTAGGTCATGGTCAGACGTTTGGTAGGTCTTGTTACCCTCTTCTTTTCCATAGTGATGGATGACTTGGTATGTCATCATCCAGGTTAATGGTAATATGGGAAATATGAATCTGTGTTAAATATCTTGTACGAACTACCTGATACTTGTATTCATAGGGAGGACAACCTATGGAAAGTATCAGGAATGGTCATCATGTTTCTAGATCCTCGGGATATTATGCAGTCATGTACATGGTACCCATTGAGTTAAATGATGTAATGAACAGGTTGATTTCAGTTAAATCGTTGGTCCTTGTGTTTCGAAGTACGTTCTTGGGTCATTTCCATACTATAGTGATCCAGACATTAAATATTCAAGTTATTCCCAATGTTCGAGATGAATTTCAAGAGAATCAGTTTTTTTGATTTTCATACCAAATTCCAAATGCCAACCGCTAATACACGATACGGTTGGTTTTGATTTTCATTCCAAATTCCTTGATGTTATGAGTGTGACTCGGAGGAGAGTCACATGTGTGTTTATGTTGATTCTGATCTAGGGAACTTATACGTGGCCGGTTTGTCTCTCCTTTTAATGACTGGGACACCCCTAAGGTGGGGAGCGTCACATCGGTTCTGGTAAACATGTCCTTCCAAGTAGAAGGAGAACAAACAAAGAGGACCATTTGTAAATGGTTATTTTTTCTTGAATTACCTTGAGGCTTGAATGTTTTGAAACATTTCGGTTCTTACTTGGAAGCACATCATTTTTGTGGTTGGTTGTGTATGAAACCTTTTAGATACATCATTGGTCTTGGAAGGGATTCAATGGTTTAGCTTGATTGATCACAGGATGACTAAATAGGTTAAGGATAGTGATCGGTTTGTTTTGGTGTGTCAGCAAGTGAAGCTGATCTTATTTCAAGGGAAGTCAACCAGTAGTGGTTCAAATGATCTTCATGAAAAATATTGAAATAATATTAGTGTTTTCATCTTAAATATACAATAATGTACCCAATCTTGACATTATCCTTGATACACTAAGAGATCTTCGGTCTTAAACTGTGCTAAAGTTTAATATTTTTTGGGATTATTGGGTGATATCTAGTATAGTTTCATATTAGATGTGTGATTTTTATTGAGGCATGGTTAGTTCAAAGTGATACCAGGATTCCTGAGTAGGGATACCTTGGATAGACTCTTGGACACCATTTGTTCTTCTCTGACTTGATTATCAGGCATATGCTGCTCTGGGCTCACTCAATGATCTGATGTAGATGTATTGTCTTTGTACCAACATATCACTTGTAAATATGGATTATGAACTTCCTTGGTTTAGTTCCTTGGCCTCCAAATTTTGAATATGATGTTATCCAAGAATTGTTATCGGGCTTGAAGGTGTTTTTTTGGAAAGGGTGATGATTCCAGTAGGATGGATCTAGGTTACCCCCTTGTTTGTGTTGAGGCACAAAATTTTTGAATGTTTAGGTGATGGGATGACCAAGGAATGTCACCCAAAGTTGGGTATGGACTTCGGTGGACATGGTTGTGGTAAATGAAAGACGCATTGGAAGAAGGTGTTGCAATTTAGTTAGTAATACACCAACCATCTAAGCTGGGTGTGTTAAGAATATTCGGCTGGGGTGTCTCAACCTGTTATCCTTATTGTTCTATGTTTACAGTTGTGAGGAATCGATTAAAACAAATCACCAGGTTGAGGAAAGTGTGGTAAAAAGGTCAGTAGTGTCCTTCAGAAAATCTTTTGCAACCAATTTTAGTTTGGTTGATCACGATTCAAATATTCCTTCATGGTGAGGTATCTGATATGACCTCAGTTTTAGTTGGGTTCACCCAATTAAATAAGTCACTTTAGGATCATCACTAGAATGCTTAGTGTCATGATTTTTAAGGAAATTTTGATGGCGGAAGTACCGTGGTTCAGAATTAACCCCAATTTGTGATAAAATCCATGGTAGGGAGCACCATCAACTATACTTTTAAAGATACTATGATTTGATCATGTCTCTAGTGAAATATGATTTCTAGTACTGGTGTCCAGGTATGAAAAGAGGTGTGGCTGGTTTTGTTATGAGATGTTCCACCTATCAGCGGGTGAAGGTGAAAAACTAGTGACCAACTAGACTTTTATAGTAGCTACCCATTTATGAGTGGGAATGGAATGATGTCGTGATGGATTTTGTGACCAGTTTACCAAGATCTCATTGAGGTAATGATGTTTTGTGGGTTGTTTTTGAAAATCTCATGAAGGTTTCTCATTTCTTGCTGATCAAGGAGACCTTCTCTGTGGAAGATCTTGGGAGGTTTTATATCTATGAGATCGTATGACTCCATGGGGTCATGCTCAATATCATTTTAGATAGGGACGCCCATTTTTTGTATTTTTTTCTTGCATATTTGCAAAGGGAGTTGGGTAAAAAGGGAATTTTGAGCATAAAATACCACCCCCAGATAGATGACTAGTCAGAGCACATGATTCAGGTGCTTGAGGAAATGTTGTGAGAATACATTCTGGCTTTTGGGGGCTCTTGAGAGATGATAATACCCCTTTTTAAATTCTCCTACAATAATATATTTCAGGATACTATTCAGATGGAAAATTATGAGTATTTTTATGGTAGGCCATGCCGATCACCCCTGTGTTGGATAGAGGTAGGAGAGGTATCTATGCTTGGACCTCATCTTGTTGAGGAAACCACAGAGCAGGTGTAGCTCATTTAGAGGCAGATGAATATTGTGTAGTCTCTTAAAAAATCATATGTCGATAACCGAAGACAACCTATAGAGTTTGATTTCAGAATCAAGTTTTCCTATGTGTTTCACTGAGGTTGGGACACAAGAGGATCAGGATACCGGGTAAACTTTCACCAAGATATGTCAGACCATTCAAGATTCCAGAGAGAGTTGATTCAGTAACCTATCGGTTGCAATTATCTCAGAGGTATCGAGCCATGCATGATGTCTTCCATGTTTCTCAACTAGTAATCTAATATTTAGACATTTCTCGTGCCTTTCATCCTGAGGATTTTGATTTATAGGTAGATGCATCCTTTGAGGAGCATCCTATACATGTTGTGTATCATAGCACAAATGTTATTTGAGGATGTTAAGTTCCTCATGTGCTGGTGATATGGAAGGATGACTGTGTTCGGGAAGAGACTTGGGATATAGAGGGTGATGTATGATCATAGTGGCCGGTGTTGTTCTCAAACATTTTTAACCACACTTGAGAAGGCAATTCGGAGATGAATTTCTTTAAAGGGAGAAGTTTGTAAGAACCCATTTCTTCTTTGATGTATAGATCCTTTACTTTCCATTAATACACAGTTTAAATGTTTAAATATAGACTTTTTTGAATGCTCTTTGAGGTTATGGAGGTCTCAGGGGTGTCTCAGGATGGTTTGGAGCCTCGAGCCCAAGTTTTGGGACAAAAATGGCCTAGCTCACAATTTGTACAAACTGCACAGGGCAGGCCGCACAGTTAGATAAAATCATGTGAGGCATGGGAAAAGATCATAATGAGGTTTTATGATTAATTAAAACCATGCTATTTAGTTCGCACATCCATATAATCAGGTATGCAATTTTGAAAATAGTTTTTGGCATAGTTTGCACACAATTAGTCAAACCGTGCAGGTAAACTCTATGGATTCTCCTTGCCTACAGCTAACCGTGCATGGTTGGCACATAGTTTTTCAAACCGTGAGCCTAAATCATGACCCCTTAAATTTTTAAATTCTAAATTTTTTAATTAAATTATAAATTTATTTTAAACCTAAATCATGTTTCTTCCACTTACACAACAACTCAAACTTTGAGAGCTCCTCCTTGACAACTAAGGTAGAAATTGAGGAAACTCTATTGTCCAAGCTCGGAATCGAAGGTCATTAATCTTATTAGATCCACAATTGTAAGATATAGATTTAATTTTAATCTTTATTCATTCTTTTGTATATCATCCACGCTATTTAGTTTCAAGACAATATGACATATTATTAGGTTCTTCATTCATTCTTCATTTTTCTCCCGATCTGAGCCAAATCAGAACCTGATACTGGAAAAGTTATGAACCAAGAACCTAAGGTTGGTGGTCTCATGAATTTCTCTTAAGGTCGAGTTGTTTAAATATTGTCATTGTGTCGCACACCCAATTTTCAACTATCACCTTAAAATGAAATTGAAAGCTAAAATTTTTAGGAATGTCCTATTCAGTTAAAGAGTCTTATTAATGTTTTATTGTAGTTTGAGAACCTTGAATTAAGTGGAACTGCCCCTTTGGGCATGTTGGTTATATAAATGGACCGCCATGGGTGGCCGTGAATCTTGAATGCTCATAGGTGTGATTTTACCCCATGTCTTGGTATATTGAATATTAAATTGATAATTTTAATTGAATTGTCAACTGGGAATTGATTTTTGAATTGAATTGAAATATGAAATGTGAATTGCATATTGAATTGATTAATGGGAAGGGATAGTGAGAATGAACCTTGAACCATGCTATGAAATTTATTGAGTGATCATGAATTGATCTTTATATTAATATTCCCATGTGAGTTAAATAGAGGAAATTCCTTATGATGGGTTGTTAAGATTGAGACGCTTGTTTAAAAGAATTGTCCATGTGAGATAATTAATGGGTAAGTCTTATAATCTTAGCCATGATTTTATACACCCTTTGAGGAGAGGCCTAGATTGGTTTGATTGTGGTTTTGACCTTTGAATTATTAAATAATTTAATGAACATTATTCCCATGTGACTAGTTGAGTGGAATTCCTTATAAGCTTGTCCAATGATTGAGTCACCTTTTGAGGTGAGTTGAATTGAAATGTTCTTAGTGTTGACCTTGAAATATTTAAATGTAAATGATTAAATGGTATTGAATGATATAAAATGTTTATATTCCTTGGGTGACACATGGATTCAAATGAAAAATTCTATGGACGGGCTCAATTGGGTTTCACCTTTCTTATGTCTGAGTGATACTTGGACTCCCAAGTGGACTACCAAGGATGGACTCTGAGGCATGACTAATATATGCTGAGTGATACATGGATTCATATGATAATTCCATGGATGAACTCAAAGGGAATTTGATCATATCACCATGGTGATACATGGGCTCCCTTAGTGGACCGCTAAGGACGAAATCATATGGTAGGGATGTTATAACACACCTAGAGTGATACATGGGTTCTTGAGAGGTTCACCATGGACGATCTTGTAGGGTGTTGGTTTATTTTACCTGGAGTGATTCTTGGATTCCAAGTTAGGAATTCCAAGGATGGGATCAGGTTCATGCATTAATAATGAATGAAATGACTCATGTGATTTTTCTGTCAAGACAAATCACAATATTGGATTCATTCTTAACTTATACCTATATAGATGGCTTGTTTAGGCATCCTTAGATACATATTCTATGGGGTATTCTAGGATATGCACCAGGTATAGAGGCTTACATGCTAAATGGGATTCAAATTGTTAAATGAGAATGTTATAGATGACACATACATAACTATTAAATCATAGATTTATCTTTTAAATTAAATTTATTGATTAAATTGAATTTAATATGAGAACCTAGTCTTATAGGATGTTTAATTTTGATTACATCCTTGTTTTATTATTATTATTGCATGCACACTCTATTTTATATATTCACTAGTTGATTGACACCTGACCTTGGGTGGTTTCCTACTACGATTTTGTCTCACATCCTATTTAGGCCACCTTTGGGTATCCAAACAGACTATATGATTGAAGGTGTCAATAAGGGAAGGATTTCTACTATAGGTACATGATTTATACTTAGAAGTAGGGGATCATGGGACTGAGCTGAGGCTTACGATGCTAGATAGACAGTTTTTGGCCTTTTTTACTTTCGATACATGTATTATAAATGACAGTTGTGTACCTATTTTGGATGATTTATTAGGGTTTTATGACATGAATCATCATTTTGTATATGAGATGTCTTCAGGCATTTTTTATTATATAAGTCTTTCATTGTTTACTTATTTCCTGGTTATTATACTGCTTCTGCTACTTATATGTTATTGTTTCTACTATGTTTCACTCTGGTAAAGAGGGAATAGTCTCCCCACAGACACACTTAGGACCTACTTACTATTCATAATCCTTTGAAGTTTGGGGGGATATGCTTGATTCCATGTGACCCATTGGGCTCAGGGAACTGTTGAGTGACATCCGGGTCTGAGACGTTACATATGTGATCTAGAAAACATGAATAATAATTAAACCACATGTGATAATAATATTTATTCTACTTTTTAAATAATATATTATTTAACTAAGATTCTGGATACACTTAGTGTGTGACCCTTTGGGCCACTTTCTTAACGGTATTAGGTGAAGTAGCCTAAAGTCCAAGGTTGGCTCTAGACACTCCCCAAGGAACCAATAGAGAAATAAGTTAATGACAAAATTACATAATACCTCATAGGGATAGTTACTATGTAATATAATATATTTATCATGATATCTCTAATCAATCAGGCCGCATGCTAGTGTCATCAACCTATGAGCTTGATGTATCTTTCTCTGAATTTTTGAAAATTGAACTTTCCTATAGAAAACCATGGATAGAGATTTATTTAGGCTATATCATTTCCATCAAAGGGAATAAGATATCAAATTCCATTAAAGAACATAAGGGACAAACCCTTTATTGCATTATTTATTAATGATATATTACTCAAGACACATCCAACATATCCTACCTCACCGTGAATATATCGTCTCAATTTTCATAAATTCATCAAAGTATGCAACTTATAAAACTCATTAATAATAATATTAAAGTCTGAGGATCAAAAAATAGGTGCATAGATAGGAACATCCAATGACACATATATATATATATTGATTTCCTACTAGCAAGTCTCGTTCTCATAATATCCTACACTGGATATTACCAAGGGCGTACACAATGATAAGGTATCTCAAAGTACTATGAGTGTCCCCCTATGATATTCTGCATCATTTTTTACTTGAAATTATATCATCCAACTACGGAACATATACTTAATAATACTATTATGACACTTCTAGGTTCTTATCATAGCGGGGAACTGCTGTGACCTTTTAGTGCGACAGATACTCTTAGGAAATTATCATATACTATATTACATAGAAGAACATTCATGATGTGATAATGATTTTATTAATATTCAAAACTATGAATACATGTTATCATAATGTGAACAAAAGTTGGTTCTAGGGCACCAAAGTCAACAAACTCCCACTTTCACTAGAGCCAATTTCTAAAAACCTTCAATCCTCTAGCTCTCACATGATACTCATTATTTTACAGAGATATGCCTTTAGTTAAGGTTTATACCACATTTTATTATGTAGGAACAATTATTACTTTAACTTGACCCCTATGATAAAAATACCTCAAGAGGCGATACTTCCAGAGTATGTGATTTATCTTTTGATAGGACCTTGTCTCTTGTTCAAGAACCACTATTGTAGTATTATCACAACAAAATGTGATATGGTCTTTATTTCCACATCAAGATCTTGGAAAAAGTTTTGTATCTAAATGGATTCCTTGGTTGCATTAGAATCCACTATATACTCAAACTTCGCTGTAGAATCAGTGATAACTGGATACTTTGAACTCATCCAGCTCACAACTCCTCCATTGAGAAAAAAAAATATCCTGACTGTGAGTTCATATCATTCTGATCTATTTGAAAACCATCATTAGTATAACCCTTTATGACTAGATCCTCATCTCCTCCTTAAGATAAGAACATATCCTTTGTTCTTTTTGGATACTTAAGGATAACCTTAACAATAGACCAATGTTATTCTACCGGATCAACTTCATATATACCTAACATTCTCAATGCATAGGAAACATAAAGTCTAGTAAATAACATTACATTCATGATTGATCCAATCACTGAAGCGTATGAGGTCTTACTCATTATCTCTTTCTCCTATTGTGTCTGAGGGCACATTTTCATAGAAAGATGTATATCATGTGACACTGGAACCAATACCCTCTTGGATTATTCCATACTGAATCTCCTTAGTATTCGGTCAATGTATGTAATTTGACTTGGTCTAAGCATCCTCTTGGATCTATCATGAATGATCATGATCCCTAGAATATAGGCTACTTCACCTAAGTCTTTCATGGATAAACACTTATTTAAATAGTCTTTAACATACTATATGAATAGTATGTCATTTCAAATAAGTAAAATGACATCAACATATACTAAAAAGATAATGATTTCATTCCCACTAAACCTCTTGTAAACACATGGCTCACATTCATTCATAATGGAGCCAAATTATTTTATAGCTTTATCGAATAGAATGTTCCATGACCTAGATGCTTGTTTCAATACATAAATGGATCTTTGTAACTTGAAAATATTTTTGGCATCACCTGTAGTCACAAAACCTTATGATTGTGTCATATAGAGATATTCATGAAGGTTCCCATTAAGGAAAGTAGTTTTGACATCCATCTTCCAAATTTCATAGTCATGGTAAGCTACTATATAAAGTAGAATTATAACGGGTTTAAGTATGGGAACTAGTAAAAAGGTATCATCGTAGTCAATTACTTAATGATTTTTAGACCCTTTAGAAACTAACCTTGCTTTATAGGTATTTACTTTACCTTTGATGTCCAGTTTTCTCTTGAATATCCATTTTCACCCTACGGGATTTAAATCAACTGACACATCGACCAGAACTCAAACTTGGTTCTGATACATGGAATCCAGTTTAGAATTCATGGATTATTTACATCTTGCAGCTTCTGAGCTCTATAATGACTCTTTTTAGGAGATAAGTTCAACGTTTTCAACCAATAATGAGTCCACATCTTCAGTGACTAGAAAACCATATCCCTCTGGTTATCTTACCTCTCTAGTGATACGCAGTACTTGTGTTTTAAGAAATAATTCTTCCATGGTGACCTATGTAATATATTTTAGTACCAACACTTGTGTATCTTGAGCATCAAATTCATCAAATACAATATTTATCCCATTATCCTTTTTGAGTATGTACTCCCTCTCAAGAAATACAACTTGTCTAGTGATAGTCACTTTCTTTTCTATGGGGTTGTATATGCAGTATCCCTTTATTTCCTTAGGGAACCCTATATAATACACTTTGTACTATGGAGTGATAGTTTATTTCTTAAGAGGTCCTTAAAAAACACCTTGCAACCCTATACATGTGAATGTGAAAAATGAGATTCTTTCTGCTCCATAACTTTAAGGGATTTTTTTACCAATTTAATTGGTGCTCAATTTAATGTATATGTCATAGATTGTAATGAATATCTACAAAAGGATAATAGAATATTTGCATGACTCATCATCGACCTTACTATGTCTAACAAGGTAAAATCCCTCCTTTCACTAACACCATTCCACTATGGTGTGTAAGGTGGTGTGAGTTGAGAAAGAATCCTAAACTCTGATAGAAATTTTTTAAACTCTTTGTTAAGATATTCACCACCTCAATCCAATCAAATCTTCTTTATCATCTTTCCAAGTTAAATCTCTACTTTATTCTTTAATTCTTTGAGTTTCTCAAAGGACTCAAACTTATACCTCATTAAGTAGACATATCCATATCTACTAAACTAATTAGTAAAATTTATGAAGTAAGAATATCTACCTCTATCTTCTACTAGAAATGGTCCACACACAAAAGTATGTACCAATACTTGAATCTCTATGGCCCTTTCACCCAATATACTGAATGGAAGTTGAGTCAGTTTTACTTGTAATAAATCATGAAATATTTTAAATGGTTTTATCTTAGAAGAGTCTTAATAACCATCTTGATAGAGCTTTGTCAAATGATTCTCATTTACATTATAAAGATGGTGATTCCATAATTGAGTGTTATATGAGTCGCATGAACATGATTCATTATCTATTTCCAATACTTGATTATTGTAATTTAATATATAAATAACATTATTTAAATGCACCATACCATAACATATGTCCTCTTTATAAAATAAACAACTTTTATTTCAAAACATGAAAATAAAACCATCTGCATCTAGGCATGAAACTAGAATTATGTTCTTGGTAAAATTTGGTATATAAAAAAACCCTTAAAACAAATATAATTCATATTATCAATGAAAGTTGGTAGTAACCAATGTCTAGAGAATCCATCCTCACACCATTGGCATCTCACAAATCCAACTCTCCTCTAGAAATATTTTCAAAATCTAATTGGTTCATGTATTTGGATACAGATGTGAGCACCGAAAGCTATATCTAATACCCAATGTGTATATATCGAAATATTATACTTGATAAAGAATGAACCTTTAGTTTCTTATTTCTTATGGGTGTAGTTCTTCTTCCAATTTCTTTGATTTCCAAATGAAAAACATACTATCTAATTTTCTTTTCCCTGCCTCTAGATCTTCACCTTCTTGGAAGTTTAGTGCTCGGGAGATTTAGACTTTTTATGAGTCTTGGGACACTTTTCCCTATTCTTCATTTTCTTATTCACCATTAGAACCGTGGTTTTTTCATGCCCCGTATCCTTATCCACTTAGAGAATTAGAGTAATATGTTATGAAAGAATCTTCTCATTATTTCTCATGTTATAAATAACAATAAAAATAGAAAAGGTCTTGGGTAGTGAGGAAAGTATGAGATATATGCGCAACTCATTTGAGAATTTAATCCCTAAGGTGTCAAAGTATTTAATTTATCCAATAAGCTTGACTACATGAGGCCCAGCTGACACAGACTCTCCAAGATTAGTTGTCAACAGAGCATTAGATATCCCATATCTCTCTTTTATTTCCTTTTCTTGATAGATATCCCAAAGTTGAGACATCATGTTATACGCATCCTTGTACTCATGTTTCTTTAAAAGGTCATTGGTTATGAATGATATCATGAAACAATGAACATTTTTAGCATCGTTCAAATTTTTCACATATAAATTCAACTCTTACTCACTCGACTCATTACAAGGTGCATGAGGAACAAATTCTTCAAGCACATAAAATTTTCTTTCATGACGTAGGATAACACATAATCACTTTTTCCACTCTTGGAAATTTTTGCTGGTGAGAAGGTTATCCTTCTCAAGTATGGATCACAGTGATATATTTGAAGTCATTTTAATTTTTTTTTTCTATAAATAAGATGAGAAGAGTATTAGTACTTTATCTGATAAAATTTAGAGAAATATATAAATATATTATAATTATTAATCTCCTACTATTTTATCCAAACCCAAAATCCATCACCATTGGCTTTGGAATATCCTATTGCTTGGACATTCTAGTGGAAAGAATCCATATTACCCTTCTCATCACCCCAACATTAGATGGTCAAGAAATGTGAAGGGTTTTAGGTAGGTATTCTAAATTCCAACTACATTAACTCACAGTTCCTTAGTTTTTTGAGTGGACTCCCCAATCCTAAAATCCTTAAATTGTATTTCCTCAACCCTTGCATCTCAATTACACCAAGTTCTGCTTTGGAAGTCAACCCTTAATGTGAACTAATTTAAGTTAACCCAAAACTTCAAGTTAGAATTCCCTGATAATTGAAATCACCCTAACTTTGGCCAGTCAAGTACTTTGAACTTTGGTTCGATTTTAACTGAAGTAGTGGAAGTCTATACCGAAATAATATATATAATTGAGGGATCTTGTCTTCTAAGCATAAATTTCAAATTTTTACCTTTATTACATGATTTTTAATATTAATTGGATTTAATGAAGTGATTAACCTTGTCTTAGATAATATTTATGCATAATAAAATTTATTTTAGTTCCATGTTGTATTCTTGTTAGTTCATTAATTCATGTGATCACGAAAAAACATCCATAATGAAATAACCATGCAACTTTACAACCATAAAATAATAAAGTGGCATGATTGAGATCTTTTACTAATGGTTATTTTATATAAAATATGATAAACTAACCATTGGCCTAGGGAAAGAACACCATGATCCAATTAAGGTTCATGTTGTTGCTTTCCACCTGTCCACTTATGTATCTCTCTTGGATTGATTTCGCCTCAACTCCAAACTTGAACCGCCTCTACTATCATGGGAGATCCATCCATTACATATGCTTTTACTCACATGTAGGTGAGGGGAACCAAAATATTGGCTAAGGGGTTTACACAAAGGAAACCATGGACACATATACCCTTACATATTGATATGAGAGATGACACACATGCCAGTAATTTAATTTAATAATAAATTAAATGAAACCAATCACATATAATAATCCAGTGTGGGCTCATAATTGTCCACATACATGCAACAAATTACACATTTAATAAAATTAACATTCAATTCTAATAATTCTTATTTAAGATAGATCACACTCGAATCAATTAATTATATTCTTTAATTAATCAATTATTTTATCTTAATTCTCATCTGAATTTCCTTGAGATTCTCATCCAACATAATTTTAGACAAATTAAATAAATTTATTTAAAATTAATTGTGTACAAAATTGTACCATGGAGGCAACATGGTGAGTACCTATATGAAATACCTAATGTTTATTATACTCATATACTATTTACTCTTACAATATTTGACATACATGACTTAATCATGTAATTTCATGATGTGTACTATCAAATTAATGATTTCATTATTTACATGCTATTTACATTACGTGTTATGATTCAATGTGTGTAGTGTAATAATTGTAATACAACCTATACATGATAATTATATCTGAACATTATGCATAAATTAATTAGATATTTATATATATACATATAACCCGTCACATGGTGTTTCCTATAAAATTAATGACCACATGAAAGGAAATGGTGATAAGGTTTTCATAGTATAATAAATTAATTTTAATTCTACATAATTTGGTAAACATACACGAAGTGTACATTGGAGATACACAACATGTATATTTTTCTTGCCATCTATCCATGACACACACCTAGGGACTCGACGTGTAATTTGTAAAGACCTGGAAATCCTGTATATTTTTTTAATTATATGGAATTATTACAAGACTACAAAATTTGACAGCACGTGATTCCAAGGCCCAAAGAGCCCGGAACAAAATTTTGAATTTTTTTAAGGTAAGTTCAGTAAGCATGTGAGCAGGATTTCCTATCCTTGTAACTTGTGCTTTGATTGAAAATTTGAGGGCACTGTTGAACTCACAATGGTGAGATTCTCTTAGGTGAAGCTTAACTTTGACCGACAAAGTTTGGACAGAAAAGTTAGTTTTTCGAATTTCAGAAAAAAAAAATAACTATAAGTTATTTTATTCTTTTCTTCCATTGGTTAAGAATCGGTTGGCGTAACTGCAACATAACATAAGGAATTAAATGATGATCAATAAATGACCTGTTACTTTGTTTGTGTAACCGCAATTCTCATGCGATTAATTGGTTCATTAATTAAGATTCATTAATTAACCACATTAATGAACCTATAGTTAATCTCTTTAACTCTTTATTTAATCAATCTGTTGGTGGAATGATTTTAAAACTGTGTGGAAAGATCTGAAGAAACACTAATGACGTCACCCTCCAATGAAGAATGGTGCTCGAACGATGTCTTTTGGAGGATTCAATCCGGAGGGCGACGAACAACGACGAACATCAAAGAACGCAGAATTATTTCCATTTCCTGCAACGGATTCAACTAAATCTAGGTAGAGGATTTAATTTATTCTAATGGAATAATGATTTTATCTTATCTCATTCTTGGAAAATTATGTAGAACACAGATCAAACGTGTAACACCCTGAGATTTTATGAAAAATATTCTTTTAATTTCATTGATGTCTTGTGTTGTACGCTACACCAAAATTATCTTGTGCTATATACAACACCGTATTAGCTTATATTATATGCAAACACTATTCTTGGCTTGTGTTGCACGCAAGAGCAATCTTCCTCAAGAGCGTGTGTTGTACACAATACCGAGTTTCACTAAACAACAATATATTGTTATAATATTATTATGAACTATCCGTTATGAATATTAGTACATAAATTTTGAATTTTATGACATTATAATTCATCTTACACATTTTATAGAACATGGTATGAGAACAAAATAAATTTTTCAGGTAAAATAAGTATTTTTCAAAAAATGTTGTTTTGCCACCTTTAGATGGCGCACCAATATTAAATTTAGTTTTTGACATTTTTATAAGTTCAATTTGACAAAAAAAAATTCCTATTTTGAATCAGGATATAATAATTTACTTTGGATAAATTTTTGATATTTTCTAATAAGTTTCTTATTTTAATGAATAGTAAAAATACGCTAAATTTTAATTAAAAACAAATTTTTTCATCAAGATAATTTATATTGTTAAATTATAATATTTAATGGTTTTAAAGTATAAATAGAATATATTTTTACCATTTAATATAATTTAATTCATTAGCATTAATTTTACACTGAATTCATAAGTAAAAACATTTCAATCTTTTGCAACATTTTAACTTTTAAAACCCGTTTTCTCAACAGCGGGATTAATTTTAAATTAAATACTACAAATTTTGTGTTTTGAATTTATAAAAATGGATTCCATATTTGGAATCAGTAGGTACAAATTATGTTATAAGCTACTTTTTATTTTTAGGCATTATGAATAGTAACTACGGTAAATTTTATCTACCATAGTTAAAGGTAAATCAAGTAATTAAGGGTAAATATAATATTATAAAATTACCCTAACACTTGTCTTAATATAATTGGATGATTATATTTTTCCCTAAATCATACTTGGGTCGAAATTGAATCTAATGTAACCCACTTGTATTTGATTAAGACCTTTTATTTATTTTATTTAAAGGAAAGTGAAATATGTCTCACTCAAACTTTAATAATTAGATTATTTTTCATATATGGTTATACAGAATATAAATTCAATTATAAATACTCATTTGAAATATAAAATGTTTTTATTTATCATGGTAATTTATTTGTAATTTTTAAGAAATATTTAATTACCTTAATAGCTTATACATTACTGATGTAGAAATTATTTATTTAGTGAAAAATCAAATATATAGTTTTTATTAAAATAACAATACCTATCAAAAGGACCAGAAACTTGAAAAAACAATATTGGTAGAGTATATCTATGCCCTAATCATCCAAGGGTCTATTTTTGGACCATTTGGAGTCTTATAAAACTGATTATGACATTTATATTATTTTATTTTAAATGATGTCAAATATGTAACCTTCATAATTTAATAAATATAACAATTTAAATGTTGTGATTTTAAGAAGATAAATTCGAGTAAAAATATTATTATCAAAGTTATTATATTTATCTTCATCATATTATTTTATTTTTAATTTTTATGCAAAAATAATTATATTAAATAATTATACAAAAATGTTGTAGTAATTAGTTTATTAAGAGATATACCAAATAAATGATTTTAAAAATATTAAAATAAACAATATATGAATAAATTAATGTGCCCCATGAATGTTTTTGATGCATATGACATGTTAGGAATATATTATATATTTTGGTTCGAACATATCTTCTGTGTGGTTTTTATTTAAATTCAAATAATGAATAGTGTCAAAATTGACACTATTTATATTTTATAAAAATAACATATTATTAGATTATTTAAAAATCAAAAAAATATTTAAAAACAAAAAATTGAAAATTATATGGTCGACAAGGTTATAAATATCCAATTATGGGAAATTGACAACATTTAATTATGTATTTATAACAATTTAAAATTTAGAATTTTATTACCACAATTAAAATTAAATAGATTAAATAATGACAAATCAAGTTGATAAGGTTTAAAATAAACTTAAAACATGTCAAAATTTTATTTGTTGATGATATTACAACCCTATATCATCTCATCTTCTAATTGAGTCTTTTTTTTTGAGGTTTGTAAATGGGGATTCATTTTATTATTAATTAATATTTTTAAGGTTTCCAAAAGTGCCCCTCTCCTCTCCTATATAAGGGCACCTCATTCCCTCTCTTATTCACTCAATTTTGAGCCTTCAATCTCGTCCAACCCCTACCAATTTATTTTCTCAACCTCTCTAGTTATATTATAGAGGTTCTGGTCTTCTCAAAAGACCAACTCTAGTGCCTTAAGAGGAAGCTTAAAAGAGGTGCATCAAAGAAGAGGATTTTCAGACACGTACGGAAGAAATTGGACATAAGGTAAGGGATAATTTTGTAAATCTCATTTTTATCCAAGATTTCTTATACATAAGTATTTACTGGGGTTATAATTTTCATCCATTTCCTTAAAAAAATTCATAAAGTGTTAAATATTCTTCCATGTATGTTTAAAGTCATGTTTACCCCTCTTGACTTTTAATTTGTGTTATGGAAGGATTATTTATTTTGTTTACCATATGTGGTACTTTTTGACTTTTCTATTAAAATTACTAGGAAAATGTTTTTTTAACTTATATGGAATGAATGGATTTTTACGGTTTTATAACACCTTATTTTTATGAAGCTTACTCTACAAGATTTCATGACTATTTTCAACAAAATCCTTTTCTTTTAAAATTGCATGGAATTTTCTGAAAAGAAAATGATTTTGAAGAAGAAAGGATATTTTTCTCAAGAATTCATTTCAAATGTTTTGTCAAAACTATTTTCCATCTAAGGTGATATTATTCAATATGTTTATGTTTCAAGTATAATGTCTCTATGATTTACATGTTTTCACTTTTCTTATGATGAAATGATATCCATTTGTTTTATATGGATTATGTCATGATGAGATGATGTTTCTGAAATCCATTTTATTATTTGGATTATGATGAATGATTTATGTTTATTTTATGGCATAAGTAAGAATGATTTCATTATGAGATGGGTGGGACCTATATCTCCCTCCAATGCATTGGGTAAATATTTATATCTCATGAGATAGACATGGTTGGAATGGTAAGTTAATCTGGTTCAGTGATACAGGACTGGAACGAGGAGTGAACTCGATTTCAGTAAGGGACTTTGTCCACTAAGATGGTCCTGGCAGCAATGCCTTGGCTATTATGGAAATCATATCATATGCTTAATGGTTTTCTAAAATTATATGTTTTATTCCCATGCTATTTTATTATGATTAATGTTCCTTTATGATCTATGCCTATGTACTGCCAAGATTTATTTCTCAAGATTTTGATGTTTAAACCTTATGTTCATGTTTTTTTAAGTTTAAATGTATATAATTTATTTTATTTTCTCTATGCTCACCCTTACTGAGCATTTGAGATCACCCTTTATATGTTTTCTTTTCCCTAGGATTTAAAGAAAGGTTTTAGGTAAGAAAACAAAAGTGGAAGATCTTTATGGGATATGTTGAAGATCTTTCACCATGATTATTAGATTATGTTCCGAGTTTCCAAAGACACTAATCTATTACGGTCCTTGAGTGTTGGTTCTTTTTATGTATTAATTATTCCGCAAAAGTAATGTAATGTCCATGTACATCAAGCTTGGGTCTATATAGTTGGTATCAGAGGAAAGGTTTAGTTGACCTTTGGAAACTAGGATGAGAAAACTTTAGTGAGATCCCTAGAAGATATTTCTAAGGTATGTCTAGGGATGTCCCTAAGGTTATGTATAAGTATAGGTTATAGTCCTATAATTATAGTAACGATCTTATAATTTAACATGAGATGTTAGATATCGAAGGTACTCCCCCTTAATTATGATTTTTACCTCTCACGCTATTATTTTTGGGTTTTAGAAAATGGCTGGAAATAGGAAAATTCGCAATAATGGAGGATATGATGGACAACGGGATGATATTCTTCATGAGCAACCAAATGAAATTAGATTTGGAAGTCCACATATCGTTATTATGCCTAATCATAAATCTCATAATATGATAAATAATCTCATCTTTGGTAAGTTTCCCGACTCAGCTAATAAGAGAAAGATGGAGTTTCATGATTATCATAGAGGAAAGAAAGTTCAATTTCCCTCATGTAAATCATGTTGGAAGAGGAATCAGGGAAAATGTTTCAAAGTAACTGGAAGATTATTTGGGTGTGGAAAAGAAGGACACAAATACAGTAATTGTAAAGGAAAAGGTTCAGTTAACACCATGGACAAGGATAATGGTATTTCTAAGACATCAACAACGATTAAATGTTTTAAATGTGTAACGTACAGGTATTATGCAAACCAATGCCCTAAGGGAAAATCTCATGAAGAGAATCATCATGGTCGTATGGGTAGTATTTATATTGATGATGATGAAGAGACTACAAATGATATGTGAGATGAAATAATTTTTTAGGCTCAGTCAATGGTTTAAGAAGGTAGTGGAATGATTTATGTTTATCAAGAGTTATGTTGTATAGGTAATGGCACTATGGAATAAAGATACATATAAGGATTGTTACTATGTTGTTTTTTCTAAATTATTTAAAAGTATATGTTGAATGGTACAGGTAACCATGAAATGTTATTAAGATATTTTTGGAAAGTAGATGATATGCGCATAATTAAGGGATAAGGAGATAATGAGATGTTTGATAGTATTAATTAGCTCATGATGATATAAGGACAAAGTGATATCATGGTTTGAGTATATAGAAATTCTGGGATCATTCATGTTTTCAAAAAGATTATATGGTTATACATGTTTCAAGAGAATACATGATTAAGGTATTCACATGTTTGAAATGTGATCAACAAGATATATATTACGATATATGGGGGATAAATGATGGTATTCACATGCTTGTTATGTGACCTTTCAAGTAATCATTTTCTTTATACTATGAGATTGGACATATGTATTTTGGATAAGCCTAAAGATTGGAATGGATTATGTTGGAAATCAGATAGTATTATTTAAGGATAGAACTTTTTTTTGATATTATTTTTGGAATGTTATAATAGTATAGATTTAGAAAAAGGATAACCCATAGGACGAGCGATAGCCCGTCACGTCAGACAAGGCTGTGGGAATCGAAACCACAACCAAAGTGCGACAGGCCTTTATCACATACCATTGGCCTATAAGAAGTCCCTGGTCAGTATAAATTATTTTTAATTTATTAAGTGGTATGATATATGAATTATAATTCCATTTTAGGAATCATATACAATTAATATCACTATAGATGGACTTATGTATATTTAATAACTTTAGCTAACCTTTTGTTTGAGACTGATGTAATGACCTATCATTCTATCGCATGATCTTCTAACACTTCAAAAATGACAAATTCAACTTCATTTCTATAAGATATGAAGTGTAAATTTTTCAAGGAATGACCAACGGTGATATTGTACCAAAATCAAGAAAGTATTTCTTCTAATTCCAATTTTTTTCAACTTTAGGGAAATGATCTTGAAAACCAAAAATTTTGTCCTATTTCCCTATGAATCAGATGGTACCTTAGATCATCACAAATTTATGGCTTTGTGATTGTTGGATTTTTCATAGCCATGTTCTCTACCACTCTCCATCAGAACTTGATGGTTAGATTTCTCTTCCATATCCATATTTTCACCTATCTTCTACTATGTGGAAACCCAGTGATTAGTTAATTTGGGTAACCGTTACATTTCATAATTGAGTTTTTAAAGTTAAGTTTTGGTATTCCTTTTTACGATGTGGGTTTATATTAAATAAACTTTCAAATAGTAAACCATTTATAACCCCGACGAATTTCAAGGGCGAAATTCATTTTAAGGGGGGTAGAATGTAACACCCCGAGATTTTATGAAAAATATTCTTTTAATTTCATTGATGTCTTGTGTTGTACGCTACACCAAAATTATATTATGCTATACGCAACACCTTATTAGCTTAAATTATACGCAAACACTATTCTTGGCTTGTGTTTCACGCAAGAGAAACCTTCCTCAATAGTGTGTGTTGTACGCAATACTGAGTTTCACTAAACAAAGATATACTGTTATAATATTATTATGAACCAGCCTTTATGAATATTAGTAACTACATTTTGAATTTTATGACATTATAATTCATCTTAAACAATTTATAGAACATGTTATGAGAACAAAATAAATTTTTCGAGTAAAATAAGTATTTTTTAAAAAATATTGTTTTGCTGCCTTTTGATGGTGCACCCATAACAAATTTAGTTTTTGACATGTTAATAAGTTAAATTTAACAAAATAAAATTCCTCTTTTGAATCAGGATATAATAATTTACTTTGGATAAATTTTTGATATTTTTCTGATAAGTTTCTTATTTTGATGAATAGTAAAAATATGCTATATTTTAATTAAAAACAATTTTTTTCATCAAGATAATTTATATGGTTAAATTATAATATTGAATGGTTTTAAAGTATAAATATAATATATTCTTACCATTTAATATAATTTAATTCATTAGCATTAATTTTACACTGAATTCATAAGTAAAAACATTTCAATCATTTGCAACGTTTTAACTTTTAAAACATGTTTTCTCAACAGCGGGATTAATTTTAAATTAAATACTACAACTTTTGTGTTTTGAATTTGGGAAAATGGATTCCATATTTGTAATCAGTAGGTCCAAATTATGTTAATAATCTACTTTTTATTTTTAGGCATTATGAATAGTAACTACGGTAAATTTTATCTACCATAGTTAAAGGTAAATCAGGTAATTAAAGGTAAATATAATATTATAAAATTACCCTAACACTTGTATTAATATAATTGGATGATTATAGTTTTTCCTAAATCATACTTGGTTCGAAATTGAATCTAATGGAACCCACATGTATTTGATTAAGACCTTTTATTTATTTTATTTAAAGGAAAGTGACTCAAACTTTAATAATTAGATTATTATTAATATAAGGTTATACAGAATTTAAATTTAATTATAAATACTCATTTGAAATCTAAAATGTTTTTCTTTATCATGGTAATTTATTTGTAATTTTTAAGAAATATTATTTACCTTAATAGCTTATACATTAATGATGTAGAAATTATTTATTTAGTGAAAAATCAATTATATAGTTTTTATTAAAATAAAAATACCTATCAAAAGGACCAAAAACTTGAAAAACATTATTTTTAGAGTATATCTATACCCTAATCATCGAAGGGTATATTTTTGGACCATTTGGAGCCTTATAAAACTGATTATGACATTTATATTATTTTATTTTAAATGATGTCAAAGATGTCACCTTCATAATTTAATAAATATAACAATTTAAATGTTGTGATTTTAAGAAGATAAATTCTATTAAAAATATTATTATCAAAGGTATTATATTTATATTAATCATAGGATTTTATTTTTAATTTTTATGCAAAAATAAGTATATTAAATAATTATACAAAAATGTTGTGGTAATTAGTTTATTAAGAGATATACCAAATAAATGGTTTTAAAAATATTAAAATAAACAATATATGAATAAATTAATGTAAACCATGAATTTTTTTGATGCATATGACATGTTAGGAATATATTATATATTTTGGTTCGAACATATCTTCTGTTTGGTTTTTATTTAAATTCAAATAATGAATAGTGTCAAAATTGACTCTATTTATATTTTATAAAAATAAAATATTATTAGATTATTTAAAAATCACAAAAATATTTAAAAACAAAAAAATGAAAATTACATGGTCTAAAAGGTTATAAAGTATCCAATTATTGGAAATTGACAACATTTAAGTATGTATTTCTAACAATTTATAATTTATAATTTTATTACCACAAATAAAATTAAATAGATTAAATAATGATAAATCAAGTTGATAAGGTTTAAAATAAACTTAAAACATGTCTAAATTTTATTTTTTGATGATATTACAACCCTATATCATCTCATCTTCTAATTGAGTCTTTTTTTGGAGGTTTTTAAGTGGGGTTTCATTTTATTATTAATTAATATTTTTAAGGTTTCCAAAAGTGCCCTTATCCTCTCCTATATAAGGGCACCTCCTTCCCTCTCTTATTCACTCAATTTTGAGCCTTCAATCTCGTCCAAACCCTGACAATTTCTTTTCTCAACCTCTCTAATTATATTATAGAGGTTTTGGTCTTCTTAAAAGACCAACTCTAGTACCTTAAGAGGAAGCTTAAAAGAGGTGCATCAAAGAAGAGGATTTTCGGACACGTACGGAAGAAATTGGACCTAAGGTAAGGGATAATTTTGCAAATCTCATTTTTATCCAAGATTGCTTATACGTAAGTATTTATTGGGGTTATATTTTTCATCCATGTCCATAAATTTTTTTTCATAAAGTGTTTAATATTCTTCCATGTATGTTTAATTTCATGTTTACCCCTCTTGACTTTTAATTTGTGTTATGGAAGGATTCTTGATTTTTTTTATCATACGTGGTACTTTTTTACTTTTCTATTAAAAGTACGAGGAGAATATTTTTTTTAACTTATACGGCATGAATGGATTTTTACGATTTTATAACGCCTTATTTTCATAAAGCTTACTCTATAAGATTTCATGACTATTTTCAACAAAATCCTTTTCTTTTAATATTGCATGGAATTTTGTGAAAAGAAAATGATTTTGAAGAAGAAAGGATATTTTCCTCAAGAATTCATTTCAAATGTTTTTTCAAAACTATTTTCCATCTAAGGTGACATTATTCAATATGTTTATGTTTCAAGTATAATGTCTCTATGATTTACATGGTTTCACTTTTTTTATGATGAAATGATATCCATTTGTTTTATATGGATTATGTCACGATGAGATGATGTTTATGAAACCCATTTTATTCTTTGGGTTATGATGAATGATTTATGTTTATTTTGTGGCACAAGTAATAATGATTTCATTATGAGATGGGTGGGAACTATATCTCCCTCCAATGCATTGGGTAAAGATTTATATCTCATGAGATAGACATGGCTAGAACGGTAAGTTAATCTAGTTCAGTGATACAGGACTGGAACGAGGAGTGAACTCGATTTCAGTAAGGGGATTTGTCCACTAAGATGGTCTTGGAAGCAATGCCTTAGCTACTATAGAAATCATATCATGTGCTTAATGGTTTTCCATAATTTCATGTTTTATTCCCATGCTATTTTATCATGATTAATGTTCCTTTATGATCTATACCTTATATACTACCAAGATTTATTTCTCAAGATTTTGATTTTTAAACCTTCTATTCATGTTTTTTTTAAGTTAAAATGTATATGATTTGTTTTGTTTTCTCCATGATTACCCTTACTGAGCATTTGAGCTCACCCTTTATATGTTTTCTTTTCCCCAGGATTTAAAGAATTTTTTTAGGTAAGAAAACAAAAGGGGAAGGTCTTTATGGGAGATGTTTAAGATCCTTTACTATGATTAGAAGATTATGTTCTGAGTTTCCAATGACACTAAACTATTACGGTCCTTGAGTGTTGGTTCTTGTTATGTATTAATTATTATGCAAAATTAATGTAATGTCCATGTATGTCAATCTTGGATCTCTACAAAACGACTACCATGTTGATCCGCGATTCGTAATTTACTGCAGCTGGTTGTTGCAGGATTCATTTTGGGGATAATCTTAAACTTTTTGATGATTGATTCTTTCCCCATGTTAAAACGCTAACGCGAAGGGTGAGGGTCAGTCTGAATAGGGCCTGGACCCCCCTTTTTTGTTGGTTTTTGTGTGTTCTTTGTGCATGATCGGGAAATGTGACGACAAGATGAATCCAATGGATTCGTAGAGAATGAAGTGACCCGGGAGGCTCGTAGGTGCACATAGGAAGGAAAAAGGACCACCGAAGCATCTCCAGTGGCCCGCAAAAGAAGTCGGCAGTGGAAAAAGTCGGCATGTGCCGGCTGCATGGAGAAGCAGCGCCAGCAGGTGCCGCGACAGCGAGATGTTGCAGCCGAACGGCTATGGAATGTGGAGAATTCGGTGATGACAAGTCACGTGAGGAACGGAGCGGACCGCTCGGCTGGACACACACGGTCGGCTCGTGTCGGTCATTTCGGGAGATGGGGTGGTGCCCCGCTGGGTGAACCGGACGCACCGTGTCTACTCCAGCAAAACCAGCCTGCACCGCGCAGGCCAGGTTCCCCAGTTGGGCTAGACCCATGGGCCCAACAAACCCACCGACCGGACCCCTACCGTACACGGACCCGATAGGCCCCGTTTCACTAAAATGGATGTAACTTGCAAACCGGGAGTCCGATTGATGCGCTGTCTACGGAATGAGGACCATTGCGATGTGATGATCCTTTTGATATAATACACTTGAGTTTTTTCAGAAGTTTTTGTATGGATAGGTTGAATCGGACTCAAATCCAACCGGGCCCTATTTACCTTTTTGCCTATATCTTACATTTTGAGAATCTGATTGACACGCTATCTATTGCATTGGAACCCTTACGACAAGACGGTCCTTTGGGTTACTTCTAAGTGGGAATTTGTGGTGCTTAAATTATGACCAATGGTATGAGGAGCAGAATTCCCAGAACTCAAGTGCACTATGTGCAGGAATCCTGTGGCTGATTTTCAAGTGAAGAGCGACCCTTTGTGGATCGACCTGAGAGAGACCCCCTGTAGATCAACAGTAGTGCAACCCTCCGTGGATCAGAAATGGCATGACCCTACATGGATCAGCATGAGGGCAACCCTCCATTGATCATCAGTAGTGTGAACCCTTGTGAATCGACAGTAGAGTGACCCTTTGTGGATCAGCAGTAGCACGACCCGACGTGGGTCGAAAGTAGAGTGACCCGTTGAGGATCAATGGCAGAGCGACCCTTTGTGAATCAACAGTAGAGAAACCCTTCATGGATCTGTATCCAAGCCACCCAATAGAATAAAATGATCTATCTTAAGAATAATAATCTTTATTCATGTTCCCTAAGTTGTATACCTGGTGTGAGTTGTCTTTTACTTTATGCTTTGTGATTGAGATCATGCTTTGAGGTTTTTCCTTTGTGAAATTATGGGAGACCTTTGGGGGTCTCGGGGTCCTTACTGGTTGTTGTTATACTCACCTATGCACGGGCATCTCCCACACCTTATTGTGTCTTGTGAAGACGATGGAAAATTTGATTGAGACTTGGGGAGCCAGGGCTAGACAGTGCTCAAAGGTGATTGATAGACGTGGTGAGCGGCAGTGATGACAGACGATGAGTCGTACCTACCCTTCAGGTAGGATCCTTGGTGGACGACCTTCGGAGAACATTTTTCCCTTTTTTTGTACTTTCTTTTTATTTGGGCTTATATACTAGCCCCTTTTACTTTCAGTACTTACTTTTATCCTTATTGGTGGTTTTTAGTAGTGGTTGTACTTTTCCTTTTCTGTTGTGTTTTACTTGTGCGTAGTGTACCCTATCTATGTGTGTATAGGTTTAAAGAAAATGCCTTAACTTTTTGGGTTTTTCATTTCCAGTGCTAGTCACCATCCCCTGTCCTATGGAAGGTGGCATTGGTGTAGTCAATACACGGGCCCCAGGGGACGGGTCGTGACAAAGTGGTATCAAAGGGTGGTTAGTTCTACCAGAAGAACTAAGAGTCTATGTTTTCAATAGAGAAATTGTGTGAAGTGTCTTGAGTTCAAATTAAAGTTTGGGGAGTCTCATGTTGGTGTGGTGGCTGACATATCCATACACTAGGACCATGAATTCTTATTTCCAACTCAGTACAAAAAAACAGTTTTTGCGTGTGTTTTGGAAATGTTTTTCTTTTGATCTCTTTTGAGTAAGCTCATCATGTATAAATTATTGAAAATGGAACATCTGTTTCTTTACAGTATTCCTCCACGTAGACAACTAACTAGGATTCTAGTGATAAATCATGATGACGGCCCACTGAGCGATGAGGCGTCGGTGCAGGACCCTCTTACAATGATAGTACCTTTTGGTGGTGTACCAGCACCACCACCACCTGTACGACAATGGTTTCCACCAGACCCACCAGTGAATAGTGCACATAGATTGAGCACATTGCACAAGTTCCAGAGATAGATACCTCTGAGGTTTCGAGGAGAGACAGGTCCACAGGTAGCTAAAGACTGGCTAGAGGCTTTGGCACGAGTTTTTCTCTTATTTGAGACACCAGCATACCAGATGGTGATCCTATCTACTAGTATCTTTCAGGGAACATTAGGGAGATGGTGGAGCCTAATGCTCTAGACACACGAGGAGGTGAATCTCTCCTGTTTGGACTTTGAGATCCCCTTCAGGGTGAATTTTGTATAGGTGACCTTACGCTCAGTGCGTATTCAGGAGCTACTGCACTTACATAAGTGAAGCCTGACAGTGGCCCAGTACTCAGCGAGATTTACTGAACTCTCCCACTACTCCACTAACATGGTACGAGAACCTTTCTTTAAGTCCCAAACCTTTGAGTAGGGACTCTGATGGGAGATCAGGGCATCGATGATATCGCTCAACATCTCAATGCAGGCTGGAGTGCTAGAGCGAGTACAATTGGGGGATAACTTCCTTACTTAGTAGGCACCAACGGTGAGAGCCACCACTGGATGATGGGAAGCTGAGTCATCTAAAACATGTAGTAGGCAGATGATGTAGAGTCCCAAGTGGTCCAGACCTTATGGAGGATTGCCCCAAGATGTAGGGTTGGATTTGCGGAGCTCGCAAGGCAGAGGAGGTCAGTAGAGGACCAGAGGGTTCTACTCATGCAAAAGGGTAGGGTCACATGGCTCGCGACTGCCTGACCCTCTGTACTAATGATCAAAAAATAGTCAAGGGACCGTCGAGGCAGTAGTGGAGGTTCGAACAAGGAGGTTCGTAGGGTAGTGGATGTGGAATAGGAGCTGGTTGTGTAGTAGGCAGTGGGCAACGGTTTGAGGTAATACTGCCACCACTCCCAGGTGGTCTATCCTGACCTTAGGGAGCAGGTGGATAGGGATGATCTCAGCTTCAGGTGGAATATACCTATGACCACGACACTCCAGAGATGATTTGAGGCACGATCTATGTCTACTCCACCCTAGCTGAAGTTCTTATATACATAGGTTCTAGTCACTATTTCATTGTCATGACTCTCATTTGGAGATCAGAGATTCAGGTGGAGCCATTGGATCTATCCTTATGATTAGAGACTCCTACAGGAGAGGATTTTATGATTACACACTGGTGATGGCAGTGTGAGTTACTCTAGGAGGTGAGAGATTTGGTTGGGATCTTCTATTAGCAACGTCGAGGCCTTATGATGTCATCTTGGGTATGGACTGTTTATCCATGATCTATGCTCATATTGACTATTTTAGGCACAAAGTGTGGTGTTTTCTCGAGGATGGGATCAAGTTTTCCATCACCAATGAGAAGGGAACCTTTGCAGCATAGGATTGACTTTCTCATAGGAGGGTGAAGTTGATCACTCATCAGTTATCTAGCCTTACCCTCAGTGTAGTGGATGAGAGGATTCCAAGTTATCCAGTAGTGGTGGACTAGTATGTTGATGTCTTTCCTGAGGATGTTTCAAGATTATCTCATCACAAAGAGGTACGATTCTACATCGACCTGTACCCCAATATGACACTGATATCTACACCATCATATCGGATGGATCCTTTGGATCTTCGTGAGTTTAGGGTACAGTTGGAGGACTAGCAAAGAAAGGGGTTCATAAGGCCTAGTGTTTCTCCCTGGGCAGCCCCAATTTTATTCACCAAGAAGGTAGAGGTGAGCTTAAGGATTTTCATGGAATATTGGAACCTCATCTAGGTGACCGTAAAGAACAAGTATCCTCTATCGAGGATTCATGATCTCTTCGATCAACTGAAGGTAGAACAGTGGTTTTTGAAGACAGACCTCAGATCAGGCTATCATCAACTTTAGGTGTGGGATAAGGATGTACCAAAGATAACATTCAGATACCGGTATGGCCACAATGAGTTCTTGGTGATCCCTTTTAGCATGAACAATTCCCCAATAGTGTTCATGGGACTCGTGAACAGGATCTTCCAGACTTACCTCGATCTCTTCTTGGTGGTCTTCATTGACGACATCTTGGTGTACTTGGCATCGGAGGAGGTGCACGCCACACATCTACAGATATTCCTTGATACACTTTAAGAGCACCAGCTTTATGGAAAGATCTCAAAGTGCCAGTTATGGATACGGGAAGTCCACTTTATGGGATATGTTATCTCGAAGGGTGGATTTGCAGTGGATCCAGTAAAGATAGAGGCAGTTCTTTCTTAGGAGCCACTCAAGAGTGTGATAGAGGTGTGGAGATTTTTGGGGTTGGTCAGGTACTACCATATATTTTTACCTGACTTTTCCAAAGTATCATTACCCTTTTCAACTTTTACATGGAAGGGAAAACTCTTCGTATGTACAAGGAGATACCAAAAAAGTTTCCAAGAGCTGAGGCAGAGACTAAAAAGTGCCCCCATATTGAGGATACTGGAAGAGTTCATTGGGTATATAGTCTACTGTGATGCATCAGGGACCAGACTTGGGTGTGTCATGATGCAAGAGTGAGCAGTGATCACCTACAGCTCATGAAAGCTGAGGAAACATGAGCATAAATACGCGACCCATGATCTGGAGTTAGCGGTAGTGGTATTTTCATTGAAGATGTGGAAACACTACTTGATGGGTGAATTATTTATTGTCTAATACAATCACAAGAGTCTCATATATATTTTCTCACAGAAGGACCTGAATATGAGATAGAGGTGATGACTAGAGTTCCTCCAGGACTATGACTTTGAAATATTCTACACTCATGGGAAGATAAACATAGTAGCAGACACACTCAGTATGAGGTTGGGTCTACAGCTGCTGAGTGAGGTGACTGAGAAGCTAGCTGCATTGAAAATATATTTTATGGATATTGATGAAGCATCATACCTCCAGTCTATGACTGTCACTCCCCCACTACTTTAGGGAGTTCGGGAGGCACAGCTTGGAGATGTTGACTGTGAATCCCAATGTTCTCAGATATCCTCAAGAAAAGCTCCTAATGGATTTTCAATAGGTGGGGATCACGTTATCCTTTCTATAGGACACATTATGGTACCAGTGATGTTTCAGGAAGAGGTGTTGAGGGAGTTCTATACTTCCCCTTTAGCGGTACATCCTGGAGTGGCTAAGATTTACCAGGACCTCCAACATCAGTACTGGTGGCTAGGGATGAAGAAAGCAGTGGCAGAGTTCATCTCATGATGCCTCACTTGTTAGAAAGTGAAGGTCGAGCATCGGGTTACAATAGGCTTAGCACAATCACTGGAGGTACTAGAATGGAAGTGGGATGGCATCTCAGTGGACTTCGTGACTAGGTTACCACACACGTTCAGGGGTCATGACTCTATCTGGGTGATCATTGACCAACTCACCAATTCATCCCATTTCTAACGCATCCAAGAGTGGGGATCAATAGAGGGATTGGGATGCCTCTACATCTAGGAGATAATACGGATTCACGGGATACCATCGATGATCATTTCAGATCATTATTCTCATTTTACACCTCGATTGTGGAAGGGATTAAAGAAGGTGTTTGGGACTCAGCTACTCTTGAGCACTGCCTTTCACCCTCAGACAGATGGTCAGATAGAGTGGACCATACAAACACTTGAGGGCTTGCTTCGTGCTTACGTCCTTGATTTTGGCTGTAGTTGGGAGTACCACCTTTCACTAGTGAAGTTATCATACAAAAACAGTTATCACTCCACCATTGGAATTACACCATTTGAGGCCTTGTATAGGCGACCGTGCAGATCAACTCTATACAGGACAGACCCAGGGGAGTCCACACTTATGGGTCCAGAGTTGGTACGAGCTACCACTGAGAAGGTTCAGATCATCCAAGAGTGGATGAAGACTGCACAGAGCAGACAGAAGTCTTATGTTGATAGGAGATGGAGACCCTTGGAATTTAAGGAGGGAGACCATGTCTTTATATAGGTCACACCCCAATAAGGATTTCAGAGATTTGTTTGGGGTGACAAGATATCTCCAAGGTTCATCGGAACTTTCCATATTCTCAACAGAGTTGGTGAGGTGGCATATCTCCTGACTCTTCCTCCACAAAAGCATCGGGTTCATAATGTTTTTCACGTGTCATAGTTGAGGAGATATGTGCATGGTCCATTGCACATCATCAATTGGGGTGAGCTGTACATTGACGATGAGGTGACATTTATGGAGTTCTTGGTGGAGATAGAGGATCGACATGAGCGGGTCCTTTGTGGATGGTCGATTCCTTTAGTGTGAGTTTGGTGGAAACACAGGAACCTCTAGGAGAGCACATGGGAGTGGGAGGCTTTTCTCAGTACCCCCATTTATTTTCTTATCTTTTTTGTGGCTTTTGGGAATGTAAATCCCTAAGGTGGGGAGAATGTAAAGACCTGGAAATTCCGTATAATTTTTTTTAATTATATGGAATTATTTCAATACTATGAAATTTGATGGCACTAATTCCGAGGCCTGGAGAGGCTGGAATGGGATTTCGAATTTCTTTTAAGGTACGTTCAATAAACGTACAAGTGGGATTTCCTATCTTTTGAACCAGTGCTCGGATTGAAAATATGAGGGCACCGTTGAACTCGCAGCGCTGAGATTCGCTTAGGGTAAGCTTAACTTTGACCAACAAAGGTTGGATGGAAAAGTCAGTTTTCATACTTTTGGAAAAAAATAATAAAATAACTATAATTTATTTTATTCTTTTCTTACACTGATTAATCATCAGTTGGTAGAACCGCAACATAACAGAAGGCATTAAATGAAGATCAATAATTGACATGTTACTTTTTTTTGTGTAACCACAATGCTCGTGTGATTAATTGGTTCATTAATTAAGGTTTAATAATGAACCACATTAATGAACCTATCATTAAGCACTTTAACTCTTTATTTAATCTATTTGTTGGTAGAATGATTTGGAAACTGTAGGGAAACATCTGACAAAACTCCGATGACATTACCCTCCAACGAAGAATGGTGATCAAACAACGTTCATTGGAGGATTTGATCCAGAGGGCGAAGAACATCGATGAACATCAATGAAAGCATAATTATTTACTTAATCTTCATCGGATTCCACCAAATCTAGGTAGGGGGTTTAATTTATTCTAATTGAATAATGATTTTATCTTATCTCATTCTTGGAAAATTATGTAGAACAGGGATCAACCGACTAACAGGTTGATCCACGATTCGTACTTTACTCCAGGTGGTTATTGCGGGATTCATTTTGGGGAAAATATTAAACTTTTGATGATTTATTCATTCCCCATGTTAAAATGCTAATGCGGAGGGCAAGTACCAATACAAAAAAGGCCCATAACCCCCGTCATTATTGGTTTTTGTGGTCTCTTTGTGCGTGATGGGGAAATATGGTGAAAAGATGAATCCAAGGGCCTCGTAGAGAAGGAAGCAGCCCGATAGGACAGTAGGTTTAGACGGGGAGGAAAATGGACCACCAAAGCATCTATGGTGGCCCGCAAAAGGAGACGTTGGCGCAGCGGTGCCGGCGACAGGCCCGTGCTGGCCGTGTGGAGAACCGACACCTGTAGGTGCCGCGATAAAGAGATTTCATGACCGGATGGTCATGGAAGGTGGAGAACATGGAGCCAACGTGCCGCATGAGGAATAGAGTGGCCCGCTCGGGCCACTCAGCTGGACGCACACGACTGCCTCATGCTGGCCATTTCGGGAGATGGGGTGGCACCGCCATCTGGGTAAACTGGATGCACCGCGTCTGGTCCAGAAACACCCCCCCCCCCCCCCCCCCGTACGGGTCATGTTATCCAGCTGAGACGGACCCGCCAATTGTTTCGGACCCACCAACTGGGTCAGACCCCCCAGTCGGACCAGATCTGTGGGCCCAATGAGCCGGACCCCTACCGGACCCGGACCCGACTTGCCCCATTTCACTAAAACTTACTTAATTCTCAAATCGAGTGTCCGATTGACGCGCAGTCTGTGGCATGAGGACCCTTGTGATGAGGCGGTCCTT
This sequence comes from Viscum album, assembly GCA_963277665.1. Classification (NCBI taxonomy): domain Eukaryota; kingdom Viridiplantae; phylum Streptophyta; class Magnoliopsida; order Santalales; family Viscaceae; genus Viscum; species Viscum album. The sequence continues at coordinate 568,222,820 of OY728119.1, forward strand.
TTTAGATACTCCAATTTAGTTTTTGCAGAAGTTGGATTACATCTAGGTTGGATCATACTTGAATCCAACTAAGCCCTATTTACATTTTTGCATATATCTTATAGACCAGGTGTCCAATTGACGCATCGTCTATCACGTTGGAACCCTTACAACAAGACGGTACTTTGGGTTACTTCTAAGTGAGAATTTTTGTTGTTTTAGGTATGATCAATGGTATGAAAATCATAATATCTAGAACTCAAGCGCACCAAGTGTGGGAATCTTGTGGCTGACTGTCAAGTGAAGAGAGACCCTCTGTGGATCGACATGAGAGAGACCCTTTGTGGATCAGTAGTTGTGAAACCCTCAATGGATCAGCAATGGAATGACCCTCTATGGATCGGCATGAGAGCGACCCTTTGTAGATCAGCAGCAGTTCAACCCTCTATGGATCGACAATGCTACGACCCTCTATGGATCAGCAGTAGCGTGACCTGACATGGGCCGGCCGTAGAGCGACCCGTCAAGGATCAGTGGCAAAGAGACCCTTTGTGGATCGGCTGTAGAGAAACCCTTCTCAGATCAGTAGCCGATCCACCATATAGAATAAAATGATCTAGCTTAAGACTAATAATCTTTATTCCTGTTCCCTAAGTTTTATACCTAGTGTGAGCTGTCTTTTACTTTATGCTTTGTGATTTATATCATGCTTTGTGGTTTTTCTTTTCTGTAATTATGGGAGACCTTCAGGGGTCTCAGGGTCCCTACTGGGTATTTTTGTACTCACCCATGTATGGGTTTCAACCGCACCATTTGTGTCTTGTGCAGACGACAGAGATCTTGATTGAGACTTGGGGAGCCAGGGCTAAATGGTGCTCAGAGGTGATTGATAGATGTGGTGAGCTGCAGTGATGACATACGAAGACCTTTGGAGCATGTTCTTTCCTTTTTGATGTACTTTATTTTTAGTTGGGCTTGTATACTGGACCCTTTTACTTTCATAACAGACTTTTATCCTCAGTGGTGGTTGTAAAGACCCAGAAATTCCATATTTTTTTATTATATATAGTTTTATTACGAGACTGCAAAATTTGACGGCACGTCTTTCTGAGTTCCGGAGAGCCCGAAACAGATTGTTTTGAACTTTATTTAAGGTATTTTCAGTAAATGTGTGAGCAGGATTTTCTATCTTTTAAACTGGTTCTTGGATTGAAAATCTAAGGGTACCATTGAATTCACAGTGCTGATATTTTCTTAGGCGATGCTTAAATTTGATCGGAAAGGGTCGGAGGAAAAAGAGAATTTTTTTGGACTTTTTGGAAAGAAATAATAGAATAACTCTTGAGTTATTTTATTCTTTTCTTCCACCGGTTAAGCGTCGGTTAGAAGAACCACGACATAACAGAAGGCATTAAATGAATATCAATAATCGACCTATTACTTTGATTGTGTAACTGCAACGATCATGTGATTAATTATTTCATTAATTAAGGATGATTAATTAACCACATTAATGAACCTATCATTAACTCTTTGACTCCTTATTTAATCAATCCATTGGAAGAACAGTTTGGAAACCACAGGGAAAGCTCTAACGAAACGCCAACGACATCACCCTCCAATGAAGATCGATGATCGAACGACGCCCATTTCAGGATTTGATCTAGAGGGTGATGAATGGTGACAAACATCAATGAATGTGGAATTCCTTCCTACATCCGCAGAGGATTCTGCTGAATCTAGGTAGGAGAGTTAATTTATTCTAAGTGAATAATAATTTTATCTTATCTCATTCATGGAAAATTATGTAGAATGCGGATCAACAGACTAACAGGTTGATCTGTGATTCAGACTTTACTGTGGGTGGTTTTTGCGGGGTCTTTTTGTGGATAATCTTAAAATATTTGATGATTGATTCTTTCCCCAACTTAAAACGCTAACGTGGAGGGTGTGGGCCAATCCAAACAAGTCCCAGACCCCCCCTTCGTTCTTGGTTTCTATGTGTTCTTCATGGGAAACCAAGAAACATGACTTTAAGGCATTTCCAAGGGACTTGTAGTGAAGGAGGTTACTCGAGAGACCTGTAGGCGCATATGGAAAGAAAAATGGACTGGTAGAGCATCTCTGGTGGCCCGCGGAGGAAGCGGCCAGTGCGACACCACCGGCGCGGTGGCAGCGGCGGCCAGGTTGGGCGTGGAGAAGCGATTATTGCAGGCACCTCGGTGGTGAGATTTCGCGACCAGATGACTGTGACGGGTGGAGAATGCAGCGCCGATGTGCCGTGTGAGGAACAGAGTAGCCCACTCGGGCTGCTCGGTTGGTGCAATGGCTAGCTCGTGCCAGTCATTTCTGGAGATGGCGTGTTGCCCCACTAGAGCCGCCAATTGGATAAACTAGATGTCTCACGTCCAGTAAAGCTCGAATATCCCGCACCATGTGGGGCGGGTTCTCCAGGCAGGCAGGATCCACCAGTCGGATCGGTAGGACCGGACCCCTACGGGACCCGGACCCGACCAGCCCGATTTCACTAAAACTGACGTAAGTCGTAGACTGGGTGTCTGATTGACGTGTTGTCTATGGAATGAGCATCCTTATGATGAGGAGGCCCTTCTAAGATACTCCACTTGAGTTTTGGAAGAATTTGGAGTATTGTTTGGTTGGATCAGACTTGAATTCAACCAGACCCTATTTACCTTTTTTATTATAACTTATAGACCAGAAGTACGATGTATGTGTTGTCTATCACATTGGAACCCTTACAAAAATATGGTCCTTCGGGTTACTTCTTCATGGTACTTCGTTTAGGTTGAGGTATGATCGACGGTTTGAGGATAAGAATCTCTGGAACTCAAGCACACTAAGTGGGGGAATCATGTGGCTTGTTGTCCTGTGAAGAGAGACCCTATATGGATTGGCAGTAGTGAGACCCTCTGTGGATCAGTAGCAGTGTGACCCTCTGTGGATCATAAATTGTGTGACCCTCTGTGGATCGACAATTGCACGACCCTCCATGGATCATAATGAGAGCGACCCTCTATGGATCGGTAGCAGTGTGAACCTCTATGGATCAGTAGTAGTACGACCCTCTGTGGATCAGTAGTAGCGCGACCGGACACAAACTAGCCATAGAGCAACCCAGCGTGGATCAGTAGTAGAGAAACCCTTTATGGATCAGCAGTACAGAAACCCTTCTCAGATTTTCACTTGAGCCTCATGACAGAAAAATATGATCTAGTTTTTGATTAATCATCTTTATTACTATTCTTTAAGTTGTATACCTGGTGTGAGCTGTCTTTTACTTTATGCTTTTTTATTGAGATTATGCTTTGTGGTTTTTACTTAGTGGAATTCTGGGAGACCTTCGGGGGTCTTGGGGTCCCTACTGGGTATTGTTATAATCATCCCTGTGTGGGCTTCACCCACACATTATTATGTCTTCTACGGATGACAAACAGCTTGACTGAGCCTTGGGGTGCCAGGGCTAGACGGTGCTCAGAGGTGATTGATAGACGTGGTGAGCAGCAATGACGACAGACGACGAGTTGTACCTACCCTTCACGTTATATCCTTGGTGGAAGAACTTCGGAGCACATTTTTAACTTTTTGTTGTACTTTATTTTCCTTTGGACTTGTATACTGGTCTCTTTTACTTTCAGTACTTAATTTTACTCTCAGTGGTGGTTTTTAATAGTGGTTGAACATTTCTTTTCCGTTGAGTTTTACTTGTGTGCAGTGTGCCCTGTCTCTGTGTGTACAGGTTTAAAGAAATGTCATCCCATTTTTGGGTTTCGCCTTTCTGGTGCTAATGAAAAACCCCTAGCCTATAGAAGGTGGGCTTGGGGTAGTCATGTCATAGGCCCTGGGGGATGGGTTGTCACAAAGTGGTATCAAAGGGAGGTCAGTTCTACCAGAAGAACTAAGATTATATGTTTTCAATAGAGCAATAGTGTTAAGTGTCTTGAGTTTGGATTACAGTTTGGAGAGTCCAGTGTTGGTGCGGCATCTATCGTATCCGTACACCATGACCCTGAATTCGGATTTCTGAATCGGTACACGAAAACACTGTTTGCATGTGTTTTAAATTTTTTTTTCCTTTTGATCACTTTTGAGTCAACTCACCAGGAATAACTTATTGATCATGGCACATCTGTTTCTTTATAGGATTCCTCCACATATACAAACATCTAGGATTCCAGTGAGAGATCATGATGATGGACCACCAGCCAATGAGGCATCGGTGCAGGGCCCTCTTACAATGATAGCACCTTCGAGTGGTGTACCAGCAGCACCACCACCCGTAGGGAAGAAGTTATAACCAGGCCCACCAGCAGACATTACACACCAATTGAGCATGTTTCATGAGTTCTAGAGATAGAGGCCTCTAAGGTTTCGAGGTGAGATAGATCCATCGGTAGATGGGGACTGGATGGAGGCTATGGCATGAGTTTTAAGATTAGTTGAGACAATAATAGACCATATGATGATCCTAACTGCTAGTCTCTTTATGGGTACAATAAGAAGATGGTGAAGCATGACGCTCTAGAAATAAGAGGAGGTGAATCTCTCATGGTTGGACTTCAAGAGCCTCTTTAGGGCAGAGTTCATACCATCGACCTTATGCTCATTGCATATTCAAGAGCTACTGGACTTACAGTAGGGTTGCTTGATAGTGGCCCAATACTCGGCAAGATCTACTAACCTCTCCCTCTACTCCACAGACATGGTACAAGACCCTTTATTTAGGGCCCATACCTTTGAGCAGGGACTCAAATGGTAGATCAAAGAATTAATTATTTTTCTCAACATTTCAACACAAGTTAGAGTGCTAGAGAGAGAACTATTTGTGGAGATCTTCTTAGCTGAGCAGACACTGACAGTGAGGGACACCATTAGATGATAGGAAGCCAAGTCATCTAAAGCAGGTAGTAGGAAGATGACTCAGAGGCCCTAGTAAGCCAGACCTTCTGGGGGATGACCCTAGTATGTAGGGTCAGAGGTGTGGAGGTCGTAAGGAAAAAAAGGTCATTAGAGGAGCAGATTTTACTACTCGTGCGTCGGGCATGGTTATATGGCTCATGACTCCTCAACCTGCCATACTGATGATCAGTAGACGGTAAAGGGACCATAAAGACAATGACAGAGGTTCGAGTGAGGAGGTCCGCAGGGCGGAAGACATGGCAGAGGAACTGGTCATGCAGCAGGTGGTGGGAAACAGTTTGAGGTACTACCACCACCACCTCCAAGTGGTCCACCACGACCTCATGGAGCAGGTGGATAGGGATGAGCTCAGCTTCATGTGGCAGAGACCTATGACCATGGCACTCTGGATATGATTCGAGGTACAATCTATGTCCACTACACCCTAGCTGTAGTTCTTATAGACACAGGTTTCAGTCACTCTTTCATTTCCACTATTCTTGTTCAGAGATTGGAGATTTCAGTGGAGTCATTGGCTCGATCCTTACGATTAAAGACTCCTACAGGAGAAGATTTTATGATTACGCACTGGTACCGGTAGTGTGATCTTACTCTAGAAGGCGAGAGCTTCAGCTGGGATCTCCTAGTAGAAACATCAAGGCCTTACGACCTCATCTTGGGTATGGACTAGTTATCCATGGTCCATGATCAGATCAACTATTTTAGGAGAAAAGTGCGGTGTGTCTATGATGATGGGACCAAGTTTTCCTTCATTGGGGAGAAGGGAAATTTTGCAACACATGATGGAATTTATAGAAGGACAGTGCAGTCGATCACTCATCAGTTGGGGGCATTGACTGTGAGGTCTAACGTTCTCATATATCCTCTGAGTAAGCTCTTGATGGATTTTTGATAGGTGGGGAGAACATCATCCTTTTTAGAGTATGTACCATGGTACCAGTGATGTTTCGAGGGGAGGTGTTGAGGGAGTTCCATATATCCCCTTTTAAGGTACATCCTAGAGTAGCGAAGATGTACCAAGACCTCTGACGTCAGTACTGGTGGCAAGGGATGATGAAAGCAATGGCAGAGTTTGTTTCACGATGCTTCACTTGTTAGCAAGTGAAGGCCAAGAACCAGGTTCCAGCAGGCTTAGCACAACCACTAGAGGTACCGGAATGAAAGTGGGATGGAATCTTCATGAACTTCATGACTGGGTTACCATGCATGTCTAGGGGCCACGACTCTATCTAGGTGATCATTGACCGACTCACCAATTTGGCCCATTTTCCACCCATTAGAGAGTAGGGATCAGTAGCGGGCTTGGGATGGCTCTATGTTCAGGAGATAGTACGGCTTCAAGGGGTACCATCGATGATCGTTTCAGATCATGATTCTCATTTTACATCCTGATTGTGGAAGGGATTATAGGAGGAGTTTGGGACTCAGCTACACTTGAGCACCGCCTTTCACCCTCAGACCGATGGACAGACGAAGCAGATCATATAGACACTTGAGTACATGCTTCGTGCTTGTGTCCCTGATTTTGGCCGCATTTGGGAGGACCACCTACCATTGGTGGATTTCTCATACAACAACAGTTATCAATCCACCATCGGTATGGAACCATTTGAGTCCTTGTATGGGCGACCATGCAGATCACCTTTATGCTAGATAGACCCAGGGGAGTTAGCACTTATGGGTCCATAGTTGGTACAGGATACCACTAAGAATGTGCAGATCATCCAGGAGTAGATGAAGACTGCACAGAGCAGGCAAAAGTCATATGATGATAGGAGGCGGAGACCCTTGGAGTTCAAGGGGGGAGACCATGTCTTCCTACGGGTCTCACCCTGATGAGGATTGAAGAGATTTGGCCAGGCCATCAAGCTATCTCTGAGGTTCATCATACCTTTCTAGATTCTCCGCAGAGTTGGCGAGGTGGCATACCACTTAGATCTTCCCCTACAGATGCATCGGGTGCACGATGTTTTCCACATGTTGCGGTTGAGGAGATACGTGCATGATCCAGCGCACGTCGTCGACTGGGGTGAGCTGGACATTGATGACGGGAAAACTTTTACGGAGACACCAGTGGAGATAGAGGATTGATAGAAACTAGTCCTTTATGGAAGTTCTATCACTCTGGTGTGAGTTTAGCGGTAACACGGGAACCTCTAGGAAAGAACATAGGAGCAGGAGGCTCAGATTCGTGCTCAGTACCCCTATTTTTTTTATTAGATTTTGTTGTGGATTTCGGGGACATAAATCCCTAAGGTGGGTAAAATGTAAAGACCCGAAAATTTCTTATAATTTTTTATTATATGAAATTATTACGAGACTACAAAATTCGATGGAATGTGTTTATGAGGCCTAGAGAGCCCGGAATGAATTTTTTTGAACTTTTTTTAAGGTACGTTTAGTAAACGTGTGAGCGGAGTTTTCTATCTTTTGAACTGGTGATCAGATTGGAAATATGAGGGCACTATTGAATTTGCAGTGTTGGGATTTTCTTAGGCGAATCTTAACTTCGATCGGCAAGGGTCGGATGAAAAAGATAATTTTTGTGGACCTTTCAGAAAAAATAAAATAAAATAACTCTTGAGTTATTTTATTCTTTTCTTCCACCAGTTAAGCATTGGTTGGAGGAACCCCAACATAACAGAAGGAATTAAATGAGTATCAATAATTGACCTATTACTTTGATTGTGTAACTGCAATGCTCGTTTGATTAATTCGTTCATTAATTAAGGATCATTAATGAACAAAATTTATGAACCTATCGTTAACTCTTTAACTCTTTATTTAATCAATCTATTGGAAGAACAATTTAGAAACCACAGGGAAAGCTCTGACGAAACGCTGGTGACGTCACCCTCCAACGAAGAATGGTGATCGAATGACTTCCATTAGAGAATTTTATCCTAAGGGAGATGAACGGTAACGAATTTCAACGAATGTGGAATTTCTTCTTTCTTCTGGAGTGGATTCCCCCAAATCCAGGTATCGGATTTAATTTATTCTAAGTGAATAAGGATTTTATCTTATCTTGTTCTTGGAAAATTATGTAGAACACCGATCAACTGACTAACGGGTTGATCTACGATTCGAACTTTACTTCAGGTGATTTTTGTGGGATTTGTTTTGGGGATAATCTTAAACTATTTGATGATTAATTCTTTCCCAATGTAAAAAAGCTAACGTAGAGGTCCAAGTCCAATATCAATAAGGCCCGGACCCCCCCCCCCCCCCCCCCCCGTTCTTAGTTTTTGTGAGTTCTCCATGGGCGACCAAGTAACATGGCAGAAAGGCGTTTCCAAGGGGCTCATAGTGAAGGCGGTGATTGGAGAGGCCTGTAGGATAGGTAGGAAGGAAAACAGACCACTGAAACATCTTTGGTGGCTCGTGGAGGAATTCGGTGGCCACGACCAGCCCATGTCGACCACGTGGAGAAGTGGCGCCCGCAGGCGCTACGGCGGCGAGATGCCGTGGGCGAATGGCCGCAACGGGTGGAGAACACGACACCGATGCACCACATGAGGAATGGAGTGGCCCGCTTATATGATGCAATGACTGTATTGTGCCAACTATTTCGGGAGATGGGGCGGCGCCCCGCTGGCGCCGCCAGTTGGAGAAACCGGACGCCTCGCATTCGGTCCAGCTCGACCGGCCCGCACCACGCGAATTAGGTTATCTAGGTAGGTCGGGCTTGCTAGCCAGACTGGATCCACCATCTGGGCCGAACCCGCCAGTCGGACTGGACCTTCAGGCCCAACTGGCCGACCAGACCGAACTCCTACTGGACCCAGACCCGACCGGTCCTGTTTCACTAAAACTGACGTAACTCGCAGACCGGGCATCTGATTGGCGCGCCTTCTACAGCATGAGGACCATTGTGATGAGGCGGTCTTTTGAGATACTCCTCTTGAGTTTTTGAAGAATTTGGAGTATGACCGGGATGGATCGAACTCAAATCTAATCAATCCCTATTTACCTTTTTGCTTATAACTTACAAACTAAGCATCCGATTGACGCGCTGTCTATTGCGTTGGAACCCTTACAACAAGATGGCCCTTTGGGTTACTTATTTGTGGGACTTTTTAGTGGTTGATTTACGACTAATGTTTTGTGGAGAAGAATCTCTAGAACTCAATCACACTAAGTGCGGGAATACTGTAGTTGGCTGTCAAGTGAAGAGCATCCCTCTTTGGATCGAAAGTAGTGTGACCCTCAATAGATCGGAAGCAGTGTGAACCTCCATAGATCGGAAATTGTGCGACCCTCTATGGATTAGAAATGGTACAACCCTCCATGTATCGGAATGAGAGAGGCCCTCCATGGATCAGCAGCAGTGTGACCCTCTGTGGATCAATAATAGTGCGACCCTCTGTGGATCAGTAGTACCACAACCTGACATGGACCAACCATAGAGAGACCCGTTGTGGATTAGTGGTAGAGAGACCCTTTGTGGATCGGAAGTAGAGAAACCCTTCTCGGATTTTCACCTGATCCTCTTAATAGAAAAACATGATCTAGCTTATGACTAATCATATTTATTCCTTTTCTTTAAGTTGTATACCTACTGTGAGTTGTCTTTTACTTTATGCTTTGTGATTGAAATCATGCTTTGTGGTTTTTCCTTTTTGGAATTCTGAGAGGCCTTCAGGGGTCTCAGGTTCCCTACTGGGTATTGTTATACTCACCCCTGCATGGGCTTTTCCCGTACCTTGTTGTGTCTTGTGAAGATGGCGGATAGCTTGACTGATACTTGGGGATCCAGGGATATACGGTGCTCAGAGGTGATTGATAGATGTGGTGAGAGGTAGTGATGATAGATAATGAGTTGTACCTACCCTTCAGATAGGATCCTTGGTTGATGACCTTCGGAGAAAGTTTTTTCCTTTTTGTTGTACTTTCTTTTTAGTTGGGCATGTATACTGACCCCTTTTACTTTAAGTACTTACTTTTACTATCAGTGGTGGTTTTTAGTAGTGGTTGTACTTTTCCTTTCCTGTTGAGTTTTACTTGTGGATAGTGTGCCAGGTCTGTGTGTGTACAGGTTTAAAGGCAATGCCTTCCCATTTTTGGGTTTCACCTTTCCGGTGCTAGTCCCCAGCTTCTCGTATATGGAAGGATAGCTTGGGGTAGTCATGGAATGGAACCCAGGGGACGGGTCGTGACAGTGATTTTTACTAGTGGTTGTAATTTTCCTTTTCCATTGTGTTTTACTTGTGTGTAGTGTACCATGTCTGTGTGTGTACAGGTTTAAAGGCAATGCCTTCCCTTTTTGGGTTTCACCTTTCTAGTGCTAGTCACCAGCCCCTGGCCTATGGAAGGTGGGCTTGGGGTAGTCACAACATGGGCCCTGGGGGATGGGTCATGACATAATTGTTCCATTGAAAATATTGGAGTACACGACATATCCATAGGCTACACAACATTCAGTCTCTAAGTTACATATCCACCAATCATGTAGGCTGTGTAAGAAGATACATGACCCGTCTATGACTAAAGGACTACATGTCATGTATAGAAGTTACACAGCATGTACTATGGCTAATAATGTACAAGGATAACCTAGTTAACACTCAGTTTATAATTAGATTCACCATGTTTAATAAATACACATGCCTTGAATTAATTCTAAATTAATTCATGGTGCATTGAACTACATGACATGTACTTCCAGGTTACATGGCGTGCACTCTTGTGTTTTCTGACCAGACTCCTCAGCACCTTCGGATGAGATATTAAAATTTATTTGATTCATAAAATTAATCTATTTGATTAAATTTACATGAAACAAATAGGAAGAAATTAGACCTCAAAATCCATATTAAAGAATGATTAAATTAGAATTGAAAACCAATAATAAATGTACAAATCAATCAATGATCTTAAATAATTATAAAAAATTATGCAACCCCATTTAATACCACTTGAAGGTTCTGAATATAGCGGAAGCATGTGATGGTTCATGTCTAACTTTTATTTTTTTCATGATCAATGACTAATATAATATTTAAACAATGATAAATGTTGTGATCAAAAAAATTGAATCAAAGAATATAGAAAACGGATAAACTTTAGAACTGAAGCGTAGGACCGTCACATATTATTTATAATTAATTTAAGAAATTAAAGAATTACATTGTATGAAATTCTTTCTTCATTGATGTATTTGGAAACGGATCTATGTCGTATTATCTTTGTGTTGTAGGAATCAAGATTTGATTCCCTCTAGTAGTGATATTCATTTGTTTCACAAATCTTTGAACATCGTTGTAGGAATATCTGGGTGCTAGCATGGTAGATCTTATCACTTACATTGTTGGCCATTGATTTCCTCAAGAATCCCTTCAAAAGGAATCTCCTTTATCTCTCTAGACTTGAGAGTGGAATATGAAGGAAGATCGTTCTCCATTCTTGGGAGCATTCTTGTAGAAGGAATCTCTATGGGGATTCGAGAGGATTCTCCAGATTTCTTTTAGCACAAAACAGAATGAATTGACTCTATTGAAAAATAATATAATTGGGGTTATATACCACTAGGGTAATAAATTAAAAGTTACACAAGTTCCCTTTATTATTTACTTAATCCCTACAGAACCCCATGTCTATAATAATAATATTATTATTATTATTCATTGACATATGCTAAACTCGTGAATTAAATTAAATATAATTTAATCAAATAATATATATTATTTCTCATAGAACCTATAAACTCGGTCCACCATTCCTCCACAATGTTTATCAGGCCAATAATAATGACTATTTATTTAATAAATAAAAATCACTACATTATTATCTACTAAATAAATAAATATTAAATTCACAAAATTGAAAAAAATATTTACTAAATATTTCGCACACATAATATTCTCTCGAATAATTGGTGATAGAATATATGAAATCAAGAAAACAAGAATAATTATTAAATCATATGTGGGAATAATATTTATTCAACTTGTTAAATAATAAATAATAATATATTATTTAACTGAGGTTCTGGATACACTAAGTTTGTGACTCTCTAGGACACTTTCTCAGTAGCATTAGGTAAAGTAGCCTGAATTCTAAGGTTAACATTTAGTAGCATGCCAATTCACCAATAGAGAAAGAAGTTAATTCCACAATGAAATAATACCTCATATGGATGGTTACTATGTAATATAATCCTTTTATCGTGATATCTCTAATCAAGAAGGTTGCATATTGGTGCCATCAACCTATGTGATTCATGTCTCTTTGTTTTACTTTGTGAAAATAGAACTTTCCCATAGAACAACACAGTCATGGATTTAATTAGTCTATATATTTTTTATCAAAGGGTCTAAGATATGAACTTCTATTAAATAATAGAAGGGAAAAATCCTTTCTCACGTTATTAAATAATTAAATATTACTTTTGATGAACCCAACATATCCTACCCCACTATGAACATATGTCATCACGTTTTTTGTAAATACATCAAATATAACATACCGACCTAGCTCACCTCTAAGACAGTGGTCGGACTGGTGAGTCACATGACCTCAAGTGTGTCTCCCCGAATGCTAGAGGATGCTGACTAACAGTGAGGGCCTTTTCCGTGTCTGTGGGGGAGACTATGCCCTCATAGGTAATAGGTAATATCACAACATAAGTAACAAAAATTAAATAATAAATAGTGGAATCATATAAATGAATAAACTACAACAGAAGAAATATAAATAATCCAGCTGAATAATACTCAAGTGCGGAAGCTCACAAAATAATGTCATGCCATGATGTTTGTCTAAACTGAAAGTATGGAAAACGGTAACTCAAGCATACTTTCAACTAAAAGAAAATACACAAAGCAAAAAATCCATCATGAGAAAGGCTTGGTCCTATTCCCCAGTCTCCATCCTAAGTAAAAAAGAAAGAATCAAGCATCAGAAGCAGCCTGCTTTCCTTTTTCAATACCTACAAGCATGTAATCTACTCGGGTGTCAACGACGCCCGAGCAGGGTGTGAGATAAAATCCCAATAGGTTGGCACCCACAATGTCTAAACCTTTCCATTTTGTGAGATAATAAAATGTATTTTTCTATTATGTAACAATTTCATATAATTAATTAAGTTTTATGAAATAAATAACTCGGCATGGGTTCCCAACGACACCCATCCCTAATCACCTACTTCAGCCTAAGCCAGAAGTCTGAAAGGAGTACCTGTAAACAGAATACACATATGCATATATATAAATCCTGGAAGATTAAGGTAAAACAAGGAAGAGGCATACCCCCAAGATTATGCTTTAACTTGGGGTCTAAGTCATGTGTCAACTAGGTGTGCTTCAACATACCAGAAAAATATCACAAATCCTAAGAGACCCAAAGTGGAATTAACATAAACCTTTAGGGAATCATTATTAATGTTTTAGTTGAGAGTTGGTGTCTGAGACCATACTGAAGGTATCGCTACGGAACATCCTTCAAATTATCCAATACCATTGAGCCCATCCAAAGCAATCTTTCGAAAGACCAAGTATCACTCGAGGCATGGCTTTACCTTGAGTTTGTCCCGATCTCACAAAAAGGGGTCGAGCATCATCTAAGGCTAGCTTAGAGACATTTCCAATGTATTTTTCCACGATGGGCCCTTTTGTAACCGGTATCACTCAGAAGTATTGGAAAGCTTGGGGAAGTCTCGGTCTAGCAAAGCCAAAGACAACGCCACCCGGTGCGTAGTGGTAACTAGTTAGGAACTGAGGGTCTAAGCATGTCCCTTAATATGGGATCCACCTTCTTTATCTGACCTAAATTGAATTAAAGTTTTCATAGTAGTAGGTATGACATAATAAGCATATGAAATTGCAGCTTGAAAACTAAACAAATACACATGTGCATCACAATGTATAAATTAAATATTGTAGCATAACAACCTTAAAAAGGAATGATAACACATCAACATAAGCATATAAATGTACTTTTTAATAAATAAATAATTCATCACAAAAAACTACCAAAGATCCAAAAATTCAAAGTTCAAAATTAATCAAAATTAATTATTTAAATTAAACACAACAAAATAGGTTGCGCAACACATGCAGTTAATTAAATTAAATTTTTGGGCATTCATATTTAAAAAAATAAATAATTCAGCACAAAAAACTACCAAAGATCCAAAAATTCAAGTTTCATAATTATTCTAAAATAATTATTTAAATTAAACACATCAAAAATAGGCTACACAACACACGCAGTTAAATGAATTAAAAACCCGAGCTAACAAAATTTATACAGACCATGTCAGAACACCCAAAGGGGTGTTTGAACACATTGAAACAATTTAAAAATTTTAATTTATGATAATTATGGCTACAAAAATTAAGTAGAACAATTAAATTGAAAAACAATTGGGTGAATTTCTAAAACGTCGATAGGCACTGACGAACGACACAATCATGCATTTTTATAAATCACAATGAAACAGAGGGAAAGAGAGTAGACACCCTACCATGTGGTCATAGATGATCTTATGATCCGCGGTAGGCTTTGATTTTAACTAAAATGGAAGAAACGGAAGATTTTAGAAAAACCCCAAAATAGGGTAAAATCTTTTCACGGCAGATCACGTGACGGATTTGAAATGATATTGAACGATTCTTGGTGTGTGAGATAAACCTTAACAAGAGATTCATAGCGCACCTGACGGCGAAGAAAACGGATGACTAATGGAGGCGCGACAATCTTTTAAAGAGAGGAGAAGGTGGTGCACACCACCTAGGGAGGAGGGGTGTGCCATGCATAGGAGAGGAGGAGAGGATGAGAAGAAGAAAAAAGAAAGAAAATGAAAATGAAAGGAAGAAAAAAAAGGAAAAAGGAAAAAAAAGGGGAGGAAAAATGAAAATAAAAATAAAAAAATAAAAATAGTTAGACCCATTTTTAATTATTTTTCTATTCTTCTCATTCCTTCTTTTAATTTTATTATTTATTTTCATTAGTTTTCCAACTCTTTTAATTCCTTTGAAATTACTTTAATCCTTTTTAATTATTTTCAACCCAAATGTTATGCTAGGGTGCAACGTAATATTTTACATAAAGCCTGAGAAATCATTTAATTAATTTTAAAAGTTGTTTGGGACCTGCAACAGGGTGCGCAGGGGTGCACCATGAGTCGCTTTAAAGATTTGGACTGAAAACATAAATGATCTGCACCTTGATTTTAGTCGAGATGCTAAAAGAATTTATGTGGATAATTAATAATATTTTATCTAACCCAACAATAAATATTGAACCATGTGTATACGTGTTATATATATATATATACACATCTTTATATTCATATATATACACTCGTACATGTATATATAACTATATATATATTTAATCTCATATATATATATACCTCATATATAAATATACACCAAAGTTTTTGTCCCAATCTAATAATAATAAAAATAATTAAAATTATTATTATTTAATACAAATCATAAATAGAACCATTAATAATTTAAAAAAGACAAACATTAAAAAAGGATAACGGTCATTAAATAAATATTGATTGTGTATTTGTATTTAATTGGCACAATTAATAATATAACATTTTTTACATTGCTCGGTTATTATTTACACCACGACACAATTGATTAATTGTAGAATTACATTTTTATTTTTTTTTTCAAAACAAATAATGATATTAATAATAAAATTATTATTATTATTTCCAACTGCCCAACAAAATATTTATTACCCAATTAAATTAACTTTGGGTGGATTTGACCAAACGCCTGACACTCTCAAAGGTTATACCCTACCTAGGGTAAACCCAACGTTACAGACATAACAACGGTCTCAGATTTCTCATAAGACGCACCATTTGTGAGAAAATAATTATTTATTATATAAAAAAACAAAATAATAGATTAATTAAAATTAAGGAGGGTATTATCATGTGCGAGGGTGCCAAACACCCAACGCGAATCAAGGTTATACCCTGCCTAGGGAAAACTCGGCATTTCGGACCTAACGATGGTCTCAGATTTCTTATATGATGCATTGTTTGAGAGTTATTTCATTTTTTTGAAATAAAACACACGCATGTATGAATAAAATAAATTTAATATTTTTATTCTATCATCATCAAGAGTCTACGGGTCTCGAAATCCCATGATGACTCACCGTCAAACATTGAAAATATTTCATAAAATATTCTAAATTTTTATTAAGGCTTTTACCCCTCATTTAATTTATTTCTATTTTAATTTTAATCTAATTAATTTAATAAAAATTACTTAAAAGACACATCACAGTGGCAACTATCAAAAATAAAAAGTTATAACGCTCGGTTTTAAAACTGACCTGCCTAGTTAACGGAAAAATTTTATTTCCTCCATTTTTTCATCAGGTTCAAAACACATAACATTACAATTTTCCCACCATAGAACTTCTTATCCCTGAGAAGCATTTGGGAACAACGCAACTCTCACCCGATCTACAGGGTTATGCAGTCTCATACAAAAGGTCGTGTTGCATCTCCAAACGCTCAACACATGTTCAAACATTGGTTAGACAAGTGACACCTAAGCTATTAAGATCTGAGTCGATGCTTATTTTCCAACTGAAGCACTGAGACAGTACCTATCCAAACACATTCAGCTAGAAACACGACCATGTCATCGTCTCATTAACTTCTGGCCAAAGTTACTTCCCACCTTAGGTTTTAAAGTTATAAAGAGGCAAATTCCAAGTCATGGAACCTTCCATCATCAGAATTTTCTACAAGGCATGCCCTTAAAAATTCTAGCAATTTTTCTTGCGTGATTTTTGAAAACATATAAAATGGTCGATTCCCCATCACCCTTAAAGCCCAAGTCAAGCCATATCTTTATGAAAAGCCTTGTTCGACACAAACTACACTCGTCACATCTAACAATGTGCCAGAAAAAGTTCCTTCACTGACTGCCTCATTGAGCAAGAGAGATAACTAGTTAGGGAACTCTGGCTGACCAATTAAGAAGATGCTCGGCTTAGACGACCAGTGTTTTAAGAACTGAACTGTGATTCCTTTTTCCAAGGTATCTCGTATTCACCACGAACACATCCACAGAAATCCATACATGACTTCCGGTGATGTTCCTTGATTTAGGCATCACTTATCCCGATAACAATTCTAGGGTAACCTCGGATTGGCACGACATGAGTATAAGGAACTAACCTAAGGTAGTCCATACACCATGTTTACGGGTGAGATATTGGTACAAGGAGAAGACGTCCAAAACAAGTCATTGACTAAGCCCAGAGCGACATCCACCTAGTGGTCATGTCAGAAGAAACAACTGGTGTACAAGTGTTCATCCAAAGAATTCCTACATAGAAATCCAAGGGTCACTCAAGAATAACCAAAGCCTCAATAAGAACGACGCGTCAGCATGAAACACTGAGAAACCCACCTTAAACAAGACCAACAACTTTTAAAGATTTAGCATGGTGTAAGACTGATGCTCTCTTAGTGCATCAAGGATGAAGGCAAGATATGGTACACCCTTATCACTTAAGGAATAGTACACTAAGAGGATTTGGAGATTACCAGAAGGAAAATGTTTAAACAATTGGCATGAAATCCCAACCAAACTAGTTGGTGTGTTAAAACACCTGAGTCTTTGGAAGTCATCCTGAGCATTTGGACAAACTTGATTCCTTTAACACAGAAGTCACTATACTACAGAGATGACCCGAAATATATTTAATAGCACAAGACTTGAATATTACACTGAACTCAACCGGTTCGTCACAACGTTAAGCACTCGACAACATCGCGTATGTGAACACATACTATGCTGAGGTGAAATAGAAGCAAGATGAATTTTAACTCGGATGAAAATGTGCTGAGTCATCCATGACTGTGGAGAAGAGAGGGTCGAATGAACTATGAAGAAACTAACCATTCCTAAGGAATGCCTAACCTGATGGAAAATAGCATTACCCGATGCTCAAGGCTGAAACAAAAGTCAAGGAAAACATGAACACCCGTCCGAAAAAGGGTGTCATTTTAAGTAAGGGGATCCAACTATGGAAAAAGACATGTGAATGGTTCTGTTCCAAAGAAACTCAAGGAGAAACTTAAACTAACCTTATACCAGGGTCTTAAATAGAGGACATCTCTACATGTTCCATATCCAAGGCTTTTATACTTAATCACATTTAATCTTTAATCGTCAAAAGATTTTATCAAAACATCAAGTACCATTTTTCAAAACAAAACACATGGTACATGATTTTAACCAACACCTCAAGGGAAAAACTGGCAAGATTTATAAAACTCCATTTTAAAAAATATACATTAATTGAAATCTCCTCCTTAATTAGGAAATCTATCACATAAATTCCTTTTGAATAGATAAAGCGACCTACAAGGGTCCCACTAAGCCGACCCGGGTTCATTAGAATGAAACCCAAAAATAGTTGTTTAATTATTAAGAGCCACAACACCCATACCAGGTTATCTCATAAGTAAAAATGAATCAGCTAGCCTTCTCGGTCCTATTTGTGCCTTTAGGTAGTTAACTAACTCATTTTAAATTATAAAATTCTCAAACACACATAATTCTAAATATATGGGTGACTATCAACCTATAAAGCAACAATACATTTTAAATTTTTTGGCATTTGGATCCCCTTTAAAGGCAACCAATAATTTTTTGAAAAGCAACCAATTACATAACAAACAAGATAGCATGTCACTAAAAGAATCTAATAGAGAGAGACATGTCGTAATCATAAAAGCATAACATTTTAATCATAGAGACATGTTAATAGGAACAGAATCATGATACAAGGAAAACATTTAAACAGGCAGTATGGCAATAGGCTAGCATGATAAATATATCACTGAAATATGGTTTCTAAAAAGGAATGATAAATAATTATAAGACATGGAATACATTCAAGGCACACAATTTGAATCAACGGGAAGCCTAAAATGCAACTACATGGCATGGCATGTGAATTCCTATGTGCCTATTATGATGCATGCAATGCTTCATCCTTATCTTAACAGGCCATGGGTAAAATACTATAAGGTTCATAAATCATAAGTAGTGGAAAGTAAACCAATCAATCGAGGTGAAATCATATCAATTGTAATATCAAAAATCATGAACATCAATTTCCCAACCCAGGCCACTTGGTCATTTCCTGTACATGGGGTGATCAGTCCCAAGCACGGCTATTAACCAAGTGCTGACACATTCCTAGTCTCCTGTCTACCAACCCAAAATAGTAAGACAAAGGAAAAAATACCACACTTGATACCACTTTGTAACGTCCCGACCTGGATCACCCTTGGGAGGGTGGCCAGACCGGTGGGTCACATGACCTCAAGCGCATCTCTCCGAATGCCAGAGGCTTCTGACTAGTAGTGAGGGCATTTTTTGTGTCTGTGGGGGAGACTATTTCCTCATAGGTAATAGGTAATATCACAGCGGAAGTAAAAATAATTAACTAATAAATAGTGGAAGCATATAAATGAATAAACTATAGTAGAATCAATATAAATAATCCAACTGAATAATACTCAAGTGTGGAAGCTCAAAAAATGATGTCATGCCATGATGTTTGTCTAAACTAAAAGTATGGAAAATAGAAACTCAAACATACTATAAACTAAAAGAAAATACACTAAGAAATAATTGCATCATGATCAAGTCTCGGTCCTCTGCCCCAGTCTCTATCCTAAGCAGCAAGAAATAATCATTCATCGGAAGCAGCTGCTTCCCTTTGTCAATACCTTCAAGCTTGTAATCTACTCGGGTTTCAACAACACCCAAGTAGGGTGTGAGATAAAATCTCAGTAGGCTAGAAACCACGATGTCTAAACCTTTCCATTTCATACAATATTAAAATTCAGTGTGTTATTATATAACAATTGCAGGTAATTAATTACGTGCAATGAAATAAATAACTCAGCCTAGGTTCCAAATGACACGTGTCCCTAATCACCTACTTCGGCCTAAGCTGAATGTCTGAAAGGAGTACCTGTAAGAATAATACACATATGCATATATATAAAGCCTAGAATAGTAAGGTAAAACAAGGAAGAGTCATACCCCCAAGCTTGTTCTTTAACTTGGGGTCTAAGTCATGTGTCAACCAGGTGTGCTTCAACATACCAAAAAAATATCACAATTCTTAAGAGGCCCAAAGCGGTATTAACATAAAACTTTAGTGCATAATTATTAATATTCAAGTTCAGAGTTGGAGTCTGAGCCTATCCCAAAGGTATCTCTATGGAACATCCTTCAAATTATTCAATACCACTGAGTCCGTCCAAGGCAATATTTCGAAAGACCAAGTATCGCTCGAAGCATGGATTTACCCTGAGTCTGTCCCGATCTCGCAAAAAGGGTTTGAGCATCATCTGAGGCTGGCTTAGCCACATTACCAACAAATCCATCCCCGATGGGACCTTTTGGAACCGGTATCACTCATAAGTATTGGAAATCCCGGGGAAGTCTCGGTCTGGAAAAGCCAAAGACATCACCCCCCCCCCCCCCGACGCGTAGTGTTAACCAATCAGGAATGGAGGGTATAAACGTGGCCCTTGATAAAAAACCACCTTCTTTCCCCACCATGAATTTAATTAAAGTTTTCATAGCAGCAGATATGACATAATAAGCATATGAAATTACAGCTTGAAAACTAAAAATATACACTCGTAAATCACAAGGTATAAATTAAACATTGTAGCATAACAATATTAACAAGAAAAGATAATGCATTAACATAAGCAGATAAATTCACTTTTTAATAAATAAATAATTCGGCACAAAAAACTACCAAAGATACAATAGTTCAAAGTTCATAATTAATATAAATTAATTATTTAAATTAAACACAATAAAATAGGATGTGCAACACATGCAGTTAATTAAATTAAATACTCAAGCATGCACATTTAGATAAATAAATAATTCAGCACAAACAAATACCAAATATCCAACAATTCAAGGTTCATAATTATTCTAAAATAATTATTTAAATTAAACACAACAAAAATAGGTTGCATAACACATGCAGTTAAATGAATAAAACACTCAAGCTAACGAAATTTATGCTGACCACATCAGCACACACAAAGGGGTGTCTGAACATGTTGAAACAATTTAAAAAATTTAATTTATGATAATTAGGGCTGCAACAATTAAGCGGAACAATTAAATTGAAAACAAATTGGGTGAATTTTCACAACGTCGGTTGACACCGACGAACGGCACAATCGTGTGTTTTTATAAATCACAACGAAATAGAAGGAAAGAGAGTAGACACCATACCTTATGATCGTATATAATCCTATGATATGCAGTAGGATTTTATTTTACCTAAAACGGAAGAAAACAAAAGATTTTAGAAAAACCACAAAATAGGGTAAAATCCTTCTGTGGCAGATCGTGCGGCGGATTTGGAATGAAATCGCACAACTCCTAGTGTGTGGGATAAGCCTTACTGAGAGGTTCAAAACGCACCTGACGGCGAAGAAAATAGACGACTAACGGAGGCTCGGTGCTCTTCTGAAGAGAGGATAAGCTAGTGCTCACCACCTAGGGAGGAGGGTTGCGCCACGCACAGGAGAGTAGGAGGAGAGGAGAAGAAAAAAAAAGGAAAGGAAATGAAGAAAGAAAGGGAAAAAGGAAAATAAAATACATTAAACATAGAAATAAAAGGGGAGGAAAAAGGAAAACAAAAATAATAATAATAAAAACGGTTAAACCTATTTTTAATTATTTTTCTATTCTTCTCAAACCCACTTTTAATTTTATTATTTATTTTCATTCTTTTTCAATCTATTTTAATTCATTTGAAATTCCTTTAATCCTTTTTAATTATTTTTAACCTGAATGTTGAGCTATGGAATGATGTAATATTTTACATAAAGCTTGAGCAATCATTTAATTAATTTTAAAATTTGTCTGGGACCTACAAGAGGGTGCTCAAGAGCATGTCCTGGGTCAATTTAATGATTTGGACTAAAAACATAAACAGTCTTCACCTTGATTTAAGTCGAGACGCTAAAAGAATTTATGTGGATAATTTATAATATTTTATCTAACCCAACAATAAATATTGACCCATGTATATACGTGTTACATATATATATATACACACATATTTATATTCATATATATACACCCACACATGTATATATAACTATATATATATATTTAATCTCATATATATATAGATATACCTCATATATGAATATACATAAAAGTTTTTGTCCCAATATAATAATAATAATAATAATTAAAATTATTATTATTTAATACAAATCATCAATGAAACCATTAATAATTTAAAAATGACAACCATTAAAAAAGGATAACTGTCATTAAATAAATATTTATTGTGCATTTGTATTTAATTGACACAATTAATAATATAACATTTATTACATTTCTCAGTTATTATGTACACCGCGACACAATTTATTAATTGTGGAATTACATTTTTATTTTTGTTTTCAAAACAAATAATAATATTAATAATAAAATTATTATTATTATTTCCAACTTCCCAAAAAAATATTTATAACACAATTAAATTATCTTCAGGTGCGATTTGACCAAACGTCCAACGCCCGCAAAGGTTATACCCTGCCTAGGGTAAACCCAACGTTCTGGAAGTAATGACGGTCTTAGATTTCTCTTACGATGCACCTTTTGTGATAAAATAATTATTTATTATATAGAAAAATGGAATAATAAATTAATTAAAATTAAGGATGGTATTATCATGTGCGAGGGTGCCAAACATCCGACGCGATCAAGGTTATACCCTGATGAGGGTAAACCCGGCGTTTCGGACCTAATAGTGGTCTCAAATTTCTCATACAACATATCGTTTGAGAGTTATTTCATTTTTATGAAAGAAAAAAAATGTGTATGAATAAAATAAATTTAATATTTTTATTCTATCAGCACCAAGAGTCTACGGGTCTCGGAATCCCGTGCTGACTCACTGTCAAACTGTAGCGACCCCCAAACCCAGGGTGCTTAATGAGACATGATTTACTTAATATTACATCATTACAAATTAAATATCATGTCTCATTATTATAGAAGATCGCGAGGCTCAGGATTTTGGGAAACCAGCTGCTTCCGATTTACTTCATAGGTAACAACCATGCCTGAAAAATTTTAAACAAAAACGTAGGGTGAGAAAAAATTCCCAGTAAGGGGTTTTAAAACATTTTAAAAAAAATCATTTCTCAAAGAAGTCTTTTTGAAGAGAATAAAACACTTTGCTAAAACAAAACTTTATCTTTTCTTAAAACATGAAATCCATCTTTCTTTGAAAACCACTTGCACAAAGAAGCATGTACTTGAAATGAGCTTTAATGTAAACATGATCAGAGTGCACAATATAAGAAAAATAAACAATGCATAATGTTTAAAACAAGGTTACTTTAATTCTAAAATAATTCTATGGCTAAGCAGGGAAAACATGCATATCATGGTTCATGAGTAAATTGCAGATCATCTAACAGTTTACCATATGAAAAACAGTTCTTGTTACATAAAGTACATTTTCATGATCTTGGGATCTTTCAACTAGGGGTTGTCCTGTTAGTTGAACTAACCCCTGGTTAACCTTTATCATTACATGCAGAGGGAATGTATAATCCTGGACTTTGTCAAGACCTTTTGTCAAGACCGTATAACATACTTAACAGGTCAAGGCTCACTTCCCACCCTGTTTCCTTTGCTCAAGCCAAGGCTAACTGCCAAGACTGTTGCACATGTTCGTCTCATGAGACTCCTGCTTTACCCAATGCATTGGAGCGCTGTATAATTCTGGGCGCACCCGTCACATCATTCTTGTTGTGCTATATAATTCTGGGTGCACCTGTCACATGTAAGTCTTATACATCCCTCACATATCTTTACATGGTCATTCATGGGGTTTCATACATTCTTAATTAAACCTCATTTTCACATACGTGTTCATAACATGAAAACAGTTTAATCATAAAAAAATTATGACATGCATGCTAAAGCTTCGTGCTCATAAAAAGTTATTTTAACATTTGAAAACATGGATTTTAAGAAAGTAAACATAAAACTTAACATTCCATACATCATAATACCCAATTAATGCATGGTCGTTCATAACTTACACATATGATGATAAATGGATATCATAGGTGTTTAAAACAGGCGGTTGAGGTTACAATGTGCATAATCAAGTCCATCTTGGGGAAATCATGTATATAATTGTGTAAACTCTTTTATTATCACTTTAAATAAACATGAGTACCTACCTATGAATACATGTATTCATTTGTAAAAGTTCAAGAAGTCCATACTAACCACTTTCACAAAACAAAAATCCTGATTTATCCAGAGCAGTGATAAATGAAAATTCTCAGTTTCAAGAATGATTTTGAAATCAAACTAACCCATAAACTTCATCATGCTATAATGTAATAAAGTACAAAACACGGGAACCAAGTTCATGTTATTGTATATACACATTGACATAACCACATGTATATATATATACAACAATATACTTCATTCTCTTGCATAATTTTACTCATTCATTCAATTACTCGAAATCTCCCTTTTTTATAGGTGAAAAGAAAAGTCAGGGGTATAAACATTGAAAAGAGGTTGTATACTTGCATTTATCATCTTATACATATGTGTATATATATATATGTATATATATATACACATATATAAACATAAGGTGTGAAAAGTAAGAACCCGCACCCAAATAAAAACATAACCTTAGAACCCTTACCCCCAATTTTAGGTTTTCACAAAGGGGCTGACAAGATTGGTTCTAGGAATAGTTAAAACTGGTTCATATGGTCCTGTATATTTTTTGTACACAATTATACAACAAGTGTATAACTATATAAAACTTATAAAAATGGTAGGAAAAAATGAAGAGGTTCTTCCCCCTAGCTCCCAACTGATTCCCTAAGCCGAGAGGGAGATTTCAAGGCCTGGGTTTGTAACAGTTTCACACACACCCGAAAATATATATATATATATATCATGTTTATATATATAAACATGTATATAAGCCGAAACTTGTCAAAACCACACCAAATTAAAACCTGCATCTTACCTTGCTTGGAGAGGAGGAAAAGATGAGGCAAGAGGAACAAGAAGATTAAATGCAGAAGTTATATGTATATGTATAACATGTATGTACGTATATACAACTATATATAAAACCCGACGTTTAAACAAAACATAGAAAAAAAAAAAGAAAACATGACCCTTACCAGTTCAGAGAGGAGGAGAGGAAGACAACGAAGCAAGTGGAATCAGGTGCATAACCACGGAATGTATACATATATACATAACACATATATATATATGTGTATATATAAAAACAAAACTCAAACAGAAACCACGGAAAAACTTCTCCCTTACCTTAGCTCGGAGAGGAGGAGGAGATACAGAGCAGCAAAGAGGTTCTGAGGCCGGAGAGATCAAGGGAGCCGGTGAAAAACCCTTCACAACCGGTGCAGAACCACTCCTCGCCCGCGGTGCAACCCGGGACTTAAAACCAAGACTCCTCGCCCTGCGTGAAAGAGACGAGAGGCATCCCGAGGCTGAGGCGCACGTGCTGCGTGGAAAAAAGAGGGCTCTGCCGGGTCCACTCATTGGACTAAGGGAAGAAGACATGAGGAGAAGAAGAAAAAACACAGTAGCTGTGTACTGCTGGTTCGGCGTGAGGAAGAAGAGACGTGCGACGTGGGGAAAAGAAAAATCGACGGCTGAGATTAGACGCGGCATGATCGGGAGGCTGGAGGTGATGCGGTTAAAAAAACATCGGACGACCAAGATAAGCTGGGGGAGATCGGACGGCTGGGGTGCGACGCAGTGCAAATGGGGAGGAAGAAACGGGGGTCTCCCCCCCCCCTTTTCCGCGTTCCCCTTTTTTTTTGAAAGATAATATTCTTTTTTTTATACCTATTATAAACTTTATTATTATTTATACTTCAATTATTTATAAACTTTATTGTTTTAAGCAAGGTCAAGATTCTTTGTTGATCAATTATATGAGGTTATTATTATTTAAACTTCAATTATTTAACTCTTTTTTTTAATAAGGTGAGGACATTGAATAACTATATCATTAAATATGTATTGAAGTAGAAATTACGCGACACAAGAAACCATAATTTTTGACATTATTTCCAAAAATGATAAAATTAACTTATAAAAATCTTTATTTATATGCAATCCTAGAAGTTTAACATATATGTTCATGTATACATATATAAATATATTCCAAGGGTTTGCACATATTTATTCAGACTAAAAATAAAATAAAACCCCACATAATTTCAATAAAACAAAGCTTTTCTTGCTTAATTTAAATAAAATATTTATATTTAAGTGGAAAGACAATATTTATTCCCACCATTTTGAATTATATATATATATATATATATATCCTTTTCATATAACCAAAATTTCAGCTACATTATTATTATTTATTTGTTGTTTTTTTTACATCAAATATCATGCTTAATCTTTTTGAACCTGCCGGGGGTATTCAATTCTTAGTTTCAACGATTATAATTGGAAATTAAAACTTTAAAAGACAACAAAACAGGATAGAGCCAACGGCTATATTTATAACCATTGGTGCTTAACGGTCAGATCGGGGTGCTTATAAAAAGGGTCTAGTCTCGGGGTGTCCCTTACTCCAAACGACCGAAGGAGAAAAGCAAAGATGGTTCATGTGATCCCCTTGGTGCTGAGCACGGTCGCGGTGTCTTCAGCCATCCACATGTTCCTTATGATGGACGCTCGAAACCCCTACCGCATTCTCGAGCTCTTAGTAGTTTTAAGCGGTCTCCCCATCATTGTAACCGGGTTCTTAGTTGGGATTTTCGGTTAGTTTACCTTCTTGTTTGGTCAGTGGATGTTGTAGCCGAAATGTTTCTTATTTGAATAAAAGGAATTTTTCATCCATTTGATGCATTTTATTATTAATACCTTATTAGTTGTTTGTTGGTTCACTTAACGAGTGACATTGAAAAGAAAACTTGTCAGAAATCAAAACATGGTTTTCTTGGGTCGTTACATTACTTCCCCCTTCAAAGAATTGCGCCCTCGCAATTCTATCATAAAAAAAACTGAAAACCCCATACGTACAACTCTACCGAAATAGTGGATCTGGCTTGGTTAACGGGACACCAAAGTTGGCACACAGCTCTTCTGTTTCCCTAGTCTAGATGAACCTCGAACAGTGCTCCTTGAACTCCTGTTCGTGTGTACTGCACACGGGCTTCCAAAGGGAGGCTCATACGATGAAAATCTCGGAAACGTCCGAGTAGATAGACTCCTTGATGACTATTCTGGCCACATCATGCTCGAGGTAGTTTAGAGGGATGATGAAGTTGAGGAGACTGAGGTTCAAGACTTGGAACATGTAAGCTGCACTGAGCTGGCCATCCTGGGCGGCCACGAGGAAACACGCTCTGGCAGAAAAATTTTGTGCCGGAGTGAAACACTGGAACAGGCCCTCAAAGTACATTCCCCTTCACCTATAGCAGGGGAGTTGAGCAGCAGCGATGAGGTGAAAGACGCGATCATTCTCTTGACATAAGAGAATGATCTCTGGACCATTTGCTAAATCGAGCAAACGCTGGCAGGACCCTCGCAGGTGGAGAAATGATGGGTAATCCACCATGCATTCCTTGATCAAGATGACTTCTACTAGCTCATCGGGTAGGGATGAGAAGTTTGTTTGACCAGCCATCTGAAATCAAACATCGAAGGGAAACTCTTAACAACATATATAAGGTGAAGACATGATAGGAAACAAGGAACTTCCATTTATGAAAAATTTTACACGGAAAAGTCTGAGTTTACAAGACGTACGCCACAAAGAGTGGAAAAACTTCCTAACTCTTCAAACCACACACAGGATAAACATACAGGACTAAACTCATGGGAACATTTATAACGCCTCCTGAGTTTAGCATGAGGGGTGTGGAGTTGGGAAACATCGGTGTACACTTCTTGCCTAAGAGACACACGGGTGGACTCATTTTCCAACGCTCCAAAGTCCATTAACTGGCCCCAGAAGACATAGTGCAAAATTTGGCACAGGTAAGCCACTCGGAGGTCTCCAGCAGCAGAAGCTTCTTGAAAGGGGTTATCTAGCATTGTGCCAAATTCCTCGCCAGTTGTAAACACTCGGAAGAGTCCTTCGTGATACCTTCCCCGACGTGTATAAGAGGGAAATTGGGTCATCATCATTAGGAGATAATCCATCCCCAATCCCCGGTGGAGACTAAGCACCCTAGATGAGTTTGACACATCGTACAGGTTCTTACACGTCATGCAAATTTTGGCATAGTTTAGAAAGTTCTCACGACTAGCTAGAGATATAATGTTCTCTAGAGCCTCAGTGGGAAGTGACAAAAGGTTGGTAGGTACATCAGCCATCTGAAAGTTATAAAATTTTTACTTAGTTAGTCTTAGCAATATATTTATATCACCTGGTTTTCCAGAGTTTCCTGAACCCATCCTCTGATACCAACTGTAGCGACCCCCAAACCCAGGGTGCTTAATGAGACATGATTTACTTAACATTACATCATTACAAATTAAATATCATGTCTCATTACTACATAAGA
Organism: Viscum album; assembly: GCA_963277665.1. Lineage (NCBI taxonomy): Eukaryota > Viridiplantae > Streptophyta > Magnoliopsida > Santalales > Viscaceae > Viscum > Viscum album. The sequence continues at coordinate 568,251,360 of OY728119.1, forward strand.
TCGCGAGGCTCGGGATTCTGGGAAACCATCTGCTTCCGATTTACTTCATAGGTAACAACCATGCCTGAACATTTTTAAACAAAAACGTAGGGTGAGCAAAAATGCCCAGTAAGGGGTTTTAAAACATTTAAAAAAAATCCTTTCTCAAAGAAGTCCTTTTGAAGAGAATAAAACACTTTTCTAAAACAAAACTTTATCTTTTCTTAAAACATGAAATCCATCTTTCTTTGAAAACCACTTGCACAAAGAAGCACGTACTTGAAATGAGCTTTAATGTAAACATGATCAGAGTGCGCAATATAAGAAAAATAAACAATGCATAATGTTTAAAACAAGGTTACTTTAATTCTAAAAGAATTCTATGGATAAGCAGGGAAAACATGCATATCATGGTTCATGAGTAAAATGCAGATCATCTAACAGTTTACCATATGAAAAACAGTTCTTGTTACATAAAGTACATTTTCATGATCTTGGGAGTTTTCAACTAGGGGTTGTCCTCTTATTTGAACTAACCCCTGGTTAACCTTTATCATTACATGAAGAGGGAATGTATAATCCTGGACTTTGTCAAGACCTTTCGTCAAGACCATATAACATAATTAACAGGTCAAGGCTCACTGCCCACCCTGTTTCCTTTGCTCAATCCAAGGCTAACTGCCAAGACCATCGCACATGTTCGTCTCATGAGACTCCTGCTTTACCCAATGCATTGGAGCGCTGTATAATTTTGGGCGCACCCGTCACATCATTATTATTGCGCTATATAATTTCGGGTGCACCCGTCACATGTAAGTCGTATACATCCCTCACATATCTTGACATGGTCATTCATGGGGTTTCATACAGTCTTAATTAAAACCCATTTTCACATACGTGTTCATAACATGAAAACAGTTTAATCATAAAAAAATTATGACATGCATGCTAAAGCTTCGTGCTCATAAAAAGTTATTTTAACATTTGAAAACATGGATTTTAAGAAAGTAAACATAACACTTAACATTCCATACATCATAATACCCAATTAATGCATGATCTTTCATAACTTACACATATGATGATAAATGGATATCATAGGCGTTTAAAACAGGCGATTGAGTTTACAATGTGCATAATCAAGTCCATCTTGGGGAAATCATGTATATAATTGTGTAAACTCTTTTATTAGCACTTTAAATAAACATGAGTACCTACCTATGAATACATGTATGCATTTGTAAAAGTTCAAGAAGTCCATACTAACCACTTTCACAAAACAAAAATCCTGATTTATCCAGAGGAGTGATAAATGAAAATTCTCAGTTTCAATAATGATTTTGAAATCAAACCAACCCATAAACTTCATCATGCTATAATGTAATAAAGTAAAAAAACACGGGAACCAAGTTCATGTTATTGTATATACACATTGACAGAACCACATGTATATATATATACAACAATATACTTCATTCGCTTGCATAATTTTACCCATTCATTCAATTACTCAAAATATCCCTTTTTTTATAGGTGAAAAGAAAAGTCAGGGGTATAAAAATTGAGGAGAGGTTGTATACTTGCATTTATCATCTTATACATATGTGTATATATATATGTATCTATATATACACATATATAAACATAAGGTGTGAAAAGTAAGAACCCGCACCCAAATAAAAACATAACCTTAGAACCCTTACCCCCAATTTTAGGTTTTCACAAAGGGGCTGACAAGATTGGTTCTAGGAATAGTTAAAACCGGTTCATATGGTCCTGTATATTTTTTGTACACAATTATACAACAAGTGTATAACTATATAAAACTTATAAAAATGGTAGTAAACAATGAAGAGGTTCTTCCCCCTAGCTCCCAACCGATTCCCTAAGCCGAGAGGGAGATTTCAAGGCCTGGGTTTGTAACAGTTTCACACACACCCGAAAATATATATATATATATCATGTTTATATATATAAACATGTATATAAGCCGAAACTTGTCAAAACCACACCAAATTAAAACCTGCATCTTACCTTGCTTGGAGAGGAGGAAAAGATGAGGCAAGAGGAACAAGAAGATTAAACGCAGAAGTTATACGTATATGTATAACATGTATGTACGTATATACAACTATATATAAAACCCAACGTTTAAACAAAACATAGAGAAAAAAAAAAGAAAACACGACCCTTACCAGTTCGGAGAGGAGGAGAGGAAGACAACGAAGCAAGTGGAATCAGGTGCATAACCATGGAATGTATACATATATACATAACACACATATATATGTATATATAAAAACGAAACTCAAACAGAAACCACGGCAAAACTTCTCCCTTACCTTAGCTCGGAGAGGAAGAGGAGATACAGAGCAGCAAAGAGGTTACGAGGCCGGAGAGATCAAGGGAGCCGGTGAAAAACCCTTCACAACCGGTGCAGAACCACCCCTCGCCCGCGGTGCAACCCGGGACTTAAAACCAAGACTCCTCACCCTGCGTGAAAGAGATGAGAGGCATCCTGTGGCCGAGGTGCACCTGCCGCGTGGAAAAAAGAGGGCGCCCCCGAGTCCACTCGTTGGACTAAGGGAAGAAGACATGAGGAGAAGAAAAAAACGCAGCAGCTGTGTACTGCTGGTTCGGCGTGAGGAAGAAGAGACGCGTGACGTGGGGAAAAGAAGAATCTACGGCTGAGATTAGACGCGGAATGATCGGGAGGCTGGAGGTGATGCGGTTAAAAAAAACATCGGACGACCAAGATAAGCTGGGGGAGATCGGACGGCTGGGGTGCGATGCAGTGCAAATGGGGAGGAAGAAACGCGGGTCTCCACCCCCCCCCCCTTTCCGTGTTCCCCTTTTTTTTGAAAGATAATCTTCTTTTTTTATACCTATTATAAACTTTATTATTATTTATACTTCACTTATTTATAAACTTTATTGTTTTAAGCAAGGTCAAGATTCATTGTTGATGAATTATATGAGGTTATTATTATTTAAACTTCAATTATTTAACTCTTTTTTTAAGAAGTTGAGGACATTGAATAACTATATCATTAAATATGTATTGAAGTAGAAATTACGCGACACAAGAAACCATAATTTTTGACATTATTTCCAAAAATGATAAAATTAACTTATAAACATCTTTATTTATATGCAATCCTAGAAGTTTAACATATATGTTCATGTATACATATATAAATATATTCCAAGGGTTTGCACATATTTATTCAGACTAAAAATAAAATAAAACCCCACATAATTTCAATAAAACAAAGCTTTTCTTGCTTAAGTTAAATAAAATATTTATATTTAAGTGGAAAGATAGTATTTATTCCCACCATTTTGAATTATATATATATATATAAATATATCCTTTTCATATAAACAAAATTTCAGCTACATTATTATTATTTATTTGTTGTTTTTTTTACATCAAATATCATGCTTAATATTTTTGAACCTGCCGGGGGTATTCAATTCTTAGTTTCAAAAGTTATAATTGGAAATTAAAACTTTAAAAGACAAAAAAACAGGAGAGATCCAACGGCTATATTTATAACCGTTGGTGCTTAACGGTCAGATCGGGGTGCTTATAAAATGGGTCTGGTCTCGGGGTGTCCCTTACTCCAAACGACCGAAGGAGAAAAGTAAAGATGGTTCGTGTGATCCCCTTGGTGCTGAGCATGGTCGCGGTGGCTTCAGTCATCCTCATGTTCCTTATGATGGATGCTCGAAACCCCTACCGCATTCTCGGGCTCTTAGTAGTTTTAAGCGGTCTCCCCATCATTGTAATCGGGTTCTTAGTTGGGATTTTCGGTTAGTTTACCTTCTTGTTTGGTCAGTGGATGTTGTAGCTGAAAGGTTGCTTATTTGAATAAAAGGAATTTTTCATCCATTTGATGCATTTTATTATTAATACCTTATTAGTTGTTTGTTGGTTCACTTAACGAGTGACATTGAAAAGAAAACTTGTCAGAAATCAAAACATGGTTTTCTTGGGTCGTTACAAAAACTCTGAAAATATTTCATAGAATATTCCAAAGTTTTATTAAGGATTTTACACGTCATTTATTTTATTTCCATTTTAATTTTAATCTAATTAATTTAATAAAATTTATTTAAAAGACACATCGCAGTGTTAACTATCGAAGATAAAAAGTTCTGATGCTCAGTTTTAAAACCGATCAGCCCAGTTAATGGAAAAATTTTATTTCCTGTGTTTTTTCATCCGGTTCAAAACACGGAATGTTACATCAAAGTATGAAACTTACAACACTCATTGATAATAATCTTAAAGTCTAAGGATAAAAACACACATCCATAGATATGAAATCCAATGAAATATATAAATTTGGATTTCTTACTAGCGAGCCTCATTCTCATAATACCCTATACTGAATATTACCAAGGGCATGCATCATGGAAAGGTGCCTAAAAATCCTATGAGTCTCCACCCCTGATATCTTGTTTCATTTTTTTCCCTCATATGATATCATCCAGCTATATAACATATAATTAAGAATAATTTCATGTCACTTATGGGTTCTCATCATAATGGAAAACTACTATGACCTTTTAGTGTGACATCTACTCTTTAGAAATTATCACATAATATGTTACACAGAAGAACAATCATGATGTGATAAGGAGTTTATTAATATTCAAAAATATAAATACATGTTATCATAAAGTACACAAAATTCAGATCTAGGGTGCCAACTCCAATAGATGTAACACATCACATGATCACATCAATCTACTTTGAATAGAAACCCATCTTACATATAACCATATGAAGGACCCATCAACCTTATCATAGGCCTTAGTTGCGCCAAAATCCCAAGCCATGATACATATTTTTCCAATCTCATTTTCGTAAAGTGAAAAACTTCATGGGAAATAATATAATTATCAGAAATGTGTCTCTTCGGAACAAAAGCACTCTAGTTTTCCAAAATAATTTCAGGTAACCATTTATAGAGACGGTTAACCAAAATTTTCGAGCAAATTTTATAGAAAACATTTCTTAAACTGATGGGTTAGAAATTTGAGATCGAGGTAGTATTGTTCACCTTGGGGATAAGAGTGTGTATAGTATCATCAAAATTCCCAATATTAATAGCTTTGTTCCAAATATTTTTCATCATACATTTAACATTAAGGCCAACAATATGCCAGAATTTTTTAAATAAGAGAGCGTAAAAGCCATATAGGCTGGGATCATCCATAGAGTGGATTTTCTTCAATGTTGAAAATATTTCATCATATGTTATATCTTTTCCTTAAGTAATATTTAGATAGAATATAAGAATATTATGATTCTTAACTGAGGCTTTCTGATGAAAATAGCGCGTATTCAAATCACCTTCTTTAATGTTAGATTCACACGCTCGAATAAAACAAAATCTCTCTTTGTTCTGGAGGGCCGAATCCAAGCCAGAATCAAGCATGGAAAACTTAGACATGGTGGGATCAGAAGGAGGGATGGTATAAAGAAACTTAAGCCTTTTCTCAATACAATCTATCTAAGAGTCAAACGGTTTTAATTTATCACCACTTCATGGCTTCATCTTAGACACCACCTAGCTTAACTTATAATGAACATAAGAGACAAAAGAATCCTAGTTTGAAAAAATCACACTTTCAAACTACTTATCCTTGATCCACATACGTTCAAATAAAAATGTGTTATCATGGTGGACATAACTATATTGGGGAGATAATTTTATGAAGATCGGGGAATAGTCTGAAGAAGCATGAGGGATATGGGAAACCTAGAAGTTTTTTAAGATGTCCAACCACTCAAAAGATCCAACAAACCTATCAAGTTGTTCCACCACACAATAAAGATCAAACTTTCCCCTAAACTAGGTGAAAGGGTTTCTATAGTATCCTAGACTACTAAGACCCTCCACTTAGAAAGATTCCTGAAATATGATCATTAAATTACTAGATATCATAGCACCCCTCTCTTTTCCTCTTGGTATAAGATTTCATTAAAGTCTATGTCGATTAGGGAGACCCTCAAAAACTAAATTCAGAAGATCCTAATATTTATATTTATACCACTAATTAGGCTAGTTGTAGAAACCCACAAAAGTCCATTTAGGAGCACCATGTTGGAGGATACATGCATCAATATGGTTGTTAGAAAATATTTTAACCCTAACATCAACACCCTCCTTCCAAAGTAGACAAAGGTCGCTAGTATTCCCATGCTTAGTCACTGGGATAAATCTCTCAAATCCCACCTTGGAAGAAATTCCCATCATTTCCTTTTTTTCTACCATGGTTTTGGACAAAAAAACATGTCTGGGAAAAGTTCAGTACTCCGAAAAAGGATCATCCAAGTTGTCTATCGATTTATCATCCCACAGAAGTTCTAACATAATATTTTCATTATGATGGGAAGGATAGGCTTATTCCAGCATCTAACTCTACGTTTTTAAGGGTAAAACCACCCCACAAATCCTTACATGCTTCTGATGATGATCATACTCGGTTAGAAACTCTAAATGTCTTTTGATCCACAGTGATCCAAAAAAAGAGTTCGTTCTAGATTCTGATCCATGAAACTCCCTCTATAATCACTGCTTTTTAGCACCCAAAGTAATATATTCATAAGAATATTTTGGTAATGTTTGTACTAGATTATAAAGATAAGAATTTTGTTTTTTTGTTGGAGTATCACATTGAAATTTGAAAAAGAGTGGGTCCCCTTTATAAGTTTAAACATTGTATAATTATTTAATACTGATAAAGTGTGTAATGAAATCCAATGGGGAATAGTGTACTAGAGTGCCTACATATGTGTGATTGTTTTCTAATCACGTGTTATTGTTTTCCAATCATGTGTGATTGTAAAATGTGACACTATGATAACACATGTTTCAGGCCACTTTGATGTGTGGTGTTTAGATATCTCTATTTTTTATGGATCACTTGGGTCATACCTGTTCAGGTCCAGACTCGAACGTCCAATGGGTTGACCCAATTAATTGAGTGGGGTGAGATTTTGAACAACATATCTAATCTATCATGATTTAATAGACACATTAATTCACTTGGAGAGTGCCATCTAAACCACTTATTCAATCTAGTGGTGTAACACTCTTCACATTCCAAGGTATGAATTTTATTTAAAATTTTTCCAACCTTGTGTGCTTAGATGATTTTTAGCTATTAGAGATATTAGTGGAGGATAGGAGTTGGTATTTGGGTTTTGGCCTCACGTTTGGGCTAAAAATATGCAGTATATGCCTATTCATTCCATGACCCCTATGTTTTTTCGTAAAAGCATGCTCGGATGTGGGAGCGTTGCACCAAAGTGATGGTGGTTGCACCATGAATCCCCAAATGATGGGGTGTTTCACCATGATGGGAAGGATCACACCGAATCATGACCTATGAATGGGAGGTTATGATTTTTTATTCTAACCTATAGTAGGGCATTATTCCATTACTTGAAGGGTCAAGTCGTAATGTGATAGTGGTAGGGGCGTTGCATCATAACATGAGTATCCTTATGAAATGCACCTTATAGGTAGTTTTTTTAAATTTTAATTTAATGGATAAAATGGGAAAGGCTTATTTAATGAGGATTCCTCATTATTCCCCCATCAATATATGATTTTGGACCCTCCTCCTTTAATTTCTTCCACATTTTTGCTGGGATTCAAGAACCATATGTTACGATAGATTGCCCAAGATAATTCTAACACTCCTCTTATACTTTTTATTAGATTCTTCCATTATTCCTCACCATTTATGCTCTAATTCATATATTTTTTCAGATTTTGGTGAATCCTTTTATTGAGACAAAATCACATGGTGATATTCAATGGAAATTATTTTTTCTATACCGAGTTAGGTATTCCCAATCATTTCCCGTCATTTTATAGGTGTGGCATGTGTGTTCTGATTTTCATGATCTATTGGGCCTGTGTGAATGATTTGGTAAAAACCTTATGAGTTTTCTTTGAACCTAAAAAATTAACTAATAAATAATATGGTATTAAGTGTCCCACTTGAGTTTTATTTGACACCGTGGTCATTGGTGACTACACCTTCAACCAAAGTGCCATAGAAATGGGATAACAGAGCCCATAAGGGCTGTCCTTTAATTATGTATAACCTAGTAGACTATGCTAGGTTCCATAAATTATTTCATGATAATGGAAGGTATAATGATATAAGGCTAACATGTTATTAGCCTTAAATGAAAATGGGAAGTGGGAAAGATGTTGTGTGTGGGTAACCAACCTAATGAAAAGTGTATATTGGTGTTGGGTGAGTTACCAACCCTTGTTGAACCTTGCAATATATTTTTAATTATGTGTCATGTTTCTTTTATTATTACTATTATATTGAGAGAATTAACTTACACTATGTGGTTGTTTATTCTTGGTTTATTATGCAGTAATGAATCTTCCATGAGGTTGGTTGTAATTCTGACAAGGGTTTATCTTGGTATAAGGTTGGGAGTAATTCCAACTAGTAAATATATTTAATATAAGTTTGGGCATAATGCCAACTGGTAATGTGGTTGATATGTGGTTGGGTGCAATGTTAACTTGGGGGTATATATTTGGGGTGTGGTTGGGTGTAAGACCAACCAGGGAATATATTGACATGGAGTTGGGTGCAATTCCACTCAGGGGGTATTGATTGGAAAGTGGTTGGGTATAATGAAAACCTTGGCCAATCTGGGTATGGATGAGATAAATTGTGAGTAAGGCTGAGCTCATGGTAATATTTGGAACACGGTTGGGTGTAATGCAATGATCCCATGAATAAATAAGTTGTTGAGAAGTTAGATAATAATAATTGAATAAGAGAATGAAGTGGATGTGGTTATTTTGTTGGATTTTGTTGCCAATACACAAATCATGTTCAAACTCAATTATAATAAAGTTTATTATGTGAGGTTAAGGTTGTTTATATTTTTAGAGGTATTTGAAAGAGGTTTATAAAAGTTTGGAAGAAGTATGGAGGTTTTTGAAGTCAACTAGTTTTGGGCATGTTATTTAAAAAAGAACTAAATACATAAGAGTCTTCAAATTAATACAAAAGAGTCGTTTTGAATCCCATTGGAGTATGTAAGATTCATTTTGAATTGTGGTATGATATTAGGCTAAATCCCTAAATATATAAGAGTAAACTTACTCAATACATAAGGTTCTACCTGAGAAAATGATGGAAATTTGGAAAAATCCTCACAGATCCCTGTATACATAAAAGTTACTCTGCTCAATGCATAAAGGTCACCCAAGGAAGACATAAAACATTAGGAAAAGTGTTAAGTTTCAATGAAATCTGTAAAGGTAACATTGTCCAATACATAATGGTTGTTGTATTTGGTTCACTAGAACTAAATAATTTTTATTTTAGATTACCTGTATATTCAAAGATCTGGATATTAATAAATATCTTATCACATATTGATTATTCTTTTGCATAACTTTAAAGTGATAATATCCTAGAGTATCTATCACATTGAAAAGATCATTGTTGTTCCCCGTGATGATGGGAACCTTGAAGTGTTATGAAGATATTCCTAAACATAAGTCCAATGGTCATACGATGTCATCTGATAGGACACTGATGATACATACCATTAGGTGATCGATTCTCATAAGTGGATGAGCCTTCATCTTAGGAAATTCACACTTGGTAATTTCTAAGATGAGAGATTATGAGGACCAATCCACCAGTAGAAATTCAATATGTTTATGTGTCATTGGATATTCTTATTTTTACAATGTTTTTAATGATCCTTAGTCTTTAATATTGTTATTAATACAAATCATGACTTGCATACTTTAATGTATTTCCCAAAACTATGACACCATATGTTTTCAGTGAAGTAGGATGTGTTGGTTGTGTCGTGAATGATATGTTTTTAATGAATAATTTGAGGAAATATTTGTCTCTTCCATCTTTATGGAAGTTAATATCTTGACCCTTTAATTGGAATGGAACCTTTAAACTAAATTTCATGTATATTTTGTACGAATGGGTTCATTTCAGATAGTCAAATAAATACATATCATGCATATAAGTTGATGACACGAGTGTGCAACCTACTTGATTAGATATTGAGATGAAGAGATTATATTACCTAGTGAGAATTTGTGTGTGGTTTTCATCATTATGACACTAACTTATTCCAATATCAGTGCCTTTATGCGTTGCTAGATGTTGATATTAGACTTTAGGCAAGCTCACCTAATGGCATCGAGGAATAGGCCTAGAGAGTAACACACTTATTCTATCCATTAATCTCAGTTAAATACTATTTTTATTTAAAAATTGGAATGAATATTATTCTTAAGACCGAGAAACAATATTTATTCAATATTTATTGATCACATTTATCCAGACACTATTTATATGTGAGTTGAATATTTAAATAATTATTTATTTGTAATATTGCTGAAAAGAATATTTATTTATCTCTTATTTTATTCAAATGGTAATAAATAATATTTACTTATTTAGTTATGTGAATATTAAATAAATAATTATTTTTAAGACCATGAATATAATATTTATTTATTTCTTGATTGAATAATATTTATTTATTATTCAAGGATCAGTAAATTCTGAGGAAGTTGATCGGGCCAAGTTAAGCACCTAGTAACGAGAATAATATACTAAATATAATTTAAATAAATATTTTTTTATTTAATGATATTTCTATTTTTAATGATACATGTGTGTATGAAAGAAATAATAATAATATTGTTATTATTAGACATGGGGTTTTCTAAGGATTAAGAAATTATCTAAGGGCCTATGTGTAATTACAAATTCTCTAACCCAACTATATATATACCTGATTATATTGTTTCTATAGGTGTGTGTAATTTGAGAGAATCATTGGTTGTAAACAACATTTCCTCTCCATAGAGAATTCTCTCAATGAAGAACATTGTTAGGGTTTTATCTCACGCTTGAGAGAATATATTCCACCTACTTCATCTTCTCAAGAATGAGAGATAAGAGGGACAATCCTCAACCCCAAGGGATTGTGTTGTGAACTAGACAAAGAATGCATGATGAATGATTTTTTTGTGCTAGAACCAGGAATTTCTTCAACATAGTTTAGAGATCACGGTGCATATATGGATAACTTCTAGAGGGATTATAATTTGGATCCTCTTAGATAAATGATGATGGATCACATATGAGGTTTGATTGATCAACACCAACATTTAAAAAAGTACTTTAAATTAATTATAAATTTAACATGAAAGATCCTCTCTCATTATTTCAAGAGTATTATGTTGTGATTTTTAGGATATAATCATGAGACATGTCATTATTTTCCATGTTCTTATTATTTATTCATTTTATTCAATGAAAATCATCCTTAGGATTAGACCTGACTAACTTTTTCTAATATCGAAACCTTCAAAGGTCACCTGGAGTTTATTATTGAAATTGGTCCTAAATATTTAAAATTAATCATGATAATAAATAAAGGTAGATTCAGGGAAAAGTAAATATTTAAAATTCAATTTATTGATACTTAAAAGTAAATTCGGGGAAAAGGAAAAAATAAGGGTAATTTTTCTCATACGTAATGGTTGATCCCAAGGAAAATGATATGTAAGGGCTTAAGGTTCCCGAGAACAATGAAATAAGTCAATCCCATGCCCAACAATTATTTTCTTTGTAATTAGTGGATAAATCCAAAGAACTTTATGAATGCAAACCTATGATATTCATAGAGAATATCTTTTCATTTTTAATTTATAATTAATTTAAAAATAGAATTACCTCAGCTTGATAATTCTTCTATTGTTTTCATTGATTAATTTGGTAGCTGTTATCATAGTCAAATAATTATTGTGGTGGAATAATCGAAACTATAATTCCTCTAGTGGTATCCACACACACCCCACAAATCTCAAAATGTCATCATTAGTATTCCAGGTGTTAGCACGGAGGAACCAAATGCCTTGCGTCGTACACCTTTGATCACAACAAATAATCATTTGGTCTTGAAGGAATCCAATCTTGTTCAATCAACCAAAAGAGGGAGGAGGAGGACTATCTCTCTATGTTCTTGAGATAAATTATGTTGTTCTTGATAGAATTCACTAGGGAGAATCCATTATGCATGACAACTCACATTCCCTTAGAAAATGATATAAATTAAATTATATACTTAGGGTCACAAAGTCCCAATATCTACTATTTATTCTAAGTAATGCCCATATCAAATATAATTGTTATTGTTATTATTATCATTATTATTATATTCCTTGACATGTTCTAACTCACAAATATTAAATATCATTTCCATCAGGCCCTTAACTTGGTTCTTCAATCCTCAGTATTAATCAAACCTTGAATAATAAATTTTTATCTAAATAAATTAATATATTTATTAAGTTCTTTAAGGTTAGAACCAAAGGAAACAGCACACACACCCTTGGTCCAGTAAAGATAGGCCACAACTCCTCTAAGGGTTGACCTGCTTCATAGTTGACCCATTACAATTTCATGCCTAGAAGGCCCCGTCATCCTAGCCTAAAGGCCCATTGCTTAAGTCCTACCTTATTATAACATGTACCTGGGTTTTCAACCCTACCTATGTCATCACCTGTGTTAACAGCTACATTTTCAGTCATAACTAACCCATAAATCCCCCCCAAGGTGGGCTATCGGGATTTTAAAACTAATCATATGCAAAATTATAGAGTGACTTTACCACTCGGTCATGCCCCCAACTGAAAAATAAATAAAAAACATTATATTATTCATTAATTCAATAAATAAATATTATATTTACTAAAATTGTGAATTAATTTTTAATTTAATATTCACATAACTAAATAATTATTTATATTAAATACTTATTTATTACCTTGCGACTAATAAACAAGAGATAAATAAATATTATATTAACTAATTTATGAATAAATGTTTATTTAATATTCAACTCACATATATTATAAACTCTAATAACTGGTGTTTAAATTTATATGATCAAATTAACCTAAATAATTATTATTCCACAAACTAAGAATAATATTTATTCTAGATAATAAATTCTAATAAAATTTAACTGAGATTCTCGATATACTTAGTGAGTGACCCTTTAGGCCTCTTTCTAAGTGGAATTAGGTGAGCTTGACTAAAGTCCAGGATTGGAATCTAACAACACATCAAGGTGCCAATAGAGATAGAAGATAATGTTGAAATGATAATAGTTTCATATGAACACTTACTATGTAATATAACCCCCTTTGTCTCAATATATCATCAAGTAGGTTGCATACTTATGTCATCAAACAATAAGCTTGATTTATCTTTTTCGACAACCTGAAATGAACTTGTCGATGAACTACCATAGCTATGTATTTAACTGGAAAATTCTTTTTCAATCAAAGGGCTCGAGATATCATATTCCATTAACTCAAAAGGGACATATCCTTTATTTACTTATTCAATTAATGTCATATAAATTATGATGCGCCCAACATATCCTACCTTGTTGAAGTAATATGGAATCTAGGTTCTCATCAATATATCAAAGTGAATTATTCATGATATACATTAATAATAATCTCAAGTCTAATGAAAAATAAACATCATAAAGATGAGTATCCAATGACACATATAACATGTGGAATTATTATTGGCGGGTCTATCCTCATTACCTTATCTCTTAGAAATTATCAAGTTTGAAACTTCATGAGTAAAAATATCATCCACATATGAGTATACAATACTTTATATTCAAAACATCATCCATGTCTCCTCAAATATATGTCATCTAGACCATAGGACATATATTTAAGAATATTTTCATATCATCTCAAGGTTCTCATTATAGTGGGGAAATGCTATAACCTTTCATCACAATAAGTAATTTAAGGACATTATCAAATTAATGTTATGAAAAATAACATTGATCATTTGATAAGATATTTACTAATATTTAAGTCTTTGAATAAATAAGTAATCAATAGTATAAATTCATATTGTTCTAGGGAACCGAATTTAGAAGACTTCCACTTATACTTGATCCAATTACTAACCAACTTGTTAGTTTTCACATGATAAACATGTTTATATTGAGGTATGATTATAAATGTGGATCCTAAAAAGTTCTCATGTGTCAATTTTTCTTATTGTGACTTCAGTCCTTTGATAAAACCCCTAAAGAGGTGATATCACCAAGTATTTACCATTTTTCCTTTGTCATAAACTTAACATACTGAATAATACCATAGTCAAATGTTTATAAAAATATGATAACACATAACTATTTTGGTACAATTCCAAAATATGGAACAAATCATTACTAAAATGCATAGGTGGAGAACCATCTCCAATGGGAGAGATGAGCACCATTTATCTAGGAGAAATGGATGGTCAACGTCATGCTCCAGATAGAGTTTTAATTCCAGGTCTTCCACACACTCCTCACCCAAAAAATATGAAACAATAGCATGAGATGGTGTCTAATCATTTTCCATGCCTAGAGGACAAGTATGATCATCCATGCAATGGAAGAAGAGGAGGAAAACCTTTGAGGAAAGAGTTCTCATGCAAACTTGCCACCATAAAAAGCGGGCTTTCGGGGGGATTAGGATCTTCCACAACATTTTACATCGAAGAGATGTTATAGGACATGTATTATCACATGCCAAAAATATCAAAATTTGATGGAGTAAGAACCAGATCATTCTTTACTCCAAAAGAGGTGATCTATAATGGAATCACCACCATAAGGGATACTCATAATGGAGTTTCCATCTCACTCATTGAAGTAGGAAAAAAGGATTCTCAAGACACCGCCTAATCCCATACTCATTAAATAAGTCCCTCACACTCTCATTCTCCATCCCCACCATGACATGAAAGGAAACCCTAACACCACCATTATCTAGTAGCCACATGTAATTCTAGATGTTAACATTGGAACCGTTTCCAATCCTCCAATATAGCCCCTTTTCTAGGTGCTCATGGGAACCCCAAATAATTCTCCAAAAAAATCTTGGTTGAGGCCCCAGATGTGCCCCACAAAAATCAACATGAGGTAAATATTTAGCATAATGCACCTGAGTACAAAGGGAGTCAGGATTATTCAGAATTCTATATCCCTATTTGGATAGTAAGGCATCATTCAGATGAATAAGGTCCAAAAAACCCACCCCCACAATTTGTTAGATCAAAATGGATACGAGATGGCACAAATACAAGAGAGGGTTGAATTGTATTTTTAAAAAATTGCTATTAAAACATTTAATGAATGTTCTTAGTTTAATATCCAGTTTTTCATTTTCTAAAAAGCCGGTTTTAGGGTTATTGGTAACTGAACAAACAGGTAGTGGAACTCAAAAATCAAACATCGTGTCATGGTACCCGATTACTCCAGTCCAATTTTCAAATTTTCAAATCACAAAGATCGAGCAAAATCATTACCGTGCCTTGGTCCACGCAACGCCACACACCACACGATCCCTCGTGACGCACAACCACATCAATCCGGGAACCCTAACATCATGTGCCTCCATCGTCACATCATAGAAAGTAGCTGGTGAGACCATCCACTAGAAATAATCATCGTCATCCCATCATCAACTCGTCATAACTCACCCTAATCATCCTAATCAGATCAAAACACCACCATCGACAATGTAAACAGAAACCGACGCTCAGCCGAGAATGCACGCCATCACTGGGAAAGTCTCCACCCTTCTGACTCACCCATCACATAGGTCCTCACCACTTCCCCAAACAAAACTTTGACCATTATAGCACAGCACCGAAGACGGATCCCAAAAACCAGAAATAAACTCGAACACAATGAAAGAGACATCGGAAGAACAAACCAACCATTCATATCATCCGCAATGAAGAGCTTCATCAAACAGGATCCATAACTGGAGCTGGCTTCTGGGACACCATGGCCAAATGAACGCACATCCCAAAGTTTTCTTGCAACCAGCACAGCCGACCGACTGGGAGAGTGGCTCAAGGAGTGTGACGCTAGAGCAGCGAAGGTATCGGTCCTAGATTCAACAGAAAGACAACCACCAAGACCACATCCTGAACTGATGAAGCCATCACTAGTGGAGAAGGGAACTCGCCAACACTGCTCACACAATCCATCCAGCAAATACCATCACGTCATATATTGAGGCCAGAAAAAGACTCACCTCCTGGAGCACTAACGACTAGATGAACCGCACATCCCAAAACCTCCGAGCAACCACCGCAGTGAACCAACTAGGAGAGCAGCATAGGATCTAAATTCCAGAGCAGCGGCTAAATCTGTTTAAGGCTTCAATAGAGAGACACAACCAAACTAGGCCACCAACCCCTTCCGACGAAGCCTCCACCGAGCAAAGACCAAACCTACAGTAGAAAAAGAGAAAATCCAGAAAGAGGAAGGGAAATGGGGGAGATGAATCCAAGACCATGCCAGCCTCCCCCTTTGAGGAACCCCCAAGAAACCCTAGTAGAGAGATATCAAGGGAGAGATTATGCTCAGAGTCCCCATCCCCTAATATCTTAGTTTAATACAACATAAACAAAAACAATTCACAAATCCTATTATAAAAGAAAACAAATGATCGAAATAACTCTCGCTCTGATGATATAATATGATACCACAGGTTACGAAATAAGTTTATTCAGGTTGAATAAAAATATTTGAGTAATAAAAATTGTAAATGATTCTACCATATAGAATATATAATAAATACTAAAAGTGTAAGATATAATTAAAAAAAATTACAAAAGAATACAAATAGAAAGAAGAAATAAAAGTATTCTCTTTATATTATAATAAGTAGCGAAAAAGTAAAAGGTATTACAATTCTTTTATCCCAAAGAGTAGGGTATCATTTCACCTAGGATAATAGGTCTGTCTCACCAACACCAGAAAGCCCTCGATACAATTATCAGCACATCCACATTTATATTCTTTCAAGCCCTCAATTTTATAGGTAATCAGCACCTCTGTCTTTCAAACACTTGAAATCCCTCGATACAAAGTTCGGTTGCACTGTCTATCTGTACCCAAAAGCCTTCAATCATTATCACCTGATCGGATGCACAAATCAAAACAAATCACTTATTTAAATACAAAAAACTATGAACAAGCCATTCAAGTTTTGTAATTTCAAGGCTTTCCCATGAAACAGAGAGAAGTCACACGATATCTCTCTAGAACTTGGAAGTAGATGAAGTCATTCCAGTTATTTTCTCTACTTCAAATGACCTCCTATTTATAGGCCTTAGGTTCCAATGGTCATATTTTCTCCAACAGTCATATTTCTATATAAAACTCGAAAGTACTTGGACACCTGGCATTGGACGTTCATATTGAAATAGAAAGTACAAAATCATTTTGATTAGTTTATAAATAACTCCACGACATCATTTTTGTTACAAAAAGATATATGAAAATGATAACATGAGTAAGATTGATATAAAACATGTTTTTTGATAAAATAATGAAAACATGCATGTGATAAGAGTGTAACATGAGTATGATTAATGTTACCTATTAGTAAAAATATAATTAAAAATATTGATATGATACAAAGTGAATACGATTCATAATGTGAGTATGATAAACAGAGTTGGTACGATAAAAAAAGTGAGTACTATGAATAGAGTCAGTACGATAGATAGAGTCAGTACGATAGACAGAGTTAGTACGATAGACAAAGTCAGTACGGTAGATAGAGTCAATACAATAGATAGAAAAACCGTATTCAAATTAATTTCTTTATTTGAGAAATGAGTATAAAGATATTTTTGATTTCCAAAACAAAAGACATAAAATTCAAAAGAAGAATTTTGACTTAACAATCTCCCCCTTTTTGGAAATTCACAAAACTCAAATTAAAACTAGAAAGAAATACTTATCTCCCCCTGAGTTATGAAAACTCTTCTGAATAAAGAAACTGAATACAACTAACTCCCCTTAGGTATATACTTTCTAAGTATTGTTTTTGTAGATTTTCCTTGATTTAGAAGTATTACATTTGATTAAAACATTAACAATTCTCCCCCTTCATAAAATTTACTCCCTCTTTTATAAAACATTATCCCCCTTTGTGATTTACAAAAATAATGGGGTAATATTGAGTTTCCTGAAAAGGTTAGAGAGAAACAAAATGAAAAACAATATAAATGAAAACATAAACCTCATTGAATGGTCAAAAGTTTATATAATTTCAAATGACAATCAATAAATAAAGATACAACAAAACATTTATTTTTTTATCTTTCTTTTTATTTCTTGATAAACTCATGGAGAATGGCCTTCATCTTCTTAATTTCTTTCTTTTCTTCCTATATAGAAACACCCTAATTTTTGATAATCTCTTGTCGGTCTGCAAAGATTTGATCCTAATTTTTGATACTCTCCTCTTGAATTCTGATCACTTCTTTAAGAGTATCAATCCTCTATTGCATATTATTATTTTATTCATCCAAAAAAGTGTTGTGTTTCTTTAAAAACTATTTCATATTTTAAATATGAAACCTTCAAACATTCTGACTAGAAAGTAGTGAACCTTTCTTGCAACTCTTTCACTGAATGAGAATCAGCACCATGAGATTTTGGGATCTGATTCAAACTTTCAATTTTTTCATTGTCAAGATTATTTAAAGAAATAGAAAGATTATTTAAAATCCTCCTTAAGTATTCAATTGATTCCTCGTGTTTATTTAATGATCTTTCTATTTTAGATTGGCCTCTATTAACATTACTTTCTTTTTGAGATCTCTTACTGAACCAAATTTCTTCCTTTGATTGTCTATAATGAAATCAATCTTTCCTTCTATTCTGGGTAAGTAGTGAATATTATTCTCGATTCTTCTTAAAACATAAATAATTTAATCACTTTTCATCAAAGAAATTGTGTGTTCTGAATCAGTATCATCATCGTACAATTCAAATTCATTTGATCGGCTTGAGTATTCATCAGGTTTTTTTCCTTTTGCATTCTATTTTTCTTTTTCAACTCTTTATTCTTCTTTTTCAACTCTTTATTCTTCAAATTTTTCATTGATGATAATTACTTTCTTGGCATGAGAACTTTGAGCAAATTTCTTGACTAGAGAGGGAAATATTTTCGATTGAGTTTCTAAGGATTGAACTGGTGCTTGATCAACATGAGGATTCTGTTATTGAATTCCTTCACTTTGTTTTAAAGACAATATTCTCCTATAATTTTCTTAGAACTCTGAAGATATTCCATAAGAAAGTCATCTTCCTCTTCTTCTTCACCTTCCTATTGTAAAGCCGATTGAATAACTTCTTACACTATTTCTTTTAATTTTTCTTTCTATGGAAGAGTCTGTACAATCGGTTCTTGTTGAACTTCTTCTGTCAGTTGAGAACTTGCTAACTCATCACCTTTTATAATCTTAGAAATATCAAAATATTGATATTTTCTTTCGAAAAGTTTCTTCTTCTTCTTCTTAGCCTATAAAGTATCTTCAATTCTCATCTTCTCAGCTAGAGCTTTATCTTAATCAAGACCGAATTAAGGATCACCTAATTTTCTTTGTTCTTTCTCCTTTATCCACTTGGCTACAACCTATTTACTATATTTAGTTTTCTTCTTAGGTTTTTCACTAATTTGAGGATCTTACTTTTGAGAATATATAACTACTGGGGATGATTCTATTAGAAGTGGTGCCGATTGATTTGGTTTTGATTCTTGAACATCCTTGACAAACAATTTTGATTCAGTATCAAAACAAACATTCATCTTTCTGATTGTATCCTTTCTAATCATGGGCCTTTCAAGATTTTAAATTCCCATTTCACTGGAAGATTTCAAAACTTCAAACTTTCAAGAATGAACTTCGTAAGAATAGTTAGATACATAATTAGATGAGATTTAATTGCTGCAGACTTCACATTATTGATTGTTTCAGAAATGTAACCCATGAGATTTACCATTCTCATATTTACAAGTTATTCTAGTATAAATATATCAAAAATCTTAAGAGTTTCTATATCCTATTTACTTGGAATAAGGAACCCTTGAATCTATAGGGCAATAAACCGATTGTCTGGAGAGATATGAGCTACTTTTATTTTCTCATCATTGATAAAAAAGAGTGACTTTTTAGATCTTTCCTTATTAAATGTACTGACATCCTCAGGTAACTTATGATAAGGACAGAATGAGTCACCTTCAATAGAAACATTGATAAAATGTGCTTCTTGTTTCACTAACAAAGAAAAATTTCTATCGTACACAACATAATTTATCATCATGTCCTTATCAAATATCATTGTATTGTAGAATTGCCTAACTTCTTCAATAAGTATGAGATCCTAAGAATATTTCTCAACACAAAGATGTTCCCAGCCTTGGAAAAAAAATAATCTTTTTTATTGAAGAGTCATAACTATCAAAGAAATCTCAAGAGACTAACATTTCTTTGAATAAATCCATTTCTAAGTAAGTATTTGAAGATATATAGGTAGGAGTGTTGGTAGAAGACTAATACATAAAGTTGATTATAAAAAGACATGATCATACTGAGTTTTAAGAAGAGGGGCAGAGCTTCGCTGAGAAATCTGAAGAATCGGTGTGGGTTTTAGGAAGGGAGTCCTCTATTTATAAGCTAATTTGGGTGATCATTGGTCTTCTATAGTTGATATTAGAAGATAAAGAATCCAAAGGTGGATAATAAAAGAGGATTTTTTAAATGAAAATATAATTTAAAAAAATAAAAATTTAAAAAGATTAAAAATGAGAAATAATAACACAAAAGAAAAGAAATACAAAAATAAAAGTGAATGTACATGTAGAAGATTTCAAGTAATTTTTTGGTTTCATAGTATTATGAAAGTAAAAACATAATAAAATACAGAAAATAAATATTTGAAATAATAAAAAGAGAATACCATCAAACATCAAACCGATTAAAAATAAAGTGAATATGATCAGTTGTTAAACCGATGGAAAACAAAGTCAATACCATAAGTTGTCAAGCCAATGGAAAACAAATTCATTACTATAAGTTGTCAAACCAATGGAAAACAAATTCATTGCCATATATTTTCAAGCTGAT
This sequence comes from Viscum album, assembly GCA_963277665.1. NCBI lineage: Eukaryota > Viridiplantae > Streptophyta > Magnoliopsida > Santalales > Viscaceae > Viscum > Viscum album. The sequence continues at coordinate 568,272,414 of OY728119.1, forward strand.
AGAAAACAAAGTCATTACTATAGGTTGTCTAGATAATGGAAAATAAAGTCATTTCCATAGGTTGTCGAGCAGATGGAAAAAAAATTCATTGCCATAGGTTGTCAAGTCGATGGAAAGGACTCTATCAGACCGATTAACTGAATGTTAAAATGATAAAAAAAATCAAAACAATAAATAGGAAGTAAAAATAATAAACAGTAAATATAATGTCAAACAATAAACAAAATGTCAAAACAATAAACCAGAAAGTCAAAATAATAAACAGAATGTCAAAAATAAAGCAACTAATGAAAAAATATAACTTATAAACTAAATAATTAATATAAAATATAAATCACAAGATAAATAATAAATAATAATAACATATAATAAAAGACTTGTGTTCTCCTCCTGTAAAGAGGAGTGTTTTAATGTAAGGAGAATTGTAAAAACAGAAAGTATATGTGAATGATTATTTTAATGTAATCATTACTAGATTCTATTTAATATATTCAAATCTATTGGTGGGTAATGGTTTTGTAAAAATATCACCAAGTTGTTCTAACATTCCAATGAATTATAAAATGATATCTCCTTTTTGTGTGTGATCCCTAAGAAAGTGATGCCTAATATCTATGTGTTTTGCACGAGAGTGATGTTCGGGGTTTTTACTTAAGGTAATGGAACTTGTGTTATCGCACAATATTTGAGTTTTAGTAAAACTGATGCCATAGTATGTGAGTGTGTGTTGCATCCACAACACTTGAGCACAACAACTTCCAGATGCCACATATTCAACTTCAGCAGTTGAGAGTTCTATTGAGTGTTTCTTTTTGCATGACCATGAAACTAAAGAATCTCCTAGGAAATGACAAGTTCCAGAAGTACTCTTTCTATCCATTCTACAACCACTAAAGTCAGCATCTAAAAAACTTTTTAATTCAAAATCATTTCCAGAATAATAGAAAATTCCTAAATCCAAAGTTATTTTTAAATACTATAAAATCCATTTCACATATTTTAAATGGGATTTTTTTGGATTTTTTTGATATATAGCACATAAGCATACAGAAAACATTAAGTATGGATGACTAGATGTTAAGTATATTATACTTCTAATCATACCTATAAAAGTTATTTGATCAACTGGTTTCCCAGCTTCATCAAGATCAAGAGTGTTTGAGGTTTCAATGAGAGTAATAATACTTTTAGTATTGTCATATCCATACTTTTTTAGTAAGTATTTGATATAATTATGTTGAAATATATAAGTACCTTTTGGTTTTTGAGAAATTTGAAAACCAATAAATAATGTTAATTCACCCATCATACTCATTTCAAACTCATACTTTATCAAATTCACAAATGAATCTGTCAAAGAATTTTTTGTTGAACTAAAAATGATGTCATCAACATAAATTTTAACAATCACAAGATTGTTGTTTTCTTTATTTATAAAAATATTTGGATTAGTTGTTCCCTTAATGTAATTTTTTTAACAAAAATCTTGTTAACCTATCGTACCATGCTCTAGGGTCTTGTTTGAGTCCATAAAGGCCCTTAGTAAGTTTGTAAACATATTCAGGATGTTTTGTATCTTCAAAACTAGGGGTTTGGTCTACATAGACTTCCTCCTATACATATCCATTAATGAAAGAATACTTGACATCCATTTGAAAGAGTTTGAAATTAAATAATGCTACAAATGCTAATATGATTATAATATATTTTAGTCTTGTACTATATCATAGGTTTCTTCATAGTCTATGCCTTCTTGTTGATTATAGCCTTTAACAACAAGTCTATCTTTATTTCTTACAATGATACAATTTTCATCACATTTTTTTCTAAAATTTAATTTTACTCCAATAACAGATGTATCCTTAGGTTTTTCAACCAAGGTCCAAACTTTATTCATTTTGAATTCATTTAGTTCATCTTGTATTTCCTTTATCCAATCCTCATCACTTAAGGTCTCACTTGGAGTTTTAGGTTAAAATTGAGATAGAAAATCAAGATGTTCTATTTCATTTCTTAAGGAGTTTTAAGTCCTTACTGGTTGATTTACATCACCAATGATGTTATCACTAGGATGATTCCTATGTAATAACTGATTTGGATTTTGAAAAACCTATTCATCCACATAATGTAGAAAGTATTCAGGTGTAAATGTCTTAGAAACAATCTCTTGGGTATTTACAATATTTGAAGAATCTTCTATCATAGGTTGATAATTAGTTTTAGAAATAACTTTAGAAGAAATATTTTGAGGTTTTTCAAAAATAAAAGGGTATGTTTCATCACACTTAACATGTATTGTTTCTTAAACAACACAAGTGTTTTTATTGAAAACTCTATAATCCTTAGAAGTAGTGGAATAACCTAAAAATATTCCTTCATCATATTTGGGTACAAACTTATATAAGTTATCTTTTGTATTTAAAATAAATAATTTGAAACCAAATAATTTAAAGTATGAAACTTTTGGTTTTCTAACTTTACACAACTCATTAGGGGTTTTATTAAGAAAAGGTTGAATTAAAACTCGATTTACAGTATAACAAGTATTACTAATAGCTTTTGCCCAAAATTTTTTTGCAATTGAGTATTCACTCAACATGGTTATTATTATGTCTTTAATAATTCTTTTTCTTCTTTCAACAAAACCATTTTTATGAGTTGTTCTTGGTGTAGAAAATTTGTGAGTAATACTTTTTTTACTAAAAAATGTTTCGAAATCAGAATTTACAAATTCTCCACCATGATCACTTTGAATAGTTATTAGTGGTAGGTTTTTATCATTTTTAACTTTAGCAACAAAATTTTTAAAGAAACAAAAATCTTATGATTTTTTATCGAGAAAATATACCCATGTAAATCTATTATAATCATAAACTAAGAAAAATACATAGTACTTTCCTCAAATACTTCTATTTTGTGTAGTACCAAAAATATCCATGTGCACTAACTATAATGCATCGGTAGTTGTGACTACACGGATTTTTTTAAAGCTTGACTTAAGTTGTTTTCCATATTGACAAGGGTCACAAACTTTAGAAGAATCAAACTTAAGCTCATGTAGATCTTTAAAAATTCCTTTCTTAAAGAGTTTATATAAGTTTATAACATTAAAATGTCCTATTATTCTATTCCATAACCAATATTGGTCTTAAATTGCACTTAGACAAGATAAGTATTGGCTCCTAAGGTATTCTAAGTTCAAAGTGTAAACATTCTCATGCCTTTGTGCAGATAGAATGAATTCATCCCTGGAATTGTGAACTATACATTTATCATTTCTAAAATTCATAAGGTAACCTTGATCACATAATTGACTAATGCTAATGATTTTTTTCTCAAGAACATCAACAAATAAAATATTAGAAATCAATACTTTACCAATAAAGACAATATTACCTATACTAACAATCTTTCCTTGAGAATTGTCTCTCAAGGTAACTTTTCTTCCTTTCGTCTTGATAACTTTTTCAAAGAAGTTTCTATTTCCAGTCATCTGTTTGGAACATAAAGTATCCATGTACCATGTATTTGTATTGTTTCTTGTTTTTTTTCTGAAACAAAAACAATTAAACTTTTGGAATCCAAACCTGTTGGATCCATAAATGTTAGAAATAAAATTTTTTTGGAATCCACATCTGTTTTGAAAAGTGATCTTTGTGGAATCCAAAATATTATGTTTTATTTAAAGAAAAATTTCTTTCCCAATGTACACCAAATTGAAATTTAGTACATAATGGGGCCTTTTTAGGAACAAAATAGTTATTTTTAAAAATAGGTTTTGAATGGGTGTAACCAATTACTTTACTATTACTATGAGTTCGTATTTGAGAATACATCTTATCAAAATTTTATTTTCCAAATATAAACTTAGATAAGAGTTTCTTAAAAGAAAAAATCTCATATTTTAGTCTGATAACCAAATTCTTATCCTCATTTATATTAGTTTTATAATTAAGTTTTTCTTCTAAAATAGTTTTCTCAGAAATCATATTATTAAAATATTTAGGAAGTTTTTTCTTTTTAGAATTCACTTTCTCAAGGTTTTTTGAAAAGTTTTCAATCTCAAGAGTTTTATAATCAAGATCTTTAGAGAGATACAATAATTCTATTTTTAAAATATCAATCCTATTATTTTCTTTTTTAAGTTTTCTAAAAACTTAACAATTTTCATTTTCTAAAAGTTTAAAAATCTAGAAAATTCTTCATAAGAAGGTAATGAATTATCATTATCTAATGAGGATGTTTCTTAATTATAAGAATAATATTTATCATGATAATTGTTACTAAAAGACAAATTATTAAGAGATTCGGAACTATGTACCTTATCCATTAAGCAATGATAAGGATTTTTGGCAAGGAGACCATCATTCTTGTGATTTGAGATATCACTATTAGAAGAGTCTTCAGAATAATCACCTCCACTAGAACTCCAGGAGTCATTTAATTTTAATAATTTCTTTCCCTTAGAATTTTATTATTTATTCCTATTCTTCTCTGAATGTATTTCCTTTCTATCCTTTCTTTTTATCATGGAGAAATCAGGTCGAATGTTTCCTTCTCTTTTACATTCATAGCATGTGACTTCAGAATATTTCTTGTCATTATTACCTTTAGAAGTATTTTTATATCTATATTGGAAATTCTTCTTTTGAAATTTTTTTCCATTATTCTAGAAATATTTTCAATATCATTCTCTAACTGATCAGTATCACTAGAATCTGATAAGACTTCAACCTTCCTATTTCTTGACTTAGATTTCATAGGTGATTGAGACTTTGTAGGATTCGATGTAGTAGTGAATGATACTCCACTATTATTCATTTTCACTTTATCTGTATCTATCTTAAGTCTTCCTTCATATTTCAATAAATTTCTACAGATATTATCAAGAGTAAGATTGGTAATATTTCTAGACTCATCAACTACAGTTCTCTTGGATTCTCATTCATTTGGAATAATATCTATGATCTTATCAACTATAACTTCATATTCTAAATTTTTTTCTCCCATAGATTGAATACTATTAAAAATTATCATAAATATTTATTGAACCTTAACTACATGTTCACCATAAGTAAATTCAAAATCTTGATAGTCAGATCTTAGCATAGCTCTTCTTGTTTCAACAACTTTGGAAGTACCAAAATGTGTAATCTCCAATTTCTTCTATATACTATTTTCTTCTTCACATGAAGATATTTGATTGAAAATGTTCCTGGTTATATAACACAATAAATTATTGTGTACCTTATAGTTTAATTGATATTCAAGTTTTTCTTGAGCAGTAAAAGTCTTAAGTTCTTTCTCAGGGATCTTATATTCAGCAGTGAGCATAAAAAAGTTATATACACCAGTATTTATGATAAAATTATTCATTTGATCTCTCCAATATTCAAAATCATTACTATCAAAAATAGTTGGTCTTGTTGGATTAAGATTTTCAATTGAACCGACATTCATCATGCCTATCATCATAAAGAAACAATATCCTTTTTCCACAAATACAAGTTAGTGTATTTAGAAAACAATGTAAATAAAAAATATACAAAGCAGTGGAAAACCTTCTTTGATACCAATTGTTAGATCAAAATGGATATTAGATGGCACAAATACAAGAGGTGGGTGAATTTTATTTTAAAAAAAATGCTATTAAAACATTTAATGAAGGTTCTTAGTTTAATACATCATAAAAAACAATTCAAAAATCCACTTATAAAAGAAAACAAATGATCAGACTGACTCTTGGTACAATGATATAATATGATACCACAAGTTTTGAAACAGTTGTATTTTGGGTTGAATACAAATATAATAGTAATAAAAAGTGTAAATGATTCTACCATATAGTATATAGAATCAATACTAAAAGTGTAAGTTGTAATTAAAACAATTACAAAATAATAAAAATAGAAATAAGAAATAAAAGGATTCTCTTTCTATTAAAATAAGTAGTGGAAAAGTAAAAGGTATTACAATTATTTTATCCGAAAGAGTAGGGTATCCTTTAACCTAGGATAACAGGTTTGTCTCACCAACACTGGTAATCCCTCGATACGATGATTGGCATGCCTATCTTGCTATCCCCTCAAGCCCTCGATTTTACAGGTAATCGACACCTCTGACTTTAAAACACTTGAAATACCTCGATATAAAGATCAGTTGCACCGTATTCCTATCCCCAGTAGCCCTTGATCGTTATCACCTGGTTGGACGCACAAAGAAAAAAAAAGAACTTATTGAAATACAAAAACTACGAACAAGTCATTCACGTTTTGTAATTTCAAGTCTTCCCCACGAGGTAGAGAGAGGTTATATGACCTCTCTCTATAACTTAGAAGTAGATGAAGTTTTTTGAGTTATTTTCTCTGCTTCAAATGACCTTCTATTTATAGGATTCAGGTTAAAATAGTCATATTTTCTCCAACGGTCATATTTCTCTAGAAAACCCATAGGGACTTGGACACTTGGCATTGTAATAGTTATATTGAAATAGAAAATAGGACATCATTTTTATTAGTTTATAACTAAATACATGACATCATTTTGGTTAAGAAAAAGATATATGAAAATGATAACATGAGTACAATTGATATAAAACATGTGTTTTGATAAAATAATGAAAACATTCATGTGATAAGAGTGTAACATGAGTACGATTAATGTTACTTTTTAGTAAGAATATAATGTAAAATATTGATATGATACAAAGTGAATATGATTCATAATTTGAGTACACTAAACAGAGTGGTTATGATAAACAAAGTGAGTACAATGAATAGAGTCAGTATGAGAGACAAAGTTAGTAAGATAGACAGAGTTGGTACGATAGACAGAGTTAGTATGATAGACAGAGTTAGTACGATAGACAGAAAAATCATATTCAAATTAAGTCATTTATTTGAGAAATGAGTATAAATATATTTGTTATTTCCAAAACAAAATACATAAAATTCAAAAGATAACTTTTGACTTAACACAATCTTTATGGAGACAAAGCATGTCTAAAGCAACCCGGTGTTTGTTATTCTTTCCATTATGATGACCCAACCAAAATTTCACAACACAAGAGTGAATTTAATTTATAAAAAGGCTTGGAAGCATAAAAAAATACATAACATAAGAAATAATGGCTTGTTCCACCACTTTAATCAGAACCTCCTTATCAGCCTTAGAATTTTTTTACAATACCATCTTGATATTTTTTTTTCACCCTATCCAGAATATTAGAGAAGGATTATTTCTTGGACTGACCAACAATAGTATGAAGGATAACGTACTTTTAGTTTTTATCCATGACTTGAATACGATAAGCTTCATTCAAAGCCACTCTTTTACTCGAAGGGAAACCAGAGATGAAGGAAATTTCAAATTTTTAAAGATTGACTGATTGTACTAAGGAAACCTCAAAGTAGTGAATAAAATGTTTAATCGAGCCACATTCCTCCATGGTAGCCCTAGAAAATAAGATACTATCAATTTTAAAATATAAAAGAGAAATGGTCAGCCCCTGTTGACACACTTTGGCCCATGGATAGAGTTATTTCTATCCACAGCTGAAATAAGATTCAAAAAACTATCTACAATGATGATAAAAAATGAATGGAGATAGTACGTCCCCTTGATGGAGACCCTAGGTGGGAGAAAAAATATGGGAAATACCACCATTAATCCAGATATGAAATGAAATAGATGTTGAAGGTTCTGAGTATAGCGAAAGTATGCGATGGGTCATGCCCAACTTTGTTTTTTGTCATGATCGATGATTAATTCAAGATTTACACGATGATAAATGTTGTGATCAATGGAATTTAATCAAAGAATATAGAAAATGGATAAACACCAGAACCAAATATCATGACCAACATAGATTATTTATAATTAATTTGAGAAATTAAAGAATTATCTTACGTGAAATTATTTCTTTATTGATGGATCTGGAAATAGATTTACATAATATAGTTGTTGTGTTATAGGAATAAAGATTAGATTATCTCTAGAGGTGATCCACATGTGTTCCACAAATATTTTAACATCACTGTAGGACTCTCTTGGTGTTAGCCTGAAAAATCCTATCACTTGCATTGTTCTCCTTTGATCAACCTGAGAATCAGTTCCAAGGGATTCTCTATGATCTATCTAGGCTTGAGAGTGGAAGGTTGAGGAATATTTCTCTCCATTATTGGGAGAATTATTACAAAAGGGAGCTATCTAGGTCTTCGAGAGGATTCTCTAGATTTTTTTGTGCACAACAAAAAATGAATTGTCTCTATTGAAAAATAATTTAATTGGGTTTTTATACCACTAGGGTTAAAATAAATAATTACAAAAGTGACCTTTATTTATTTAATATCTATTAAAAAAATGGATATAATAATATTATTATTATTTCATGAAATTCTCTAAAACTATGAATTAAATTAAATATTATTTAATCAAATAATATATATTATTTCTTATAGGACCTATAAACTCAGTCAACCATTCCTCAAATATATTTATTGGTCCTTGAATAATGACTATTTATTTAATAAATATATATCACTACATTATTCTCTAATAAAAAAATAAATTTTATATTCACTAAATATCAAATAAATATTTGTTAAATATTCCTCTCACATAATATTCTCTTGAATAACTAGTGAAAAAATATATGTTGTAAGTTTGTGGTTATTATTTTTGGTAAAAATCCTTTACTTTTTGTCAATCCTAAATTTAAATGTTTAAATATTTCCTTCTTTGAATTCTTATTGAGGTTATGGAGGTATTGGGGATGTCTGGGCCTGGTTTGAAGCTCGGAGCCCAAGTTTTGGGTTGAAAATGGTATGGCGCACAGTTTGTAAAAATCATGTGAGGAAAGTCACACAGTTAGATAAAACCATGAAACTCATGGGAAGAGAGTAGAATGACAACACATGATTAATAAAAACCATGTGATTTGGTCTACACATCCATACGACCAATTCTGCAATTTTTATAGTGCATTTCGGCACGGTTTGCGCATGATTAGTTAAACTTTGTAGGTAAATTGTGCGGGTTCCCCTTTCCTATAGCTAACTGTGTGCCTAAACCATGCAACCCCTTAAATTGGGAAATTTTATAATTTTAATTAAATTAAAAATATATTTTAAACCTAAATCATGTTTCTTCCTCCCGCACAACAACTCAAACTTTGATATCTCATCCTTGATTCCTAAGTTAGAAATTGGGGAAACTCTCTTATCTGTGCTTGGAATTGAAGGTTGTTCATTTTGATAGATCTGAAATGGTAAGATATTGATTCATTTTTAGTCATTATTCATTCTTCTATATATTGGTTTTTTGATTTAGGTGCAAGATAATATTCCCTATTATTAGGTTCTTCATTCGTTATTCGTTTTTATCCCGATCTGATCTAAATCTGGAGTTAGTACTAGACTATCTATCAACTATGGAGATAAGGTAGGCGGTATCATTCCTTTATATTAAATTCAATCTGTTTATATATATTCGTTGTGTTTTGCGCCCAATTTTTGGTCATCGCCTTGAAATGAAATTGAAACCTAGAATTTTTAGGCATGTCCTATTCAATTAAAGAGGCTTGTTAATGTTTGATTACAGTTTTTGAACCTTGAATTAATTAGAACCACCCCTTTGGGAGGTTGGTTATATAAATAGATCACCATGGGTGGCCTTGACTCTTGAATTCCCTTATGTGTTATTTTTTTCCCATGTCTTGGGATGTTTATTATTAAATTGAAAATTGTAATTAAATTTTTAATTGGGAATTGATTTTTAAATTGAATTTCAATATTAAATATGAATCACATGTTGAATTGATTAATGGTAAGGGATGGTGATCATGACCCTTGGACCATGCTATGTAATTTCTTGAGTGAGCATGAATTGATCTTTATATCAATATGAACATGTGAGTTAAATAGAGTTAAATCCCTGTGATAGTTTATTAATCTTGAGATTCTTATTTAAGTGAATTGTCCATGTGAGATAATTAAAAGATAAATCTTATAAGGTTATACATGATTTTATCCACCTTTCAAGGTGAGGTCTAGATTGGTTTGATTATATTTTTTACCTTTTAATAATTAAATAATTGAATGGATTCTTATACCCATGTGTGTAGTTGAATGACAAGCCTTCTAAGATTGGCCAATGATTGAGTCACCTTTTGAGGAGAGTTAAATTGAAATGTTCTTGGTGTTTACCTTGACATATTTAAATGTAAATGATTAAATGGTATTGAATGATATTGAATGTTAATATTCCTTGGGAAACACATGGATCCAAATGATGAATGTCGTGAATGGACTCAATTGTCTTGAACCTTTCTTATGCCTAAGTAATACTTGGAGTCCCTAACGGTCTACCAAGGATGGACTCTAAGGCTTTACTATTACATGTTGAGTGATATATAGATTCGTATGATAATTCCATGGATGGGATCAAATGTCATTTGATCATATGACCATGGTTGATACTTGGGATCCCTTAGTGGACCGCCAAGGAAGGACTCGAATGGAAGGGATGTTATACCAAACCTAGAGTGATACACGGGTTCTTGATAGGTTCATTTTGGATGAGCTTCTAGGGTGTTAGTTTACATTATACCTAGAGTGATACTTGGATTCCAACTTAGGAACGCCAAGGAAGGTCTCAGGTTCATGAATGAATAATATATGAAATGAATTATATGATGCGTATTCCAAGAAAAAACACAAGCTTAGATTTAGTATTAACTTATGCCTGTATGGATGGATTGTTTGGGCATCCTTGGATACATGTGCTATGGGGGATTCTGGGCTATGCACTAGATCTCAAGAATTACATACTAAATGGGATTTAAATTGTTAAATAAGCATGTTAGAGATGACATAGGCCTGACTTTTAAATCAGAGATTTATATTTTAAATGAAATTGATTAATTCAATTGAACTTAAGATGAGAACCTAGAATTATAGGATGTTTACTTTTGAGTACTTTATTTCTTTATTATTATTATTTCTTGTACACTCTGTTTTATATATTCACGGGATGATTGGAACCTGAACTTGGGTGGTTGCCTGCTGGGATTTAGTCTCAAACTCTGTTTAGATCAACTTTCGGTACCTAGATAGACTATATGATTATAGGTGTTGATAAGGGAAATTTTCCTACTTGAGGTACTTTATTATTGCTTAGGAGCAGGGGGAATGAGGCCAAGATGAGGCTCATGATGCTAGCTGGATAGTTTTTTGCCTTTTTGTACTTTTGATACACATAATTTTAAATGACTACTACATACATATTTTGGATTCTTTATTAGAGACATATGACATGTATTGTCGTTTTTTATATGATATATATTCATACATTTTTATTATATCATTGTTCCATTGCTTACTTATTGTCTTATTATTATACTACTTTTGATACTTGTATGTTATTTTTCATTATGTTTCACATTGGTAATGTGGGAATAGTCTTCCCATAGACACACCTGGTCCCTCGCTACTAGTTGGTAGCCTATGGAATTTTTGGAGTTGCGCTTGAGTCCATTTAACCCACTTGGATCAGGGCACTGTTGAGAGACATCCAGGTCTAGGACGTTACAATTTGGTATTATAGGGACTTATTTTATGGTTTACTTTACAATTTTGAAATAATATAAAGGGGTGGGAAGGAATAGGTGTTTTTTAATGAGTTGTTCCCAGGAGTAGCTAACTCGCATATAGGAAAAATTTAAATTGCCTCGAATGAAATTTCTATTGTCTAGATTATGAATATTATATTTGATTTGATTCCAGCATTAGGTGATACACATGATTTATGTTTTTATTATTGTTGATATTATTTTGGGTTCTATTATATTGCAACTCGATGAGATGAGGGTATTCCATCTCATGTATTATATAGAAACCTGCTAGAAATCACATGTCATGCATTATGCCATCCCATTTAGGATGCATTACTTATTGAATATTATTGTGATAGTTGTTTTGATAGATGTAACTATTGTTGTGATAGATTTTTTGTAGTGGGTAAAAAAAGTGATGTCATATTTTAGTTCATAAGGAGTATGGTTCCTTACAGACTGGAAAGTGGTGCAAATTTTGATTCAATTATTTAAAGTGAATTTGATTTGGTATAGACTATATGGGCACCAAATTTTGGTTCATGATGTGTTATGGGACCTCATGGATTGGAACTTGGTGAACCATTGGTTAAACCTTACGAATAAATTAATGATGGGGTTTTAATGAAATTGAAATGGGAAAGTGAACTTATAAATGGAGACTGGACCTAGTCCCTAATTCTGAGCGGGTAAGAGCCAGTGTGTCTAATGAATTTTTTGACTATTTATTTTTATATTCCTAGATTTAGGATAAGGTTGTATGGTATGACCTATTTTTAGGAGGGTTTTGACCTATCCTATGATTTTGAGCTGTGAACTTTAATTTTTTTCTTTTATGAGGTGTGTGATCTGATTCAGAAATTCACAACTGGCCCAGGTAGGTCATTTGGTATATATTTCTTTTGAGAAAACCCGTTTTGGGTGTTTATAACCTTGATAATTGATCAACTATTATTAGGTTGATTTTTGAAGGAACTAGATGATTTAACAGACCTTCATAGGTCGCTTTATTTGTTATAACTTAAAAATGAATTTAATTGATAAATTGCCTAAATTATGATAGGATGTTAATAAATTCTTATTTTTTAAAGAGGAGGTTTTATAAGACTTTCATGTTATGCCTTGTAAAGAAAATGTGAGAATTTTCCATAGGCCTTCTCATTTTTATTGATGGATTAAATAATAGGTTGTTTATCTTGATGATTTCTTTTTAGTGTGACCTAGTGATAGGGTCGATGTTTTTTCTTCATAAGGGGATATCCAATTTTAGTTATCACCCTTAAATATTAAATTTCTTGATAAATTTTGTCATTTTCTAACTTTTGGGATCGTTTGGGTGTTGTTGTCCCTAACAGGACTCTTACCTTCTAAATGACACCCTTGTTCGAATGGGTGGTCATGGTATCCTTGACCCTTGTTACAGGTGTGAGTATCAAGTAATTCTCGGTTTCAATTGGTTATACATGCCTAGGTAATGGTCATATATTGGTAGGTCTTGTGACCCTCTTCTTTTCTGTAGTGATGGACGACTTGGTAGGTCATCATTCTAGGTTAATGGTCGCATGGGAAATAAAACTCTAGTTAAAATCTCTTGTATGGAATACCTGATACTTGAATGCATAGAGAAAATAACCTATGGAAAGTATCAGGTATGTTATTCATGTTTTTGGAACCTCAGGGTAGTATCTGTTCACATATGCGGTACCCATCGATTTGTTAAATGATGTAATGAACTGGTTGAGTTCGGTGAAATCATTGAGACTTGTTTTGTTAAGTAATTTCTCAGGTCATCTCTATAGTAGAGTGACTTGGGTGTTAAATAATCAAGTTTGTCCCAATGTTCTGGATGAATTTAAAGAGAATCGGTTGTTTTTATGAACCCTTTAGGTTGGTTTTGATTTTCATTCCAAATGTCCTGATGTTGTGAGTGTGTCTCCAAGGAGTGTCACCTGTGTGTTTGTGTTGATTTTGATCTATGGTGCTTATGAGCGGCTGGTCTATCTCTCCTTTTGATGACTAGGAAAATCCTAAGGTGGGGAATGTCACATCAATTCTGGTAAACATGTCCTTCCAAGTAGAAGAAGAACAACCAAAGAGGAACATTTGGAAATGGTTGTTTTTTCTTGAATGTCCTTGAGGATTCAAGGTTTTGAAACTTGTCATAGTTTTCTTGGAAGCACGATGTTGTTGTGGTTAGTTGTGTCTGAAAACTTTGAGAGACATGACTAGTCTTGGATGGAATTTGGTGGTTTATCTTGTGCCATCATGGGATGCCTCGAGAGGTGAAGTCTAGTGATCGGGTTGTGTTGGTGCATCAACAGGTGAAGCTGAGCTTCTTTCAAGGTAAGTCTACTTGTAGTGGATCGATTGATCTTCAGGAAAAATCTTGAAATCCTCTTAGTGTATTCATCTTAAATAGACAAGCATGTCCCCCATCTTAACGTCTTCCTTGATGCACTAAGAGAGCATCAGTCTTACACCGTGATAAAGTTTAAAAGTTGTTGGGATCATTGGATGATCTTTACTAGAGTTGCACAATGGACATATGGTTTTTATCAAGGCGTGGTTAATTCGAAGTGATACCAGGATTCCTTAGTAGGTATGCCTTCGACGGACTCTTGGACACCAAATGTTCTTCTCTGACTTGACCATCATGTGGATGTCATTCTGGGATCATTCAATGATCTGATGTGAACATCTTGGTTTTTCACCAATGCCTCACTTTTAAATATAGTGTATGGACTGCCTTGTTTTAGTTCCTTGGGCTCCAAATTTTGAACACGAGGTTATCCTGGACTTGTTATTGGGCTCAGAGGTGTTGTTTAGAAAGGGTGATAATTTTTGTAGGCTCGATTTGGGTTACCCCCCTTGTTTGTGATATGGTACGAAAGTTTTGAATGTTCGTGTGATGGGTTGACTAAGGAATGTACCCTAAAGTCAGGTATAGACTTTGGTGGACGTGTTCGTGGTAAATGCAAGATGCCTTGGAAGAAAGTGTTGCAATTCAGTTTTAAATACACCAGACGCCTAAGTCGAGCATTTTAATAATAGTCAGTTGGTGTGGCTTGACATATTTTCCTTCTTTTTTGATGTTTAAAATTGTAAGGAACCAGTTAAAACATGTCTCCAGGTTGAGTTGGGTGTGGTAAAAAGGTCAGCATAGTCCTTCAGGAAAGATTGCACAACCAGTTTCAGTTTGGTCGATCGTGATTTGATCATTACATTACAGTAGGGTCTCTCATATGACCTCGAATGTATTCATATTCTCCTAGTTAAATAAGTCACATAAAGAGCACCGCTAAAACTCTTATTTTCATGCATTGTAAGGAATTTCTGATGGTGGTAGTACCCTGGTTCAGAATTATCCCTCGTTTTGTGATAAAATCCATGGTGGGGAGCACCATCGACTAGATGTTTAAAGAGACTACAAAGTGACAATGTCTCTAGTTAAATTTTCTCACCAATACTAGTGTCCGGTATGAAAATAGGTGTATGTGGTTTTGTTATGATATGTTCCACTTTTCATCAGGTGAAGGCGGAACACCAATGACCATCCATACTTTTACAGTCGTTACCCATTACTGAGTAAGAATAGAATGATGTTGCAATTCATTCCATGATCATTTTACCAAGGTCACCTTGAGATAATGATGTTGTGTGGGTTGTTGATGATAGACTTAGGAAGGTTTCTCATTTCTTACCGATCAAGGAGACCATCTCTACGGATGAGCTTGGGAGGTTGTATATCTGGGAGATAGTACAACTCCACGGGGTCCGGTGCACTATCGTTTTAGATAGGGATGCCCGTTTTATGTCTTGTTTCTGGGATATTTGCTGAGTTTTTTGGGTACATAGGTGCTTCTGAGTACAACATACTACCCCCGGATAGATGGCTAGTCAAATCTCATGATTTAGGTTCTTTAAGACATGCTATGAGAATGCATCCTGGTTTTTAGGGGCTCTTGAGAGATGAAAATATCCCTAGTTGAATTCACCTACAAAAAAAGCTGTTAGGATAATATTTAGATGGCGTCTTATGAGGATTTATACGGTAGGCCATTATAATCACCCCTATGTTGGTTAGAGGCAGTAGAGGCAGTTATTCTTGGACCTCATCTTGTTTAGGAGACTACAGAACAGGTGCATTTGATTTGGAAGCAGATGACTACTACACAATAATGTCAGAAATCATATGTTGATCATTGGAGATGACCTCTAGAGTTTGATGTTAGGGATCAAGTTTTCTTACATGTTTTACTAAGGCTGGGACACAAGAGGATCAAGAGACAGGGTAAGATTTCACCAAGATACATTGGACCATTTGAGATTCTAGAGAGAGCTGGGTCGGTAGCCTATCGGTTGCAGTTTCATCAATGGTACTGATCCATGTATGAAATCTTCTATGTTCACTAAAAAAAACTATAATTTAGCAACGCTTTTTTAGTGATGTTTTTTAAAAGTGTCATTAATTTTTTTTATTTAGCGATGTTTTTCAGGAAAAATTGCTAAATTAGTGATGTTTCCATCAAATGTCCCTAAATTAGCGATGGTTCCTGAAAAACGTCAATAAATTAATGACATTTCCTATAAAACATTGCTAAATCAGGGACATTTCCTAAAAATATTGCTAAATCAGCGATGTTTTATGAAAAATGTTGTTATTTTAGTGACGTTTCTTGAAAAACATCACTATTTCAGTGACATTTCCTGAAAAACATCGCTAAATTTGGAACGCTTTCTGAAAAATGTCACTAAATTAGTGAAATTTCATGAAAAATATAGCTAAATTTGAGACATTATATATATATATATATAAACACACATATATATAAATATATATATATTTATATAAATACACACACACACACATATATATATATAAATATACACACACGTATATATTTATATATAAAAACATGTATATATTTTAAATTTAGTCACGCTTTTATGAAAATGTGGTTATTTTAGTGACATTTTTACCGGTGCTTTAAAATGTGGATAATTATGTGTGTGTGTGTGTGTGTGTACATACACATATATATTTACACACACACACATATATATAAACATATATACATATACACAGATATACATATAAACACATATATATTAATATAAACATATAATATATATATAATATATATATAATATATACATATATATTTTCATATGAACATATATATATATATATATAATATAAACACATGTGGAGATATATATATATATATATATATAATATAAACATATATATATACTAAAAATATAAATAGACATAAAATATAAACACATATATATAATATATAAACATAAAATATAAACAAATATATATAATATAAAACATAAAAATATATATATAATATAAACATATATATAAATATAATATAATATAAACACACACAGATATATATATATATATATAATATAAATATAGATATATATATAATATAAACATATACATATATAATATAATATAAATACATATATATAAACATGAAATATAAAATATAAAATATAAACATATATATATATTAATATAGGCATAATAATATAATATATATATATATATATTAATAAATTTTAAATACTGAAATGTATTTATAAACATATATAAATATAAACTAATACAATTAAATATTTTAAATTTAGTCACGTTTTAAGAAAATGTGACTATTTTAGTGACATTTGTACCAATATTTTAAAGTGTCTAATTATATACACACACACACACATAGACATATATATTAATACACACACATATATAAACATATAATATATAAATAATATAAAAATATATTTATATAAAATCTAAGTGCACATGCACACACACACACACATATATATATATAATATAAACATATATATAATATAATATAATATAAACATATATATATAATATAAACATATATAAATTTATAAATATAAATAAATATACATATTTGAAATACTGAAATCTAAATAAATATATATATATATAACAAAATCCAATAATTTAATAATAATTCAAATGGGTGGGTTGGTCAAAATTCTATTTTGGACATGGTAGGTGCGTTGTTCGATTCCACTTGGGCTTCAATTTTTCCAGTGTGTTCGTGAAGTGAGTGAGCACTGGTCGGTTTCCAGTGTGTTTGCGAAGTGAGTGAGCACTGGTCGGTTGAGGTAGGAGGGTAGGTTCAAGGGTGTAACAAGACAGGGTAGCCAAGGCGAGCACAGAACAGGGTTAGGGGCTAGGGTGGGAGGGATGGAGCAATATTAGAGGGGTGAGGGGTGGTGAGCAATATGAGAGGGAGGGGTTAGGTGTTTTTATTAAATATACAAATTTCAAAAAAAAACTTTCATACATTTCAAAAAATAAGATAAAAATTTACTGATGCTGGGTGTTTAGAAGAACGGGATGGTAAATATACAAATTTAAAAAAAAATACACTTTCATACATTTCAAAGAATAAAATAAAAAAATTACCGACATTTTCTAGAAACATAGGTAAGTTAGGTGTCAATTATCGAAGTTTCCAGAAAATGTTGGTAAATGAGGTTTCGTCAAATAGAGGCATTTTAAAACATTGCTAACTTAATGACGTTTATTTACCGACGCTTCTAGAAAACATCAGAAAATGAGGTGCTTCTAATTGGTGACATTTTAAAATGTCGCTAAATTAGTGATGCTTATAAACGTTGTTAAATTAGTGATGCCTCATTTAGAAACGTTTTCTAGAAGCATCGGTAAATGAATTAGTGACATTTTAAAACATCACTAATTCAAAAAAAACATCTCTAATTAGCATTTTTTTTGTATTGATTTCTTAACTATGATGCTATTATTCAGACCCGTCTCATGCCTTTCATCCCGAGGAGGTTAACTTATAGGTAGATGAATCCTTTGAGGAGCATCCTATAAGTGTTGTGGATCGTAGCAAGAAGGTTCTCTAATGTTGGTCAGTTCCTCATGTACGGGTGCTATGGTAGGATGACCGTGTTCAAGATGATACTTGGGAGTGGGAGGTTGATGTACGATCATAGTGGTCGGTGTTGTTCTCAGACATTCTTGATCACCCTTGAGATGGAAATTCGAGGACGAATTGCTTTAAAGAGGGAAGTTTGTAAAAATACAGTTCTTCTTTGAGGTACAGATCTTTTACTTTCTGTCAATCCTAAGTTTAAATTTTTAAATATAGCCTTTTGTGAATTCTCATTGAGGTTATGGAGGTCTCGGGGGTGTCCAGGGCAGTTTTGGAGCCTGACACCAAAGTTTTGGGATGAAAATGGCATGGCGCACTATTTTTACAAATTGTGTGGGGCAAGCCACACGGTTAGATAACACCATGCGAGGCATGGGTAGAGATAATAATGATGTCACACAGTTAAGAAAAAACATGTGATTTGGGTTGCATGTCCATATGACCAAGTCTTCTATTTTGAAAGTGGTTTTTGTCATATTTTGCACATAGTTAGTCAAACTATATAGGTAAATCGTGTGGGTGCCCCTTGCCTACAGCTAACAGTGCATGGTTGGCACATGGTTTTCCAAATGTGTGCCTAAACCGTGTGATGCCTTAAATTTGGAAATTTTATAATTTTTAATTAAATTAAAAATCTATTTTAAACCTAAATCATGTTTCTTTCTCCTGCACAACAACTCAAACTTTAAGATCCCCTCCTTGACACCTAAGGTAGAAATTGAGGTAACTCTCCCATCTGAGATCGGAATCAAAGGGTTTTCATCTCATTAGATCCACAATGGTAAGATCTCAATTCTTTTTTAGTCGTTATTCATTCTTCTAGATATTGGCCTCACTATTTAGGTGTAAGCTAATATGCCATATTATTAGGTTCTTCATCCGTTATTTATTTTTATCATGATCCAAGATGAATCAAGAAATGATACTATATGATATATCAACCATGGACCTAAGTTAGGTGGTCTCCTGCCTCTCGCTTAAAGTCAAGTTGTTTATATATAGTCTGTAACGACCCAATCTTTTTGAGTAGTATATTAACTTACTCTTAATGATTTATTAAGATGTTAATGGTTAATGCAGAAAGAGGAGTTGATGGCTTCATCCAGTAGACTCAACCCTTACGAAGCCCACTTATCAGAGCTTGGGAAGGAGGTAGCATCTGTGGGCTTCACTTTGGACCAAGCCCAAGCCGAGCTCCAGCGTGTCAAGCTTGAACGAAAACGCTTGCAGGAGAAGTTCAAGTTAGTGGAGATTGCTACTAGGGCAATGTTATCTGAGACTCCCTCATATTCTCTCACCATATCACACCTTACACTTAGGTCTTATGCCAGTGTTATAAGGGGCTATGTTATGAGACCCTAGTTTCCTTGTGTAATCCTTTCGGGTGAATAAATTGAGATTTCTTCCTTTAGTGATGTTTGTGAAATTTCAAATGTCTAGATAATTTTAGAATGTATTTTATTGATGAATTTTGAAAAAGGTATATTTTAAAATATTTATGTAAACCCTAAATAACTAATGATGTGTAATGATTTTCAAAAAATGGTCTTCTACAAAAGTGTTCAGTAAGGAATTTGGAGTCTAATAAGATCAACTTAATTTTTGATGAATAGTAAATTATGAATAGTGATTTTACGCTTAGGATTAGTAATGTGACCAAATGGATTAGTAATTTCACTCAAAGAAAGTTTTAATATAATTTAGACACCTAGATTAAGTAATGTGATTCAATAAAATGGTTAAATAACGGTTTCATAAATTATTATTCAAGTATTAGTTTTTTCAGATGAATAGTGTTTTTTTAATTAAAAATTTAATTAAAAATAGTTAGAAAATTATTTTTATAAAAAGGACTTTATTTTTGAACTCATAGCATCGATATTATGTTAAGGTAATTTTTGGGGTTTTTTCTGAAAAAAGTGAATTTTCGATGAATAGTGTTTTTATTTAAAAATTAAATTAAAAATATTTAGAAAATTATTTTTATAAAATGGATTTCATTTTTGAAATCAGAGCATTGATATTTGGTTAAGGTGAAATTTTGGGGTTATTCTGAGAAATTTGAATTTTCAGTGAATAGTAAAAATACAGTTTTAGGGTTTCGGTATGTTTAATGACATCATAATGGTGTCATGATGATGTCATGAGATCTTTTGAGGGTTGGCCGGCCAAGGGTGATGAATTATTGTTTTGGGGGCCCCATGTGGCCTAACTCCATGATAAATGCCAAGGGAGAGCACATGGGTTTGAGTAAAGCACATGTGAGGTGTCCCTTGGCCATTAATGCTTTGTCCCCTCACTTTCCCTATAAATACCCACCCTTTCCTCCCTTAGTTTTCACTCCAAACTCTCCCCCAACGAAGTTCTGGTCTTCTTACCTTCCAAAGAGTCCTCCCAAGGTACCCCCAAGCCCTCGAGGTCCAATCCTTTGAGTTTCAAGAGTCACATTTTAAGGTAAGGGATCCGACCCCTCTCTTTCTTTTCATGTAATCTCTTTTATGTCATTCCTATTATGCTACATGTTTTTATGTGAGAGGATGTTCTTTTATATTCCTCTTACTGCCCTTTCATGTTTATATGATGAGATATCCCCTCTTACTCTCATCATTTCGTTTTATGAAAGTTTAAGTGACGCCGTTAGGCTGCCGAATTTTTAAGGGATTCTTTCACCCTTCTCATTTTTCAAGTTCGATTTTCATGTCAAGTCTTTCAAGTTCCTTTTTATTATGTTGGGGTATGATCTCTATATCAATCACACTGATCTCTTATGATCATATGATGAGGGACCCTTTTTTTGATCTTGTCAAATTATTTTCTTTTGAAGTTAAGTGACGCCGTAAGGCTGCCGAATTTTCATAAGAGAAATCTAATCTTTTTCCTTCCATGTTTTTCATTTCAAATGGTATGTCCCTAAAATTTCATTTCCATGTCCATATGTACTTCTTATTATTTCACCCTACTGTTTTATGGATCATTTATGAGTGGGTGACCCATGTCCCCTCTCATTTCAATGTTTTCTAAAACCCCGAAACTTAGCCGTTATGCTGCAGAAGTTTCCCCTCAAAATGCCTCTCTCTTTTCTCAAAAATTATTTTATGTTATAAAGTGAATAATCAAAGCTCTTATTTATAAAAGGGTATTCACATATATATCAAAATTTTCCATTTTAAATTCTGGGATTTACATACATGAGACCCTCTTTCCCTTTCCGTGGGTTTAAAGTGACGTAAAGATCATGTCTTTAAAGCAGTTTTTAAAACGTTATGATTATGAAATGAAACCCATTTATTTTATGCTATGTGGGTTATTTTTGAAATGTTTGATGATGATATATGTGGATCACATGATAATAAAGGCAAATTTAAGGGTGCGCCCTGATAGCGCTCCAATGCATTGGGTAATGATGTAACCACTAGAGATTACAATTTTCACGATACCTTGGTGAATAACCTTGGTAATTTTCAAATGACACCTTGGGGATGGACCTTGGTGATATGTTCATGATTGTCTATGTTAAATGATGTAGCCACATCTTCAAGTTATGAAAAATGTTATTTTTATTATGAAATGCCTCATGATTTCTTTCTCATGCCTTAAAGTTCTTTTCATGTCCTTATTGAAGTATCTCAAGTTCACATGTAAAATGTTCCTCTTGTTTCCCTTACTGGGCCTTCTGCTCACCCTTTCTTTTGATGTATGTCCCCAGGTTATGAGATGCAGTAATGAACCTAGAATGAACTTAAGGAGACGCCTTGCAAGTGTTTAAGAAGAATGTTTTATGTTTTTTTTATGTATTATGATCCTTGTTTCCAAGACACTAAACCTTAAAGATCCTCAGATTTGTGTAATGTAATGAAAGTTTTTGTTATAAAATGGCGGGGTGCTATAGTTGGTATCAAAGGATGGTTTAGTTATTTTTGGAAATTAGGATATAAAAACTTTAGGAAGAACCCTACAGAAAAGTTTAAATATAGGAAAACTTCCTGGTATTTTGGTAAGTATTGAGTAAGTGGTCTATCAAACAAATACATCCCTGTCTGGATACGAGCAGGTAGAGGCGACTCTGGAACAGATGTACATAGGGGTAAAACCCGAAAACACCGCTTTGAGCTAGACTCGAACGGGAACTGGTGCACGATAACGGGCCTTGCTGCACTCTTGGTTACGACACTCCTGGGGGATATGTTTGGTTAATCACAAGCTTTTTATGAATCATTATGAAGGAATTATAGAGAAGTATAATTGTCTAAGCACGAAGTCTTAGTTAAAAGATTCATAAATGAAATAAGTTTCTCACTAAGGTTTTATTCTTTTAGAAAATGGCGGGCAATAGGAGAAACTGTGCCGATGGTGACTGCAATGCACCATGTGCTGACGGCCCTCCGATGGAATCCGGAATGGAAACATTCATGCGAATGATGAACCAACTGACTCAAGTTATGAGTAATAACTTGAATCAAGCTGAGAGGCCAACCTCACCACGAAGGGAACAACTTTCTGTTGAGTCCTTCATGCGTCAACGACCACCAACATTCAGTGGATCTACTGACCCATTGGTTGCGGAACAATGGATAAGCTCCATTGAAAAGATCTTTTCTGTACTTCATTGTTCGGAACAAGAAAAAGTCACCCTTGCTGTTTACCGCCTAGAGGGAGAAGCTGATCAGTGGTGGTCACTGATCAAAAACACGAAGCCACGAGGAGAGATGGAAGCTATGGAGTGGGAAGAATTTTGGGGGATTTTCTTTAACAAGTATTTCCCTCGTTCCATGAGGACAAAAATGGAGAAAGAGTTTCTCGAGCTGAAGCAGAAGGAGAACGAATCTGTCGGAAGCTATGAGATGAACTTCACAAGGCTTTCCCGTTATACCTCAAGCTTTGTCATGGACCCTAATGGGAAGGTTGATAGATTCTTTGGCAGACTACGACCACATCTGCGGAAGAATCTATCCAACAGGGACTACGATAGCTATGAAGAAATAGTTCGAAGTGCTATGAAAGTTGAACTAGAGTTTGGGGAGACACAGTGGTCTCACAAATCTAATGAGAAGAAGAGAACTCTAGAACCGAGCCTGGGAAGAAGTTTTGATCAGGAAAGAGGTGGAAAGCATATGCAACATGCCACATGCAATAAATGTGGGAACAAGCATCCGGGGAACTGCTTGATCGGAAGTGGCAAGTGCTATAGGTGTGGAAAAGAAGGCCATATTTCTCGGAATTGTCGTGGTGATGTGAAGCCTCAACTTCCCAACACTAACGACAGAGGAAAGATGGTTCTGGCCCTACCCGAAGTCACATGCTTCAAGTGTGGACAGCTTGGGCACTTTGCTAATCAATGTCCAAATCTGAGGGCAGTGGAGGGGAATCACCATCAACCTCAGCAGAGGCCAAGGGAGCAAGGTCATGCTTTCGCTATCACAACAACTGAAGTTGAAGTTCCGAACGATGTGGTAGCAGGTACTCTTGTTGTCCTCTCAAAACTAGCAAGTGCTTTATTTGATTCTGGTTCTACGCATTCCTTTATTTCTTCCAAGTTTGCAAAGAATATAGAATCAATCCCCGAATTGCTTGAGGTAGAGTTATCAGTCAAGACTCCAAGTGGGATTATCCATGCATCAACAGTGTTTAGAGACTCTAGTGTTTACTTTGGTGAGCACAATCTTATCGCAAATCTAGTAGTCATTCCCATGATGGAATTCGACGTTATACTAGGGATGGACTGGCTCTCAAAGTATAATGCTAAGATCAAATGCAGAAGTAAGGAAATCTCAGTAGTCTTAAATGAACGACCTACAGTTATCTTCCGAGGAGAGATATCCCGAACTGATCCCTATCTAGAAGCACCTCCTATAGCTTTCTTTATGGAGTTAATCGGTGATGATGAAGAAGGGAAAGGGAGCATACAAATTGAAGATGTTCCGATTGTTCAGGAATACATGGATGTATTTCCTGAGGAGTTACCTGGACCTCCCCCAGAAAGAGAGGTAGAGTTCTCCATTGAACTCGTACCTGGGTCTCAACCGATATCAAAGACTCCGTATAGAATGGAAAATGTGGAGCTAGAGGAGCTAAAGAAACAACTCCAAGACTTGTTGGAGAAGGGGTTTATCCGACCGAGTGTGTCTCCTTGGGGAGCACCAGTTCTCTTTGTGAAGAAGAAGGATGGATCAATGCGTCTATGCATTGATTATAGAGAACTGAACGGGATCACAGTGAAGAACAGATACCCTCTTCCAAGAATTGATGATTTATTTGACCAACTTTGTGGGGATCAATTCTTCTCTAAGATTGACCTTCGATCTGGTTATCATCAACTGAGGGTGAAGAAAGAAGATATTCCAAAGACTGCCTTCCGATCAAGATATGGGCATTATGAGTTTACTGTTATGCCCTTCGGCTTGACTAATGCTCCTGCTATTTTCATGGATTTGATGAATAGAGTCTTTAAGGACTACCTTGATAACTTTGTGGTAGTTTTTATTGATGATATTTTGATATATTCAAAAAGTCGTGAGAAGCATGAAAATCATCTGAGGGTTATTTTGAAAACTCTACGGAAGGAGAGGCTCTTTGGTAAGTTCAGCAAGTGTGAGTTTTGGTTACAACAAGTGGCTTTCTTGGGGCACATCGTAACCAATGAAGGAATCTCGGTTGACCCTGCAAAGACAATGGTTGTGGAGGAGTGGCCTCAACCCACAACAGTAACTGAGATTCGTAGTTTCCTTGGTTTAGCGGGATATTATAGGAGGTTTGTGAAAAACTTTTCACGGCTTTCTAATCCACTAACCAAGTTGACTCGAAAAGGGGTTAAGTTCATCTGGACAAAGGAATGCGAGGAAAGTTTCCAAGAGCTGAAGAAGAGATTGGTTACTGCACCTGTATTAACACTACCCTCTATCGGAGAAGGATTCGTTATTTTTAGCGATGCATCTCTGAAAGGGCTTGGGTGCGTCCTCATGCAAAATGACAAAGTAATTGCTTATGCATCTCGACAGTTGAAGATTCATGAGCAGAATTATCCTACGCATGATCTAGAGCTGGCGGCAGTTGTTTTTTCTCTAAAGATATGGAGGCACTATCTTTATGGGGAGAAATGTGATATATACACTGACCACCAAAGTCTAAAGTATATTTTCACACAGAAAGAATTGAACATGAGACAAAGGAGATGGTTGGAGCTTATTAAAGACTATGATTGTTCAATTCATTATCACCCTGGAAGAGCAAACAAAGTCGCGGATGCGTTAAGCAGGAAAGATCCTGTTGTTCTGGCAACAATGAGGATCCTGGGAGACCCCTTGATTAAAGATCTAGTAAAACTGGACATGAGAATTATAAGGAAAGGGACATCATCAACCTATCCCAAATGATTTCTCAACCTTCATTACTAGAGAAGATCAAGAAGGATCAAAAAGAAGATCATTTGCTACAGGAGAAGTTCGAGGCTTTAAAGGATGGGAAGTTCCCTGATTTCAATATTGATCAAGAAGGTGTATTGAAATTTCGTACAAGACTATGTGTTCCATCTATTCCGGAGATAAAGAAAGAACTGATGGATGAATCTCATAGCTCTACTTTCTCTATACATCCGGGAAGCACTAAGATGTATAGAGACCTTCGTGATCATTATTGGTGGGATAACATGAAGATGGAGATTGCCGATTACACTACAAGGTGCCTGGTGTGTCAGCAAGTAAAGGCAGAAAGACAACTTCCTAAGGGGGTATTACAACCGCTACCCATACCAGTATGGAAGTGGGATAATATCACCATGGACTTTGTAACTGGTCTCCCAAAAACATCCAAAGGAAACAATGCGATATGGTTTATTGTGGACCGTCTCACCAAGACATCCCATTTTATCTCTATTCGGGAAGATTTCTCTCTGGATCAGCTTGCCAAGATATACGTGAAGGAAGTGGTAAGGCTGCATGGGGTACCACTATCCATCGTATCTGATCATGACCCAAGATTCACATCAAAATTCTGGAGAAGTCTTCAGCATGCTCTGAATACTGAATTGAATTTTAGTACGGTCTATCATCCTCAAACTGATGGCCAATCTGAAAGGACTATTAAGACACTCGAAGACATGTTGAGATTATGCTCAATGGAATTTAAAGGTGGATGGGATCAACACCTCCCATTAGTGGAGTTCTCCTATAACAACAGCTTCCATGCGAGTATTCAGATGGCACCCTATGAAGCTCTGTATGGAAAGCGGTGTAGAACTCCTACTTGTTGGGATGAAACTGGTGAGAGGAAGCTTCTTGGGCCTGATCTTGTGCAAGAAATGACAGAACAAGTTCATGCCATCCAACAACACATAAAAGCTGCTCAGAGTCGGCAGAAGAGCTATGCTGACAATCGACGAAGAGACTTGGAGTTTGGTGTTGGTGACAAAGTCTTCCTTCTAATTTCTCCATGGAAGAGAGTCATGCGGTTTGGGAAGAAAGGGAAGCTCAGCCCTAGGTACATTGGCCCCTATGAAATCCTTGATCGCATAGGAGCAGTGTCCTATCGTCTAGCACTTCCACCGAACCTAGCTCAAGTTCATGATGTCTTCCATGTATCTCTCTTAAGGAAGTACATACCCGACCCTTCGCATGTACTGAACCCATAGGTGGTACAACTTGAACATGACCTCTCTTATGAGGAGCAGCCAGGGGAGATCTTAGACCGTAGAGACAAGGTTCTACGAAACAAGACTACCCACCTTGTGAAAGTGTTGTGGAGGAATCATAAGTACAAAGAAGCGACTTGGGAGCCCGAGGAAACGATGAAGCAAAAGTACCCTCACCTTTTCGACTAGGCCTCAAGTGTAAATTTCGGGGATGAAATTTCTTAAGGGGGGAAGAATGTAATGACCCAATCTTTTTGAGTAGTATATTAACTTACTCTTAATGATTTATTAAGATGTTAATGGTTAATGCAGAAAGAGGAGTTGATGGCTTCATCCAGTAGACTCAACCCTTACGAAGCCCACTTATCAGAGCTTGGGAAGGAGGTAGCATCTGTGGGCTTCGCTTTGGACCAAGCCCAAGCCGAGCTCCAGCGTGTCAAGCTTGAACGAAAACGCTTGCAGGAGAAGTTCAATTTAGTGGAGATTGCTACTAGGGCAATGTTATCTGAGACTCCCTCAGATTCTCTCACCATAGCACACCTTACACTTAGGTCTTATGCCAGTGTTATAAGGGGCTATGTGATGAGACCCTAGTTTCCTTGTGTAATCCTTTCGGGTGAATAAATTGAGATTTCTTCCTTTAGTGATGTTTGTGAAATTTCAAATGTCTAGATAATTTTAGAATGTATTTTATTGATGAATTTTGAAAAAGGGATATTTTGAAATATTTATGTAAACCCTAAATAACTAATGATGTGTAATGATTTTCAAAAAATGGACTTCTACAAAAGTGTTCAGTAAGGAATTTGGAGTCTAATAAGATCAACTTAATTTTTGATGAATAGTAAATTATGAATAGTGATTTTACGCTTAGGATTAGTAATGTGACCAAATGGATTAGTAATTTCACTCAAAGAAAGTTTTAATATAATTTAGACACCTAGATTAACTAATGTGATTCAATAAAATGGTTAAATAACGGTTTCATAAATTATTATTCAAGTATTAGTTTTTTCGGATGAATAGTGTTTTTTTAATTAAAAATTTAATTAAAAATAATTAGAAAATTATTTTTATAAAAAGGACTTTATTTTTGAACTCAGAGCATCGATATTATGTTAAGGTAATTTTTGGGGTTTTTTCTGAAAAAAGTGAATTTTCGATGAATAGTGTTTTTATTTAAAAATTAAATTAAAAATATTTAGAAAATTATTTTTATAAAATGGATTTCATTTTTGAAATCAGAGCATTGATATTTGGTTAAGGTGAAATTTTGGGGTTATTCTGAGAAAGTTGAATTTTCAGTGAATAGTAAAAATACAGTTTTAGGGTTTCGGTATGTTTAATGACATCATAATGGTGTCATGATGATGTCATGAGATCTTTTGAGGGTTGGCCGGCCAAGGGTGATGAATTATTGTTTTGGGGGCCCCATGTGGCCTAACTCCATGATAAATGCCAAGGGAGAGCACATGGGTTTGAGTAAAGCACATGTGAGGTGTCCCTTGGCCATTAATGCTTCGTCCCCTCACTTTCCCTATAAATACCCACCCTTTCCTCCCTTAGTTTTCACTCCCAACTCTCCCCCAACGAAGTTCTGGTCTTCTTACCTTCCAAAGAGTCCTCCCAAGGTGCCCCCAAGCCCTCAAGGTCCAATCCTTTGAGTTTCAAGAGTCACATTTTAAGGTAAGGGATCTGACCCCTCTCTTTCTTTTCATGTAATCTCTTTTATGTCATTCCTATTATGCTACATGTTTTTATGTGAGAGGATGTTCTTTTATATTCCTCTTACTGCCCTTTCATGTTTATAAGATGAGATATCCCCTCTTACTCTCATCATTTCGTTTTATGAAAGTTTAAGTGACGCCGTTAGGCTGCCGAATTTTTAAGGGATTCTTTCACCCTTCTCATTTTTCAAGTTCGATTTTCATGTCAAGTCTTTCAAGTTCCTTTTTATTATGTTGGGGTATGATCTCTATATCAATCACACTGATCTCTTATGATCATATGATGAGGGACCCTTTTTTTGATCTTGTCAAATCATTTTCTTTTGAAGTTAAGTGACGCCGTAAGGCTGCCGAATTTTCATAAGAGAAATCTAATCTTTTTCCTTCCATGTTTTTCATTTCAAATGGTATGTCCCTAAAATTTCATTACCATGTCCTTATTTCATTCTTATTCTTTCACCCTACTGTTTTATGGATCATTTATGAGTGGGTGACCCATGTCCCCTCTCATTTCAATGTTTTCTAAAACCCCGAAACTTAGCCGTTATGCTGCAGAATTTTCCCCTCAAAATGCCTCTCTCTTTTCTCAAAAATTATTTTATGTTATAAAGTGAATACTCAAAGCTATTATTTCTACAAGGGTATTCACATATATATCAAAATGTTCCATTTTAAATTCTGGGATTTACATACATGAGACCCGCTTTCCCTTTCCGTGGGTTTTAAGTGACGTAAAGATCATGTCTTTAAAGCAGTTTTTAAAACGTTATGATTATGAAATGAAACCCATTTATTTTATTCTATGTGGGTTATTTATGAAATGTTTGATGATGATATATGTGGCTCACATGATAATAAAGGCAAATTTAAGGGTGCGCCCTGATAGCGCTCCAATGCATTGGGTAATGATGTAACCACTAGAGATTACAATTTTCACGATACCTTGGTGAATAACCTTGGTAATTTTCAAATGACACCTTGGGGATGGACCTTGGTGATATGTTCATGATTGTCTATGTTAAATGATGTAGCCACATCTTCAAGTTATGAAAAATGTTATTTTTATTATGAAATTCCTCATGATTTCTTTCTCATGCCTTAAAGTTCTTTTCATGTCCTTATTGAAGTATCTCAAGTTCACATGTAAAATGTTCCTCTTGTTTCCCTTACTGGGCCTTCTGCTCACCCTTTCTTTTTATGTATGTCCCCAGGTTATGAGATGCAGTAATGAACCTAGAATGAACTTAAGGAGACACCTTGCAAGTGTTTAAGAAGAATGTTTTATGTTTTTTTTATGTATTTTGATCCTTGTTTCCAAGACACTAAACCTTAACGATCCTCAGATTTGTGTAATGTAATGAAAGTTTTTGTTATAAAATGGCGGGGTGCTATATAGTCATTATACCGCACTTCGAATTTCTGGGTGTCACATTGAAATTAAATTGAAACATAGAACTGTTAGGCATGTCCTATTTAATTAAATAGGCTTGTTAATGTTTGATTATAGGTTGTGAACCTTTAATTAAGTAGAACCAACCCTTTAGGTGTGTTGGTTATATAAATGGACCCCCATGGGTGGCCTTGACTCTTGAATGCCCTTAGGTGTGCTTTTACCCCATGTCTTGGGATGTTGAATATTAAATTGATAATTGTAATTGAACTTTCAATTTGGAATTGAATTGTGAATTGAATTGAAATATGAAATTTGAACGATATATTGAATTGATTAATGGGAAGGGATAGTGAGAATGACCCTTGGACCGTGCTATGAAATTTATTGAATGGTCGTGAATTGATCATTATATTAACATGCCCATGTGAGTTAAATAGATTCAATTCCTTATGATAGGTTATTAATATTTAGACACTTGTTTAAGTGAATTGACCGTGTGAGATAATTAAAGGATAAGTCTTATAAACTTAGCCATGATTTAGCCACCTTTTTAGGTGAGGTGTAGATTGGTTTGATTATGGTTTTGACCTTTGAATAATTAAATCATTGAATGAATGCTTATGCTCATGTGAGTAGTTGAATGGAAAGTATTCTAAGCTTTCCCAATGACCGAGTCAACTTTTGAGGAGAGTTGAATTGAAATTTTCTTGGTGTTGACCTTGACATATATAAATGTAAATGATTAAATGGTATTCAATGATATTGAATGTTGATATTCCTTGGGTGAAACATGGATTCCAATGAAGAATTCCATGGATGGACTCAATTGGCTTGAACCATACTTATGTTTGAGTGATACTTGAACTCCCTAGTGGACTTCCAAGGATGAACTCTGAGGCTTGAGTATTATATGCCAAGTGATGCATGGATGAAATAAAAAGGAATTTGATCATATAGACATGGGTGATACTTGGGATCACTTAGTGGACTTCCAAGGATGGACTCGAATGTCAGAGATGTTATACCACACCTAGAGCGATATATGGGTTCTTGGGAGGTTCACTATGGATGAGCTTGTAGGGTGTTGGTTGATATTATACCTAGATTGATACTTATATTTTAACCTAGGAATGAAAAGTACGGGATCAGGTTCATGAATGGATAATGAATGAAATGACTTATATGATGTGTCTGCCAGGACAAACCACAAGCTTGGATTCAGTCTTGACTTATACCTGATGGACTGTTTAGGCATTCTTAGATACATGTGACGTGGGGGATTCTAGGCTATGCACTGGGTCTCGAGACTTACATACTTAATGGGATTTAAATTTTTTATCATGTTATAGATGATATAGGGCTGACCGTTAAATCATATATTTATCTTTAAAATGAAATTTATTAATTAAATTGAACTTAATATGTGAACCTTGACTTATAGGATGTCTACTTTTGAGTAATTCATTGCTTTATTATCATTATTTCTTATTCACTTTGTTTTATATATTCATTGGATGATTGGAACCAAACCTTGGGTGGTTGCCTACTGAGATTTAGTCTCACACCGTGTTTGGGCCACCTTTGGGTACTGAAAAAGACTATATGATTGCAGGTATCAATAAGGGAAAGCACCCTACAATAGGTACTTGATTGCTTCTTAGGAGTAGGGGAGCATGGGACCAATCCGAGGCTCATGATGCTAGATGGACAGTTTTTTTGCCTTTTTGTAGTTTTGATACATGTATTATAAATGACTCTTGCATACCTATTTTGGATACTTTATTAGATACATATGACATGTATCATCATTTTGTATATGATATGTCTTTAGGAATTTTTTATTATATCATTCTTCCATTGTTTACTTATTGTCTAGTTTTTATACTACTTCTACTACTTGTATATTATTATTTCCAATGTGTTTCACTCTAGTAATGAGGGAATAATCTCTTTATAGACACACATAGTCCCTCACTCCTATTTGGAATCCTCTATCATTTGATGAGATTCACTTGATTCCATATGAACCACCGGGATTATGGCACTATGGAGTGGCATCCGGGTCTAGGATGTTACATATGTGATCTAGAAAATATTAATAATTATTAAACCATGCATGAGAATAATATTTATTTAAATTTTTAAATAATATATAATAATATGTTATTTAATTGAGATTCTAGATACACTTAGTGTGTGACCCTTTAGGCCTCTTTCTCAGTGGTATTAGATGAAGCAACCTAAAGTCCAAGGTTGGCTCTATAAACATGCCAAAGAACCCATTGAGAAATAATTTAATGTTTCAATGACATAATATATCATAATAATTCTTACTATGTAATATAATCTCTTTATTGTGATATCTCTAATCAAGCGGGTTGCATGCTAGTGCCATCAACCTATGTGGTCGATGTATCTTTCTTTGATTTTCTGAAAATAAAACTTGCCTATATAACAACATAGACATGGATTTATTTAGGCTATATCATTTCTATAAAGTTTATGATATATTAAATTTTGTTAAATAATATAAGGTACAAATCCTTTCTTGCATTATTCATTAATGAAATATTACTCATGACGCACCCAACATATCCTCCCTTGTCGTGAACATATGTCATCATAGTTTTTTTCAATACATCAAAGTAAACAACTTATAAAACTAACTAATAATAATCTTAAAGTTAAAGGATAAAAAAGCATGTGCATATATTGGAACATCCGATGAAACAAATAAATGTGGATTTCCTACTGCGGGTCTCGCTCTAAAAATATCCTACACTGGATATTACTATGGGCATACACCATGATAATGCACATCAATTTCCTAATAGTTTCCACCTTTGATAGCCTATATCATTTTTGTATGTGAAATTATATCATCCAACTATATAACATATACTTAATAATATTATCGTGACACTTCTAGGTTCTTAATATAGCAGGGAACTGCTATGAATTTTTAGTGCGATAGTTACTCTTAGAACATTATCATATATTATGTTATATAGAATAAAAATCATGGTGTGATAACAAGTTTATTAATATTAAAAAATATGAATATAGGTTATCATAAAGTACACAAAATTTGGTCCTAGGGCACCAACTCCAACAGACTCCCACTTTCACTAGATCCAACTACTAACAACCTTCAGTCCTCTATCTCTCATATAATACTCATTCATCTACTGATATAGGACTTTAGTAAAGGGTTTTTCCACATTTTATTATGTAGTAACTCTTATTACTTCTCCCCTCTGATAAAAAACCCACAAGAGGTGATACTTCCGGAGTATGTGCTTTGTCTGTTGATGTGACCTTATCTCTTATGCAAGATCCACCACTGCAATAGTATCACGATGAAATGTGATAGGGTCTTTACTGATAGGTACCACATAAATATCCTAGACAAAGTTTTGTATCCAAATGGCTTTCTTGGTTTCATCAAAATCCACTATATACTCAGAAACTTCTGTAAAATCACTGAAAACTGACTACTTTCAACTCTTCTATCTCACAGTTCCTCTGTTGAGACAGAAAACATATCCTGACTATGACTTCATATCATTCTGATCTATTTGAAAACCATCATCAGTATAACCCATTATGATTAGATCCTCATCTCATCTATACACTAGGAACATATCCTTAGTTATTTTTGGATACTTAAGGATATCCTTAATAACAGAATAATATTATTCTCCTAGATCATTTTGATATCTACCTACTATTATTAATGCATAGGCAACATGAAGTCTAGTACATAACATGACATACATGATTGATCCAATCACTGAAGAATATTAGATATTAATCATTATCTCTTTCTCTTATTGTGTTTAAGGATGTATTTTCTTTGAAATATGTATATCATGTGACACTAGAACTAATCCCCTCATAAATTATTCATTACTAAATCTATTTAGTATCTGGTTAATGTATGTACTCTAACTTAGTCTAACAATCCTCTTGTATCTATCATGAATGATCTTGATCCCTAGAATATAGGCTACTTCACCTAAGTCCTTCATGGAGAAACACTTTTTTAAACTGTCTTTAGCATACTGTAAGACCGGTATGTCGTTTCTAATAATTAATTTGTAAACAACATATACTAAAAGGATAAAAACTGCATTCCCACTAAATATCTTGTAAACACATGGCTCGCATACATTCTTAATGGAACCAAATTCTTTTATAGATTCATCGAATAGAATGTTCCATGAACTAGATGATTACTTCAATATATAAATGGATATCTGTAACATGAAAATATTTTTGGAATCACCTAGAGTAAAAAACCCTTCCGGTTGTGTCATATAAACATCTTCCTGTAGGTTCCCATTAAGGAAAGTAGTTTTGACATATATCTCCCAAATTTCAAAGTCATGGCAAGCTGCTATAGAAAGTAGAATTATGATGGATTTAAACGTGGAAACTAGTGAAAAGGTCTCATCATAGTCAATTCCTTGAGTTTTTTAGACCCTTCATCCACTAACTTTTCTTTATAGGTATTTACTTTACCTTCCATGTGTAGTTTTCTCTTGAATAACCATTTTCACCCTATGGGATTTACATCAAGTTGCACATTGACCAGAACCCAAACTTGGTTTTAATACATGGAATCTACTTCAAACTTTATGGCTTCTTTCCATCTTACATCTTTTGATCTCTCTAATGACTCTTTATATAGAAGAGGTTCATCATTTTAAACTAATAATGAGTCACCATATTCGGTGAATAGAAAACCATATCACTCTTGTTCTCTTACATCTCTAGTGATTCTATGCAGTACTTGTGTTTTAGGAACTACTTCTTCCATGGGGACCTATGGAATATGTTTTGATACCAAATATTGTGTATCTTGATCATCAACTTCATCAAATTCAATCTATCTCCCACTATCCTTTTTTAGGATGTACTCCCTCTCAAGAAATATGGCTTGTCTAGAGATAGTCAATTTCTTGTTTATGGGGTTGTATAGGTAGTATCCCTTTGTTTCCTTAGGAAAACACCCTATAAATACACTTTGTTCTATGGGGTGCTAATTTATTTCCTTATAATACCTTAAAAACACCTTGAAACCACATATACATGTATGAAAAAAATGGGTTTCTTTCTACTCTATAACTTGAAGAGAATTTTGTTTGCCACTTTAGTTGGTACATTGTTTAATATATATGCCACAGTTTTTAATCCATATCCAAAAAAGGTTAATGGAATATCTACATTACTCATCATTGAACTTACCATGTCTAACAAGGTACAGATACTCCTTTCACTAACACCATTCCACTATGGTGTGTAAGGTGGTGTGATTTGAGATAGAATCCCAAACTCTCATAGAAATTTATTAAACTCTTGGTTAAGATATTCACCACCTCAATCCAATCAAATTTTCTTTATCTTATTTACAATTTTAATTTCAACTTCATTATTTAATTCTTTGAATTTATCAAAGGACTTAGACTTATACCTCATTAAGTAGACATATCCATATCTACTCAAGTCATCAGTAAAAGTTATGAAGTAAGAATATCCACCCCTATCTTATATTGTAAATGGTCCACACACATAAGTATGTACCAATCCTAGAAGCTCTATGTCCCTTTCACCTTGTCCTATGAATTGCGGTTGGGTCATTTTTTCTTGTAATAAATAATGAAATATTTCAAGTGGTTTTAGCTCAAAATATTCTAAATAACCATCTTGACAAAGATTTTTCAAATGCTTCTTGTTTACATGACTAAGATGGCGATGTCGTTGTTGGGTGTTATATGAGTCGTTTGAACATGATTCATTATATATTTACAATAATTGATTATATTAATTTAATACATAAATATAATTATTTAAATTCATCATACCATAACATATGTTGTCTTTAAAAAATAAACAACTTTTATTTCCAAACATGAAAACAAACCCATCTACATCTAGTCATGAAACTAAAATTATGTTTTTGGTAATAGTTGGTACATAATAAAAATCCCTTAAAACCAATATAATTCATATTTTAAATGAAATGTGGTATTAACCAATGTCTAGAGAATCCATCCTCACACCATTTCCATCTCGCAAATCCAACTCTCCCCTTCAAATATTTCGGAATCTACTTGGTTCATGAATTTGGATATAGATGTGAGCACCACAAGCTATGTATAATACCCAATGTGTAGATATTGAAATATTATACTATATAATTAATGAAACTTTAGTTTCCCCTTGATTCCGGTCACAGTTCTTCTTCCAGTGGCCTTGCTTTCCACATGAAAAACATACTGTCACTTTTTCCTTACCTTGACTCTAGATCTTCCCCTTATTGGAAGGACGGTGCTTGGGAGACTTAGACTTGTTATGAGTCTTGGGACCCTTTACCTCATTATTCATTTTCTTATTCACTATAAGGACTATGGGTTTATCATGCCCCATGTCCTTATCCACTTGGAGAATTAGATTTAGATATTATGAAAGACTCTTCTCATTATTTCTCATGTTATAATTAACAATAAAACTATATACGGTATTGGGTAGTGAGGAAAGTATGAGATCTATGTGGACCTCATCCAAGAATTTAATACCTAAGATATCTAACCATTTAATATAACTAATAATATTGACTACATGATTCCTATCTATCACGGAATCTCCAATATTAGTTGTAAACAGATCATTAGAGATCTCATATATCTCTTTTCTTTCCTTTTCTTGATAGAGATCCCAAAGTTGATACATCATGTTATATGCATCCATGTCCCCATGTTACTTAAAATATCATTGGTTATGAATGATATCATGAAACATTGAACATATATTGCATCATTCAAATGTTTCTTATATAAATTCAACTCTTCTTCACTAGCCTCATTACTAGGTGCATGAGGAATAGGCTCTTCCAGCACATACAATTTCCTTTCATGGCGTAGGGTAATGTATATGTGTCTTTTCAACTATTGTAAATTTGTGCTAGTGAGAAGGTTATCCTTCTCAAGTATGGATCATAGTGATATATTTTAAGTATTTTTAATTTATTTTTCTATAAATAATATGAGCAGAGTACTAGTACTTTATATGATAAAATTTAGATAAATATATAAATATATTATATTTATTAATCTCCCAATATTTTATAAAAACCCAATATCCCTCACCATTGGCTTCGAAATATCCCTTAGATTGGAAATTATAGTGGAAAGGATCCAAATTCCCCTTCTCATCACCCCAACTTTGGATGGTCAAGAAATTTGAAGGGTTTTAGGTTGGTATTTCAAATACCAACTGCATTAACTCACAGATCTTTAATCTATTGAGTGGATTGCCCAATCCTAAAATCCTTAAATTTTATTTCCTTAACCCTTGCATCTTAGTTACACAAATTTATTCTTTGGAATTAAACCCTTGATGTGAACTAAGTTAAGTTAACCTAAAACTTCAAGTTAGAATTCCCCAATAATTGAAAGCACCCCAATTTTGGTCGGTCAATCACTTTGAATGATTGTTTAATTTTAACTGAAGTAGTGGAAGTTTATACCAACTTAATATATATAATTTAGGGATTTTATCTTTTATGAATAAATTTACAATTATTATCTTTATTTTATGATTTTTAATATTAATTGAATTTACTTAAGTGATTAACCATGTCTTAGATAATGTTTATGCATAATCCAATTTATTTTAGTTACATCTTGCATTCTTGTTAGTTCATTAATTCATGTGATCATGACAAAACATCCATAATGAAATAACCATATGACTTGAAAGACATAAAATAATAAAGTGGTATGATCATGATCTTTTACTAATGGTTATATTATATATCAAATGATAAAATAACCATTGACCTAGAGATAAAACACCTTGATCCAATTAAGGTTCATGTTGGAGGTTTCCACTTGTCCACCTATGTATCTCTCTTGAATTGGTTTTTCCTAAAATCCAAAATTGAACTAACTCCATTATCTTGGGAGATCCATCTATTACATATGATTTTAATAACACATAGGTGAGGGGAACCAAAATATTGGCTAAGGAGTTTACATAAAAGAAACCATGGGCACACAGACCCTTACATAATGAGATGAGAGATGACACATATTCCAATAATTTAATTTAATAATAAATTAAATGAAACCAATCACATATAATTATCCAATCTAGGCTCATGATCATCCACATGCATGTAATGAATTACACATTTAATAAAATTAACATTCAATTCTAATCATTCTTATTTAAGATAAATCATGCTTGAATCAATTAATTGTCTTCTTTAATTAATAAATTATTTTATCTTAATTCTCAACCAAATTTCTTTGAGATTCTCATCCATAATAATTTTTTAAAAAATAAATAAATTTATTTAAAATTAATTGTGTACAAAAATGTACCTTGGAGGCAACACGATGAGTACCCATCTAAACTACCCAACATGTATTATACTCATATATAATTTACTCTTGAAACATATGAAATACATGACTTAATCACATAATTTATTGATTTTTACTATAAACTTAATGATTACATGATTTACATGATATTTACATTGTGTGTTATGCTTCAATGTGCATAGAGTAATAACTATAATATGACTTATACATGATATGCATATCTAAACATTATTTATAAATTAATTAGAAATTTATATATATATATAACCCATCACATGGTGTGTCCTATAAAATTAATTACTACATAAAAGGAAATTTTTATAAGGTTTTCATAGTATAATAAATTAATTTTAATTCTGTGTAATTTGGTAAACATGCACGACCTGTACATTGGAGCTACACGATATGTATATTTTTTGCACCGTCTATCCACGACACACTCCTAGGGACTCAATGTGAAAATATTCCATGGAAAATATTGGAGTACATAGAATGTGAATGTGATACATGGAATTTGGTCTCTAAGTTACATAGCCACCAATCATGTAGGATGTGTAAGAAGATACATGACTCGTTTGTGACTAAAGGACTACACGTTGTGTACGGAAGTTACGCGGTGTGTACTCTGGCTAATCATGCACAAGGATGACCGTGTGTAATAAATTCACATTCCTTGAATTAATTCCAAGTTAATTCTTGGTGTATTAAACACTACTACATGAAATGTACCCCCGGGTTACATGACCTACACTCTTGTGTTATCAGACCAAAATCCTCAGCACCTCCAGATGAGTTCTTCAAATTTATTTCATTCATAAAATTAAAAGATTTTATTATATTTACAAGAAATAAAGAAGAATAAAGTTGATCTCATAATCCAGATTAAATAATTATTAAACTATAATTGAAAACCAATAATAAATTTACAAATCAATCAATAATCTTTAAATAATTGTAAATAATTATGCAACCCCCTTTGATACCACTTGAAGGTTCTGGGAAAATCAAAAGCTTGTGATGGTTCATGCCCAAATTTTCTTTTTGTCATGATCAATGATTAATATAAGATTTACATGATGATAAATGTCATGATCAACAAAATTGAATCAAAGAATATAGACAATGGATAAATTTTAGAACCGAAGCGTAGGACCGTCACATATTATTTATAGTTAATTTAAGAAATTAAATAATTGATGTGTATGAAATTATTTCTTCGTTGAGGGATCATAAAACGTATCTATGTCGTACCATCGTTATGTTATATGAATCAATATTTTATTCCCTCTAGCATTGATATACATTTGTTTCACAAATCTTTGAATGTCACTATAGGAATTCATGGGTGATAGAACAGTAGATCCTATCACTTGTGTTGTTCACCTTTGATCGGCCTGAGAATCACTTTCAAAGGATTGTCCTTGATCTCTTTAGACTTGAGAGTGGAAGGTGGATGAAGTTCTCTCTCCGTTCTTTAGATCATTCTTGGATAAGGAAGCTCTCTAAGGATTCAAGAGAATTATTTGGATTTCGTTGTGCACAACACAAAATGAATTAGGTCTATTGAAAAATAAAATAATTGGGTTTATATACCACTAGGGTTAGAAATTAATATTTTCACAAGTTCCCTTTATTATTTATTTAATTCATGTATAACCCCATGTCTATAATAATAATATTATTTCTTGACATGGGATAAACTTGTGAATTAAATTAAATATTATTTAATCAAATAATATCTATTATTTCTCATAGGACCTATAAACATGGTCCTCTATTTCCCCACAATTTTTATCAAGTCTTGAATAATGACTATTTATTTAATAAATAAATATCACTACATTATTCTCTAATGAATAAATAAATATTATATTCACTAAATTGCAAAAAAAAATATTAAATATTCTATACACATAATATTCTTTTGAATAATTGGTTACAGAATTTATGTGATCATGAAAACATGAATAATTATTAAACCACATGTGGGAATAATATTTATTCAACTTTTTAAATAATAAATAATAATATATTATTTAAATGAGATTTTGTATACACTTATTGTGTGACCCTCTAAGCCACTTTCTCAGTGGCATTAGGTGAAATGGCCTAAAGTCTAAGATTAGCATCTAACAACACACCAATGAACCCATAGAGAAAGAA
Organism: Viscum album; assembly: GCA_963277665.1. NCBI lineage: Eukaryota > Viridiplantae > Streptophyta > Magnoliopsida > Santalales > Viscaceae > Viscum > Viscum album. The sequence continues at coordinate 568,313,280 of OY728119.1, forward strand.
GTTAATGCCCTAATGACATAATACCTCATACGGGTGGTTACTATGTAATATAATACTTTTATCATGATATCTCTAATCAAGTGGGTTGCATGTTGATGCCATCAACCTATGTGCACGATGTCTCTTTCTTTGACTTTCCAAAAATCAAACTTTCCTATAGAACACCATGGCCAAGGATTTATTTAGGATATATCATTTTCATAAAAGGGTCTAAGATATAAATTTCCATTAAATAATAGAAGGGAAAAATCATTTATTGAAATATTCATTAATGAAATATTACTCGTGATGTACCCAACATATCCTACCCCACCACAAAAATATGTTATCGTGGTTTCTATGAATACATCAAAGTACGCAACTTATAAAAATCATTGATAATAATCTTAAATTTTAAGGATCAAAACAAATGTCCATGGATATGAACATCTGATGAAACATATAAATGTGGATTTCCTACTAATGGGTCTCATTCTCATAATATCCTACACTGGATATTACCAAGGGCGTACATCATGAGAAAGTGCCTCAAAGTCCTATGAGTCTCCTCCCCTGATATCTTGTGTCGTTTATGTCCCTAAAATGATATCATCCATCTATAGAACATATAATTTAGAATAATTTCATGGAAATTTTAGGTTCTCATCATAATGGGGAATTTTTATGACCTTTTAGTTTGATATATACTCTTAAGACATTGTCACATACTATGTTACACAGAAGAAAAATAATGACATGGTAGGAAGTTTATTAATATTCAAAACTATTAATACATGTTATCATAAATTAAACATAATTTGGTTCTAGGGAACCAAATCCAATAGATGTAACACATAGCATGATTACATCAATCCACTTCGAAAAAAAAATCCATCTTACACATAACCAAATGAAGGACCCATCAACCCTTTCATAGGCCTTAGTCACGTCAAGCTTCCAAGCCATGATACCTATTTTTGAAACCAATATCATTTTCATAAAGTGAAAAACTTCCTGGAAAACAATAACATTATTAGAAATGAGTCTCTTCAAAACAAAATAACTCTAGTTTTTCAAAATAATGCCAGGGAGCCATCCATGGAGACGGTTGACTAGAATTTTAGAGAAAATTTTATAGGAAACATTACATAAACCGGTGGGTATGAAATTTGATATCGAGGTAGGATTGTTCTCCTTGGGGATAAGAGTGAATATAGTAGCCTTAATAGTCCCAATATTAATATATTTATTCCAAATATATTTCATCATACATTTAACATCAAGGCCAACAATATGCCATAATTTTTTAAAGAAGACAATGTGAAATCCATCTGGGATAGGATCATCCATAGAGTGGATTTTCTTCAACACTGAAAATATCTCATCATCTGTGATATCTTTGGAAATGTGGTGGTTCATATTATCTGAAACAATTGGAAGGAAATAATAGTAAATCTCACTAGGAAGAGACAAATCCCCGGTTGTGTAAAGATTACAGAAAAAGTTAAGAATATGATCATGAATATCCATATCATTACTAATATCTTTTACTTCAGGCATATTTAGATGTCATATAATATTATTATGATTCCTAACTGAGGATTTATGATGAAAATAGTGAGTATTAAAACCACCTTATTTAATGTTATCTTCTTGCAATCGAATAAAAAAAAGCTCTCTTTGTTCTATAGGGAAATATCCCGGTCAAAATAAAGCATGGAAATCTTGAACAAGGTGGGATCAAAAGGAGGGTTGGTATAAAGAAAATTCATCCTTTCCTCAATATTATATATTTGAGATTAAAGTGGTGTGAATTTAGTGCCACTTCACACCTTCATCTTAGACACCACCTTGATTAACTTATGACGAACATCAGAGCCAAAAGCATCCCAGTTTGAAAAAATAACCCTTTCAAACTACTTATCCTTGATCTATAGACTTTCAAATAAAAATGGTTTCTTATGGAGGACATAACTGGATTGGGGATATAAGTTGATGAAGATTGGGGAATAGTCTAAAGTAGCAGTAGGGAGATAGGAAACTTGGAAGTTTTTGAAGATGTCCATCCACTCACAAGAGCCAACAAACCTATCAAGATGTCACACCACACAAGATATATCATAATTCCCCTTAAACCAGGTGAAAGGGTTTCCATAGTAGCCTAGATCACTAAGAACCACCACTTATAGAGACTCCTGAAATATGATCATCAAATTACTCGATCTCATAGTTCCCCCTCTCTTTTCTTCTTGGTACAAGATTTCATTAAAGTCTCTATCGATTGAGATGGGACCCAAGAGACCCTCAAAAACTGAATTCAGAATATCCCATGATTTCTATTTATCCCACTAATTATTCTAGTTATAGAAACCCAAAAAATCCCATTTAGAAGCATCCTGCTATAGGATACAGACAGCAATATGGTTGTTAGAAAAGTTTTTAATCCTAACATCAACACCCTCATTCTAAAGGAGAAAAAGACCACTATTTTTTCTATACCTAGCCACTGGCAGGTAGCCCTAAAATTCCAATTTCGAAGAAATTCCAATCATGTCCATTTTTTACAATATAGTTTCAGACAAAAAATTACGTCTGGGAAAAGTTTATTACTCAGAAAATGGATCATTTGTGTTGTCTTTCATTTTCCAAGCCCATGAAAGTTCCAACATAATATTTTCATTAATTTGGGTATTATTTGATTATTCCATCCTCTTCCTCTACTTCCTCAAGGGTCAACCCCCCCAATCCTTGACATGATTCTGATGATTGTACTTAATAAGAAACTTTGACGGTCTTTTGTGCCACAATGATCTAACAAAAGAGAGTTCATTCCAGATTCCAATCTATGAAACCTCCTCCATAGTCACTTATTTTTAGTACCCAAATGAATGGATTCAAAATAATATTTTGGTAATGTATGGACTGTGAATGATGGCACAAAACCAGGGGGAAAAACCTGATCATGAGAATTCAGGCACATTAACTTCGGGGGGGAGGAGGGTTAGACTTCTCAATGGCCACCGAACGGGAAACCAAAGAGTGAGTGAATATGAATGGATTATGAAGATAATAATTTGGTTGTTTGGTTGGATTATCATGTTGAAAATTAAAAAAAAAATGTTCCCCTTTATAATTTGAAACATTGTATGATTATTTAATAATGATAAAGCATGTAATGAAATCCAATGGGGAATAGTGCACTGAACTTCCCACTTATGTGTGATTATTGTCCAATCATGTGAGATTGTACAATGTGAAACTATGATAACACATGTTTTGCACCGCTTCTGTAATGGACCGGACCTCTCCGGTCCATTCCTTTGTGAAAATAAGGTGTTTGAGGTGTTCCGAGAGGTCAAGGTGACTTGGGGGTGCGTTTGGGTGGACTTTTAAGGAAAGCTAAAGGGAAATAGCTTTCGCATGGTTGGCACATGGTTTGCCTAAACTGTGCGGCTAAACCATGCAAGGTTGGTGTTGGAGGCAGTGGCTAATGCACAGTAGCGCACGGTTTGTCTAACCATGTGGACTAATCGTGCAAAGAGTGTTTGGCGAGACAGAATCTAACGCACGGTTAGCACACGGTTTGTTAAACCATGCGGACTAACCGTGTGGGCACTTAAAGTTAGATCCTAAAATTGTGGATCTGAACTCTTTTGCCTCTAAATGGTTCGTTTAATCCCTTAAGTGGCCATAACTCAGGATTACCCTTCCTTGGAGGTAGAAGAACCTCTCCCAAGCATTTTGGAGGTGATATGGAGGCTTCTCTTCAAGAATCAAAGACAGTTTCTCGAGGTATGTGATCCTTTTTGGTTGGTTTCTTAGATCTACCTAGATATACTCCTCCTCTTCTCTCGGAATCTTAGATCTATGCCCGTTATGGGTAGATCTAAGTGTGTGGATGTCGTTTATGATGAGCTTTGGTCTTGGTTGTGTTAGGAGAAGAGATCTAGGGAGGATCCTTAGTGAATCGTCCCGGTCTTCTTGGGCGTTCTTTGACTGTTGTGGTTTCCGTCAAAACCGTTGAGGTAGGGGATTCGTGGATTCTCTAATTGTTTATGTGCAATCATAGAGTTAGCATGATTTATCCATCTAGATCACAATGAAATTGACCTAATTAAATACTTGAACCGGATTAAAATAATTGGTTTGATCACATGTTGTTGCTTTGTACTGTGATAACGGTCCGCCTCTTGATTTGCTAGAGAGTGTGATATCTATTCCTTGCTTTTTATCATGTTGTTCTTGAGGAAATTGATAAAGAATGTAAAGATGGAATTAATTGATAATTAATTGGATAAATATAAAGAGGCATGAAAAATAATCTGGTTATTGTTGTAATTTGATGTTGATTAAATTGGCATAGTAAGAATGTTTAATCTTTGTGATAGCTTACTAATTTGGTTCATGATGTTGGAACCAACAAATTGAATTTTTTAATTCAATATGGATCAAAGAACTTGATTTATTGAATTCCCTGAAGGGTTCTGAGTTATCCTCTTATTGTGAAATAGGGCTAAGAGCCCAATTGATGTGGTGTTTGTTTTCCTGCTGCTTGTGATGTGATGTGACCCTAGAGGGGTTTTTTGATATGTGGAGGTAGGTAGGCCTTGTGGTTGTGGCAACGGATGACGTCTAAGGTGGAGAGATGCATCAGTTTATGCATGTGGGTGTCGGGAAGGACACTGGGGATGATAGAATGGGATGATAGAATGGGATGGATGTGATTTTTGGATGCTTGATGCTTTGTTTGGTTGTTTATCTACTTTACTTTTTTCCCACTGCTCAGGGCATCTGGTCTTGCTTACCCTTCTTATGAGGGAGGCAAAGACACGCGGGGTATGCCACATGCTTTCCGTGTTTAGCCTCTTAAGGGAGAATGGGTCTACGCTCTTGCTATAGGAAGAAAAGACTCGACAGGTAGTATATCTACTCACCGTGTTAAGCCCCCTTGTGTTTAGTAGCATAGGATGATTTTCTAGAATTCCTGGGAATATGGGAAAGTGATTCTGTAATGAAATATTGATTAAATGGTGATAATCCACAGGGATGGAGATGCTGGAATTTAATGGTAATGTTGTAACTTTTAAAGGAACATTTTATTTTGAATGTGATTCCATTGAAGTTCAATGTGGTTTTTTTCATGGTTAATTAATGTGCAAAGAATTAATTAACGTAAAGTGGAATTGATGAAAAATGGAATAAAGCGACTTAATGAAGTTCTTTAATTGGTTGTGTGCTTATAGGATACCTAGTCTTAGTAATAGCAGCCCGGAGTTCGAGAGACGTTAGCTACAGTTGAGCCTAAGACTAGGTTATTCCCATAGTGTGGTTGTGAGTCATATATATTATATACTTTTTGTGTTTCTATACATTAATCCACCCTGTCAGTAAGGGAAACTAAAACCCCAGGGATTATGAGCCCTGGGGGGTGTTTTCCCCAACATTCCGGTGGGAGGATGAATGGTTGACTACCCCATTTGGCCCCGCTCTCTTCTCTTGGTAGATACGCGTGCCATTGGCACAGCGGTGAGTTTTCCCCATATATGTGTGTAGAGGGTTGTAATGGCTTGTGGTTATTTCCACACATATATTCTGGATATAGTATCCTACAGACTACTATAGGTGTAATGTGTATAGGTTGTGATGGCTTGAGGATCCTTACTCGATGTATGGGCTGTAATGGCTTGAGGTATAATACCTGGCGTATGATACACGTTATGTGGGCTGTGGTGGCTCCCGGAAACTACCTGGTTATTTTTGGTTGTGAGGATGGTGTGGTGCTTCACCCAGGTGTCTACGGGCAATCCTTTGTGGTTCACGTGGTGCAGATTGTGGAGTTTAGCTCAAGTGTATATGGGCAAGCCTTTGGAGAGAGATGCACATGACGTATGTCATTAGGGAAAAGTAGAAAATTAGTGGGGAAGTAGTAGCGGGGTACCCTTGATATTCTTTACTATATGATATATTCTTGTATGTGTTACTTGGTTAGAGTAGCCATGGTGAGGCTAGGAATATAGTATAGCTGTTTAGGTGATGTGTTGGTTTCACTTATTGTTCACTGTGCTTTAGCATGCCTTCTTTACTTCTGCATGAGATGCTTCGGGGAATATCCTACTAAGTATACTATTATACTCACCCTACGTATATATAAACTATTTTTCAGGTCACTTGGAGCTGGTTAGAGATCAAACTGGTTACTACTAGCTTGTGGTTGGAGGAGCTGTTCGGGCTTGTGGTCGCTATCATTTTACTTTCCTTTGGGTACTTGTAGTTTTTCCCTTCCAGTTGTAGTACTTTTGCATGACATTCCATATATGCACTTGGGTTTCTTGTATATTTTAGTTCTGAGTTGGAGTTTGTTGGTGTCTATCTTATCTCTCTCTTCCGCATGTGTTCTCTTATAGGGCAATGCCTCCCATTTGTGTGTTTACTATACCCTCGGTGCTAGTCACCAACCCGGGGCCTACTGGAGGCGGGACTCGGGGGTCATTATCTCCCTTTTCATATTGCCGGCCCAGGAGGGTTACACTTTGTGGGGAGGGGGTCGTGACAGAGTGGTATCAAAGGTCAGGTTGAGGGATAGGATGGAGTTTGGAGTTAGGCACATGTGAGGTTGCATTGGGTTGGTAGGGCAACGGTGTCATTCATGTTTAGAAAGTGAGGTTAACACTGGAAACTGGATGAGACATAGGTGTTTAGGGCCCCCTATGATCTGATGTACGTACTTTTATGTTTATAATGGATACTAAACAAGGTGATACTGGTTGCAAGGTAGAGACCTAGGAAATGATCATGCATCATTCTTCTTTATGCCTGTGTTTGAATGGGTAGAACTTGGGATAGGTTAACCTAAAATAAATAAAATAAAACAATTAATTAATAAATGTTGAGTCTTCCATATTCCAGGCTTAGGAGCTCTGAGTGTTTGTTATTTTGCAGGTATGGCTCCAGGTCAACGTCCTCATCAGGTTTGCGTAGAAGATGTCCAACAGGCTATTCCAGTAGGTCTCCGCAGGGTAGAGGTTGACGACGACGACACTTAGAGGAAGTCACTCTGAGAGTTTCAGCGCAAGAGTCTGCAGAAGTACGAGGGATCTGTTTCAGATGCAGTCATGGAAGACTAGTTAGAGGAGGTTGAGATCGGCTTCAGTTCGATTCGTGCTCGGAAGGAGCACTGGGTGTCCTTGGTTGTGACGATGTTGCGTGGAGCAGCGAGGTAGTGGTGGATTTTGTTCCTCGAGGATCATGAGGAGTCAGCGATCTAATGGGAGGAGTTTCATAACTGTCATCGTGCATCGGGCACTCCGCTCCAGGTTCCTCTGTTGAGGCAGTTCCAGCCAAGGCAGTAGCAGCAGGTTTCACCAGCTTTCGATCAGCAGAGAGTACACTACTGGAAAATCAGGATATAGCCATGGTCAAAAACCATAGATATAGGGGTCAAAACAGTGGCTATAACCTATAGCCACGGTTCCAGCTAGTCGTGGCACCTATTGGCGTGGCTATAGCTAAAAGCTATAGCCACGGTTTTATTGGGCTATAGCCACGATTTTAAACCATGGCAATAGGTATATTTCCACGGTTTCACTAAATCGTGTCTATAACCCCCATATATGTCCACCGTGGTAGTTGGGCTATAGCCACAGTTGTCCCCAGTGGCAACAGGGTTATAGCCACGGTTTATAACCGTGGCTATAGCCCAATAAAACCGTGGCTATAGCCCAAAATTAATTTTCGCCCATCAAGATTCGATCTATGTACCTTCGCTATGTAGACCAAACACCTTTCCACTACTCCACAGACGTCTTTACAAATATATATGTATATATTGTTAAATATATTATTAAAACTGTGGCTATAGCATGTAAACAGTGGCTATAAACCTTCCCGCCATTTTTTCGCGAGTTAATTTTTTTCCCGCTCAAGGGTGGGAGATCTATAGCCACAGTTTTGATGAACCGTGGCTATAGTTCATGAAAACAATACCCTATAGCCATGATTTTGGTAAAACCGTGGATATATACCAAACCTATAGCCACAATTTGGTTAAACTGTGACTATAACCCTTTGAAAAAGACCCTATAGCCACGGTTTCACCCAAACCGTGGCTATAGATTTCGAAAAAAATCATATAGCCATGGTTCCACTAAACCGTGAAAATAGCCTTTGAAATTAAACCCTATATCCACGGTTTTGTTGAAAACCGTGGCTATAGCATCTTTTTCTAGTAGTGGATGGGGCAGGCAGAGGATAGCCCCATGATGCTCCCCGTCCTCAGAGAGTAGAGCGCAGCCGTGGTGGTGGTTGTCATCAGGGTTAGACAGACCATAGAGGAAGTCGTGGTCAGCTTCATGCTCTAGCGTTTCCAGCTCTAGGTGAGACAGATGTCGTTCGAGGTACCCTTTTCTTGTTTTCTACCTTGGTGTATGCCTTTTTTGATTCAGGAGCGACACACTCCTTCATATCACCTACCCTTTTCCATGCTTTGGGACTTGAGGTAGAGAGGATTCCAGTGCCCCTAGCATTGACTACGCCAGTTGAAGTTCGAGCTGACTTGTTTGAAGTATGTAGATACTGTGAGCTAGTGTTGGGGAAACACCGCTCTTGGGGAGATTTCCAATGTTTACGAATACAACCATATGATTTTATCCTCGGCATGGATTGGTTGTATTTGGTGCAGGCTATCGTGGATTTCTATAGGAAGAAGGTCGTTTTCTTTGACGCGGATGGAGAGAAAGTGGTGTTTTTTGGTGAGCGAGATCCTCGGATGGGTCATAGATGGGTTCCATCCTTATCGTCCATACTGGCTGGGATGATTTTGAGTTCTTCAGAGGTTTAGAAGTTGGCGTTTCTTAGGGCCGTGGAGGAGTACCCTGATGTATTTCCAGAAGAGGTTGTAGCATTACCCCCTCGATGAGAGATCGAGTTTGGGATTGAGTTACAGCCAGGAGCGTCTCATATCTCTATTTCTCTGTATAGGATGTCCCCTTCTGAGTTACGAGAGCTACATATACAGCTTGATGGTCTGTTGCAGTGCGGTTTTGTTTAGCCAAGTGTGTCACCATGGGGTGCACCAGTTTTGTTTGTGAAGAAGGCCGACGGTAGTTTGCGGTTGTGTGTCGATTATCGTCGCTTAAACAAAGTGACAATAAAGAATCGCTATCCTCTTCCACGGATTGATGATTTATTCGATCAACTGAAGGGTACAAGTTGGTTCTCAAAGATCTACTTGTGTTCAGGATATCATTAGATGCGGGTGAAGGATGAGGATATTCCGAAGAATGCTTTTGGTTGTCATCATGGGCATTATGAGTTCATTGTAATGTTGTTCGGCGTAACGAATGCTCCAGCTGTTTTCATGGGATTGATGAATGTTGTGTTCTATGAGTTCCTAGAAAGGTTTGTGGTAGTCTTCATCGATGACATCCTTGTGTACTCCACATCTAAAGAGGAGCATGCAGAGCATCTACGAGCCGTTTTGGGAGTTCTTCATCGACATCAGCTTTTCGAAAAGTTTTCAAAGTGTGAGTTTTGGGCTCGAGAAGTTAGTTTCTTGGGGAATGTTGTGTCCCAATAGGGAGTGGTTGTGGATCCATAGAATATAGAAGTAGTTGTGTCTTGGGCAGCCCCCAAGACAGTTTCAGAGGTTTGAAGTTTCCTTGGTCTCACAGGATACTACAGGAGGTTCGTAGCCAATTTATCCCGAGTTGAAACTCCTCTGACAGCTTTGACTAGGAAATATCATGCTTTCATATGGACTGATCAGTGTCAGGTAGCCTTCGAGTATCTAAAGGATAAGTTAGTGAGTGCTCCAGTTCTTTTTATTCCAGTTGAGGGAGTCCATTTTGATGTTTTCTGCGATTCTTCACATCTAGGGCTAGTCTGTGTTCTCATGCAGCAGAGGTCAGTTGTTTCTTATGGGTCTCGGCAGTTGCGTCCCCATGAATGCAACTATTCCACCCATGATCTTGAGTTGGCAGTCGTGGTGTTTTCCCTGAAGTTGTGGAGAAATTACCTCATTGGTGAGTGCTTTGTGGTTTTCACTGATCATAAGAGTTTGAGGTACGTTTTCTCCAAGCGTGACTTGAACTTGCGGCAGCGTCGATAGATGGAGTTCTTATAGGAATACGACTTTGAAATATCGTATACACCTGGAAAAGGGAATGTTGTAGCTGATGCGCTGATCTGAAAGTCACGTAGTGGTGTTTTATGTGAATCCGGTGATTCCTGGAGAGTGATGGAAGAACTATCAGCTTTACATCTTGATATGGAAGAAGTTGGAGGTAGAGGTTTTCTTTTTCAGATGACGGTGCAGTCATCCCTGATGCAGAAGGTGTAAGAGTCCCAATTGGGGGATCTAGAGGTGGAATTTTGGAGAGATCGAGTTGTTAGTGGTGAGGCCCCTGATGGTTGGTCGAAGGATGAACAATACTGAGTGTTGTATCATAGAAGGATTTTTGTTTCCTTGGAAATGCGTGAGATGGTTCTCAGGGAGTTCCATAGTTCTCCCTTAGCAATACATCCTGGCGTGACAAAGATGTACTGATCCTTAAGGAGTCAGTTTTGGTGGCATGGGCTGAAGCATGTGGTTGCGGAGTTTGTTTCTCATTATTTAGTCTTAGAGAAGGTGAAGGTCGAACACCATGTTCCAGGTGGCCTTCTTCAGCCATTATAGATTCCTCAGTGGAAGTTGGAGGACATCTCAATGGTCTTTGTTACAGGTTTACCTCAAGCTCTGGGAGGACATGATTCTATTTGGGTGGTAGTGGATTGTTTAACAAAATCATCCCACTTCATAGCGATCAAGGAGTCGAGCTCAGTGGAAGTTTTGTCGAGGAAGTATTTGGAGGAGGTGGTGAGACTTCATGGAGTCCCTAGGATGATCATTTCTGATCGAGATCCTCGTTTTACCTCTAGGGTATGGAGAGGTATCCAACATGTTTTTTGGTTCTCAGCTATGCCTTATCACTGCTTTTCATCCTCAAACGGATATTCAGACAGATCGAACCATACAGACTCTTGAAGACATGTTGTGCTCTTGTGTTCTTGATTTTGGAGGGTCATGGATGAGGCACTTACCCTTGGTAGAGTTAGCTTATAATAATAGTTTTCACTCCACCATCGGTATGGCACCGTTTGAAGCCTTGTATGTCCGGCCTTGCCGTTCTCTGTTGTGCTGGACTGGGGTTGGAGAGTCAGTAATTTTCGGACCGGAACTAGTGCAGAATACAACAGAGATGGTTCAGGTGATTCGTGAGAGGATGAAGATAGCGCAAGATCATCATAAATCACATGTTGATCAAAGGAGGAGACCCTTAGAGTTTAATGTTGGGGATCATGTGTTTTTGAATGTGACTCCCCGTCGTGGGCAATGAAGGTTTGGTCATGGGAGTACGATTTCTCCCCATTTTGTTGGGCCTTTCGAGTTGTTAACTCGTGTTGGAGCTGTGGCGTATCGAGTATCACTTCCCCCTCAGATGATTCGGATGCATGATGTTTTCCATGTATCACAGCTACGTCGTTATCTTCATGACGACGCTCACATCATCAATTTGGGAGAGATCGATGTTGATGAGGATGAAACCTTTGAGGAACGACCTGTGGAGATCCAAGACCGCAAGGAGAAGGTGTTGCGCGGGCGTTCCATTCCTTTAGTTCGTGTCTTGTGGCGACACGGTGGCTTGGAAGAGAGTGCTTGGGAACGTGAGTCACAGATACGTGCTCAATACCCAGAGTTGTTTGATGTTTAACTCTTTTCAGGTTTTAATTTTCACTTTTGTGGTTGTGGAACTTTCATGTTTATGAGATGGCACCCTTTGTTGCTTTGGTGGCTTGCTCTCTTTTGAGAGGTATCTCGATGGGTGGTTGTTCAGACCCTGTTTCGTTTTCTCTTTAGGTGGGTTTTGGATTCTCGAGGATGAGAATGTTTTGAGAGGTATCTGATGTAATGGCACGGACCTCTCTGGTTCATTCCTTTGTGAAAATAAGGTTCTGGAGGTGTTCTGGGAGGTCAAGGTGACTTGGGGCGCATTTGGGTGGACTTTTAAGGAAAGCTAAAGGGTAATAGCTTTTGCATGGTTGGCGCACTGTTTGACTAAACCGTGCGGCCAAACCATGAAAAGTTGGTGTTGGAGGTAGTGGATAATGCACGGTTAGAGCACGGTTTGTCTAACAGTGTGGACTAACCGTTCGAGGAGTATTTGTAGAGACAGAAGCTAACGCACGGTTAGCGCACGGTTTTTTAAACCATGCGGGCACTTAAAGTTAGATCCTAAAATTGTGGATCTGAACTCTTTTGCCTCCAAATGGTTTTTTTAATCCCCTAAGTGGCCATAACTCGGTATTACCCTTCCTTGGAGGTAGAATAACCTCTCCCAAGCGTTTTGGAGGCGATCCGGAGGCTTCTCTTCGCGAATCAAATCCGGTTTCTCGAGGTATGTGATCTTTTTTTGTTGGTTTCTTAGATCTACCTAGATCTACTCCTCCTCTTCTCTCAGGATCTTAGATCTATTCCTGTTATGGGTAGATCTAAGTGTGTGGATGTCATTTATAATGATCTTTGGTCTTGGTTGTGTTAGGAGAAGAGATCTAGGGAGGATCCTTGGTGAATCGGCCCGGTCTTCTTGGGCGTTCTTCGACCGTTGTGGTTTCTGTCAAAACCGTTGAGGTAGGGGATTCATGGCTTCTCTAATTTTTTATGTGCAATCATAGAGTTAGCATGATTTATCCCTCTCGATCATAATGAAATTGACCTAATTAAATACTTGAACCGGATTAAAATAATTGGTTTGATCGCATGTTGTTTCTTTGTACCGTGATAACGTTTTGCCTCTTGATTTGCTATATAGTGTGATATCTATGCCTTTATTGTTAGCATATTGTTCTAGATGAAATTGATAAATAATGTAAAGCCGAAATTAATTGATAATTAATTGGATAAATATAAAGAGGCATGAAAAATAATCCGGTTCTTATTGTAATTTGATGTTGCTTAAATTGGCATAGTAAGCATGTTTAATTTTTGTGATAACTTACTGATTTAGTTCATGATGTTGGAACCAATGAATTTAATTTGTTAATTCAAGATGGATTAAAGAACTTGATTGATTGAATTCCATGAAGGGTTCTGAGTTACCCTCTTATTGTGAAATAGGTCTAAGATCCCAATTGATGTGTTGTTTGTTTTCCTGCTGCTTGTGATGTGATGTGACCCTGGAGGGGTGTTGTGATATGTGGAGGTAGGGGGGCCTTGTGGTTGTGGTAGCGGATAATGCCTAGGGTGGCGAGATGCATCGTTTTATGAATGTGGGTGTCAGGGAGGACACTAGGGATGATGGAATGGGATGGATGTGATTGTTGGATGCTTGATGCTTTGTTTGGTTGTTTATCTGCTTTACTTTTTCCCCACTACTCAAGGCATCTAGTCTTGCTTACCCTTCTTCTGAGGGAGGTGAAGACACGTGGGGTATTCCACATGCATTATGTGTTTATAATCTCAAGGGAGAATGGGTCTACGCTCTTTCTATAGGCGGAAAAGACTCGACGGGTAGTATATCTACTCACCGTGTTGAGCCCCCTTGTGTTTAGTAGCATAGGTTGCTTTTCTAGAATGCCTGGGAATATGGTAAAGTAATTCTGTAATGAAATATTGATTAAATAGTGATAATACACGGGGATGGAGATGCTGGAATTTAATGGTGATGTTGTAACTTTTAAAGGAATAGTCTATTTTGAATGTGATGCCAATGAAGTTTAATGTGGTTTTGTTCATGGTTAATTAATGTAAAAATAATTAATTAACGTAAAGTGTAATTGATGAAAAAGGTAATAAAGCGACCTAATTAAGTTCTTTAATTGGTTGTGTGCTTATAGGATACCTCGTCTTAGAAATAGCATCCCGGAGTCCGAGAGACGTTAGTTGCAGTTGAGACTAAGACTAGGTTATGCCCATAGTGTGGTTGTGAGTTATATATATTCTATACTTTTTGTGTTTCTATATGCTACTCCACCTTGTCAGTAAGGGAAACTGACACCCCGGTGATTCTGAGCCCTACGGGGTGTTTTCCCCAACATTCCGGTGGGAGGATGAATGGCTGACTACCCCCTTTGGCCCTACTCTCTTCTCTTGGTAGATACTCATGCCATTGGCACAGTGGCGAGTTTTCCCCATATATGTGTGTAGAGGTCTGTAATGGCTTGTGGTTATTTCCACACATATATTCTGGATATAGTATCCTACGGACTACTATAGTTGTAACATGTATAGGTCGTGATGGCTTGAGGATCCTTACTTGGTGTATGGGTTGTAATGGCTTGAGGTATAATACTCGGCGTATGATACACATTATGTGGGTTGTGGTGGCTCCCATAAACTACCTGGTTATTTTTGGTTGTGAGGATGGTGTGGTGCTTCACCCAGGTGTCTGTGGGCAAGCCTTTGTGGTGCACGTGGTGCAGATTGTGGAGCTTAGCCCAAGTGTATACGGGCAAGCCTTTAGAGATAGATGCATAGGACGTATGTCATTGGGGAAAAGTGGAAAACCAGTGGGGAAGTAGTAGTGGGGTACCCTTGATATTCTTTTATATATGATATATTCTTGTATGCGTTACTTGGTGAGAGTGTCCATGGTGAGGCTGGGAATATAGTATACATGTTTAGGTGATGTGTTGGTTTCACTTGTTGTTCATTGTTCTTTAGCATGCCTTATTTACTTTTGCACGAGAGGCTTCAGGGAGGATCCTACTAAGTATACTATTATACTCACCCTACGTATATATAAACTGTTTTTCAGGTCACTTGGAGCAGGTTGGAGATCAAGCTAGTTACTACTAGCTTGTGGTTGGAGGAGCTGTTTGGGCTTGTGGTCGCTGCCGTTTTACTTTCCTTTGGGTACTTGTAGTTTTCCCTTCCGGTTTTAGTACTTTTGCATGATATTCCATATATGCACTTGGGTTTCCTGTATATTTCAGTTCTGAGTTGGAGTTGGTTGGTGTCTATCTTATCTCTCTCTTCTGCATGTATTCTTTTAGAGGGTAATGCCTCCCATTTTTGTGTTTACTATACCCTCTGTGCTAGTCGCCAACCTAGGGCCTACTAGAGGTGGGACTCGGGGGGTCATTATTTTTCTTTCACATTGCCATCCCAGTAGGGGTGCACTTTGTGGGGAGGGGGTCATGAAATCTTTGATGTGTGGTGTTTAGAGATGTCTTTATTTTTTCAACGGATTAGTTGGGTCATACCAATTCGGGGCCAGACTTGAACGTCCAGTGGGTTGACCCAATTCATTGATTAGGGTGCGATTTTGAAATACAGATTTGATCAATCATGATTTAATAGAAACATTAATTCACTTGGAGAGTTTCATATAAAACAATTATTCAACCTAGCAGCGTTACACTCTATATATTCCAAGGTATGATTTTTTTCTAAATGTTTCCCAACCTCATGTGCTTTGATGGTTTTGAGATATTGGAGGTATCAGTGGAGGATAGGAGTTTTTATTTGGGTTTTTGGCCTTATTTTTGGGATTAAAATATGCATTAGATGCTTATTAATGCCTTAACCCATGTGTTTTGTCGTAAAATCATGCTTGAATGTGGTAGTGTTGCGCCATAGTGATGGTGGTTGCACCATGTATCCCCAAATGATGGGGAGTTGCATCATGATGGGAAGGATCACATAGAAGTGTGACCTATGAATGGGAGGTTACGATTTATGATTCTACCCAAGACTAGGGCATTATTCTTGAATTTAAGGGCTACAAAGTAATGTGACACTAGCAGGGGCATTGCGTCGTGACCTGAATAGACTTATTGCAACCCACCTCCTATGAAGTTTTTTAAAAATGTAATTTAATGGATGAAATGTGAAAAGGATTATTAAATGAGTATTCCTAATTATTCCCCATCAATATATGATTTTGGACCCTTATCCTTTAATTTCTCCCTCGTTTTTGTTTGGATTCAAGAAACATATGTTCTGGTAGATTTCTTGAGATAATTATAACACTCCTCTTCCGCTCATTCTCTATTTCTTTCATTGTTCTTCACTAGCTATGTTCTAATTCAGATATTTTTTTCATATTTTGGGTAAACCTTAGATTGAGACCAAATTTCACAGTGATATTTGATGGAAAGGATTTTTCTGTACTGAGTTAGGTATCCCCTATCATTTCCCATCATTGTATACGTTTGGCATGTGTGTTGTGACATTCATGATCTATTGGTCCTATGTGAATGCTCTAGTAAAAAACCATATGATCTTTCTTTGAACTTAATAACTAAACTAATAAATAATATGTAATTAAGTGTCCCACTTTAATTTTATTTGACACCGTGGTCATTGGTGACTACACCTTCAACCAAAGTGCCATATAAATTGGATAACGGAACTTGTAAGGGGTGTCCTCGATTGTGTATAACCTAGTAGAATATATTAGGTTCCCTAAATTATTTCTTGATAATGGAAGGTATAATGATATAAGGCTAACATAGTAGTAGCCTCAAATGAAAATGGGAAGTGGGAAAGATGTTGTGTGTGGGTAACCAACCTAATGAAAAGTGTATATTGGTGTTGGGTGAGTTACCAACCCGTGTTGACCCTTGCAATATATGTTTATTTATGTGGCATGTTTCTTTTATTATTCCCATTACATTGAGAGAATTAACTTATACCATGTGGTTGTTTATGCTTGTTTTATTATTTGGTGATGAATCTTGCACAAGGTTGGTTGTAATTCCAACCAGGGGATATCTTGGTATAAAGTTGGGAGTATTTCCAACCTTTATATATGTTTAATATTAGGTTGGGTATAATGCCAATTTGTAATTTGGTTTATTTGTGGTTGGGTGTAATGATTACTTGGGGGTCTATATTTGGGGTGTGTTTGGGTGTAAGGACAACCTGGGAATATATTGACATGGAGTTGAGTGTAATTCCACTCAGGGGGTATTGATTAGAAAGTGGTTGGGTATAATGAAAACCTTGGTCAATCTAGGTATGTATGTTATCAATTGAGTGTAAAGTCGAACTCATGGTAATCTTTGGCACACCGTTGGGTGTAATGCATTGATCCCAAGAATAATAAAGTTGTTGAGAAGTTAGATAATAATAATTTAAGAAGTGAATGAAGTGGATATGGTTCTTTTGTTGGATTTTTTTTTAATACACAAATCATATTCAAAATCACTTATAATAAAGTTTATTATGTGAGGTGAAGGTTGTTTATATTTTTAGTGGTATTTTAAAGAGGTTTATAATGGTTTGGAAGAAGTTTGGAGGTTTTTTAAGTTGAGTATTTTTTGTATAATATTTGAATAAGTACTCAATATGTAAGAGTCTTCAAATTTATACACAATATCCATTTCGAATCCCATTTGAATATGTAATATTCATTTTTAAGTTGGATATAATATTAGGGTAAATCCCAAAATATGTAAGAGTAAACTTATTCAATACGTAAGGGTCTCCCTGATAAAATGATGGAAATTTGGAAAAAGCCTCATACCTCCCTGTATACATAAAGGTAACTCTACTCAATACATAAAGTTCACCCTAAGAATACATCAAAAAATTGTCAAAGTCTTAAGTTTCTTGCAATATGTAAAGGTAACATTGTCCAATAATTAATGGTTTTTGGAGTTGGTTCCCCCAAACCAACTAATTTTTAGATTACCTGTATATTCAGATATATGGATATTAATAAATATCTTGTCACATATTTATTATTATTTTTCATCACTTTAATGTGATAATGTCCTAGAGTATCTGTCACATTGAAAATATCATAGTTGTTCCTCGTGATGATGAGAACCTTGAAGTGTTATGATGATATTATTAAAAATAAGTCATATAGTCATAAGACATCATCTGATAGGACATTGATGATGCATAACATTAAATTATGGATTCCCATAAGAAGATGAGGCTTTATCTAGGAAAATTCACACTTGGTAATCTCTAGGATGAGAGATTATGAGGACCAACCCACCAGAAATAATTCCACATGTTTATGTGTCATTAGATATTCCCTTTTTCCAATGTGTGTAATGATCCTTAGTCTTTAATATTGTTATTAATACAAATCATGACTTGCATACTTTAATGTATTTCCAAAAACTGTGACACCATATGTTTTGAGTGAAGTAGGATATGTTGGACATGTCATGAATGATATGTTATTAATGAATAAGTCAAGGAAATATTTTTCTCTTCTATATTTATGGAAGTTGACATCTCAACCCTTTGATTAGAATGGAACCTTCGAACTAAATTTCATGGCTATGGTGTACCGTTGGGTTTATTTCAGATAGTCAAAGATGGACATATCGTGAATATAAGTCGATGACATGAGTGTAAAACCTGCTTTATTAGATATTGAGATGAATATATTATATCACCTAGTGAGCATTTTTATGTGGTTGACATCATTGTGACACTAAATTCTTCCTATATCGGTTTCTTTATGTGTTACTAGATGTTGATATTAGACTTTAGTCAAGCTCGCCCAATGCCACTGAGGAAGAGGCCTAGAGAGTCACACACTTAGTGTATCCATTGATCTCATTTAAATACTATTTGTATTTAACAATTAGAATGAATATTATTCTTAAGACTGAGAAACAATATTTATTTGAGATTTATTGATTGCATTTATCCAATCACTATTTATATGTGAGTTGAATATTTAAATAAATATTTATTTGTAAGACTGTTGAAAATAATATTTATTTATCTCTTGGTTTATTCACAAGGTAATAAATAATATTTATTTATTTAGCTATGTGAATATTAAATAAATAATTATTTATAAGACCATGAATATAATATTTATCTATTTATCGATTAAATAAAATGTATTTAATATTAAAGGATTTGTAAATGTTGAGGAATTTGACTGGGCCATGTTAAGAACCCAGTAATGATAATGATATACTAAATATAAATTAAATATTTATTTATTTATTTATTTATATTTTTATTTTTAAGGAGGAATGTGTGTTTCAAAGGAATAATAATTATTATTATATTATTAGACATGGGTTTTTCTAAGGATTAAGAAATTATCTAATGGCCTATGTGCAATTCCTAATTCTCTAACCTAACTATATATATTCGATTATATCATTTCTATGGGTGTGTGGAATTTGTGAGAATCATTGGTTATAAACAACATTTTCTCTCCCTAGATAATTATCTTAATGAAGAACATCACTAGTTTTTTATCTCAAGCTTGAGAGAATCTCTTCCACCTCCTTCATCTTATCAAGAATGAGAGATAAGAGGGAAAATCCTCAACTCCAAGGGATTGTATTATGAACAAGACAAAGAATGCATGATGAATGAATTTCCCATGCTAGCACCCGGGGTTCCTTCAATATTGTTTAGAGATCATGGTGCACATACGGATAACCACTAGAGGGATTGTACTTTGCATATTCTTAGATAAATGATGATACATCACATATGAGGTTTGATCAATCAACACCAACATTGAAAAAAGTACCCCATATCGAGGTAATTTATTCATATTAAATTAATTATAAATTTAACATGAAAGATCCTCTCTCATTATTTAAAGATTCTTAAGTTATGATTTTTTAGGATATAATCATGATACATGTCATTATTTTCCATGTTCTTATGATTTATTCATTTGATTCAATGAAAAATCATCCTTGGGATTGGACCCAACTAACTTTTTCTGAGCTCAAAACCTTCAAAGGTCACCTTGAGTTGATTATTGAAATTTGGTTAAGTCCTTAATATGTAAAAGTAATCATGATAATACATATAGGTATATTAAAGGAAAAGTAAATATGTAAAAGTAAATTTAATGATACTTAAAATTAAATCTAGGGAAAAGGAAAAAAATAAGAGTAATTTTTCTCATATATAATGGTTGATCCAAAGGCAATGGATGTGTAAGGGCTAAAGGTTATGAGGCATGGTGAAAGAATTCAAGCCCATTCCCAACAATTTTTTTCATTGGTATCAATGGATAAATCCAAATACATTTATTATCGTATCCCTAGTATATTCATAGAGAAGATCTTTTCACATTTAATTTATAATTATTTTAAAATTGGAATTACCTCGGCTTGATAATTCTTCTATTGTTGTCATTGATTAATTTGGTAGTTTTTATCATTGTAAAATCATTGTTGTGGTGTAAGAATACAAACTATAATTCCTATAGTGGTATCCACACACACCCCATATATCTCAAAAATTCATTATTGGTATTCCGGGTGTTAGCATAGAGGAACCAAATGTCATACGTTTTACACCTTTGATCACAAAAAATAATCATTTAGTATTGAAAGAATCCACTCTTGTTGTCTCAACCTTAATAGGGATGAGGAGGACTATATCTCTATGTTATTGATAGAAGTTTTATTGTTCTTGAGATAATTCACTAGGGATAATCCATTATGCACAACAATTCACATTCCCTTAGAAAATGATATAAATTAGATTATATACTTAGGGACACAATGGACCAATATCTAAAATTTATTCTAATTAATCCCCATATCAAATAAAAATATTATTATTATTATATTAATTAACATGTGTTAACTCACAAATATTAAATATCATTTCCATCAGGCCCTTAACTTGGTTCTTTAATCCTCGATAATCACTACTACAAATATGGCCTTTATCATCGCTAGAAAATTCGATTTTCAGTGCTAAAAAGGCACTATTAATCTCAATAAAGATACGAGGGGTCCCTTTTATCAGCGCTAAAAAAAGTGCAGATAAAGACCTCTTTTATCAGTGCTAAAAAAGTGCTGACAAAAGTGGTCTTTTATCAGTGCTAAAAAAAGCATTGATAAATGGGTTCTTTATCATCGCTTTTTTTAGCACTGATAAAAGACCACCTTTATGAGCGATTTTTTAAAAGCGCTGATAAAAGTTAAAAAACATTAAAAAAATAAAAAAAATATTTTTACAATTCGAGGAGGGGATTTAACAGCACTTGAACCCCCCCCCCCCCACCCCAGCCCGCATGCCCCAGCCCCCCCCCCCCCCAACAGTACTAGCCCTTATTCCACCCGTGCGTGCGACCTGCCTCCCCCTGGATTCGAACTTGGGACCTGTTGTCTATGCACCTAATCCATTTTCACTACACCATATTGCTTTTCTCTTCATTTATTAATATATTTATTTATATATATATTTAGTTATATTTACTCGTATATTAATATATATTTAAATTAACATATATATATTTATATTAATATATATATATTTAGTTATATTAATATATATACATATTTATTTATATTAATATATATATTTTTTGTTATATTAATATATATATATATATATATATATTCGTATATTAATATATATATATATATATTCGTATATTAATATATATATAGTCATATTTATATATTAATATATGTATTCGTATATTAATATATATTTATAAGATCAGTTTTAAATACATTTATAAAATATGATTTTTTGCATGTGTTTATAAATAAATAAATACATATATACAACATACACACACACACAAACATATATATATTATATGTGTATCTATAAGTATAATTATACATATTTATATATATATATATAAATGTTGTATATTAATATGTATATACATATGTTTAGAATATATAGATAATATATATCAGTTTATCAATACAGACGCACACACACACACATATATATATATACAAGTACACATTATATAGGTATATAAATATTCATATATTTGTATTTTGAATAAAATTTATATTATTTTTTATTTAGATAAGGCTTATATATTGAGAAATATATTTTATATGTAAATATGTTTAATTATTTATTTATAAAATTAAATTTTTCTGTGTGAATATATAAAAAATATGCATATATTATTATATATTTGATTATAAATAACAGTACATTATGAAAAATTATAACAATCCCTGAAAACCTAAAAACAGGTAAAATGGAGAAACCCTCAAAACCTGTAAATACAGTCAGAAAGTCAAATAAACCCTAAACTTAGGGTAATGGTGAAAACTTCTAATCCGAGAGTTCTTTCCAGCTCCGTGACCAGTCAAATCAAAGATCATAAAATTATATTTGATATGATAGGTGGTGGAGTCAAAATGGACAGGATGATCATAAGTTACAACTATTTGAAAAAATAGCAGACATGTCAAAAGTGCTAGAAATGGGGGCTTGAAAAACCTAACATACCGTAGAGTCACTGAAACATGCATAACTTCTGATATGGGTGTCTATTTTAGCTCCATGGCCATTAAAATTGAATCTCATGGAATGAAATATGATATAACAGGTGGATGAGGCCAAAAAAACACATGGATCGAGAGTTATTACCATTTTAAGAAAATTTTGACAGGGTACCGGACACAGAAACAAAGTATTAGAGGCCTTATGATGGTTTGTGAGTTTTTAGGGTCCAAGATATAACTGGAACCTTTTTCAAGTCAACCTTATATGTATATCTCTTCACTTACTTTGATTCGATATGTGGTAGAGCACAAACGGACACCCGGAGCGAAAGTTATGGTCGTTTGAAGTTGGAGTTTTTTTAGAGTGGTATAACTGATATATCTTCTATTTCTTTGATCTTCTCATGGTTTCGATTGGACGTGGTCCTCAATCGTCTCACGAGATTTGATTTTACTGGTTGTAGTGCTCAAATGGACACTTGGAGTAGAAGTTATGGTTGTTTTAGTGAGTTATGGGTTTCTTAGGTTTTTAGGTGCTAGGAGGGTTTCTCAATTTCAAACAATCATAACTTCTGCTCCGAGTGTCTGTTTTGCATCTACCACATATCAAATAAATCTAAAACATATTTAAAAAATATATATTATATATATCATTATAAATATACTTATATATCAATATATTATTTTTTATGAATTATATATTTTTTGAAATATACACTTTATCAGTGCTAGGGAAAAAAGCACTGATAAAGCCCCCCCCTATCAGCACTACTAAAAAAAGAGCTGATAAAGGAGGCCCCTTTAACAGTGCAAAAAAAACACTGATAAAGGGGGTTCCTTTATCATTGCTAAAAAATGGCTGATAAATGGTCACTTTTAATAGCACTATTAAAAGTATCATTTATCCGCGCTTTTTGTTAGTGATGATAAATGCACCCCCTTTATCAGCGCTTTTTTTAGCGCTGTTAAAGGGTGGCGCTATGGAAACTCGGTTTTGTGGTATTCATTTATCAAACTTTTAATAATAAATATTTATCTAATTAAATTTATATATTAATTATGTTCTTTGTGGTTTCAACCAAAGTAAAGAACACACACCATTGGGATAGTAAAGATAGGCCACACCCCCTCTATGGGTTGGCCCACTCCATAACAGACCCATTACAATTTCATGGCCTAAAGGCCCCAACATCCTAGCATAAAGGCCCCTTGCCTAAGTCCTATGTTGTTGCAACATGTACCTAGGTTTTCACCCCTGCTTACATCATCACCTATGTTAACGACTACATTTTTTGTCATAAATGTCCCTAAAATTCCCCCTAAGGGGGTATTTCTGGGTTTTAACCCTGATCATATGAAAAATTATGGAGTGAATTTACCACTCAAGAAATCCCCCAACTATAAAATAAATAAAAATAGTTATATTATTCATTAATTCAATAAATAAATATTATATTCACTAAACTTGTTGATAAATTTTTATTTTAATATTCACATAACTAAATAATTATTTATATTAAATATTTATTTGTTACCTTGAGACTAATAAACAAGATATAAATAAATATTATATTAACTAATTTATGAATAAATATTTATTTAATATTCAACTCACATATATTATAAACTCTAATAACTAGTGATTAAATGTATATAATCGACTTGACCTAAATAATTATTATTCCACAAACTAAGAATAATATTTATTCTATATATTAAATTCAAATAAATTTTAACTGAGATTCTGGATATATTTAGTGAGTGGCCCTTTGGGACACTTTCTAAGTGGCATTATGTGAGCTTGACTAAATTCCAATATTTAAATCTAACAACATGTCAATGCACCAATAGAGAAAGAATATAATGTTTACACTAGTAGAAAAATTGTAAATAACGCCATAGTTTTCATGTTGGTTATTTAGAACTGACGTGAAAATCTGGGAATATTTATATTTTACATTGTCTTTCCATTAACCGACGTGGAAAATGTATTTTTCACATCATTTTTTATATTATTGACATGAAAAATGCATATTCTCCGCTCTTTCACATTGTTTAAATGGTATAACCGATGTGAAAGATTGATTTTTTACATCGGTTATAATATAACAAATATGAAAAACTGTATTTTCACATCGGCTAAATGATATCTGACATAAAAATCTTATAAAAATTTATGAATCGATAGAGGGTTCATTTCATGGTCTTCCATTATTGTGATGTAGGTATTGTTTCACTCTCGCCCAAGCCCTAACTCTCTTGTTTCTTCGACCTGGTGGTCCAATATCACATTACGGTCTTAATCAACCCTCAAGTTTTTTCAACCTCATGTTACGCATCGAAGATAAATCTAAAGTAAGCCTCACACATTGTCATTTTTATCTTTTTTTTCATTCTTTGGCGTGGAATCTCTAACTAATGATTGTTCGATCTGGTGGGATTCATTCTCACATTACCATCTTCATACAATCGGGTTTTTTTAGCTTCATCATTGCACATTCGATTCTAGATCTTCTCCTCTCCAACTAGCTCACCTGAAGGTTTGAATATCTTTTATAATGTGTTAATTAGTTATTCCTGATTTTATTTCTCGTATGAATTAGTTTTTTGCATTAAATATATTTTTCTTTGTTTGTATTACTTTAAAATTGTTTTATATAACATTTTATGCTAAGTAGTATTATTTAGGAGATAATATAGGAGATCTTGTGTATTTCTACATTGTCATTCAGGTCAATTAGTTGGGTTTTAAATTAATTAGGTGTTGATATCACAGTGGGTTCATTTTAGTTTTGATAAATTTGTTGCATGGTATATTTGAAAAATTATTTTTCATGTAATTGCATATCATGAGATGGGTTTTCTAATGGATGTTTTGTTTAAGATATGGAATGTATGTATTGTATAATAAAATGGGAGTTTTTGTTAAAAACTAGTTGGGATGGACTTATTGTGGGGTTGATAGAGCTATGAAGAGTTTGAAATTGGTAATTAGTAGTGAAAATCATTTTTAATGGATGGTCAAGAGTAATGGGGTCATCATAGAAGCTTATTATTGATGAGAATACGTATAGTGTGGAGTTTATTATGGGGCAAGTCATTACAGGTTAATCAATTTAGTGGGAGATAGAATTCCTTTTATGGAAGTAAGGGTGATTTGATAAATGGGACTCATATGAGAATTTTGAGACTATGAGCACCTTTAGGTGGTGTTTTATACATGTTCATGTGTTTCAATGGTACTATGGGGAATTGTAAAAGGGTTGAATGGGTGATGGTTCTACTTTTTAAAGTAGAAGACCAATTGGGAACCCAGTTAGGAAATACTATGTACCATATAAAGTCCCATAAAGAAAGGTTTAAAGTGACATTTTTTTAATCTGAGACTCAATTTATTATTTGAATATATTGTTAATTAAAAAATAGAATAAATTTTTTATTTTTATAAATAATCAACTATGAATTAGTTGTTCTCATTCTTTATTTTTTTATGGATATTTTTTTATGGATATCATTGTACATATTTTTTAATAATTTCATAAGGTTATATTCATTTATTTTTACTTGATAAATTTTTTAAATGAATCTATTTTGTAATTCCTTCTGCATGAATGAATTTTCTCATCAAAATTTTCTATTTTCATTCTAATGTTTCCATTCTTGGTTTTCTATATTTTTCGATGTAATTTCTAATCTCAATATTTTATAAATTACTCCCTTTGTTTTTTATATTTATTTTTGATATTTTTATAGATAATAATGAATCTAAGTTTGATTAATGCACCTCGAATGGGTGATGAATATGAGGAAGGTGTTGATGCTTTTTTGGAAATTTCTAATTTAAATGTTCCAAATAAAGAAATTTTTTTCTTTCCATGCCTGAAATGTTTAAATTTAAAGAATTTTTAAATAATAGAGATCAAAGATCATTTAATTTGTAATGGTTTTAATTAAAGTTTCACCCCTTGGATTTGGCATGGTGAAACCGGGCAGAATTTTAGATTTACTAATGATGGTGCTTTATGAGATGATAAATCTGATAAACTTGATGAAATGATTCATGATATTTAAGTAGAGGAAATTGAGAAACAACTAAAAAATGATCATTTATATAGTGATACTGAAAAACCATTGTATCCGAGTTGTACAGAATATACGGTTTTATCAACAATGTTAAGATTGATTAACCAGAAGGTGAAACATGGATGGGGTGATAAGAGTATTACAAAGCTACTACAATTGTTGAAATACATTCTCCTTAAAGACAAGGATTTTCTAGATTTACATTATAATTCAAAGAAAATATTATTCCCGATGATATTGGGGTATAATAAAATACATGTCTTCCTGAATGATTATATGCTATATAGGAAAGAATATGAATTTCTATAAGGGTATCCTAATTGTGGTACATCAAGGTATAAGTTGAAATAAAAATCACAGGCTAATTTAGAAGTTACAAAGACCCCTACCAAGGAATTTCGGTATCTTCCTATAATTCCTCGTTTGATATGTTTATTTGAAAATTCACATGATACAAAAATGTTAAGATGGCATGATGATGAACGGATGTGTGGTAGAAAAATATGTCATCCAGTTGATTGTCCACAGTGGAAGAAAATTGATCACCAGTTTCCTACATTCAGAAATCAAGTTAGAAATCTCATACTTGGACTATGCATGGACGGAATGATTCCATATTGAAGCCTTCGTAGAACACATATTTCATGGCATGTTTTATTGGTAATTTACAACTTATTTCTTGAATTTTTTATGAATCAAAAATACGTTATGTTGAGTTTAATGATTTATGGACCAAAACAACCCTGAAATTATATTGACATTTTCTTTCCACCATTAATTGATGATTTGGAACTGTTATGGGAGGAAGGTATAAGGTTGTATGACTCTTATAGAATAGAATATTTTCAACTGCATGCAATGATTATGTTCACTTTAAATGACTTCCTAGCATATGGAAATTTTTTTAGATACAGTGTTAAGGGGATTAAAGCTTGTCCAATTTATAAACAACAGACTTCATATTATCAACTTCATTATGGGAGGAAAATGGTATACATCAGTCATCGAAAGTTTTTTCATATGGATCACTCTTATAGAATATTGAAAAATGTTTTTAATGTCTCACGTGAATTTGATATTACTCCAAAACCTTTATCCACTGATCAGTATTCTGAGAGAGTGCAAAACCTTGATGTGACATTCAGAAAGATACATAAATATGGTAATGATAGAAATATTTGGAATAAATGGTCAATATTTTTTGAGCTTCCATATTAGATATATCATGAGGTGAAACATAATATTGATTTCATGTATGTGGAGAAGAATATATTTGAAAGTTTGATTGGAACATTTTTTTATATTAAAAGAAATACTAAAGATGGGTTGAATGCAAGAATGGATTTACTCTCAATGGTAATACGTTTGGAGTTGGTTCCCACTCCCGATTGAAATCAAACATTCCTACACCTGTGTTGTCATACCTTATCCAAGAGGGATAAAATTAGATTTTTTTTCAATGTCTTCATTATATCTAAGGGCCACATGGTTATTCTTAAAATGTAAAAATGTGTGTTTTTAAAGGATTTGAAGTTGGTAGGTATGAAATATCATGACTATCACATCATGATACTACAACTCTTACCAGTTGCATTGCGTGGAATATTTCCCACCCGTGTAAGAATGACTATCATGAGGGTGTGTTGTTTTTTTATTTCAATTTGTAATAAGGTGATTGATTCAAATTTTTTAAAAACTTTAGAGAACTAAGTGGTTTATATACTTTGTCAATTAGAAATGTATTTTCCTCTATCTTTTTTGATATCATGGTTCATTTAAAGGTTCATTTGGTGTAAGAAATAAAGCTTTGTAGACCTGTATATCTATATTGGATGTATCCTTTTGAAAGGAATATAAAGATATTGAAGGGGTATGTTAAGAATCCATATCGACTTGAAGCATCCATTCTTTAGAAGTGTATTTCTAAGGATATTTCTGAGTTTTCTACAAGATATTTTTCTATAGTGGAGAACATTAGTTTTCCTACATCTCACAATGAACGATTTAATTATGGGGGAAAGGGGATTTGTGGCTTGAAAGTCAAATAGTTGACAGGTGAATAGATAAAGAAGTTACATTTATACAAAATGAATAACATAGATGATACTAAACAATATATAACATTGAATATTAATGTGTTGAAACAAAGTTATCCAAAGAAGAAAGATATGTGGATTTTGAATGAGCATAACAAAACTTTTTTTCCATGGTTTAAAGAGACATTCTTGATAAACCAGATGCATCAGAAACATTGAGATGGTTAATGGGTGGTCTAAGTTTGAATTTGATAATATGGTCTGGGTATGACATTAATGGATATACTTTTCATATGAAAGATCAGGACAACATAAGTGCAGTTTAGAATAGTAGTGTGTTGGTGTTCTTAGAAGAAATTCATTTTTCGAGTTACAAAGACAAAATCCCAATATCTGTATCAACTACATATTATGGAGTCATTGAAGAAATATGGGAGGTTTATTACATTAAATTTAAAGTTCCATTGTTTATGTGTAAATAGTTTATCGGTAACAAAAGTTCCTAACATGATGAATTTGGAATGACACTAGTTAATTTGAATAAATTGGAATACACAAATGATTCTTTTATTATAGAAACACATGAAAAACAAATTTTATATGTTCTTGATCAATCTGGTATGCAGTGGTCTATTGTTTTATAACAAAAAAATAGTATATTGGTGATGATAAACTTGAAAAAGATGTTGATTTATGTGATATACCTACTTCTATGGAACAATTAACAAACAATATTGATGATCACATCGTAGACATGGTTTTTTCCATATAGAACAAACATAATGAAGGAATTTGGGTAAATATTCTTTAGTACATTTCTAATATTATAGGTAACATGTGTTTAATCATGGTTTACTTTTTAAAATTTTATAAGTTAGATATTTTAATTTATTTATTTATTAAAACACGTTTAATAACTAATAAGTTAAACGGTTCATTTTTGTTAGTTTATTTTTTTCTAGTTTTCATTCATTTATGTCATTTTATCTCTCATTAATATTGTTAGTATTTTAGTTAACTATAAAAAATATAAATAAAAATGTGTTGTGTTTACTTTACTTTAAATTTTTTTTATAATTTTTTATTTTTTATTTAAATTTGTATATAATTTTTGGATTTATATATTTTGTAATAATTGATGTTGCTTTAATTTGTAGGATAATACAGATCAATCCTCTGATCCACCATATATTTTTGGAGATGATCATACTCATACCTATGGGGAGGAACGTACACATGATCCTGTTGATGATCCTCCTCATCCTTCTTTACATGCTACATCTACTTCCATAGGGGAGAGATTTTGAGGGTTGGTAAACGTGGCACCACATGTTTACCAAAATTATTAGTTACCCACAGCTAGGAATAGAGGATACGAATATACTTTGATGAAAATGATATTCCAAGAGGTCCAAATTCAAAACAATCCATGAATTTTGTATCAGTATAGGCTAAAAAAAAGTTAGTATTTTATTTAATGATTGATGAAGTGTTGAGAAAGGGACATTATCACAATTGTGGGAGACCGTTTTGGTAATCTTGTTTGTTATTATTTTACTTATCTTGAAATTTTTATAGTAATATGTGTTTTTCCCTTCTTATCAGATTACATATGATATACATGATATTAGAGGAGTCAGGAGGAAATTTTTATCATTGGTTTCTAGGATATGGATGGATTTTAAATCATCCCTCACACCATAGTTCATTTTTGTGAATAGACTGCAGGTTCCAGGTGCATCAGAAGCACGGTTGGGCTGGCACCCAACTTTAATTTTTACCACAATCAATGATTATTCCGGGATCAATACAAAGATGAATGCTAGTCTCCAAGGAATAGAATCAAAGATTTAGATAAATAAGGAAGAGGCTTGAAACCTTTAGAGAGGATCTTGCACATCATGTTTATAATTAATTTAATTAATTTCATAATGAAAAGAATGCCTGAATCTTTGGTATTTTCTTCATTGATGATGTTGATCATTCAGAATGACCCTTCCAGATTATATTGTTGCACTTGAGAGGATCCAAACTAGAATCCCTCTAGCAGTGATCCACACATAATCTAATGGCCTTCGAATGACATCACTTGTTCTCCAGGTACTAGCACGATGAAGCGAGTGACTTGTGTTGGTCATTATTGATCACTTGTTCTTCGACCTTGAAGAACGTATCTCATTCTTGAGAGGGGTGAGAAGAGGATTCAGGAGAGAAATTGTTTAGCTCAACAATTCTTAATTCACCCAGCGTACAGTGTGTCCACTATGGCATAATAGACGTACTTGTCTATTTATATGCATGGAACTTCAGTTAAAATATTTAATTTCATAACAGTAGTTAAATACATTCATGAACTTAGAGAAAACCCATGCTCATAATAATAATAAAGCATCATTATTTATGGTGCGCCAACTTGTGTAAAAACAGAATCATGAATAAAATTCCACGTCACAAAATAATAGTAGTGTCATCATTATTTTAACTTGTGCCAACGAATAATTATTTACGGTCTTGCAAATAATTATTTTACTACTGGACTGGCCTTGGTCTGCTCGAACTCCACTTCCATTTATTGAACACCTGAATAAATAAATAAATAAATTATTCTCTTAAATAAATGTTTTATTTACAAACTAGTAAATAAATATTTATTAAATGTTTAATAAAATAAATATATATATATTATTTAATTTATGTGATCATCATAACTTGAATAAAATTATTCCACGGGCTTGAGAATAATATTTATTTTATTAATTAAATTCAAATAGAATTTAACCGAGACCACCAAAAACACTTAGTTTGTGACCCTCTAGGATTCTTTCTTGTTGGCATTAGGTGGGATTACATAAAGTCCAAGAGTACTATCTAGCAACGGGTCAAGGAACCCTAGAGAAAGAACGTAAAGTCACAACAACGACATCTACATACAAACACTCATTGTGTAATATAATCCCTTTGTCTCAATATCTCATCAAGTAGGTTTCATGATAGTGTCATCAACCTTTATATTTGATACATCATTCTTTGACTACCTAAAATAAACTCGTCATTACACCATGTCCATGGAATTTCATGTGATGGTTCTATTTCAATCAAAGGTTCGAGATATCAACTTCCATAAATGGAAGGGAAAAATCCTTACTCGACTTATCCATTAATATCATGTCACTCATGACGCACCTAGCGTACCCTACTTCCCGTCAACTGTATGTGTGACAGTTTTCGTTAGTAAATCAAAGTGCGTGAGTCATGACACGTATTAAGGATAATCTTAAAGTCTAAGGATCATTACACATGCTTGCAGATAGAAATATCTATTGACACCAAAAAATGCAGAATTACTACTGGTGGGTCTGTTCTCATAATCTCCTGTCTTGGATATTACCAAGTGAGAACTTCATGAGAGGAAGTATCATCTATTTATGAGTACTCACACATGACGGTCTACATGTTATGTGTCCTTTAATATTATTTCATCCAACTTTAAAACTATATTTAAGAATATTGTTATATCATTTAAAGGTTCTCATCGTAGCGGGGAACTGCCATGATCTTATCAATGCAAAAAATACTATAGTACATTATTACATCATAGTCATGTAGAACAATGAACAATATGTAATAAGATGTTTAATATTTAAATACATTAAATATTCATGTAATAAAAGTACAACCAGTTGGTTCTAGGACACCAAATATTACATAGACAAAATGAAAATCCATGTGATATATATCCATTTATATATAAAGATATATGGAAGCAATTTGTTGAAAGTAGATGAAGAGAAGAGTTTTTGGTAACTGTAATGTTACCTTATAACAAGTTTTTTTATATTAATGACCATGTTAATGATTTATTTATTCTCAATTATTAATTTGTAGTAATTAAGGAGATATCATTATAAGCATCAATCTAGAAATGTATACCCTCATATGTTATCTCCTGGAGGGTATACATTATTGGAAGAACACATCCTAGAAAAAAAACTTCATAAACTGAGAACTGAGTCTGTAGGGTCGGAAGAGGTTTCCCCTCCTTCCCCATGCTAGAAATGAAAAATGGAAGAGGGCTTAAATGAGAAAAAAAGTACAATATCTTACAGAAGAGTCAAGAGTTTTAGCTGATAAGATTGAAGATGTTTACTTTATTTATTTATTAAAGTTAAATCAACTCTTTATATATTGTGATTCATTACATATTTTTTCAAATATTTCATACAGGATTCTCTTGAGGAGAAGAGGACACATAGCATCTTTACTACTGAGGCTATAAATGATATTTTAGCTACAACATTGGGAAATCCTGAACACCCAGGTCGTGTACGAGGATACCCAATAGGTGTATCAGTAATAAAATTATTTCCATGTTTGGAATCTTCATCAAAGGAGCATGTTTATAAAAAAAGAATATTCATAAGCCAAAGTTTAGGATATTAAAGTGATGATGGAGAAAAGGATCAGAGCTTTGGTATAGTCGATGTTTGTAGACATGCAAGGACGGTTTTGGCATGCTGATCTGACTCCTCCACCTCTGCCACTAGATCCCACTCCTCCTTCTTATCCTACTCACACATCTCTATTTCTAGACACCACTCCTTATCCTACTCTTACACCCCCTCCTCCACAGTTTCCAAGTTACTATGAGTTATATATTGATGATCCTCATCATATTATTGCATATGGGATGATATATTATATCAGTGATACCATTCATCATTAGCAGATTGATTTAGAGAATCATAGTGTCATTGTACGGGATATTATAGATTGATCAAAAAAAATAGCATGTCCTATAGATGCGGTGATTATAGTTGGAAAACGTATCAACCATTTTTTAGTTTGACCATCTAGACTACCTCGACATATTACCATAGAGGTATGTATATATGTTATATTTTATTTCATTTTTTTATTAAATTAGTTTTCTCATTTTAAAGTTTATATATTTATTTAATTTGTTAAAAGAATAATTTAAAGGTAAATAAATGTTGTATAGACAACAAAAAACTCAAAGTTTCATGACTTTCGATATGGATTCAATTATTCTTGATAGATTGTCAGCATAATCAAATGTATTATTGGGAGTATATGAGATTCTAATTTATGTTTTTGTTTGTGCGAATGTATTGAGTGTGGGGATTTTTAAAAATTATATCATGGATCTTGTAGTTGGAGATAAATTAGGAATCAACACGATGCAAATTTTTCCATGTAGGTCGATTATCAAAAAAATCCATTACTTTAATTTATTAAAAATTTATAATTATTTATTCTTCATGTTGGGTATCTATATAAAATTTGTATAAAGAATGACAAGACAGATGTATATGGATTTATATACATGCGGTTTATTTATCCTATAGATTTGATAATGACCGATGCAGAAAGAATAGTTTAAATAGTTGACAGATTTCAGAAGAATGTCATCATTTAGTATTGAATTTTTCCATATATTTAAGAGTATGAAATAGTTTTTCTCACAAAGTGTTATATATCACTTAACATATTAACAAATCATATTAAATTTTCTTTTATATCAGTCTTCTTTGAATGTTAAGTGTTTTTTCCCAAGAGATAAGACATTGTATTGGTTATGCTCTATCCATGGTGAAGTGAGAGAAAATTTTTAGAACGTATTAGATAGGTAAGTTTGATTATTTTAATACTTGTTTATATTATAATGAATAAAATTTATTTTATTCATATTATTTTCAAATAGGTCATGGAATTTATTTAGAGAGACGACAAGAAAAAAGAGCTCCAAGATCAAATTTGTAAAAGTGATGGTGAATTTTCATTTATAATTACTAAATTTTGGATATATTACTTAAAAATGTTATTTTGAATTAAAATCTCTTTGAAACGGATCCATAAACAAGAAGGTGGAAAAGAATTTGGATATAATGTTTTAAGATTTATTTATGAAATAATTTCAACTATGATAGTTACAAAGTTTCAAAAGGTTAGATTTCTTTATAAATATTTACATAATATTTGATATGTTTTATTGAAAATTCAAGTTAAATGCTTTCTATATTACTTTGTATCTTTTTGATGAACCATAACCATATAGTTCAAAGGATATGAGACATTTAAAAATTAAATGGGCTAATCATTTTATAGGTTTGATTGATTTTTAATTTATTTTTAAAATACATTGTAAATTTGAAAGTTCAATTGTAAGTGTCTTTTGCTAGTTTTCTTTTACGTTTTCTATTGTTATGTTGCTTTTGGTCACTGCTGTGGTGGAGTATAAATCAATGACCAATTTTTTTAAAAAAAAAAATCACATCGGTTATTGGATAACCATTGTGGAAAAAATAACCGATATTAATTTATAACGTCGATTTTAGTTAACTGATGTGAAAAATGTATTTACAACATCGCCTATAATAATGTATCTTAATAACCGAGGTGAAAAGGCATAAAAACCTGACATGAAAAATCATTTATGTACTAGTGTGCAATGATAATAGATTTATATGAACACTTACTATGTAATATAACCTCATTTGTATTAATATATCATCAAGAAGGTTTCATACTTGTGTCATCAGCCAATAAGCTTGATTTATCTTTTTTTGACTAACTGAAATGAACTTGTCGATGAACTACCGTAGTTATGTATTTAATTGGATTATTTTATTTCAATAAAAGGGCCTGAGATATCATATTCCATTAACTCATAAGGTACATATCCTTTCTTGAATTATTCAATTAATGTCATATCAATTATGATGCACCCAACTTATCCCACCTTGTTTCAAGCATATGCTATCCTGGTTTTCATCAATATATCAAAGTGCATGATTTATGATATACATTAATAATAATCTAAAGTCTAATGAACAATACATACATCTATAGATAGGAATATCCAATGACACATATAACATGTGGAATTCCTATTGGCGGGTCTATCCTCATAACTTTATCTCTTGGAGATTATCAAGTTTGAAACTTTGTGAGTAAAATCCCCATCCACTTATGAGAATCCAATACTATATAGTCAAAACATCATCCTTGTATTTTCATATAGATATCATCTAGACCATAGGACATATATTTAAGAATATTGTCATATCATCTCAAGGTTTTCATTATAGTGGGGAAATGTTATAACCTTTCATCACAATATGTACTTTAAGGACATTATCACATTAATGTTAAGAAAAATAACATTGATCGTGTGATAAGATGTTTATTAATGTTTATGTCTTTGAATAAATAATTCATTGAAAGTATAAATTCAATTTGTTCTAGGGAACCAATTCCAATAGACTTCCACTTATATTGGAGCCAATTTCTAACCAACTTGTTAGTTTCCACATGAAAAACATGCTTCTACTGAGCTATGACTATAAATTATGATCCTACCAAGTTCTCATGTGTCAATTCTGCTTATTGTGAATTTAGTCCTTTGATAAAACCCCTCAAGAGTTGATATCACCAAGTATTTACTATTTTTTGTCTATCATAAACTTGACATATTGAATAATACCATAGTTAAATGTTTATCATAATATGATAACACGTAAATATTTTGGTACAACCCCAAAATATGGAACAAATCATTGCTAAACTATTTCTTGAGCTTCAACAAATTCCATAACATTCCCAATCTTTATAGAAATAGAAAATACCATTTGTAATATGTTTATATTGTTTATTACTTTAGGCTTAGAGTGATATTATATCAAATTGATCTAAAATAAGACTAGTTTTGTATCCCATTGAAAACTAGTATTTCTATTTCTCCAATAACTAAATGCTTATCCATTTTACTTTCACAAGTACCATTGGATAGTTTTGAATACAAGCCCATGTAGTTCCCTTGGTTATGTTTGATATTTTCCCACTATGATTTATGTATAAGAAATATCAAACCTTAGTATAGATCATGGTATATGTGATAAATTCAAAGCACTTAATCATATATAATTCTATTCATCACAAGAATCTCCTCTTGTGTTTTCACACATCAACCTAGAGAGATTTCATTCCATGTGACATAGAAAACAATTCAATCTTGAATTATTCCATCTTTTATTTTTTAATACCTTATCAAAGTATGTACTATGACTTGATATAAGGAACCTCATAGATATATTTTTTAAGTTCTCATTCCCTAGAACTTGGGTCATTGATTTAAGTCATTCTTAGAGAAATATATTCCCTTTATTATTAATAAACTATAAGACTAAACATATATTTTCTATATGTTATCAATGTATTTTCTTTGGAAAACAATAGTTCTCCCACTAATTTCATGTAGACGCATGGCACACAATTATCTCACATTAATTATAGTGATGAAGGTAGCATCGTCACGATGCATGATATAGACAAGACGATCGTGCTGATAACATGTTATGAAAGAAGATTGTGACACCAATTGAAACTATGAAATATTTCAAAATCAAAATCTTTTTGTTCGAAAGTGAGAGTGATAACAAAAAAAAACAAGTATATAATCACAAAGTAAAAAAGATAAAATGAAGATAAATAATAGAAAGAATAATAGAACAAAATTCTTATATCATTGTCATATATAACACACACTTTTATATGATCAATGGTGTAGATTAATTATCATTATCTATGACATTATTAACCATAGCAATTATAGTGATGAAGGTAGAATCACCATGATGCACGATGTGGATAAGGAAATCGCGCTGATAACATGTTGTGAAACAGGATTGTGACACCGATTGAAACTGCAAAATATTTTGAAATTGAGATCTTATTGTTCGATAACAAATGAAAATGAGTATATAATCACAAAGTAAAAAAAAGATAAAATGAAGATAAATAATATAAATAATAATAGAAAAAAGTCTTATATCATTATCATATATAACACACACTTTTATATAATCAACGGTGTAGATTATTTCTCATTATCTATGACATTATTGACCAACCATAGCAATTAAGAAAATCTGAATTATGCAGACAGACTTCAGTTGGATCGGAGACCAGAAGCATATCGTTCTCGTCCAGCTATGAAACGGCAACGTCAGTGAGCTTCCTACCGATTACGGAGGCCATCGGCAACACTGTAAGGCAGGAATAGTGGTTCGCACGGTCGTGGGCCAGCAGGATGCACGACGGGGGAGTAGAGTTTGGGGGCTATTGATGCTGGGGAAAGAGGACTTGTGGCCATGAGCGATTTCGATGGGTATGGCACTTCCCGTTGGGCCCTTCTGTGTTACCAGTTAGGTTTTTTTATTAGGTTTTTAATTATTTTAGACAAACGGGATAGGTTTCAGATATTCTTAAAAAATGGTCCTGAGATGTGCGAACTTGGTTTATGCATCTATACTCGATAGGATGAATGAATGAGGTTCACTCATCCTTGAGAATTATTCATTAAAAAAATCACCAATAATTATAAGTAATAAATAAATATAAATACATATTAATTAAGAAATCATCAATATGTATATAATATCAATAAATATAAATACATAGTAATTAAAAAATCAAAAATATGTATAAGATACCAATAAATATAAATTAATAATAATACATATTAATTAAATAATCAAAAATAATAATAATAGTGATCATGATAGAAGGGATCTCTTTACATTACATTCTGATTATTGTAGAGATTTTTTTCCCTTATTAGCCTTCATGGATAATGGTAAATAAAAGTTCAAAAGGATGAGGTAACTAGGGAGGGGAGGGGATGGAGGGAAATAATTTTGGCGCCCCTAGATTCAGATTGTTTGGAGGAGAGGAAAGCATGGTAAACCTCTAAGAGAGATGGAAGATGTAGCACAATGACATGGTTAGTGATTTTTTTTCTTCCACTTTTTTTATTCAATCTCTTTTAATCAATAAATATATAGATAAAATCTTTCTCTTGATAGGAATACTAATCATGAACTTAGATTTTTTATGTGATTGAAATTTTTTATCTACTTGCAATTCTAACTCGATAAAACAGGATTTATTTTAGTTATATGAGATGAATGGTATATTTTTTATACCTTATTCTTTGAGTTATTATTTTTAGCAACACATAACATATAAAATTATTGTGTTCATTACAAATGGTCTGGGGAGGGGAACTACAAAGCTACAAAGAAACATGCACACACACAAATATGTTTATAGCATATATAAAATATGAATATATGTTGAATTTATACTTTATTAAACATATGTTCATATATGTATTTATGCAGACAAAAAACATTAATGTTTAGTAAACATGCGTTATAGATATTAATAGAATATATATAAGTAATTTTAACATTATATATATATAACATCTTTGTTAACATAATATATTTAATGACTCCACTTTTTTCCAAGGGTGGTGACAAACTCCCTGACCTTCCATAATTTTATCACTTATTGGATGCATTTGAACCTTAAAATCCTCTAGTAAAGATTGTGAACCAGTAGAAATTGTGTCCTTTTATAAATTTTGAATATGTATCTTCTCAAAATTGGCCAAATAAACTAATTTCATACATCTCATATTGTCGTTTTTCTGATCTTTAATCATAATCACCAACTCTTCACATATATCCATTATTCATTCATGTTCTTCTTCATGCAACATTTTTTGTTAACAAAGATTCAAGTTTCATGATCTTATATGATTTTACATCCAATTTAAAATCATTGAGATCAATAATATTTTTCAATATTTCTTCAAGTTCGTGTATATTTTAATCCAGAGTCTTTTTGAATTCAAATTAAGTAATATTATTAATATTTATTAATGAAATTAAGAATATTATTTATTATACATATATAAATAATAATACTAAATATTATTATGAATATCAAAAGATAAATTATTGATTTTGGTAGATAATATGATAATAGTAATACACTTATTAGAAAAATGAATAGAACTGTATAAATCTTAACAGTAAAGAACATACAGCATGTATCATCAATGTAATATCAACCTAATCTACGCATGTGTTGTGGATACTTATTTATCCCAAAGTCAGGTGTATACTGGATGCATCCACGACGTATATATCTATGTCTCCACTCTGGAATATGTTTCTCTTGTATATCATCATTGGTAGCCACCTCCACATTCTTCTATGTGATAGGCGGTGGATGTACAGTCTCAACACCTGTACCCAGTCCTGCCTCTAAGGATAGTGGATGCTGGATAGAACTCTCGCCAACATGTGAAGAAGATGGTTGTTATGATGCGGATGTATACAAATTCGGAAGTAATAAAACATCTAGCTGAGCCCAATCAACGTCTATATCTACCTCTGGCTGTGACTGAGAAGCTGGAGGAGCATCTGACTGATCATACTGAACACCCTCCTCCTGTGGAACAACAACATCTGGCTGATCATGATGAACGCCCTCCTCCTGTGGAACAGAAACATCCATAATAGGGTTTTCACCTCCTGGTACATCTAGATTAGGCTCATTAGGCTCTGCATCCTCACCATCATGTGATGGATCAAATAAAATGTCATGATAAATCTCGTTAATCTAAGAAAGCAACTCTACCAAATCACTGTTAAAATATGTTTGGTCAAATGCACCTCTCTCTACTAGATCAAACATGTGAAGTAGATGACTGATACAAGTATCCTGTGAAATAAAATTTTTTTGTTAAGTAAAGTTAATAAAAAATCTATTGAACAGTGGATGGAAGAATATATACCAACACATGAAAGCCCCGTCTGTGTCGTGTCAGAAATCTGACTGGGGACCTGAAGTATTGGGACACATAATCTAGCTGATCGCACAAATGAAAACATATTATCCCCATCCTTCATAACTATAACTCATGTTGTCTATATCATAGATCAATATATGTGGAATGATATATCCTTCAATCAAAGTCACTCTTCCCTCATATCTTGATCGCATCACAATTCACTGCTTTATTTCACCCCTACATCACTGTTTTAAACTAGTTTTGTATTTAAAATTACAAATATTATCTCAAATTTCACATCCCATTTGATTCAATTATTAAATTTTTATCACTGTTAAAAAGTGAAATTATTCTTGTTTTGGTGATTTCGTTGTAGGAGGAGGTGATTTGGAGGGTCGGAGATGATCTAGAAGGTAAATTGGCCAAAACTGCATGGATGTCCAGGACATCTGTCTCAAACTTCGTGCTTTCCAATGGTCTGAAATTTTGTGGGACCCTTCAAAACATCATTTTCTACAAATCATCTCAAGAAACTAAATCCCAATTCTCCCATTAAGGGGGACATCCAAACCAATTTATCCAGGGGACAGAATCTGCATGAAGTCAAAACTTTTGTTATATATTTCGTCCATATCTCACGCTACCATCCTCCATTGGCCACCAAATTTGACATGGAGATAATCAAGATTCTGGGATAAAACTTTTCTCTTTTTTCCAAGTAGAGATAAGTCCATTTACCAACCCAAAAACGAGACACAAGTAGTGTCTTGAAATCTGGGTTCCCAAAACCACTTCCCATTCTCGCTATAAATTGACACCTTGGGCACCTCATTTGTAAGTTAGAGAAAGGAGTGAAGTTTTGTCATTTTGGAGTTCCAGAGGATTCCTATAATCACATTGTAGGTTCTATAACTTCATATACTCATTGGGGGAGCTCTTAAAGAAAGTATCCCTTCATCAAAGTCTTCCTCTCTTTCTCATGTTGTAATGTTTGTGTTTTCATAATAAACTTATTTATTACTCTTTTATTTCTTCTCATTTCTTTTGTTTTTTTAAAATTTCTTCTTATATTAATCTTCCTCTATGGGCTGTAAATCAAGAGTATAAACGAGATTGGGTTCTACCCTTTCTAACCTTTTCACATGAAAAACATTTCTACGATGACTACACTGCCCATGGAAGAGTAGTTCCTTTTAGTAATTGATCTACCTCTAACCTTATTCATTCATTTATTTTGAATCAATGAGATACAGTAATTCAATTAATATTATCTATGAATTGAGTTTTTAATTTAATTGAAACTAATCAAGCAATTTAATGATTCATTCAAAAACATATGAGGTTGAGTAATGTGTGAATTTTGAGAGCACGACCTTAATAGGTGAAACAAAAGAACATGGGATAAATTTGTAGAGTTAAAATAAAATACCTAATCACAATTAATCCTCATTTTCTATAATGGATATATGCCCTAATTTACCACTGACCATAATCTAGACTTAGAACATCAATCAAAGAAAGGTGTTACGATTGCATGTTCTGAAGCTAGCCTCGGGTTTAATTCATTTCATCTTCATGGTTTAGTTAATTCTCATAGGGTATGGGGGTTAAAAAATTAGGGGATAATAATTAAGTGGATATTAATTTAAATGATAATTATTAATAATTAATTTAAGAGGTATATTTATATTGATTAAACATTTTAAAATATTTTCTAAAAAACATCTTCTTGTTGTGTCTTTTTAATCGAAATTCATTTCAAAAATAAAAACAAAAAAAATGAAATCTTCTTCCAACAAACTTATTCTAGTTTTATAAAAGATAAACAACCCCAACCCACATCATTTCAAGTAGTGTGTTTTATTTATTTAATTTTATTTTCCTAATATCTTTAATTTTTTGCCTTAAATTACTTTCTCCTTTGAGATATGACTTTGGCCAGCCACTCTACTGCACCTAAATAACCCAAAACCGAACATCATTTGAGAGAACCCATGATGGTGCATTTCAAATTGGAATTGTTTATGGGGAGGCAAGTAATTTATTCAACCAATTAGAGCTATTTATTTTATTTTATTTTTACTTCTTTTCTTCTCCTCTTTCTTTCTTCTTTCCCCTTTCTCAAGTTTTTTTCTCTTACTCTCTTCTTTTATTTTTATCAAAACAACTCAAACTTATTTTATTTTTATTATAGTACAATTTTATTCATTTATTTTTTATATTTTATTGATTTATTAAACAAACTAATTCTGAGGATCTCTTAGATCTTGACCCTGATATTGAACGCATCCTTAGGGCTCGAATCAGACATTCTTAGTCTGTGAAAAGTTTCAACATTCAACCTGCCGGATGATCTCTTTGTGGGGAGGGGGGTTCTTGAGTGTGGAGGGTTCGAAAAGGCCACTCTCAAGAATTCCCTTTTAATATTAATAAACCTGCCGGAGAATTCCTCCATT
The DNA here is from genome assembly GCA_963277665.1 of Viscum album. NCBI lineage: Eukaryota > Viridiplantae > Streptophyta > Magnoliopsida > Santalales > Viscaceae > Viscum > Viscum album. Next base: position 568,355,699 of record OY728119.1, read on the forward strand.
CTAGTAACATTGAAATTAGAAGAAATTAAAATTCAAACATAAAATAAGAACCAATGTCTGAAAACAATAACAATGAACTTAATAGAACCATTCGAGAGTTGGCTGCACCATATATTAATTATCAACCAAATTGTATTGCATACCCAAATCTCGAATCGAACTTTGAACTAAAATATGGGTTAATTTACCTTCTTCCAATGTTTCATGGATTATATGGTGAGGACCCAAACGAACATCTTAAAGAATTTAATGTGATTTTCTCAACCCTGAAACCAAGAAATGTCTATGAAGATCAAATAAAACTAAGAGCATTCTCATTCTCACTTGATGGAGCTGCAAAGGATTGGATGTATTATTTACAACCTGAATATGTAACATGTTGGAATGATTTGAAATGTATTTTATTTTAGCGATTTTCTCTAGAATCAAGGACCACTTCTATTCGTAAATAGATCTCAGGGATCATTCAAGCATAATGGGAGTCAATGTATGAGTACTGGGGGCGATTCAAGAAGTTGTGCACAAGCTGACCACATCACCAAATCAGTGAGAAACTCCTCATCCAACACTTCTATGAAGGACTTACACCTATGGAGAGGAGCATGGTGGATTCCATGGCTGGAGGGGAATTGGTTGACAAAACACTAGCATTTGCACGTGCATTGATCAACAAGATGACACAAAAATCTCAACAATTTTTCAATCGAGGTACCCCACATGTTAGAGGATTACATCATGTAAGTCCATATTCTCTTGAAATTCATTTGATTGATACCAAGTTAGAAGAATTGAAAACTATGGTGATATAGATTTATTTGGCACAAAATACATCCCAACCCCCTACTTCAAGGCCTTGTTTCATTTTCACTTAGACAAGCCACCCAACTAAATGTTTCCCCCAACTACAAGAAACAGAATATTGTGCACCAGTGTTTCCTGGGAGACCATATCAACAGAAATAACAAGCATATTCCCAAAATAAGATTTATTCCTTTGCACCAACATACAACCAAGGGTTAAAGGATCAATCATACATGAGTTATAGCTCTGGACAACAACAAAGACCCCCTTTTCAACAAAACTTATAGCAGCCTCCACCTTACCAGTAGGGTTTCCAAAAACCCCAATGAAGATTTGAAGCTCAAGAATAAATAATCCAACAATAAATAAATACCCCACCCAAGGTAGATTCTAACACTGATGACCTTTTGAAGAAAATTTTTCTTAATCAACAGAATGAGCTGAAGAGTCAAAGTTTAGAGCAGAAAGAGTTAAAGACACAAATGAGCCAGATTACCACTGCCCTCCATGAACTGGTAAGTAAGAACTCTGGAAATCTTCCTTCCCAACTTACTCCAAATCCCAAGGGGAATGTTAATGCCATCACATTGAGATTTGGAAAGTAAATTAATGATACATATGTTGTAACATCCCAGGTAAATAAAGAATAAAGAATTTTCATATTTACGAATTAAATATTAATTTTATTTTAAAGGGGTTGCTATGTTCGATAGCGTAACCGATACGCAACGATGAGTTTCTTTGAAACTTACGTAGCACACTAGTAATAAAATAATATTATTTTAAATGTTAGTTAACAAGTAGCCGTTGTACTGGCGGGAATGGATAGAAATAACTAAAATATGATTAGATGTGTTTTTAAATGTTTATACATTTACCCAATAAAAGATAAAGGCTTAAAATACGGAAAGAGTTCAATTTTAGGGCATATATACTCTAATTTTCACTAAAGGTTCACTTATCACCTTTTAATGGTGAACCGTCATTAAATATAGTTTTGATCACTCTTATACTTTATTTTGGACCAAATATAACTCTTCTTTAGAATCAGGACATCAAAATTTACTTTGTGTAAATTTTTGGTACCTTTCTGATAAAGTTCATTTTTTTTATGAATAGTGTAAAATGTTGTATTTTAATTCAAAACCTCTTTTTAATCTAATTTATTTATATGATTAGATTATTATTTTAATTGGTTTTAAAGTGAAATTAGAAAATATTTTTACCAGTTAATCTAATAGTGGTCATTGGAATCAATTTCACTTTGAAATTGGACTTAAACTAGTGTCAATCTTTTGATACTTATTGTTTCACAAAAACATGTTATTTGTCATGACAGCGGGAATTAATTATTAAATTAATTAATTTGACTTATATGTTTTGAATTTTGTAAAATGGACTTCATTTTTGAATTCGTAATATCAAATATAGCTTAGGGTGAATTTTTGGTAATTTTCTGAAAAACTTCAATTTTTGATGAATAGTGGAACCACTAAGTGGTAATCAAGCAAACTGATTTTTCAGTTAAATGAAAGTTTACCACTAATGTGTATTGAATTTTGAAAATCCGACATACATGGTTTTCATTAAGAAGTAAAATGTGGTTCAATGAGATTAAAATAATTTTTTGGTGAATAGTAACTTTTTTTCATTAATCGCGATTAGAGGTAATTAGTGTAGTTTAAGGTAAAAATGGTATTATAAGAATGTGAAAACACCATGACACTTGTTCTACACCTATTGGGTGAGTCATGGCCGACCAAGACAATCCATGGGCCAACTTGGGGACCCCATGGAGCCACTTTAGTTGGAAAATGACATTAATATATTTTTATTTAATGTTAAAGTGAAAATGACACTAACATAAATTATTTTACTAAAATAATTTTTGAGTGGGGTTATACAAGTCCAAATTTTGATTATAAATAGTCATTGGAAATTTAAAAAGATTTCCTAGATCATAGTATTTTTTTTATAATTTTTAGACATTAAATAAATTAAATTATTTATGACATAATAATGATGCAGCGATGACATCATTATTTGACGATTTAAATAAAATGGAAAGATAATGAAAAATATAAAACCTACACATGGCCAAAACCAATTGGATGAGTGGATTTAGAATCCTTATCACCTTATCCACGAATTATATCAATGTGGGACCATTTAAAACTGAAACACATTTTCAAATAAAGTAATATTTCTTTACTTTCCAAAAGTGCCCCTCCTCTCCTCTTATAAAAGGCCCCCACCTCTACCCCATTTCACACACTTCTCAAGCCTTTCGCTCGGCCAAACCCTGCCCAATTACTCTCTCCACATCACTCTCCTCATCCTAGAGGATTCCCTTTGGGCAGAATCCTTTCAAAGGAAGCCTTTAGGCTCAAATCAAAAAGGAGTTACACTTTTAAAGGTAATTCATTCTCTCTTGTTCATTTGTTTTATTTTGCTTCTCCAACCCTCTAAACTCTTTTTATTTACTTATTTTGTAACAACACCAGTATATTCAATATACTAGGATGTTGTTATAATATTTATTTGAGCTACACTCTCACACAACTACATCAAATGGTTAAAGAACATACGGTTTCCGTGGATGGCGAAATTATGCCTCCTGAAACGATGATTGTTCAATACTCATTTAACACCTTCAAAGGTGGCCATTATGATGTCACTATTTTTATATATGATATATAATATGTTTATGTTTTCTTTAATCTTCTGTATTTTTCATTTTTGTCATACCTTCATGGTTTCCATTATGGGTAAACACGATATCTTCATTTAAGGAAGTGCGGACTACCGCCCCCTCAAAGTGATGTGATTCGTTAATGCCATATGTGGGACGTGTAAAGGATGGATTTAAAGTTATTATATATGATGATATAATGGAATTATAATATACCTCTATATCATTATTATTTCTTTCCATTAAAGTATGAGATATAAATGAAAGTAGCGTTCATGCGTACGTACGGCTTACCGTCTCCATGAACGGTGCATTTCATTTCTTATCCCCAAATGTAATGTACTATTAAAAGTACATGTATATAATGGATATATATAATGAATGATATATATAAATTATGAATATAATTCTGGAATTAAAATATACATACCTCTCATTTAGTTTTAATTCCATTAATATGACAAAGAAATGAAAGTAGCGTTCATGCGTACGTACGGCTTACCGTCTCCATGAACGGTGCATTTCATTTCTTACCTCTAAATTATTATGTAATATTATAAATACATGTATATGCTGGATATATATGATATATATGATATCCAAATCAGGAATTTCATTCTAGATATAAATAACCTTTGACCACACGAACAACATGTAATTGTAAGAAGTCCACTTTCGACATAAGAACCAAATATTGACAAAACAAACATTATTAACTCAAATGGTTACATAATGTTTATAACATGGAAATAAGTGATATAAAAGGAATAATGAACTTTAAAAAGGTTCTTAATCAAGTAGAAATTAACTCAAGTTTATTATTCAGGACGTTAAAGAACGATCGAGTCAAGTCGGACCCGAGGTAAGGGAACTTCTTAACCCAACATCCATTCTTTGGGTTAATCTCTTACTTTCAAATTATGTCATGATATTATTATGTCTTATTTTGTATTTTTACTTTCTTTATGTGTACCTATAGTGAATACACATAATATATCTATTTTATTTTAAAAATTGTCTTTGTAAGGGACTTCGTCTCAATCTCCTTTCATTGAGGCATATTTCGTTTTATACACAACATTCTTTTATACGGTGTATAAACTCCTTTGACTTTTACTTTTATACAAAAGGAATCTTTTTCTACGAAGCGTTTTACTAAACGACAAAAAGGAATGTTTTTTTTTAACGTACGCGGTGACAATGAATTTTTCCGCCGCCGCGAGTATTATTTGGTCTTTGGCTTCCTCAACAAGCCGTATTGTTTTTTAAAATAAAATAAATACCATATACTCTTTTATGTATTTTGGTATTGAAAATGGTTTTGATAAAGGATTATATTATGTCAATATATTTATGATATATTGTGATTGAAATGTGGAAATGTTATCTTTCCTTTATATTGGTTTTATGTTTTATGATTTTATATTGGTACTTGGACATTTTAACGGGTGGTTACGTTATAAACCATATGACGGGTGGTGCCGTGAATACCAGGACGGGTGGTTACGTTATATCCTCCAATGCATTGGGTATGGAAGTCGGCCGTATGGCTATTCCATTAAGTATGTATGGAAATTGGCCGTATGGCTATTCCATTAAGTGATATGTGTGGAAGTCAACCGTATGGTTAATCCACTTAAGTATGTTTATGTCCCAAGTTACCTTTATATATGTTATGTGTTCTTTATATGGGTTTTATGGTAATACTTTGATTACAAAAAGTTAAGTAATGATACTTTATTCAGTGAAGATTTTTTACTACTTCATGAAGGTGAAGGTATTACTTTGATAGAGTATACATGGTTTACTTGATTTTGAAAAACTAACAGTTTTCATTCTTTGTGTATTCCTTACTGAGCTTTTTATGCTCACCCCAAGTTTTTTTTGAAATGTTTTTCATAGGACTTAATGTGGAATAAGGTCATGGATGGGATCAAGGGAATGTCATGCTATATAAAACATGGAACTAGACATGTTTCTTTCAAGAGTTTTTTTTTATTATGGAAACTTAGTATAAGTGACTACTTTGTAATCTTTTGAGATGTAATAGTTATGTTCTAATTCTCTAAAACTCTAAACCTGAAAAGATCCTCAACGTGAATTATTCTTTTAATTCAATATTAAGTAAGGTTTAAGGATGGGGCCTTATAGTTGGTATCAAAGGTCAGTTTAGACAACTTTAGGAGTTAGAAAAGTGTTAAATTATAATATGATTGAAATGATATAGCATTTACGGATTACCATGTTGCTTCGCCTAAGATATTTCTGTGTTCAGAATGGTTTTCCGCAGAGGAAACAAAGCAGCTATGTTGGGACGACATCAGGAGGAAGATAACCTTCCAAATCAGCAACCTGAGATGGTCGGAATCGGAACTGAACAGTTTGTTGCAGTGATGGCACAGTTGACTCAGGCTATAAATGGTGGTGGTATCCATGCACGAGATCAGCCAGATCAACCGCAGAGGAACATGTCAGTGGTGGAACATTTCATGAGGCAACATCCCCCATCATTTAGAGGATCATCTGACCCTGTGCAAGCTGAAGGGTGGATTAAAGCACTAGAGAAGATTTTTGATGTCATGGGGTGTTCAGAACATCAAAAGGTTAGTCTTGTTGTTTACCGTTTTGAAGGTGAAGCTGATCAGTGGTGGTCGATGGTGAAAAATATAAGGGATAGTGATGAGATTGAGGATCTTCACTGGGACGAATTCAAAGGTATGTTTCTTGAGAAATATTTTCCTAAGTTGGTTCGTCTTAGGATGGAAAAACGGTTCCTAGAATTGAGGCATGAGGATGATTCAGTAGCTACTTATGAAGAAAAGTTCACTCGATTGGCAAGGTATGCTCCAAACTTCATACGAGATCTTGATAGTAAAATAAACCGTTTTTACTCAGGGTTAAAGCCAAAGTATCGAAGGGATTTAGCTTCTCGTGAGTTCAAAAGTTATGAAAAACTTGTTCGATGTACGGAGAAGGTGGAAATGGAGTTTGCCGATGATCAGGTGTTCTATGACAAACAACAGAATAAGAGGTCTAGTTGGCAGGCAAAGGGGAAGAATTCATCAAATAAGCAAGGAGGTAAGAAAACCAAATATCCATCCTGTGAGAAGTGTGGTAAAATGCATCCTGGAGAATGTTTATCCAAGTCTGGTAAGTGCTTTAGGTGTGGTAAGTCTGGTCATATTGCTCGTAACTATAAGGAAGATGATCAAGAAGGAAATGAAAATCCAACAGTAAGATGTTTTAAATGTAATGAAATGGGTCATTATGCAAACGAGTGTCCAACGAAGAACTCAACTGGGGAAAAGCAGTTAGACTACAAGCAGAAAGGGGTGGTAAAATCCTTTGCAACAACTTCAGCAGATGTTGGGCCATCGAATGAAGTGGTATCAGCTCAAGGGAGCTCATTATTTTTCAAAGATTGACTTGAGGTCGGGGTACCATCAGTTGAAAGTAAAAGAAGCAGACGTTCCGAAGACTACGTTCCGTACTAGATATGGCCATTATGAATTTGTAGTTATGCCTTTTGGGTTAACCAATGCACCTGCTGTATTCATGGACCTTATGAATAAAATTTTCCATGAGTTCTTGGATAAGTTTTTGTTTGTGTTTTGAGGTTTGTGAAGAGGTTATGTGTGCCTTGTGATTCACAGTTGAAGAATGAGTTGTTATGTGAGGCTCAGAGTTCCCCGTTTCCAGTTCATCCTGGCAGTACTATGATGTACAGAGATCTGCGGGAGTATTACTGGTGGGATGGAATGAAAAGAGATATTGTTGATTTTACTGTGAAGTGTTTGACATGTCAACAGGTTAAAGCAGAGCGGCAGTTACCGAAAGGGATGCTTTAGCCTTTACCAGTGCCAGAGTGGAAATGGGAAAACATATCCATGGACTTTGTTGTGGGATTACCGAGGACATCTCGAGGTAATAATGCAATCTGGGTTATTGTTGATCGCTTGACCAAATCTGCTCATTTCCTTTCTATACGAGATACTTTCTCTCTTGATCAACTTTCCCTTTTGTATCTTAAAGATATAGTCAGGTTACATGGAGTTCCTCTCTCCATTGTATCGGATCGTGATCCCAGGTTTACTTTTAAATTTTCGAAAGGCCTTCAGAAGTCGTTGGGTACTGAATTAAATTTTAGTACAGCTTTTCATCCTCAATCAGATGGGCAGTCAGAAAGAACAATTCAGACATTGTAGGATATGCTACGAGCTTGTTTGATGGATTATCAGGGAAGTTGGGACCAACATCTTTCTTTGGTTGAATTTTCTTATAATAACAACTTTCATTCCAGTATACAGATGGCACTATTTGAGGCATTATATGGGAAGCGGTGTCGAACTCCAGCATTTTGGGATGAAGTGGGTGGAAGGAAGCTGATGGGACCAGAATTGGTAGAAGAGATGGCAGAAAAAGGTTCAATTGATTCAGAAACACATGAGAACAGCTCAGAGCAGGCAGAAGAGTTATGCGGATAACCAGAGGAAGGATCTATCTTTCAAGGTAGGTGATCATGTTTTTCTCAAAGTTTCTCATTGGAAAAGTTTGATGAGATTTGGTAAGAAAGGAAAGCTGAGTCCAAGGTTTATTGGACCATACGAAATTCTGGAGAGAGTTGGATCAGTTGCATACCGGGTGGCTTTACCTCCGAGTTTATCTCAGGTACACAATGTTTTTCACGTTTCGATGTTGAGAAAGTATATGCCAGATCCATCTCATGTTTTGAGCCCAGAGGTAGTTCAGTTGGAAGAGAACCTATCTTATGAGGAACAACCGGTCCAGATTCTTGACCACAGGGAGCAAGTGTTACGGAATAAGGTGATTCATCAGGTAAAGGTTTTGTGGAAAACCATGTGATTGAAGAGGCAACGTGGGAATCTGAAAATGCTATGAGGGATAAATACCCCCACTTATTTTGATAAGTGAATAAAATTGCGAGGACGCAATTCCCAAACGGGGGGAAGGATGTAACATCCCAGGTAAATAAAGAATAAAGAATTTTCATATTTACGAATTAAATATTAATTTTATTTTAAAGGGGTTGCTATGTTCGATAGCGTAACCGATACGCAACGATGAGTTTCTTTGAAACTTACGTAGCACACTAGTAATAAAATAATATTATTTTAAATGTTAGTTAACAAGTAGTCGTTGTACTGGCGGGAATGGATAGAAATAACTAAAATATGATTATATGTGTTTTTAAATGTTTATACATTTACCCAATAAAAGATAAAGGCTTAAAATACGGAAAGAGTTCAATTTTAGGGCATATATACTCTAATTTTCACTAAAGGTTCACTTATCACCTTTTAATGGTGAACCGTCATTAAATATAGTTTTGATCACTCTTATACTTTATTTTGGACCAAATATAACTCTTCTTTAGAATCGGGACATCAAAATTTACTTTGTGTAAATTTTTGGTACCTTTCTAATAAAGTTCATTTTTTTATGAATAGTGTAAAATGTTGTATTTTAATTCAAAACCTCTTTTTAATCTAATTTATTTATATGATTAGATTATTATTTTAATTGGTTTTAAAGTGAAATTAGAAAATATTTTTACCAGTTAATCCAATAGTGGTCATTGGAATCAATTTCACTTTGAAATTGGACTTAAACTGGTGTCAATCTTTTGATACTTATTGTTTCACAAAAACATGCTATTTGTCATGACAGCGGGAATTAATTATTAAATTAATTAATTTGACTTATATGTTTTGAATTTTGTAAAATGGACTTCATTTTTGAATTCGGAATATCAAATATAGCTTAGGGTGAATTTTTGGTAATTTTCTGAAAAACTTCAATTTTTGATGAATAGTGAAACCACTAAGTGGTAATCAAGCAAACTGATTTTTCAGTTAAATGAAAGTTTACCACTAATGTGTATTGAATTTTGAAAATCCGACATACATGGTTGTCATTAAGAATTAAAATGTGGTTCAATGAGATTAAAATAATTTTTTGGTGAATAGTAACTTTTTTTCATTAATCGCGATTAGAGGTAATTAGTGTAGTTTAAGGTAAAAATGGTATTATAAGAATGTGAAAACACCATGACACTTGTCCTACACCTATTGGGTGAGTCATGGCCGACCAAGACAAGTCATGGGCCAACTTGGGGACCCCATGGAGCCACTTTAGTTGGAAAATGACATTAATGTATTTTTATTTAATGTTAAAGTGAAAATGACACTAACATAAAGTATTTTACTAAAATAGATTTTGAGTGGGGTTATACAAGTCCAAATTTTGATTATAAATAGTCATTGGAAAGATAAAAAGATTTCCTACATCATAGTATTTTTTTTATAATTTTTAGACATTAAATAAATTAAATTATTTATGACATAATAATGATGCAGCGATGACATCATTATTTGACGATTTAAATAAAATGGAAAGATAATGAAAAATCTAAAACCTACACATGGCCAAAACCAATTGGATGAGTGTATTTCGAAGACTTATCACCTTATCCATGAATTATATCAATGTGGGACCTTTTAAAACCGAAACACATTTTCAAATAAAGTAATATTTCTTTACTTTCCAAAAGTGCCCCTCCTCTCCTCTTATAAAAGGCCCCCACCTCTACCCCATTTCACACACTTCTCAAGCCTTTCGCTCGGCCAACCCCTGCCCAATTACTCTCTCCACATCCCTCTCCTAATCCTAGAGGATTCCCTTTGGGCAGAATCCTTTCAAAGGAAGCCTTTAGGGTCAAATCAAAAAGGAGTTACACTTTTAAAGGTAATTCATTCTCTCTTGTTCATTTGTTTTATTTTGCTTCTCCAACCCTCTAAACTCTTTTTATTTACTTCTTTTGTAACAACACCAGTATCTTCAATATACTAGGATGTTGTTATAATATTTATTTGAGCTACACTCTCACACAACTACATCAAATGGTTAAAGAACATACTGTTTCCGTGGATGGCGAAATTCTGCCTCCCGAAACGATGATTGTTCAATACTCATTTAACACCTTCAAAGGTGGCCATTATGATGTCACTATTTTTATATATGATATATAATATGTTTATTTTTTCTTTAAGCTTCTGTATTTTTCATTTTTTTCATACCTTCATGGTTTCCATTATGGGTAAACACGATATCTTCATTTAAGGAAGTGCGGACTACCGCCCCCTCAAAGTGATGTGATTCGTTAATGCCATATGTGGGACGTGTAAAGGATGGATTTAAAGTTATTATATATGATGATATACTGGAATTATAATATACCTCTATATCATTATTATTTCTTTCCATTAAAGTATGAGATATAAATGAAAGTAGCGTTCATGCGTACGTACGGCTTACCGTCTCCATGAACGGTGCATTTCATTTCTTATCCCCAAATGTAATGTACTATTAAAAGTACATGTATATAATGGATATATATAATGAATGATATATCTAAATGATGAATATAATTCTGGAATTAAAATATACATACCTCTCATTTAGTTTTAATTTCATTAATATGACAAAGAAATGAAAGTAGCGTTCATGCGTACGTACGGCTTACCGTCTCCATGAACGGTGCATTTCATTTCTTACCTCTAAATTATTATGTAATATTATAAATACATGTATATGCTGGATATATATGATATATATGATATCCAAATCAGGAATTTCATTCTAGATATAAAGATCCTTTGACCACACGAACAACATGTAATTGTAAGAAGTCCACTTTCGACATAAGAACCAAATATTGACAAAACAAACATTATTAACTCAAATGGTTACATAATGTTTATAACATGGAAATAAGTGATATAAAAGGAATAATGAACTTTAAAAAGGTTCTTAATCAAGTATAAATTAACTCAAGTTTATTATTCAGGACGTTAAAGAACGATCGAGTCAAGTCGGACCCGAGGTAAGGGAACTTCTTAACCCAACATCCATTCTTTGGGTTAATCTCCTACTTTCAAATTATTTCATGATATTATTATGTCTTATTTTGTATTTTTACTTTCTTTATGTGTACCTATAGTGAATACACATAATATATCTATTTTATTTTAAAAATTGTCTTTGTAAGGGACTTCGTCTCAATCTCCTTTCATTGAGGAATATTTCGTTTTATACACAACATTCTTTTATACGGTGTATAAACTCCTTTGACTTTTACTTTTATACAAAAGGAATATTTTTCTATGAAGCGTTTTACTAAACGACAAAAAGGAATGTTTTTTTTTAACGTACGCGGTGACAATGACTTTTTCCGCCGCCGCGAGTATTATTTGGTCTTTGGCTTCCTCAACAAGCCGTATTGTTTTTTAGAATAAAATAAATACCATATACTCTTTTATGTATTTTGGTATTGAAAATGGTTTTGATAAAGGATTCTATTATGTCAATATATTTATGATATATTGTGATTGAAATGTGGAAATGTTATCTTTCCTTTATATTGGTTTTATGTTTTATGATTTTATATTGGTACTTGGACATTTTAACGGGTGGTTACGTTATAAACCATATGACGGGTGGTGCCGTGAATACCAGGAAGGGTGGTTACGTTATATCCTCCAATGCATTGGGTATGGAAGTCGGCCGTATGGCTATTCCATTAAGTATGTATGGAAATTGGTCGTATGGCTATTCCATTAAGTGATATGTGTGGAAGTCAACCGTATGGTTAATCCACTTAAGTATGTTTATGTCCCAAGTTACCTTTATATATGTTATGTGTTCTTTATATGGGTTTTATGGTAATACTTTGGTTACAAAAAGGTAAGTAATGATACTTTATTCAGTGAAGAGTTTTTACTACTTCATGAAGGTGAAGGTATTACTTTGATAGAGTATACATGGTTTACTTGATTTTGAAAAACTAACAGTTTTCATTCTTTGTGTATTCCTTACTGAGCTTTTTATGCTCACCCCAAGTTTTTTTTGAAATGTTTTTCACAGGACTTAATGTGGAATAAGGTCATGGATGGGATGAAGTGAATTTCATGCTATATAAAACATGGAACTAGACATGTTTCTTTCAAGAGTTTTTTTTTATTATGGAAACTTAGTATAAGTGACTACTTTGTAATCTTTTGAGATGTAATAGTTATGTTCTAATTCTCCAAAACTCTAAACCTGAAAAGATCCTCAACGTGAATTATTCTTTTAATTCAATATTAAGTAAGGTTTAAGGTTGGGTCCTTATATATGTACCTACCATTCCATCGGGATTCACCTCAACTCCAGAAAAGCTCCATTCCACACCAACTATTGAGCAACCCAAGGAGAAAGATAAAGGTAAGAAAAAGATTGATGATATTCCTCATAAACCCCTTCCTTTTCCAAATATAGTTGTTAAAACAAAAAATATGGATGAATATGCGATGTAAAAAGAATTTTTGGATACATTGAAGTGTGTGGAGATCAACATCCCTTTACTTGAAGACATTAAACAAATACCAAGGTATGCCAAATTCTTAAAAGAACTTTGTACCAATCGAAGAGGGATCAAGGGAAATGAGAGGATCAATCTTGGAAGGAATGTGTCAACACTCATTACACCAACTCTAGCAATGCCAAAAAAGTGCAATGATCCTAGGACATTCACCATACCATGCACCATATGGGAGTTACACTTTTATGATGCTCTTTGTGATTTAGGATCTTCCATAAATGTAATGCCTCACTCTGTATTTTCTTCTTTACAGGTTGGTGAGTTGAAGTCGATAAGAGTAGTGGTGCAGTCGGAAAATAGAGCTATAGCATATCCAGTGGGAGTCCTTGAGGATGTACTTGTCCGGGTAATAGGCATGATCTTTCCATAAGATTTATACGTGATTAACATAGAGGATAGTCAGGTAAGTTCTCATGATCCCATTATCTTAGGTAGAACCTTCCTCAAAACTCCAAAAACTATCATAAATGTCAATGAGGATACACTTTCCATGTATTTGGGGGATGAAGTTGTGATATTTAATATTATGGAATCCATGAAGTACCCCTCAGAGGACCATTCTGCATTTTTAACTCCCATTTTGAACCACCAAAGAAAACCCCCATGGAATTTTATTGTCCTATGCTTAGAGATATTATGAGTATTGGTTCTAGTTTTGTGTTTAAGAGTACTTCCAAACCTATTTCTAATGCACAATACTCTCTTAGATTTGATTTTTAAATGGATTCATATTCTGATTTTGATCATGTGAACTTTGATTATGACATGGATATTGAGTATGCCAATGGATTTGATGCTTTATTCTCTAATTTTGATGATTTATATTCCGATACTGATGTTCATTGTGCACATATTTTATTTCCTTCAATTTCTCCATCCATACATCACCCCCATACATTGGAACTCAAGCCATTACCACCAAATCTAAAATAATCATACTTGTTAAGTGGTGATAAATTACCTGTTATAGTTACTAACAATCTCCCTTTTGAACATGAAGAAAAACATTTGAATCTTTTGAGGGAGAACATCAGGAAAATAAGGTGGACCTTGGATGGAATAACAGGAATTAGCCCCTCCATTTTCATGCATAGGATTATTTTAGAGGATGGGGATAAACCAGTTAGGCAGCCATAAAGGAGACTCAATCCAACACTTTTGGAGGTTGTTAAAAAAGAGGTTTAAAATTTAGTTGAGGCAGGTATAATCTATCCCATTTTAGATTCCCAGTGGGTGAGTCCTATTTAGGTTGTGCCTAAGAAAAGTGGGGTTACTGTTATTAATAATGAGAAAGATGAGTTAGTTCTAATGAAAGTACAAAATAGTTGGTGTGTGTGTATTTATTATAGGAAACTAAATTATCCCACTCGCAAGGACCATTTCCCCCTCCCATTTATTGATCAGATACTTTAGAGACTAGCTGGGAAAACACACTATTGTTTCATAGATGGATTTTCTGGATATTTTCAGGTTCCTATTGCTCTGGAGGATCAGAATAATACAACATTCACTTGTCCATTATATATGTTTTCCTACTAAAGGATGCCATTTGGACTTTGCAATACCCCAGGTACCTTCCAGATATGCATGGTGATTATTTTTTCAGATTTCATTGAGTCCTACATAGAGGTATTTATGGATGATTTTACAATGTATGGGTCTTCATTTGATGATTGTATCTGTAGTTTGGGAAAGTTTTTGAATCATTTTATTCTAAATAATCTGGTCTTGAACTTTGAAAAGTGTCATTTCATGGTAGATCTTGGAATTGTCTTAGGGCATGTAGTACCAAAACTTGGGATAGAGGTTGATAGATCTAAGGTAGATATTATTTCATCCCTACCCTATCCTTTATGTGTGCGTGATGTTAGATATTTCCTAGGTAATTCAGGATTTTATTGGTGCTTCATTTAAATATTTTAGTAATATTTCTCTTCCTATGTCACAATTACTTCTAAAGGATTCTGATTTTGTGTTTGATGATTCTTGCAGAAATTCCTTTGATGAGCTAAAACAGCGTCTTACCACTCCACCTATCATACAACCTCCACAGTTGGAGCTTCCTTTTGAGCTTATGTGTGATGCCTCCAACTTTTCAATTGGTGTTTTCTTATCTTAAATGGGTGGATGGACGTTCACATGTGATTGCATATGCATCAAAGACACTAGATTCAACCCAATCAAACTACACAACCACAGAAAAGGAGTTTCTTACTGTTATATTTTATTTAGATAAATTCCATTCATATTTATTGGCTCTAAAGTAGTTTTTTTTTCTGACCATGCATCTCTGAGGTACCTCTTGAAGAAGCCGGATGCAAATCCAAGGCTAATCTGATGGATTCTCCTTCTTAAAGAATTTGATATTGAGATAAAGGACAATAAGGGATCAAAAAACCTGGTGGTGGACCACATGAGTAGGCTTACTCACACACTAGAGGATAACACCTTGGACCAGGTACCACTTCGAGACACTTTCCCTGATTAGCATATTTATTCCATCTCAGGTACGCATCCTTGGTATGATAATTTAGTGAACTACCTTGTTGCATCTGAAATAACATCAAATTTAAAGAAACATCAGGTCCAAAAATTAAAGAGTGATTTGAGATTTTATATTTGGGATGATCCGTACCTCTGGAGTATATGTAGCGATCAAGTTATTAGGAGGTGTGTTCTTGATCATGAGTTTGAGTCTGTTTTACATTTTTATCATACACTTGCTTGTAGTGGACACTTTGGACCCCAACGGACAACTAGGAAAGTCTTAGACTCTGGATTATATTGTCCTAGATTATTCCATGATGCTCATGTTTTTTTCAAGTCGTTCTCATGTTGTCAACATAATGTAAACATTTCTAGGAGACACGAGATTCCCCAACAGCCCATACTATTCTGTTAGATTTTTGATGTATGGGGGATCGATTTTATGGGTCATTTTCTTAGTTCCTTTGGTTTTTTGTATATTTTGGTTGTTGTTGATTATGTGAGTAAATGGGTGGAGGATAAGGCCACTAGGACTGATGATTCTCATGTTGTAGTAGACTTTGTTAAGACATATATTTTTGTAGGTTTAGAGTACCAAAGTCCATCATCAATGACCAAGGGACACACTTCTACAATCAGAATTTGGATTCCCTCCTTCGAAAGTATGGGGTGACACACAAAATATCAATAAAATACCCCCCCCCCAAACAAATGGGAAAGTTGAGGTTTCAAATTGTAAGAATCCGAGTTTTTAGAACGGGTCAAAATCCCAACCATGTTTCAATTTTTGACTGGTTTATGAGGAAACAGGAGAAAAAGGGAAGTTTCTGGAAATTTCCAGACTACACGCCATGTACCTTAAGTACACGCCGTGTATATGTTAAGTGAGTGTTAGTCGTGTTCTCACTAAGTACATGTCGTGTGGTGACTGTGTAGAAATTTCTTACTACACGGTGTGTAGTTTTACACACGCCGTGTAACCCCGACCGTGTGGTGGTCATATGTGGCATGTAGGTCTGTTGGTCGGGTAGAACCAAGGACACGCCGTGTTCCTTTGGACACGCTGTATAGTCTATCCATGTATGAGGGATATACATGGACTGTGGGTAAGTTGGTGAGGAAGAGAAGAGAAACCAAGTACACGTCGTGTACCCACAGGTACACGCCGTGTACTCATGTCGGCAGGTCGGCGGAATCCCAGCCACCAAATGAACAGTTAAATGATATATACACGGCATGTAGTCATGAATTACATGTTGTGTACTTTCTTTTTTTTTTGCGCTAAAATGGGCAGTAGCCTCGTTTTTGAGGCAGAACACAATTCCTTCGCCCGGTTTCACGAACCAAGTCATCTGAACCTATTTCCTTCTCCCGATCGTCCGTCCGAGACCCGATTCGAACTCTGATTGATGCATTGGAACCCCCTCGGTAAGGCCTCAATTCACCTTTGGCCGTTTTGTTTGATTTTCGTTCTAGGATGAGTTATAGGGGTTTGATAGGTTTTGAATCTTTTGTTGATTTACCGCGTTTTAGACCGAATTGGAAGCTGTTACCGTAGGAGTAGCATCGTACGAGTCTCAGGTAGGTGGTGCATACCTCATTTTGTGTTTTCGTGGTTGTTTGGGTAACGCGACCTTCGGTGCGTTTTTGGGTATTTTGAACGGGACCCATTTTATCTGTTATTTCATATTGAATTGCTTGTGGGACTTATGGGATGCCTTTGGGTATTCCATGTTACCAGTTTGCGTGAGCGGGCCGAGTGAGGGGTCGTGGCTCATCGGGGCATTTTGGTCGGGGAAGGCCAAAATGGTTTTAATTGAAATATTAATGTGTTAAACTGTTTAGTTTAATTTATTAAAGTTTGTTATAAATTGTTAGAGGCATTTAAGACCTCAGTGCTGGTATGGGACAACACCTCGCATAGTTCAATTCAACTGTTTAGTTTGTTTTGTCGGTTTATGTTTTTTGTTTAAATATGTTATATATGCAATTGCTGAATTGCGTCTGTTGGACCATTTGGGTGGTGTTGGGCATGGCCCGAATATTCTTGAGTGATGCAGATCCCAGGTTGGGCTTGGCCCAGGTTACTTTGCGTGGTTTTGACCATGGGATTAGGCATCATAGACGTCAGCTTGAGCCAGTACGACTGTCAGGTTGGGCATGACCCGGGTTACTAGGATGGCGATGCCATCAGACTTGAGTGGCATGGTCGCAGGGACACGAGGTGTCAGATGAGTTGGTGTCTTAGGTATTATGTTGGTGATTACTGCTCACCCGGAACTTTGAGTAGTGTGCACATAGAGATACTCCATGATGAGGTGTTTTTGACCACTCATGTGGGGAGAGGCCCCCATAGTTGCAGTTAGGTATTTTGGTTGGGGGTGCTTGCTGTAGAAAGCCACGTAGGAGGTGAGGAGCCTTCTGGGTATATCTTGAGACACGAGGTGTCAGGAGGCACACACTGTCGGGTTACTATTCTTGGGTGTGACTTCGGGATGTCGGTACTTGATACACGAGGTGTCAGTGTTGGGCGGAAAAGAGAAGAAGTGATGGCAAGAGGGGGGGTGAATTGCCTTTTAAAAAATTAAATAACAATTTAAAATCAAAGTGAAAGTGCAGCGGAAATAAAAGAGGCAAAACACACGACTTGATAACGGAGTTCGGCTTAAACCCAAGCCTACGTCTCCGCTCCCAACTCAACCGTTGATAGATTTACTACCGCTTGCTTTTTAATGGTTTTAGCAAGAAACCCACTAGACTTTAAGGTTAGTCTAGAACCTATTACAGCTTGCTTTTATTAGTTATGCAAGAACCCACTTGCTTTCAATGGTTGAGCAAGAACCCACTAGCCTTCTTACAGGTGAAGGCTAGCTCACCTATGACTCAAGCCTTTTAAAGGGAAGGTTTGACTAACCTCTTCACACCTTGAAGGTGGTGTGAAAACCCAAATGGAAGAATGAAAGAAAGAGATGGGGTTTGTAGGAACAAACCCAAATTGATGCTCAAAAATAATAAAACAATGAAAAACCGTAATGGGGAAGTCTTGGGCGCCAAAGGATTGATTGGAGTTGATGAAGAGCGCTCCCAAGCTTCTTTGATGGTGCTCCTTAGATGTGGAAAAGGGGTGGAGCAATTGGGGTTCCCTTGGAGGAATGCGCCGGAGGTTCGCCAAATGATCAAAAATGTTCCCGTGGGCTTCCTTTGGCTTGGTTATGGTTCCGGTAGTGTTCCGGGGCTTCCTAGTCCTTTATTTATAGAGGGGGAACCCTCAAATGGCTTTTGGGAGTCTTCGGAGCCGTTGGAGAGGCCTTCGGAGCCGTTGGGAGTCAAGTGGACAAGCCTGGTCAAAGCCCAACGGCTAGTTTGACTGGCTCCACCGGCTGACCGGTGCTAGGCCACCGGTTGGCCGGTGCTTGCAAAAGGATAGGACTTCGGGCTCAGGCACCACCGGCTGGCCGGTGAGGAGGCCACCAGTTGGCCGGTGCTGAGGCAGTAGCTATCACTATTTGTCTGGGTTCCACCGGCTGGCCGGTGGTGGGACACCAGTTGGCCGGTGGTCTGGACAGAGGGATGCCTTCTGTCCAGGCTCCATCGGCTGGCCGGTGGTCTTCCACCGGTTGGCCGGTGGACTGATTTTCAGTCCACTTTGGCTTCTTGCCTTCTTGCCCCAATTCCTTGGCAATCTGAAATTATGCCTATCAACCAAAAACACTTAAAACAATATTAGATAAATAAGATAGTGATTGTGATCATGAAAATTAAACCACTAGGGGTACGAGAGGTACAACAATCTCCCCCTATTTTGATGATCACAATCACTAAAACAAGCAATGAAAAAGATTGAAATGAGAGGCATGCTTTAAAAGATTTTTCCCCCAATTCCTTGGCAATCTGAAATTATGCCTATCAACCAAAAACACTTAAAACAATATTAGATAAATAAGAGAGTGATTGTGATCATGAAAATTAAACCACTAGGGGTACGAGAGGTACAACAATCTCCCCCTATTTTGATGATCACAATCACTAAAACAAGCAATGAAAAAGATTGAAATGAGAGGCATGCTTTAAAATATTTTTCCCCCAATCAACCAAGAATTTCTCCCCCTTTGTGATTATCAAAATAGCACGGGGCATAAAACTTGATTGAGGGAATCTGTTGAAAAACGAGATAGAGATTTTAAACCAATTGAAATTTTTGAAATTTGAATTGAAAGTTTTGAATTGAAAGTTTTGAATTGAAAATTTTGAATTGAAAGTTTTGAAATTAAAACAAAAATGCTTAAACAAACCTAACTCCCCCTAAATAAAAACAACAAATCATCGGGGAGTGTATTTTCAAACCGAGACAAATTTTGGTCCGGTGAGACTCGCTAAGAGGGATTTTTCAATCCACACTTGTCTAGTGGCGGGTCTTCTACTATAAAATTCATCATTAAAGAAAATGGTTTTGGGCCTTCCATACCGGGCATTTTTGCAATTGCACTCATAAATTAAGTGACCGGGTTTTTTGCAATAGTTACAAAATTTATTTTGAGAGCTCCCCCTTACAAAAATAGTTGGAGCATGGGAAGAGGGAGCTTGCTTGGAATAGCCAAGCCCTTGGGTGGTCCTAGATACGCATTGGGAACCGAGCAATTTGGTCAAATTTTGTTCACCTTGGGTGAACTTGGCAAGGGATTCCCTTAAATCCTTGATTTTTAATTCCATAGAATCAACATCGGGAAGATTTTGGATTTGAGGGACAACTCCTCCTTCTCTTTGAGAAGTTGATCCTTTTCGGAAGAGAGTTTCTTGAAATTCTTTTTTAAAGCAACAAATTTGGAAGAAAGTTCGTGAAAACCTTCTTCCAATTGATCTCTAGCATGTTGGAGATCCTCATAAGATAAATGATTAAATAAATTTGAAGAACTAGAGGATGAGGATTCGGAAGAGGATACCTCATGGAATGCCATTAGGCATTTTTTACCGTTGTCACTTGAGGAGGAGGAGGAGGAGGATGTGGAGCTATCACTCCATGTGGCTTTGAATGCCTTCTTCTTTTCCTTTTGCTTGGCCTTTTTCTTGTTGAGTGGACAATCGGGCTTGTAATGGCCTTTCTTGCCACACCCATAGCATGTTACCTTGGGCTCGGATTTTTCGTTGGGTTGAGCCTTGCGGGATTTCTTCTTTTTGTTCTTTTTCATGAATTTGTGCATTTTGCGGGCAAGATTCTCCATTTCGGAATAGCCGCTTGAAGAGGAAGAATAGGAGGAGGAGCTTTCTTTTTTTGGACTTTGAAGGCGATGTTCTTTGGAGTTTTGATCGGTTTGCCTTCCTTTTCAGCTTTCCTCCTCATGGTGATCTCGTAGGTCATGAGGGATCCGATGAGCTCTTCGACCGGCATGTTCTTGATGTCCTTTGCTTCTTGGATTGTCGTGACCTTTGGTGCCCATGAGCTTGGTAGGATCCATAGGATCTTCTTGACCATTGTTTCTGCAGAAACATCATCACCAAGGGACTTTCTCCCATTGCAAACATCAGTAAAACGTGTAAACATTTCAGAAATATTTTCAGATGGATGCATGGTAAAAGACTCAAAATCTTGACGGTACATGTCCAATCGAGTATCCTTAACTTTGTTGGTCCCCTCATGGGTAACCTCCAATAGTTTCCAGATTTCATGTGATGAGGTGCATGTGGAAACTCGATTGAATTCATTACGATCAAGTCCGCAATGAAGAGCGTTCATGGCTTTGCCATCAAGCTCGAAATTTTTAATGTCGGCTTGAGTCCATTTGGATTCATCGGGAGAAGAAAGAGAATAACCATGCATGACAATTTTATATATAGGATAGCCAATACTTCTAAGAAAAGTAGTGATGCGGGTTTTCCAATAAGTATAGTCGGTTCCATCAAAAAATGGAGCACGACCCAAAGAATATCCTTCGGGGGCGAAAGAGGTTGAAGCCATCAAAATGGATCTTGAATTTGAAACCGGTGAAGGTATTACTCAAATTTTTCCTCTGATACCAATTGTTGGGCGGAAAAGAGAAGAAGTGATGGCAAGAGGGGGGGGTGAATTGCCTTTTAAAAAATTAAATAACAATTTAAAATCAAAGTGAAAGTGCAGCGGAAATAAAAGAGGAAAAACACACGACTTGATAATGGAGTTCGGCTTAAACCCAAGCCTACGTCTCCGCTCCCAACTCAACCGTTGAGAGATTTACTACCGCTTGCTTTTTAATGGTTTTAGCAAGAAACCCACTAGACTTTAAGGTTAGTCTAGAACCTATTACAGCTTGCTTTTATTGGTTATGCAAGAACCCACTTGCTTTCAATGGTTGAGCAAGAACCCACTAGCCTTCTTACAGGTGAAGTCTAGCTCACCTATGACTCAAGCCTTTTAAAGGGAAGGCTTGACTAACCTCTTCACACCTTGAAGGTGGTGTGAAAACCCAAATGGAAGAATGAAAGAAAGAGATGGGGTTTGTAGGAACAAACCCAAATTGATGCTCAAAAATAATAAAACAATGAAAAACCGTAATGGGGAAGTCTTGGGTGCCAAAGGATTGATTGGAGTTGATGAAGAGCGCTCCCAAGCTTCTTTGATGGTGCTCCTTGGATGTGGAAAAGGGGTGGAGCAATTGGGGTTCCCTTGGAGGAATGCGCCGGAGGTTCGCCAAATGATCAAAAATGTTCTCGTGGGCTTCCTTTGGCTTGGTTATGGTTCTGGTAGTGTTCCGGGGCTTCCTAGTCCTTTATTTATAGATGGGGAACCCTCAAATGGCTTTTGGGAGTCTTCGGAGCCGTTGGAGAGGCCTTCGGAGCCGTTGGGAGTCAAGTGGACAAGCCTGGTCAAAGCCCAACGACTAGTTTGACTGGCTCCACCGGCTGACCGGTGCTAGGCCACCAGTTGTCCGGTGCTTGCAAAAGGAGAGGCCTTCGGGCTCAGGCACCACCGGTTGGCTGGTGAGGAGGCCACCGGTTGGCCGGTGCTGAGGCAGTAGCTATCACTATTTGTCTGGGTTCCACCGGCTGGCCGGTGGTGGGACACCGGTTGGCCGGTGGTCTGGACAGAGGGATGCCTTCTGTCCAGGCTCCATCGGCTGGCTGGTGGTCTTCCACTGGTTGGCCGGTGGACTGATTTTCAGTCCACTTTGGCTTCTTGCCTTCTTGCCCCAATTCTTTGGCAATCTGAAATTATGCCTATCAACCAAAACACTTAAAACAATATTAGATAAATAAGAGAGTGATTGTGATCATGAAAATTAAACCACTAGGGGTACGAGAGGTACAACAGTCAGGAGGCACACGATGCTGGGTTACTATTCTTGGGTGTGCCTTCGAGACATCGATACTTGAGACACGCGGTGTCAGGTGGCACATGGTGTCGGGTTACATGATAGAGATTCTGGCATTGGCCGAAGCAGGTGACGCTCCATAGTGGCTACTAAGCACCATAGGAGGTAGTGTTTATTTTTGCATTGTACTGCTTACAGTTTTCCTTACACTTGCATGACTGCTTAAACACTTATATTTGGTACGCACTATTGGGTGGTATCTTATTGAGATTTGTCTCACACCCTCACGAGCCCTTCGGGACGCATGCAGAATTTATGGATTTACGTATAGGAAAGAGGTCAGCTTCAGGAGATGGGCTACGTTAGTTGTTGCATGGAGATGGTATGGACCTTGAGGTCATACCTAACTGGGGTTTACTTTTTTTTTGTTTTATTTTCTGTATCAGCATGCTTACTTTTTGTAGCTACTTTTGGTTAGCCATTGGCGCCCTTTTTATATTCAGTTGTGTATGACCTGCTTTGGATGCATGTTTTACTTTTTAGTAGTAGTTACATGTTATCAGCATGTTGTTTTGTTTATTTTCACTGATGTTGTTATATTTATTGCTTCTGTTGTGTGTCTATATTGATTGTGCTTCCGCTTTGTGGGTCTGGTTCGAGTTTGCTGTGTCTTTCTTTTCGCTGCATCTTTATTGTTATAATTGGACCAGTACCCTTATTATGATCCTCTGAGAGGGTATAGCCTCCCCACTATACCTAACAGACCCTCACTGCTATTCGGAAGCCTTTGGCGTTCAGGGGAGGTGTGCCTAAGGTAGTGACACCCGACCCGTCCGGCACTGTTCGGGTGGCTGGTCGGGTCCGGGTCGTTACAAAGTGGTATCAGAGGAGTTCTTGACAAGGATTTTGTAGCAGTGTTTTTCTAGCTACTAATGATATTGAGACTTCTCTTTTTATTTCTGTTGGTTTTACTATTTGGGATATGGTAGACTAGATATAGGTTTTTGTCACTGGAACTGGGTTTCTAGCTTGTGCTTGGGTGCCTGCAGCCCCAGGTATGAGGGATGGACCAAGTTTCCGTGGGTGGGAATTGTTGTCTGCTTTTTGCTCAGATTATAGTTTATATGATTTCCACATCAGTGGCTCACTTGATGTGTGATGTTCTTGATTATGATATGTGACCCTTGACCCGGTGCGGTAAGGGAGAATTGGACCTTGGCCCGGTATGGCGAGGCTTGTTTGCTTGGATTTTGATAGGCACATTTTAGGGTATTTCAATTTCATAATTGCACGTATTTTTTGTGATGTGATAATACCATGTGAATAAAAAAACAATTTCCATGCTTTATATGCTTGAAATGTGAATTGGTGAAATTCCTGATAGAATTGCTAGTTGTGCAAATGTGTATGCCGTGATTTATATTTTGTAAAATTGCATGTGGCGGGATATTTAGGTCTGACTCTTATGAGATCAGGTAGGTACTATGGCTAAGGCAGTGTAACTGTTAGGATTGGGAGACTCAGTCGTTAGTTTGAGGCAATGTGAGTTGTCAGGACGGGCATGGTCTGAGGTACTTTTGATACTTGGCTCTGTTGTGGGCGGGTAAGGAGTCCATGAGGCCGGGATGCCGTGGGGCATGGGTTTTGGTGAGGGGGAGTAAGGGTAGTTGTTATGCACTACCTTTTACTGCTTTCCTTATCTGCGTAGAATATATTTATATATATATATGGGTTGCCTGACCATTTATGGTATTCAGCGGGTTACTCCTTCACGGATCGAAGGAGCATCAAACATGAGATGATGCAGTGCCGTAGGATCAGGTTTAGAATTCGGTACAGGAAGAGCACGAGCCGCAAGTACAGGCCCCGGGACAGGATCCAGTGCAAGCAGGACAACAGCCGGGTTTGGAAATGATCATGGCTTGACGAGAAGCTCCGATCTAGCCTGGTACATGTCTTGCAGGGGATTGACAGAGGCACGCAGGGTACAGAGCCTTTTATGGAGTATCTGATGCGGGAGTTCCAGTCACAGCACCTGCCGCTTTTTCAGGGTTAGGGTGGTCCGCAGGCAGCTGAGAACTGGATAGAGAGCATGCAGATGATCTTCGAGCAGCTCGAGATGCCTCCAGGGCGGAGGGTCAAGCTGGCGACGTACATGCTGAGAGGACCGGAAAAGCGTTGGTGGGACGTACAGGTTCAGGCTCGTAGGCACGAGGGACTGGCATGGCAGAACTTTGAGGACAGGTTCTTTGAGCACTTTTATCCAGAGACACTAAGGGTAGAGAGATCTCGGGAGTTCTTCAGTCTTCAGTAGGGAGACATGTCTGTCATGGACTATGCAGCTACTTTCACAGAGTTGTCTCGCTTTGCACCTGGTATGGTGAGCGATGATGTTGCTAGGGTGAGGCGCTTCAAGGATGGCTTATGACACGCCATTCGGGTCCAAGTGAATATATTCAGGATGGGTTCCTTCTCCAAGGCGGTGAATCAGGTGCTCATAGCCGAGGGAAACAAGAAAGAGAAATCTCTCTTGGGCAGGGCGATAGCTTCAGGTGATGGTTCAGATAGCAGGAAGCGAGGACGGGATGAGTTCCAGCAGGACAGTCAGGCCAGGGATTCAGCTAGACCACCTCGTGGTAGTTCTTCGGTGATTTTCTTTCAGTGTGGATAGTCAGGATATGTTCGGGCGCAGTGCGATAGGCCTCTGAAGGAGTGTCGGGCATGTGGATAGGATGTGCATCTGGAGAGGTTTTGCAGGCATCCTTCTCAGATAGCCGACAGGCAGGGACTAGGACAGACTGTAGCGTCTGGAGTTGGTTCAGGTACAATACCTGGAGAGGGTAGTCGAGGTTCAGCTGTGCATGGAGGTCGTGACAGATATGGTGGGACCCAGCTGAGGGGTCAGTGGCCGGAGACTGGAGTAACATCGCAGGGAGGTCAGGCGTCAGGCAGCCATGTTTCAGGCCAGGTGCACGCCGTGGAGCTGCCAGAGGTTGAGCAGGCTGGTGAGCCGATGACAGTTAGAGGTACACCGCGGTGTGGTCGTGATCTCCATTTTTCCTTTTTGGCATGACCTGTAGAGGCATGTCTGTTTTGAGTGCATGTGGTGCACAAGATCTATGTGGACTGACTAGATGTTGGTCAGTGGGATTGGCACCATATCAAATGTGTGATATATTCTATATATATATATATATATATGTATGAGATGTGTAGCATCGGGGCATCAAGGATGCAGGTTACTTGAGGTGTCGAGGGCATCGGGGCATCGATAATGCGGGTTACTTGAGGTGCTAGGCACCAAGACCTCATAGAGGCGGACATCAATGCGGTGCGGGATGCGTTGGGTGTCGGGAACGACACAGGAGTGCCAATGAGGTGCAGGGATGATGATGCGTCACGAAAGGACTATGTGTCTAGGAAAATAGGTTAGTAAACTTTGTTTGCTTGAATTTTTTCGGGTTGAGACTGGGTTAGGCGATTCCTAAGGTGGGGAGCCCCCTTGAGGAATTTAGTCGGAACCTTTGAGACCGGGGAAGTCCGGGTTACTTTGATCGGGGTGGTATGTACGGTGCCATCTCCAGGTTTCGTTTGATATCTCGGGGATGATCTATATTAAGGTGGGGAGTTTGTAAGAACTCAGGTTTTTAGAACGGGTCAAAATCCCGACCTTGTTTGAATTTTTGACCGGTTTCTAAGGAAACAAGAGAAAAAGGGAAGTTTCTGGAAATTTCTAGACTACACACCATGTACCTTAAGTACACGCCGTGTATATGTTAAGTGAGTGTTAGTCGTGTGCTCGCTAAGTACATGTCGTGTGGTGACTGTGTAGAATTTTCTTACTACACGGCGTGTAGTTTTACACATGTTGTGTAACCCCAACCGTGTGGTGGCCATACGTGGCGTGTAGGCCTGTTGGCTGAGTAGAACCAATGACACGCCATGTTCCTTTGGACACGTCGTGTATTCTAGACGTGTTTGAGGGATATACATGGCGTGTGGGTAAGTCGGCGAGGAAGAGAAGAGAAACCAAGTACACATTGTGTACCCACAGGTACACGCCGTGTACTCATGTCGGCAGGTTGGCGGAATCCTAGCCACCAAATGAACAGTTAAATGATATATACACGACGTGTAGACATGAAGTACACGCCGTGTACTTTCTTTTTTTACGCTAAAACGGGCAGTAGCCTCATTTTTGAGGTAGAACACAATTCCTTCGCCCGGTTTCACGAACCAAGCCGGCTGAACCTATTTCCTTCTCCAGATCGTCTGTCCGAGACCCGATTTAAACTCTGATTGATGCATTGGAACCCCCTCGGTAAGGCCTCAATTCTTATTTGGCCGTTTTGTTTGATTTTCGTTCTAGGATGAGTTATAGGGGTTTGAGCAGTTTTGAATCTTTTGTATATTTACCATGTTTTAGACCGAATTGGCGGCTGTTACCGGAGGAGTAGCATCATACGAGTCTTAGGTAGGTGGTGCATACCTCGTTTTGTGTTTTTTTGGTTGTTTGGGTAACGCGACCTTCGGTGCGTTTTCGGGTATTTTAAGCATGACCCATTTTATCTGTTATTTCATATTGAATTGCTTGTGGGACTTATGGGATGCCTTTGGGTATGCCCTGTTACCAGTTTGCGTGAGCGGGCCGGGTGAGGGGTCGTGGCTCATCAGGGCATTTTGGTCGGGGAACGCCAAAATGGTTTTAATTGAAATATTAATGTGTTAAACTATTTAGTTCAATTTATTAAATCCTTTTATAAATTGTTAGAGGCATTTAAGACCTCAGTGCTGGTATGGGACATCACCTCGCATAGTGAAATTCAACTGTTTAGTTTGTTTTGCCGGTTTATGTTTTCTGTTTAAATATGTTATATATGCAATTGCTGAATTGCGTCTGTTGGACCCTTTGGGTGGTGTTGGGCATGGCATGGATATTCTTGAGTGATGCGGATCACAGGTTGGGCTTGGACCGGGTTACTTTGGGTGGTTTTGACCATGGGATTGGGTGTCATGGACGTCGGCTTGAGGCAGTACGACTGTCAGGTTGGGCATGGCCCAGGTTACTAGGACGGTAATGCCATCAGACTTGAGCGGTATGGTCATAGGGACATGAGGTGTTAGATGATTTGGTGTATTAGGTATTATTTTTGTGATTACCGCTCACCTGGAACTTTGAGTAGTGTGCACACAGAGATACTTCGTGATGAGGTGGTTTTTGACCACTCGTGTGGGTAGAGGCCCCCGTAGTTGCGGTTAGGTATTTTGGTTGGGGGTGCTTGTCGTAGAAAGCCACGTGGGGGGTGAGGAGCCTTCTGGGGATAGCTTGAGACATGAGGTGTCAGGAGGCACACGATGTCAGGTTACTATTCTTGGGTGTGCCTTCGGGGTGTCGGTACTTGAGACACGAGGTGTCAGGAGGCACACGGTGCCGGGTTACTATTATTGGGCATGCCTTCAGGACGTCGATACTTGAGACACGCGGTGTTAGGTCGCACATGGTGTCGGGTTACACGACAGAGATTCCGGCATTGGCTGAAATAGGTGACACTCCATGGTGGCTGCCGATCACCAGAGGAGTTAGTGTTTATTTGTGCATTGCACTGCTTACAGTTTTCCTTACACTTGCATGACTTCTTAAACACTTATATTTGGTTTTCACTGTTGGGTGGTATCCTATTGAGATTTGGCTCACACCCTGCACGGGCCCTTCGGGACGAATGCAGAATTTATGGATTTACGTGCAGGAAAGAGGCCAGCTTCAAGAGCTGGGCTATGTTAGTTGTTGCATGGAGATGGTATGGACCTTGATTTCATACTTAATTGGGGTTTACTTTGTTTTGTTTTGTTTTCTGTATCGGCATGATTACTTGTTGTAGCTGCTGTTGGTTAGCCATTGGCGCCCTTTTTATATTCAGTTGTGTATGACCTATTTTGGATGCATGTTTTATTGTTCAGTAGTAGTTACATGATATCAGCATGTTGTTGTGTTTATTTCCTCTGCTGTTGTTATATTTATTGCTTCCGCTGTTTATCTATATTGATTATGCTTCCGCTCTGCGGGTCTGGTTTGAGTCTGCTGAGTCTTTCTTTCCGCTGCATCTTTACTGTTATACTTGGACCAGTACCCTTATTATGATCCTCCAAGAGGGTATAGTCTCCCCACTATACCTAACAGACCCTCGCTGCTAGTCGGTAGCCTTTGGCGTTCAGGGGAGGTGCGCCTAAGGTAGTGACTCCCGACCCGTTCGGCACTGTTTGGGTGGCTGGATGGGTCCGGTTCGTTACAAAAATCATGAGTTGAAACAAATTTTTGAGAAAAATTTGCAACCGAATAGGAAGTATTGGAGCAAGTGCTCGGATGATGCACTATGGGCTTATAGGATAGCATACAAAACTCCCATCGGTATGTCCCCATTTTGGATTTTTTTGGGAAATCATGTCATCTCCCCATGGAAGTTGAGCATCGGTCATATTGGGCTATAAAGAAATGCAACATGGATTTGGACCAATCTGGAATTCAATGGAATCTACAAATTCAAGATCTTGAAAAGATTCGATTATCTTTATATGAGAACTCAAGGCTCTATAAGGAAAGATCAAAATCAGATCATGAAAAAATGATCCAGAAAAGAGAATTTCAAGTTGGAGAGAAAGTCTTGCTCTATAGTTCACGACTGAAGTTGATGTCTGGTAAGTTATGTTCTAGGTGGTTAGGTCATTATGTTGTGACTAATGTTTTTCTTATGATGTAGTGTAGATCACACAAGTGGACACAGGAAGGATCTTTACAATCAATGGGCAATGATTGAAGAAATAAATTGAGGGACTTAATACTGATGCGGTGGATTTCATCACACTGCATGACCCCATCATCACTTGAGCATATCAGGTTGTTCCTAACCCTTTCACTCTTATATTATTTGTCCAATTTAAAATTCTGAATTTCATGTGCACATATCATCTCATGGGTTCACATTGAGTACAATGCAATATTTTAAGTGTGGGGGAGGGAACCTTTTAGTTTAGTAATTTCAATTGTGTTCCTAGTTTTCAATGTTTTTCAAAAAAATGTGTGTTTTTCAAATTTTGTGTGCTTATTTTTCAATTTTTTGCATGTTTTTTAAACTTTTGAGCTAAAATGATTCTCATCACAATTTTAAAATCCATATCAATAAGCAAAACAATTTATCCCATGAAACTAAGCTTAAATGAATTTTGAAAATGAATTTTTTTTCAAGTTCAAATCTTTAGTAATTTCATGAAAAGTATTTGAGTTGTGAATCTCATGCCACATATCACTGTATTTATATTTGAAATCACTTTCCTGTGAGGCTTATGAACCATTCTTTTCATATTCTTTACATTTACCTCACTTCTTGAGAGAACCAAACCATACTTGATTTAACCAGAATTTGATTTATTCCTGTCAAAACTTGTGGGTTGGAGGTACTTGTGTTTTAAATGATTGAGGCATTTATTTGGTATTAAAGCCCCTATTTCATAAGAATCCTTTTTATAATGGCCTACCTTGAACATTTAATCCTTGTAACCCTTCAAATCCATGAACATCATGTTAGGATAGCCACATTACAATCCAATTTTCCCTATCCAACCAACTCTTGAAGTGAAATTGCATAATCTAGTTGAACTTAAGTGTGGGGGGAAGCTGTTTTGTGTTGTGCTACCACATTTTGTGATAATTTGGGTGGAAAATTAAATTCCAAATATATGTGTTTGCTACTTAAAAAATCATTTTGTTGAAAGTTGTGTCTTTCTGGAGATTTCATGATAAAAGAAGTTGTGCCTTTCTGGAGCTTCCAATGAATAAAGAAAGTTGTGCCTATCTGGAGCTTTCACAAAAAAAACTATATTTGAGAAGATTGATATTTTTATTTCTAAAATGATGAATGGTGTAAAATTTCCATGATTTTTCTTGATGATGGAGCTAAATTGATACTAATGGGGTGAGTAGGAGACCATACTTGAGTGAAAATTAGAATAATGCAATTTTGATTCAAAAAGATTCTAGCCCTCCTCATTCAGCCTCAGAATTTTTCACATCTAAATCCTATGAACTGAAAGCCACAGAACAGCCCTGAAAAGACATCATGATAAACATATGTCCTTGACTCACATTGGGTGGCGATGTAGGAATTTATCAAGTCTATGGTGACCCTTGTATGAGTTTGGATGAGAAAGACATTATTGAAAAATTGGCATTTTTGTGATGAGAGAAAATGAAAGCGAGGTAAGTGTTTTGTGTGCATGGGGAGATAAATGAAGTGGAAATATATTGAATGATATAAATGGAGAACTTGAAGTAATGGATTTTTATGAGGCATGATATCTTTTGTTTCTTGGTGTGGAATTGTTGGATCTTAAAGATATGTGTTTTAAAATTTGTTTGGATTTGATATTGATGTTTAATTTTCACAATTTTTTTTTTGGAATATATGATATGAGATTTTTCCCAGGAGTGCAAAAGGGTAAGTGTGGGGGTATGATTGCATCACAATTCACTAGTTTATTTCACCCCTACATCACTGTTTTAAACTATTTTTGTATTTAAAATTACAAATATTATCTCAAATTGCATATCCAATTTTATTCAATTATTAAATGTTTATCACTATTAAAAAGGGAAATTATTATTGTTTAGGTGATTCTGTTGTAGGAGGAGGTGATTTGGAGTGTCGGAGATAATCCAGAAGGGAAATGGGTCAAACTGCATGGAAGCCCAAAGACATATGTCCAATGTCTTGCACATTTCTCAAAATTCATGCCTCCAAATGGGATGAAATATTTTGGGCCGCTCCAAAACATCATTGGCTACAACGCATCTCAAGAAACCAAAGACCAATTCGTCCATTAACGCGTCCATTAGAACCAATATGTCCAGGGGACAGAATCTGCATGAAGTCAAAAAGTTTGTTTTGTATTTCAGCCATGTCTCGTGCTTTCATTCTCCATTGGCCACCAAATTTTACATGGAGACATTCAAGATGATGGGATACAACTTTTATATTTTTTCAAAGTTGATATAAGGTCATTTACCAACCCAAAACCGAGACACAAGTGGTATCTCGAAATTTGGGTGCCCAAAACCACTTCACATTTTGGCTATAATTTGATACCTTGGGCACCTCATTTTCAAATTCGACCAAGGAGTGAAGTTATGACATTATGGAGTTCCATATAATTCCTCTCATCACCTTGGAAGTTCTGGAACTTCCTATACTCATTGGGGGATCTCTCAAAGCAAGGATCCCTTCAGTGAAGCCTTCCTCTCTTTCTCATGCTGTAATGTTTGTGTTTTCATAATAAACTTATTTGTTCCTATTTTATTTCTTCTCTTTTCTTCTAATTTGTTCAAATTTCTTCTTCTCTTAATCTTACTCTTTAGGATATAAATCAAGAGTAGAAACGAGATTGGGTTCTACTCTTTCTAACCTTTTCACATGAAAAACATTTCTATGATGACTACACCTCTTATGAAAGAGTAGTTCCTTTTAGTAATTGATCTACCTCTAAAATTTTTCATTTATTTATTTTGAATCAATGAGCTAATGTAATTCACTTAATATGATCTATGAATTGAGTTTTTAATTTAATTGAAACTAAGCAAGCAATTGAATGATTCATGCAAAAACACACGAGGTCGAGTAATGTGTGAATTTTGAGAGCGCAACCTTAACCGGTAAAACAAAAGCACGTGGGATAAATTTGAAGAGTTCAAATACAATCCCTAAGCACAATTCATCCTCATTTTCCAGAATGGATATATACCCTAATTTACAACTGACCAAAAGCTAGACTTAGAACATCAATCAAAGCAGGGTGCTACGATTGTATGTTCTGAAGCTAGCCTCAGGTTTAATTCATTTCATCTTCGTAGTTTAGTTAATTCTCGTAGGGTTCGGGGGTTAACAAATTAGAGGATAATAATTAAGTGGATATTAATTTAAATGATAATGATTAATAAGTAAGTGAAGATGTAGAGTTAGATCGATTACGCCTTTTAAAATATTTTCTAAAAAAACATCTTCTTGTTGCGTCTTTTTAATCAAACTTCATTTCAAAAATAAAAACAAAAAAATGCAATCTTCTTTCAACAAACATATTCTAGTTTTATAAATGATAAACACCCCCCCCCCAATCCTTTCAAGTAGTGTGTTTGAGTTATTTAATTTTATTTTCAAAATACCTTTAATATGTTGTCTTAAATTACTTCCTCCTTTAAGAGATGACTTTGGTCAGCCACTCTGTTGCACCTAAATAACCTGAAACCGAATATCATTTGAGAGCGCCCACGACAACGCCTTTCACATCTTCATGGAATGCAGTGAAGCTAACTGACTGAGTGGGTTAGTAATAGGCTGAAAGAATCTGAACTACCTTATAACTCTGTTGGTTTGATGTCACTCGACTATATAAAAATGAATCGATAGAACCATGCAGGAGCCGGTAGCAAGCATCATCGTACAATATGGTGGAAGACTCTGGATGATATAATCTGTATATGGTATCCATGTAATCTGAAAGAAAAAAATGAATAATCACTTAATAAATAAATATATATACAGTAAAGAATAAATATTTAACAATATAAATAATAATCACTTACATCCTCTCGTTGAAGGTTGTCCATCATAAGTTTGTAGGCGTGGACATCGTGTCTGGTGGAATCTGAATGTCGATGCGCCTGACTCCACATGTAGATAACATTTTTATAGTTACATTTTATAATAGAAAGATATACAATTAAGTTGGACATTAGAAGAAAGGAATAACATACCATCATCCACATGGAGCCTCTGCTACAATATCGACAGACAATGGCGCACGAGCATGTGGAGCTAAACGAGGGATGTGCTCCCATACACATATCTGTAGAAGAACAATGCATCTTGTGATCTACATCTTATCGATGCGACATGCACTACATAGTACCTTGTATGTATCTGCTAGACAAGCAGACCCCCAGTTATACCGGTCTGCTTGGTCCAAATCCTTCAGAAGAGGTGTAAATACATCATATGTACAAAAGTAGTGGAGTGATCAACAAAAAACGTGTCACCGATCAGCCTCAAAATATATGCACGTGCAAATCGCAGTATGATGATCTCGTCAGCATCCTTTGTTAGATGTGTGAAGTGATGGTCTAATCAGGGCATGCGTAATCTACCACCGACGACGAACCTGTCATCAACATGAACCTATATGCCCAGTAATCTATGAACAACATTGAACTAATCTGCTCCAACTCGGCCAGTCAGAGCTGCATCGTCGATGGGGGGGGCAACATAATGGACACATCCAGCAGGGTAATAGTCATCTCCCCCTCTCTAAAATAGAAGGTATGTGACTCTGGCCTCCATCTCTCTACAAGCGCAGTAATGAGCTGATGATCGAAGAAGGTGAAATTATTTTATTTTAACCCTGGCGGTATATAAGCCCTGTAATATTATTTTCTAAGAAGTCAATTCATTTGTTTGGTTGTGCATAACAAATTTAAAGAATTCTCTCAAGCCCTAGAGAGCTCTCTCTCCAAGAACGCTCCCAAGAATGGAGTGTGATCTTCCTCCACCTCTCACTCTCAAGTCTAAAGATATCAAGAAGAACGTTGTGGAAGTGATTATTGTGGCGATCAAAGACAGACGATGCAAGCGATAGGATCTGTCGTGCTAGCACCTGGAGATTCTTACGACGATGTTCAGAGATTTGTAGAACACGTGTGAATCACTGCTAGAGGGAATTTTCTCTTGATTCCTACAACGCAACGACAGTACAACACAGATATGTTGTCAAATCTGTCAACGAAGAAAGAATTAATGCAAGGTAATTCTTTAATTAACTAAATTAATTATAAATAGTATGTGATAATCTTACGCTTGGTTCTGGTGTTCTATCAATTATCTAGTTTTCTTTGATTCAATTTTGTAGATCATGATGTTTATTGTTGTGTAAATCTCAGATTGATCATCGATCGTGACAAAAAGCAAAGTTGGGCATGACATATCGCACGCTTCCGCCACGGTCGAAACTTTCAGACTCGACATATCCATTATCAACATAATTTTGATAATGACCAATCATATCTACTTCAGGGAATGGAGATGAATTTAACAATCGCAAGCCATCATTGCTCTTCAGGAGGTCAATATTTTTTCCCATAACAACGAATTAAGAGAATAATTCATATGTTTTTTCAATATTATCAAGAGGGAGAAAAATAATATATGACATATAAAGTAAAACTTACTTGTTGATGTGTCTTTGGATGAGTGGAGTTGATGCGCACATGAATGAGCATGTTAAAAAATGTTTGGAAAACACAAGACATTTCTTTTTCATGTAAGAATTATCTTACATTAATGGTATTGATGGTGGTAGCTTCATCACATTGCACAATGTGGAAAAGGTGATTGTGTTGATAACGTTTTGTGAAATAGGATTGTGACACCAATTGAACTTGCGATTTTTTTTGAAATTTAGACCTTGTTGTCGATTGTAAATGAATTGTGATATTGATCTAAAGCATGAATGATGAGAAACGAAAGCGAGTATACATGCAAAGTAAAAACCAGGAGAAAATAATTAGCGAGGTTCACCTCATCATACGACAAATACAAGATTTTCATCATTTGACCACTTCTAGCGACGCCGTTTCATCTTTTCATTTGGTGAATGATGTTTGAATTGACACATCGATTATTAACACAATTTTGATTATGAAAAATCATATCCACTTCGAGGAATGGAGAGAGATGAACAGTTGTAAGTCATCACCGCCCTTCAGCAGCTCAATATATTCTACGATAACAACGGATTAAGAGATTAATTCTTATGTTTTTTTCAATACTGTCAAGAGGGGGAAATA
Organism: Viscum album; assembly: GCA_963277665.1. Lineage (NCBI taxonomy): Eukaryota > Viridiplantae > Streptophyta > Magnoliopsida > Santalales > Viscaceae > Viscum > Viscum album. The sequence continues at coordinate 568,391,284 of OY728119.1, forward strand.
ATATATGACATATAGACTTACTGATATGTCTCTTTGGATGAGTGGAGTTGATACCCACACAGAACATGTAAAAAAATGTCTTGAAAACATGAGACATTTATTTTTCATGTAAGAATTGTCTTACATTAATTATAGTGATGAAGAAAGCGCCGGCAATAACAAATAAAAAAAAGTAAAAAAAAACAAGAGAAAATGAAGATAAATAGTTACGCCATGAACTACTTAACTTTTGGAAAATATAAATTAATGGAGAAGTGGGGTATCGATCCCCATACCTCTCGCATGCTAAGCGAGCGCTCTACCATCTGAGCTACATCCCCAATTGTTTCTGCTTTTTCTCATTTTAAAGTAATTAAGAAGTTCAGCATCTATCAATTCATTGAATTTCGAAGCGAAATTCATCGTCTGGTAGAAGAAAGAAAGAAGCAACAGCGGACAGCCTTCAGTTGGATCGGAGACCAGAAGCCTACCGTTCCCGTCCACCTACGAAACCGCCGCGTCAGGGAGCTTCCTGCCGATTACGGAGGCCATCGGCGACGCTGTGAGGCAGGAACGGCGGTTCACGCCGCCGCCGGCAGGAAGGAGGCACGGCGGGGGAGTAGGGCCTGGGCGGGGCCATAGACGCTGAGGAAAGAGGACCTGCGGCCATGAGCGATTTCGATTGGTATGGCGCCGCCCGCCGGGCCCTTCTGTGTTACCGGTTAGGGTTTGCTGTAATAAGAGGGTTTATTTGGGGCGGGAGTGCCGTTTTGGAGCTACTTGGTGCTTGCCGCGAGATACCGACGATTTGGATTTTTGATATTATTATTATTATTTTGTTTTTTGTTTTCGTTTTAATGTTTTTTTTAAAAAAAAATTCATCGGAATCATGGGTGGTGAGCTGTCCCATGTGACTTAAAGTCAATCAAACCATCCATAAATTCAAGGAATGACAATGAGTATATTGATTATGAATAAATTCTAAACATCATTCAATTATATAATTTGGATTACATTAGTTGAGGTGGAACACAACACAATGAATCAAGTTACAGTAAACATGTAGGTTCGGGGACTTGACCCCTGCCCCTACTCTCAAATTTTTAGCACCCCACCACTGATGGTGGGGCTCTCAACGTCATCCAATTGAATTCGGCCCAAAACATTGCAAATCGATATCCGATGAGCACTCAGACTCCACAATGATAGAGTTCCACCCCCAGGCGAAATTAAGGCAAAACAAAACTGCATGGGCTTCGACAACCACCAAACACCACTTGGCAGAGGAATCCCAAACAATGGATCCAGATGAATCCCGAACAATCTTTCCGCAACCCACCCCCTTGGCTTCTTCAGAAACGCATCGACGTTAATTTTAAGGTCCTCCAGAGGTGGAGGAACCCAACAATAGACCCTTCGAGAGCCAATGGCAGGAGCCACATGGTTATCAAATGAATTCCAAGTGTCCAACCAAAATCTGGCAGAGTCAATTAGGGATGCATCGGGTTTACAGACCTGGTTAAAAACACGGTCGTTTCTCTGAAACCAAATCTACCAAGCCAAAACGCAGAGGCAACAAATCGTCTCCAATGGGAGAGAGAAGCGCCATTTATCTAGGAGAAATGGAAGGTTGACGTCATGCTCCAGATAGTCAGCAAAGTTTGAATTCCGATCTGCCACACACCCCTCGCCCCGAAACAAGAAACAATAGCATGAGATGGGGTCTCATCCTTTTTCCACGCATAGCAGACAAGTATGATCATCCACGCAATGGCAGAAGAGGAGGAAATCCTTTGAGGGAAGAGTTCTCGTGCAAACTTGCCACCATAAGAAGCGGGCTTTCGGGGGATTGGGAGCTTCCACAACTTCTGCCATCGAAGCGACATCGTAGGACATGGAGGATCACATGCCATAAAATATCTAGATTTGATGGAGTAAGCCCTAGATGATTCTTTACTCCATTAGAGGTGATCTGGAATGGAATCACCACCCAAGGGATACTCATAATGGAGTTCTTATCTCACCCATTGAAGTAGGAAAAAAGCTTCTCAAAACACCACATGCTCCCATCCACATCAAATAAATCCCTCACATTCTCATTCTCCATCCCTACCACGACATGGGAGGAAACCCTAGCACCAACATTATCCAATAGCCACACGTCATTCCAGATGTTAAAACTCGCACAGTTTTCAATCCTCTAATATAGCCCTTTTTTCAAGTGCTCGTGGGAACTCCAAATACTTCTCCACAAAAAGCTTGGTCGAGGCCCCAGATGTGCCCCACAAAAATTAGCATGAGGGAAATATTTAGCACGAAGCACCTGAGTGCAAAGGGAGTCATGATTATTCAAAAGTCTTTATCCCTATCTGGCCAGTAAGGCGTCATTCAGACGTCTAAGGTCCCGAAAACCCAACCCCCATAGTCTTTAGGGAGACAAAACATATCCCAAGCAACCCAGTGTTTATTATTCTTTCCATTATGAAGATCCCACCAAAAGTTCGCAACGCGAGAGTGAATTTCATTTATAAAAAGGCTTAGAAGCTTAAAAAGAGACGTAACATAAGAAGGAATGGCTTGAGCCACCGCTTTAATCAGAACCTCCTTGTCAACCTTAGAAATTTTTTTACAAGGCCATCCCTGGATTTTTTTGCCACCATGTCCAGAATATCAGAGAAGACTTCTTTCTTGGACTAACCAACAATAATAGGAAGACCAAGGTACTTTTGGTGTTTATCCATGACCTGAATACCATAAGCTTCATGCAAAGTCTCTCTTTTTCTCAAAGGGACACCCGGGTTGAATGAAATTTCATATTTGGAAAGATTAACTGATTGTCCCGAGGACACCTGAAAGTAGTGAATAAGGCGTTCAATCAAGCCACATTCCTCTATTATAGCCCTAGAAAATAAGAGACTATCATCTACAAAAAAAATAAACGAGAAATGGGAAGCTCTTGCCGACGCACTTTGGCTCATGGATAGAGTTATTTCTAGTTGTAGCTAAAATAAGATTCGAAAAAACATCTGCAACAATAATAAAAAGGAATTGAGAGAGCAGGTCCCCTTGTCGGAGACCCTTGGTGGGAGAAAAACTATGAGAAAGACCACCATTAATCCAGATATGAAACGAAATAGATGTTGAAGGTTCTGGGCGCAATATAAGCGTGTGATAGGTCGTGCCCAACTTTGTTTCTTATCATGATCGATGATTAATTCGAGATCTACACAACGATAAACGTTGTGACCAAAAAAACTAAATCAAAGAATATAGACAATGGATAAACGTCGGAACTGAAGCATATGATTGTCACATATTATTTATAATTAATTTAAGCAATTAAAGAATTATCTTATATGAAATTCTTTCTTCACTGATGGATCTGACAACAGATCTACATCGTGTCGTTGTTGTGTTGTAGGAATCAAGATTAGATTCTCTCTAGCAGTGATCCACACGTGTTCCAAAAATATCTGAAAATCATTGTAGGACTCTTTAGGTGTTAGCATGATAAATCCTATCGCTTGCATCGTTCGCCTTTGATCAGCCTGCGAATCACTTCCAAAGGATTCTCTTTGATCTCTCTAGACTTGAGAGTGGAAGGTAGAGGAAGATCACTCTCCATTCTTGGGAGCATTATTGGAGAAGGGAGTTGTTTAGGGCTTCGAGAGGATTCTCCAGATTTCATTGTGCACAACACAAAATGAATTGTCTCTATTGAAAAATAATTTAATTGAGTTTTTATACCATTAGGGCTAGAAATAAATAATTGCACAAGTACCCTTTATTATTTACTAAATCTTTGCGGAACCCGATTTCTATAATAATAATATTATTAATATTTCCTGACATGCGCTAAACTCGCAAATTAAATTAAATATTATTTAATTAAATAATATATATTATTTCTCATATGACCTATAAACCCAGTTAGACATTCGCCGACAATATTTATCGGACCTTGAATAATGACTATTTATTTAATAAATAAATATCATTGCATTATTCTCCAATAAATAAATAAATATTATATTCACTAAATAATAAATAAATATTAATTAAATATTCCGCTCACATAATATTCTCTCGAATAACTGGTGACAAAATATATACTGTAAGAACACAGTTCTTCTTTGAGGTACGGATCCTTTAATTTCCATCAATCCCAAGTTTAAATGTTTAAATATTGCCTTTTGTGAATCTTGTTGAGGTTATGGAGGTCTCAGGGGTGTCTGGGGCTGGTTTAGAGCACGAAGCCCAAGTTTTGGGTTGAAAATGGTCTGACGCATGTTTTGTACAAATCATGCGGGGTAGATCACACGGTTAGATAAAATCATGCTAGGCATGGGAAAAGAGCAGAATGAGGTCGTACGGTTAAGGAAAACTGTGCGATTTGGGTCGCACGACCGTTCGACTAGGTCTGCAATTTTGAAAGTGGGTTTTGGTATGGTTTTCACATGATTAGTCAAACTGTGCAGGTAAACTGTGCGGGTGCCCCTTGTCTACAGCTAACCGTGAATGGTTGGCACATGGTTTGTCAAACCGTGTGTCTAAACAGTGCAACCCCTTAAATTTGGGAATTTTATAATTTTTAATTAAATTAAAAATCTATTTTAAACCTAAATCATGTTTCTTCCTCCCACACAGCTACTCAAACTTTGATAGATCCTCCATGGCGCCTAAGGTAGAAATTGAGGCAACTCTCCCATCCGAGCTCAGAATCGAAGCCTGTTCATCTTATTAAATCTAAAAAGGTAAGATCTCAATTCCTTTTTAGTCATTCTTCATTCTTATAGATATCAGTTGTGCTATTTAGGTGCAAGCTAATATGCCCTGTTATTAGGTTCTTCATCACTTCATCATTTTTCTCCTAATCTGATCCAAATTAGAAGCTGATATTAGACGAGTTATCAACTACAAACCTAAGGTAGGTGGTCTCATGTCTTTCACTTAAATTAGAGCTGGTTATATATAATCGTTGTGTCGTGTGCCCAATTTTTGGATGTCACCTTGAAATGAATTTGAAACATAGAATTTTTAGACATGTCCTATTCAATTAAAGAGGCTTGTTAATGTTTGATTGTAGGTTGAGAACCTTGAATTAAGTGGAACCACCCCTTTGGTTGGTTGGTTATATAAATAGACCACCATGGGTGGCCTTGACTCTTGAATTCCCTTAGGTGTGATTTTACACCATGTCTTGGGATGTTGAATATTAAATTGATAAATATAATTGAATTTTCAATTGGGAATTGATTTTTGAATTGAATTGCAATATGAAATGTGAATCACATATTAAATTTATTAATGGGAAGGGATGGTGAGGATGACCCTTGGCCCATGCTATGAAATTTCTTGAGTGAGCATGAATTGATTTTTATATTAATATGCCCATGTGAGTTAAATAGAGTCAATTCCTTGTGACAGGTTGTTAAGCTTGAGACACTTATTTAAGTGAACTGCCCATGTGAGATAATTAAAAGATAAGTCTTATAAGCTTATCCATGCTTTTATCCACCTTTTGATGTGAGGTCTAGATTGGTTTGATTATGGTTTTGACCTTTGAATAATTAAATCATTGAATGAATGTTTATTCTCATGTGAGTAGTTGAATGGAAAGCCTTCTAAGCTTGGACAATGATTGAGTCACCTTTTTAGGTGATTTAAATTGAAATGTTTTTGGTATTGAACTTGAAATATTTAAATGTAAATGATTAAATGTTATTGAATGATATTGAATGTTGATATTCCTTGGGTGACACACTGATTCAAATGATCAATGCCATGGATGGACTCAATTGGATTGAACCTTGCTTATGCCTGAGTGATACTTGGACTACCTAGTGAAATGCTAAGGACAGACTCTAAGGCTTGACTACTATATGCTGAGTGATACATGAATTCATATGATAATTCCATGTACGGACTCAAAAATCATTTGATCATATCTCCATGGGTGATACTTGGGATCCCTTAGTGGACCGCCAAGGATGGACTTGAATAGCGGGGATGCTATGCCACACCTAGAGTGAGTGATACATGGGTTCTTGAGAGGTTCACCATAGATGGGCTTATAGGGCGTTGGTTTATATTATATCTAGAGTGATACTTGGATTCTAACTTAGGAATGCTAACGACGGGCTCAGGTTCATGAATGAATAATGACTGAAATGAATTATATGACGCGTCTTCCAAGACAAAGCACCATCTTGGATTCAGTATTGACTTATACTTGTATGGATGGAATGTTTAGGCATCCTTGGATACATGTGCTATAGGGGACATTGGGCTATGCGCCAGGTCTTGAAACTTACATACTAAATGGGAACTAAATTGTTAAATGAGCTTGCTATAGATGACACAGGCCTGATTGTTAAATCATAGATTTATCTTTTAAATGAAATTGATTAATTCAATTGAACTTAGATGAGAACCTAGACTTATAGGATGTTTAATTTTGAGTACTTCCTTGCTTTATTATTATTATTGTCTGCACACTCAGTTTTATATATTCATTGGCTGATTAGAACCTGAACTTAGGTGGTTGCCTATTAGGATTTAGTCTCACACCCTGTTTGGGCCACCTTTGGGTACCCATATAGACTATACAATTGCATGTGTTGATAAGGGAAAGCTCCCTACTATAGGTACTTGATTGCTACTTAGGAGCAGGGGAGCATGGGATCAAGATGAGGCTCACGATGCTAGCTAGATAGTTTTTAGACCGTTTTTACTTTTGATACATGTATTGTAAATGATTTTTGTGTAACTATTTTGGATGCTTTATTAGATACATATGACATGTATCATCATTTTGTATATAATATGTCTTCAGGCATTGTTTATTATATCGGTCTTCTTTTGTTTACTTATTTTCTGGTTATTATACTACTTATGCTACTTGTATGTTATTGTTTTATCTATGTTTTACTTTGGTAATGAGAGCATATTCTTTCCACATACACACCTAGTCCCTCACTTCTAGTCAGTAGCCTCTTGTATTTAGGGAGATGCGCTTGAGGCCATTTGACCCACTAGGATTGGGGCACTGTTGAGTGGAATCTAGGTTTGGGACATTACAAAGTGGTATTAGAGGGACTTATTTTTTGGTTTTATTTACTATTTAGTTATAATAGAAAGGTATAGGAAGGAATAGGTGTTTGGTCATGAGTTTTTCTTGGGCGTAGCTAACCTTCATACAAGAAAAATACAAATTTCCTTGAATGAAATTACTATTTTATGGATTATGAATATTATAGTTGATTTGATTCCACCATTGGGTGACACACATGATTTATGTTGTTATTAATGCTAATATGATGTTGGGTTATATTGTGTTGCAACCCGATGAGATGAGGGTATTTCATCTCATGCATCATATAGGTACCTTCTAGAAATCACATTTCATGCATTATTTCGTGCCATTTAGGATGAATTACCTATTTCATACTGTTGTGATAGGTCTTTTGATAGATGTACCTGCTGTTGTGAAAGATTTTGTACGGTGTATAAAAAAAAGTGACGCCATATTTCAGTTCATAAGGAGTATGGTCCCTTATGGACTAGAAAGTGGTGCACCTTTTGATTCAATTATTTAAAGTGAATTTGATGTGGTATGGATTATATAGGTCCCAAATTTTGGTTAAATAGGTGTTATGGGCCCTCATGGATTGGAAATTGGTGAACCATTGGTTAAACCTTACGAATAAATGAATGGTGGGGTTTAAATGAAATTGAAATGGGAAAGTGAACTTAGAAATAGAGACTTGAACTAGACCCAAATTTTGAGTGGGCAAGAGGCGGTGCCTCCAATGAATTTTTTGACTATTTTTTTAGTCCTGGATTTAGGAGCAAGTTATGTGGTATGACTTGGTTTTAAGAGGGTTTTGACCTGTCCTAGTCTTTTGAGCTGCGAACTTTGATTTTGTTCTTTTTTGAGGTGTGTGATTGGCTTCAAAAATGCAAAAATGGACCAAGTAGGTTAGTTGGGGCATGTTTCTTTTGAGATGACCCATTATGGGTGTTTATAACCTTGATAATTGAACAACTGCTATTGGGTTTCTTTTTGAAGGACCCAGATGGTTTAACGGACCCTTGCAGATCGCCTTATCTATTATAACTTAAAAAAAGGAATTTAATTGATAAATTTCCTAAATTATTATAGGATATTAATAATTCTTATTGTTTAACGATGAAGTTTTATAAGATTTTCCTGATATGACTTGGAACGGAAATGTGAGAATTTTCCGCAGGCCTTATCCTTTTTAGCAATAGCTTAAGTAATTGGTTCTTGAGCCTGATGACTTCTGTTTGGCATGAACTAGTAATAGGGTCAACATTTGTGATTCTTAAGGGGCTAGCCCATGGTAGGTATCACCCTTAAAGCTTAAATGTCTTACTAAATGTTGGCAGTTTCTGACATTTGGTGTCGTTCGGGTGTCATTGTCCCTAGTAAGACTCTTACCTTCTAAATGACACCCTTGTTCAGATGGGTGGTCATGGTATCCTTGACCCTTGTTACGAGCGTTAGCATTGGGTAATGATTAGTTTCAACAAGTTAGACATACCTAGGGAATGGTCATCCGTTTGGTAGGTCTCGTGGCCCTCTTATTTTTTGTAGTGATGGATGACTTGGTATGTCGTCATCATAGTTAATGGTTGTATGGGAAATATGAATATGGGTTAGATATCTTATACAAACTACTTGATACTTGGATCCATATAGATTAAAACCTATGGAAAGTATCATGGATGGTTTTCATGTTTCTGGATCCTCGGGGTAGTATGTGTTCACGTATGTGGTACCCGTTGAGTTGTTAAATGATGTAACGAAATGGTTGAGTTCGGTGAAATCGTTGATACTTGTGTTGTTGAGTATGTTATTGGTTCATGTCCATATTAGAGTGACCTGGGTGTTAAATAATCAAGTTCATCCCAATGTTTGGGATGGATTTCAAGAGAATCAGGTGTTTTGACACGCCAGTCAGGTTGGTTTTGATTTTCATGCCAAATGCCTTGATGTTGTGAGTGTGACTCGGAGGAGTGTCAAACATGTGTTTATGTTGATTTTTATCTAGGGTGCTTATGAGTGGCTAGTCTATATCTCCTTTTGATGACTAGGACACTTCTAAGGTGGGGAGCATCATCTCAATTCTCATAAACGTGTCCTTCTAAGTAGAAGGAGAACAACCAAAGAGGAACATTTAGAAATGGTTGGTTTTTCTTGAATGACCTTGAGGCTTGTAAGTTTTAAAAAATATAGGTTCTTTCTTAGAAGCACAATGCTATTGTGGTTGGATGTGTATGCAACCTTTGAGAGACACCTCTAGTCTTGGATGGACTTTAGTGGTTTAGCTTGAGCGATTAAAGGATGCCTCGAGAGGTGAAGGCTAGTGATCAGTTTGTGTTGGAGTGTCGGTAGGTTAAGCCAAGCTTCTTTCAAGGGAAGTTGACCAGTAGTGGTTTGACTGATCTTCATGAAAAATCTTGAAATCCTCTTAGTGTATTCATCTTAAGAAGACGATCATATCCCCCATCTTGAAAGCATCCTTTATGCACTAAGAGGGAATCAGTCTTACACCACACCAAAGTTTAAAAGTTGTTGGGCTTGTTAGGTGATCTCTATCAGAGTTTCATACTGTACATGTGGTTTTTATCGAGGTATGGTTAGTTCAGAGTGATACCGAGATTCCTGAGTAAGGATCCCTTGGACGGACTCTTGGACACCATCCATTCTTCTCTGAATTGACCACCGGGTAAATGCCACTCTGGGCTTAGTCAATGATCTGATGTGGGCGTCTTTGCTTTGTATCAACATATCACTTGTAAATATAGAGTATGGAATGACTTGGTTTAGTTCCTTGGGATCCAAATTCTGAATACAAGGTTATCATGGACTTGTTATCAGGCTCAGAGTTTTTGTTTAGAAAAGGTGATGATTCCAATAGGATGGATCTGGGTTACCCCCTTGTTCATGCTGAGGCATGGAAGTTTAGAATGGTCAGGTGATAGGATGACCAAGGAACCTCACCTGAAGTTGGGTATGGACTTTTTTGGATTTTTCTGTGGTAAATGAAATATTCCTTGGAAGAAGGTGTTGTGATTCAGTTTGTAATACGTCGACCTTCTAAGTCGATCATTTTAAGAATAGTCAGCCGGGGTGGATCGACCTGTTATCCTTCTTGTTTTATGTTTACAATCATAAGGAACCAGTTAAAACATGTTTCCAGGTTGAGGTAGGTGTGGTAAAAATGTCGGTAGTGTCCTTTAAAAAATCTTGTGCAACCAGTTTCAGTTTGGTCAATCATGATTCGACCACTCCTTTATGATGATGTCTCTATATGACCTCAAATGTAGTCGGGTTAGCCCTGTTAAAGAAGTCACATCAAGATCATTGATAGAACTCTTAGTGTCATGATTTTTAAGTCAATTCTGATAGTAAAAGTATCATGGTTCAGAATTAGCCCCTGTTTTGGGATAAAATCCATAGTGGGAAGCACCATCGGCTAGATGTTTAAAGTGACTACGAAATGATCATGTCTCTAGTTAAATGGGTTCACTATTACTGGTGACTAGGTATGAAAATAGGTGTATTTGATTTCATTATGTGATGTTCCACCTATCAATAGGTGAATACGGAATACCAACGACCGACCAAACTTTTACAGTAGCTACCCATTCCCGAGTGGTAATGGAATGATGTTGTAATGGATTTTGTGACCAGTTTACCGAGTCTACCTCAAGGTAACAATATTTTGTGGGTTATTTTTGACAGTATCATGAAGTTTGTTCATTTATTTATTATCAAGGAGACCTTCTCTATGTATGATCTTTATAGTTTGTATATCTGGGAGATAGTACGACTTTGTGAGGTCCCGCATACTATCATTTCAAATAGGGAATCCTATTTTGCATCTTGTTTCTGGAATAGTTTCAAAGGAATTTGGGTAAAAAGGTGCTTCTGAGAACAACATACCACCCCCAGATAGATGGATAGTCAGAGCACATGATTCGGGTTCTTGAGAACATGCTGTGAGAATGCATCCTAGTTTTCGGGGGCTCTTGAGAGATAAAAATACCCCTAGTCGAATTTGTTTGCAAAAATAGCTTTCAGGATACTATTCAGATGGTTCCTTATGAGTCTTTTTATGGTAGGTCATGCTGATCACCCCTATGTTGGTTAGAGGTAGGAGAGGAAATTATTCTTGGACCTCATCTTGTTCCAGAAACCACAAAGAAGGTGCAATTGATTCAGAAGTGAATGGAAACTGCGTAGTCTTGTCAAAAAACATAAGATGATCACCACAGATGACCTCTAGAGTTTGAGGTTGGGGATCGAGTTTTCCTACATGTTTTACCGAGGCTGGGACACAAGAAGATCAGGATATAGGGTAAGCTTCCATTGAGATACGTCAGAATGTTCGAGATTATGGAGAGAGTCAAGCCGATAGCCTATCAGATGCACTTACCTCAGAGGTATCGAGCCATGCACAACATATTCCATGTTTCTCAACTGCAATGCTATTATTTAGACCCTTCTCATGCCTTTAATCATGAGGATGTTGAGTTATAGGTAGATACGTCCTTTGAGGAGCATCCTATACGTGTTATGGATCGTAGCATGAAGGTTCTATGAGGCCGGTCAATTCCTTATGTATGAGTCCTATGGAAGGATGACCATATTCAGGATGAGACTTTGGAGTAGCAGGCTGATATACGATCACATTGTCCGGTGTTGTTACCATACATTCTTGACCACCCTTGAGAAGGAAATTTGGGGACAAATTGCTTTAAAGGGGACACTTTTTAAGAACCTAGTTCTTCTTTGAGGTAAAAATCCTTTACTTTACATCAATACTCAATTTAAATACTTAAATATGGTCTTTTTTGAATGCATGTTGAGGTTATGGAGGTCTCGGGGGTGTTTGGGGCTGGTTTGGAGCCCGAAGCCCAAGTTTTGGGATGAAAATGGCCTCGCACACAATTTGTACAAATCGTGCGGGGCAAACTACATGGTTTGATAAAACCATGTGAGGCATGGGAAGAGAGTAGAATGAGGTCGCACAGTTAGCACAAACTGTAATATTTGAGATGCACGACCATACGACCAGGTCTACAATTTTGACAGTGGGTTTTGGCATAGTTTGTGCATAGTTAATCAAACTGTGTAGGTAAACAGTGTAGGCACCCTTTGCCTATAGCTAACTGTGCATGGTTGGTGCATGATTTTTCAAACCTTGCACCTAAACTGCGTGAACCCTTAAATTTGGAAATTTTGTAATTTTTAATTAAATTAAAAATCTATTTTAAACCTAAATCATGTTTCTTCCTCTCGCACAACAACTCAAACTTTGAGAGCTCCTCCTTGATTCCTAAGGTATAAATTGAGATAACTCTCCTACCCAATCTTGGAATTGAAGGTTTTTCATCTCATTGGATATGAAATAATAATATATTTATTTTATTTTTATCCATTCTTCATTTTTCTTCTAATCTAAGCTGAATCAGGAGATGATATTGGACAAGCTATAAACCATGAACCTAAGGTAGGTGGTATCATTACTTTCACTTAAATTCGAGCTGTTTATATATAGTTGTTGTGCCATGTTCCCAATTTTCAGGTTTCACCTTGAAATGAAATTGAAACCTAAAATTGTTAGGCATGTCTTATTCAATTAAAGAGGCTTGTTAATGTTTTATTGTAGGTTGAGAATCTTGAATTAATTGGAACCACCCATTTGGGTGCGTTGGTTATATAAATGGACCACCATGGGTGGCCTTGAATCTTGAATCCCCTTAGGTGTGCTTTTACTCCATGTCTTGGGATGTTGAATATTAAATTGATAATTGTAATTGAATTGTAAATTGGGAATTGATTTGTGAATTGAATTGCAATATGAAATGTGAAACTCATATTGAATTGATTAATGGGAAGGGATGATGATCATGACCCTTGGACCATTCCATTAAATTGATTGAGTGAGCATGAATTGATCTTTATATTAATATTCCCATGCAAGTTAAATAGATTCAATGCCTTGTGATAGGTTGTTAAGCTCAAGATGTTTGTTTAAGTGAATTGATCATGTGAGATAATTAAAGGCTAAGTCTCATAAGCTTATCCATGCTTTTATCCAACTTTTGAGGTGAGGTCTAAATTGGTTTGATGATGGTTTTGACCTTTGAATAATTAAATCATTTAATTAATGCTTATGCCCATGTGATTAGTTTGTTGTTCCCACTTTGTGTATGGATTGTATTTGTTGTCAACTGATTTTCATTGGTTGTCAATGGTGTTCAATGAGATATGGAGATCTCATTGTTGATAATATTATGAATTAGTTCCAAAGTTAATGGAGATTAAATGAAGTCCTCAAGTCTTGATATTCCAAGAAAACCTGTGAATTTTTGGAAGAATTTGAGTTTCATGGTGATGCTTGGAGAATTGTCACAAATTCATTTGATGAAATTGGATGTCATGGTTGAATAATTCTAATAGTAAATATAAATATTCTTTTCTGATTTGTATTTCACAAATATCATAAGTTTTTTGGAGAACTTTTGATGCAATCCTTATGAAGGAAATAAGGAGTAAATGTGTTCCCAATCGTATTCAGGTTTGATTGGAAAGGAAGATGTTTCTAGAATGTAGGGGGAGTTACAATAATTTCCTCGAAAAATATGACGATTCTAAAGGTGATAAATCAAAGACTATATATCACAATAGATAAGGTTTGTGATGAAAGTAGTTGTTTATTGAATAATCTAGATGAAAACAAAGCAGCATGGGTGTTCTTACCAAAGAAAATTTTTAAGGTTGCAATGTTTCCCAGTATTTTCCAAATTTTTGGGCCTAAAAATGGGGAGTTTGTTTTTTGGAAATGGAAGGATTTCCATGAAGTGCAGTTTGTGAACTGTGAAGGACAATTCTCAGACCGCATAGGATGTATGCGGAGCGGTGAAGTAAAATTAGTAAAGGAAGAAGTTCTGCATAGCAGTGTTGTGCGAACTGCATAGGAGAAACAGTTTGCAAGAGGCACATAGTTCACGGGGAGGATCGTAGTTCACAAAAGGCTTGAATTTCACAGGGAATGATGTCATTCAAAAAATGGAGGTGGTGATTTAGGCTTCTACGAAAGAAGAAAGGTGGTACATAGACCACGTAGGGAAAACAGTTCATGGGATGCAAACAATATGTGGTGAAGGCTGTACCAAAATGAAAATTTGGGTAAATTATATTAGTGAGATTTGAGGATTTATTTTCCTATATAATGGAACCTAATACCATCATTAAAGGTGAGTGATTTTCATAAGATAAAATCTTCACTTTGAGGAAGAATTTGGCTAAGTCCAGAAGAGTTCGTGAGGGAGAATTATGAGAAGAGAATCAATTAGTGGAGGAGAGATTCTACATAGAACAAAGTTGTCTGTGAAAAAAGACACGATTTGTGGAAGAGGATATATTCCATGGAAGAAGAAACGATTCATGAAATAGGAGACAATACACAAAAGCATAGGTAGTTCGTGAAGTAAGAAGCAGTTCGTAGAAGGAAAGGCAGCTCATATAGCAAATGATGTCCACAGAGCAGGGGAAGTCTGCAGAGCATTAGCAGTATATGGGGAATTTCCATCCACGAAGTAGAAACATTCCACAAAAGAAGAGGTGGTTCATGAAGCAATTGCGTCATGCGGTGCAACTCAGTTTGCGGAGGAAACAAGGACAGTCCGTGGAGCATTGACGGTACGTAGGGAATTGATTTTCCACAAAGTAGAAGCAATTCATGAAAGAGAAGGTTGTTCATGAAGCACTCATGCCGTGTGGTCCAAGGTAGTTCACAAAAACAGTTCTCGGCCATGGCTCATGAGAATAGTTCGTGAGAATAGTTTGCGGGGATAGTTCACGAAGTATAAAATGTTTATACACGCGATAGGTGTTTACACCCTCATCATGCTTTGTGAAGAAGAAAGGGATATCAAGACATTGTTGTACTATTCCATATTATTGTGTGTCCAAGAAGGATAAAGTGTGACCTTTTAAATATCATTTATTATTCAGGGAAAATTTATTCTGATGATGCTAAGTTGAGATGATCTTAATTGATTTAATAATCACAAAGGAGTTTTGTGATTCTAGTAAGAATAATAAGAGATCTCAGTGTTATTGTTTTTGCACTGAAGAAGGAAGAGAAAAGAAGATAAGAAAATCTGGTGTCCAAATTGATATCAGCTGATTATAATTTTGTTCAGAGAAGATTTAGTGTTCATCATTCCACAAACCATTCATATTATTGTGACTGATAGAAGAATAATTTTGTACAGTTATCAAGTTTTCTACTGGGAAGAGATAAGAGGAGTTTCTTGCATTCTACAGTGCAAGTAACAAAGTTAAGAAGAAGGTTGTGAAAGAACAAAGTAGAATTGTGAAATCGAACAAGAATCAACTGGTGGAGGACTTTCTTGGTGTTACAAACCTTTAACAAGGAGAAGACTATCTTAGGAGGCAGTATAAAGATCCAACCCAAGTGTTGTAAAAATGACTGTCTTGGGAGGCAGTACACAGATTCATCCAAGTGATGTAAAACACGTGCTATTGGATTGTTTTCATAGTGCCTCACAAGTAAGGTTATATCCTACTCATTATAACCAAACAAAAGTATTATTTTCTAGTGGTTGTGTGGTCATGATTATTTCTGAGTATGCCAAGGATGTAGGTTCTCTTATTGAGTAGTGAACCTTATAAAAATATCGTGTGTTATCTTTACTTCCTTCATATACTTTCATGCGATAGGGAAAAGTGAATAAGAGAATCAAGATCCTAATAGGTCTAAGAGGTAGAAGGATACAAATTTGAAATTGGATCAAAATGGAATTGACACCTCTATTCATGAATAAAAAATGGCCTTCCCAAAGAACACACCCCATGCGCTCGTGGTTTTTGAATCCTTTCCGCCCGTTGCTTCTTCCACCCTCGGCCCTTCGGCGGCTCCGGTGACCTTCGATTCGGGCTTGGGGTCTCCAGTAGCTGTCTCCCCCCCGGGGGTCCCCTGGCTCCTTTCCTCATCAGTGGCGCCCGGTGGTGTCCTTCAAGGAGGCTCTGTGTGGGGAGTCCTCTAATGCTACTCTCCCGTGTTTCCAGGATATTGATCCGTTTTCTCATTCGGTGTTGAGGGAAGGCTCTCGCCTGTCGCTGGTTTCCCCTGCCTCGGCATTCACTACCGCTTCGGTTGGTTTGAAATGGACTCTTGTGGCGAGGTTTGGTGTGGGGATTCCTCCCCTTTCGGCTTTCAAGTGGTTTGTGGCCTCCTGGGGTTTGCAGGCGGCGATCGCATCTCGATGATTCACCAGAATTCGTTCTGTCTGGTCCTCACCTCTGAGGTGGATTTCGTTCAGGCTTGGTACAAAGCCCCTCGGGTGCTGGGTCGATGGCGTTTCAATCTTTTGCGCTGGTCTATGGAAGTGCATAGGGGGAAAGAAATCTCGCGGGCTGCGGTTTGGATCAGCCTTATAGGACTCCCTCTCCCTTTCCAGAACGACACATTCCTCAGGGCCATTGGTGATTCTTTGGGGGGGTTTTCTCTATGTGGATGAGCGCACCCGCCGTGGGGAGAAAACTCTGGTGGCTCGGATCTATGTTGATCTTGATCTTTCTCTTCTGATCTCAGAGAAGCTCTCTCTGAAGGTGTAGGACTTTGTAGACTGGTCCCAGGACATTGTTTACCTGGTGTTTCCTAGGTACTGGTCGTCTTGTCTTCTTCAGGGGAATTCAGATCTGAACTGCAGGAAACATCGCCAAGGTGGCCCTCTCTTTCATTCCAGTGGATATAAGCTTGGTGCTCCGCTCTCTCAGCCATGCGAGGGGTCCGGTTCTGCCTTGGTTTAGCCTGCAACCTTATATTCCTCCCTTTCTCCTGTTTCCCCTCCCTCTGCATTCCCTCTCCCACATGCCTGGCGTCAGGCTCTCCTCCCCTTGGCCCAGAGGCTTGTCCTCCTTTGTAGTCTGTTTCCCCCTCCCCTGGCTCAGAGGAGCTCCCTTGTTTGGCTCTGGTTTCCCCCAAGTCGAGTGACAAGTGGTCAGGTTTTATGGTGTCTCTCAAGCGGTCTTGGGTTTCTTCTCAGTTGCTGCTCGTAGGGGCATTTCTGGAATTCTTCTTGCGGTCCTCCTCGAGGTCCCTGACTACTTTCTAGACCATCCCCATGCCGTCTCTAGCATCACTCCATGCGCTGCTAGACAAGGATGATGGGGTTCAGGGGGTCGGCCTTCTCTCCTTGGAATCTCGCCCAAGGCCCAAGAGGGTGCCATGTAGTGTTCGCCAGGGCTACGGTGATTGGGCTCTCATGAAGTCTGCTTCCTTGGCTCCTAATTCCAATCCTTCATCCCTTGTTTTGTATGACGCTCAGGTATCAGTGGAACCGGGATCCCAGGCAGGGTTGTCACTCTGCGAGGAGAGTTGGAAATCTTAGGTCCCACTCACAATCCTCAGATCTCTATGATATGAGTCCGGGAGTGCGTACAAGATTGATGATAAAGAAGATGTTGGATAGGGAATGCTCTTCATTCCTCTTGGAAGAGACCATGGTGCCCGGGGCCAAAGTCAGACCTCCCTCATTGCAATTATTCCAATTCTCATCTGGAACGCCCGAGGAGTTGGGTCAAGGGTGAAAACAGATTTCATATCCTCAGAATCTAAAAGACACAAAGCCAAAATGGCAGTGATCCTCAAACACAAACAGGCCCCTGCCAAGATTTCTAAGTTCACTCGTAAGGTGCAAATGCATGCATCCATGCATGCGGACCCGATCAACAAACATATATGGATTTTATGGAACAGGGACGTTATCATTGATATGGTCATTGCGGGCGACCAACATATCACTACAAAAATTATGATTGGAAAGGAATCTCTCTTTGTCTCCTTTGTCTACGAAAGCTATGACGCTCAAAGAAGGGAAGTTCTATGGTCCAAGCTGAATGATTTCGATCATGAGGACCAGCCTTGGGTGGTGGGAGGGGATTATAACGTTGTTTCACTCCCAGATGAGAAGAAGGGTTGGGGGGATTTTCCAAGAAGGGCTAGCACTTCCTTCTCTCAGTTCATGGCTAGCAAAGGGCTGATGTAGTTAGGCTATTCAGGAGACCCCTTCACTTGGTGTAACAACTGCAAGGGTGACAGTCGAAGCTGGAGCATATTCGACCGCTGCATCGCCAACATCCACGCCATCTCCATGTTCCCAAATGCAAAGGTGGCCCACTTGACTCTTAATATCTCTGATCACTCCCCGCTCTTGTTATCCCTGTGCAGGAGGGAGGTCTCGTAGGAAAGGTTCCACTTCTCTAGCCAGTGGTTAAGTATCCCTGGCTATCACCGGCTGGTTAAGAACATCTGGGCCGAACCATCTCAGGGCCATTCCTTGCTGGATTTTCATTCTAAGTTAAGGCGCCTCAAGCAGGAACTTCAAATCTGGGCACGGTCCCTTACCTCCTTGGATCAGGAGTTGGATGCGCTCAAACTTGAAGTCGATCGGCTTGAGGATAGCCTTGAGGTGCTCTGGGACAACTCAGTTTTTGGATCACTTGTGGAGAAAAGGGACAACATAGCGGTCATGGTTCTCTCGCAGGAGCGAAAGGCAAGGGAAAGGTTGCGGGTCAAATGGCTCAAGGAGGGGGACAAGAATACCACATTTTTTCATGCATGCATTTGAGAGAGGAGGCGTGTTATTAAACCAAACCTGGATTTGGCGGATGGATCTTTCATATATGATAGAGAGGTGGTTGTGGGATTTGCTCTCTCACAATTTAAGGATCTTCTAGCTGGTACGTCTACATCCATGGCCCAGGGGTACCCCTCGGGGGAAGCCTTATTATGGGAGGGGATTCCAAGAATCGTGTCTGCCCAGGACAATAGCCTGCTGAAAGGTATTCCCATAGAGGAGGAGATTCATGAGGCCATGTTGATCCTGGACCCATAGAGTGCAGCAGGTCTCGATGGGTTCCCTGGATCCTTCTACAGGATCTCTTGGGAGGTTGTTAGGAGCGATATCATCCATGCCATCCAGGATTTATGGCGTTCTTTCTTCGTTGATATTTCGGATCATGTTTCGATGTGATTCGTCATTGTGTAACAGAAGCCAAGTGTAGAATTCCTCTAGTGGTGATCCACACGTACACCACGTATCTCTATATGTCTCCAAAGGAATCTCCGGGTGCTAGCATGGAGAAGCCTTTGCTTGCGTTGTCTGCCTTAGATCACCTTGATCCGATGGAGGAGGATCTCTCTCAGTCTTGAGAGAATTCTTGGAGGAAGGAGTTCTTTCAGACTTGAGAGAATTCTCCAGAATTGTTGTGCAAAAATATTAGGGAAAAGTTTCGGGGTTGTGAGGATATTTATAATCGGGTTTGAGGTTATAGAGTTATGAAAATAAATAAACGCATTACACGTTTTATTTATTTCATTAACTCTTATTGAAACCCCCCATGTTGAATCATTAATTCCTTGACATGTGTCCATGCTGATTATAATAAATATCATTTAATAAAATGATATTATTTTCTCAAAATCCCGACTGGAAAAACTACACGGTGTGTAATCATTAATACACGGCGTGTACTCATTTTTCATTTCCTTTCCAAAATGAAAACTACACGGCGTGTACATTCAATGTACACGACCCGTATATCTTGTTTTCATTTTATTCTTCCTCCAACATTAAAACAATTTAGGCTTCCTTGAATAATTATTAAACCACATATGGGAATAATATTTATTCTACTTGAGATACTTGGATAGACTTAGTGTGTGACCCTCTAGGCCTCTTTATCATTGGCATTAGGCGGGCTTGCCTAAAGTCCAAGATTACTATCTAGCAACGAGTCAAGGCATCCAAGAGAAAGAAGTTGAAGCCGCATTGACGTGTCACCACATATGAATGTTTACCATGTAATTTAATCCCTTTGTCTCAATATCTCATCAAGTAGGTTTCATGGCAGTATCATAAACCTATATGCTTGATCTGTCATTCTTTGACTTCCAGAAATAAACTCATCGTGACACCATGGCCATGGAATTTGGGTGATAGTTATATTTCAATCAAAGGGCCTGGGATATCTACTTCCATAAATATGGAAGGGAAAAATCCTTCCTCAACTTATCCATTAACAACATGTCATTCCTAACGCACCCAACGTACCCTACTTCCCTCCAATTGTCCTCGTGATGGTTTTCATCATCAAATCTAAGTGCGTGAGTCATGACATGAGTTAATGATAATCTTCCAGTATAAGGACCATTACACAGGCCCATAGATAGAAATTTCTGATGAAACCAAGACATGTGGAATTACTACTAGCGGGTCTGTTCTCATAATCTCTCATCTTGGAGATTACCAAGTGCAAACTCCATGAGAGAGAGTCTCGTCTTCTTACGAGTACTCGCACATGACGGTCTGTATACTATGTGTCTTATCATAGTATGTCATCCAACCATAGAACTTTATTTAAGAATATTTTTATAGAATTTCAAGGTTCTCATCATAGCGGGGATCTTCCATGATCTTATTAATGCAACAAATATTCCAAGACATTATTATATTATAGTCATGAATAACAATGAATAATATATAATAAGTGTACATTCATGTAATCAAAGTATAAATAGTTGGTTCTCAGTACACCAACTCTAAAAAAATCTCACTTGGACTAGAGCTAACTACCTACGACTTTTAGTCCGCTATACCTCACATGATGATCATGTTTTTGCTGAGTCAAAGCTTTAGTCAAGGGGTCTGCCACATTGTCTTACATGGAAATACTACTCACTGCAACTTCACCTCTCTAAGAAAATCCCTCAAAAGATGATACTTCAGAAGTATGTGCTTTGTCCGTTGATGTGACCTTGACTCTTTTGCAAGTGCCACCGCTGTAGTATTATCACAATAGAGTGTGATAGGATCTTTACTGCTAGGTATTACATCGAACTCTTGGATGAAGCTTCGCATCTATACTACTTCTTTAGCTGCCTCAAAAGCTGCGATATACTCAGACTCTGCTGTAGAATCTATGACCACACCTTGCTTTGAGCTCTTCCAGCTCACTACACCTCCATTCAAACTGAAGATGTATCCAGTCTGCGACTTCATGTCATCTTGATCAGTTTGGAAACTAGCATCTACATGTCCTCTGATTACTAGTTCCTTATCTCCTCCATAAACTAGGAACATATCCTTAGTACGCCTCAGATTCTTAAGGATAGTCTTGACTGCCATCTAATGGCGGTCTCCTGGATCAGCTTAATATTTTCCTACCGCACTTAATTCATAAGTAGCATCTAGCCTTGTACATAGCATATCATATATTACTGACCCAATTGTGGATGTGTAAGGGATACTTTCCATTTTCTTTCTTTCCTCATGTGTCTGAGGACACATTTTATTGGAAAGATGAATGCCATGTGACACTGGAAACAATTCCCTCTTAGACTGTTCCATACTGAATCTCTTCAGTATCTTGTCAATGTATGTACTTTGACTCAGGCCCATAATTCTCTTAGATCTATCACGATGGATATTGATCCCAAGAATATATGTTACCTCGCCCAAGTATTTCATAGAGAAGAATTTATCCAACCATGCCTTAACTGACTATAATACAAGTACTTCATTTCCAATTAGTAATATGTCATCAACATATACTATTAGAAAAATTAATGCACTTCCTCTAAACCTTTTGTAGACACAAGTCTCACATTCATTCTTAACAAAGAAAAATTCTGTTACAGCTTCATCAAAATGAATGTTCCATGACCTTGATGCTTTCTCTAATCCATAAATGGATTTGTACAACTTGCATACCTTATTTGCATCCTTTGGAGTCACAAACCCTTCATGTTGTGTCATGTAGACATCTTCTTGGAGGTTCCCATTAAGGAATTCTATTTTGACATCCATTTTTCCAAATTTATAGTCATGGTAAGAAGAAATGTCCAATAGGATTCTGATGGAATTCAACATCGCAACCGATGAAAAGGTTTCATCATAGTCAATTCCTTGACGTTGTCTAAAACCTTTTACAACCAATCATGCCTTATAGGTGTTGACTTTTCCCTCCATTTTTAGTTTCTTCTTGAATACCCATTTATTACCAACAGGCTTTAAATCAATAAGAGGATCTACCAAAATCTAGACTTGGTTTTGGTACATGGAATCCATTTCAGAATTCATGGCTTCTTGCCACTTGGCAGCGTCTGTGCCTTCAAATGCTTCTTTGTAGGTAAGTGGATCATCATTTTCAACCAATAATGAGTCACCATCCTCGGTGACAAGAAAACTATATCGTTCTGGTTATCTCACCTCTCTCGTGCTCCTGCATAGTTCTTGTGTCTCTGGAACAGATTGTTCTTCCACGGGGCTTTGTGGAATCTGTTCTTGTACCAACTCATGTGTATCTTGAGCCTTGACTTCATCGAAATCTATCTCGCTCCCACTATCTCTTTTGAAGATGTGCTCCATCTTAAGGAATATGGCATGTCTTGACACTATAACCTTTTTATCTGAGGGGTTTTATAGGTAATATCCCCTTGTTTCCTTGGGATATCTTATAAAGGTACACTTTGTGCCTCGGGGTGCAAGTTTGTTACCTGAAGAGGCCTTAACAAATTCTTCACTACCCCACACATGTAAATTTGATAACATGGATTTGTTTCCACTCCATAACTCGTATGGAATACCATTTATTAATTTAGTTGGTACTTGGTTTAGTATGTGTGATGTTGTTTGTAATGCATATCCCCGAAAGGATAATGGAAGACTCACTTGACTCACCATTGATCTCACCATGTCCAACAGGGTGCGGTTCCTCCTTTCACTTATACTATTCCACTGAGGCGTGTAAGGAGGAGTGAGTTGATATAGAATCCCAAACTCCTGTAAGAAATCAATGAAGTCCTGATTAAGATATTCTCCTCCTCTGCCTGAGTGGAGTTTCTTAATTTTCTTACCAAGATGGTTCTCAACTTCATTCTTGTATTCTTTGAACCGATCAAAAGAATATGACTTATATCACATTAAGTAAATATATCCATGTCTACTAAAATCATAAGTAAAAGTTATGGAGTACAAGAACCCACCCCTTACTTCAACTGGAAATGGTCCACACACATACATGTGAACTAATTCTAGAAGCTCTTTAGCCCTTTCACCTTTCCCGCTAAATGGTGCTTTGGTCATTTTGCCTTGTAGACACGCATGACATACACCAAGTGGTTTTAGTTCAAAAGAATATAAATACCCATCTTGATGTAATTTTGTCAAACGTTTCTCATTGACATGTCCTACCCGGTGATGCCAAAGTTGGGTGTGGTATGAGTCATGTGAATTAAATTTATCATCGATTTCCATTACTTGGTTTGTGTAGTCTAACACGTAAAGGTCGTTATATAAATGTGACCTACCAAAACAAATGCTATATTTATAAAATTAGAAACATTCATTTCCAAACATGAAGATGAATCCATCGATATCTAATCTGGATACTAAAATAATATTTTTGGTTATATAGGGTACAAAATAACATCCTTTTAATACCAAGACCATTCCAGTAGGCAATGTGAGGTGGTAGTCTCTGACAACTATAGCAGCGAGTCTGGCTCCGTTGGCTACTCGCAGATCCACCTCACCTCAGTCAATCTTTCTGAATCTACTTGGTTACTATATCTGGATAAAAATGTGATCACCACAAGCATTATCTAATACCCAATTGGTAGAAATAGATAGATTTCATTCAATAACAAACGCACCTGAAGCTTCTCTTTGTTTCCTTGGTTGGGTGCATTTTTTCTTCCAGTGGCCCTTCTTGCCACATGTGAAACAAACAACCTCTTGTTCTCTTGCCTCCCCTTTGATCTTCCTTTTCTTGGAAGGCCTTTAAGAATCTTTGGGATTAAAGCTCTTCGCCTTCCCTTTCCTTTTATTCACCATAAGGACAGAAGGATTTTCACGCTTCATATCATTGTCCACTTGGTGAATGAGGATAAGAAGATCAGATAGAGACTTCTCAATGTTGTTTATGTTGAAATTTACAACAAAGTTAGAGAAGATCTGGGGGAGTGATGCAATAATGAGATCGGTACCCAGTTATTCGGGGAGTTTAAACCCTAGAACCTCCAAGCGCTCAATATATCCAATGATATTGACTACATGAGGCCTAACTGGGGCACCCTCTCCAAGATTTCTCTGAAATAGAGCCTTGGATATCTCAAACCTTTCTTGTCTTGATCTCTCCTGGTATAGACCACATAGGTGCTCGAGCATGCTATAGGCATCCATGTCTTCATGAGACTTCATGAGCTCACTAGACATTGATGACAACATCAAACATTGAACCTCAAGTGCATCATTCAGATATTGATCATAGAACAGGAAATATTTATCACTCACCCCTTGGGCAGGAAAATCAGGAAGTGAGGACTCCAACACGTAAAACTTTCTTTCATGGCGTAGGATAACCCGAAGGCACCTAAACCATTCCTGAAAGTTACTACCGTTGAGGATATTGTCTTTATCTAGAATTGATCGTAGAGAAAATGTGGTTGACGAGTTTTTCATATTGATTCTACAAATTAAAAGAGCAGATTTATCATTTCCTTTTGATTAAATTTGATGAAAAATAATAAATGAATTTCTTAATTCTCCCACTATTTTATCATGTCCCAATGGTCCCCACCATTAAACTTGGAATGCCTAGTTTCTATGACATTCTAGTGGCAAGGATCCATATTCCCCTTTGCATAACCCCAACAAGGGTTGGTCAAGCTATTTAAAGGTATTTAGGTAGGCAGGTATTTGCCAAATGTGAGCTTACATTTCCTTGATCTGTTGAGTGGACTCCCCAATCCTGAAATCCTGACTTGGATTTCCTCAACACTTGCCTCCATTTTATAACAAGTCTAAAAAGGGATACTCCTCTTGATGTAAAATTTTTAAGTCAACCCAAAAATTTCATAAGAGCTTCCTTTATAAAATTAAGTGTCCTAATAAGGGTTGATCAAACACATAGTTTTATTGAGTCTTTCCCTCAATCAAGTAAAAAAAGGCTTGGTCTGAATTAATATGGTATTTAAGGGATTTCAATCCTTTATTCACAGTTTCACATTATCACATGCTTGTTAATATTAAGTGATGCTTTCTTAAGTGATTAACCATGTTCTGATAATGTTTATTCATAGTTTGGTTTTTATTTTATTCCATCTTTGCATGCTTGTTTATTTCATTAACTATGTGATCGTGACAACACATACATAATAAATAAACCATGCAATCAGACAGAAATAAAATAAGATGGAATGATCATGAGATTCTATTGGTTAGATTATCTAGTAGTTTTGATAAGCTAACCCTGACCTAGGGAAAAACACCTTGAACCTGATGGTTCATGTTTTGCAGCTCCAACCTATCCACCTTTGTATCTTCTTGGGTTGGTTTCGCCTTAGCTTTGGGTTTTGAACCGTCTTCTCTGGCTTGGGAGATCCTCCATTACATGGGTTTTATATTAAAGAAACCATGGGCACGTAGGCCCTACATTTTATTGGAAGAAGGCTCACAGGACAACAAATTTAAATTAAATAAATTTAAATGAAACCATACACACACAAAGGGTATTTGGTCTAGCTCATGATCATCCATAGCATGCAATGACATCTACGCATATTTAGTATTCAAATTCTTTTAATTGTTCTTTTATTCAAGATAAGTCACGATTGAATTCAATTAATTATGATCTTATAATTAATCAATTCTTTATCTTAAATTCCTTTCTAAATTTCCTTGAGATTATTCTCATCCATATTCCTTGTACGGGTCTTTGTACTTTAGAGGAAACCTAGTGAAATTCCATTTCTAGAAAGTACATGGCGTGTAGGTTATATTACATGGCGTGTATTTGTTTTCACCCTTTATCCAAAGTACATGCCGATGGATTTGGAGTGTTTTTTGTACTTTGGAAATTTTGGAGTACATGACATGTAGATTAATATAACATGGAATGTACTTCCTTGTTACGTGGTTACCGGTCTGGCAATCCCATGTACGCGGTTACGCGGATTCTCCTTATACACGGTTTCACCTGGGTTGGATTGGACTACACGACGTGTTGATTCAACATACATGCCGTGTATTCCGGTTTCCACACGTTGTTCAGTTCTGGTCAACAAGATGTATTAAAAAACTTAGGTATGCTCAATTCACACGACGTGGTTTGGTGGACCAGTACCGGTTCGTTGAAACTAAGTACATGGCGTGTAGATTTCACTACATGCCGTGTAAACCTGTGTTGTACAGACATAATGAGCAGCTCCTCTAGACGAGTCCCTCATTTTTATTTTAATCAAAATTAAATTAATAGGTCATTTTTGTGATGTGAATCAAGAAACAAAGAAGGAAGAACATATCTCATTCATTCAAGAACGATTTATCTTGAATTGAATCAAATATAAATGCATAAATTATCAACGAAAATTAAATAACTATAATCAATGTTGTGACCCCTTTGATACCACTTGAAGGTCTTGGGAATAGTGGAAGCTTGTGGGTGGATGTGCCCACTTGACTTTTTTTCATTAGCAATGATCAATCCAGGATCACACTAGTGCAGAAAACGTTATTTACGTCACCATTTTTTACATTGGTTATATATAACCGACGTGATAATCTGTGAAACATGGTTTTTTACGTTGGTTATAAAATAACTGACGTAACAAATGCGGTGAGTAGATTTTTAATGTTGGTTATTTTAATAACTGACGTTAAAAATCGCTCGTGTTCGGTTTTTACGTTGGTTATCAAATAACTGACATAAAAAATTAAAGCGCGGGGGTTTTCTACGTCGGTTATAAAATAACTGACGTAAAAAACCAAAGTGCGGGTGGTTTTTTACGTCAGTTATAAAATAAACGACGTAAAAAACCAAAGCGCATGGGGTTTTTTACGTCGGTTATTTGAAAACCGATGTAAAAAATGAGATATCTATGAGTTTTTTACTTCGGTTATAAAATAACCGACATAAAAAACCAAAGCGCGGGGTTTTTTTTTACGTCGGTTATGTTATAACCGACGGAAAAAACTGTGATTTTTGATGTCTTTTTTACATCGGTTATAGAATAACTGACGTAAAAAAAGCCGTATCTGATACATTTATAACGTCGGTTATTATAATAACCAACGTTATAAATGTAAAAAACAGTTTATAACGTCGGTTATTAAATAACCGACGTTATAAAAACATTTAAAAAATTAACAACCCCCGAGGTTTGTCATCTACGAATTTTCGTTCGACAGTCCGGTGGCTCACCTCTCTCGCGCGATAAACCCTAATCGGGTCGTCGATCTCGCTGCGTTAAACTCGTTTTTTCTACAACGTTTATCATCTTTACTCTCCTCGGATCTATTATCTCAACTCGCAACACTCAAGTAATCCTTCCACGAATTTATTTCGTTCGTTTTTTTTCCGGATAGTCTATATTTATGTTTTGTGATTTTTGTGTGCTTTTTTCGTTCGTTTTGTGTGCTTTCAACTCATTCGATTTTTGCGTGCTTTTTTTCTCAGATCTATCATCTCAACTCGTTTTGTGTGCTTTCAACTTGCAACACAAAAGGCATTCCAAAACCCCCATTTCATGTAAGCCTTCAACTCGTAACACTATATTTTTGTGTTCTTTTTTTCATTCGTTTTTCCTACATCGTATATTTTTTGTGGACCCAAATTTTTTTTGATGGATTTGGATATGTCTTTAATTTTATATATTCATTTTATCTTGAAATTGGGTGCTTTTAATGTGTGACTCTTAGGTTAATATTTGGGTGTATTTTATAACCTATGAAAGTGATTCATTAATTTTGAAAGGGGAATCCAATTATGGTTTTTTAATTCTTTGTTGTCATGTGGGCCTCAAAAGGGGGGTTTTGAATGGGTGTTATGTGTAAAACCTTGTCACACTTCTTGAAGGTGTTTTATGAAAAAGTTTGTTTTTCATGTGTATTGTTTGTGACATTATTTGAGGTAAATTATTAAAATATGGGGGTGGTTTAATAAATGTGTATTGAGATGAAATTTATATTTTGGATTTGTATTGGTATGATTTTTTTCTTGAATGGGGGTTTTGGAATGTCTTTAGTGTAAAAAACATGGTTGTTCCTCTTGGTATTGTTTTATGAAAATTGAAAATGATTTAGTGAGTTAAAAAAAGTGATAAAATGGTGTAAATGCAATATTTTGGCGATGTTATTCACCTAATAAGGGTTTTTGAAAGGTAAAGAGGTGATTTAAGATGTCAAACATTTTCAGAATGTTTTATAAATTGAGGAATTGTTTTATTAAATTGTGATGTTGGTGCGAAACATGTTTGTGGACTATTTTGTGTGACTTTTTTGATAAAATAAATTATGATATTAGTTATCGAGAAACTTGTGATCATTTGACTAGTTTAATATCAATGATTATTTTTAATTATCATACAATCATTTAAGTATCCATATTTAATAATATTTAATTCCATCTATTTCATGCTGAAGTATATATTAAATGCATGTGTTTTTCGTTGTTCACCATCCCTAGTTTTATATGTAAACCATTGTTTGGGGGGTTTTTCGGGGGTGGGGGGTGTCCAGGGGGGTTTCCAAGGGGGTGGGTGGGTGTGGGGGGCTGTCTAAGGGGGTGGAGGCCTGTCCAGAGGGTTTTGGGGGTTGTCCGGGGGGGGGGGGGGATGTCCAGAAGGTTGGGGGGGGGGGGGTGTCCAAGGGGGTTGGGGGTGGGGGTGGTGTCCAGGAGGGGTGGGGGTGCTGTCTGGAGAGGTGGGGTGCTGTCCAGGGGGTGGGGGGGTTGTCTAAAGGGTTTGGGGGTGTCCAGCGGGGTGTAAAAGGGGGTAGGGGGTGGGGGTGGTGTCCAGGAGGGGTGGGGGTGTTGTCTAGAGGGGTGGGGGGCTGTCCAGGGGGTTGGGGGGATGTCCAGAGGGTTGGGGGGTGTCCTGGGGGGTGGGTGGGTGTGGGGGGCTGTCCAAGGGGGTGGAGGCCTGTCCAGAGGGTTTTGGGGGTTGCCCAGGGGGTGGGGGGCTGTCCAGAGGGTTGGGGGGTGTCCAGGGGTGTTTGGATTTACATTGTGATTTTCTCCATCTGATTTTTTATTTTAAATATGATTTGATTCTCATGTTTACTCCATTATCTCCAATTTTCTATCAGCCATGTAGGCGCCATGGTTTTCTTTTATTCAATGGAATTTAAAACTGTTATATCTAACTATATTTTCTTTTAATAATAATATTCAAGCATATTTTTTTAAATACGCATAGATTTGTTTTATATTTCAAAATTGTTTTACATTCAAATTATGATTTTTTTCATATAAACTTATATTTGTCTTATCTTAAAAATATATATATTTTTTATATTTGTTATAGGTAATAATGAGTCGAAGTTGGATTACGACACATCGAATGAGCAATAAATATGAGGAAGGTGTTGATGCCTTTTTGGAATTTGCTAAACGAAATGTTCCAAGTAGTGACATTTTTTTCTGTCCATGTCTGAAATGTTTGAATATGAAGAAGTTGAAAAGTAGAGAGATAAAATATCATCTGATATGTCATGGTTTTAATCCGAGTTACAGCCCTTGGATTTGGCATGGTGAAACTGGACGAAATGTCACTGATGATGATGATTCACAAGATGGTAACTCTGATGGAATTGAAGAAATGATTCGCGATATTGTAGCAGAACAAATTGATATAGAACCGACAGTTGCGCGTCTATATAGTGATGCTGAAAAACCATTATATCCTAGTTGTACAGATTTTACGGTTTTGTCGGAGGTGTTAAGATTGATTAACCTGAAGGCGAAACATGGATGGAGTGACAGAAGTTTTACAGAGCTGCTATAATTGATGAAAGACATTCTTCCAAAAGATAACGATCTTCCAGATTCACATTACAAGGCCAAGAAAATATTATGCCCGATGGGATTGGGATACAAGAAAATACATGCCTGTCCGAATGACTGCATTATATATAGGAAGGAATATGAATTTATTTCAGAGTGTCCTAAATGCGGGACATCATGGTATAAGGTGAAAGAGAAATCACAGGCTGATGTAGAGATTAAAAATCTCCCTGCAAAGGTATTTTGGTATCTTCCTATAATTCATCATTTCAAATGTTTATTTTCTAATTCACATGATGCAAAAAGGTTAAGATGACATGCTGATGAGCGAGTATGTGATGGAAAAATACGTCATCCAGCTGATTGTCCACAATGGAAGAAAATTTATGTGTAGTACTCTACATTTGGAAATGAAATAAGAAATCTCAGATTAGGGTTGTGCACAGATGGAATGAATCCATACTGAATCCTCAGTAGCACACATAGTTCATGGCCTGTTTTATTGGTAATTTACAACCTCTCTCCTGAAGTTTGTATGAAACGCAAATATGTCATGTTGAGTATAATGATCTCTGGTCCAAAGCAACCCAACAATGATATTGATGTTTACTTGTCACCGTTGATTGATGATTTGAAACTGTTATGGGATGATGGTATTAGGGTGTATGATTCTTATAAAATGGAATATTTTCAACTGCATGCAGTGCTTCTGTTCACTATAAATGACTTCCCAGCGTATTGAAATTTGTCTGGATACAGTGTTAAAGGGCATAAACCATGTCCAATTTGCGAACAACAAACGCCATATTGTCAATTTCATTATGGGAGGAAAACAATGTACATGGCTCATCGAAAGTTTTTGCCTATGGATCACCCTTATAGAAGACTAAAAAAGGCATTCAATGGCTCACAAGAATTTGATACTGCTACAAAACCTTTATCACCAGATCTGTATTTTGAGAGGGTGAAAAACCTTGATGTGACATTGGGAAAGACACAGAAATCTGGTAATGATAGACATATTTGGAAGAAAAGGTCAATATTGTTTGAGCTACCATATTGGAGGTATCATGAAGTTAAACATAATATTGATGTCATGCACGTGGATAAGAATATATGTGATTGTTTGATTGGAATATTGTTAGATATTAAAGGAAAGACTAAATATGGATTGAATGAAAGATTAGACTTACTATCAATGGGAATACGTTTGGAGTTAGCTCCCACTCCTAAAGGAAGGTGAACATTTCTTCCCCCAACTTGTCATACATTATCGAAGAGGGATAAAATTATCTTTTGTCAGTGTCTTCATGATATCAAAGTGCCTCAAGGTTATTCTTCAAATGTAAAAAATTTTGTCTCATTGAAGGACTTGAAGTTTTTAGGTATGAAATCACATGATTGTCACGTCATGATGCAACAAATTCTACCAGTTTCATTGCGTGTAATATTTCCCATTCGTGTCAGAAAGACTATGATGAAGTTGTGTTATTTTTTCAATTCAATTTGTAACAAGGCGATTGATGTGAATGCTTTGAACATTTTGGAAAAGGATGCAATTTTTATACTTTTTCAATTGGAAATGTATTTTCCTCCAACTTTTTTTGATATAATGGTGCATTTAATGATTCATCTGGTTCGAGAAATAAAGCTTTGTGGACCTGTATATCTTCGTTGGATGTATCCTTTTGAATGGTATATGAAAATATTAAAGGGGTATGTTAAAAATCCATATCGACCTGAAGCCTCCATTATTGAAAAGTATATTTCTGAGGAGGTAGCAGAGTTTTGTACGAGCTACTTGGCTGTGGCGCAACACATAGGTTTGCCTCCATCTCTCCATGAATGAGTTAATAATGAGGGAAAGAGGATTCGTGGCTTGAAAGTAAAATCATTGTCAGCTGAACAGATGAAGAAGTTAGAATCATACATCTTGAATAACATAGATGATGCTCAACCGTATATCACATTGCATATTAATGAGTTGAAACAATGTCATCCAAAGAAGAAAGAAATGTGGATTTTGAATGAGCACAACAAAACTTTTTTGTCATGGATTAAAAAGACTTTGCTTGGTAGATCAGATGTATCAGAGACATTAAAATGGATAGTGGGTGGTCCATGTTTAAATGTGATAACATGGTCCGGTTATGACATTAATGGCTATACATTTCATACGAAAGCTCAGGACAACAGAAGTGAAGTTCAGAATAGTGGTGTATTGGTGTTTGCAGAAGCAATGCATTTTTCGAGTGCTAAGGACAAAAACTCAATTTCTGCATCAAGTGCATATTATGGAGTGATTGAAGACATATGGGAGGTTGATTACTTTAAAATTAAAGTTCCTGTTTTTAACTGTAAATGGTTTATCAGTAACAACAGTGTTAGACACGATGAATTTGGAATGACACTTGTTAATCTGAATAGATTGGAAGACACGACTGATTCTTTTATAATGGAAACACATGAAAAACAAATTTTCTATGTAGTAGATCAATAAGATATACAGTGGGATGTTGTTTTACAAGGGAAAAAACAATATGTTGGTGAGGATGAATTTGATGAAGATGCTGATTTATGTGAGATCTCTACTTCCATGGAAAGATTAATAGAACATAATGATGAGCATGTTGAAGACATGGTTTGTGCCATAAGGAATGATCACGACGAAGGAATTTGGGAAAACAATCCATTTGTACATTCCTAAAATTATAGGTAACATATGTTTATTTCTTGTTTACATTTATTTTTTTCATAAATGTTAGATGTTGTAAGTTTTTTATTTATTAAAACATGTTTTAAAACAAAATAAGTATAAGTTTTTTTTTGTTTTAAGTTTTTTTAGTTTACTTTATCATGTTTACCATTACATGAATTATATATCTATTATTTTTGTTCAGTGACAATTACTTTACCATGTTTACCAGGTTTACCATGTTTACCATGTTTACCATGTTGACCATCTTTACCATATTTACCATCTTTACCATTGTTTAACATGCTTACCATATTACCAATGTTTAATATTACATAACTTAGTACACTTTTCTATTTTCTGATTACAGTAGTATTAAAATATTTGAATTTGTATATTTTTGAACTAACGTTTGTTTTTTTGATTTGAAGGATAATGACAGATCATTCAGTTGATCAACCACATGATTCTGGAGATGAGAATATTGGCCATACCTCTGGGGAGGAACATTCACATGCTCCTATTAGAATAAAGAGTTCAAAGGTTGGTAAACGTGGGTGCACACGTTTACCAAAATTATCAGTTGCCCGTACGTAGGATCAGAGGATAGTCGTTGAGTTTGATGATGATTATATTCCTAGAGGTCCAAATGCAAAAGATTTTAAGAGTTTTGTAGCAACTCAGGCTAAGATCAAAGTAAGCATTCTATATGATGACTGGAGAAGTGTGGATAAAGCAATAATCTCTCAGTTATGGGAGACGATTTTGGTAAGATCTTTTGTTATTGTTTGAATATTCTTTAAATGTTTCTAGTATATATAATATGTTTAAACTCTTCTTTATCAGATGACATTTGATATTCCTGACACTGGAGGAGTCAGGAAGAAATTCTTATCGTTGGATTCCAAGAGATGGAGGGATTTCAAATCAACCCTCTCATCCAATTTCATTTATGGTCATAGGAGTCATGACAATCCATGTCGTATATATCCCTTTATAGATAAAGACACATGGAGACAATTTTTTGAAAGTAGAAGAAAAGAGTCATTTTTGGTATGGGTAGTGTAAACTTTTATAAGATTTCTTATATAAATGATCTTATTAACGTTTTGTTAATGATTTATTATTCTTAATTTGCAGCAAACAAGGAAATCTCATCAGAATATTCAATCTAAAAATGTATACCCTCATAGTTTATCTTGGGGAGGGTATTCATTATTGGAAGAACAAATGATGGCGGAAAAATTTCAACAACTAAGAGCTGAGTCTTCAAGCTCTGGAGAGGTGGCCCCTCCATCCCCTCCATCTAGACATGAAAAATGGAAGAGAGCTCGGAAGGGAAAAAAAGGGCAATATATTTTAGATGAATCGAGAATCGTAGCTGAGAGGATTGTAAGATATATATTTTATTTATTTAAGTTAACCATTTTCTTCATATAATTTCAATCATTATAGAAATGTTCAATTAATTAATACAGAACTCTCTTGAGGAGCAGAGTTCACAGGGGACATTTACAGCTACTGGTAGGGAAGATATTTTATCTGTAGCATTGGGAAGGCCCGAACATCCTGGTCGTGTAAGAGGATATCCGGCAGGTTTATCGGTAAGAAAAGTGTTTCCATGTTCTTCAACTTCAAACATTGAGGGGGTTTATAGGAAAAAAATTTATTCCTTGGAGTCTGAAATTCATAATATTAATGCGACGATGGAGAACAAGATTAGAGCGTCGGTGCAGTCTATGTTTGCAGACATGCAAAGAAAATTTCAGACTGTAGCTCCCACTCCTCCACCTCCCCCTGTAGACCCCCTTATTTATCCTCTACCTCCGCCAGTAGCTCCCACTCCCCCACCTCAACCTGCTGACCCCATTTTTTATCCTACTCCTCCGCCGCAGCTTCCTACTTATTGCGAGTTGTATGTTGATGATTCTCAACAGCATATAGTAGCATATGGGTTGGTATATTGTATAGGAGATACAGTTCATCATCAACAATTAGAGGTAGAGAATCAGAGGGTCACTGTACAGGATATTATAGATAGATCAGCTCGGGTACCATTACCTATAGATGAGGTGGCAACAGTTGGACATAGTATCGGCCATTTTTTAATTTGGCCATCCAGACTTCTTCGACTCATTACCATAGAGGTATGAATGTTATATCTTTTTTTTTATTAAATTTGTTTTATCATTTCAAAACTAATATATTTTTCAATTTATTTTTACAGGAATACTTCAAAGGTAAAGAAATACTATATAGACAACAACAAAGACAAATTACTATGACATTAGATACAGAATCCATTAGTCTTGACAGATTGTCAAGATATTCATATTTTTTGGCGGATCATTATGAGTTTCCAATGGAAGCTCATGTTTGTGGACGTGAAATAAATGTGGGGATTATGAAAACTGATATCATGGAGCTTGTTACTGGAGATAAGTTGGGCATCAACGTGGTGAAATTTTTTTCCATGTAAGTCTTAACACCTTTTCCCTGTGTTATATTTATTAAAAATGTATACTTATTTCTGTTTTGTATTAGGTATCTTTATAAAATTTGTGAGAGGAATGAGCTGACAGATTTATATGGATTAATGGACCCGCAATTGATTTCCCCTGAAGCATGTGCATTGGATGAGGAACAAAGAATGCTTTATATTGCTGAAAGATTTGAAAAGAATATAGTCACACAATGTTGGATGATGCCTTTTTGTGAGAGGTATGAAACACATCTCTCTCAAAGAGTTAATTATCTTTTAACATAAAAAACCACTAACGTTAAATTTCCTTTTATCAGTGATCATTGGATGTTAGGGGTTTTTTTCCCAAGGGAGAAAGCACTTTATTGGATATGCTCTGTCCATGATGATGTGCGGGAAAATTATAAGAATATATTGGAAAAGTAAGTTTCAATTTCTCAATAGTTTTATATATTATAATGAATTTTAAATTTACCCCATTAGTATTATTTTCTAACAAGGCATGGGTCTACTTTCGAAAAAACGCAAAGAAAAGGAATGCAAAGATCAAATATGTAAATGCGAAGGTAAATATCCATTTATAATTTGTAATTTTTGATTTATTACATTAAAATAATATATTGAATTTACACTCATTCAAACAGAATTTTCATGAACAACAAGGCGTCATCGAATGCGGATATTATATGTTAAGATTTATGTATGAAATAATAACAACTGGGAAAGTTGTGAATTTTGACCTGGTAAGATTTCCTCTTAAACTTTGCCATAATATTTCAATTTGATTTACTCATTATACACGTTAACTAATATCCTTTTCATTTGTAGCTTTTTGATGACCCTCAACCCTATAATTCTGAAGACATCAAACAACTACAAGTGGAGTGGTCAAATTATTTTACAGGTTTGATTAAATTTTAGTTTTTTGTAATGTAAAATGTAATTTTGAATATTGTCATTGTAATTGTGTATTTGGTAGTCGTTTAGGTTGGATTTAGTTTTTTTTGAAGTTGATAGTGTAAGTTTTGAATGTTATATATGTGAATGTTTAATTTTGCTCTACTTCTTGTTTTGGTCTACTTATGATGGTTTTTCTGGTATGGATTCTGGTCTGGGGGGGAGGGGTTTCAAGGGTGTGGGGGGTGTTCAGTGTGGTTGGGGGTGTCCAGGGGTCTGGGAGGGCTGTCCGGTGGGGTGGGGGGGGGGGGGGGGGTTGTTGAGGGGTGTTTGGGGCTATCCAGGGGGTTGGGGCAGTCTAGGGGTGTGGTGGGGGCTCCAATGGGGTGGGGGGTATACATGAGGGTGGGGGGGTTGTCCCGGGGTGTTTGGAGTTGTCCAGGGGGTCAGGGGGAAGTCCAGGGGTGTGGTGGGGGCTGTCAAGTGGGGTGAGGGGGTGCTGTTCAGGAGGGTGGGAGGGTTGTAGAGGGGTGTTTGGGGCTATCCAGGGGGTCGGGGGCAGTCCAGGGGTGTGGTGGGGGCTCCAATGGGGTGGGGGCTGTCAAGTGGGGTGAGGGGGTGAGGGGGTGCTGTTCAGGAGGGTGGGGGGGGGGGCAGTCCAGGGGTGTGGTGTGGGGCTCCAATGGGGTGGGGGAGGGTTTTCCAGGGTATGGGGGGTATACATGAGGGTGGGGGGGTTGTCCCGGGGTGTTTGGAGCTGGCCAGGGGGTCGGGGGGCAGTCTAGGGGTGTGGTGGGGGCTGTCAAGTGGGGTGAGGGGGTGAGGGGGTGCTGTTCAGAAGGGTGGGGGTGTTGTCGAGGGGTGTTTCGGGTTTTCCAGGGGGTCGGGGGAAGTCCAGGGGTGTGGTGGGGGATTTCAAGTGGGATGAGGGGTGAGGGGGTGTTGTTCAAAAGGGTGGGGGGTAGTAGAGGGGTGTTTGGGGCTATCCAGGGGGTCGGGGGGGGGGCAGTTTAGGGGTGTGGTGGGAGCTCCAATGGGGTGGGGGAGGGCTGTACAAGGGGTATACATGAGGGTGGGGGCTATCAAGTGGGTAAGTTTTATCTGTTATCAATGTAAATGCTTAAATTTTCTTTAGTTCATGTTTTGATCTTCTGTTTTTGTGGTACAAATTATTGATTTGGTTTCTAGTTGATTTTGGGGGAGAGAAGAGGACTGCAGTGGATTTTTTTTAAAATTTTTTTTTGTCTTTCACGTCGGTTATTTTATAACCGATGTGATACAGAAATCGAGAAGCATTTATCACGTTGGTTTTTTTCATAACCGACGTGATAAACATCTGTGTCATGGTTTATCACGTCGGTTATTTAATAACCGATGTGATAAACCATTTCCCAGGCTTTTTATCACGTTGGTTATTGATTAACCGACGTGATAAACCCCTCCCGGGACTGGTTTAGCACGTCGGTTATTTAATAACCGACGTGATAAACCATAGCCCAGAAGTTTATCACGTCATTTATTCAATAACCGATGTGATAAAGTCACCCGCACGTGTTTATGACGTCGGTTATTGTATAACTGACGTGATAAAGCCCCCCTCGGGTTTATCACGGCGGTTATATAATAACCGACATTATAAACCCCCCCCTGGGTTTTTTCACGTTGGTTATTAATTAAACGACGTGATAAACACCGCGATGTTATGTATGTTACGTCGGTTTTTAAATAACCGATGTAAAAAACTTTATTTATAACGTCTTCCGTATTAGCGTCGGCTAAAACCCGACGTAAAAAATGAAAAATAACCGACGTAAATAACATTTTCTGCACTAGTGTCAATACGATGATAAACGCCAGACTCCGTGGATCGAATCACAGAAATAGACAAAGAATAATAATAGTCCTAGAACCACAAAGTAAGATCATCACAGGTTGATTATAATTAATTTAATTAATTTACAAGAAGTACATTTTATGACATTCTTTCTTTGTTGATATTTATGATCACATTCTGATGTGATTCGTCATTGCGTCGCAGAAGCCAAGTGAAGACTTCCTCTAGTGGTGATACACACGTGCCCCACGTATCTCTAGAAATCTCCAAAGGAATCTCTGGGTGCTAGTGTGGAGAAGCCTTTGCTTGCGTTGTCCGCCTTAGATCACCTTGATCTGATGGAGGAGGATCTCTCTTGGTCTTGAGAGCATTCTTGGAGGAAGGAGTTCTTTCGGCCTTGAGAGAATTCTCCAAAATTGTTTTGCACAATGATTAGGGAAACGTTTTGGGGTTGTGAGGATATTTATAATCGGGTTTGAGGTTATAGAGTTATGATAATAAATAAATGCGTTACACGTTTTATTTATTTCATTAATTCTTATTGAAAACTCCCATGTCAAATCATTAATTCATTGACATGCGCCCATGCTGATTATAATAAATATCATTTAATAAAACGATTTTATTTCCTCAAAATCCCAATTGAAAAAACTACATGGCGTGTAATCATTAATATACGACGTGTACTCGTTTTTCATTTTCTTTCCAAAATAAAAACTACATAGCGTGTACATTCAATGTACACGGTGTGTATATCTTGTTTTTATTTTATTCTTCCTCCAACATTAAAATAATTTAGTCTTCCTTGAATAATTATTAAACCACATACGAGAATAATCTTTATTATACTTGAGATACTTGGATACACTTAGTGTGTGACCCTCTAGGTCTCTTTCTCGTTGTCATTAGGCGAGCTTGCCTAAAGTCCAAGATTACTGTCTAGTGAGTCAAGGCACCCAAGAGAAATAAGTTTATGTCGCATTGACATGTCACCTCATATGAATTCTTATCGTGTAATTTAATCCCTTTGTCTCAATATCTCATCAAGAAGGTTTCATGGCAGTGTCATAAACCTATATGCTTGATCCATCATTTTTTGACTTCTAGAAATAAACTCGTCATGACGCCATGACCATGGAATTTGGGTGACAGTTCTATTTCAATCAAAGGGCCCGAGATATTGATGAAGCTTTAATATTCACATATTATATACTGTATTTAAATGTTTTAAATCCCACCAAAGTGTTATTTTATGGGCAATTGTCACATTTTTATGTTTTAGTGGTATTTTGAGCTCAAATGCAAAAATGGCTTAATTTTGGTGTTTAACTGTTTTATTTGTCTTTATTATTTCGGCCATATAATTTTATACACTGACCTAAATTGTGAAATTTCTTTTTTATAGGTTTCCTTACATCATGTTCCGAATTTAATCCTTCTGGAGTCCCAACTCAATCAATCATTTGGAGGCCCAAAACCAGCTCACAATCCGTGCCTTGAAAACGGTGTATAGATTTGGAATGTTTTAATGCTGACATTTTATCTCGAATCTGACAGATCCAATGGAGCTGATATTCAACAAGGAGCTGGATGAATAATTAATGAACATCTTTCATTAAGGAGTCCATGTATGAATCGGCTGAATACAAGGTATTAATGTCATGGGAAGTTGGAGTTGTGGAAGACGAAGAGTCACATGGACAGATTTAATTGTCCGAACCAAAACAGTAATAACTCCATCATACGTGGACCAATCTGGCTGAAAGTTTTTTGAGGGACGCGGATGAAGATAAGGAACAAGTTTCAAGAAGGGAAAATTTACCAATTCGGTCATTTAATGGGCCTAAATGTCTTTTCAATCCGGAGGACAGAATTGAGTCGAGATTTCATCAACCATTTTCCCTATAAATATGTATCTCTTCTCTCTTTTACAAGGATAGCCATTTCAAGGGGGAAAGGTTGATTTTAGTTTTTGTAATTTTTATTCATAGTTATAATATATATTAGTGTAGATTTCTTCTTCTTCTGTTCATTTCTTCTTTTCTTTCATTTCTTTTATTTTATGTGTTTCTCCCACTGTGCTTCTTTCTAACTCCATGTTTGTGGAGAGCTAACCCTCACTGTTGTTCGAGCGGGGAAGTGGTGGTATTTGAGTTTTATGTGCTTTAATGATTTATCATGTTTTATTCTAAGGAATCAGTAGTGGTTAAATGATCATGGTGAGAGGTCGCCCCACTTTCTCTACTATTGACTTCTTCCTCCTCGTTTATTATTTTTCCTTCCCATCAATATCCAATTCATTCAAACGGTGGAGTTTGGATTGGGTATTGATGTGGAAGAGATTACTCCTACATGCAGAGGTCTCAGTGTAGTGTAATACATTTCAAACGAGTGGGTGTGAAGTGACAGGTCTTGATCTCCACATTGAATAATCCATTGATATATAATTTGAATAACAATGATAATTCCACCATGAAACCCCAAGAACAATGGTTTTATTCTAACTTCTTTGTGTATCTTATTCATTTTATTTGTATTTTGTGTTTTAATATATTTATATATTAATAATATATATATATTTTATACATTTTAAATTATCCCCCCCATTTATATTAGTATTATCTTTTTAAATTAATTAGTTTATAATAGTGACAATAGGAAAATAGTGTGTGTTAGCGACCTCCTTGTGATCGACCCTAGGGTGTGCCGCTATGATAAATTTTTAGGTAAATAAGAATTTAATTGAATTGTGGTTCGCGAAAAACCACCCTCATCAATTTGGCGCCATTTCCGGGGAGGTCAAGTGCTTTCATACTCTATTTTTCATAAAAATCCAAAAAAAATTAAAATTTTCAAAAACTAAAATAAAAGTGCTTCATTGAATATCATTCTATTTTTTGGTCGAGATGGATTACTTTAGTGATTTTTCATATGCTTGGACAAGTTATGAATTTTCTAGCAGGGAAGAGTCTTTTATGCTGCAGATGGAACAAGATTCCGCAATGATTAAAAATAATTTCAAAATCCTTGAACAAACAAGCAAGATGATAGCATTGTTGGCGGCTGAAGTTGAAGAAGTTAAAACTCTATGGCTGGAACGACAACAACAAAATAACCAAGCTGAAGAAGAAAAGGTAAATGTTGTTCCACCTATATTTGAAGTTGATGAACCCAAGGAGGGCTTGAAGATTCAATTGGAAGATGCAATCATCTCTCCTTGGCCATTGCGTGATGAGGTTCCTGAAGATTCCATGCCAGCTGATACAACTGTGGGAGGTCAACATGTTTTGGATAAACATTGGTTAGATTTTGTAGAAGACCAAAAGGTAAGTGATCCTACCAACTTTTTCAAAAAAGAATCAGTACCTCTATACCCCTCTCTTTCTTTGGAAGAAGATGAAGAAGTCCCTACTGAAAAAGATTTCCCAGTGGCCTTGCCTGAAGAGATCACATTTCAAGCTGACCTACACGAAAGGGAAGATTTTTATATTAATTATTCATGTTTTAATCTTATTCAAGTGGAATTATTTTCTAACTTCCCTTATGATTTTTTTGACCCAGCATCACATGTGCAATCCCTGGATGTTAAAGTTTAAGAGGCCATACAAGTTGTGGCAATGAACAAAGAGGACTCATTCTTCCTTCTTCCCCCATCATTCCAGTTGTACCACATTGAAATGGGGAAGAAGCTATTGTACTCTATTCACGAGTTCCTATATGGATGTTGTAGTCTGATGAGCATTGGGAGAAAGATGTTTTGGTGGTTTCTAAGCAAGAAACCCTACCCACCATCGGATTGGGGTTAAACCGCTGCAACTGCCTTCCTAGGGGCAGTAAAAACCTAGCACCCTCTTAGGGGGTCAAACCAAGCCTTATCCATTTTCTTTTCCATTACTCTTTATTTTTATTTATTTTTCTTATGTTTTATTTATTTCATGCTTTTTAGGTTAAGGGGAAGTATCTAAGAGCTTAACTCAAGGCTGCCACTGTAAAATAAAGTCAGGTTGTATCTTTCCTTCCTTTTATTTTTCTGCCCTTATCATTCTTTTGTTGAGCTGCAATAGGGGTAGTGAAATATAGGTGTGGGAGGAGTGTCAACCTACTTAGATGTTTTGTGTTCATTATTTTTATTTTTATTTTTCATCTTTTTAGGATCCATGAGCTTCAATGAATATTCTAATCATTTTTCACACACCAATTGATTTTGAGATGATTGAAATGATTTTTGAAGAAATGGATTTTAAATTATTGTTGATGTGAAACTTTTTCCTTGAAATGGATTTTCAAGCATTTTTATGAGTTTGACCAATTTTTGAAATCCATGCCCATGAAACACTGACTCAATAGATTTTTTCTGTCCTGTGAGGTATTCTGAACCACTTTTAAATATTCTTTCTAATACCCACACTTTCTTGAGAGAAACTTGGATTATGTGTAAGAACCAGAACTTGTGATTTTTCTCTTTCAAAGCTTTGGATTTCATGGAATGTTTTTAATATGATTGAGGCATTTGTTTGGATAGCCATATTTTATCTTGAGACCTACCTTTACATCTATCCTTTGTTAGCCCTTAGATGCCACAAATTGCCTTATAGGTTTAAGCCACATTACAAGCCAAATTTTTCATACCTACCCGCACTCTTGGTATTTTTTCTTGGATATTTCAAGTTTGAGTGTGGGGGAAGGACCTTTAATGTGTGTTCTTGGGATGTGTTTCATTTATGGGTTATGTGAGGTGTGTGTCAACATTTTGGGAAGTGGATGATAAAGATCAAATTGGGCATGAGTAATACTTTCATTGTGCTTTATTGTTTCATCTTGTTCTCCTTCAAAAAAAAATGAAAAAATTGAAAAAAATGGAGATGAGCTTCAATTTCCAACTCATTCTCCTTGAAAAAAAGAAAAAAAAAAGAAAAAGAAAATAAGATGTGCCTTTCTGGAGCTTTACAAAAAAAATGAAAAGAATGAAAAAAAGGGGAGAACATTGATGAAATCATTATTTGGAATAATTTCCTGGCTCATGTCCCATGTCATACAATAAGGGGGCGGTGTTGTGTTTCACATTGTAAAGGGGATTGAGTGAGGTTTATCCTGTGTTTTCACTTGATTATTCATGCATTGTGATTAAGAGTCCAAACTCATCTTTCATGCCTTAAATTTTTCAATAATTTTCCCACCAACCCTAAGCCACAGAATTCACCTGAAAAAGTCCTCATGATTAAATAAATTTTCATGTTTCGTGCTGTGGAGAGATGAGAATTGTCACAAGCCTATGGTGATACATGCACTTTCCAAGGTGACAGTTCTATTTCAATCAAAGGGCCCGAGATATCTACTTCTATAAATATGGAAGGAAAAAATACTTCCTCAACTTATCCATTAACAACATGTCATTCGTAACGCACCCAACGTACCCTACTTCCCACCAACTATCTTCG
Source organism: Viscum album (assembly GCA_963277665.1). Classification (NCBI taxonomy): domain Eukaryota; kingdom Viridiplantae; phylum Streptophyta; class Magnoliopsida; order Santalales; family Viscaceae; genus Viscum; species Viscum album. The sequence goes on from OY728119.1 coordinate 568,434,523, forward strand.
TGACGGTTTTTTTCAGCAAATCTAAGTGCGTGAGTCATGAAATGAGTTAATGATAATCTTACAGTCTAAGGACCATTACAAACGCTCGTAGACAACAATGTCCGATGACACGAAGACATGTGGAATTACTACTGGCGGGTATGTTCTCATAATCTCCCATCTTAGAGATTACCAAGTGCGAACTCTATGAGAGAGAGTCTCGTCATCTTACGAGTACTCACACATGACGGTCTGCATACTATGTGTCCTATCATAGTATGTCATCCAACCGTAGAACTTTATTTAAGAATATTGTTATAGCATTTCAAGGTTCTCATCATAGCTAGGATCTTCCATGACCTTATTAATGCAACAAATATTCCAAGACATTATTATATTATAGTCATGAAGAACAATGAACAATATATAATAAGTGTACATTCATGTAATCAAAGTATAAACAGTTGGTTCTCAGAACACTAACTCTAACATATTTATCAGGACTTGAATAATGGCTATTTATTTAATAAATAAATATCACTTCATTATTATCCAATAAATAAATAAATATTATATTCACTAAATTTCAAAAAAAATTATTAAATATTACACACACACAATATTCTCTTGAATAACTGGTGATAGAATATATGCGATCAATAAAACATGAATAATTATTAAACCACATGAGAGAATAATATTTAATAAAGTTGTTAAATAATAAATAATAATATATTATTTAACTAAGATTCTGTATACACTTAGTGTGTGACCCTCTAGGCCACTTTCTTAGTGGCATTAGGCAAAACAGCCTAAAGTCCAAGGTTAACATCTAGCAACACGCTAAGATACCCATAGAGAAAGAAGTTAATGTTGTAATGAAATAATACCTCATACATACAGTTGCTATGTAATATAATCCTTTTATCATGATATCTCTAATCAAGTAGGATGCATGTTGGTTCCATCAACCTATATGCTCGATGACTCTTTCTTTGAATTTTTGAAAAACGGACTTGCCTATAGAACACCGTGGACATGGATTTATTTAGGCTATATCATTTTCATCAAAGGGTATATGATGTAAACTTCCATTAAAGAATAAGAAGGACAAATCTTTTCTATCACTATTCATTAATGAAATATTACTCATGATGCACCCAACATATCCTACCCCACCGCGAACATATGTTATCACAATTTTTATAAATAAATCAAAGTACGCAACTTATAACACTCATTGATAATAATATTAAATCCTAAGGATCAAAACACATGTCCATGGATAGTAACATCCAATGAAACATATAAATGTGGATTTCCTACTAGAGGGTCTCGTTCGCATAATATCCTACACTGGATATTACTAAAGGCGTAAGTCATGAAAAGGTGTCTCAAAGTCCTATGAGTCTCCCCCCTGATATATTTTATAATTTATGTCCCTAAAATGATATCATCCTTCAATAGAACATATAATTAAAAATATTTTCATGGAACTTCTGGGTTCTCATCATAATGGGGAACTACTATGACCTTTTAGTGCGACATCTATTCTTAAAACATTATCACATATTATGTTACATAGAATAACAATCATGATGTGATAAGAAGTTTATTAATATTCAAAACTATGAATTCATGTTATCATAAAGTACACAGAATTCAGTTCTAGGGCACTAACACCAACAGATGTAACACATTTCATGATCACATCAAACCACTTCGAACATAAACCCATCTTACATATAACCAAACGAAGGAACCATCAACCCTATCATAGGCCTTATTCATGTCAATATTCCAAGCTATGATACCTCTTTTTACGGCTGATCTCATTTTCATAAAGTGAAAAAATTCATGGGAAACAATAACATTATCATAAATGAGTCTCTTTGGAACAAAATCACTCTATTTTTCCAAAATAATGTCAGGGATCCATTCATAGAAATAGTTGTCTAGAATTTTGGATAAAATTTTATAGGAAACATTACATAAACTGATGTGTCTAAAAATTGAGATCAAGGTAGGATTGTTCACCTTGGGGATCAGAGTGAGAAGAGTATCATTGAAAATCCCAATATTAAAATCTTTGTTCCAAATATTTTTCATCATACATTTAACACCAGGGCCAATGATATGCCAGAATTTTTTAAAGAAGAGATTATGAAATCCATTTGGGCTAGGATCATCCATAAAGTGGATTTTCTTCCATGTTGTAAAGATTTCATCATCTGTGATATCCTTGGAAAGGTGTTGTTTCATATGATCTGAGACAACCAGAAGCAAATAAGAGTAAATATCACTGGGAAGAGATGAATCCCCAGTTGTGTAAAGATCACATAAAAAGTGAAGAATATGATCATGAATATCCATCTCATTACTAATATCTTTTTATTCAGGCATATTTAGATGGAATATAAGATTATTATTATTCCTAATTGAGGATTTCTAATGAAAATAGTGAGTATTAAAATCAACTTCTTTAATATTAGCTTCACGTGATCGAATAAAAAGAAATCTCTCTTTGTTCCAGAGGGCTGAATCCATGTCAGAATCAAGCACAGAAATCTTGGACAAGGTGGGATCAGAAGGAGGGATGGTATAAAAAAACTTCATACTTTTCTCAATACAATCTATCTGAGAGTAAAATGGTTTGAATTTAGTTCCACTTCAGGACTTCAGCTTAGATACCACCGGTCTTAACTTATAACGAACATCAAAGCCAAAAGCATGCCAGTTTAAAAAAATCACCCTTTCAAACTACTTTTACTTGATCCATAGACTTTAAAATAAAAATGGTTTATTAGGTTGGACATAAATGTATTGGGGAGATAAGTTAATAAAGATTGGGGAATAGTTTGAAGCAGTATGAGGGATATGGGAACCTGGAAGTTGTTGAATATGTCCAGCCACTCATAAGAGCCAACAAACCTATCAAGAAGTTCTGCCACACAAGAGAGATCAAACTTTCCGCTAAAACAGGTGAAAGGGTTTCCATAGTATCCTAGATCACTAAGACCTTCCACTTAAATAGCCTCATGAAATAGGATCATCAAATTACTAGATATCATAGCGCCCCCTATCTTTTCCTCTTTGCACAATATTTTTTTAAAGTCTCCACCGATTAAGAGGGGACCCAGAAGAACCTCAAAAACTAAATTCACAAGCTCCCATGATTTCCAATTATCCCACTAATTATTCCAACCATATAAACCCACAAAATCCCATTCAGGAGAACCCTGCTGGAGGATACAGGTAGCAATATAGTTGTTAGAAAAGCTTTTAATCCTAACATCAACACCCTACTCCAAAATAAGACAAATTACACTAGTATTACCATGCTTAGAAACTGGGAGACATCCCTTAAATCCCAACTTGTAAGTAATTCCAATCATTTCCTTTTTCCAACATGGTTTTGGACAAAAAAACCAAGTCTGGGAAAAGTTTAGTACTCAAAAAATGGATCATCTGAGCTGTATGTCGATTTCCAAGCCCACAGAAGTTCCAAAATAATATTTTCATTAGGATGGGAAGGACTATATTCTTCTAGCCTCTTCCTCTACATTGTTAAGAGTCAAACCACCCCCTAAAACTTGAAATGCTTCTGATTATGATCATACTCGGTAAGAAACTCCGACGGTCTTTTATTCCACAGTAATCCAACAAAAGAGAGTCCGTTCCAGATTCCGATCTATGCAACCTCTTCCATAGTCGCTAATTTTTAAAACACAAATAAATGGATTCATAAGAATATTTTGGTAATGGATGGACTGAGAATTATGTCACAAAACCCAGGGAAAAACCTGATCATGAGGATTCGAGCACATTAACTTCGAGGTGGGAGGAGGGTTAGACTTCTCGATGACCACCGAACAGGAAGCCAGAGAGTGAGTGACTATGACTAGATTCTAAAGATAAGGAGTTGGTTTTTTGGTTGGAGTATCACATTTAAAATTTAAAAATAGTGGATTCCCTTTATAAGTTGAAACATTGTATCATTATTTAATAATGATAAAGTGTGTAATGAAATCAATGGGGAATAGTGCACTGCACTACCCACTTGTGTGTGATTGTTTCCCAATAATGTGTGATTGTACAATGTGAAACTATGATAACACATGTTTCATGCCACTTCGATGTGTGGTGTTTATATGTGTCTTTATTTTTATGATGGGTCAACTGGTTTATACCGGTTTGGGGCCAGACTTGAACGACTAGTGGTTTGAACCAATTCATTGAGTGGGGTGTGATTTTCAACTATAGATCTGATCGGGAATGATTTAATAGACACATTCATTCATTTGGAGAGTTCCATATAAACCACTTATTTAATCTAGTGGTGTAACACTCTACATATTCCAAGGTATGAGTTTTGTTTAAAAATTTTCCAAACTCATGCGCTTCGATGGTTTTGAGCTATTGGAGGTATCATTGGAGGATAAGAGTTGGTATTTGGGTACTTGGCCTTATGTTTGGGATAAAAATATGTATTAGATGCATATTCATTCCATAACCCATGTGTTTTGTCGTAAAAACATGCTCGAATGTGGGAGTGATGTGCCATAGTGATGGTGGTTGTACCATGAAGCCCCAAATGATGGGGTGTTGCGCCATGATGGGAAGGATCGCACTAAAGTGTGACCTATTCATGGGGGGTTAGGATTTATTATTCTACCCTAGATCAGGGTACTATTTGATGACTTTAAGGTCCACACTATAATGTGACACTGGCAGGGGCGTTGCATCGTGACTTGAATAGCCTTGTTGCAACACGCCTCCTAGGTAGTTTTTTTAAATTTTAATTTAATGGATAAAATGGTAAATGATTGTTAAATTGGTATTCCTCATTCTTCTCCATCAATATATGATTGTGGCCCCTCCTACTTTAATTTATACTTCATTTGTGCTTAGATTCAAGAACCATGTGTTCTGGTAGATTTCTCGATATAATTATAACACTCCTCTTTCGCTCTTTCTCTGATTCTTCCATTGTTATTCACCAACTATGCTCTAATTCATAGATTTTTCCAGATTTTGTGGAAACCTTCGATTGAGAAAAAATATCCCAATGATATTCAATGGAAATTATTTTTCTATACCGAGTTTGGTAATCCCTACCATTTCCCATCATTTTATATGTGTGGCATGTGTGTTGTGATATACATTATCTATTAGTCCTGTGTGAATGCTATGGTAAAAAATCATAGGATTTTTCTTTGAACTTAATAAATGAACTAATAAATAATATGGCAGTAAGTGTCCCATTTGACTTTTATTTGACACCGTGGTCTTTGGTGACAACACCTTCAACCAAAGTTTCATAGAAATGGGATAACAGAACCCGTAAGGGGTGTCCTCAATTGTGTATAACCTAGTAGACTATGTTAGGTGCCCTAAATTATTTCTTGATAATGGAAGGTATAATGATATAAGGCTAACATGGTAGTAGACTCAAATGAAAATAGGAAGTGGAAAAGATGTTGTGTGTGGTTAACCAACCTAATGAAAAGTGTATATTAGTGTTAGGTGAGTTACCAACCCATGTTGAACCTTGCAATATATGTTTATTTATGTGTCTTGTTTATTTTATTATTCTTATTACATTGAGATAAATAAATTATACCATGTGGTTGTTTATTCTTGGTTTATTATGTGGTGATGAATCTTGTAGGAGGTTGGTTGTAATGCTGACCAGTGGCTATCTTGGTATAAGGTTGGGAGTAATTCTAACCAGCAGACATGTTTAATATAAGGTTGGGTATAATTCCAACTAGTAATGTTGTTTATATATGGTTGGGTGTAATGTTAACTTGTGGGGGTCTATATTTTGGGTGTGGTTGGGTGTAAGGCCAACCTGGGAATATATTGACATGGATTTGGGTGTAATTCCACTCGGGGTGTATTGATTGTAAAGTGGTTGGGTATAATGAATACCTTGGCCAATATGGGTATGTATGTGAGCAATTGAGTGTAAATCCAAACCCATGGTAATCTTTGGCACACTGTTGGGTGTAATGCATTGATCCCATGAATAAATAAGTTGTTGAGAATTTGGACAAGAATAATTGAAGAAGATAATGAAGTAGATATGGTTATTTTTTTGGATTTTGTTGTTAATGCACAAATTATGTTCAAAATCACTTATAATAAAGTTTATCATGTGAGGTGGAGGTTGTTTATAATTTTGGAGGTATTTGAAAGAGGTTTAGAATAGTTTGGAAGAGGTCTGGAGGTTTTTTAAGTTGAGCAGTTTTGGGTATGATATTTGAAAAGTTACTCAATAAGTAAGAGTCTTAAAATGCATACACAAGAGTCATTTTGAATCCCATTGGAATATTTAATATTCCTTTTAAAGTTGGGTATGATATTAGGCTAAATCCTTAAATATGTAAGAGTAAACTTACTCAATACGTAAGGGTATCCCTGAGAAAATTATAGAAATTTGGAAAAATTCTCATACCTCCCTGTATACATAGAAGTAACTCTTCTCAATACATAAAGGTCACCCTAGGAATACATCAAAAAATTGGTAGTCTTAAGTTTCACTGTAATATGTAAAGGTAACATTGTCCAATACATAATGTTTGTTAGAGTTGGTTCCCCAGAACCAACTAATTTTTACTTTAGATTAGATGTATATTTAAAGATATGGATATTAATAAATATCTTATCACATATTGATTATTATTTTGTATAAATTGATGTGATAGTATCCTAGAGTATCTGTCACATTGAAAAGATCATAGTTGTTCCTCACGATGATGGGAACCTTGAAGTCTTGTGATGATATTCTTAAACATAAGTCCTATGGTCACACGATGTTGTCTGATAGGACACTTCTGATGCATACCATTAGGTGATGTATTCTCATAAACAGATGAGTCTTCATCTCAGGAAATTCACACTTGGTAATCTCCAAGATGAGAGATTATGAGGACCAACCCATCAGTAGGAATTACACATGTTTATGTGTTATTAGATATTCCCATTTTACAATGTGTGTAACGATCCTCAGTCTTTAAGATTGTTATTAATACAAATCATGACTTACATACTTGATGTATTGTCTAAAACTGTGACACCGTATGTTTTCGGTGAAGTAGGATATATTGGGCATATCATGAATGATATGTTATTAATGAATAAGTTGAGTAAATATTTTTCTCTTCCATCTTTATAGAAGTTGATATCTCAACCCTTTGATTGGAATGAAACCTTTGAAATAAATTTCATGTTTATGGTGTACTGATGGGTTCATTTTAGATATTCAAAGAAAGACATATTGTGCATATAAGTTAATGACACGAGTGTGAAACTTTCTTGATTAGATATTGAGATGAAGAGATTATATTACCTAGTGAGCGTTTGTATGTGGTTGTCATCATTATGACACTAAATTCTTCCTATATCGGTGCCTTTATGTGTTGATAGATGTTGATATTAGACTTTAGAAAAGCTCACCCAATGCCACCGAGGAAGAGGCCTAGAGGGTCACACACTTAGTGTATCCATTGATCTCAGTTAAATACTATTTGTATTTAACAATTGGAATGAATATTATTCTTAAGACCGAGAAACAATATTTATTCAAGATTTATTGATTGCATTTATCCAGTCACTAGTTATATGTGATTTGAATATTTAAATAAATGTTTATTTGTAAGATTGTCAAAAAGAATATTTATTTATCTCTTATTTTATTCACAAGGTAATAAATAATATTTATCATTTAGTTACGTGAATATTAAATAAATAATTATTTGTAAGATCATGAATATAATATTTATTTATTTATCTATTGAATAATATTTATTTATTATTCGAGGATTGGTAAATGTTGAGGAAGTTGATCGGGCCAAGTTAAGCATCCAGTAACAAGAATGATATACTAAATATAATTTAAATAAATATGTATTTATTAATTAATATTTCTATTTTTAACAAGACATGTGTGTGTCAAAGAAATAATAATAATATTACTATTATTAGACATGGGATTTTCTAAGGATTAAGAAATTATCTAATGGTCTATGTGTAATTACTAATTCTCTAACCCAACTATATATATACCCAATTATATTGTTTCTATGGGTGTGTGGAATTTGTGAGAATCATTGGTTATAAACAACATTTCCTCTCCCTAGAGAGTTCTCTCAATGAATAACATCGCAAGGGTTTTCTCTCAAGATTGAGTGAATCTCTTATACCTCCTTTATCTTCTCAATAATGAGAGATAAGAGGGACAATCCTCAACCCCAAGGGATTGTGTTGTGAACAAGACAAATAATGCATGATGAATGAATTTTCCATGCTAACACTTGTCATTCCTTTAACATCAGTCAAATATCATGGTGCAGATACAGATAACTGCTAGAGGGATTATACTTTGGATCCTCTTAGATAAACGATGATACATCACATATGAGGTTTGATAAATCAACACCAACATCAAAAAAAGTACTCGAGATCGAGGTAATTTCTTCCTATTAAATTAATTATAAATTTAACATGAAATATCCTCTCTCATTGTTTTAGGATTCTTACGTTATGATTATCAGGATATAATCATGAGACATGTCATTATTTTCTATGTTCTTATGATTTATTCATTTGATTCAATGAAAAATCACTCTTGGGATTGGACCTAACTGACTTTTTCTAAGCTCGAAACCTTCAAAGGTCACCCTGAGTTGATTATTGAAATTTGGTTAAGTCCTCAATATGTAAAAGTAATCATGATAATACATAAAGGTAGATTTGAGGAAAAGGAAATATGTAAAATACAATTTACTGATACTTAAAAGTAAATTTGGGGAAAAGGAGAAAAATAAGAGTAATTTTTCTCATATGTAATGGTTGATCTAGAGGCAAAGGATATGTAATGGTTGAAGGTTCCCAGTCACAATGAAAGAAGTCAAGCCCATGAACAACAATTTTTTTCATTGGTGTCGATGGATAAATCCAAATAACTTGATGAACGCAGCCCTGGGATATTCAAAGAGAAGATATTTTCACATTTAATTTATAATTAATTTAAAACAAGAATTACCTCATCTTGATAATTCTTCTGCTGTTATCGTTGATTAATTTGGTAGTTTTTTTCGTAGTCAAATCATTGTTTTAGTGGAAAATCCAAACTAGAATTTCTAGTGGTATCCACACACACCCCAAAAATCTCAAAACGTCATCATTGGTATTCCAGGTGTTAGCACGGAGAAACCAAATGCCTTGCATCGTACACCATTGATCACAACAAATAATCATTTGGTCTTGAAAGAATCCACTATTGTTCTCTTGATCTTAAGAGGAAGGAGTAGGGCTATCTCTCTATATTCTTGAGAGAAGTTTTATTGGTCATGAGATAATTCACTAGGGAGAATCCATTATTCACAACAATTCACATTCCCTTAGAAAATGATATAAATTAGATTACATACTTAGGGTCACAAAGGCCCAATATCAAACTATTTATTCTAAGTAATATCCATATCAAATAAAATTATTATTATTATTATTATTATTATTATACTCCTTGACATGTGCTAACTCACAAATATTAAATATCATTTCCATCAGGCCCTTAACTTGGTTCTTCAATCCTCGGTATTTATCGAACCTTGAATAATAAATATTTATCTAAATAAATTGATATATTTATTAAGTTCCTCATGGTTACAACAGAAGGAAACAACACACACACCCTTGGGATAGTAAAGATACACCACACCCCCTCCAAGGGTTGACTCGCTCCATACCAAACCCATTACAATTTCATGGCTCGAAGGCCCCGTCATCCTAGCCTAAAGGCCCCTTGCTTAAGTCATGTGTTGCTGCAACATGTACCCAGGTTTTCACCCCTGCCTAAGTCATCACCAGTGTTAACAGTTACAAGGGTGGGTTTTCGAAATTTTAACCCTGATCATATGCAAAATTATAGAGTGATTTTACCACTCAGGCAAGTCCTCAACTGCAAAATAAATAAAAAACATTATATTATTCATTCATTCATTCAATAAATAAATATTATATTCACTAAACTTGTGAATAATTTTTTTTAATATTCATCTACCTAAATAATTATTTGTATTAAATATTTATTTGTTACCTTGCGATGATAAATAAGAGATAAATAAATATTATATTAACTAATTTATGAATAAATATTTATTTAATATTCAACTCACATATATTATAAACGCTAATAATTGGTGATTAAATTTATATGATCAACTTAACCTAAATAATTATTATTCCACAAAGTAAGAATAATATTTATTCTAGATATTAAATTCAAATAAAATTTAACCTCTTTCTAAGTGGAAATAGGTGAGCTTGCCTAAAGTCCAAGATTGGAATCTAACAACACATCAAGGCACCAACAGAGAAAGAAGATAATGTTGCAATGATAATAGATTCATATAAACACTTACTATGTAATATAACTCCCTTTGTCTCAATATCTCATCAAGAAGATTGCATACTCGTGTCATCAACCAATAAGCTTGATTTATATTTTTTTTGACTACCTGAAATGAACTTGTTGATGAACTGTCATAGCTATGTATTTAATCAGAAAATTCTATTTCAATCAAAGGGCCTAAGATATCATATTCCATTAACTTAGAAGGGACATATCCTTTCTTGACTTATTCAATTAATGTCATCAATTATGATGCACCCAACGTATCCTATCTTGTTGCAAACATATGTCATCCTGGTTTTCATCAATATATCAAAGTTCATGATTCATGATATACATTAATAATAATCTCAAGTCTAATGAACAATACACACATCCATAGACAGGAATATCCAATGACACATATAGCATGTGAAATTCCTATGGGTGAGTCTATCCTCATAACCTTATATCTTGGAGATTATCAAGTTTGAAACTTCATGAATAAAAGCCTCATCCACTTATTAGAATCCAATAATTTATAGTCAAAACACCATCCATGTCTCGTCAGATAGATGTTATCTAGACCATAGGACATATATTTAAGAATATTGTCATATCATCTCAAGGTTCTCATTATAGTGGGGAAATGCTATAACCTTTCATCATAACAAGTACTTTAGGGACATTATCACATTAATGTTAATCAAAATACCATTGATTGTGTGATAAGATATTTATTAATATTTAGGTCTTTGAATAAATAAGTAATCGAAAGTATAAATTCAGTTTGTTCTAGGGAACCAACTCTAACAGACTTCCACTCGTACTAGAGCCAATTGCTATCCAACTTGTTAAGCTTTCACATGATAAACATACTTCTCCTGAGGTATGACTATAAATGTTGATCCTACCAAGTTCTCAGGTGTCAATTCTGCTTATTATGACTTTAGTCCTTTGATAAAACCCCTCAAGAGGTGATATCACCGAGTATTTACCATTTTTTCTCTGTCATAAACTTGACATATTGACTAAGACCATAGTCAAATGTTTATTATAATATGATAACACGTAACTATTTTGGTACAACCCCAAAATATGGAACAAATCATTGCTAAACAATTTCTTGAGCTTCAACAAATGCCATAACATTCCCAGTCTTTGTAGAAATGGAAACCACCAGTTGTAATATGTTTATATTGCTTATTACTTTAGGATTATTGCGATATTAGATCAAATTGATCTAAAAGAAGACTAGTTTTGTATCCCCTTGAAAACTAGTATCTCCATTTCTCCAATAACTAAATGCTCATCCATTTTACTTTCTCAAGTACCATTGGATAGTTTTGACAACAAGCCTATGTAGTTCCCTTGGTTACATTTGATATTTTCCCACTATGATTTATGTATAAGCAATATCAAACCTTAGTACATATCATGGTATATGTGATAAATTCCAAGCACTTAATCATATAGAGTTTTATTCATCACAAGAATCTCCTCCGATGCTTTCACACATCAACGTAGAGAGATCTCATTCCATGTGACATAGACAACAATTCGGTCTTGAATTATTTCATCATGTATTTTTTAATACCTTGTCAAAGTATGTACTATTACTTGATCTAAGAAACCTCATAGATCTATTTTGTAAGTTCTTATTCCCCATAACTTTGGTCATTGCTTTAAGTCATTCTTAGAGAAATATTTTCTCTTTAGACTTAACAAACTATAAGACTAAACATATATTTTCTAAATGTTATCAATATATTTTCTTTGGAAAACAATAGTGATCCCACTAACCTCATGGAGACACATGTCACACAATTATCTCACATTAATTATAGTGATGAAGGTAGCATTGTCATGATTCACAATGTGGACAAGACGATCGTGCTGATAACGTGTTGTGAAACGGGATTGTGACACCGAGTGAAACTGCGAAATATTTTGAAATCGGGATCTTGTTGTCGATTGTAAATGAATTGTGACGTCGATCGAAAGTGAGAGCGATAACAAACGAAAACGAGTATATAATCATGAAGTAAAAAAACAAGAGAAAATGAAGATAAATAATAGAATTAAAAGTTTTATATCATTATAATATATAACACACGCTTTTATATGATCAATGGTGTATATTAATTTTCATTAGATTATTGACCATATTCAATTAAGCAAAACAGGATTACGCCATGAAAGATAGTGATCATAAATAAAACATGAAATATTTAATTTTTTAAAAAAATTACTAATATGGAGAAGTGGGGTATCGATCCCCATACCTCTCGCATGCTAAGCGAGCGCTCTACCATCTGAGCTACATCCCCACATGCATTACTGTGCTCTCATTCTCTAATAATTAAGAAATGCAGTATCTAACAATTCATCGAACTTCAAAGCGAAATTCATCGTCCGGTAGAACAAAGAAAGAAGAAACAGCGGACAGCCTTCAGTTGGATCGGAAACAAGAAGCCTACCGTTCCCGTCCACCTACGAAACCGCCGCGTCAGGGAGCTTCCTGCCGATTATGGAGGCCATCGGCGGCGCTGTGAGGCAGGAACGGCGGTTCGCGCGGCCGCGGGCGGGCAGGACGCACGGGGCTCTCAACATCATCCAATTGAATTAGTTATTATTAATTCATTAACTGTGCATTTTAAGATGATAATAAAAATATAAAATATATTTATTAAATTTGAGATCCATTCAATTTAAATTTATAAATGGATTTTGAAAATTTGAAATTATAAATGGATGTTTAAATGAGTTACGATATTTAAACAGGTATTTTAAAATATAATAAGGTTAGATAACATTGATTCATTTGGAAAATAAACAGGTTGTTATTATTTTTTGAATAGCTTTTAAAATGTTTAATTTTAGCTTTATTTTAAAGCGAAGATAAGGAGTTTTTTATTGAAAGGAGACATATGACCTTTCACAGCGCGCAAAATGGCTTTTAATAGTGCTAAAAAAACGTTGTTAATCCTACCGATGATAAATGAGAGAGATCCTTTATCAACGATATTTTTAGCGCTGATAAAGGGTCTCCTTTATCAGCGCTTTTTTAGTGATGATAAAGGCCTACATGTCTGCAGTGTGCTGTTTATATAACACACCCAGAATCAAACCTGCAATTTAAATAGCACACCCAGAAGAAAACCTGCAATATACATTTAATTAATATCATGAATACAAAAATGTCCACCTATGATATATACAAAAAAAACACACTGCTATTTACATTTCAAACAAAATGTTTTATATAATTACATTTACAATTGTCCAACAAACATTCTAAAACATTAACATTCCATCTTTTGACGCCCGTGATCCCCTCTAAAAAATGTATGTTCATGGTATCAGTTGCCAAACAAATCATCTCAACCCGAGCAAAAGATTCCACCTATATAATAAAACAAATATTATGTTAGTAATACTATAAAGATATAAACTAAACATTAATATGAAAGAACGCATTAATAAAATGTCAGTATTTAATAAAAATGACACATTTGGAGTTATACTGGCCACACCGTGTGTCCTATTGAGGTGGAGTTGATTTCTATACGTTACAAATGAGTTATGGATCATTATCCTAAAATATCAAAACAATCCGAATGTGTATGCTCGGTTTTGAGTCTGTCACTTGTTCTTTTATTAAAATTAATATCAATTTTAAATAATGACATATTTGGAGTTATACCGGCCACATCGTGCGTCGTATTGAGGTGCAACTGATTCTTAACTATAAAAAATCACTGATGGATCGTTGTCCTACAGTATCAAAACAATCTGAATGCATTTGCTCGGTTTTTAGTATGTGAGTTGTGTTTTTTTACTAAAATGTTATTTCAAACTGGAAACACGCATTTTGAGTCATACCGATCGCATTGTGTGTCAGTTTGACATGAGACTACTTCATACACGTCACAAATGATTTATGAATCACTGTCCTAAATTATCAAGACAATCGGAGGGTGTTTTCTTGGTTTTCAGTAAGTAATACGTTTTGAACTAAAATGTCAATTTTAAACTAATAACGGATATTTTTAGTCATACCGGTCACACCATGCGTTAGATTGAGGTGCACTTGACCCCTACATGTCAAAAATGACTCATGGATCGTTGTCCTAAAGTATCAAAACAATCAGAATGTGTTTTCTCAGTTTTCAGTATGTCACTTGTTGTTTGTACTTAAATTAATGTCAATTTTAAATAAAGAGACAATTTGAGTTATACTGGACACACCGTGCGTCATATTGAGGTGTGGCTGATACCTACACGTCACAAATGACTAATAGATCGTTGTCCTAAAATATCAAAACAATTCGAATGTGTTTTCTCAGTTTTCAGTATGTCACTTGTTGTTTTTACTTAAATTAATGTCAATTTTAAATAAAAAGAGACACTTTGAGTGATATCGGACACACCGTGCGTCATATTGAGGTGCGACTAATCCCTACATGTCACAAATCACCAAATACCATTTTTCAAAAATATCAAAACAATCCAAATGCGTTTGCTTGGTTTTCAGTGTGTCACGTGTTGTTTTTACTTAAATTAATGTCAATTTTAAATAAAAAGAGACACTTTGAGTGATACCGACCACACCGTGCGTCGTATTGAGGTGAGACTGATCCCCACACATCAAAAATGACTAATAGATCGTTGTTCTAAAATATCAAAACAACCTGAATGTGTTTTCTCGGTTTTCAGTATGTCACTATTTGTTTTTACTTAAATTCATGTCAATTTTAAAAAAAGACACTTTGAGCTATACCGGATACACTGTGTGTCATATTGAGAAGCGACCGAGTCCTTCATGTCACAAATGACCCATGAATCGTTTTCCTAAAGTATCAAAACAATCTTAATGTGTTTGCTTGGTTTTTAGTATGTTACTTATTCTTTTTTTACATAAATTAATGTCAATTTTAAATAAAAAGACACACTTGGAGTCATACTGGTCACACTATGCGTCGTATTAAGGTGCGGTTAACTCTTGCATATCAAAAATGACTCATGGATCATTTTCCTAAAATATTAAAACAATCCAAATGCGTTTGCTTGGTTCTCAGTATGTCACTTGTTGTTTTTACTTAAATTGATGTCAATTTTAAATAAAAAGAGACACTTTGAGTTATGTTGGTCACACCGTGCGTCGTATTAAGATGCAGTTGATTCCTACACGTCAAAAATGACTTATATATCGTTGTCCTAGAATATCAAAACAATCTGAATATGTTCGCTCAGTTTTTAGTATGTCAATTGTGTTTTTTTACTAAAATGTCATTTCAAAATAGAAACACGCATTTTGAGTCATATTTATCACATCATGCATTGGTTTGATGTGAGACAACTTCATATACATCACAAATGACTTATGAATCGCTGTCCTAAATTATTAAGACAATTGAAGTGCGTTTGCTTGGTTTTTAGTGAGTGACACGTTTTGAACTAAAATGTCAATTTTAAACTGATAACAGACACTTTTAGTCATACCGTTCAGACCGTGCATCAAATTGAGGTGTGGTTGATTTCTACATGTCACAAATGACTCATGGATCATTTTCCTAAAGTATCAAAACAATCTAAATGCATTAGCTCAGTTTTCAGTATGTCACTTGTTCTTTTTTCTCAATTTAATGTCAATTTAATATAAAAATACACCCTTAAAGTCATACCGATTACACCGTGCATCAGATTGAGGTGCAGTTGATTCGTACACATCACAAATAACTCATGGATCATTGTCATAAAATATCAAAACAATCCGAATATGTTTTCTTAGTTTTTAGTATGTCACTTGTTCTTTTTTACTAAATAAGTAATAGGAATTCACCTTTATACATTCCTCACCCATTTTCTTGTTGTCATTATCTCAGTTGCAGCCTCAAAGTCCAATCTCTCATGAGCATGAGCATCTTTGAACAAACCGCCCCAACTTGAACAAAGGAATCCACCTGTATAATAAAATAATTCTTAGGTGAGTAATATTAAAAAAAAAGTAAATTAAACAAAAATTATAAACAATCCACTACTTTTATGGAAGTCACATCTTCATACTATTTGTGTACATTCTTCCATCAGGTATGCTGCCTATTCGTTTCTGAGCGCATCTATATCATCTTGTGAAAATGAGACTTTTTGACAGTCATAGTAGTACTGGAAAAATATAAATACACAAACGATTAATAAATATTTTAAATCAAATAGTAATTATCTTTGAAAATACCTCTTTAGGGATGCTAGTTTGTTCATGGAATATGATATCTCTCATAAATTTACAAACATAATAACCACAATGTTTTCCATTGGTTTGTTTTAGACACTACAAAAACACCGAGTAGAATAAGTAATTTGTTTTGATATATGTTTGGATAATGAAAGTTTATTATATATACCCTGATACTTATCCAGTCGTAGAACTTGTCTTCATCCTTATGCTTAGCCCCTGGCCTCATTCATTGTTTTTCACGATAGTGATGCACCTCCCTATCATAACATAATCCTCATTAAAAGATAATATAAATTATATAACTTGATGTTTAGTTATAAAACGTTGTATGTAGTGTATTACAAATTGAAAAACGCCATCATGTGTGGACGGTTTGTTGGATATCCATGCATTGAATCCAGGAAATAAATATTTGGAGTATCCAAATTTACTGTAATGAGCATCCAATGCTTCCTAAAAACACAAAAAGAAATAAGTAATGAAACAAATGAAAATATATTTGATATGATTAAATTATAGAGTCTTACCCCTGCATTGTTGGTATTAAATAGAGTCTTTCATATAAAATTCTACTTTCAAAGGATTTGATCAGACCTTCCACTATTTCATCCTTTTGTTGGATTCTATTTTGTCTTGTTCTGTAGAGGTGATGTGAGGACTAACGAGTCTATAATTTTTCTCATGGAAAAATTCCTTCAATTTTTTTTCATATATATGCCTACCAAAAATATGAAATGTATTTAGTCATAATTAACACATCATATCATCTTTTGGAAAATAAAATCCTGAAAACATACCTCATGTATACATTTACAGCTAAGCCGCCTAGCCATCCATAGTCGAGGATTTCAGTTGCACTCTCAACACCAATGAAGTCTTGATCTTTCTATCCATTCATATTTTCTTCAAATTCAACTATGTGGTTGAGACCATCTTTTAACTTTGTATCCACACGAGCCTTCAATGATAGTAAATGTAAATATAAAATGGGAGGGTTATTGGTGATTTGGGTAGATCTTTTTGATTGGTTGGTCGATCCTTTTCATGGTTTTTAGGTGGTTTTTCGTTTCATCCCCTTCTCTCTGTCTTTCTGTAATAACATTCACAGTTTAGACATTTTTTCATTAATTTTTAAAGGTTTATATTGAAAAGTAAAATGAAAATGAAAAGCTCATTGTCGGCATGTTTTTTACAAGATGTGACAACCATGTGACGAATGTTACAATAGATTTTTCGATCGTATTAATATCATCCTCATGAATTGGAACATGTAGCTCTATGCTCGACTCATGGGCTACGCTAATCAACACTTGCACATGAACTGTTGGAAGTGGTTTGTTTTGTATCATGTCCTTTTGAATATTAAATTACCTAGCCCTCACTACAAGGCAATGGGTGAGTGTTGCTAGATATAAATCACAGTTATTATCACCCTGTAGAATATCAGTACAGGAAAGCTATCAGTGTCTGTCTGATTCACATTTCACAGAAACATTTATTATAACATTGATTACCTCTGCTAAGACATCTCTTGAGAAGAATGGCTAGCCTCATAGCTGGTGTGGGGTGGGGCAGGATCTCCACGTGGTGGTTGTTCTTGATTTGCTTCTTCTCTTTTCCTCTCCCCCATTAAAGTTTCCATCATCTCTCTTTGCCATTGGAATTTTACTTCAAGGGAAGATATTCTTTCTCTCATCTATTTTATTAATTCACTTTGATCGTCCTCTTGTTTTTTCTCAAAATATGTTTGGGGCGTCACCCCAAAACTAGCACCTCTGATGCAACTATACTGTTTTGGCCACTTCAAGGCCACTGATAGTTTGTGTTCATCTGGAATAGGTGTTTCTGATTCCTGTGACTATGTCAGATAGAAAATATAGTAAAATAAGTGATCATTATTATGTAGTAGTGATTTAAATAATTTTTTTATGTAATACTTACACATGTTTACCACACTTTTTGTGCATTTTTATCTATTAGTATCCCATATTTATTTAAACGTTCCTCTTTCCATAGTACATGGAGTGGGATAGAAGTGTCTTTGGATTTCGAGTCATCAATCCGTATATAAATAGAGGAACATAATTATGGCATTGTTTCATATCACATAAAAGTATTATGATCGATTTAAAATATGTACCATTTTTTTTCAAGTGAAGCACACCCCCATCCTTGCTTTATGGTAGGGGTATGATGGTTTTGCTACTCGTTCCTTATTTCCATCACTCAATTGCTGTTTCATAAATAAATTTTTTTCAATCAAAGTGATAAATACACATACTGTCAAACAACGTATTACTGGCCATAATGTACTTGAAAAGACACATCTGCACGACGACCAGTAAACATATACCATGCTTCTTGGGTTATTATGTATGCATAGATAACTGGTGAGTGCAAGTTTATTTTCCCTTCAGCATCTTTAAGATGATGTCTTGTTTGTGTGAAATCCTATGTGAATTCTTCCAATAAGAATTAATACATACTTCTTATGGGATTCATCTACTATAAATGCACTCTACAATGGATGATGAGGAATAATTCAATGTTTTATTATTTTATTTTTTAGTAAAATAAAGAAATGATATCATAATGTTACCATAATCTCTTACCACATTAGTGTATTCATCCGGAGTACAACATGGTGCCACAAATCTACGCCAATCAGCACATGTTGCTGAGTAACGATTCCAATATAACTATTGAACATGGCCTTTTTGGGATTAACATACTGACCCTGCTCATTCCATCTCACTTTGAATTTGATGCCTTTGAGTTTTGCCTTAATGATTTTTGCTAACACCGTAAAACTACGATGCTCCTGTTTTTTCTGCGATGCTGGTTGTTCATCACCTACCATTTCCCTAGAATTAACATCATCAATATGTTCTTCTTGAGTGGTAGCATCGATATGTGCATATGGTCATTGTACCCCTACACTGGGAGCAACAATAGGTTGAGAAACCTATAGTTCTTCAGGAATGAGATCACCCGCATGTAGAGATGGTCATTCCTCTACACTGTGAGCAACAACAGGTTAAGAGACCTATTTTTTCTCAGGATTGGGAGAACCAACACATGCAGAAGTCATTATCTGCAAAAGTGGTTTAACATTTAATTTAGAGTACATAAATGCAGAAACAAACGAATAATAACATAAGGTAACACGATGTATATTAAAAAAAAAATACAACCTGATTATTGAACTCTCTTTTTATTTTTTAAAGGCTGAAGGGATTTGACCCCTCTATCAACGATATAAATCCCTTCATTGTGGTCTCCTATGACATAAAAAAACACTATCTATATTGGGACCACTGTGAAATAATTGTGACATCCCAATGAAAGGGTCATCCTTGGTTGACTTTTTATCTGACCCTTCAGTGGTTTTTGTCGATAACATAACAATTTACCATTTTCAATTTGCGGGATCTGCAACATAAAATACTTTTACTATCTGTGATGTCATTAAAAATGGTTCGTCTTTGTACCCTTCCTTACTAAAATCAACTTTCACGAATCCCAATTCATCTATTTTAATAGAAGTTCTGTTATCAACCCACATACATTAAAAAATAGTCACTTGGGATATTTATAATCAAACTCTCATATTTATTTGATGATACCAAAGTATGACATATTCGCGTAAATTGGATTTCTATCCTTAGTACCAGAAACATGAATTGCTTTTTTCATGGTACTATCTTCATCATGCTCATTTGTATAGAACGTATAACCATTAATTACATAACCACTGTAAGATAATATATACACACTTGGTCCTATGACTATCCATCAAAGTTGTTTTGAAATTGAATCCAGATTTTCATCTGAATCCTTAAAAGAATAGTCCTGAAACCATCTTATAAATTTTTGATTATGTGTATTTGATATCCATCTTTCATCCCTTGATGGATTTAAATGACTAAGAATTTCTTTGTGAATCTCAACATATGGGGAAACCACCAAATTGTTATGAAAAATATAAAGGTGGGCCTGCTCCTGATCTGTAATATTGATTGTGACAACATCTCTTCCATAAATTCCTTCACCCGCAAGCCACCCAGTGTGATGAGATTTCGGTAGAATAATGATTTCCACACCAGATAGATATTCAGTACATAATTCAATGACTTACTCAACAATATATCACTCTGAAATACAACCCTCTATCCAACTTCAATTTTTGACATATCCTTTCAAAATATTCATATACCGTTCAATGGGTCACATCCATCTATAGTGTACAAGACCACATAGTCAAATATCTCTCACTGAGTGAACCATCAAATGAACCATTATATAAAATAATGTTGGCAGGAAAATATTTCTAATTTATATAATATGATGGCAATTTCTCTTTCCATAGTTGGAAATTTTGTTGGGTCTATAACTTTATTGTATATAGATTTGAAAAAGAAACAATGTTTGGTTAATGTATGATAGACATTCTTGGGCAAAATGAAATGTAAAGCTATAATCATTAGATCTTGTACCAAAACATGGCAGTCTTGTGATTTTAGAACCTTTAACTTTAAATCAGTCATTGACACGATGTTCTTGATATTTGATCAATACCTCTCTGGAACCTTTACGTAATTCAAGAAGTTTTAAAACTTATATCTCTCCTACTTGGAAAGAGTGTAAGTAGCTGGAGGAATAAAAGTTCATTTTTCACTCTTTACTGGCGCCAACTCTTCTCATATCCCTATGTCAACCATGTCCAATCTAGCTTTAATTATATCCTTTGTTTTTATGGGTGCATTTAGCAATGTTCTTATGACACTATCACATACATTTTTTTCAACATTCATAACATCAAGAAAATGTATGACATATAGATAATTCTAGTATGGTAATTTAAAAAAAAACTGATCTCCTTTTCCAACTAGTTTTCCTAAGGTGTTTTGAAAATAGTTTACTAAAATCAATGTCCAAATATTTTACTTTCTCAAACAGTTGATCACCTGTTAGTGAAGATGGTACTGTATGTTCTTATGACCTTCCATTGAATAATGTCATCCAAGATCGATACTTATGTCGTTGGGGTGGAAATCTACGATGTCCTAGAAACACGGTTTTTGATGAATGTTTCAACCTAATTGATTGTGTACCCTGTTCGCAGATGGGACACCCTTGAGTTCCTTTAATGCTATATCCTAAAAAATTTCCATAATTAGGAAAGTAATTTATCATCCTATACAACATGGCTCTCAACATGAAATCTTCATTTATATAAGAATCATACAACATAATACCTGAATCCAATAATAATTTCAAATCCTCGATCAATGGAGCCAAATAAACATCAATATCATTACCCAGTTGTTTTGGTCATGATATAAGCATAGATAACATGATGTATTTTTATTTCATGAATAACCATGGTGGAAAGTTATAATTTACCAACATAACTGACTATGTACTGTGAGTGATTCCTTGAAAACCAAAAGGATTCACTCCATTTGTAGATAACACAAAATGAAGGTTTCTCAGCTCATTTCCAAATTCAGGATACTCATGATCAATTCTCTTCCACTGAGGAGAGTCTACCAGGTGATGTAGTTTCCCATCTTTATTTCTTATGTCTGTATGACACCTTAATTTCTATGTAGTCTCCTCACTTCCATATAGGTGCCTAAACATTGGAATGATCAGAAAATACCATACAACTTTTTTAGGACCAAATTCATCTTTCTTGTATCGAGAAGCACCACACTTTGGGAATTCTCTAAGTGATTTGTGGTCTTTGTAAAATAGAATAAAGTCATTTGATCATGTATGTATTCTTTTAGAGATCATACCCATTGATCATAGCATTCATTTGATATCATATGCTTGGATCGAGAGCTCATTATATTTTGGGAGCATGCCATTCAAGAGAGAAAGTAATTCCATAAAATTGGAATCAATCCATTTGTTGCATGCTTTCAAATTAAATAGCTTTAGTGTGGATGAAAATGCTATATATTTAGTGCAACCACTATACAATGATGTCTTTGCACAACTCTTTAACTGCTCAAACAATTTTGAGAAATCATGAAGTTCATCTTCAACTGTCCTTGTCATTTTATCAATATGATCTTCATCATCATTCACATCTGTAATCACATCCATGATACAATCTTCTTTATTGTCCACAATTGTAATCATATAAGATGATCTATAAAATCAGTGCTATCCCAGCCACTAGCTATATTCAATTTTCCCCATATTTATTCCAACATTTATAACTTTGATCTATTCCATGATAGATCAAGCATTATTCTAACTATTATGGAATTAATTATCTTGAATAACAACAAGGTAAACACAAACAAAGGATTTGAGAAGGGTCATATGCATGATATTTTGAAAACTTGATGAACTCTTTCACTTCATCTTCATACTATTTTGTCAAACGATTGACATCCATACATTATTTATTCATATCCATACTATTTGATCTGGTGATATTAATATTTAACCAAATAAATACAAAAAAGGGGTTTTTCAAATAAGGGAAAATCAACATTTGAATGATAGTTATTATTGCATTTCTTGGCCTCGGAGCGACAACTCTTCTCCTCCCCTCGTATCACTAGGGTTCTCCATCATATCTTATTCCTTCCCCCTTTGGCGTGGTCTGACCTTGGTGACCATGACTTCATATTGGATTGGTGTCGATGGAGGTTGTTCCCGTGTGCCCTTGATTCGCTTTTGACTTGGTGGTGGCTTCGTCATACCTTGAGGATTCGAGATCTGGCTTCGGCTTCAGATCATTCGGTGCTGGCTTCGGTTCACGCAAAGGAAACTACAACTCTCCTAGGTTCAGGATCCTTGTCTGGCTTCAATATTCATTGACTCTGTGTGGTTTAGATTTGGGTTTCCATGTCGGTGTCTTCTTTTCCAGATCTGGGATCTTTACGTGGCTTCGAGAGCTTGGTGCCTCGGGTTTTCGTCGCGGCTTCTGCACGCTCATCGTTAGCTCTGGGTTGATTATTTCCGGCTACAGAAGACTCCTCCTGGACTTTGAGATCTAGTAGCGGCTGTGGTGTTCTTGGTGTTGGCCCCGTCATGCTTCCGGCTCCGAGATCCTAGCTGGGCTCTTTCTTGGCTCGACGACGGTTCTGATGTGCTCCGGTCTGCTCAGGGTCAGCTCTAGTGGCTTGGAGGGGGAGGCCCTGCATTCCGTTTCTACTGCTTCTTGCGCTTTTGAAAAATTTCTGTTGGTAATTTGCTGTGGTGGGTGATTTTGGTATTTGGTGCTGCTGGTTGCCAGTTGCTAATTGCTGGAAGGTGATGATGTTTCTTGATGGTGAATGTTGTGATGGTGTTTGTATTGGGGATTCTAGAGGTTGGTGTGTGTTGCTTTCCAGTGTTCCTACGATGGTGCCTTTTGCGGTGTATCCTCCTACCCTTCGATTCTTCTAGCTTTCCACATTTTGCTTGTTTAGGAATCCGTTGAGGGTTTTTTCTGGTGTCTCGATTTGTCCAGCTCTAGCCCAGAGAGGCATTGTTGGCTTAGTTCTGCTCGGATCCCCTTATTGGAGACCTTACCTCAAGGTGATGTTGGTTCTTCCAGTCCTGGGCGATGAAGACCTGCCTTCATTCTCGCTGGATTGTCTTCTGCTTCAGGTTGCTACAGATGTGGCTGGAGGATTTTTGTGGCTGCGGTGGGAAGCTACTAGACTCGGCTCTGGTGTTTGGGCTCTGTTCTATTGTTTTCGTGCTGATTTGATCCCGTGAAGGTTCTTATTTATGGATTGGAAGGCTTCTTGGAATAAAAAATAGTGGTGGTTTGCATTTTGAATTCTAACGGTGGATAGCTCACTTTCAGACTTGAAGTCAGTGGGTGCAGCCATATCTGACCACATGGAGAAACCCATGAGAAGATTCAGAGCTGGCTGTTCATCTTTGTGGAGCTTTTAATATTTGGTTGTCTGAGAGGGTATGACGTCATCCATCGGATTGTTCCTGTGCTTTGACATAGGACACTTTCTTGCTAAACTGATATGTAAAGGCGAAGGGATTCATCATGATCAATTATTGGGGTGTGGTTCTTCCATGTTGTTTGTCTAGTTTTTATCCCTTTGACCTTTGGGTTGTTGATTGTCCTATGTCAATGATGTCTGGGTTTCCCCCTTATTCATTTAGAAGAGTATTTTTCTATAATAATAAAAATTTGAAGGCCTTTGGTCCATTGGATGGATTATTGCATTTCGTTTCCTAGGACTCATCCCCTTAGAAGCTAACACCAAATTCCTTTGAAAACTATTTATAAAATCACACAAGAAATTCCATTAAAAAAAACCATTTACACAAATTTCTATTTAAAATAACACACCCTTTTTAAAATCAAACCAGTATTAAATACGCCTTCAAAACATTCACATCCCTTTATGAAAGTAAATCGGGTGAGTTGAAAAATACTTGACATGCAACCTAATTCCACGCCAAGTGTTTAAATCATTTTACAACTATTTAAAACCAAAAAAGGGTATGTTGAACACATATAATTTTTTAAGAAACATTTCAAAACACTTGAATCATTTTAAAAGAGACACTTAGAAATTTTCACAAAGACATAAATCCCAAGAGAGGAACTTTATAAAGGATACATGAATAAAAAATAACCAAAATTTTATAAAATATAAAACTATAAAAGGTTTATCATGTCTCTCATGAATAAATAGTATGAATCCTATAGTTTACTCCCATAATAGTACTGAGGATTGAATAAGTGATAGATAAAGACATAAGTGTCACTTGAACATAAAGTCACATCTCTTCAAAGTGGGAAACCATCTTTTACTTGATGCTTGAATCATGTACTACCTAATCTTGATCCTTCCAATATAGTACATTAGAAAAAATATTCCCCTTATTGAGGATATACATTAGGTCAAAGTTAAAGGACTATAGGTACTTAAAACTTCTCCACTATTAATGGTTCATTTCACTTTGTGATTAAATATATTTCAAACACTTTTTAGTGTATTCCAAAAATATATAACCCTAAAGATAATACCAATAACACCTCATGGAAATCACCACTATTTACAAATCTAGGAAAGGATTTGGGAAGTTTATATTATGTATACTTAACTGTATGGACCCATAAGCAGCCACATGACCATTATGGATCGAAACTGTTCAAATCATGACTCCTAATACATCACGATATAAGCCATACTCATTACTCAACTCATTATTGGTTAATATTGGTGTTTTCATAAATCTACCATTAAGTTTTTAGAATGATCTCCCATGAACATCTATAATCAAAGGAACTAACCACATTCTTGGTTAAGTCCTTCTTATCACTTCCAATCAAGAAAAATCCTGGTTGACCCTCTGGTAATAACTAGAAATTCCTAACCAATTTCAGAGTGACTAAATGAATCATTTAATACTCTCAAATCTCATTATGGTGGGTCTAGAATACTACCTCGTATCACAGAGGCTTCCCATATATGGATTTGGGTTTTTGGGTGATGTGTCGATAGCAACACCATAACTAGGGAATCAACTGGTGAGCTTGATTAATCATCACCATGAACTAGGTTAAGTAAAGATCTTGGTTATAGGATGCTTCATTAGGGAGGTGAACCATATAGATTGTCATATCCTCAGTTATGACCTTATAAACCTAGAAGAAGGAAGACTTATTCCAAATATTGGTGCCCATAATTATGAATCTATACTAAAAATTATATTTTTGGCCAATTATTGGGTTGAACTTTGAGTTGGTATCAACGCCCTAGAGGTGTTTCCAGCATGGATTGGGGTTGTCCCTTCAAGTTGCACAAAAAACATACATATTTTGATAGAATCTGAAGGTACTTGAGTTATATGAATTGTTATAGGTATCATATTATTTATTTCTCTTCAAAAAATAAATTCATCTCAAAACATAATTAGTAAGTGGATCAAGTACATGAACATGTTCCACTTAGTGCATGAAGTGGTCAGGATAAGACTCCAAGAATAGTTTAATCATTACTTCATTAAAATTTCCCCTATTTTTCTTCCCATATTCATTCCTCCTCTTCTTCCTTATTCTTTTTATCCACATACCTCCATTTTCACATTTTTTTAGTGTCATATTATTCATTATTCTACTACTCTAAATCTTATAGAGAATCCTTTTCATGGGTTGGTGTTGGTGGAATAGTGGATGAAAGTATATTACTAGATGGGGTAATTCCTTTGGACGATAACTAATCTTTTTTATTATCCATGGCTATAATGATATCTATAATCTACTCCTCTAACATGGACATGAAATTTGATGATTATGGGTGACAATATGATGAGATATAGGTGAAAGTATAATGACCCAATCTCAAAATAGATGAATTAGTTCACCACTACCCCAAGAGTGTACATCGATTCACTAGGGCTGGTTCCTGGGGAACAATTTTCCTACTTTGAGTAAATTGATAATCTATAATAGAAATATCCTAAGAACCGACATGAAACATTCATATTCCATAAATTATCGAGAAAAATAAACAATAAATTTCTCTATAATTGAATAAAAATATAAAAGAAACACCAACATCACTATATGAATGAAGCCAGAAACAATAAACCATATCCATATGTAAACATACAATGAAAAACATGTAAAACTACACTAAAAAACATAACTAAAAATGGATGGGTTATATTCTATGACATGATCTCCAACCAAACATGGCCTCCATTCTCAAAATCATCTAACAAACAAACCAATTCCCATGCCACTAAACATCAATTGGGCCATAAGTATCCAATAACTAACTATATACTTATTAAACAAAAAATGTACTTATATCATTACAAGAATACTCAGTGGAATCACCTGAGGAGTTGGGTTCGTAGCGGAGGTGGATTCACAGAGAAGGAGGGATTCACAACAGAGGTGGGGTTTGATAGTAGAGGTGGGATATGCGGAGGAGGGCTTCACAACAGCAAGATTTGGCAGAAAAGGAGGAGGAGGATGGATTCATGATGGTGGTGGAGTAGGAGGAAGAGTCAGCGACCAAGGAGGAGGAGGCGATAGAGGAGGAGGGATTCACAACGGCAGTGGCAGAGGAGGAGAAGGAGGGATTCATGATGGTGGCATCATAAAAGGATTATAGGTTTCAGGCGTAGTGAAAGTGATGTTGGGCCAAAGCCTAACTTTAAATTTTACCGTGATCAATGATTATTCTGATATTAATATGCCGACGAATTATAGTATCCCAGAATAAAATATAGTATTTAGATAAATAAGAAAGAGGACCGGAACATTAAGAGATGATTGACATATTTTCTTTATAATTAATTTAATTTAATTAAATAAATAACTCCATGGTTTTCTTTCTTCATCAATGTGTCTGACCATAGATCTGCAATGATTATTTTGTTGCTTTGTAGAGATCAAGAGTAGATCTCCTCTAGTGGTAATCCACATGTGCTCCACAAATCTCTAGATGCCACCGAAGGAGTCTCCGGGTGCTAGCACGGAAGGTCCTTTAACTTGTGTTGTCCACCCTTGATCTCCTTGAGAGATACTTCCAAAGTGTTCTCTAATTTGGTGGAGGATGGATGATCTTGTCAATGAGAGCGTTCTTGGAGAAAAAAGGATCCCTCGAGGCTTGAGATATTTTTCTCCAAAATGGACTGCACAACCAAAATTGGCTATATAGCCTGCAAGTTTCCCCCTTGGCTAATAATAGAATAATATGTAACCGATAATTTAATTCACTAGGTAATAATAAATAATTAGTACAAGTGTTGTTACTTATTTTATTATTCCATGTAAAACCCCATATCAAATAATAACAACAATACCATTATTTCCATGATATGTTCTTAGCTTACAAGTTACAATTAAATATTATTTTAATCAAATAATATTTAATATTATTTTCTCACTGGACTCTTTAACTTGGTCCTCCCATCCTCCAAAATATTTATCGTACCTTGAATAAAGACTATTTATTTATTAATTAAATAAATAAATATAACTGCATTATTCATTGATAAATAAATAAAATGTGATTAGTAATACCTGAATAATTAATAAACCAAAACCGGAAATAATATTTATTCAACTTGTTAAATAATAAATTATTTAACTGAGATTCCGGATACAATTAGTGTGTGACCCTCTATACCGCTTTCTTAGTGGCATTGGGTGAGCCTGCCTAAAGTCCAAGGTTAGCATCTAGAAACACACCAAGACACCCATAGAGAAAGAAGTTAATTCCACAACGACATGTCACCTCATACGGATTCTTACCATGCAATATAATCTCTTTATCACAATATCTCCAATAGAGCAGTTTGCATGCCAGTGTCATCAACCTATATCCTCGATAACTCATTCTTTGACTTTTTGGAAATAGAACTTGCCTAAATAACACCATGGCCATGGATTTATTTAGGATATATCATTTCTATCAAAGGGATTGAGATATTTACTTCCATTAATGAATATAAGGGATAAATCCTTTCTTTCATTATTCATTAATGCAATATTACTTTTGACACACCCAATGTATCCTACCTCTCCGTGAGCATATGTCGTCACGATTTTCACTAATACATCAAAGTGAATGACTCATAATATCCATTAATAATAATCTTAATGTCTAGGGACCATTACACACATCTTTAGATAGGAACATACAATGACACTTATAATGTGAATTTTCTACTATTGGGTCTCGTTCTCATAATATCCTACTAGATATTACTAGGGGCATACACCATGAGAAGGTGCCTAAAAGTCCTATGAGTCTCCATCCTTGATATACCGTATCATTTGTGTCCCTTTAAATGATATCATCCATCTATATAACATTTATTCAACAATAGTATCATGGAACTTTTGGGTTATCATCATAGCGTGGAACTGCTATGACCTTTTAGTGCGACAAATACTCTTGGGACATTATCACATGATATATTACACAGAAGAACAATCATGACATGATAAGGAATTTATTATTATTTCAAACCATGAATATAATTTTATCATAAAGTACAATGATGTTGGTTCTAGGGATCCAACTCCAACAGAATCCCATTTTCACTAGATCCAACTACTAACAACCTTCAGTCCATGAGCTCTCACATGATATTCATGTTTCTTCTAAGACATGCCTTTAGTCAAGGGGTTTTCCATGTTCTCCTCAGAGGACACTCTACTCACTGCAACTTAACCCCTCTAATGAAAATCCCTCAAGAGGTGACACTTATGGAGTATGTGCTTTATCTATTGATGTGACCATGGCTCCTTTGAAATAGCCACCACTGTAGTATTATCACAATAAAATGTGTTAGGGTCTTTACTTATAGGCACTACATCAAGCTCCTGTATAAAGTTACGAATCCATACGGCTTCCTTGGCTGCATCATAAGCCACTATATATTCGGACTCTACTATAGAATCAACGACAACTGGCTTCTTTGAACTCTTCCAGATCACAACTCTATTGAGATAGAAAACATATCCTGATTGCGAATTTAGATCATTTTGGTCTGTCATAAAACCATCATCAACATACCCTTTGATGATAAGCTCCTCATATCCTCCATATACCAGTAACATATCCTTAGTTATTCTTAGATACTTAGGGAAACCTTAATAGTAGTATAATGCTATTCTCCTAGATCTGCTTGATATCTTACTACCATGCTCAGTGCATAGGCAACATCAAGTATAGTACATAGCATGACACATATGATTGATCCTATCACTGAATCATATTGGATATTACTCATTCTATATTTCTCCTATTGTGTTTGGGGACACATTTTCTTATAAAGATTTATGCCATGTGACACTAGAACCAATCCCCTCTTGGATTATTTCATACTAAATATCTTTAGAATCTGGTCAATGTATGTACTCAGACTTAGCCCAAGAATAATCTTGGATCTATCATGAATGATCTTGATCCCTAGAATGTAGGATTCTTTACCTAATTCTTTCATGGACAAGCACTTTTTCAAAAAGTCCTTAACTGACTGTAAGATTGGTATGTCGTTTCCAATAAGTAATATGTCATAAACATATATTACTAGGATAAATAATGCAATCCTATTAAACCTTTTGTAAACACATGGATCACATTCATTATTAATGAAACCAAATTCCATTATGGCTTCATCAAATAAAAAATTTCATGATCCGGATGCTTGCTTCAATCCATAAATGGATATATGCAACTTGAAAACCCTTTTGGAATCACCTGGTGTCACAAACCCTTCTGGTTGTGTCATATAGACATCTTCTATAAGGTTCCCATTAAGGAATGCTATTTTTGACATACATCTTACAAATATCATAGTCACAGTAAGCTGCTATGGAAAGTATGATTCTCATGGATTTAAACATGAAAACTGGTGAAAATGTTTCATCATAGTCAATTCCTTGACGTTGTTTAAAACCTTTATCCACTAGCCATTCTTTATAGGTACTTAATTTACCTTTCATGTCTAGTTTCCTATTGAATACCCATTTATATCCAACATGATTTACATCAACTGGCATATCAACTAGAATCAAAACTTGGTTTTGATACATGGAATCCATCTCATAATTCATAGCTTCTAGCCATCTTGCAGCTTCTGATCTCTCTACTACCTTTTTATAGGAGAGAGTTTCATCATTGTCCAACAATAATGAGTCACCATCCTTGATGACAAGAAAACCATATCTCTCTGGTTCCCTTACCTCTCTTACACTCATACACAATACTTGTATTTCAGGAACTACTTCTTCCACAGGGACTTGTGGAAATTTTTTCTGGACCAAATCCTGTGTATCTTGAGCATCAAATTCATTGAAGACAATCTTTCTCCCACTATCCTTTTTGAGGATGCGATCCCTCTCAAGAAATATATCCTATCTAGAAACAATCGCTTTCTTGTCTGAGGGTTTGTATAGGCAGTATCCCTTTGTTTCCTTGGGATACCATATAAAGACACACCTCATGCCCCAGGGTTCTAGTTTGTTTCCTGAGAAAGACTTAACAAATTCCTCCCATACCCATACACATGTATGTGACAAAACGGGTTTCTTTCCACTCCATAACTCAATGGGGACTCCATTTACCACCTTATTTGGTACTTAGTTTAATGTGTATACTGTAGTTTGTAATGCATATCCCCAAAAAAATAATGGAAGATTTTCATGTCTCATCATCAACCTTACCATGTCCAACAATGTAAATTTCATCCTTTCACTAACATCATTCCACTGTGGTGTATAAGGTATATTGAGTTGATATAGAACCCCAAAATCTCATAAAATGTCGATGAAATCTTGGTTAATATATTCTCCACCTCGATCCAATCGAATATTCTTTATCTTCTTACCAAGAAGATTCACTACTTCATTATTGAATTCCTTAAATTTCTGAAAGGACTCGGACTTATACCTCATCACGTAAATATATCATATCTACTCAAGTCATTAGTAAAAGTTATAAAGTAAGAATATCATCACTAGATTATACTAGAAATGGTACACAAACATCAGTGTGTACCAATCCTAGAAGCTCTATGGCCCTTTCATCCTGCCCACCGAATGGTGGTTTGGTCATTTTACCTTGTAAACAAGTGTGACATCTATCAAGTGGTTTTAGCTCATATGAGTCTAAATAACCATTTTGATAGAGCTTTGTCAGGCGCTTCTCATTTACATAACCAAGATGGTGATGCCACAACTGGGTGTTATATGAGTCATGTGAACTTGATTCATTATCGATTTCTAACACTTTGTTTTCATAATTTAATACATACATGATGTTATTTAAATGTTCCACACCATAACATATGTTGTCCTTATAAAAGAAACAACATTTATTTAAAAAATTGAAAATAAATACATATGTATCTAAAATTGATACAAAATTTATGTTCTTGGTAACACTTGGTATATAATAACAGTCTCGTAAAACCAAAATCATCTTAGTCGACAACTAAAGGTGGTAGTCACCAATGGAAAAAGTAGCCAGCCTCGAACTATTAGCAACTCACAGATCCACCTCTCCTCTATAAGTTTTCTAAAATCTACATGGTTCCTGCATTTGAATATAGATGTGAGCACCATAAGATGTATCTAATGCCCAGTGTGTATAAATGTAAATATTTCACTTGATAAAGAATGCAACTTTGGATTCCCCTTCCCTATGAGTGCAATTACTCTTCCAATGGCCTGAATTTCCACATGAAAATCATACTACCTCCTTTTCCTTACCCTGCCTTTGGATCTTCTTATTCTTGGTCAGATAGTGCTCAGGATATTTAGAATGTTTATAAATATTAAGACCCTTTCCCTTGTCCTTCCTTTTCTTATTCACCATATAGGGACTGCGAGTTTGTCACACTCCATGTCCTTATCCACTTAGTAAATCAGGTTTAGAAGTTTCAATAAACTCTTCTCATTATTTCCCATATTATAATTCACAATAAAACTAGAGAAGGAATTAAGCAGTGATGATAGTATGAGATATGTATGCAACTCATCTGAAAATTTAATCCCTAAGATGTATAGATGCTCAATGTATCCAATAATCTTGACTACATGTGGTCCAGTTGGCACAGACTCTCCAAGATTAGTAGTTAACAAAGCATTGGAGATATCATACCTCTCTTGTATCTCCTTCTCTTGATAGAGATCCTGAAGGTGAGACATTATGCTATAAGCATCCATTTCCTAATGTTGCTTCAAGACCTCATTGGTCATGGATGATAACATGAGGCACTGAACATCTGTAGCATCATTCAAATGTTTCTCGTACACAGAGAGCTCCACACCACTCGCCTCATTCCCAAATGCAACTGGTAAAGGTTCTCCCAGTACATATAGTTTCCTTTCATGGCAAAGGATGACCCGAAGGCACCTTTTCCACTCATGGAAATTAGTTCTGGTGAGAAGTTTTCCCTTATCGAGTGTGGATCACAATGATATGTTTTATGTCATTTTTAATGCTGTTTCTAAAACTAAGATTAACAGATTTTTAGTACTTTGTTTGATAAAATTAAGACAAATAAATAAATAAATATTCATTAGTCTCCCACTATTTTATCGAAACCCAATAGCCCTCACCATTGGCTTCGGAATATCCAATTTCTTGGATATTATAACGGAAAGGATCCATATTCCATTCTCATCACCCCAAATTTGGCTAGTTAAGAAACTTGAATGGTTTTAGGTAGGCATTCCAAATTCCAACTACATTAACTCACAACTCCTTGATCTATTGAGTGGACTCCCCAATCCTAAAATCATTATTTTAGATTTCCTCAACCCTTGCCTCTCAGTTACACCAAGTCATGATTTTGTGGTTAACCCTTGATGTAAACCAAGTTAAGTTAACCCAAAACCTCAAATTAGAATTCCTCGATAATTAAAAGCACCCCAAATTTGGATGTTCAATCACTTTGAACTATTGGTTCGATTCTAACTGAAGTAATGGAAGGCTATACCGACTTAATATTTTATTGAGGGATTTTATCCTTTGTGCGTAAATTGCCTCTTATAATCTTTTAACATGCTTGTTAATATTAATTGGGATATACTTAAGTGATTAACCATGTATTGATAATATTTATTCATAATCCATTTTATTTTAGTTCTATATTTCATGCTTGTTAATTCATTAATTATGTGATTGTGACAATACATCCATAATGAATAACCATGCAACTGACATAAATAAAATAAAGGATATGATCATGATCTTTTATAATGTTTAGTTTATCTAGTGGCTGTGTAGCTAACCCTGACCTATGGGAGAAACACCTTGAACCTTTTAAGGTTCGTTTTTACAGCTTTCCCCCTGTCCACCTTTGTATCTCCTTGGATTGATTTCTCCTCAGCTTCTAATTTTGAACTGAAACCAGTAGCTTGGGAGATCCATCCATTATACATGCTTTTAACTCACATGCAAGTGAGGGGTAAAAGGGGGTTTACAAAAAATAAACCATGGTCACTCAGGCCCAAAATATTAATGAGAAGAAGAAACGAAGACCAAAAATTTTAATTTAATAAAAAAATTAAAAGGAAACCAATCACATACAAAGTTTTGGTCTAGCTCATGATCATCTACACACATGAAATGAATTACGCGTTTAATAAAACTAGAATTAAATTCTCTAATCATTCTTATTAATATAAATCATGCCCAAATCGATTAATTATTATATTTAATTAATCAATCCTTTTATCTTAATCATTTTTTTAATTTCCTTAAGATTATTATCCATTATAGTTTTAAACAAATTAATAAATTCATTTAAATTTAACTCTGTACATAACTTATACCTTGGAATCATCCCGGTGAATAACCATCCAAAAATACCCAACATGTATTATACTTGTATACACTTTATTCTTTGTGATGTGTAGCATGCACACCGAATTATAATTGAAATTCAACTCTTACATGATGTGCAGATCTTTGAACATTACACAGATTTTAATTAAAAATTATATATATATATATATATATATATAACACCTATCACATGTTGTGTCCCAGCTTTACGTATACACGAAGGTACATGTCTCAAGGGTTACATAATATAATAATAAAATTTTAAATCTGTGTAATCTGGAAAAAGTACACGGTGTGTAGATCCGCCTACACGACATGTACTCTCCTCACCATCCATATAAAGTACACGCCTAGGGAAATGGCATGTGAGGTGTAATTTGGAAATCTTCAGAGTACATGGTGTGTCTAGTGGGACACACGCCGTGTAGACTCCGCATTACACGGTCACCAGCTAGGCAAGCCGTGTATGGGATAAACAACTTGACCCTGACCCGAAGGGACTACATGCTATGTCCATTGGGCCACACGACGTGTAGCCTAGTTGACCGTGCGCCATTCTATCTTGGTCAACACA
This sequence comes from Viscum album, assembly GCA_963277665.1. Taxonomy (NCBI): domain Eukaryota; kingdom Viridiplantae; phylum Streptophyta; class Magnoliopsida; order Santalales; family Viscaceae; genus Viscum; species Viscum album. The sequence continues at coordinate 568,470,021 of OY728119.1, forward strand.
TGGTGTAAGAATTAACTACACCATGTTTCATCAATGCACACAACTTGAGTAATTTCCAAATTACTCCAGATGCACTGAACACAACTACCCGGTGTGTGATCCGGATTACACGTCATGTATGGCAGATTACCCAGTGTGTAACTCCAAATACACGGTGTGTACTGTTGTGTTACCTAGAAAGAATCATCAACACCTCCTGATGATATCCTCAATTTAATTTTAATCATAAAATTATTCATTTCTGTTAGATCTACGAGAAACTAAAGAGGATGAACAGATCTCAAAATTTAGATTAGAAGAACAATTAAACATGGATTGGAAAACTAAATTATTAAAGCGTAAATCATCAAAAAATTATTTAAATAATTATAAACAAAAATATGAGCCGCTCTGATACCACTTGTAGGTTCCAGGCTTAGCAGAAGTGTGGTTGGGCCGACACCCAACTTTAAATTTTACTGTGATCAATGATTATTGCAGGATCAATGCGAAGATTAACACAAGTATCCATAGAATAAAATCAAAGATTTAGACAAAGGAGAAAGAGGCTCGAAACCTTAAGAGAGGATCAACATATTTTGTTTATATTTAATTTAATTAAATTAAATAAATACCTCAAAGGTTTTCTTTCTTCATTGATGTGTCTGACCACAGATCTGTGATGAGCCTTTCGTTGCTTTGTAGAGATCAATAGTAGATCTCCTCTAGCGGTAATCCACACATGCTTTGTGAATCTCTAGAAGTCACTGAAGGAATCTCCAAGTGCTATCATGGAAGGTCCTTGTGCTTGGATCATCCGCCCTCGATCGCCTTGAGAGATGCTTCCAAAGTGTTCTCTAATCTGGTGGAGGATGACTGCTCTCATTCTTGAGAGTGTTCTTAGAGAAAAAAAGAGATCTTGAGGCGTGAGATATTTTTCTCCAAAATGTTGTGCACAAACAAAATTGGCTCTATAGCCTGTAGATTCCCCCCTTGTCTAATAAGAGAATAATATGTAACAAAGAATTTAATTCACTAGGTAATAATAAATAATTAGCATAAGTGTCGTTAATTAATTTATTATTCCACATGAAACCTCATATCAAATAATAACAACAATACCATTATTTCCATGACATGTTCTTAGCTTGAAAGTTACAATAAAATATTATTTTAATCAAATAATATTTAATATTATTTTCTGAATGGACTCTTTAACTCGGTCTTCCCATCCTCTGAAATATTTATCGAACCTTGAATAACGACTATTTATTTATTAAATAAATAAATAAATCTAACTGCATTATTCAATGATAAAAAAATAAAATGAGACCAAACTTACCTAAATAATGATTAAACCACAAATGGGAATAATATTTATTCAACTTTTTAAATAATAAATTATTTAACTGAGATTCTGGATATACTTAGTGTGTGACCCTCTAGGACTATTTCTCAGTGGCATTATACGAGCCTACCTAAAGTCCAAGTTTTGCGTTTAGAAACACACCAAGGCACCAATAGAGAAAGAAGTTAATTCTGAAATGACATGTCACCTCATACGAACACTTACCAAGTAATATAATCCCTTTATCACAATATCTCCAATCGAGCAGGTTACATGCCAATGTCATCAACCTATATGATCGATAACTCATTCTTTGACTTTCCAAAAATAGAACTTGCCTAGAAAACACCATGGCCATGGATTTATTTAGGCTATATCATTTCCATCAAAAGGCATGAGATATTTACTTCCGTTAATGAACAGAAGGGATAAATCCTTTATTGCATTATACATTAATGCAATATTACTCATGACGCACCCAACAAATCCTACCTTAGTGTGAGAATATGTCATTACAGTTTTCACTAATATATCAAAGTGCACGACTCATAATATTTATTAATAATAATATTAAAGTCTAAGGACCATTACACACGTCTGTAGATAGGAACATCCAATGACACTTATAATGTGTATTTCCTACTATCGGGTCTCGTTCTTATAATATTCTATTGGATATTACTAGGGGTGTACACCATGAGAAGGTGACTCAAATTCCTATGAGTCTCCACCCTCAATATCTTGCATCATTTTGTCCCTTCAAATGATATCATCCAGCCATAGAACATTTATTCAAGAATAGTGTCATGGAATTTCCGGGTTCTCATCATAACAGGGAACTGCAACAAACTTTTAGTGTGACAACTACTCTTGGGACATTATCACATGCTATGTTACACATAAGAACGATCATGATGTGATAAGGAATTTATTAATATTCAAAACCATGAATATAAGTTTATCATAAAGTACAAAGAATATGGTTCTAGGGAACCGACTCCAATAGAGTCGGGGACAGAGGAGGAGGAGGAGGAGGGCTTTGCAATAGTGGAGGAGGGGGAGTCAGCGGTTGAGGAGGTGGAGAAGGAGGGGGAGGAGGGGGGGGGGGGGGGGAATAGAGTTCGGCTTCTGTGAGAGCTTGAGTCGTGCGATAGGAGGAGGAGACTGTTAGTTTTTTTTATAAAATCAGGAAAACTTTTTATCAGCACTAGCTAAAAAGCACTGATAAAGGTATGTTTTATCAGTGCTAAAATAAAAAGCACTCATAAAACATCCCTTTATTAGAACTTTTTTAGCACTGATAAAGACTTATCTTTATCATCACTAAAATAGCGTTGATAAAACTATAATGATAATAAATTATTTATATTTTTATATATATTTATAAAATTATATGTATAATAAATAAATAAATATTTCTTTTATAATAATAACCATACATAAATATATATTTATTTATATTTACATATTTAATAAATATATATTTATATATAATTATAAATTTCAAATAAATATATTTATTATATTTATAATTATATATAATTAATATATTTATTATAATTTTATAATTATTTAACTATATCTATATTTGTTTATAATTATATTTTTATATATCTATTATAATTTTATAATTATTTAATAACTATAAATTTATATATATTTATTATAAATATATATTTATTGCATATTTATTATAAATATATATTTATTACATATATGTTTTAAATATATATTTATTTAAATATATATTTATTTAAAAAATTATGAAATTATAATATACACACATATATATAATTAATATATTTATTTTAATTTCATATGTAACGTCCCAGTTCCGGAAGCCACCCAGAGGCGCCCTGTTCCCGGTTGGTCACATGGCCTCAAGTGCATTTCCCCGAATGCCAGAGGCTGCCGACTAGCAGCGAGGGCCTTGGGTGTGATAGTGGGGAAACTATGCCCTCATTGGCAGAGTAACACAGCGGAAAAAAAACAGATATACAATAATAGAATCAGTAATAATATCAAACAACAAGAAACAATGGAAGACTGAAGAAATAAACAGCTGGAGCACACATATATAAATGATGCATGATACATATGTCTAGGAAAGCATCCAAACACATCACAATGCTGGAATACAGTACTAAACCAAAGTACAAAAGAAAACAAGTAAACTCTTCAGCATCACAAGCCTCATCTTGGTCTCATGCTCTCCAGCTCCTCAGCAATCAAGTACCTAAAGTCAAAGGGAGCTTGCCCTTATCTATACCTGCAACAATATAATCTGTTTGGGCCCAAAGAATACCCCAAATAGGGTGTGAGACAAAGTCCCAATAGGAAACCACCCAAAGATCTGTGCCTAACAGTCAGTGAATATATGGTAGGTAATGTACAGTAAGCAGTAAACAGTAAGCAGTAAACAGGATAATACACAACAATAACAATCCATAGTTTCTAGCATATAATCTATAAACAAGAAACATCCACTCAAGAAATTAGAACAAAAAGGTAACCTCTTGGTAGTCCTCACAGTCTAACCCCTAAGGTTCAAGCTACATGTACTAGAAACCCTCTGGGAAGCACACACAGTCTCGCCCCTCTGGTTCAGCTAAAGAATAGACTCTCTGAGGAAGCAGTCACCATCAATTCCCCATATAGTCTCGTATCGTACTAAAGGCTCTCTAGGGAAGCACTCAACGTCTAATCCCCCCCTGTGGCCCGCGTTGAGGAACTACAGACTCTCTGAGGAAGCACTCAACACCAATTCCCACTGTGGTCTCACATCGTAAATTAAAGACACTCTGGAGAAGCCCTTACATCCATTCTCCCTATGGTCCACTACACTAGGTTCTCACAGCACTGTGCAAAAAAAAAACATGCGTAGCGCGCGTATCGGCCCAAGTAAACCTCAAGAACTACTTGGCTATCATTCTAAGGCATAACAGTATAACATTACAACAGTTCCACTATCCTACAACTAGGCATAAAAACTGGAAAAACACTAAACAAGGAAACAAGCATGGAAAACCATCCAGAGTATAGTATAATTTACACTATTCACAAGTAATTACCTCTACTCAAGCAATCAAGCAAAGCAGGTAAACAACAAGGGAAAAAACAGGAAACACACAATACCCCATTCAAGGGTATTGATTGAATTTGCACAAATATTAAAATACTTCCTACAGAAAGGCACAAACCACCTACATCGATGCTAGGAGAATGATATACGTGAACCACGATGATTGATTCTCCTTAGAATGTCGAGGATCTGAGAAAACGTCCAAAACGCTAAACCCATGATATCTTGAGAAAGAGGATAAATTGGAAAACAAGGATCTAGGAGAAATAAGAACTCACCACTGCGGTTCCAACGCAATCTGTGGTGGTCGATTCGGAGCACGGATGGAGGATCGGGAATTCGAAGAAGAATCGCGGCCGTACGGGTCACTATCGGATGAAGAACCTGAAGACGGAGCGCGTTCTATCCGTCAGGCGCAACCCCGGTCTGTTTAATGAAAAAAATAAAATACACGGCGTGTACTTCTGGGGTACACGGCGTGTACTCTGTTTTCCTATACTCCAATTTAAGCGGCCTCCACATCACCCCTACACACTGTGTGTGTGGCCCGGACACGGCTAACACACGGCCTGGCGTGGCAAGGGAGTACACAGTGTGTACTCAGAAAGTATACGGCGTATACTTCAAAATTTTCCAGAAACCCCTCTTTTCTCAAAAACACCAGGAAAATAAAGAAATACCTGAAAACGAAGACCCAGGTTCTTAAAAACTTCCCCCCCTTAAAAAAAATTCATCCCTGAATTTCCCTAATGAGGCGGATAAGAAGAAACACCGAACAGATCCAGCTACTGCGATCGTACATCGGCATCCCTTTCCCAAGTCTCATCCTGTACTCTCCTGTGCTGCCATAACACCCATAATAGAGGAACATACCACCCACGGAGAACCTTCGTACTGTGATCGAAAATCCAGATAGGATTCTCCTAAAACGATGCATCCGCTTCGAGCTCAACCTCCTCGGGCTAAAAGACATGAGACGGGTCTGAAAAGTAATGTCGGAGCTGAGAGACGTGGAAGACATCGTGTATGGCCCGGTACCTCTGAGGTAACTGCAAACGATAGGAAATTGGTCTAACTCTCTCCAATACCTCAAACGACCCGACGTACCATGGTGAAAGCTTACCCTGTCTCCAAATCCTCTTGTGTCCCAACCTCGGTGCGACATGTAGGAAAACCTGATCCATGACCTCGAACTCCAGAGGTCATCTCTGCTGATTAGCATAAGACTTCTGTCGAGACTGTGATGTAGCCATCCTCTTCCAAATCAACTCTATCTGCTCTGAGGTCTCTTGAACCAGGTAAGGTCCCAATAAATATACCTCTCCTGCCTCCAGCCAACATAAAGGTGATCAACATGGACTATCGTACAAAGCCTCGTAAGGTTCCATCTGAATAGTCGTTTGAAAACTGTTGTTGTAGGCAAACTCTACAAGAGGGATATGCTTTTCCCAAGAACCGCCAAAGTATATAATGCAAGATCAGAGCATATAATCAAGCACCTGGATCGTACGCTCGGACTAGCCATCTGTCTGGGGATGGTATGCTGTACTCAAAAGTACCTGTGTACCCAAAGCCTTCTAAAGCCCCTTCCAGAACCGAGAAGTAAAGCGTGCATCCCTGTCTGAAACAATGGAGTGTGGAAATCCATGCAGACGTATAATATCTCGGATGTAAATTCATCCCAGATCATCGACACTGAAGGTCTTCTTGATCGGTAAGAAGTGAGCAACCTTCGTAATCCTGTCGACGACAACCCAAATAGCATCGTTCCCTCAAGGCGACCTCGGCAATCCGGTCACTAAGTCCATCGTGACATCGTTCAACTTCCACTCCGGAATGGGTAACTGCTGTAAAAGGCCTATTGGTCGCTGATGTTCTACCTTCACTTGCTGACAAGTAGAACACCTCAAGAAGAAACTAGAAACATCCCTCTTAATACCTGGCCACTAGTACTGGAGATGAAGATCCCGATACATCTTGGTGATGCCAGGATGAACTGCCCAAACTGAGGAATGAAAATCTCGCATCATCTCCTCGCGTATATCTTCTGGCACCCATACGCGTCCCTGGAAATGCAAGATCTCATCCTCGCCCACTGTCCATCTAGGAAGAGGGTCCTCTCCTGACACACTCTCTCACAGGACTAAGCCTTCTGAGTCTGATAGCTGCCTCATCCGTACCCGATCAAGAAGTGTAGAGGTAAAAACTACAGCAGATAGGAAAGTCTCTCCCTATCTGTCATGCACCTCCAGATGCATCTTAGAGAATAGATCCATAAGCTGCCACTTGCTGCTGGCCTCCCGAACTGCATGAATCTGAGTTCTCCTGCTCAACGCATCTGCCACTGTGTTGCCCTTTCCCGACATATAGGCTAGCTCGAAATCAAAAGACTGAAGATACTCAACCCACCTGTGCTGTCTCAGATTCAGATCACGCTGAGTGAAGATGTACTTGAGACTCTTGTGGTCGGTGAAAACCACAAAGTGCTCTCTCAGAAGGTAATTTATCCAACAACGTAAGGCATGAACAACCGCTGCCAACTCCAGATCATGCGTCAGGTAGTTCCTCTCCTGTGGCCTCAACTGCCGAGACCCATACGCAACGACTCTATCTCCCTGTATAAGCACAATGCCCAGTCTGACACCTGAAGCATCACAGTAGACTGTATATCTCTTGCATGTCTCTGGTAAGACTAGTATCAGTCATGAAGTCAACCTCCCCTTCATCTCCTGAAAGGCTGAATCACAAGAATCTAACCATAAGAACTTCACCCCCTTCTTGGTCATACCTGTCAAAGGTGCTGCTAGGCGTGAAAGGTCATGAATGATGCGTCTGTAGTATCCAGCCAGCCCTAGGAAAATCCGTACCTCAAAAACATTCTTCGTATGCTCCCAGGAAACTACAACTCTCACTTTCTCTAGGTCCACAGATACTCCTGCCTCTGAGATGATTTGACCCAAGAAGTGAATCTGATCTATCCCAAAGTGGCACTTTGAGAGATTAGCATAAATACATTTCTCTCTCAGTGTACTTGGAATGATCTCAAGGTGGGCAGCATGGTCGTGTTGAGTGTGAGAGTACACCAAGATATCGTCCACGAAGACCACAATGAAGGAGTCCAAGTAAGGATGGAACACTCAGTTCATCAGTGCCATGAAAATTGCTGGTGCATTTGTGAGACCGAATGGCATAACCGTATACTCGTAGAGACCATACCTGCTCCTGAAGGCTGTCAGAGGTATATCTGATGGTCTAACGTGCAATTGATGATAACCGAACCTCAAATAAATCTTCGAGAACACGCGAGCTCCTCTAAGTTGATCGAAGAGATCATCAATCCTTGGCAAGGGATATCGGTTCTTGACCGTCAACTGGTTCAGCTTCCGATAATCCACAGAAAGCCGAAGGGTACCGTCTGCCTTCTTCGCAAATATGACAGACTAACCCCAAGGATAAGTACTGGTTCAGATGAAACCCTTTGACTAAAACTCCTCCAACTGCTTCTTGAGCTCCTGTAACTTAGGTGTATCCATCCTATAGGGAGGAATGGACACCGGTGCCACTCCTGGTACGAGATCAATAGAGAAGTCTACCTCACGCTTCGGAGGCAAACCTGAAAAGTCCTCTGGAAAGACATCCCTGAAACGATCCACCACTGGAGGAAAGGCCAACTGTGAAGTCCCCTGGTCATCCAGATAAAGACTAGAAATCTGGGCCGTCACCCTTCCTAGCCCATGATGCTCGAGTCCTACTCAAATCGCCTGAACATCCCATTCGCCTTGATGAAGAAAAGATTCACCCTCTGGTGAAATGAAACTCACCCTGTGGCTATAACAGTCGACGAATGCCTATAAGGGAAAAAACAATTCCATCCCGAGAATGACATCATATCCTGTCATCTCTAGGATATAGAGATCCCATAAGAAACGATACCCTGCAACCTCGAGAGGGCACTATCTACACTGACGTACACTAGATGTCCTCATCCCCAAAGGTGTGTCTAGTGTCAACAAGTCGGATGAAGAAAAGATACAGATCCCAAGGCTATCCACAATAGCAACAGAGATAAATCTATGCGTAGCACCAGTATCGAAAAGGGCTGAAGATAAAACTGAGGCTACTAAGATCGTACCTCAAACTTTAGAAGGTCTGGGCTCCTGCTCCTGGTAGGTCTACTCCACTACAAAATTCTGGCCTGCCCTGTAGCCTTGTGACCCTGCCTGACCACTCTGAGATGATCCTCCCTACTAACGCTGAAAGACTGGTGACTGAATTCCATGGCCTTGACCTTCACCTCAGCCTAAACGGCCAGAAGAACTCCAGTTCCCCGACTGGTGAGAAACTGGTGGTGCTTCTCCTGAACGAGGAGTCATGGAAGAACCCCCATCACCAGTTACTGGTGAGAAAACCTGACAGAAATGCTGAAGGTGACCCATATTTCCTCAAGATCGGCACTCCACTGGGCCTCTCTGGCACTGCAGCCTCATGTGCCCTGCCCTTCTACTCTGGTAGCATACTACCTGGATACCTAAAGATGTATCTCGCCTCCTCGGATCACCACGCGTAGACTCCCTATGGCATTTCCTACTGTCAACTGAAGGAACACTAGCTCTGGAAGCAGAACCGGCCTGGCTCGTAGCTCCGGATTCTCTAGGATTTCACTCCGCAATCAGCGCCTGGTTGACGATGGAAGTGATAGAAGTCAACTGGAAGATATTCACCTGCGAGCGAATCTCCTGCCTGAGACCATCCTCAAAATTCTTTTCTAAGAACACCTCACTTCCATCCCAGAGGGGTGTGAAACACTGTAACTCGGTGAAATGAGAGGAATAATCCATGACAGAAAGAGTACACTGCTCTAGACTCATGAATTCTCAAGCTCGATTGGCCCTCAGGGTCTCCGTGTAGAAGTAGTCATAAAACAAGCATTGGAACTCCTCCCAAGCCATAACCTGCTGATGACCTGCCTGTGAGATCACGTCCCACCACCTCTTGGAAGAGTCTTGTAGTATATAGGTAGAGAGATTGAACCGCCTCTCTGGAGGTGTTTCCAGATGCTCAAAGATAGTCAGCATGGCTTCCAGCCATGACTTTGCAGCCTGTGGTCGTCCTTTCCCGGAGAAAGTAGGAGGCTGCTGCTGCTGGAAAACCCGCGTAAAGTCTGCCATAGACGAGGCAGGAGGCGGTGCTCCTTGAAAGGTATGAATAGTCCTCATAAAGCCTTCCCTGAACTGCGCATCAGTTCCTGCCACTGGTATGACAGCTGGTGCCAAGGCTGGCCCGATTGGAGGATCGATAGGAAGTCCCTGATCAGCCATATTTGGCATCTAATCACTGCCTGACAACTAACGTACAACCGGAGGATGTATCAGAGGCATAGATCTAAAAAATCAAAATCATACCTTAGATTAGGAAAACAAGGATAGAGAACAAAGGATTACAAAATAGAAACAAGAGAAGGAAACACTCAAGATTTACAAAACATGACTACACGGCGTGTATAAACTCTACATGTCATGTACTTAACTCTATTCCCTTGCCCGTGTCTCCTTGCACGACTAACCCACACGGTCTTCTTAAACTGAGACTACACAGCGTGTTCCCTATGGACACGGCGTGTAGTAGACAAGGTTTCAATGACCCGTGTTGTTGGCGACACGGCCAAGTACACGGCTAACCCCTTACACGGCGTGTTCCGAACAAACACGGCGTGTATAGAAGGAGAGATCACCGACCCGTGTTATTCGTGACACAACCGGGTACCTGGAACAAGACTACACGGTGTGTTCTTTACCAACACGACATGTTCTACTCGAGCTTCCCTGGCCCGTGTTGTTAGTGACATGGCCGGGTACACAGCTTACTACTACACGGCGTGTACCTACCGTACACGGTGTGTTCCTAGAGATTTTTCACAACCCGTGTTTCTGCTCACACAGTCAGTGACACGGTTTTAAACTACAAGATGTGTATATATAAAGTACACACCATGTATTCTGGGTTTTTCCGAGCAGTAGCTCTGAAACTGCACCGAAGCCCAGAAAACACTGAAAAACGAGCAAAGAGGTGCCAAATTCCGATATGTGAGGGCCCATACTCCCCACGAATCAAAGCTTGGAATCCAATACAGTCATATATAAGGAGAATAGGTCAATGATTCACTAATTTCCGATAAAAGAGGGCCCATAACACCTCAAGAACCAAAAATTGGCATTCATTTAAGAAAGGTACAAAACAAACAACCTTTCTATCAAACTACAGAGATTCTATTAAAGCATCTATCACAACAACATGCATAATCTACATGGAGTCTATCACAACCACATGCAATCGCTAATGCACCCTAGATGGCTTGGCAAGAATGCATGGCATGTGATTCCTAACAGGTGCCTATACGATGCATGAGATGACATACCCTCATCTCATCGGGTTGCAACAGAAATAGAACTATAATAGCAATAACAACAACAACACAAGGCATGTGAATCACTCTAGGTGAAATCATACCAACTGTAAAATCTCAAAACCAGAAAACTGCAATAAATGAGGTAGTATTGATTTTCCCTATACACGGGTTAGCTACTAACGAGCACAGCTTAATACCAAGTACCGAATCCGTCCTATCCCTGGCTAAAGGCTCCAAACAGTAATCAAGATAAAAGAACTCCTATGATACCACTTTGTAACGTCCCGGTTCCGGAAGCCACCCAGAGGCGCCCCATTCCCGGTTGGTCACATGGCCTCAAGCACATTTCCCCGAATTCCAGAGGCTGCCGACTAGCAGCGAGGGCCTTGGGTGTGATAGTGGGGAAACTATGCCCTCATTGGCAGAGTGACAGAGTGGAAAAGAAATAGATATACAATAACGGAATCAATAATAATATCAAACAACAAGAAACAATGGAAGACTGAAGAAATAAACAGCTGGAGCACACATATATAAATGATGCATGATACATATGTCTAGGAAATCAGCCAAACACATCACAATGCTGGAATACAGTACTAAACCAAAGTACAAAAGAAAACAAGTAAACTCTTCAGCATCGCAGGCCTTAGCTTGGTCTCATGCTCTCTATCTCCTCAGCAATCAAGTACCTGAAGTCGAAGGGCGCTTGCCCTTATCTATACCTGCAACAATATAATCTGTTTGGGCTCAAAGAATGACCCAAATAGGGTGTGAGACAAAGTCCCAATAGGCAACCACCCAAATATCTATGCCTAATAGTCAGTGAATATATGGCAGGTAACGTACAATAAGCAGTAAACAGGATAATACACAGCAGTAAAAATCCACAGTTTCTAGCATATAATCTAAAAACAAGAAACATCCACTCAAGCAAGTAGAACAAAAAGGTAACCTATGGGTAGTTCTCACAGTCTAACCCCTAAGGTTCAACCTACATGTACTAGCAACCCTCTGGTAAGAACACACAGTCTCTCCCCTCTGGTTTAGCTAAAGAATAGACTCTCTGAGGAAGCACTCACCGTCAATTCCCCCTATAGTCTCGTATCGTACTAAAGGATCTATGGGGAAGCACTCAATGTATAATTCCCCCTGTGGCCCACGTCGAGGAAATACAAACTCTCTGAGGAAGCACTCAATGCCAATTCCCCCTGTGGTCTCACATCGTAAATTAAAGTCACTCTGGAGAAGCCCTTACATCCATTCTCCCTATGGTCCACTACACCAGGTTCTCATAGCCCTATGTAAAAAAAAACATACATAGAGCGCGTATCGGCCCAAATAAACCTCAAGAACTACTTCGATATCATTCTAAGGCATAACAGCATAATAGTACAAAAGTTCCACTATCCTACAACTAGGCATGAAAACTGGCAAAACGCCGAACAAGAAAACAAGAATGGAAATACATCCAGAGTACAGTACAATTTAACTTATTCACAAGTAATTACCTCTACTCAAGCAATTAAGAAAAGCGGGCAAACAACAAGGGAAAAACAAGAAACACGCAATACCCCGTTAAAAGGGTATTGGTGGAATTTGCACAAATATTCAAAGACTTCATATAGAAAGGCACAAACCACCTACCTCGATACTAGGAGAACGATATACATGAACCATAATGATTGATTCTCCTCAGAACGTCGAGGATCTGAGAAAAAGTCCAAAACACTCAAACCATGATATATTGAGAAAGAAAATAAATTGGAAAACAAGGCTCTAGGAGAAGGAAGAACTCACCGTTGCGGTTCCAACGCAATCGACGACAGTCGATTCAGAGCACAGACGAAGGCTCAGGAATCTAGAGAAGAATCACGACTGTACGAGTCACTCCCGGACGAAGAACCTGAAGAAGGAGAGCGTTCTGTCCGTCAGGCACGACCCCGGTCCGTTTAATGAAAGAAAATAAAATACACGGCGTGTACTTATGGGGTACACGGCGTGTACTCTGTTTTTCCATACCCCGCTTTAAGCGGCCTCCACATCACCCCTACACACCGTGTGTGTGGCCCGGACACGGCCAACACACGGCCTGGCGTGGCAAGGGAGTACACAGCGCGTACTTCAAAATTTTCCAAAAACCCCTCTTTTCTCAAAAACACCAGGAAAAGAATAACATACCTGAAAACGAAGACCCATGTTCTTACATCATAAGTATTTAAATATATATATATTTATGACTATATATAATTAATATAATTATTTTAATTTCATAAGTTTTTAAATATATATATATATATATATATATATTTATATTTATGACTACAAATAAATAAATAAATATTTATAATTATAATTATAAATATAATAAATATATTTATTATAATTTTATAATTATTTACATATATATTAGTTATAATTATAATTATAAATATTTTTATATATGTATAAATATTTTTATATATTTATAAATATATTTCTATAATTATATATATTTATAAAATTATAATTATCATAAATATATTTATTATGATTTTCTAATTATTTAAATAAATAAATAAATAAATAAATAATTATAATTATAATTATAAATAAATATATTTATAAATATTTGTACATAAATATAAATATATTTATATGTATATAAATATATAAATATATATATTTATAAAATTATAATAATTTTATTTATTGTAATTTTATAAAAAGTGTATATATAATTATAAATATAAAACATATATTTATCATTTAAAAAAATTACAATAAATATATGTATTTATTTATAATTATAATTATAAATAAATAAATAATTATGTATTTATTTATAACTATAATTATAAATAAATATGTTTAAAATGTATTTATATATAACTATAAATATAAAAAAATATTTATCATTTAAAAAAATTATTGTAATTTTATAATTATATATATATGTATTTACTTATATATAATTATAATTATAAATATATTTTAAAATGTAATTATATAGAACTAAATATTTATAATTATAAATATAATAAATAAATTTATTATTTGAATATATTTATTGTGATTTTTAGTATATTTATGAGAACATAATAGCTTCATGGGAACATGAATGAATCATATACACCGAGTAAAGTATAGATCTCATAAAAAGCGAGTCATCATATATATGGACAACATGAATAATAATGAGGGTGTAATGTATAAATGAACATTCATGATAAATACATAACATATGAATATCAATTATGTTCACGCATCAATTGAAAAAATTCAATGGAAAAATTTATATATTTATAATTATAATTATAAATATATATTTTTAAAAAGTATTTGTATACAATTATAAATATACATATTTAAAAATTATTTATACATAATTATAAATATATAATTATAATAAATAGAATAAATATATTTATTATTTAATAAAATTTATTATATATATATTTGAATTATTAAAAAATATATATTAATTATAAACATGATTTTTTATTCAATGTATACAAATAAACATTATTTTTAAATATAAATATAATAATTTTATATAAATTAATAATATTTTTTATTAAAAACTTTTATCAATGCTTTTAGCTAGCGCTGATAAATGTTCATCTTTTATCAGCGTTTTCTGATTAGCACTGATAAAAGACGACACATCCCTTGCCCGGATCTATGGTAGTGTACAACAGAAAGTATCCAATCTGGAAAGACCGAAGTCCAAAACTACAAACCCCCTTAGATAGTCTAGGATGCCAAATAGTGGGCAATACAATTACCTTCCCGCAAAGTGAAAGAAAAGGAGCTGACGTAAAAATAGGAGACGAGAGATCTAATCTTTCTAACCAACAAGCCAAAATATTGCAAATCGATATCCAGTGAGTATAAACAATCGATCATGATTTGGTAGTCAGACTCCATAGTGACAGAGCTCCACCCACTCTCTAAGGTGAAATTAAGGCCAAATAGAAGTGCCTGGGTTTCAGAAACCGCCAGACACCACTTGGCAGAGAAAGACCAATGACCACAAGCTACAATGGATCCAAAGGAATCCCAAATTTTTTTCCCACAACGCACCACCCTTGGCTTCCACAGAGATGCATTGATGTTAATTTTAAGGACCTCCCTAGGGGGAGGAACCCAACAATATATCCTTTGAGAACCAGCGGTAGGAGCCACATGATTATCAAATGAATTTTAAGTGTCCAACCAAAATCTAGTAGAGTCAATCTGGGATGCATCAGGTTTACAGACCTGGTTAAAAACATGATCGTTTCTTTGAAACCAAATCTGCTAGAACAAAACGCAGAGGAAAAAAACGTCTCTAATGGGAGAGAGGAGTGCCATTTATCTAGGAGAAATGGAAGGTTGAAATCATGCTCTAGATAGTAAGAAAAGTTTTAATTCCAGGTCTGCCACACACCCCTCACCCCGGAATAAGAAACAATAGCATGATATGGGGTATCATCCTTTTCCATGCATATTAGACAGGTAGGATCATCCACGTAATGGTAGAAGAGGAAGAAAACCTTTGAAGGAAGAGTTCCCATGCAAACTTTCCAGCAGAAGAAGCAGAATTTCAGGGGGATTGGGAGCTTCCACAACTTCTTCCATCGAAGTGACGTCGTAGGACATATAGGATCATATTCTAGAAAAAATCTAGATTTGATGGAATAAGCCCCAGATTATTCTTTACTCCAATAGAGGCTATCTGGAATGGAATCACCACTATAAGGGATACTCGTAATGGATTTCCTATCTCACTCATTGAAGAAAGAAAAAAGCTTCTCAAAACACCACCTTCTCCCATCCTCATAAAATAAGTCCTTCACATTCGCATTCTCTATCCCTACCATGACATGAGAGGAAAACCTAGTGCAAACATTATCTGATAGCCACACATTATTCCAGATGTTAACCCTGGAACCATTTCCAATCCTCTAATATAGGCCCTTTACCAGGATCTCGCAAGAACCCCAAATACTTCTCCACAAAAAGCTTGGCCGAGGCCCTAGACATGCCCCGCAAAAATCAGCATGAGGGGAATATTTATCACGAAGCACACAATTGCAATGGGAGTCAGGATTATTCAGAAGTATCTATCCCTATTTGGCTAGTAAGCCGTCATTCAGATGACTAAGGTCCTAAAAACCCAAACCCTCACAATCTTTAGGGAGACAAAACTTGTCCCAAGCAACCCAGTGTTTTTCTATTCTTTCCATTATGATGACCCCACCAAAAGTTCATAAGGTAAGAGTGAATTTCATTTATAAAAATGATCGAAAGATTAAAAAGATACATAACATAAGAAGTAATGGCTTGGGACACCACTTTAATTATAACCTCCTTGCCATCCTTATATTTTTTTTACAATACCATCCCTGTATTTTTTTTCAACCCTGTCCAGAATATCAGAGAATACTTCTTTCTTGGACTGACCAACAATAGTAGGAAGGCCAAGGTACTTTTGATGTTTATCCACAACCTAAATATTATAATACTCTTACAAAACCTCTCTTTTTCTCAAAGTGACACCATAGTTGAAGGAAATTTCATATTTGGAAAGATTAACTGATTATCCATAGGCCAACTCAAATCAATGAATAAGGTGTTTAATCAAGCCACATTACTCCATGGTAGCTATATTAAATAAGTGACAATCATTTGTGAAAAATAAATGAGAAATGGGCAGGCCCTACCAACACACTTTGGGCCCATGGATAGAGTTATTTCTAGCTACAACTAAAATAAGATTCGAAAACACATATGCAACAATAATAAAAAGGAATGGAGAGAGCAGGTCCCCTTGTTGGAGACCCTTTGTAGGAGAAAAACTATGAGAATGACCACCATTAATCCGGATACGAACTGAAATAGATGGTGAAGGTTCTGAGTGTAGTAAAATCATGTGATGAGTTATGCCCAACTTTTTTTCTAGTCATGATTGATGATTAATCCTAGATTTACATGATGATAAATGATGTGATCAAAATAATTGAAACAAAAAATATATAAAATGGATAAATACTGGAACTGAAGCGCATGAACATCACATATTATTTATAATTAATTTAAGTAATTAAAGAATTATATTGCATGAAATTATTTCTTCATTAATGTATCTAACAATTAATCTATTCCATACCATCATTGCATTATAGGAATCAATATTATATTCCCTTTAGCAGTAATCTACATGTGTTCCAAAAATCTCATAATGCTGCTATAGAAATCTCTGGGTGTTAACATGGTAATTCCTATCACTTGTGTTGTTTACATTTTATCATTCAAGAATCGATTCCAAAGGATTCTCCTTGATCTCTCTAGACTTTAGAGTGGAAGGTGGAGGAAGATCACTCTCTATTCTTGGGAGCATTTTTGGAGAAGGGAGCTCTTTAACACTTCAAGAGGATTCTCCAAATTTCTTTGCACACAATAAAAAATGAATTGGCTCTATTGAAGAATAATATAATTGAGTTTTTATATCACTATGGTTAGAAATAAATAATTTCACAAGTACCCTTTATTATTTATTTAATCTCCGCAGAACCCCATTTCAATAATAATAATAATAATAATAATAATATTATTATTATTTCTTTACATACACAATACTTGTGAATTAAATTAAATATTATTTAATAAAATAATATATATTATTTCTCATAGATCCTATAAACTCGGTTATCCATTCCTCAAAAATATTTACCAAACCTTGAATAATGACTATTTATTTAATAAATAAATAAATATCATATTCACTAAATAACAAATAAATATGTATTAAATATTCTGCTCAAATAATATTCTCTCGAATAACCGGTGCCATAATATATGTGATAAAAAACATGAATAATTAGTAAACCACATGTGGGAATAATGTTTATTCAACTTGTTAAATAATAAATAATAATATATTATTTAACTGAGATTCTGGATACACTTAGTGTGCAAACCTCTAGGCCTCTTTCTCAGTGGCATTAGGAAAAGCATCCTAAAGTCCAAGGTTAGCTCCAACAATACGCCAAGGTACCCATATAGAAAGAACTTAATGTTGTAATGATATAATACCTCATACAAACTCTTACTATGTAATATAACCCCTTTATCATGATATCTGTAATTAAGAATGTTTTATGTTGGTGCCATCAACCTATATGCCCGTTGTCTTTTTCTTTGACTTTATATAAATATAAATTTCCAACAGAACACCATGGCCATGAATTTATTTAGGCTATATAATTTCCATCAAAGAGCCTGAGATATCAAATTCATTTAAATAACGGAAGGGATAAATCCATTATCACATTATTCATTAATGAAATATTACTCGTGATGCACCCAATATATCCTACCTCATTGTGAACATATGTCTTAATAGTTTTCATCAATACATAAAAGTACACAACTTATAAAACTAATTAATAAAAACCTTAAAGTATAAGGATCAAAACACATGTCTGTAGATAGGAACATCCAATGACATATATAAATGTGGATTTCCTACTAGTAGGTCTCATTCTCATAGTATCCTACACTGGATATCACCATGGGCGTACACCATGAGAATACACCTCAAATTACTATGAGTCTCCACCCCTAATATCCTATATCATTTGTGAACCTAAAATGATATCATCTGACTATATAAAATATACTTAAGAATACTTTCGTGACACTTATAGTTTCTCATCATAGCGGGGAACTACTATGACCTTTTAGTGCGGACGCTACTCTTAGGAAATTATCACATACTATTTTACATATAAGAACAACCATTATGTGATAAGGAGGTTATTAATATTCAAAACTATGAATAAAATTTATCATAAAGTGCACAAAATTTGGTTATAGGGAACCGACTCCAATAGACTCCCACTTTCACTAGAGCCAACTGCTAACAACCTTTAGTCTGCTAGCTCTCACATGATACTTATGCTTCTATTGAGATATGAATTTAGTCAAGAGTTTTTCCACATTTTATTCTATGGTAACTTTACTTACTGTAACTTTACCCCTATGAGAAAAATCCCTCAATAGGTGATACTTTCAGAGTATGTTCTTTATCCATTGATACAACCTCATATCTTTTGTAAGATCCACTACTACATTATTATCACAATACAATGTGATATGTTATTTACTTCTAGGTACCACATCAAGATCCTTGAAAAAGTTTCATAGCCAAACAACTTCCTTGGATGCATCACAAGCCACTATATTCTTGAACGCCATTGTAGAATTAGTGACAACTTCTTTCTTTGAACTCTTACAGCTCACAACTCTTCCATTGAGACAAAAAACATATCCTAACTATGACTTCAGATTATTTTGATCTATTTAAAACTAGAATCAATATAACCCCTGATGACTATCTCCTTGTCTCCTCTATACACTAGTAATATATCCTTAGCTCTTATCAAATACTTAAGGATAATCTTAATAGTAGACCAATGTTTTTCTACTAAATCATTTTGATATCTACCTACCATTATCAATTCATAGACAACATCAATTATAGTACATAACATGACATACATGATTGATCCTATTGTAGAAGCATATGAGATCTTACTTATGATCTCTTTCTCCTATTGTGTCTGAGGAAACATTTTCCTAAAAAGATGTATACCGTGTGACACAAGAACCAATCCAATATAGTATTATTCCATACTAAATCTATTCAGTATGTGGTCAATGTATGTACTTTGACTTAGTCTAATAAACATCTTGGATCTATCATGGATGATCTTGATCCCTAGAATACGGGCTACTTCACCTAAGTCCTTTATGGTGAAACCCTTGTTTAACCAATCCTTAACATACTATAAGATTGTAATTTCATTTCCAATATGTAATATCATCAACATATACTACTAGTATAATGACCAAATCCCCAATAAACCTCTTATAAATACATGGGTCACATTAATTCTTAATAAAACCAAATTCTTTTATAGCTTTCTAATCGAATATTCCATGACCTAGATGCTTGCTTCAATCCATAAACTGATTTCCGCAACTTGAAAATATTTTTGGAAACACCCGGAGTCACAAACCCTTTTGGTTGTGTCATATAGACATATTCCTGAAGGTTCACATTAAGGAAAGCAGTTTTGATGTCTATCTACCAAATTTTTTAGTCATGATAAGCTTTTATAAAAAGTATAATTATGATGGATTTAAAAATGGAAATTGGTGAAAATTTTTCATCATAGTCAATTCCTTGATGTTGTTTAAACCCTTTATAAACTTTCCTTTTTTTATAGGTATTTAATTTACCTTCAATTTCCAATTTTCTCTTGAATACCCATTTTCACCCAATGAGATTTACATAAATTGGCACATTGACCAGAGCCCAAACTTGGTTATGATACATGGAATCCATTTCAGAATTCATGTCTTCTTTCCATCTTGTAGATTCTAAGTTCTCTACTAACTCTTTGTATGAGATAGGTTCATCATTTTCATCCAATAATGATTCACTATATTTTGTAACTATAAAACCATATCTCTCTGGTTTTCTTACCTCTCTAGTGATCCTCTATATTACTTGTATTTCAGGAACTAGTTCTTCCACAGGAACCTATGGATTCTATTTATGTACCAACTCTTGTGTATCTTGAGCATCAACTTCATCAAAGTCAATATTTCTCCCACTATCTTTTTTGAGGGTGCACTCCATCTCAAGAATGATGGATTTTCTAGGGATAATCACTTTATTGTCTAAGGGTTTGTATAATTAGTATCTCTTTGTTTTTTAGATACCATATCAAGATACAATTTATGCTTCGGGGTGCTAGTTTTTTTCCTGAGAAAGCCTTAAAAAACACCTTACAACCCCATACACATGTATGTGACAAAATAGGTTCCTTTCCACTTCATAAATTAAAGGGAATTCCATTTTACGCTTTAGTTGGTACCCATTTTAATGTATATTCTTTAGTTTGTAATGCATATCCCCAAAAATATAGTGGAATATCTACGTGACTCATCATTGACCTTACCATGTATGACAAGGTACAATTCCTCCTTTCAATAACACCATTCAACTGTGGTGTGTAAGGTGGAGTGAGTTGAGATAGAATAGTATACTCTTGTAGAAAGTTTATAAATTATTGGTTAAGATATTCAATACCACAATCCAATCGAAGCTTCTTTCTATTCTTTCCAAGCTGATTCTCTACTTCATTATTTAATTCTTTGAATTTATCAAAGGACTCATACTTATACCTCATTAAATAGACATATCCATATATACTCAATCAATCAATGAAATTTATGAATTATGAATATCCACCCCTAACTTATACTGACAATGGTCTACACACATCAGTATGTACAATTACTAGAAAATCTATGGCCCTTTCACCCTGTCCACCAAATGGCAGTTTGATCATTTTTCCTTATAAACAATCACAACATATTTCAAGTGGATTTAGCTCAAAATAGTCTAAAAACCATCTTGATAGAGATTTTTTAAATGCTTCTCATTTACATGACCAAGACGGTGATTCCATAGTTGGGTGTTATATGAGTCATGTGAACATGATTCATTATCTATTTCCAATACTTGTCTTTTTTAATTTAATACATAAATATTGCTACTCAAATGTTCCATACCATAATATATTTTATATTTATAAAAGAAACAAATTTTACTTCCAAACTTAAAAATAAAACCATCTGCATCTAGGAATGACACAATAATTATGTTCTTGGTAACAGTTGGTACATAATAACAATCCCTTAAAACCAATATAATTCATATTGGCAATGAAAGGTGCAGTCACCAATAGCTAGATAATTTAGCCTCACACTATTTACATCTCACAAATCCACCTCTCCTATAGAAATATTCTAGAATATACTTGGTTCCTACATTTTGGATACAAATGTGTGCACCAAAGTCTATATCTAATACCCAATGTGTAGATATTGAAAGATAAAACTTGATAGAAAATGAAACTTTATCTTCCCTTTTCTTTTTGGGTGCAGTTCTTCTTCCAGTGGCCTTGCTTTCCACATGAAAAACATACTACCTTCTTTTCTTCACCCTTATAATGGATCTTCCTCTTCTTAGAAGGACGGTTCTCAGGAGCTTTAGACTTATTATGAGTCTTTTCCACCCTTTACCTTGTTATTCCTTTTCTTATTCACCATAAGGACTGTGGGTTTGTCATGATCCATGTCCTTATCCACTTAGAAAATTAGAGTAAGATGTTCTTAAAGTCTCTTATCATTATTTATCATGTTATAATTAACGATAAAACTAGATGAGGTATTGGTTAGTGAGTAAAGTATGAGATCTATGTACAACTCATCCTGGAATTCAATCCCTAAGATGTCTAAGTGTTCAATATAACCAATAATCTTGAATACATGAGGCTCAAACAACATAGACTCTCCAATATGAATTTTAAATAGAGTCATTGGAGATCTTATATATCTCTTGTCTCGCCTTATCTTGATAGATATCTCAAAGGTAAAACATCATTCTATACACATCAATGTCCTCATGTTTCTTAAAAATATCATTGGTCATGGATGATAGCATGAAACGATGAAAATTTGTAGCATCATTCAAAATTTTCTCATAGAGAGTCAACTCTTCCTCAATAGCCTCATTACCTGGTGCATCAGAAATAAGTTCTTATAGCACATACAATTTTCTTTCACGGCATAGGATAACACACAAACACCTTTAACACTCTTGGAAATTTGTGCTAGTGAAAATGTTATCCTTATCAATTATGGATCACAATGATATGTTTGAAGTAATTTTAATTGTTGTTTCTAAAAATAACATGAGTAGAGTTTTAGTACTTTATCTGATAAAATTTTGAAAAATAAATAAATAAATTATATTTATTAATCTCCCACTATTTTATCGAAACCCAATAGCCATCACCATTGGATTTAAAATATCTTATTTCTTAGACATTATAGTGGTAAGGATCCATTTTCCCCTTATCATCACCCCAAATTTGGGTGGTCTAGAAATTTGAAGGGATTTAGGTAGGAATTCCAAATTCCAACCAAATTAACTCATAGTTGTTTGTTCTGTTGAGTAGACCCCAAATCCTAAAATCCTTAAATTTGATTTCTTTAACCCTTGCCTCTCAGTTACACCAAGTCCTGATTTGGAAGTTAACACTTGATATAAACTAAGTTAAGTTAACCCAAAAATTCAATTTAGAATTCCTCGATAATTTAAAACACCCCAAATTTGGCTGGTCAAGCACTTTGAACCATGGTTTGATTTTAACTGAAGTAGTGGAAGACTATAATTGAAGGATTTTATCTTTTATATGCAAATTTACAATTATTATCTTTATTACATGATTTTTAATACTAATTTTATTTAATTAAGTGATTATCCATGTCTTAGATAATATTTATTCATAAACCAATTTATTTTAGTTCTATCTCGCATGCTTGTTAATTCATTAATTCATGTAATCATGAAAAAACATATATAATGAAATAACCATGAAACTTGACAGAAATAAAATAATAAAGTAGTATGATCATGATATTTTACTAATGGTTAGTTTATCTAGTGGATGATAAACTAACCGTATTCCTAAGGAAAAAACACCTTGAGCCAATTCAGGTTCATGTTGTAGCTTTCCACCTATCCACCTATATGTCTCTCTTGGATTGGTTTCACCTCAACTCCAAACTTGAACCACCTCCACTATCTTAGGAGATCCATCCATTACATATTCTTTTACTTACACATAGGTGAGGGGAGCCAAAAATATTAGTTAATGAATTTACATAAAAGAAAACATGGGTATGCAAGACCTTACATAATGATATGAGAGATGGCATGAAGGTCAATAATTTAATTTAATAATAAATTAAATGAAACCAATTACATACAATGGTATGGCCTAAGGTCACGATCATCCATGCAATGAATTACTCATTTAATAAAATTATCATTCAATTCTAATCATTCTTATTTAAGATAAATCATGCTCCAGTCCATTAATTATCTTCTTTAATTAATCAATTATTTCATCTTAATTCTCATTCTATTTTTTAAGATTCTCATCTGTCATAATTTTTAAAAAATTAAATAAATTTATTTAAAACTAATTATGTACAAAAAAGTACCTTGGAGGAAACACGGTGCGTACCCATCTGAACTACCCAATGTGTATTATACTCGTATACTATTTAATCTTGCGACATTTGGCATACATGAATTAATCACATAATTTCACAATATGTACTATCAACTTAATGATTACACAATTTACATGCTATTTATGTCACGTGTTATGCTTCAATGCACATAGAGTAATAAATTTAATACAACTTATACATGATATGTAGATCCAAACATTATATAGAAATTTATTATATATATGTATATATATATAACCCACCACATGGAATTTCCTATCAACTTAATGACCACACACAAGAACATGCTGATAAGGTTGGCACAATATAATAAATTAATTTTAATTCTACGTAATTTGGTAAATGTACATGAAATTTACATTGGAGATACATGGAGTGTATATTTTCTCACTGTCTATCCATGTAACATGCTTAGGGACTCGATGTGTAATTATTCCATAAAAAATATTGGAATACACGACATGTACATGGGATACAGGGCATGTGGTATTTGAGTTACATGAACACCAGTCATGTAGGTTGTGTAAGAAGATATATGGACCATCTGTGACTAAGGGGATACACATTGTGTATGGAAGTTACATAGTGTGTACTCTAGTTGAACCTACACAAGACTAGCCCGTTCAAAACACAATATATAATTAAATTAATTGTGTGTAATAAATGCACTTGCCTTGAATTAATCACAAATTAAATGTTGATGAATTAAATATCAGTACATGGCATATACCTTTGGGTTACACAGTGTTCACTCTTGTATTATCTAGTCATACTCCTTTATACATTTAGATGATATATTAAAATTTATTTCATTCATAAAATTAATCTATTTTGATTATATTTATGAGAAACAAAGAGGAAGAAAATAGATCTTGCAGTGTGGATTAAAGAATGATTAAACTAGAATTGAAAACCAATAATAAATGTGTAAATCAACCGATGATATTTAAATAATTATAAATAATTATGAAACCCCCTTTGATACAACTTGGAGGTTTTGGGTGTAGAAGAAGCGTGTGATGGGTCGTTCCCAGCTTTTCTTTTCGTCATGATCGATGATTAATCTGATATTTACACAATGATAAATGCTGTGATCAACAGAATTGAATCAAAGAATATATAAAATGGATAAATGACATAACCGAAGTGCAAGACCATCATATATTATTTATAATTAATTTAAGAAATTAAAGAATTACCTTGTGTTAAATTATTTCTTCATTGACAGATTTGAAAATAGATCTACATTGTAGGAATCAAGATTAGATTCCCTCTAGCAGCGATCCACACATATTACATAAATCTTCGAATGTCGCCATAGGAATCTCTGGGTGCTAGAATGGTATATCCTATCACTTGCATCATTCACCATTGATTGGCCTAAGAACCAATTCTAAAGGATTTTACTTGATCTCTCTAGACTTGAGAGTGAAAGGTGGAGGAAGATCTCTCTCCATTATTGGGGGAATTATTGGATAAGGGATCTCTCTAGGGATTCGAGAGGATTCTATAGATTTCATTGTGCACAACAAAAAATGAATTTGATCTATTGAAAAATAATATAATTGGGTTTATATACTGTTAGGGTTAGAAATGAAAATTACACAAGTTCCCTTTATTATTTTTTTAATCCCTACAGAACCCCATGTCTATAGTTATAATAATAATATTATTATTTATTTACATTCATTAAACCTATGAATTGAATTAAATATTTTTTAATCAAATAATATATATTATTTCTTACATGACTTATAAACTTGGTCCTCTCTAAAATATATACCGATCCTTGAAAAATGATTTTTTATTTATTAAATAATATCTGTACATTATTCACTAATAAATAACTAAATATTATACTTACTAAATAAAAAATAAATATTTATTAAATATTATTCTTATATAATATTATCTCGAATAACTAGTGAAAGAATATATACGATCAAGAAAAAATTAATAATTATTAAACCATGTGTAAGAATAATATTTATTCAACTTATTAAATAATAAATAGTAATGTATTATTTAATTGAGATCCTGGATACACTTAGTGTATGACCCTCTAAGACTCTTTATTAGTGGTATTAAGAGAAGTAACCTAAAGTCCAAGGTTAGCATCTAGAAACACACCGAGACACCCATAGAGAAAGAATTTAATGTTATAATGAAATAATACCTCATACAGATGCTTACTGTGTAATATAATCCCTTTATCATGATATTTATAATCAAGCAGACTGAATGCTGGTGCCATCAATCTATGTGATCAATGTCTCTTTATTTGAATTTCCAAAAATAGAACTTTTATATATAACACCATGGTCATGGATTTATTTAGGCTATATCATTTTCATCAAATGGGATAAGATATAAACTTTTATTTAAGAACAAAAGGTACAAATAATTTCTCGTATTATTCATTAATGAAATATTACTCACGATGTAGCCAATGTATCATACCTTGTTGAGAACATATGTCCTCATAGTTTTCATCAATACATAAAATTATGTGAATTATAACACTCATTAATAATAATATTAAAGTATAAGGATCAAAACACACATTCATACATAAGAACATCAAATGAAACATGTAAATGTGTATTTTCTATTAGCGGGTCTCATTATCATAATATCCTACACTAGATATTACCAAGGGTACACACCTTGAGAAGGTGACTCAAAGTCATATGAGTCTCCACCTATGATAGTTTGTATCATTTGTGTCCCTTAAATGATATCATCTGGCTATATAATATATACTTAAGAATACTGTCATGACACTTCCAGGTTCTCATCATAGTAGGGAACTGCTATGGACTTTTAGTGTGAAATATACTCTTAGGACCTTATCACATACTATGTTACATAGAATAATAATCATGATTAGATAAGTATTTTATTAATATTCAAAACTATGAATATTGGTTATCATAAAGTACACAAAATTTGGTAATATGGCACAAACTCCAACAGTTGTAACACATCACATGATCATATCAATCCACTACAAATAGAAACCCATCATACGCATAACCAAATGAAGGACTAGCCAACCATTTCATAGGCCTTAGTCATGTCAAGATTCCAATCCATGATACCTCCTTTTTATCCAATATCATTTTCATTGAGTGAAAAAATTCATTGGAAATAATATCATTAATAGAAATGAGTTTCTTTAGAACAAAATCACTTTTGTTTTCTAAAATAATGCCGAGGAACCATCCATGGAGATGGTTGACTAGAATTTTGGAGAAAATTTTATAGAAAACATTGCGTAAACTGATGGGTTTGAAATTTGAGATTTAGTTAGGGTTTTTCACCTTAAGGATATGAGTGGGTAGTATCATTGATAGTCCCAATATTAATATATCTATTCTAAATATTTTTCATTAGACATTTAACATTAGGGCCAACAATATGCTGAATTTTTTTAAACAAGAGTGCATGAAAGTTGTCTAGTCTAGGAGAAACTATGGAGTGGATTTACTTCAACACTGAAAATATTTCATCATCTGTGATATTCTTGTTAATGTGGTGGTTTATACAATCTGAAACAACTAAAGGATACAAGAGGAAATATAACTAGGAAGATACAAATCCACATATGTGTAAATATCACAAAAAAAGTGATGAATATGATCATGTATGTCCATATCATTACTAATATATCTACCTTTGGGTGTATTTAGATGGCAGATAAGGTTATTCCAATGGCTATATGGGGATTTATGATGGAAATAATGATTATTCAAATTGAATTATTTAATATTAGCCTCATGTGCTCGAATAAACTAGAAGCTCTCTTTGTTCCAGAGGGTCTAATATAGGTCAGAATCAAGTGTGGAAATCTCAGAAAAGGTGGATTCATAAGGAGGGATGGAATAAAGAAAATTTATAATTTTCTCAATACGATATATATGAGAGTCAAATGTCTTGAATTTATCACCACTTAAAACCTTCATCTTAGATGCCACCTGGCTTAACTTATGACAAACATCAGAGCTAAAAGTATCCCAATTTTAAAAAATACCCTTTCACACTCCTTATCCTTGATCCAAATACTTTAAAATCTAAATGATTTATCTTGGTGGCTATACCTATATTGGGGAGATAAGTTGATGAAGATCGGGGAATGGTCCGGAGTAGCAGGAGGGAGATGGGAAACCAAGAAGTTTTTTAAGATGTTCAACCACTCACAACAGCTAAAAAACCTATCAAGATGTTCTTAAACATGAGAGAGATCATACTTCCTCCTGAACTAGGTGAAAGTATTTCCACAATATCCTAGATCATTAATATCTTCTGCTTGTAGTGCCTCCCGAAAGCTGATCATCAAATTACTGGATCTCATAGCACCCCATATATTTTCTTCATGGTACAATATTTCATTAAAGACTCTGTAAATTAATAGGGTACCCAATGGAACCTCTCAAACTAAATTAAAAAGTTCCCATGATTTCCATTTATCCCCATGATTATTCCATCCATAAAATCCCACAAAATACTATTCAAGAACACCCTACTAGAGGATATAAGTAGTAATATGGTTATTAGAAAAGCTTTTAATCCTAGCATCAACACCCTCCTTACAAAGTATACAAAGTATTCTAGCATTAATATGCCTAGAAATTTGAAGAAATTCCTAAAATACCACCTTATAATCAATTCCAATCATGTCCTTATTTTTCATCATGGTTTTGGATAAAAAAACCATATTGGGGAAAGTTTAGGACTCCAAAAATGGAGCATCCAAAATTTATATATAATTAAAATCCCATGAAAGTTCTAGTATAATATTTTCATTGGGGTAGGTGGTAATGGATTATATCATCCTCCACCTCTACGTCATTGAAGTCCGATCCACCCCCCGAAGCCTTGACATGCTTCTGATGATGATCATACTCAGTAAGAAACTCTAACGTTATTTTGTTCCCACAATGATCGCACAAAATAGAGTCCATTCCAGATTATGATCTATGAAACCTCCTCTATAGTCACTAATTTTAGTGACCAAAGGAATATATTTATAATAATCTTCTAGTGATGGCTGTATTGGGAATGATGGCGCAAAACTAGGAGAAAACCAGATCAGGAGGATCCGAGTACATTAACTTTAGGGCGAGAGGAGGGTTATAATTCTCGATGGCCACTAAAGGGGAAGACGAAGAGTGAGTGAATATGAATAGATTATGAATATAAGTAGTTGATTGTTTGGCTGGAATATCACAATGAAAATTAAAAAAGAGTGGGTCCCCTTTATAAGTGGAAACATTGTATTATTATTTAATAATGATAAAGTGTGTACTGAAATCCAATGGGGAATAGTGTATTGCACTACCCACTTATGTGAAATCATTGTCCAACTATGTACAACTTTATAATGTGATTCTATGATAAAACATGTTCCATGTCGCTTCGATGTGAGATGTTTAGAGATATCTTTTATTTTTCTAATGGATTAGTTGGGTCATATCCATTCAGTCCCAGACTTGAATGTTAGGTGTGTTGACCCAATTCATTGAGTGGGGTATGATTTTTAACTATATATATAATAAAGTATGATCTAACAAACACATTCCTTTACTTTTAAAGTTCTATCTAAACCACTTATTCTATCTAGTGGTGTAGCACCCCATATATTCCAAGGTATGAATTTTGTTTAAAATTTTTCCAACCTCATGTGTTTCGATGGTTTTGGGCTATTGGAAGTATCAATGGAAGAAAAGAGTTGGTATTTGAGTTTTTAGCCTTATTTTTGGGATACAAATATGTAGTAGATTCATGTTCATTCCATAACCCATGTGTTTGGTTGTAAAAACATGCTTGAATATGGTAATGTTTCACCACAGTGATGGTGGTTGCACCGTGAAGCCCCAAAAGATGGGGTGTTTCACCATAATGGGAAGGATCACACCATAGTGTGACCTATGCATGGGAGGTTAGGATTTTTTATTTTAACCTATATTGATACACCATGACTTGAAGGGCCATGCCGTAATGTGACACTGGTAGGTGCTTTGCATCGTGACCTGAGTAGCCAAGTTGCAACGCACCTCCTAGGTAGTTTTTTAAAATGTTAATTTAATGGATTAAATGGGGAAATATTATTAAATGAGTATTATTCATTCCTCCTCATCAATATATTATTGTGGCCCCTCCTTCTTTAATTTATCCATTGTTTGTGCTCAGATTCAAGAACCATATATTCTGATAGATTGCCTGAGATAAGTCTAACACTCCTCTTTTGATCTTTCTCAAAATCTTCCATTGTTCTTCATCATCTATGCTCTTATTCATAGTTTTTTTTAAATTTTGGGGAAACCTTCAATTGAGACCAAATCGACTGATGACATTCAATGGGAAGGATTTTTCTATACCGAGTTAGGTGGTCCCTATTATTTCCCATCATTTTATACGTGTGACATGTGTGTTGTTATATAAATGATCTATTGGGAATTTGTGGATTCTCTGGTAAAAAACCATATGAGTTTCCTTTGAACTTAATAAATTAACTAATAAGTAATAAGGCAGTAAGTTTCCCCCTTTAGTTTCACTTGATACTGTGATCATTAGTGACTATAGCTTCGACCAAAGTTCCATGGAAATGGGATTATGGAAACCATAATGGGTGTCCTCGATTGTTTATAACCTAGTAGACTATGTTAGGTACCCTAAATTGTTTCTTGATAATGGAATGTATAATTATATAAATATAACATGATAGTAGCCTCAAATGAAAATGGGAAGTGGGAAATATGATGTGTGTGGAAAACCAACCTAATGAAAAGTGTATATTGGTGTTGGGTGAGTTTCCAACCCATGTTGTCCCTTGAAATATATGTTTATTTATGTGAACTATTTCTTTTATTATTCCTATTACATTGAGATAAGTAACTTATACCATGTGTTTTTATTATTGGTTTATTATTTGGTGATGAATCTCCCACGACGTTGGGTGTAATTCCAACGAGGGGCTATCTTGGTATAAAGTTGGCAGTAATTGAAACCTGAAGATATGTTTAATATAAGGTTGGGTGTAATGTGAACTAGTAATGTGGTTGATATGTGGTTGGGTGTTATTATAACCTGGGGGTATATATTTGGGGTGTGGTTGGGTGTAAGTCCAACTTGGGAATATATTGACACGGAGTTTGGTGTAATTCCACTCGAGGGGTATTGATTAGAAAACAGATGGTTATAATGAAAACCTTGCCCAATCTGGGTATGTATGTGAGAAATTGGGAGAAAATACGAACTCATGGTAATCTTTTTCACACATTTGGGTGTAATGAATTGAGCCCATGAATAAAGAAGTTGTAGAGAATTTGGAGAAGAATAATTGAAGAAGATAATGAAGTGGATATGGTTCTTATGTTGGATTTTGTTGTCAATACAAAAATCATGTTCAAAATCACATATAATAAAGGTTATTATGTGAGGTGAAGTTTGTTTAGATGTTTGGAGGTATTTGAAATAGTTTTAGAATAGTTTGGAAGAAGTCTAGAGGTTTTTGAAGTCGAGCAGTTTTGTGTATGATATTTGAAAAAGTACTCATTACGTAAGAGTTTTCAAATTCATATGCAAGGGTCATTTTGATTTCCATTTCAATATTTAAGATTCATTTTGAATTTGGGTATGATATTAGGCTAAATCCCCAAATATGTAAGAGTAACCTTACTCAATATGTAAGGGTATCCCTAAGAAAATGATGGAAATTTGGAAAAATCCTCAAGCCTCCTTTTATAAATAAAATTAATTATTATCAATACATAAAGGTCACCCTAGGAAGGCATCAAAAAATTGTAAAGGTATTAAGTTTCATTACAATACGTAAAGGTAACATTGTCCGTATCTATCTCATTGAAAATATCACAATTTTTCCCCACTATAATGATAACCTTGAAGTGGTATGATGATATTATTAAACATAAATCCCATGTTCATACGATATTATTTGATATGACATTGATTATATAGAACATTAGGTGATGTATTCTCATAAGTTGACGAGGCTTCATCTTAGGAAATTTACACTTGGTAATCTCCAAGATAAGAGATTATGAGGACCAACCCATTAGTAGGAATTCTACATGTTTATGTGTCATTAGATATTCACATTTTTCAATGTATGTAATGATGATTAGAATTTAATATTGTTATTAATACAAATAATTACCTAAATATTTTAATATATTTCCTAAAATTGTGACACGATATATTTTTGGTGAAGTAGGATATGTTGGGTGCATCATAAATGATATTTTATTAATGAATAATTCACAGAAATATTTGTCTCTTCTATATTTTTGGAAGTTGATATCTCATCCATTTGATTGGAATGGAACCATCAAACTAAATTTCATGGTTATGATGTACTGATGGGTTCATTTCAGATATCCAAAGAAAGAAATATCATGCATATATGTTGATGAAACAAGTGTGAAACCTATTTGATTAGATATAGAGATGAAGAGATTATATTACCTAGTGAGAATTTGTATGTGGTTGTCATTATTATGACATTAACTTCTTACTATATTGGTGACTTTATGTGTTTCTAGATGATGATATTAGAATTTAGGCAAGCTCTCCCAATTCCACGGAGGAAGAGGCCTAGCGGGTTACACACTTAGTGTATCCATTTATTTTAGTTAAATACTATTTGTATTTTACAATTGGAATGAATATTATTCTTAAGACCGAGGAATAATATTTATTCAAGATTTATTGATCACATTTATCTAGCCACTATTTATACGTGAGTTGAATATTTAAATAATTATTTATTTTTAATACTTTCAAAAATAATATCTATTTATCTCTTGTTTTATTCCCAAGGTAATAAATAATATTTATTTATTTAATTAAGTAAATTTTAAATAAATAATTATTTGTAAGATGGTGAATATAATATTTATTTATTTAAAAATAGAATAATATTTATTTATTATTTATGGATTGGTAAATGCGGAGGAAGTTGATTGGGACAAGTTATGTACCTAGTAATGAGAATGATATACTAAATATAAATTAAATAAATATTTTTTTTTTTTGATATTTCTATTTTTTACAAGAAATATGCATGTAAAAGAAATAATAATAATAATATTAGACATGGGGTTCACTAAGGATTAAGAAATTATCTAAGGGCCTATGTATAATTACTAATTTTCTAACCCAACTATATATATACACAATTATATCATTTCTATGGGTGTGTGGAATTTGTGGGAATCATTGGTTATGCACGACATTTCCTCTCCCTAGAGAATTCTCTCAATGCAGATCATTGCTAAGGTTTTATCTCAAGCTTGAGAGAATTTCTTACACCTCCTTCATATTCTAAAGAATTAGAGATAAGAGAGAAAATCCTCAATCCTAGGGGATTGTGTTATGATAAAGATGAACAATGCATGATAGATTAATTTTCCAAACTAGTACTTGACATTCCATCAAAATTGTTTAGAGATCATTATTCAAGTGCGGATAACCACTAGAGGTATTATAATTTTGATCCTCTTAAATAAATGACAATACATCACATATGAGGTTCGATCGATCCACACCAACATTGAAAAAAGTACTCAAGACTAAGGTAATTTCTTCCTAATAAATTAATTATAAATTTAATATGAAATATCCTCTATCATGGTTCTGAGGTTCTTATATTATGATTCTTAGGATATAATCACGAGACATGTAATTTTTTTCCATGTTATTATTATTTATTCATTAGATTCAATGAAAATTCATCATTGGGCTTATACCCAACCAACTTTTCTGAGCCCAGAACCTTCAAAGTTCACCCTAATTAGATTATGAAAATTTATCTAAGTCCTGAATATGTAAAATTAATCATGATAATAAATAAAGGTAGATTCAAGGAAAAGGAAACATGTAAATTAAATTTACTAAAAATTAAAAGTAAATTTGGGGAAAAGGAAAAACATAAGAGTAATTTTTCTCATATGTAATGGTTGATCTAGAGGAAAATGATATGCAAGGGATGAAGGTTCCAGGTCGCAGAGAATGAATTGAACCCCATGCCCAATAATTTTTTTTCATTGGTATCATTGGATAAATCCAAATAATTTGATGAACAAAACCCCAAGATATTCATAGAGAGGATATTTTCACATTTAATTTATAATTAATTTAAAACTAGAATTACCTTGGCTTGATAATACTTCGGTTGTTGTCATTGATTAATTTGGTAGCTGTTATTATTGTAAAATCATTATTATGGTGGGATAATCCAAACCAGAATTCCTTCAATGGTATCCAAACATGCCCCAAAAATATTAAAATATTTCCATTGGAATTTCAGGTGTTAGTATAGAGGAACTAAATGCCTTGCATCATACACCATTGATCACAAAAAATAATCATTTTGTTTTGAAAGAATCCACACTTTTTCTCTTGGACTTATGAGGGAGGAGGATTATATCTCTAATTTATTTAGATATTTATTGAGAAGTTCTATTAGTCTTAGGAGAATTCACTAGAGAGAATCAATTATACCTGATAATTCACATTCCCTTACAAAATGATATAAATTAATTAGGGTCACAAAGTCCCAATATCTAAATATTTATTCTAATTAATCCCCACGTTAAATTAAATTAAAAATAATATTATTATATTACTTGACATTCACTAACTCAAAAATATTAAATACCATTTCCATCAGGCCCTTAACACGACTCTTTAATACTCCTCGATATATATGAAACCTTAAATAATAAATATTTATCTAAATAAATTAATATATTTATTAATGTTTGTAAGGTTAAAACCAATGAAAACAACATAAACACCCTTTGACTAGTAAGGATAGGCCACACCCCCCTCCAAGGGAAAACCCACTCCACAGCAGACCCATTACAATTTCATGGCATGAAGTCCTCATCATCCTAGCCTAAAGTCCCCTTGCCTATGTTCTGCATTGCAACAACATGTACCTGGGTCTACACCCCTACCCGCGTCATCACCTATGTTATAATCTACATTATTGGTCATAAATGACCCATAAATCCCCCCTAAGGGGGGCTGCAAGGATTTTAACCTTGATCATATGCAAAGTCATGGAGTGACTTTACCACTCAAGCAAGCCCCCAACTTTAAAATAAATAAATATCATTATATTATTCATTAATTCAATATATAGATATTATATTCACTAAACTTGTGAATAAACTATTATTTTAATATTGACATAACCAAATAACTATTAATATTAAATAATTATTTATTACCTTGTGACTAATAAACAAGAGATAAAAAATTATTATATTAACTGATTTATGAATAAATATGTATTTAATATTCATTTAACATATATTATAAACTCTAAAAAATTGTGATTACATTTACATGATCAAATTAACCTAAATAATTATTATTCCAAAATTCTAGATGTTAAATTCAAAAAGAAAAATTAATTGAGATTCTTGATATACTTAGTGTGCAGCCCTTTAGGCCACTTTCTAAGTGGCACTAGGTTAGCTTTCCAAAAGTCCAATATTGGAATCTTACATCAAATCAAGGAACCCATAGAGAAAGAAGATAATATTGCAATGATAATAGCTTCATATGAACACTTACTATACAATATAACCCCCTTTGTCTCAATATCTCATCAAGCACGTTTCATACTTGTGTCAACAACCAATACAATTGATTTATCTTTTTCTGAATACCTGCAATGAACTCATCGACGAACTACCATAAATATGGATTTATTCAGACAATTATATTTCAATAAAAGGGCCTGAGATATCATCTTCCATTAACTTGGAAGGAAAAAATTCTTTGTTGACTTATTTAATTAATGTCATATCACTTATGATGCACCCAACGCATCCTACCTTGTTGAAAATATATACCATAATGGTTTTCATCAACATATCAAAGTGAATGATTCATGATATATATTAATAATAATCGCAAGTCTAATGGACAATATACACATCCATAGATAGGAATATACAATGACACATATAACATGTGGAATTACTATTGTTGGGTCTATCCTTATAACCTTATATCTTATAGATTATCAAGTGTGAAACTTCACGAGTAAAAGCCTCATCCACTTATGTGAATCTAGTAATTTATAGTCAAAACATCATCCATGTCTCATCAGATAGATTCCATCTAGATCATAGGACATATATTTAATAATACTGTCATATCATCTCAAGGTTAACATTATAGTGGAGAAATGATATAACCTTTCAATGAAATAAGTAATTTAAGGATATTATCAAATTAATGTTACATAAAATAACACTGATCATGTGATAAAACATTTATTAATATTCAGGTCTTTAAATAAATAAGTAACTAAAATTATAAATTCAGTTTGTTATTGGGAACCAACTCCAATAGACTCCCACTTGTACTAGAGCCAATTTCTAACCAATTTGTTAGCTTTCATATGATAAACACACTTATACTAAGGTATGGATATAAATTCTGATCCCACAAAGTTCTCATGTTTCTATTCTGCTTATTGTGACTTTAATCCTTTGATAAAACTCCTCAAGAGGTGATATCACTGAGTATTTACCATTTTTTCTTTGTAATAAACTTAAAATCTTGAATAATGACATAATAAAATGTTTATAATAATATTATAACATATAAATATTTTTGTACAACAAAAAAATATGGAACAAATCATTTTAAAAGAATTTCTTGAGCTTCATAAAATTCTATAATGTACTCAGTCTTTGTAGAAATGGAAACCACCAGCTGTAATAAGTTTACCTTGCTTATTACTTTAGACTTATTTAAATATTAGATAAAATTGATCTAAAATAAGACTAGTTTTGTATCCCCTTGAAAACCAGTATTCCCATTTCTCTAATAACTAAATTCTCATCCATTTTACTTTCTCAAGTACTATTGGATAGTTTTGACTACAAGCCTATGTAGTTACATTAGTTATGTTTGATATTTTACCACTATGATTTATGAATAATCAGTATCAAACCTTAGTACATATCATGGTATATGTGATAAATTAAAATCACTTAATCACATATAATTCTATTCATCATAAGAATCTCCTTCTGTGATTTCACACATCAACTGAGAGAGATTTATTTCCATGCGACATAGGCACCAATTTAATCTTGAATTATTCCATCTTGTATTTTTTAGTATAATGTCAAATCATGTACTATGACTTGATATAAGGAACCCCATATATCTATTTCATAAGTTCTTATTCCATAGAACTTGGTTCATTTATTTAATTAATTCTTAGAGAAATATATCCCCTTTAGTCTTAACAAACTATAAGACTAAACATTTGTTTTCCATACGTTATCAATATATTTTACTTGGAAAAAAATAGCACTACCACTAACATCATGTAGACACATGAAACACAATTATTATTAACCAAAATAAAATCACTCATGGATTTATCAAAAATATATATTCTATGATAATTATACTTGCTTCAATCCATAAATGGATCTATGAAACATGTATACTTTATTGGATTTAATTAGTGTCACCAACCATTTGGGTTATGTTATATAGACATTTTACATAGTATTTCCTTCAAGGAAGGTATTATTGACAATATATAGTCCAATATAATGATCATAGAAGAATGATATTACAAGTAGAATTTTAATGGATTTAGCATGAAAATTGGTGAAAAGTTTCATTATAGACTATTCATAGATGATGCTTGAAACCTTTAACAATCAATAGAGACTTATTAGTGAAAACTTATACCATCAATGTATAGTTTTTTATTGAATAAACTTCATTGTATTTATATCAAATGAGAAACTACCAAAATAAGAAACTGGATTTTGGTTCATAGAATTTATCTCTGAATTCATATGAACTTTCCAATCATAGACTATTTCCATTTATTGCTTCCTTATAGGATTCATTATTCTTATAAAATAAATCTCACCTATCTTGATGAATATAAAACCACCTATTTGGTTTTAACTTTACTACAAAATATTTTTCTATAGAAAAAATCCTCCCCCTAAGTCTTGTGGAGTATAGTATTCCTATGCGAACTCATGTGAATCTGAAGCCTTAACCTCAATAAAGTCAAGTATACTCCCACTTCCTCAAAAGGGAAGTGTTAACCTCTTATATAAATATAGTAAGTCATGAATACTTATTTTCTATCTTAGGAATAGTAATATTCAAAGTAACTTTAGAATAATTAGCTGAGATTCACTTAGTGTTTTCCCTGATGTGTGTCTATAACTAAATTTAGATTTAACAAAAATTATCATCAAACACATAAATCCAAGAAATAATGTATTCCCATTATATTATAGCTTATATGATATCCATTATTCAATGTAGTTATCATTTGGTTAACCATTACACTAGTATTTACAAAACATGTCTTGAAAGGAATTTTTAGTAGACATGCATTACATATAAGTCTTCTCATCAATCCTCCTTATACTATCATCACATATATGATGTGTATAAGGAAATGTGAGTTCAATACAGATCTACTCTACATTTAATGATCAATTAATACTTGGGTGAGGTATTCTCTAAAATCCTACCTAGAGGATCCTATAAATTTTACTAAGTATATTCATTACTTCCACTTTCCATTCCTAAAATCTCTTAAATAAACCTTATGAATTATATGAATTTAACTTTAGATTATACTTAAAATAGTTCACATGATCTTGATAGTCTAATTCTAGAATATTTGTGGCACAATTTTATTTCTAAATATCTCTTTTTCTAAAACATAATAAGTAAATGTGTCAAATACTGAAGAGTTAGATCTAATGAGTCTAAATATCCTTCTCAGTATATAATTGATAATTACCTTTAGTTTTACTTGAAAAATAATTATTTTTCCACAACTGGGAATTATTCAAGTCTTATAATTTATATTCATAATTAATTACCAATACTTTATAATGACGATTATAGTACTTATGAACTATTCATTTAGTATGAAATATTATAACACCATTCATTTAAAACATAAAATAATGTCTCATTGTTTCTATAAATGGAAACTTAGATCATTATTTTGAAAACACTAAATGAAAAATAATAGTTTAACTAGAATATGTTCACTTGGAAATATGAAGTCATGTTCTTCTCTTTGTTGACTTAGGAATAACCCTTTCTCAACTATTTAAAGTGTTCACCTTACTTCTTGTAATATTTCCGAACTTCCATGGTCATTGTATTGGGATATGAATATATGAATTGTAATACCCAAGAAGTGAAATAGAAATTTTGCATGAAATAATGAATATACCTGAAGCAAAAGTATCTTCTTTATTAATATTTAATTCATTATAGTTCATCTATAAATGACTTTTCTTACCACATGAGATGCAGATAGCCTTTTAATCAATCCCCTACCTCTAAATCGTTGTTCACTTTAAAGGATTATAAAGGATATATAAAATTTTAATCAGTCATAGTATTTTCAACATTGTCTTTCACTTTGTTCACCATAAGGGGTGATGAACCATGTTCTCAATAATCATCATCCACTTGGAGAAGCACAATCAAAAGATTCTTAAGCGGCTTCTCCATACTATCCATCCTATGATTCTTGAAGAATATAGAGAATCACGGTGGCATGGATGATGATACTAGATTAATGGATAATTTATTACCCATATGGAAACTCAACATCATCAACTAATAAATGTATTTTAACATATTAAATGCAATATCACTAGCTAGGTACCTGTCTTCCGTTTTACACTAGTATAGTGCTATGAAAATCTAATTTATTTTTTGCCACTCTTTCTCCTTTTCAAGTCCTAGAAGATGAGTTATCACGATGTATGTATTCATTTCATTATATTTATTCTTTACCACTCCAAACATAGTTGATAGCATGATAAAACGAACATTAAAAGCATCCTCCAAGCATCTCTTATAGAAATTTTTTTCACCCTCACCTTCTTACTAATGTGGTTGATCATGAATAAAGATTTCTAGTACATGATAACAAATTTATTATAGTAGTGAAATTTATAAAATAATATACCACAATTAGAAATTTTTACTAGTGAGGACGTGGTATTTTTCCAGGAATGATTATAGTATACCCATGTTTTTTCTTTCCATTTTCTACAATAAGTAAAAGTGGATTTTAATACATTATCTTGATTACCAAGTGTTATGTAATAAATTAGTTCTATTAATTTCTCACTATTTTCTCATATTCTAATATCCCAAATAATTAGACTTAGAATATCCTATTACATGGATATTATATTGTCAAAGATTCATTTCCCCCTTATCATAACCCAAATTATGGCCATGAAAATTACTAAAAGTTATTTAGATAGGAAATATTTCCAAGTACATTAACTCATAGTTCCTTGAACCATTGAGTAGAATCCACAATCCCTAAATCTTAAACTCATATTTCCTTAACACTTGCCTCCAAATTTTAGTAAGTAGACTATGAATGTTATCCTTAATACTAGTTTGGTTAAGTAAAATCATTATCATTATTAAAACTCCTTTATAGTTGAGAGTGTCTATAGAGACCCAAGATTAACATACATAGATATTACATCATTTTATATGAATACTCAGTAAATTAAAAAAATACATGCTTGAGGACGGTAATAGTTTAGTGTCTTTGGAAACTTGGAAACAAAATCTTCTATTATGGTGTAAGATATTAAAAATATACCATAAATATCTCCAAATTTAGTACTTATACCTAAAACCTCTCTTCATAACCTAGGGAAATGAAACATAAGAAAGGGGTGAGCTCAGATGCCCAGTAAGGGTAAATAAAGAAAATGTGTAAGCTTAATATGAACAAAAGGGTATGGAACTTGAGCATAACATTTGAAGATCATACCCTATATATTAGAGATCATAATAAATATATGCACTTCATAAGACATGAATCATAAGAAAATAAATAACATAAGTCATGAAAGCATTACATAAAAATAATACATAGAATTTGTGGCATGCACATTGGTTTATAATGTTGTGAACATGTATAAGTAGAAACATGTTCACTCGTTAAGTTAAGGACATGAAATCAAGCCCCTGCATCAACATATAGACATGAAACCAAGTCAATTGATAACATTGTGAATGTGTAATCAGGTTCATGCATAACATTATGGACATGAAATCAAATCCATGCATAACATTGTGAACATGTAATTAGGTTGACGAATAACATTGTGAACATGTAATCTGGTTCATGCATAACATTGTGAACATGTAATCAGGTTCACAGATAAACTTATGGACATGAAACCAGGTTTATGCATAACATTTTGAACACATAATAAGGTCCAATCATAACATTGTGAACATGTAATCAGGGTCACACATAAACTTATTGATGTGAAAATAGGGCCATGCATAACATTGTGAACATGTAATCAGGTTCACAAATAAATTTATACTCATGAGTCATACATCGTTACCCAATGGATTGGAGGGAGATATAGGTACCACCTATCTAATAATAAAATCATTCATACATGTTTCACAAGATAATAAAATCTTCATCGTACCATAACCCATAAAAATACATAGGTTTTATAAACATCAAATCATAACCCATGAAATGAAATGGGTATTATCAACATTTCATCACATCATAACTTATGAAAAGGTATAGGTTCCATAACCAATTCATGAAATAATAACCCATGAAAAGAATCTTGTTTAAAAAACATAAAACCTATGGAAGTGAAATGGGTGTCACAAGCATTATTTCATCAAAACATATACAATTCAAGAAAAAATATGAATGAAACCTTTGGATAATTTCCTTGAAGGACTTTATTAAAATAAAAAAATGTCATCTTAGATGGAAAATAACTTAGAAAGATATTTGGAAAACATTTCTTAAGGTAAATATCCTTTCTTCTTTGAAAAATTATTTTTAAAGCATAAAACCATTTTGAAATCAATTTTCTCTTAAAATACTTTGAAAACTTAGAAATAAGGCTTGAAATAATTCTGAAAAACTTTTTACTTGAAAAATTGTAAAATAATCTTGATTTTTTTTGAAAACTATTTCTTTTAAAATACTTTAAAAAATATTTTCTTAAAAAACATCATTTTAAAAATTAAAATTAAACTTTAAAGAAATGAGGACAACTAAATTCATACATGTCGTATGAGGTAAAAGAACATTTCTTTTGTATGGTAAAAAGGTTAGAAAAATTCATTGTTCGAAAAGTGATAAGAATATTCCATTGAAGAGATCGATAAAATGAAAAAAGGGATAAATATTTCTTTTAAATATTATAGGATAATGGTGCAATATTCTTGGAACCCTTTTTATAAAACATAGATTTCCGTCCGAAGATATGGTAAAGGCAGTCTTTCTTAAAAATAATTTATTAACTATATTTTGTAACAAAGAGTAGAAGTTTGGTACTAATACATGAATATAGCATGAATAATTAGAGGGGAATAAAATTCATGAATTTATTGAGATATGGGTTATAATATTTCATCAAAGTAAGCATAAAGATATTCAATCTTAAAAAGCGATGAGATTGTTTCAATAAACTCTTATCACTTGGTAACTTGGGATCATGCTCTCCATGTAGGAAAAGGAAATTACATGAAGCTTATAATATCATGAAAATATATATATTCTTGTGATAACATGTAAAATAGAATTATACACATCTCAAAACTAATTGAGTTGCATAATGAAACAAGAGTCTAAAAGAAGGAAAATTGAGACAAAACTATTTTACCGATTTGGTAACTTTTGAAACATAAAACCCATGGAATAAAGGTCATAGAATGGATATGTAAATACCCATAAATTTATATATAATAATAATTTATTAAATCCATGGTCAGTATGCACACCACATAAAAGTAATAGGTGGTGAATAAATCATGTATCTCACGTAAATAAAAAGCGAGCTGAAATCCCCTTACCTTGTGTCTTAACTCTCTTTGTACTCGTTCAAACCACCTGAATAATAAATATAAATTTATTATAAATATTTTAAAGAACTATATTATTATATCTAATACCATATATTATTTTATTATGACATTATATTACTCGCTTGTTAATAATCCTTTGTTAAGGTTTCACTTCAGGTAATATTCGCTTTATTCTTCACATGTGTCTTAATTTGTTATATCATTGGTCCTTATACTTATATCATGATTTATAGAATCTAAACCATGATATAAATATAAATTATATAAATTATATGTGTATTATAATAATATATATAATATATAAGTATGAAACATAATGCACCATTCATGGAGACGATAAGCTGTACGTACGTATGGACGCTGTTTCTGTTTTTATTGTCGTAT
Organism: Viscum album; assembly: GCA_963277665.1. NCBI lineage: Eukaryota > Viridiplantae > Streptophyta > Magnoliopsida > Santalales > Viscaceae > Viscum > Viscum album. The sequence goes on from OY728119.1 coordinate 568,513,311, forward strand.
TGAAAGAAAGAAGGTAAATGAAACACACACACATATATATGTATATATATATATACATATATATATATATATATGTATATATATATATACATACATATATATATATATGTATATATATATATAAATATATATATATATAATTATTCCATTAGAAGTTTTATATAATATATATCATATAAGTTTAGTAAACCCATCCTTAATATATTCCATGTAGCGTGTGAATGAATCACATCGCTTTGAGGGGGTGGTAGTCCACACTTCCTCAAATGAAATTATTGTATTAACACCAAATGGAAAGTAAAAAATATATGTGTTGTAAAAATAATATATAAGATTAAATACATAATAAACATAATATATTAAATATATAAATATGTTTTCCATCATCATTTCCACCATGTTAGGTTGTAAGGAAAAATGAACAATCATCGTTTAGTGAGGCAAAAGTTCCCTGTACACGTAAAAAATATGTTCGTTACCCATTAGATGGAGGTGTGTATAAATTTAGGTTTAAATATTAGCATAAAAATATAATAGTGTATTTATTATACTATTTTTTATTCATTAATGGAATAAATAGAGTGTATGTGGTGGAGAAAGAAAATAAAATAAATGATCTTGAGAGAAGATGTTACCTCTTAATCAGCTAACTCCTTTTGGTTTGTGCCAAAAGGATTCCTTGGATATATTTTTCCCCAATTGGAGGATTATATGAAGAAGTTAGGGATGTTAGGAAGTGTATTTTTCATATATTGGCCAAACCTAAGTGGTTTGAGAGGTGTGAAGAAGAGGCATAGTTGGTGTCCATTTATTAGGAAGGAAAATGACTCACTTGAAATTTTTGAAAACAAGTTAAGTTTACACGTGTTATTACCTAAAAAAAGTCATAATAAACAAAAAAATAAATAAATAATATACAGTTTATTTAGTAAATAAGGCCATAAAATGAGTTTTGGACAAGTTTCTAGGTCATATGGTCCCCTATGATTAATGTTTAGTCCCTAATTAAGCTTAATTTGACTTTAATTCCTATGAATAATTTTAATCAATTTTACAAATCATTTTGGTAAAAAATAAACTTGATCTAATTTGAATCTAAAAATTATACTAATTACAGTGGTGTATGTACATTTTTCTAAATTTAATTCACATAAGTGAAAAAATTAAGATTAATGCTAATCCCGCAGATGGGATGAAATAACAGGTTTTTAAAGTAGAAAAATGTTCAAAAGTTTATTAAATTTTTATATTCAATTTCAAAGTGGAAGTGATTATAATGACCTAAATTGTATTAATATATATATAATTGATCTAATGTGACCTTAAAAAAATTTAAATTATAATTTAATATCAATAATTATTTAAATGAAAAGGCAGTTAACTAAAATACATTATTTTTCACTATTCATCAAAAATTGAAGTTTCTTAGAAAAAGCCAAAAAAATTCACCCAAAGATAATTTTGGAATTATAAATTAAAAAATGAATTTTATTTTATCAAATTAAATTTATAGATATTTTTAAAATTAATTTTATTGTTTTTCATAGAAGGAAATGAAATGTAGTTCATTTGAAAAAATAGTATTTCTAAACATATAAGGTCTTTTACCAAAAATTATATCTTTCATTATCAATATATTTTATTTATATAAAACTATTATAAAAAATACTTGAAAAGTAGTTATTACTATTTATATTAATAAGTTTAATAACTAGGTTATAATTTTATCATTTAAATAACTATAAAAGTAAAATGACGTTTCATAGAAACTTAGTATTGCGTGTAACATATGCCAAGTCGGTGTTGCGTGTAAAGCATTCCATGTTGGTGTTGCATGTATCACAATCCAAGTCAGTGTTGCGTGTAGCGAAATAAAATTTGGTGCTGTGTGGAAGGAATGTTTGACTTAGTGTTTTAATATATATATATATATAAAACTATTTCTAGTGTCTTGTCAAATGAAAAAAATCAAAAAGATAAATTAATTCGATTTTTATTCATAAAATCTAGTGGTGTTAGATTATACCCCCCTTAAAATTAATTTTACCCTTGAAATTCATCTGGGATATCAAAGGTTTAATACTTGAAAGTTTATTTCATAGAAACCCACATCGTAAAAATGAATACTAAAACTTCCTTTGAAAAAAGAAATTTGGAAACATTGTGGTTACCCAAAGTAACATATAACTAGGTTTCTATATAAGAGAACATAGGTGGGAATTGAAAACATGGATATAGAAGAAAAATATAACAATCAAGTTTTGATGGAGATTGATAGAGAACATTGATCAGTAGAAGTAAGTGATCAAAAAACCATAAATCTGCGATGATCTAAGGGAACATCTGATTTATCATAAATAAAGTTTCTAGGATAAATCATTTTCAATATCATTTTCCTAGATTTGAGGAATTATTTTACTATATAGGGACATAAGGAAATATAATTACTTTATTTTTTTCTTTTTTATATGTACAATATCTCCCTTTGGTTTTTCTTTGATCAATTCACACTTCATTTCTTATTCCACAGAATGATGGTAAATTTTGTCATTCAAATCCATAAATAGAATGATAAGTTATTCCATATTCCTTAACTTAACATATCATGGAAATGGTTATCATAGGTTATGTATAAACCCTCATATGGTGAGATATCACTTTAATCTTACAAACTTCATTCTAAGTTTAACTTAATCTTCCCATAAATGGTTAACCTTATAACCCTTCCAAAAGTTGAAATTACAAAACAATAAGAATAAGGTTACTAAATCAGAATAACATTGATCCCCCAAAAAACAAAAAGTAACTATTGGTTGTCACATTCCAAACATGTGAATAACCTCATCGTATATCCTCTTGAAACATGGTAATAACCTTAATTACCATAAATAATTTTTGAAAACATACATTCTTCATTATTCCAATGATTACTAGATATATTCTTTAAATAAAAGAAGTTGTAAACTTCATCCTTGATGACATAGAACTATTTTTCAATAATCAGTTCTAGTGTAATCTGTACCGTCCAATTTACTTATTCATATGCAACATATATTTATCCAAACATCATTATCTCAATTTTAGGCATTAATTAAGGTTAACTTCACTTAATAAAAATATCAACTTTCCATGAAATCACTTTTCTACATCTTCATAACCATTCAAAATTTTATTTTCAATAATTAATAAAACATTATACTGAAAATACTTATAAATTTCATGATTAATATAACATAATCTTTGAATTCCAAAATATAAATACTTCATTAATCCAACTTTATTCTTAAACTGTAACACCCATATGTTTTTTATGAAAAAACTTCTTTAAATAATTTTTATTCTTCAGAAGATTGAGTTGCACACAATCCTAAGTTTAAAAGAACTATGAGACACCATTTTTATAAAATTACCATTATATACTAGCTGTTAGGTTAGCGGGAATAATTATAACTAACTTATGAAAATGTATTGTGAATTATTTGGCTATCAATTATTTATGAAAAATATAAATTAGATATTTTTATTTTTGAGTGAATTACTATTGTTAAGTAAATTAATGTTATATATATGTTATATACTTAATAAAATATTTTTTTATTCATCCAATGGATATTTTAATCACAGGGTGTGAATAAACCTTATTTGTTTTATAAAAACCAATTTTTTATTAAAAAAGGGTAATCTTACACCTTTGAATGGTGAAACCATTTTAAATTAATATTTTGACACATTAATAAGTTTTATATGAAAACATAAACATTTTATTTTAAATTGGGATATAAAAATTTACTTTGGTTGAATTTATGATATTTTCTGATAACATTAACATTTTGATGAATAGTAAAAGCACACTAAATTTTAAGTAAAAATAACTTTTTTCATCGAGATAATTTATATGGTTAAATTATATTATTGAATGATTTTAAAGTATAAATAGAATATATTTTTATCATTAAATATAATTTATGTAATTATAATTAATTTTACATTGAATTCATATGTAAAAACATTTCAATCTTTTGCAATGTTTTAATTTTAAAAAAACCTATTCTATTATTCTGACAACGAGATTGATTTTAAATTAATTACTAAAACTTATGTATTTTGAATTTTTAAAAATGGAATTCATATTTTTAATCATTAGGTCCAAATTATGTTAATAGGATACTTTTATTTTTGGGAATTATGAATAGTAACTTTGGTAATTATTTTTATTACCATGGTTAAAGGTAAATCAGGTTATTAAAAGTAAAAATAATATTATAAAATTACCTTAAAACCAGTAAAAATTCTATTGGATGGATAAATTTTAACCTTATCATCACTTTATGGCCACTTACATCTGAATATGACATGAATGTAATAAAAAGTAATAAATGTGACAAAATGTGACAATCTCATTTTATATAAGTATATTAATTTTAATATATGGATAACTAGAAGATAATATTTAATATTTATAGTCTCTATAAATCTAAAAAATTACCTACATTATAGAAATATATTTATAATTTTTAGAGATTAAATAATTTCCATTAATGATAATACAATAGTGATGTAAAAATTATTTTATTAATAGAAATATCAAATAAATGGTTTTAAAAATATTAAAAGAAATATAATATAAAATAATTAATATGATCCATAAATTTTCTATGTGACTATGACATGTTAGAAGTGTATTGAATATTTTGGTTCGAATTTATCTTCTGTGTGAAATTTTTTTAAAGCCAAATAAATGAATAGTGTCAAAATTGGCACTATTGATATTTTATAAAAATAACATTTTATTAATTTTTTTATAATCATAAAAATATTTCAAAATTACAAATTGATAATTATAAGATCTAAAATTTCATAAAATATCTATTTATGGTCAATTAACACCATATAAGTAAATATTTATAATAATTAAATATTTAAAATATTATTACCACAATTAAATTAAATAGAATAACTAACTTTAAATTAAAATGATATGGTTTAAATTGAAAAAATAACTTCTCTAAAATATATTGTTTTACGATATTAAGAATCTATCTCATCTCATCTTTAAAATTGTGACATTTTAGAGGTTTTTTGGGAAGGTTTTGATTTTATTATAAATTATTATTTATGGAGTTTCTAAAAGTTCTCTTCACCTCAATTATAAAAGGGAACCTCCTAACTCATCTTTTAACTTCATTTTTATCCTTAAATCTCGGCCATACCCTTCCCTTTTCCTTCTCAACTTCCCTATTTTCATTCTATAGGTTCAAGTCATCATCAAAGACCAACTCTAGTGCTCTAAGAAGAGATTTAGAGGAAACACACTAAAGAGGAGGTAATCTCTTCTACCGATTCCTTCAAACTCCTTTATTCTTATAATTATTCTTCCTTAGTTGTTTCAATATAAAGTAATAAAATCATTTTCACTCATATACTGATATTTTATTATAAATATGAAATAACCATATTTCACCTTCTATCCATCCTATGAAAAATGAAATCACTGCTCGTGCGTACATACAGTTTACCGTCTCCACGTCGTGGTCTAATTTTTTTTTTCACCACCACCTTACTTGGATGGGTATAATAATGTAAATAATAACTATATATGATTATTATAACATTATACTAATTTTTAAATATCATACATCATCCACTTAAATACCATTCAATAATTTTGGGAATGACATCATCGCTCGTGCGTACGTACGACCTACCATCTCCACGATGCGATGCGATTCATTCTACATGATCTTAATTAAACCATGATTATATACATTAATTTAATGAATAAATATGATATATATTATACTAATATAATTCTATAAATTATTTAACTATAATCTAAGAAGTGAAACATGAACTTATCCGACAAATCTTTCATAAGAACATAAAGAAGTCAATATCCGAATAATGAGTGATAATGAAATGTTACTAACAAATATATGATAATATAATAATATATGATATAATAAAAAAAATTATGATTTTTATTAAGAAAATAACATTATTTAAATCATTATATAGGAAGTTCTGATACATACGAAGGTAAGGGATAACTTTGAAAATCTCATTTTTATCTGAGACTGTTTATTCCTAAGTATTTACTAGGGTATATTTATCATCCACATCCATGTTTCCTAAATATGTATTTCAAAATATTCTTTATATTCTTCTATAATTGTTTAAAGTAAATTTTACCCATTGGTAAATTTTTACTAAATGGTATGAATGGAATCTTTTATCGTTTTCGGTATGAGGTACTTTTTGACTTTTTCTGAAAAAGTACGAGAATATTTTTTTTAACTTGTAAAGCATGAACATATTTTTACGCCCTAATAATGACTTATTTACTTGAATCTTACACTAAAATATTACATGTTTATTTTCACATAAAATTATGTCTTCTAAAATTGTGTGGCATTTTGATGAAGGAAAATGTTTTTGAAGAAGAAAGGATATTTTACTCCGGAATTAATTTCAAGTGTTTTCTAAAAATTATTTTCCATCTAAGATGAAACTCTTTAAATAGGTCCATATTTATAACCCTATTATTACTATGATTTTATTGTTTGTTATTTTGGAAATCGATTTTTTATATCAATTGTGATGGAATGATGTTTAAGAAACCCATTTTATTTCATAGGTTATGCTATTGTGAATGTTTTTATGTTTTTGTGGCACATGTAAGAATGGTTTAATTATGAAGTGGGTATCCCCCTCCAATGCATTGGGTAAAGATTTATATCTCATGAGATTTACATGAATGGAATGACAAGTAAATCTAGTACAGTAATACAGGGCTGGAATGAGGAGTGAAGTCGGTTCAGTAATGGACTTTTTCTGCTATGTTGGTCTCAGAAATAAGCCTTGACTAATATAAAATGATTTTCTATTCTTATGTGTATATGACACAAAATTTCATGCCTTATGATATGACTAATGGGATTACATTTCACTTTTATAATTTATCCCATGACATGATATTATGATCTTTTATATGCGGGATAAGATTTTTAAATGTTATGACATTTTGTTTATGATATGATTGATATTTCGCTTGTTTACCCTTAATAAGCATTTGAGATCACCCTTTAATATGTTTATTTTCCCCAGGTTATAAAGAAGGGTATTAAGTAATATATGTCAAAAAGAATTCTAGTTATGAATAAATAACCAAAAGACAATGTGGATGTTTTATGAACCAGTTATTTATGTTTCCCAGTTTCTAGATACACTAAACCTATATGATATTGGAATGGTTTTTGTTATGTTATATAATAAATATTCTACAATGTCGAATTAATATGTATATGTAAAGTGTGGTCTATTATAGTTGGTATCAGTGAAAAGGTATAGTTAACCTTTGGAAACTAGGATGAGAGAACCTTAGTAAGAACCCTAAGGATATTTCTAAGTATAGGTTACAATCTTCTCCTAGTGTTTTAGAGATGTTCATGAATAACCTTGGATGAAACCTAAAGTGTCCTAAATTGAAATTTTATTCTTGAATTATGTGGTTTTCCCATTATTATTAGTGTTTCTCAAACTATGATTCTTGATTTTAGTCAATGGATAGAACCTAAAGAAACCGTGTTAATACTGAATGCGATGGAAAATGCAATGATTTCCCCCCCGAGCAACCAAATTTTATGTGATCTGGAATGAAAAATATTTTATCCATGCTAAAAAAACTTTATCAAGAAATGAATCAAGCCATACTTATAAACGAGTAAAGGAGGGAGAAACATTCTATTGAATCCTTTATGAGTCAGTGTCCACCTTCATTCAGTGGGTCTTCTGACTTGTTAGTGGATGGACAATGGATCAGTACCAATGAAAAGATATTTTCAGTTCTACAATGCTTTGGACATGATAAAGTAATCTTAGGTGTATATCATTTGGAAGGTGAAGTTTATCAATGTGAAACTATTATCAAGAATACGAGGAAAATAGATGAAATTGAGTCCATGGAATGGGATGAGTTCAAGAACTTATTTTTCAATAAGTACATTCCTTGTATTCTTCTAACAAATATGGAGAAGGAGTTATTAGAACTTAAGCAAAAGGATGATGAATCTGTTGGTACCTATGAATAAAATTTTACAAGACTTTCATGGTATGATTCTGGAATTATTATCCAACCTAAGAGTAAAATTGATTGATTCTTTAGTATATTAAAACCAAGTATTCGATGGGAATTATCCATAAGGGACTTAAATAACTTTGAGGAATTTTTTTGATGTGCTCTCAAGGTTGAGATGGAGATTGGAGTAGCCCATCAGTCATATGTGTTTGATAAGAAGAGAAAAATGGAATTAAAAGGAAAATATAATGACCACACTAAAAAGAAGATGAGTTTTCCCTTATTCTCAAAGTGTTGAAAGAAACACGAGGGTAATTGTCTTAAATGGATTAGTAAATTTTTTAAGTGTGGAAAATAAGGTTATTGGGCAGTTGAATGCCGAAGTGATGGAAAAAATATGTCTAATGACATGAAAAAAGAAATGGCTACACATAATGCACCTCCTAGTCTTCAATGTTACAAGTGAGATGAAATGGATTATTTTTCCAATAAATGATCTAATCCAAGGGTTATTGATGATGATCTATGTTAACAAACTATTAAGGCTAAAGGAAAAGGAAAGTCACTTGCAATCACTATCGTCAATGTGGAGTATGATAGTGAAGTGGTGAAAGGTACACTTACCATCCACTCTAAATTAGAAAATGTTTTATTTGATTATGGATCCAACCACCCTTTTATTTATGAACAATTTTCAAAGGGTATCTCCATATTACCTAAAAAATTAGATATTGAGTTAGCTATGACAACTAATAATGGAACAACAATCGCATCAAAAGTTTATAATTCTTCTCTGATTAAAGTTTGTGGGAAAGTGCTTCCTTCAAATCTTGTGATCCTTCCTATAGTGGAATTTTATGTGATTCTTAGAATGTATTGGATTTCTCTATATGGAGCTTATATCAATTTCCAAGGAAGGGAAGTTATATTTCATATTACAGATCAATCTGTGATCATCTATCGATACAAGGATGAATATAACCTTCTAGTAGAAATTTCTTCCATCTTATGAGTCTTGATTCTTATAAATGAAGGTTATTTATCTCAAATGGTTGGGTAGAAAATCACGATTAAGAATACACCCATTGTATGGGAGTTTGATAATGTATTTTGAAAGGAATTTATAGGTCTTCCTCCAAATTGTGAAGTTGAGTTTTTAATAGAACTCATACCGGGTGCTATGCGTATTTCAAAGACGCCTTATAGAATGGCCCCAATTTAGTTGTAGGAATTGAAGAAGAAACTACAAGATAATCTTGATAAGGGATTCATATGCCATAGTGCGTCTCCTTGGGGAGCACCTATTCTCTTCGTTAAGAATAAATATGGATCAATGAGACTCTGCATTGATTATTGAGAACTTAACAAGATCACTATAAAGAACAAATATACTCTTCCCCGCATTGATGAATTATTTGACCAACTTTGTGGAGATCAATACTTTTCCAAGATTGATCTTTGTTTAGGATATAATCAATTAAGGGTCAAAACGAAAGATATACCAAAGACAACATTCCATACAAGGTATAAACACTATGAATTTATAGTGATGCATTTTGGTCTTACCAATTCCCATGCTATCTTCATGGATATAATGAATAAAGTCTTTAGAGACTATCTTGATCAGTTTGTGGTAGTATTTATAGATGATATTCTTGTATATTCAAAGATAAAGGAAGAACATGAAGATCACATGAGAATTGTACTAAAGACCCTGAGAAAGGAGAAGCTTTATTACAAATTTACCAAGTATGAATTTTGGTTTTAGAAAGTTTCATTTTTGGGTCACATTATAAGGACCCAGTCTTAAAACATCACATAATCTTGAATTAAATGAATAATTCACACTGAGGATCTTTTTAGGTTTAGAGTTTTAGAGAATTAGGACATAACTATTATATCTCAAATATTACAAAGTAGATACATCTACTTCGTTTCAATTTTTTCCACAAAATATAAACTCTTGAACAAAAGATTCATGTCTAGTTCCATGTTTTAGACATCATGACATTTCCTTGATCCCATCCTTGACCGTATTCCACTTTAAGTCCCGTGAAAAACATTTCAAAAACTTGGGATGAGCACAAAGAGCTCAGTAAGGGTTATAACATAATGAAAGGAAACATTAAACCATCAAAAATACAAATCGATGAAAACATAATTTTCAATCATAACATACCTTTTGAAATCATAATATTTATGAATAACACACAGAAATCAAAATTCATAAATTTAACTTAAGGCAAACATAACATACTTACATTGTAGCTATCATAGATACATAGGGAGTCACATTTGGAATACCCATCAAAGTATATTCCCTAAATCTCTTTGGAGAAACATTCACGTTTACCTCCTTCACGTTAACCAATGAATTGTAGAGCTATCTCGGGCTCACCCTCCCTAGGTTTATCATGGAACCACCCATATATGTAACAATGACCAAGAACCATAACATAATCATAACACATAACTTAAGCATAAAGGAAAGATAAAATTCCCACATTGAAATAACAATATAACATTTTAAGATATTGAAAATCCATTCTTAAAAACCATTTTCAATACCAAAATACATTAAAAGAGTGTATTGTATTTATTTTTCTTTTGTAAACATTATAGCTTGTTAAGGAAGCCATAGATCAAATAATACTCACGACGACAGAAAAGGTCGTTGTCACCGCTTACGTTAAAAAACATTCCCTTTTGTCGTTTAGTAAAAATATTAATAGAGAAAAGATTCCCTTTGAATGAAATGAAAAGTCAAAAGGGTTTTATACACAGTACAAAGTCGTGTAGAAATCAAAAGATGTCTCAATGAAAGGAGATTGAGATGAAGTCCCATACAAAGATGGTGTCCTTAGATTAAGGATAAATCAATTACATAATTATGTGTGACAAATATAAATACAACCAATATAAGTAGATATTAAGTGTAAAACAATCAGAGTTAATCCAAGAATATTCATAGCATGACATAATCAGGAAGTATAGGTTTAACCCAATGAATTGAAATTGGGTTAAGAAGTTCCCTTACAGAAATTTGACAGCCTAACGACGTCACTTTAAAGTTCAGAAAATGAGTTGATGAGAGATAAAAAGTGTATCTCATCACTTGGACATAACATTTACAGAAATAAGGATATATAATAACATATATATCCCAACATAATAAGATGTAAATTAAAATACCTAACAAAAAAAGAAGTCTTTTAAAAATAGGAGGGTGAAAGGTTCCCTTACCGATTTGGGTAACTTTCGAAATGTACACCCCATGAAAGAAGGATCATACAATGAAAATGTAAATACACATAAATTAAAGTATATTACACATATAATACAATCATGGGCATCACACACACCACAAAAAAGGAAATATTGTCAAATGTAGTATAAATCTCACAGGAATAAAAGTGAGATGAAAAATCCCTTACGAAAACTCGGCAGCCTAAGAACGCCACTTAAAACTTCTTAAAAGTAATTGATGAGGGAAAGAGGGGGTCTCTCACCATATGAACATAAAAATTACATTAGTATAAATATAAAATAACATCCCCAACATAAGAACATGGAGTTAAAATAAATGACATAAAGGAGAATACATGAAAAGAAAGAGAGAGGTAGGATCCCTTACCTCAAGTCCGACTTGTCTTGTTCATTTATTTATATTCCTGAATAATAAACTTTGGTCAATTTATAATTTCTTAAGGAACTCCTTTAAATTTTATTATTCAATTCATATCACATATTATCATGTTATAATAATTAGTTAATTATGTGAGTTCATATCATACGTTTTGTTGATGTTCGGTACATGAGTAAAAAATGAACTTGTTTGAAAATAATTGTCCATGTAGTTATAAGTAAACCATCTAAAGAATAGTATTAACGATTTAAATATCATATATATCCAATATATATTCATTTTATACTATTCCATAACATTTGGAGATAAAAAATGAAATTCACCGTTCATGGAGACGGTAGGCCGTACGTACGCATGAACACTACTTTAATTTATTTTTCATATTAATTATATTAAAACTAAATGAGAAATATATATATTATAATTCCAGAATGATATTAATCATTTATATGTAATATATATCATATATATCCATTATATATATGTACTTATAATAGTACATAACATTTGGGGATAAGAAATGAAATGTACCGTTCATGGAGACGGTAAGCCGTACGTACGCATGAACGCTACTTTCATTTCTATTTCATACTTTAATGGAATTAAAACATAATGATACATAGGTATATTATAATTATAGTATAATATCATATATTATATCATTAACTCCATCCTTTATGCATCCCACATATGGAATTAACGATTCAAATCACTTTGAGGGGGCGGTAGTCCGCACTTCCTAAAATGAAATTATCGCGTATACCCACTATGGAAACCATAAAGGTATGACATAAATGAAAAATACAGAAGAATAAGGAAAACATAAACATAATATATATCATATAGAAATACAGTTACATCTTAATGGCCACCATGAGAGGTGTTAAAAGAAGATTGAACAATCATCATTTCGTGAGGCAATAATTTGCCACCCACAGAAACAGTATGTTCTTTAACCATTAGATGGAGGTGTGTGTAATTTTAGCTAGAATAATTCTCATAAAAACATCCTAGTATATTGAGTATACTAGTTTTGTTACAAAATAAAGGAATAAAAAGAGTTTAGGGGGTTGGAGAAGAAAAATAAAACAAAAGAACATAAGAGAAGACATTACCTTTAAATTGGGTAACTCTTTTTGATTTGAGACCAAAGGCTTCCTTGGAAATACTTCTGACCAAAGTGAGGATTCTAGGAGTAATATAGGGATTTGGAGGGATACAATGAGTAGAGTTTGGTCAATCCAAAGGCTTGAAAGGTGTGGGTAATGGGGTAGAGGTGGGGGCCTTTTATAAGAGGGAGTAGGGGCACTCTTGGGATGTTATAAAATGTTACTTTGTTATAAAATGCATTTAGGATTTTAAAGGTCCCAAAAATATATATTTCAAGGATAAGGTGATAAGGGTTCGAAATCCACCCATAAAATAGGTTTTTGACAAGTTTAAGTCTTATATTTTACCTTATGTTTTCATTTTATTTAAATTGTTCATTAATGAGGTAATCACTGCATCATCATGGTGTCATAAATAAATTTATTTATTTAATGTATAAAAATTATAAAAAAAATATCATGATGTAGGAAATATTTTTATATTTATAATGAATATTTATAGTAAGAAATATGACTTGTATAACCCCATGTAAAAATTGTTTTAGTAAAACAATACATGTTTGTGACACTTTTATTTTTACTTTAAATAAAAAGTTATTAATGTCATTTTCTTACCCAAGTGGATCCATGGGGTCCCCAAGTTGACCCATGGATTGTCTTGTTCGGCCATGACTCATCCAATAAGTGTAGGACAAGTGTAAAGGTAATTTAATATTATTATATCATTATATTTACCTTAAATTACACTAATTACCTTTAATCGCGATTAATAAAACTTAAAAGTTACTATTTACCAAAAAATTATTTTAATCCCATTAAACCAAATTTTACTTCCTAATGACAACCATTTATGTCAGATTTTTTAAATTCAAATCACAGAGGTAAAATTTCATTTAAACGAAAAATCAGTTTTTTTAACTACCACTTAGTGGTTTCACTATTCATAAAAAATTGATGTTTTTCAAAAAAATACCAAAAATTCACCCTAAGATATATTTTATATTCCAAATTCAAAAATTATTTCCATTTTACCAAATTCAAAACATAAAATTTTCATTAATTAATTTTATAATCAATTCCCACTGTCAAAACAAATTGCGTGTTTTTAAGAAACAATATCTATTAAAAGATTGACACTTGTTTATGTCCAATTTCAAAGTGAAATTAATTAAAATGACCACCATTGGATTAAATGGTAAAAATATATTTTAATTACACTTTAAAACCAATTAAAAAGATAATATAACAATATAAATAAATTAGATTAAAAGAAGGTTTTGAATTAAAATACAACATTTTTCACTAAAAATGATCTTTATCGGAAAATAACAAAAATTTACACAAAGTAAATTTTGATGTCTTGATTCTAAAGACGGATTTTATTTTGTCAAATATAACATGAAAAATTGTCAAAAAGTGGATTTAAAAAGGGTTCTCCATCAAAAGGTGGTTAATCGACCTTTTAAAGAATTTTAGAATATTTATGCTTAAAATCGAATTCTTTTCTTATTTTAAGACTCTAACTTTTATTGGATAAAAGTAAAAATATTTAAAAAACATATATAATCATTTTTTAGTTATTTATGTTCATTCCCACCATTATAACGACTAGGCGTTAACTACCATTTAAAATAATATTATTATATTATTAGTGTGCAACGTAAGATTTCAAAGAAACTCGTTGTTGCATATTGGGTACGCCATCGAACATAGCATTCCCTTTTAAAGTAATATTAAAATTTTATTCAAAAATATTAATAAATATGAAAATGTAATATTCTTTATTTATCTGGGATGTTACACACATAATCTCAAGAGAGGGGATATATGTGGATCCAACAAAAACAGAGGTTATTGAAAGATGGTTGAGACCAACAACGGTAACTGAGATATGAAGTTTGCTTGGTTTGGCTGGATATTATTGACATTTTGTGAAATATTTTTCACTATTATCTAATACAATCACCAAGTTGACTTAGAAATGAGTTAAGTTCATTTGGATAGAGGAATGAGAAGATAATTTCAAAGAGCTAAAAAGAAGGTTGCCAGTGAACCTGTTCTCACACTGCCTTGTAGTGGAGAAAGGTTTGTGACCTACAGTGATGCATCCAAGAAGGGTATAGGATGTGTTATCATTCAAAATGATATGGTGATAGATTATGCCTCATGACAATTTAAAATTCATGAGCAAAATTACCCAACTCATGATTTGGAGCTAGCTGTGGTAATCTTTGCATTAAAGATATAGAGGAATTATTTTATGGTGAAAGGTGTGATATTTATACTGATTATAAAAGTTTAAAGTATATTTTCACAAAAAAGGAGTTGAATATGAGTCAAATAAGATGGTTGGAGTTGATTAAAGATTACGACTACTCAATACATTACCACCCTGGGAAAGTGAGCAAGGTGGCATATGCTTTGAGTCAAAAAGACCATGCTAACTTATCCATGATGAGGACCACAAAAGATCCAATATTTATGGATTTGAAAAGGATGGATTTAGAAATTTTAATATAAGGGGAGAAATATTATCTTTCTTAAATGAATGTTCAACTATCTATAAAAGTGAAGATTAAGGAGGCATAGAAGGAAGATGTAGAGTTACAAAAGAATGTGAAAAATGTTCTTGAATTCAACCTTGATTGTGATGATATAATACGGTTCATGAATTGGGTTAACATTCCTCCCATAACAGAATTAAATAAGGATCTATTGGATGAGGCTCATAGTTATTAATTATCTATTCACCCTAGAAGCACAAATATGTACAGGGACTTGAAAGAGTACTTCTGGTGGGATGGAATGAAAATAGACGTTTCCAAATATGTCTCTCGATGCTTGGTTTGTTAGCAAGTTAAGGCTAAGAGAAAGAAGTATAAGGGGATGTTACAACCATTACCCATGCCAGAATGGAAATGGAAAAACATCACTATGTACTTTTTTATCAGACTTTCCAAAACATCCCAAGGAAATAATGTTGTATGGGTTATAATTGGTTTCCTTAAGAAGTATATACACTTCATTTCTATTAGAGAGGATTTCTATCTTGATCATATTGATATGATATATGTAAAGGAACTGGTAAGATTTCATGGATTACCACTTTACATTATATCCGTTCGGGATCCAAGGTTTACTTAGAAGTTTTGTAAAAGTATTCATAGTGATCTAGATATAGAGTTTAGTTTCAGAACTACTTATCATCCTCAGACATATGGTCAGTCTGAGAGGAAAATTCAATCTCTGTAAGACATGTTGAGAGCTTGTTCTATGGATTTCAAAGGTGGTTGGGATAAAAACCTACCATTGGTGGAATTTTCTTATAATGATATCTTTCACTCCAATATTTAGATGGATCCTTATGAATCCCTCTATGGAAATAAGTGCAAAACTCTAACTTACTAGGATGAAGTTGGGGAAAGAAATCTATTAAGACCTGATCTTGTTGATGAAATGGAAGAAAAGGTCAAATCTATTCAACAACGCATAAGAGAAGCTCAGAGTTGAAAAAAAATTATGCTGAAAACTAAAGAAAAGATCTAGAGTTTGAAGTGTGTGATAAGGTGTTTCTACAAATATCTCCCTAGAAGAGAGTAATGAGATTTAGAAAGAAAGGAAAGATGAGCCCTAGGTATATCGGTCATTTTGAAACTATGGATCGTGTTGGGAAGGTAGATTACCGATTGACACTTCCACTGAATCTATTTCAAGTTCATGATGTGTTTCATGAATCTCTCCTCATAAATTACATACCTGATCCTTCATATGTACTAAGCTCAAAAGTCATACCACTGGAGAAAGATCTTTCTTAATATGAACAACTGATAGAGATTCTGGATCGTAGAAAAAAAGTTCTACGAAACAAGACAAAACACTTGGTTAAAGTTTTATGGAGGAACCAAAAATTTGAATAAGCTACATGGGAAGTTGAGGATATGATAAGGGAGAGGTATTCTCATCTATTAGTTTCCAATTGATGAATTTCAAGGGCAAAATTCAGTTTAAGGGGGGTAGAATGTAACACCTAGATGTTTTTATGAAAAATTTTCTTTAAATAATTTTTATTCTTCAGTAGCTTTCATTGAACACAATAATGAGTTTAAAAGAACCTAAAGACTTGCTTAGTATAAAATGACCATTATATCCTAGCTGTTAGATTATCGAGAATAATTATAACTAACTTATGAAAATGTATTGTGAATTCTTTGGCTATCAATTATTTATGAAAAATATAAATTAGATATTTTTATTTTTGAGTGAATTACTATTGATAATTAAATTAATGATATATATATGTTATATACTTAATAAAATATATTTTTTATTCTTCCAATGGATATTTTAATCATAGGGTGTGAATAAATCCTATTTGTTCTATAAAAACCTACTTTTTATTAAAAAAGGGTAATCTTACGCCTTTGAATGATGAACCCATTTTAAATTAAGATTTTAAGAAATTAATATTTTTTATATGAAAGCCAAAAAATTTTATTTTATAGTGGGATATAAAAAATTACTTTGGTTGAATTTATGATATTTTCTGATAACATTTAAGTTTTGATGAATAGTAAAAACACACTAAATATTAAGTAAAAGTAATTTTTTTTCATCAAGATAATTTATATAGTTAAATTAGAATATTTAATGTTTTAAAGTATAAATAGAATATATTTTTATCATTCAATATAATGTATATAATTAGAATTAATTTTACATTAAATTCATATGTAAAAACATTTCAATCTTTTGAAATGTTTTGACTTTTAAAAAACCTGTTCTCTTATTCTAACAACGAGATTGATTTTAAATTAATTAATGAAACTTCTACGTTTTGAATTTTTAAAAATAGACTCCATATTTGGAATCATTATGTCCAAATTTTTTAATAATATACTTTTATTTTTGGGCATTATGAATAGTAACTTTTCTAATTATTTTTATGCCCATGGTTAAAGTTAAATCGGGTAATTAAAGGTAAAAATAATATTATAAAATTACCTTAAAACCTGTAAAAATACTACTGGATGACTAAATTATAATCTCATCTTATATTTTTCTAAATGGAATCACTTTATGACCACTTAACTATGAATATGACATGAATGTAATAAAAACTAATGAATGTGACAAAATGTCTCAATCTCATTTTATATAAGTATATTAATTTTAATATATGGATAAATAGGACATAATATCTACTATAGATAGTATATGGAAATCTAAAATAATTACCTACATCATAGAAATTTATTTATAAATTTTAGAGATGAAATATTTACCATTAATGATGACACAATAGTGATGTAAAAATTATTTTATTAATAGAAATATCAAATAAATGGTTTTAAAAACCTTAAAAGAAATATCATATGAACTAATTAATGTACTCAACAAATTTTATAGGTGACTATGAAATGTTCGGAATGTATTTAATATTTTGGTTCAAATTTATATTCTGTGCGGATTTTTTTAAAATCAAATAAATGAATAGTGTCAAAATTGACAATATTGATATTTTATAAAAATTTTTTTTTATTAAATTATTTCAAAATCATAAAAAATATTTAAAAATTAAAAAGTTATAATTATAAGATATAAAATTTCATAAAATATCCATTTATGGTCAATTAACACCATATAAGTAAATATTTATAACCAATAAATATTTAGTATGCAATTACCACAATTAAATTAAATAGAATAAATAAGTGTCAATTAAAAAGATATGGTTTAAATTGACAAAATAACTTGTCAAAAATTTATTGGTTGATGATATTACAACCCTACATCATCTCATCTTTGAAATTGTGAAAATTTTAAAGTTTTTTTGGGTAGGGTTTGATTTTATTATAAATTATTATTTATGAAGTTTCTAAAAGTGCCCCTCACCTCAATCATAAAAGGAAACCTCCTCCCTCACCTCTTTACTTCATTTTGAGCCTTCAAGATCAGACATAACCTACCATTTTTCCTTCTTAACTTCCCTATTTTTATTCTAGAGGTTCTTATCTTCTTCAAAGACCAACTCCAGGGATCTGAGAAATGATTTAGATGAAGCACGTCAAGGAAGAGGTAATCTCTTATACCATTTCTTTAAAACTTATTTATTCTTCTACTTACTATTAATTAGTTGTTTCATTATAAAGTAATAACATAATTATAAATAATATACTGATATGTTATTATAAATATGAAACAACCATATTTCACCTTCTATCCATCCTACAAAAAATGAAATCACCGCGCGTGCGTACGTATGGTTTACCGTCTCCACACTGTGGTGTAATCTGTTTTTCACCACCACATTACTTGGATAGGTATAATGATGGAAATAATAACTATATATGATTATTATAACATGATACCAATTCTAAATATCATTCAACATCTAATTAAATACCATTCAATAATTTTGGGAATGATATCATCGCCCGTGCATACATACGACCTACCATCTCCACGATGCTATGTGATTCATTCTACATGAAATTCATTAAAAAAATATTATATACATGAATTTAATGAATAAATATGATATATATTATACTAATATAATTCTATAAATTATTTAACTATAATCTAAAAAGTTTACCACAAACTTATCCAACAAATCTTACATAAGAACATAAAGCAGTCAATATCCGAATAACAAGTGACAGTGAATGTTACTAACAAATGGATGATAATATAATCATATATAATATCATAAAAATTATTATGATTCTATATTAAGTCAATAAAATTATTTAAATCATTATACAGGAGGTTCAAATACATACGAAGGATATCGGACCTAAGGTAAGGGATAACTTTTCAAATCTCATTTTTATCTGAGATTGTTTATTCATAAGTATTTGCTAGGGTATATTTATCATCCACGTACATGTTTCCTAAATATGTATTTAAAAATATTCTTTATATTATTATATAATTATTTAAGGTTAATTTTACCCACTGGTAAATTTTTACTAAATGGTAAGAATGAAATCTTTTGTTGTTTTCGGTATGAGGTACTTTTTGACTTTTCCGGAAAAAGTACAAGAAAAATGTTTTTTTAACTTTTACCGCGTAAATGGATTTTTAAATTTTCATAATTCCTTATTTCCTTGAATCTTATACTACAAGTTTAAAACTTTATTTTCACATAATATTATTTCTTCTAATATTGTGTGGCATTTTTAGGAAGGAAAATATTTTTGAAGAAGAAAGGATATTTTCCTCATGAATTAATTTCAAGTGTTTTATAAAAATTATTTTCCATATAAGATGACACTATTTAAATAGGGTCATATTTATAACCCTATTATTACTATGATTTCATTGTGTGTTATTTATGGAATCTATTTTTTATATCAATTATGTTGGAATGATGTTTAAGAAACCCATTTTATTTCATGGGTTATGCTATGATGAATGTTTTTATGTTTTTGTGGAACATGTAAGAATGGTTTCATTATGAGATAGGTGGGACCTATATGTCCCTCCAATGCATTGGGTAAAGATTTATATCTCATGAGATAGACATGACTGGAATGACATGTAAATCTGGTTCAGCAATATAGGGCAAGAATGAGGTGTGAACTCAGTTCAGTAATGGAATTTTTCTACTATGATGGTCTCGACAATGAGCCTTGACTAATATGAAATGATTTTCTATGCTTATTTGTATTTGAAAAAATAATTTCATTTCTTATTTTAGAACTATATGGATTACATTTCAGTTTTATGATTTATCCCATGACATGATATTACGATCTTTTATATGCAGCATAAGATTTTAAAATGTTATGTTCTTATGATTATGATATGATTGATATTTCCCTTGTTTACCCTTACTGAGCATTTGAGCTCAACCTTTCATATGTTTCTTTTCCCCAGGTCATAAAGAAGGGTATTGTAACGCCCCGAACCCAGAAGCTCGGAGCCAGAGAATTATTTTAATACATTGGCATGATTACAAGGAATCAAGTCCCGAAAGACCGATCAGTTTAACAGTCTTAGAAAATAGATTACGTACATGAATGTTACATTAAAAATTCAAACATAAAACACAACATAAATAATCCATTTATAAATCCATTATTCCCCTAGATTAACCCTGCATATCAAACATAATACACTTCTTGTAATCCTGGGAAAACAAAACATAAGAAAGGGGTGAGATCAGATGCTCAGTAAGGGTAAATAATTTAGCGGAAGATATAAACTTTTAAGGCAAGATGTGTAATAAAAAAAACATTTAAAACATAAACTTGAACATAATATGAATAAAATAAATCAAAAAATACCATATAAACATTCACATGGATATTCTACTAGTCTAATAATCACATGTAATAATTAATTTCATAATGAGGGAATGCCTAATGCTGGACATCATTACCACATAGTCAAGGCCTTGTGCCAAGAATACAAATAAATTTTTTGTCAAGGCCTTATGTCAAGACACTAATTTGTCTCATGAGACCAACTGATGCATCAAGGAGATATAGAGGGCTCCACTCGTCACTTACTAAGTCCACTGCATTCCTCATATGAAAATGTTGAAACATAACATAAAATTTCGTATTAAAACTAGTATACAAAATGTTAATACTTTATCCATAAATTATGAATGGTATAAAAACAGAACATTCATAGTTAAACATATCATAACTCATTACCAAAAAAGATACCGATATAGTTGAAAATGATTAGTAAAACTCTTTGAGAGACATATCCATTTTTCGTGAAAACATTTAAAAGTTACAAAACTTAGAAAGGAAGACATTTAAAAGACATTTTTTTGAATCAAAGTGTCCCAAACCACTTTTAAGATTTTGAAAGGAATTAACATTTTAAATCATTCATATCCATATAAATAAATCCTTAAAATCATTTTGAAAACATAGACATAAATTAAAAAGATTTAGAAAAATAAAATTTTAAAAAAATTTAAAATGATGATCTAGTTAAAAAGTCCATTCCATAAAACCTTAAAATAATATTTTCTTTAAATTTAAATGATACATTTAAATAGATGATAAATATGTCCCAATAGATACTTATAGATAAACAATCTCAGATAATAATGAGATTGAGGAAATAACCCTTACCTTGCACTTTCCTTTGGTCAAGGGTACATTTAACCTTATATATAATGACCATAGTATGTTATTAAATTATACCAGAACCATATTAATATTTATTATATCATACATTATTAATTTATTACTTTATACTACCCATTTAATAATGATCTCTATGTTAAATTAACATTTCGGGTAATAATCATTTTCTTTATCGTACGTGTTTTAACTTGTTATTCTTGATCATATCATTTAGATCATGATTTAAATACTTACAGAATATAAAAAATGATTTATATATCATATATATTTAGAATATAAATATGTATAATAGATATATATATGAAATGCAAAACACCATTTATGGAGACGGTAGACCGTACATACGCATAAACGTTGTTTCCGTTTTCATATCGTATTGAACGAAAGTAAGTGAATAAGATATATGTAATTACACACACACACACACATACATAGTTTCATTATTATTTCATATATTACATACTTATTAATAATATATATTTTTATAATCATCATTGAATGGTGAACGTGGAAATGAATCTCATTGCGTCGTGGAGACGGTAAGCCGTACATACACACGAGTGACCATATCATTTACTTAATGGTTAAAAGGTGTGGAATTTGATGGTATATTAATTTTAAAGATAAATTATAATGTTATTTTTATTATTTATCTACATATTACTCATCATTATATCCATCCAATTAACATAGCGTTGAATAACAATTTACACCACGGCGTAGAGACGGTAAGCCGTACGTACACACGCATGGTGACATTATCATTCATAGTATGAATATAATAATGAATATGGTTGTGCCATATTTATAATAAAATCACATTATGTAGAAGGTAATGGAGTTATTATTCTGGTATGGAAATAATTAATAAAGAGAAAGTGGAAGAAGAAAAGAACATTGAAAGAGGTGATAAAATAATTACCTCTTCTTTGGGTGTTTCCTTTTGATTTGAATAAAAGGGATCATTAGGTTGGATCTATTCTCAATGGAAGGAATATAGGTTGAATTTAGGGAAGTTGGGAGGATATTTGGTCAGGTTTTGGATGAGAAAAATGGCTTTGGAGGTGTGATTTTGAGAGAAGTGGAAGTACCCTTTTATAAGAGAGGTGAGGGTCACTTTAGGAAAAGTTTGAAATATTATTTTATTATAAAATAATTTTAGGTTTACAATGGATAAAAATAGATTTATTTCAAATATAAGGTGGGTATGGGTTGAAATCCTCTCAACCAATAGGTTTTAGACAATTTTAGGTCACCATATTAACCCTATCTTTTAGATTTAACTCTTTGTTAAATAGTTTAACTTTTACCATGTCCTCCTGTATTATTATAATAAATGGTTAATAAAATTACTATAAAAATCCAATAGAACCCCAAAAGGTTAATTATTGACATATATAATCTTATCTTAGTCCTTTGTATGAACCTTATATTTTTATGTGTATTTTATCATTTAATAAAATAGTATTTGTTTTAAAAACTCATTTTTGTCAATTTTGACACTATTTAGTATTTGGTTTTTGTGAAAGTCATAACAAAATTATTACTTCTAAAATAATTCATTTAATCAACCCTAACATGTCATAGTAACCTATAATTTTTTTAATTCATCAAAAGTCTCAATTTAAATTTATTTTGATATTTATAACATCAATTATTTTAATCTTTCATTAATAAAGTAATTACTGCATCATCATCGTGTCATAAATAAATTTAATTATTTAATTTCTAAAAAATATAAATAAAATACAATGATGTAGGAATTATTTTTATATTTTTAATTAATATTTATAGTCAAATTTATATTATTTATAACCCTA
Source organism: Viscum album (assembly GCA_963277665.1). Lineage (NCBI taxonomy): Eukaryota > Viridiplantae > Streptophyta > Magnoliopsida > Santalales > Viscaceae > Viscum > Viscum album. The sequence continues at coordinate 568,537,073 of OY728119.1, forward strand.
TATTAAAAATGTTTTAGCTATTAAACTTTGAATTTTACACTTTTAACTCTTCTTTAAATAAAATAATAATAAATGTAATAATCTAATCCAAGTGGATGAAAGAGGTTCATATTTTATTCCTAAGGTTTTTTTTTGTCAAAAAAAACTTATCCAATAGAATTAGGACACGTGTTTGGGTAATTATAACATCATTTTACCTTTATTTACCCTATTTTTTTAACCGTGGTAAATAAAAATCAAAAGTTACTATTCACATTTTTTTCATCTTATTGAACCAAATTTTACTTACTGATGTCAACCATGTCTCTCAGTTTTTTGAAATTCAATTCACAGAAGCAGTAAATTTACTTTTTATGCAAATTTGTAAATGTGCCTAGAAGGTGGGTAAAAGATGATAAAAAGTTCAATAAAATTTTATATATCTAAAATTATTATAAAATGACTCCAATGAATCAAATTAAACTTATATAGGTATTATGTATCTATTTGAATTAAAATAAATTAAAATAAAATAAATAATTATTTAAATAAAAAGTTGGTTTTAAACAATAACACAGTGTTTTTCATTTTTCATCAAAAATTGAAAGTTTTCAGAAAAATACCAAAAATTCACTCTAAGATAATTTTGATATTCTAGATCAAAAAATTATGTCTATTTTAACAAATTAAAGAACATAGAAGTTGCATTAATTAATTTAAAATTAATTCCCATTTTCAAAACCAGAAAGTGGGTTTTTGAGAAGTAAAAACTATCAAAAGATTGATATGTGTTTATTTCCAATTGAAAGGTGAAATTACTTACAATGAACAAAATTGGATTAAATAATAAAAATATAATCTAATTATACTTAAAAAACATTCAAATTTATAATTAAACACTATAAATTATTCGAATTAAAAAAGTCATTTTCAATTAAAATTTAGTATCTTTCACTATTGATCAAAATATGAAAGTTATCAGAAAAACACCAAAAATTTATCCAAAATATTTTTTATGTCCTGAATATAAAGAAGAATTTAATTTAATCCAATTGAATATATAAAAGTTTCAAATATTGGATTTAAAAAGGGTTTTCCATTAAAAGGTGGAAAAACTGCATTTTTGAAAAATACTTCTTTCATCTGAAAAATTAAATTTGTCCTTATATTATGTCTAAGAAACACAAAGGTTTAATGTTAAAATTATATGGTATATATATAAAATTGAAAATGTGGTTATTACTATTCATAACTGATTTTTAAACGTTTTGTTTGATAGGTCGTGGTGCGCTTGAACTTGGTGTTGCATACATCGCACACTATTGTATTATTCAAAGAGAAATGTACCGTGAAAGCTTGGGGTGTTACAGGTATTAAGTAAGATATTTAAAAAATGATTCTAGTTATTAAGAAATAAGGAGGAGAAAATGTGGATGTTTTATGAACCATTTGTTTATGTTTCCTAGTTTCTAGAGACACTAAACCTATACGGTCATGGAGAGGTTTTTGTTATGTTATGTAATAAATATTCTTAAATTTTGAATTAATATCTATATGTAAAGTATAGATCTTTATATAAAAAATTACTCAGGATTCATCAACTTATTCCTTAATACATCATTCCTATAATATGAAAAATGAATCATGTCTTATGGTTCCCCAACCTGAATCTAATCACGATTCTTATGATCAATCTAAACAATACTGGAATAACATCACATAACTTTCACATGTCATTTGTGGTATCTTTATCTTCAAAAGTTTAACCAATTCTCAAACCACCTTCCTAATTATCTTTATGATATTTCCAATTGGGAAATCTATTTTCAAAATACCCATACTTTCCACACTTCAAAAAATTAACCTTCGATGATGACTTAGGTAGGACATTATTTTTCTCCATTTTGTTAACCAAACTCTACATTTTCCCTTGTAGTCAAATTCTTTGTGTCCTTATTTTCCATAGTCAAAAAAAATTCTTGTTCATATAATACATTCACTTAGGTAATTTTTTCCACATTCTTAACATAAAGAAAACTGAATCTTCTTTCATCCATGGTCTCCATTTCCCAAACTCTTAGAAAACTTATTCTTTCTCTTCCTTGGTGAGTCTGAGAATTGGTTAAGGTACACATTGTTAATCATGTTCTATGAAAATTGATTAGGAATGACCAAAAAATCTTTCACTCCAGTGATCATCCCACTAAACTTCTTGTTAGTAAATCATCCATAACATTCAACATTAACCCAATTTATTCTGGTTCCCTCTACTGAATAAAACCTGAAGCATAGTGTGAGCATTAATCATCATAGAAGTAAACCACATAATCATGAAAATAATTACTTATAATATGTCTAAATCATGACACCTTACTTAATCTATAACACCCTAAGTTCATCCTAGGATATTCATATCCAACTTATATTTAAATACTTCATGATGGATTGTGAAGAGTTTGTGAATTCCCAAAGCATATCCCCCAATGGATCCGTTATCCCATGGTCTTCGGCGCCTCCCTCACCCTCTTCTAGGGTTTCTCCTTCGGCGTTGGTTCTCCCCTATCCTCAGTGCTCTCACATCCCTCTTATAGGGTTCCTACCTTTCTACCCCTGGTATTCAAAACTCTCGCATCTCCCTCACCCTCTTCTAGGGGTTCTCCTCATTCAGTGATGACTCTCCCTCAAGTTGATGCAGCTCTGCTTGATTTTTCCCCTATTTTTCCTTCGCGGCTTGTTCACACCTAGGTCTCTCTTTTGGTCCTATTTATCTCTTTCACTCTGGTGAAGATGCTCTGGTTCCTCTTCTTTCACGACGATGACTTCTTCTGTAAGGCAATATCAGGGATCTGACACTGGTTGTCCGTTGCGGATGCCTCCAATCGTACTTACATGGCTCTGACCTCTTGTTCCTCTACGTCTCTACAGGTCAGATATGGAGCATATTTTCTAGGAGGTTTTGGGTTGTGTGTTTCGGTGGTCTACGGATCTCAATGCGCTCCTGGGTCGCTGCTCCTGGTTAGTTTGTTCCTGATTTTCTCCTCTTTGTTGTTACCACTATTTGGATCTCTCGATCTCTCAACCACCGCTCTGACAATATTCTATTCTTCTCCACTCCTGGTCGGAGCCAAAGTGGTGGTAACAATCTGGTTTTTGGAGGTGTGGTTTGGTAGTGGCTGTTGTTTCAGAGGTGGATCTTCGACACTGGTTTTTTGTTTTTTGGTTTTCTTCACAATGTTCTCAGGGATGTTTTGATTGTTTTTTCTTGATAGTGGTGTTCGATGGTTTGTGATTTGCGATGAAGTGCTCTTGCTTGGTTTTTGTTTTGGTGATATGTTTACGATGAAGATGTCTGTCTCTGATGGTCTCTGGTCTATGGTGCTATGGTAGGATGATGATGGCGACGTTGTGAAGGATAGTGATGAAAACAGTGGTACTCAGGTGATGATGATTGGCGATGGAAACAACGACAATCATGATGATGATGCGGGTGATTTTCAGATCTTGATTTCATCGGGTCTTGCGAATGTTTTTGAATTTTGAAATGTGTAATGGGTTTATTTTGCTTTTTTTCCCATGTGGAATGCAGGTTACCTCTCATCCTTAAAGAGGATTTGTAAAATCAAATAAAAAATAAATTTTCCGTCAAAGCATATCCCCCAGGAGTGTTAAACTAGGTGTGCAGCTAGGCCCGTTGTCGTGTACTGGATTACCCTGCATTTGGCCTAGAACATCTTTTCATAGTTGTTATTCCTGGGTACATCTGTGCTAGAGACACTTACACTTTTAGTATATGCATTTCTAGGAAACCAATCACTCCATCCTTTACCAAAATTCAGGACATTTTCCTAAACGTTGACTCATCCTTATACTTATCCTTAGAGATATCCCGAGACATATCCTTAGAAATATACCTAGTTATATCACTAAATTTTTCTCATCCTAGTTTCCAAAGGTTGAATAAAACTTTCCTTTGATACCAACTATAGAAAACTGGGATTAATATATATGTATATTTCATCATTTTGGATGAATACTCATCACATTACAAAAATACATGCCCGAGGACCATAATAGTTTAGTGTCTTTAGAAACTTGGCAACAAAATATTCTATCCTGGTGTAATATCTTCAACACATCCCATAAATATCTCCACCTTTAGTACTTCTACCTAAAAACTTTCTTCATGCATAACCTTATGGATGTGAAACCAGGTCCATTCATAACATTGTGAACATGTAATCAGGTTCACACATAATATTGTGAACATTTAATTAGGTTCACACATAACATTGTGAACATGTAACCAGGTTCATGCATAAACTTATGGACATGAAACCAGTTCCATGCATAAAATTGTGAACACATAATAAAGTTCACTCATAACATTGTGAACATGCAATCAGGTTCATGTATAAACTTATGGACGTACAACGAGTTCGATGCATAACTTTATGAACATATAATCAGGTTCATGCATAATATTTATACTCATGAGTCATCCATTATTACCCAATTAATTGGATATAGATATAGGTTCCACCCATATCATTATAAAATCATTCATACATGTGCCACAATATAATAAAACATTCATCATACCATGACCCATAAAAATACATAGGTTTTATAAACATCAAATCATAACCCATGAAATGAAATGGGAATCATTAAAATTTCATCCCATCATAACCTATTAAAATATATAGGTTTCATAATTACTTCATGAAATCCTAACCCATGATAAGAAGTGGGTTTCAAAAGCTTAAAACTCATGGAAGTGAAACAGGTGTCATAAGCATCATTCCATCAAATCATAAACCATTCAAGAAAGAATATGAATGGAACCTTTGAATAATTTTCTAGAAGGACTTGATTAACATAAAAATATTTCATCTTAGATGAAAAATAACTTGGAAAGATATTTTGAAAACATTTCTTGAGGTAAATATACTTTATTCTTTGAAAAATTCTTTTTAAATCAAAAAACCTTTTTGAAATCCATTTTCTTTGAAAATATTTTCAGAATATATAAAGAAGGTTTGAAATCATTTTGAAAAAAATTTCCTTGAAAACTTGTAAAAGAATTTTGAATTTTTTTAAAACAATTTCTTTTAAAATACTTAAATAAAATTTATTAAAAATTATCCTTTTAAAAATTCAAAGGAAGCTTCAAAGAAATGATAATGGGTAAATCCATACATACTGTATGAGGTAAAAGAAAATTCCTTTTGTATGGTAAAAAGGTTAGAAAAATGCCTTGTTTGGAAATAAAAAAGAAGATTCCTTTGAATATATTTGTAAAAAGGGTAAAATTTCCTTTAAATATTATAGGAAAATGGTATAATATTCTTGGAACCCTTTTTATAAAACATATATTTCCAACCAAATAGAGGGTAATGTTGAACTTTCTTAAAAAAAATTTCTTAACTATATTATGTACCAAAGAGTATAAATATGGCACCAATACAAAAATATAGCATGAATAAAAATAGGGGAAGAAAATTCCTGAATGTCTTGAGAACTGGGTTATAATATTTCATCAAAGAAAGCATAAACATAAACAATATTAAAAAGCGATGAGATTGTTTCAATAACTTTTATCACTTGGTAACTTGGGATTATTATCTACATGTAATAAAATAAAATAAAATTAAGATTATAATATCATTAAAATATATAGATTCATGTAATAGCATGTAAAATTTAAGTATACAAACCTCAAAACAAATTTAGGTGCATTATGAAACATAAGTCTCAAAGAAAGAAAATTGAGACAAAACTATTTTACTAATTTGAAAACTTTTAAAACTTAAACCACATGAAATAAAGGTCATATAATGGATATGTAAATTCCAATACATTTATATATAATAATCATTTATTACATCCATGGTTAGTATACACATAATATAAAAGGAATGGGTGGTGAATAAAGCATGCATCTCACATAAATAAAAAGCGAGATGAATTCCCCATACCTTGTGTCTTGACTCTTTTCATACTCGTTCAAACCACCTATATAATAAATATAAATTTATTATAAATATTTTATAGAACTATATTATTATATCTAATACCACATATTTTTTTTATTATGACCTTATATTACCGCTTATTAAAAATATGTCAAGGTTTCACTTTGGGTAATATTCTCTTTATTCTTCACATGTGTCTTAATTTGTTATATCTTTTCTCCTTATACTTATGTAATTTATGTACATAATGTAAACCATGATACAAATATCATTTATATATAGTATCTGTGTATTATAATTATCTATATAATATATAAGTATGAAATAGAATACACCATTCATAGAGACGGTAAGCCGTACGTATGCATGAGCACTGTTTCTGTTTTTATTGTCATATTGAAAGAAAGAAAGTAAATGATATATATATATATAATTATTCAAGTATCATTATTATATCATATATATCATATAAGTTCACTAAACCCATCCTTAATACATTCTATGTAGTGTGTGAATGAATCACATTGCTTTGAGGGTATGGTAGTCCACACTTCCTCAAATGAAATTATCGTATTAATACCAAATGGAAAGTAAAAATATGTGTGATATAAAAGGAATAAATAATATTAAATACATAATAAATATAATATATTTAATATTGAAATATATTTCCATCATAATTTCCACCATGATAGGCAGTAAATAAAAATGAACAATCATCATTTAGTGAGGCGGTAGTTCACAGTACATGTAAACAATATGCTCATTACCCATTAGATAGAGGTGTGTGTAAGTATAGGTTGAAATATTAGCATAAAAAAATCCTAGTATAATGATTATACTGTATTTATTATACAATAATTTAATAAATAGAGTGGATGGGGTGGAGAAATAAAATTAAAGAAAAGAGCTTGAGAGAAGAAGTTACCTCTTAATCAGGTAACTCCATTTGGTTTGTGCCAAAAGGCTTCCTTAGATAGATTTACACCCAAGGGTAGGATTCTAGGAGTAATGGAGGGATTTTTGGAATTTTATTGGTAATATCATAGCCGAACCTTATTGGTTTTAGAGGTGTGAAGAAGGGGGAGAGGTGGTGGCATTTTATAGGGAAAGAAAAAGTCTCACTTGAAATTTTTGAAAACAAGTTAGGTGTACACATTTTATTACCTAAAAAATTCATAAAAATCCCACAAAAATAAATAATAAAAGGTTTATTGACAAAATATTTCCACAAAATTTGTTTTTTACTAGTGTATAGGTCATTTGGCCCCCTATGATTAAAGTATAGTCCCTAATTAAGCTTAATTTTACATTAATCACTGTGATTAATTTCAATCACTTTTACTAATCATTTTTTAAAAAATAAACATGATATATATAGAATATAAAAACTAAAATTATTTAAATATTTCATGTAAATTTTTCTAAATTCAATTCATAGAAGTAGGAAAATTACGATTAATGCTAATCCTGTAGACGGGATGGAATAACGGGGTTTTAAAGTAGAAAAATATTCAAAAGTTTGTTAAGTTTTTATATTCAATTTCAAAGTGAAAATGATTATAATGAACTAAATTGTATTAATAGATTTATAATTGATCTAATTTGACCTTAAAATTTTTTAAGTATAATTAACATGAATAATTATTTAAATGAAAGGACAATTATTGACTAAAATGCAGTATTTTTTACCATTCATCAAAAATTGAAGTTTCTCAGAAAAATACCAAAAATTAAACCTAATATAATATTGGAATTATAAATTCAAAAATGAATTTTATTTTATCAAATTCAATTTTAGATGTGTCTAAAATTAATTTTATTGTTTTTCATAGAAGGACATGAAATATAGTTCATTTGAGAAAATAGTATTTTTAAACATATAACGTCCTTTAACAAAAATTATAAATTTTGTTATCAATATATTTTATTTATATAAAACCATTATAAAAAATATTTTAAAAGTATTTATTACTATTCATATTACTAAGTTTAATGGATAGGTTATAATTATCTCATTTACATAATTATAATAGTAAAATGATGTTTTGTAGAAATTCGGTATTGCGTGTAACGTACACCAAGTCGGTGTTGCATGTAGTGCATGCCAAGTCAGTGTTACATATATAACAAGATAAGTGTTTCATGTAGCTTAATATGAGTTTTTTCCCTGTGAAAAGAATGTTTGACTTAATGTTTTAATATATATATATATATATATAACTATTTCCAATGTCACTTGCCATGAAAAATATCAAAAACATAAATTAATATGATTTTTTTCACAAAATCCCAGGGTGTTACAATATCCCATACTATGATTTGATCAACACTATAACTATAGTTAACATATAATATTGATAGAAATAAATTAATTAATATTTCCCTGAGAGATTTGGTTTATCTTATGTATAAATATTCTTTATTTTATGATATACATGATTGTTAATATTATGTTACCTTTATATAATTAATTAAACATATCTTGATAAAATAATTTACAAATAATAAATTTATTTTATTTCATCTTTCATTATTGTTAATTCATTCACTTTATGTGACAATATTTTAATCATTAAATAAAACTTTGAATTTCACTGCAAAAATAGATAACCATAAACTTGAAAAAATACGATAAATAAGTGATATGATCTTGAGATTTTAACTACTGGTTGGTTTATCAAGCATAAGAAAAACCAAATCTTAACCCTAAGGGATTAAATCCTTCAAAAAATACTTGGCTTTAGTTTTATCATTCCATGTTTAACCGATGTATCTCTTTGGTTGGTTTTACCTCGACTCAGTTTTGAAGTATCTACTTTCGTATGGAGCTCTATCCTTTACATATTCTTACTTACTCATAGGTGAGGGAAACTTGAGGTTTAATGTTACATAAATAAACTATGTACATACAAGCTCATATATATTATATAGTAAGGGATGATATGTAGATCATAATAATTAATTTAATAAAATATTTATCACAAAAACCCATGTAATAAATAATTAAATTAAATAAAAACTCAAAACATAGATAGGTCAATTAATATGATGATTATCCAAAACATGAAACATCTAATGATATTATCCATTTCAATTTGTTATTTTCTAAAAAAAATCTTGAATTAATAAATCAATATATTTTTAATTAATTAATTATTTATCTAAATTAATAACCCAAACAATCCTTGAGATCCCCATCCTCTATAATAAATTAATTAATTTAAAATTAAAATTAATCAGTACATGAAGTGTACTAACTAAAAACATGATGTGTAACCCCCATATTAGATTAAATTCAGTCTAGAATTTAATATATATATACATGACATGAAATAGACGCAACACGATGTGTACCCTTATGAAATACATGACATGTGCTATCACTTCCATAGTGTGTGACTTACATTACATATGGTCCTTGTCATGTAATATTCACTAACACGACATGTATGCCTACATAATGTGTTTTTATATTACAAAATGTGTTGTTCCCTGGGTAAATTCATGTAGTATCCATGACATGTATAACCACATGTCATACCTTGAATATACGTAGTGTGTACTGCTAGAAATTCCTATGAAGTACATGGTGTGTATGAAAACCATCCACATATTGTATTTTTTATAATAACATGGAAAATAATAATTAAATCACTTAATACCACACAAAATTCCAAAAATCACTCAGTGTGTACCCCATGTGGAAAACCTTATTACACAACATATACACCAGCTACATGTCATGTGGTTTGTTTTTTATTTAATTAATTTTTCTTTTTGTGTGTTTGACTCACATGATATGCCTATCTTGGCATATACCTTGCATGATTATGTATACATTATATGACATATACTGTAAAGGACTCAAACCTAGTATCCTAGAGCTTGTTGTTGCTTTATTACATTGGCACTAAATACAAGTGATCACATACTAAAGGACTATATAGTTTAGTAGTCTTGGTAAACCAGATACATGATTGAATCTCACAATACATTTGAAAATATGAAATATAACATATTATTTTCTTTGAGAAAATAATTATTCTCTCTATAATATACTTTCATATCAATCATTTTACACTTCCAAGAAACCTAGGAAAATGAAACAAAAGAAAGGGGTTATCTAATATTCTTAGTAAGGTAATACATACAAAAAAAGTTATCATGAGTAAATAATGCATAATAAATATAGAAAGGTAAATAACTGAAAACATATTTTTTTAATCAATAAATTGAGCATGAAGAATAATATAGTAGAAATAAATGATGATGAAATAATTCCATATAAATAATCACATTATCTTGAAAATTATTCATGGAAATCATCACTATTCAAATAAATTCATGGAAATAAATAAATGATTTCATAATGATGGAATGTATAATTCCGAATATCTTAAAATTACCATCGAGGCCTTGTGCTAAGAGATCTTATAAAAATGGGTAAAACCTTATCCAAACACCCAACCTATTTTTTATTATGATTACTATCTATTCATTTAAGGGCTATGTAATTTCAGGCCCCAATTTTCACTAAATATGTACAATGCATTCATCATATAAATAAATAATACAACTTAATCAACATGACTTAATAATAAAAAACCATTAGTATTGGAAGAAATAGTATGTGGATTTTCAATAATTTCCCCACTAAAACTGATCATAAACCATCCTAAGAAAAAAAGTTGGATGGTATCATTATAATATAACCTTAGTAAATCATAATACTCATCAAAGTATGTTGACATAGATGAAAATACTTTTAAAAGATCACCAGATGATTTCTTAAGGAAAATAACATTTTCATTTTGAAATAAATTATTCAAAATATAAAAATTTAAAAAATATTAGAGAAACATTTTTATTTGGAAGGAATTATTGAAACATTTAAATTAATCTTCAAAACATTGAGTGAACATCATTATGGGAAATTCTGTTCATGCTAATTATGTTAAAACAAATAATCCTTTCACATTTTTTATAAAAAATAAAAAGTACCTTATTTTAAAAATGATAATAATATTACTTTTAAACCATTTAAAAAAAATTAAATCATGGGTAACAATTAATTTAATCATAGGAAAATATTAAAAACATTCTTTAAAATATTTTTAGAAAACATGTATATGGAAAAAATGATTTTTAATCAAAGAGAGAAACAAAGTTGGTTTTCTTTAAAAATATTATTTTGGTATCTTCAAAACTTAAATATAGGAAAATAAAAGGAAAATTTATAATTTTTAGAAATAAAAAAATGATAAGAAAATAAATTTCGTATTATTATAGAAAGTTCAAATAATTCCCCCAACTAAGACTTAGATATAAACAATTTCGAATAATGATGAGATTGTGAAATAAATCCTTACCGCTTTGGTAACTTTTGAATCATAAACCCCATAAAAGAGATAAATTCAAAAAAACTTCAAATACTATTAATATAAATGGAATAATGATATAACATATAAAAGGGGTAGTATATATACCACATTAAAGAAATAATTGGTGAATATGACATATGTCTCATAGAAAGAAAAGTGATATGAGAAACCCTTGCCTTAGGTATGACTTGATTTGTACGTGTTTGAAATTCTGGTATAATAAATATATATTTATTATAAATATATTGTATAAATATAATCATATATATCATACCATAACTAATTACTTATAACATTTTATCACTCGTTTATTAACAATTATTTATTAAAATCACTATTCTGAGTGATAACTATTTCGTTTTTCATGCAAGTTTTGGTTATGAAATTCCAGTCATTTTACTTTGATCATGGTTCCATAATATATAAAATTTTAACTGTGATATAAATATTGTATATATTAATTATATATATATATATATATATGTATATTCATACTTAAAAGGTAGAGATATAAAAATAAATTACACCATTCATGGAGATGACCTTTCATATATATGCATGGACGTTGTTTCCATTTTTTGATGGATGGAACAAAAGAAAGGTAAATAACAATTTATATTTATTGAATCATAATAAAATAAAAAAATAACTATTAAATCCATCATTACAACCATCCAAGTAAAGTGGTGATGAAAAATGAATTACACCGCTATGTGGTGACGATAAGCCATATGTATGCACGAGCGATATTTTTGGTTTCCGTGGGATGGAAAGAAGGTGGATAATGGGTTTTTCAACATCATAATAACAATTAATTATATTTAATATAATTAAATCATTATTTTTTAATGTATTAAATAGATTAATAGGTGGTATAATAGGAAATAAAATTGATAATGCTCGGTTAAGAGTTATACCTGTTTGTTGAGAAACCTATTTTGGATTACACCTTAAGCCTTGAAAGGATATTATTTTGGAAATAATAGAATATATAAGATGTGTTGAAGGAATATTAGTAGGCATTATGATAGTTATTTTCTGATATATAAGTCTCAAAATGTGCGAGGAACAGGGGAGAAGTGGTTCCCTTTTATAAGTGTGGGGATGGTCACTCTTGGAATTACTTAAAACATTAAATTACTATAAATTAATTTTTATAATAAAGGGACTCAAAATAGACATATTTTAAATATATGATGAGTATAAGTCTAAAAAATCTCATAAAATAAAATTTATACAAGTTTATGTTATGTTTTAACCCTTATCTCTTAGTTTTAACCCCCGTTAATCTTTTTGACAATTACCATAATATCAAAGTTTTCTACTATTTAAGGTTAAATAATGTTATCATAAAAGGAAAAGAGACAAAAAATGGTAAATGGTTGATATTTTAAACTATATACCATTTACTTGGATGAATATATGATTTTTATGAATTTTAAATCATTTAATAATATATTGTTTATTATAAAATATCATTAATGTTATTTTTGGAAAAACTCATTTACTTTGACTTTACGATCATCATTATAGTCATTTAATTCAAATATAAACCTTTAAAACATCCCTAATATATTATATTTTCTTGAAACATAATAATTAAACCAAAGTTTATTACTTTTAATATTTTTAAAATCATTTATTTTATTTTTCTATTAATTGAATAACTGTCGTGTCAGCGTTGCATAAGAATTTAAGGTAGTTATTAAATCACTAAAAATTAAAAATAAATTACCATGATAAAAATTAATTTATATATAAAATAAAAATTTATAACTGAAATTATCCTCTTATTATCCTCATGTAATTCTTTTAGAGATATTAAAGTCAAGAGAGTGACATTTTTTATTTATTCTTTTCTTAAAATAATATAAAGGCCATAATCAATGAAAAATGGAAAAAAGTGAACATATATTCAATAATTGGATGTAAAATGATGAAATAAAATAATAAAATTGGGTAAATTTATGTATTAGATGAATTTTAAAGACTTATCCCAAAGTATTAACCATATTTTACATATTTTACCCTTACTGAGGTGATAAATATTTATCAAGGTTATTATTCGTAATGACCAAAAATAAAATTAAACTATTTACCAAATTTAATAATCACAATTAAAAATAAGTAATCCATTTTTCAACATTAAATTCATATAATATTTAGAATTTGAATTATAATTAAACTCACAAAATGCGACGAAGAGTAGTTTTCTTGAAAAAATTATTTTCTGAATAAAGGTTTTTATAACAAAATAAAATATAAAATTTATTCCAATGAAATTAAATAGATTATTAATAATATAAATTAACTAATTTTATTTCTAAAACCATTTAAAATAAAATTTTACTTCGTAAATTATTTAAATGAAAAAACAATTTTCAATAAAAATATGTATTTTCACTATTCATCAAAAAATCAAATTTTTTAAAAAAATCATGAAAAATAAACTCTAAGAAATTATGTTTTGAAATTTTAGTTCATTTTTCAAATAAATTTCCTAAAATTGGCAGAAATTAATTATATTATTTTCTCATAAAAATCAGTAAAAATCATTTTTCAAGAAAATACAATTTTGAAGGATAAAATGAATTCACTAAAAATCGAGTGCTTATTTCCTGAGAATCAATAAATACATTTTTATTGTGTAATAAAATTATATATATATATATATATATTTCATTATGTTATTAATCATATTAATACCCAAAAATTCAATGGCTAGGTCATAGTAATATTTTAATAGTATATCGCAGTTCGCTTAAAGCTCAGTGTTGCATGTTAAGTAAGCTCAAACATAGTATTCAAAATTTTTAGAGTGTTACATTATAACCCCCTAAAATAAATATATACATGAAGAGGAATAATAACATCCAAGGACTAATATAGGGTGATAAATAATATGGTCATGAGAAATTTAATGACCATAAAACCATGAATCGGTGAGGTTTGAAAAAGACCATCAATTCATCCAAAATTAATGTAATATGATTTTTTTTATTTCCAGATCCTTTTCTTAGAGTTTTATAATTATTTTACCATACAAGCTAATAAAATAAGGAAATATACTTACTTTACAAGTATAATTTTATCCTTTAATCAATTTTCAATGCAATATTATCTTTTTCTCAAAAATTTGGGCATTCAAGATGATTTTTTCATGCCCGAAGCACTAAAATAAAATTATAATGGATCACATAATCCATAAAAGAATAAAAATATATTCCTCCCATATTTACTAAAACCAAAATGGTTAGAATAATGTTAAATAACAACTAAAATGAATAAACCTTCATATGAAGGAATGGTAAATTAATCTCTAAAATTCAACAATAAAACCAAATGTTTAACATAAACCATTCCATAAATAAATAACCGTATATCCTAAATAACTGCAATAACATCAACATTAATAAAAATTTTAACCTAAAATATTATCTCATACCCTCTATATTAAATCTACAAAAAAATAATAGCATTAATCCAAAATAATCCTTTACGTTAAGCCTAAAGGTTATATATACCTCAACCAAATAATACATCTCCCAAAATATCATTAATCACCTAAAAATCCAAAAAATTCAAAAATATTTGATCCTATAATATGCTTCCCAAAATCAACTAAATCTTTATCAATAAAATTGTTTAATTAGAAAAATTCATACTAACCAGGTCATCATGTTGGCCAGTGGTAGGTGTTACACCCTTATCACACTTCAATTGTGGGTTCAAGCCCTATAGTCTTGCCGGATGCGATGAGTTTTCACCCAGACTACTAGTTATCCATTTTTTAAAACTATAATAATATAATTCCTATAAATTTTCTATAAATATTATGAACATCCTTAAAAAAACATTAATCATAAAATCAATTTCTAACCACTAAGGTTTTCTATACAACTTATTTTTTCTCCAAAAATAAAATAATATTAATCGACTATTACTAGCTTAACATCAATGATCATATTAACCCCAAAGGTTATCAATAACTTTAAAACTTATGTCCATAAAATATAAAATAATTATTATTTAAATAACCTTTTCACTAAAATATATACTAAACTAAAGGGTTTTATTACCATAAGTATCTCTAAAAATAACCTTAATCATCTTAAATATTAATCACACTAAACAAAAAATGGGGTGTCAATAAATTTAAACTTATGGTTAACCTTAGGCTTATCAACCTATGAAACTTTAGGTTTATCCCATATTACTATAGAATATCGTAGATTTCCATAGGATCTATTCTCTCATTCATCATAATGGTTTATAAAGAAAATGTGAATTAATCCATGATTATCCCTCGAGAGTGTAAAAATAGGTGCACAATAAGGTCAGACTCAACGTGAACCAGAATGATGAATGAGGTATATTTGACAAACTATTTTTTAGGTTATCACCCCTGGATGCATCTATTCCAAAACCACATCCACTTGTAGTATCCAAATGATGGATGCATTTCTGGGAAAACCACATAATCTATACCTTACCAAAACTTTTGGATATTATAAAATACTTAGACTTATCCTAAAATTCTATCACAGGGTTATGTTCTATAATCTATATTTTTATAAATATATTTCCTAAGGTTTCTACTTCACTTTATCTGATACCAACTGTAAATACCCAAACCTTAGTAGCCTAGAGCTTATGCTTACTTTATTACATTGACACTAGATACAAGTGATCAAATCCAAAAGGAGCGAATATTTTAATAGTCTTGTTAAACTAGATACATGCTTGAATTTCACATTATATTTGAAAGTATAAAATAAAACTTAGTATTTTTTTGAGAACATCATTATTCTCTCTAGAATATACTTGCATATTAATCACAATACACTTCCTGACATCCCGAGGAAAAGAAACATAAGAAAGGGGTGATATCAGATGCTTATTAAGGGAATACACACAATTAAATTTATAATGATTAATAATTAATAATCAATATTGAAAGGTAAATAATTTAAAAAACATTCCTTTTAATCAATAACTTGAGCATAGAGAATAATATGGCAAGAGTAAATGATGATCAAATAATGTAATATGAAAAATCACACAATCTTGAAACTTATCCATGAATATCATAAATATTCAAATAATCACATGGAAATCAATAATTAATTTCATAATGATGGAATTCATAATGTTTGACATCTTAAACTTACCATCAAGGACTCGTTCCATGAGATCTTACTTAAATGGGTAAGGCCTTGGCCAAATACCCAACTTATTTTGTATCATGAGTCCTATCAATGCATCGAGGGTATATGTAATTCTAGTTCATAACTGTTACCTAATAAGTCCAATTCATTCATTATATGAATAAATAATTCAACTTAATCAATATTACTTAATAATAAAAAATTGTCTGTATTGGAAGAACTTGTATACACAATGTCAATACTTTACCCAATAAAACTGATCATAAAACATCCAAAGAAAAAATTATGGATGGTATCATTATACTATATCCTCATTAAAGCATAAAATTCATCAACATATGTTGAAATAAATCAAAAAAAAATTTAAAATATCACTAGATGATTTCTTGAGGAACATACCCTTTTCATTTTGAAATCACTTTTTCAAAATCTAAAAATTTCTAAAATATTAGTATTTTTTCATTAGAAATAATTATTAAAACATTTAAATTAATCATCAAAACCATGAGTGATCATGACAAAAGGAAATTCTGTTCATGCTGAGTACATTAAAATAAATATTACTTTCACATTTTCATTAAAGAGTAAAAAGTATCTCATTCAAAAAAAGACACAAAGATTTATTTTAAACCATTTTAAAAAAATAAAATCATTGTTAAAAAAAATTTAAATAATTATAGGATAAAATAAAATAAAAATTGAATTTTTTTTTATAAAACATGGATATGGAAGAAAAATTATTTTCAACCGAAGAGAGAAATAAAATTAGTTTTTATTAAAAATATTATTTCAATCTCTTCAGTACTTAAAGATAGAAAAATGAAATGAAAAATTAAATTTATATAAATAAAAAAGGATAAGAAAATAAATTTGTTTTTAATATATAAAGGTTAAATAATTCCCCTAATATAGACTTAAATATATTTTTTTTAATAATGATGAGATTTTGAAATAAAACCTTTACTGCTTTGGTTACTTTTAATTCATAACCCCCATGAAAGAGATAAATTCCAATAAAACTTTAAATTCCATAAATATAAATGGAATAATGACATACAATATCAAAGGGATAGTATATACACCCCATGTAAGAAACAAGTGGTGAATATGGCATATGTATCATAGAAACAAAACTGAGACGAGAAACCCTTACCTTAGGTTTGACTTGCTTGATACATGTTTGATACTCCTTTATAATAAATATAGATTTATTATACATGTATTATAGAACCATAATCATATATATCATACCATAAATTATTTACTTATAATATTTTATCACACATTTATTAATAATTCTTTATTAAAATCACTATTTTGAGTGATAACTACTTCATTGGTGTCTTGGAAGGGGGAGATCGATCCACATTGCCTCCCCCTTCCCCTATCTCACTAAATTCACTTTTTCCCATCCTTAAACTCTTTATACTCTCCCTTAATGGTACTTTCCCTTCAGACCTAGGGTTTCCTTCCCCACTTTTTTCTTCTATTCATGCGCCTTTTGCTCTCTCAAGTTTTGGTTTTGGTGGCTTCACATCTGGATTTGGGTATCTATTTGGTGAAGGGATATTATGTTATTTTATCCTCATTATCACCATTGATGATATAATGATGATTCTTCAACCATATTGTTTGTTTAGTGCTTCAATCTACATTTTTTGAATTGAGTGGTTTGCTTTTGTGGCCTTAGACCTCTTTCTCTATACTATGGCCCCATGATCCTTCGCTCCTCTCCCATTCAGAAGGTGCAGAGGACTTTAAAGAGGTTTTGGGATGTGAGGTGTGAGAGTTCCATAGTCTTCCAGGAACTTCCTTCACCGAATGATCTCCTTATTTTTTTTCTCACTAGCGGCATTTCTTATGATGTTTGTGGTGTCTAGATTAGTGGGATTTTGCTTTTTAAGTTGAGGTTGATGGGCTCAAAGGCTGGGTTAAATGGTCGTGGATGATTGTGGATCATAATTGATGCCCGGTATACTTATATCTATACTCTAGCATCAAGCTCCATTGCTCCCCTACAGTGCGGTCTGGTGCGGTGGTTCTTCTGGAAGCTTTGGGATGTGTAGTGTGAGTAGCGACGGTGCTCCAGGAGGTTCGACCAGTGTGGGGTTTCCCATTTCTTTTAGGTTTAAGTTGGGGTTTTTTTTGTATTTATATGAAGGTTTTCCAGTGTAAGTATTTTTTTTCATTGGTGTTCAATAGATGTCACTAGTGATTTCTTTATATGTTGGGATGTTTATCAGCTTGATGCGGTTCTCGTTTTTTATTCTGGAAGGAGTGTTTTGTTTTACGATGTTTCAATTTGATTCATTAATGATGACAATGGTTTTTTTCTTCTTGATGAGAAGGTAGACAATGGTGGTTTGTGTTTGATTCTAGAAACATGTAGGGAGACCATGGAATAGGGCTTGAGGGTGACCATGGTGTGTTTTCACTTTGACGTTTGAATTTTGAAATTTTGCAATTTTGAAATTTTAAAATTTTAAAATTTGAATTTGTATTTGGTGGTATGATTTATGGTGTGTGGGGGACTTTTGTTTATTAGGGTGTGGAATTTTGGTGTGGTTTTGAGATGGTATAATTTTTTGAGGGTTCTCACTTAACGTACAAAAGTGATCTTTTTGAAAATAAAAATATTGAATTTGGAGTGATAACTGCTTCTTTTTTCATGTAAGTTTTGGATCTACAGTTCCAGTCCTTTTACATTGATCATGGTTACATAATATCTATAATGTTAAACATGATATAAATATCATATATATTTATTTTTTATATATTTATATTCATCCATAAAATGTATAGATAGAAAAATGAATTACGTCATTATTGGAGACGATAGGCCGTACGTACACATGAACATTGTTTCCATTTTTTGATTGATTGAATGAAAGTAAGGTAAATAATAATTAATCTTTAAAAAATTATAATAATATCATAAATAACATATATATTTATTAAAATCATCATTATAACTATCTAAGTAAAGTGGTGACAAAAAACGAATTACACTGTTATATGGAGATGGTTAATCATATATATGTACAAGCGATGTTTTCTCTTTTCATAGGACGAAAATAAGGTGGATAATGATTTATAAATAATAATAATAACAATTAATTAGATTTAATATACTTTATTAATTATTTTATAATGGATACCATGTATTTATTGAATGTATAAGAATAAATAAAATTGAAAACACCCTGTTAAGAGTTATACCTCTTCATTGAGAAACCTCTTTTGGATTACATTTTAAGCCTTGAAGGGATATTATTTTGGTAATACTAGATGGTCTAGGGTCTATTTAAGTAATATAAGAAGGTATTATTATAGGTATTGGTTGATATATACTGTTTAAAATTAGTGAGTAAGAGATGAGAAGAGATTCCCTTTTATAAGTGAGAGGAGGGGCACTCTTGGAATTACTTAAAATACTAAATTAATATAAATTCACTTTTATAATAAAGTGACTAAAAATTGAAATATTAAAAATATATGATGAGGATAAGTTGAAATAATCTCCTAAAACAAAATTTATACAAGTTTATGTTATGTTTTAAACCTTATCTCTTAGTTTTTACCCTCATTTTTTTACAATTACCATAATATCAAAGTTTTCAACTATTGAAGGGTCAAGAATGTTACCATAAAAGGCTAATAGACCCATAAATGTTCCATGTTTTATATTTTAAACCATATACCATTAAATTTAATTAATATATTATTTATATGAATTTTAAATCATTTAATAAAATATTCTTTATTATAAAATATCATTAATGTCATTTTTGGAACTATTCATTTAATTCAACTTTAAGGTCATCAAGATAGTTATGGAATTATAATATAAACCTTTAAAACATCTGTAATATGTTATATTTATCTAAAAAAATTATAATATAATAATTATCCCAAATTTTATTACTTTTAATAATTTTAAAATCATTTATTTTATTTTTCTATTAATTGAATAAATACTATGTCGGTGTTAGGTAAGCATTTAAAATAATTATTAAATAAATAAAAATAAAAATAAATAAAAATGATATAAAATTAATTTATCTATAAAATAAACATTTATAACCAATATTATACTCTTCTTATACTCATGTAAAAACTTCAGAGAAATTAAAAACAAGAGAATGCCATTTTGTATTTATTCTTTTTTTAAAATAATATAATGGTCATAATAAAATAAAAATAGAACCAAGCGGTAATATATTAAATAAATTTTTGTATAATTACATAATAAATTCCTAAAATAGGATAATGGAAAGTTTTAGAGAGATTTTAAAGCCTTATCCCAATTTTTAACCCCATTTTACCAATTTTACCCTTACCAAGGTGAAAAATATTTATCAATGTTATTATTAATAATGACCAAAAATAAAAGTGAAATATTTAAAAAATTTTATTCTCCTAATTCCAAATATGGAATAGATTTTTAAATATTCAATTCAAATAAATGTTATAATTTAATTTAAAACTAAACTCATAAAATGCGATGAAGAGCGGTTTTCTTGGGAAAAATGTTTTTTGAAGTATAAATTTTTTTCTACCAAAAAATAACATAAAATTAATTCAAATGACCTTAATTAGATTATTAATAATATAAATGAACTAATTTTACTTTTAAAACCATTTAAAGAAAAATATCAATTTTTAAATTCTTTAAACAAAATACATTTTCAATAAAAATAAGTATTTTCCACCAGTCATTGAAAATCAATATTTTCAGAATGTTATCAAAAATTCAATCTAATAAATTTATAACATGATGATTTTAGAAAAAATAGTTAATTCTTTAAAATAAATTTTATAAAAGTGGTAGAAATTCATTATATCATTTTCTTATAGAAATAATAACCATTTTTGAAGAAAATACATTTTTGAAGCATAAAATGACTTCACTAAAAATTGAGTGCTTATTTCTTAAGAATTAATCAATACTTATGTATTGATTATCACCATTATAAATATATTTCATAATATGGTTACTCATATTCATACCCTATAATTCAAAAACTAGGTCATAATATATTGATGCCTACCAAATGAGCATCAAAATATCTAAAAGGGAAGAAATACACAAAGTATGGATATTATTTTCTCCACAAAAAGGAAGAGAATGTGGACAAGATCACACGGATCACTTAACCTTCCAAAATACACATGATCGCATGACCTATAAAAGGTCATTTAAATGGTTCATGCACAATGCATGACTATTTGAGATCATGAAGAGCCCCATTTTACAAGCCTCATTGTTCTTATGAAAGCATAAAATGACTTCACTAAAAATTGAGTTCTTATTTCCTAAGAATTAATCAATATGTTTGTATTGAGTAGGACCATTATATATATATATATCATAATATGGTTACATATACATAACCTCTAATTCAAATACTAGGTCATAATATGTTCACACCTGCCAAATGAGCATAAAAAAATCTATAAGGGAAGAAATACCTGAAGTATGAATATTATTTTATCTACAAAAAGGAAGAGAAGGTGGAAAATATTACACAAATCACTTAAAATTCCAAAATAAACAAGATCACATAACCTACAGAAGGTCATGGGAATGGGTCATGCGCAACATATGACCTCCTTTAGATTATGAGGAGTCAATTTTTACAGGCCTCCTTGTTCTTATTAAAGCATCCAAGACACTCCCTGATCATGTGAAAATTTCCATATGATCTCCCCCAAGTCCCATGACTTGTCATTCGATAGGAGCCTAAAAAACTATACAAAAATCCTTGTAAAATAATGTAAAAAATATGAAAATAGTGGAAACCTTTCGCATTTGTTGATTTTCATACTGAATTCCCCTATGATTCACAAGACATGATGGAAGCCCTGACAACATACCCATCTTCTCATGTAAGAGCCTGATGAAATGCATTTGGAACTATAGACAATCAAAGGGTTTGTCCATGAAAATGATCATTCATCACCACAAGACCCTTTATTGGTTATGAAATGCATCACTAACAGGGAGCATGATTTTATTCCACAACACTCATAAAAATTCATGATATCCCTAACCTTTGTGAAATAAAGAATGAAATTAAAGGGGAAAGACATAAGTTTCTTATGAAGCGAGGATACATTGACCATCACATGAAAGGGGTTATGCACCCTAGGAAATAACCATTGATCCCACAAAGTCTCCCCATGACATGTAAAAACAATCTCATGGAATCCCTCTTGACAATATGACTTGGTCTCATGAATAACCCTAGACAAGTCACCTTTGTCTCTTAGATAACCACAAACAAGGTGTCTCCAATCACATAAAAGCCTTTGAATAGGCATCCTGATTCCATGAATACCCCTAGACATATCAAAATAAACTTTTGGAAGCCCCTTGAAATGTCCACATGGTTGGGAAAAATCCAATAAATAGACCAAGGATCAATAAATTAGGAACTAATGGGACACTCTTGTGGTCGTTGAAAATCATGTGATGCTCCTAGGAATACCTATAGTAAGATTGTCACGAACCATCCCGGGTCGACCCTGAACCGGTCACCCGAGTCGGTCCACGGCAAGTCCCGAGGGGCGTTCCCGATCCCCCTGGGATGACAACAAGTGCCGGGCATTAAAAATTTCAATCGTTGGGAACGATTTCAGCGCAAACTAAAAACAGGATCAAAAGAACAAATATAAACTAAACAAACAGACGAACACTAAAGACATAAACAAAACTACACCACGACATACCTCCACATGACCTCACGGGTCACCACCCAACTACAACCAACGTCGCTCCCTCACTGAGCGACTCAAGCTAGGAAAACCTGAACACAAGAAACCTGCAACTGAAATGATAAAAGATAGGCGTGAGCACAAAAGTGCTCAGTAGGTGAGCCCCACAAAAAATCCCAAAACACTGCCAGTAAATAAAGAATCTACATATTCCAGGTTTGAACTACAATGTATAAAATTAAGCTTTCATAATTCTTTACTTGAAAATCAAACACGAGACATTCCCCTTATTCTTTTTTTGAAAGTTGGTTCCCTTTCATTAGTTTTAAAATCATTCTAAAAAGAAATGTGTTACATTTTCAAATCTTACACAAAGAGAATAAAGTATTTTCATTCGAAAACCATTTTCCCAAAGTCTAATAGTATAGGCTGTGAAGGATGACTGAAAGTAAACAAGCAGGGAAAACAAGTGCAAGTAAAGGTAAACAAGCAAGGAAAATCAAGTTCAAGTAAAAATAAACCAGAATTTATCAGCAATAACCATGGGCAATCCTAAACATCCCTAGAAAACCCCTGGACATACTCGGGTTTAGACTACCTGCCGGCATGGTACTCCATAGTCAATCACCAACTGGCCGCCCTAACAGCCAACCAGTGGCACGCCCCACAAGGCCTTACCTACCAAGGGGGGACTAACCCGTCTAATCGGGGTTAGCCAGAAACCGTCACTCGATTCTCTAAAAGACGCCCAGGAACCCATGGTAGTTTTAATGATACTGTGTAAGTGGGAGGCCCTCACACGCATGACTCATCTCACCGCACTTGCCAACCCCTTACACGGACACCGCTACACGACAACCCACGAAGGGAAGTCCCTCTGTACAGATGCCCCCTAAGTACGTATATATATAAGTAGTCAGTTCACAATTAACAAAGTTCCAACTGGGCCGCCACATCATTTACATTTAAACCATTTAATATCAAAGCATTTCTAAAGTATAAGACACACGTCATTTCGTTAAAAACTAGGAACACACTTAGAACTTCATTTAAGACACTCAAATCAGCATATTAAACCAGAAAGATGTTGGTATCACAAGTAAAATCATTTTCCAATATCCAAATGCACCCCACTTTTATCAAGAGCCAAACGGGCCTTTAATCACTTTTTGAAGGAACACTATTTCTCAAATAAAATCTAGACTTTTAATCATGCGTCAAAGGAAACCATTTTTCAACAACCAAGAACCATACTTATGTTTCCAAAAATCAAGTTTAAAGGTCACACGACATTTCCTCTAATCAAGGTTCTAATAAAAACACCATTTTCCATAAATAATACACCTATCATTTTACACACACCAAAACCGTTTCAAAACCCAATTCAACATGATCTTAATATTTCATAAAGAACTCATTTAGAAATATCACCAGGAAAACACACACAATTAAAACCAAGAAAAAATAATTCCAATGAAATGCTAGAAATAAGCAGAGCAGACCACCACATTATAAATTACTACTTAATAATACTTTTAAATTTACTGAAACCCAATAAAAGACAAGGGATAAATAAATTCTAAATTTAAAGGCGAGTGCAAAGGGAGACCTACCTCAAGACGCAACTTGGATATGACGAAACAATACACCTCGTACTGGCGCACAAGCATTCACAAGCCGATGTTCGCGGTGTCGTAGGGTTACCTCGCCAACACGCTGAAACGAACACATGATCACTAAGAACACACAACCACTGACTCAGAACAAAACAAACGAACAACCAATGCAAAGGAACCATCTCAACACTTTTTCAAAACACAACCCGCATTATCTGTACTGTTTAAAAAAACTATTTTAAATTTTATAAAACAATTTACAAATAGTAACCCCCGTCTTATACAACTAATAACATGATAAAATGGTGTTCGAAGCCCTTGCGGACTAACCGCGCACGCTGAACAGTGAATAAAGAAGACTTCATCCAACCCGCGATAGAATAAGGATTTATCTAATATTAAATAAAAACACCGAGATGGAATAAAGAGAAAAATAAATAAACAAATAAGCAATAAATACAATAATAAATAAATAATCAAAAGAGTAAAATAATAAAAAAACGAATAAGAAAATAGATAAATAACTAAAATAATACATAATTAAATAAAATAAATAAGTAAACAAGTAATTAAATAGATAAATTAATAAATGAAAGAAAGAATGAATAAGTAAATAATTAAAAAAAATTAATTAATT
Source organism: Viscum album (assembly GCA_963277665.1). NCBI lineage: Eukaryota > Viridiplantae > Streptophyta > Magnoliopsida > Santalales > Viscaceae > Viscum > Viscum album. The sequence goes on from OY728119.1 coordinate 568,562,549, forward strand.
AACAAATACTTAAATGAATAAATAAATAAATAGATAATTAATTAATCAATCAATTAATAAAAAAAAGCAAATAACTAAATAATTGATAAATTAACAAACACTTAAATGAATAAATAAATAAATAAATAAATAAATAAATAAATAAATATATACCGGAGGCTGGGTCGGCGGGAGTTGGGCGCGACGGAGGTCGAGAGGGGGGGGGGGGTCGCCGGGCTGTTTGCCTGGGGAGGCCGGGACTGCGGAGGGACGCCGACGGCAGGTGGGGTCGCCGGAGATGCGGTCGACGGGCTGCGGGGTAGCCGGAGCTGGGGGTTCGCACGAGGGAGCTGCGGAGGGCGCCGGGGTTGTTCGCCGGAACGGAGGGGGGGGGGGGTCGCCGCCAGAGGGGGAGCGCGCCGGATCGGGGCGAGTCGGGAGGCCGGCGGGAAGGCGGGGGTCGGCACGACGACGTGGATCCGGGGCCGCGACGGCGCAGGGGGATGAGGGTGGAGGCGTGGCGGGAGGACGCTGGCACGGGAGTGGGGTTGGCGCGGCGAGGCAGCCCGGAGGTGCAACGGGAGTGGGGTCGGGATTCCGGGAGGAGACCGGCGGAGCGGGGGTGCACCGGGGGCTGGGGAGATTTGCACGCAGGGGGGGGGGGGGGTGCCGGAGGAGGTCGGCAGGCCGGGAGCAGGATCGGCTCGGCGAGCCGCGGACGCCGGTGGTCGCGCAGGGCCGGGAGTCGCGCAGGGGCGCGGCGACGGGGGGAGGTCGGGACGTAGGAAGGTACGGGGAAGGGGGAGAGAAACGAGGGAGAGAGAGTGAGAGAAGAGGGGAGAGGGGAGAGGGTGGCGGCTACGGAAAGAGGGGGGATGGATTAGGGTTAGGTAAGTTAATATATATATATATATATATATATAAAATAATATTAATAATAATAATAATAATAGCAAGGATATAATAATAATAATAATAATAATAATAATAATAATAATAATACTAATGATGATAATAAAATAATGTTAATGATAATAATAATAATAATAATGATGATGATAATAATATTAATAAAAATAATAGTAATAATAATAATAATAATAAACTTCATAATAATAATATTAGTATCGCAACTATAATAATAATAACAATAAAGCCGCAGATGATATCAATAAAATAAAAAGGGTAAAAATCAATAAAACAACAATTAAACGATACTCGGGCCGACTGCGTGGTGACCGCCAACCGTGCGGCGACCGCGCACAGGTCTGAAACCCAAAAAGGCATAAAACGACAAAAAGGTTTAATCCGGGCTCATCTCGGATCGTGGAACGAACACCCGGAATCCAGAAAAATAAAAATAAAGGTAAATAAATATAAGCGGGTGTGACAATTCTCCCAACCACAGACACTTTCTGCCCCCAGAAAGTCACCAGGCCAAAAGTCGGTCAAGATTCAGGTCTGTTCCCAAACAGAACTAATGGAACCGAAGAAAAATGAGAATCTCGGGGATGACCTTACTCTACACAGGTCACACCCGACCGACTCAAGAGAAAACTGAGGTCCGAGGTTGAGGGGAGAACACGAAGGGTTCTCCCCACCACAAGACTTAACTGGTTCAAAAATTTAACACTGAAAACATACTACCACAAGGAGGCAGGTCCAGCGCGAGAACTCATAACCGATCAAAACTGACTCCTATAACACGATCAGATTAACACCTCCATCGAAACATTGAACCCACGACTAGAGTCAAAAAACTTCAACACCAGGGAGAGCCCATAGAAAAGACTTAACTAGATATCGAATCGAAAACATGACCCATTGAAATCCACGAGACATAACCACATCCGACAAACATAACTAAAGTGAGGTCACCCACACAAGGGTCAAACACACTTTTAAAAAGGACACATGATCCAGAACATCACCTCCACACGACAAGTCTGCTGGGATTATCATCGAACAAGTCCATTGTAACTTTATGGAAAAACAATGCATTTACAATGCTGTTGAAACTTTAATAGGAAAACAAATATGAAAAGGTTTTTAATTGTTCCACCATCAATACGGTAAACCGAACCTGGACCAAGGATTCACAACCCTGGGAACTCCTGACTGTGCGTGAGCTTCACCCCGAGACTTGTGGCTGGGGCTCTGATGGCTGAAGCATCTTCTGCCACACAGTCAGGTACTGACATTCTCCCATCACAGCGTCCTCTTCAAGCGACGCTTCCTGCAAAACTTCTCTAGATGACCCAGACAGCTGCATCGATGACACGTCTTCGGAGGGTTGCGACAAGACGACTTTAAATGCCCGAAACGACCACACTGATAGCACACCACTGAACAGTCTGATGAACTGGAAGCTGGGACCAAGGGGGACAACTCCTGAGGAACAGGTATCTCTGGAATATTTTCCACACCAGAGGGGGAACTCTTACAAACAACCGGGGATGCTGAAGTATTAACCACCCGCACACCGGAAACCAACTCAACCAAGAATGCTTCCTCTACCAGCTTCTCGAAGCAAAGGTCTTTAGAAGGGAGGACTCGCTCCTTGATCTCTGGACGAAGACCCCCGGTGAAAAGAGAGTCCTTCATGAGTTCATGCGACGCCACCTCTGGAGAAAAGGAAATCAATTCCTTAAAATGGTCAACATATGCCTTCACCGTCCGTTGGCCTTGTTGAATATACACAAGCTCTCTCTTTTTCTCCAGCTTCACTTCCTCAGGTACAAACCATTGGATGAAAACGATTTTAAAGACATCCCACATCATTTCACCTTGCATTAACGGTGGGGTAACCATCTTCCACTGGTCCAGAGCGGGTGGACCCCTCAAACAACCCCATAATTTCACGAACCTTAACATTATCGGGAGTTCCCAACGTTCTAAAGATACACACCACTTCCTCGAGCCATTTCACTACTTCTAACGGACCCTGATCACCATGGAGAATAGGAAAAGTCTGAGGAGGATCAAAAACTGGGCATGAATTATCTGAATCCTTAGAGACCTTTCTGGGTGGCATTTCCTGAGCGACATATAAAACACAAATCCAAAACCAACATCAAACCGAAGCAACATCAATAAATGCGCCTTCATCAAAAACAGTCAGCACAAGGACCAAACAACACAAACACAACCCAAAATAAAAATCTACTTTTTTTTTAAAATTCCCCTTTTTATTTTAGATTATAAAACCAACCTTTTTCAAGACTAATTTCCAAAACCAATCCATTTTCAAACCAAAAACTTTCCAAAAACCGTTTTCCCTTTAAAACCAATTTAGAAAACAAGGTCAAGCCTTTAATTTCAAATACACACCCAGGTAACCTCATGAACCGTTGCACATGTCTTCATCCACTGTCCAACATTACTCGCACCAACACACTTTTTTTTTCCATGCATTCTCATACATGTGAAAAATGTTCATAAAGAGGACCTGGGGTTTCATCCCAAACCATTCTCGACCAACTCCAAGCAAATAACAGATTTCCAAATCAAGAGATTTCAGTTTTAAAACCCGTTTCATACATTTAATGTCTTTTAAAAGAAACCAGTCCAATTTTTCAAAAACATTTTTCATTTCCAACAACGTACTTACGCAGACCAAAACAAAAGCAGCATCCAAATTTGCATCAACCACTAGGGGTGAGGGGACTAGTAGTCACACTCAACCTGGAGACATGGTAGTGGGCCATGTCCCAAGCCAGCGTCGACCACTAGGAGGAATTCAAACCGTGTACTCTGACTCCACATGGGTCACTACTCCATGTGAAATCACGACGTATCGTCGGCTTGCCTCCGCTGTCATCTCTCAATCCAAAACCAACCAGAAAGAGATAAAGACACAGTTTCTCGGACTACCCCTGGCGACTCGAGTTTCGGGACGGGCGAGGGTTAATGACGTCCTTCCCGTACCTACCTCTCGAGTCCCGAAAGTCCTAATCTCCACATACCAGACAACCCAAAAAAACAAGAACCACTCTGATACCATTTTGTCACAAACCAGCCCGGGTCGACCCTGAACCGGTCACCCGAGTCGGTCCGTGGCAAGTATCGAGGGGCGTTCCCGATCCCCCCGGGATGACAACAAGTGCCGGGCATTATAAATTTCAATCGTTGGGAACGATTTCAGCACAAACTAAAAACAGGATCAAAAGAACAAATATAAACTAAACAAACAGACGAACACTAAAGACATAAACAAAACTATACCATGACATACTCCATGTGACCTCGCGGGTCACCACCCAACTACAACCAAACGTCACTCCCTCACTGAGCGACTCAAGCCAGAAAAACCTGAACACAAGAAACCTGCAACTGAAATGATAAAAGATAGGCGTGAGCACAAAAGTGCTCAGTAGGTGAGCCCCACAACAAATCCCAAAACACTGCCAGTAAATAAAGAATCTACATATTCCAGGATTGAACTACAATGTATAAAAGTAAGCTTTCATAATGCTTTACTTGAAAGTCAAACACGAGACATTCCCCTTATTCTTTTTTCGAAAGTTGGTTCCCTTTCATTAGTTTTAAACTCATTCTAAAAAGCAATGTGTTACATTTTCAAGTCTTACACAAAGAGAATAAAGTATTTTCATTCGAAAACCATTTTCCCAAAGTCTAACAGTATAGGCTATGAAGGATGACTGAAAGTAAACAAGCAGGGAAAACAAGTGCAAGTAAAGGTAAAAAAGAAAGGAAAACCAAGCTTAAGTAAAAATAAACTAGAAGTTATCAGCAATAACCATGGGCGATCCTAAACATCCCTATAAAACCCCTGGACGTACTCGGGTTCAGAATACCTGCCGGCATGGTACTCCATAGTCAATCACCAACTGGCCGCCCTAACAGCCAACCAGTGGCATGCCCCACAAGGCCTTACCTACCAAGGGGGGACTAACCCGTCTAATCGGGGTTAGCCAGCAACTGTCACTCGATTATCTAAAAGACGCCCAGGAACCCACGGTAGTTTTAATGATACTGTGTAAGTGGGAGGCCCTCGCACGCGTGACTCATCTCACCGCACTTGCCAACCCCTTACACGGACATCGCTACACGACAACCCTCGAAGGGAAGTCCCTCTGTAGAGATGCCCCCTAAGTACGTATATATACAAGTAGTCAGTTCACAATTAACAAAGTGCCAACCGGGCCGCCACATCATTTACATTTAAACCATTTAATATCAAAGCATTTCTAAAGTATACGACACACATCATTTCATTAAAAACTAGGAACACACTTAGAACTTCATTTAAGACACTCAAATCAGCATATTAAACCTGAAATACATTGGTATCACAAGTAAAATCATTTTCCAATATCCAAACGCACCCCACTTTAATCAAGAGCCAAACGGGCCTTTAATCACTTTTTGAAGGAACACTATTTCTCAAATGAAATCCAGACTTTTAATCACGCGTCAAAGGAAACCATTTTTCAACAACCAAGAACCACACTTATGTTTCCAAAAATCAAGTTTAAAGGTCACACGACATTTCCTCTAATCAAGGTTCTAAGAAAAACACCATTTTCCATAAACAATACACCTATCATTTTACACACACCAAAACCGTTTCAAAACCCAATTCAACATGATCTTCATATTTCATAAAGAACTCATTTAGAAATATCACCAGGAAAACACACACAATTAAAACCAAGAAAAAATACTTCCAATGAAATGCTAGAAATAAGGAGAGCAAACCACCACATTATAAATTACTACTTAATAATACTTTTAAATTTACTGAAACCCAATAAAAGACAAGGGATAAATAAATACTAAATTTAAAGGTGAGTGCAAAGGGAGACCTACCTCAAGACACATCTCGGATATGACGACACAATACACCTCGCACTGGCGCACAAGCATTCGCAAGACGATGTTCACGGTGTCGTAGGGTTACCTCGCCAACACGCTGAAACGAACGCATGATCACTAAGAACACACAACCACTGACTCAGAACAAAACAACTGAATAACCAATGCAAAGGAACCAGCTCGACACTTTTTCAAAACACAAACCGCATTATCTGTACTATTTAAAAAAACCATTTTAAATTTTATAAAACAATTTACAAATAGTAACCCCCGTCTTATACAACTAATAACATGATAAAACGGTGTTCGAAGCCCTTGCGGACTAACCGCGCACGCTGAACAGTGAATAAAGAAGACTTCATCCAACCCGCGATAGAATAAGGATTTATCTAATATTAAATAAAAACACCGAGATGGAATAAAGAGAAAAATAAATAAACAAATAAACAATAAATACAATAATAAATAAATAATCAAAAGAGTAAAATAATAAACAAATGAATAAACAAATAGATAAATAACTAAAATAATACATAATTGAATAAATAAATAAGTAAACAAGTAATTAAATAGATAAATTAATAAATGAAAGAAAGAATGAATAAGTAAATAATTAAAAAAAATTAATTAATTAACAAATACTTAAATGAATAAATAAATAAATAGATAATTAATTAATCAATCAATTAATAAAAAAAATTAAATAACTAAATAATTGATTAATTAACAAACACTTAAATGAATAAATAAATAAATAAATAAATAAATAAAAAATATACCGGAGGCTGGGTCGGCGGGAGTTGGGCGCGACGGAGGCCGGGAGGGGGGGGGTCGCCGGGCTGTTCGCCTGGGGAGGCCGGGACAGCGGAGGGACGCCAGCGGCAGGTGGGGTCGCCTGAGATGCGGCCGATGGGCTGCGGGGTAGCCGGAGCTGGGGGTTCGCACGGGGGAGCTGCAGAGGGCGCCAAGGTTGTTTTCCGGAACGGGGGGGGGGGGGGTCGCCGCCGGAGGGGAGCGCGCCGGATCGGGGCGGGTATGGAGGCCGGCGGGAAGGCGGGGTCGACACGGTGATGGGGAGCCGGGGCCGCGACGGCGCGGGGGGATGAGGGTGGAGGCGTGGCGGGAGGATGCTGGCACGGGAGTGGGGTTGGCGCGGTGAGGCAGCCCGGAGGTGAAGCGGGAGTGGGGTTGGGATGCCGGGAGGAGACCGGCGGAGCGGGGTGCACCGGGGGATGGGGAGGTTTGCACGCAGGGGGGGGGGGGGGGGTTGCCGGAGGAGGTCGGCAGGCCGGGAGCAGGATCGGCTCGGCGAGCCGCAGACGCCGGTGGTCGCGCAGGGCCGGGAGTCGCGCAGGGGCGCGACGACGGGGGGAGGTCGGGACGTAGGAAGGTGCGGGGAAGGGGGAGAGAAACAGGGGAGAGAGAGTGAGAGAAGAGGGGAGAGGGGAGAGGGTGGCGGCTACGGAAAGAGGGGGGGAGGGATTAGGGTTAGTTAAGTTAATATATATATATATATATATATAATAATATTAATAATAATAATAATAATAATAGCAAGGATATAATAATAATAATAATAATAATAATAATAATAATACTAATGATGATAATAAAATAATGTTAATGATAATAATAATAATAATAATGATGATAATAATAATATTAATAAAAATAATAGTAATAATAATAATAATAATAAACTTCATAATAATAATATTAGTATCGCAACTATAATAATAATAACAATAAAGCCACATATGATATCAATAAAATAAAAAGGGTAAAAATCAATAAAACAAAAATTAAACGATACTCGGGCCGACTGCGCAGTGACCGCCAACCGTGCGGCGACCGCGCAAAGGTCTGAAACCCAAAAAGGCATAAAACGACAAAAAGGTTTAATCCGGGCTCATCTCTGATTGTGGCACGAACACCCAGAATCCAGCAAAATAAAAATAAAGGTAAATAAATATAAGCGGGTGTGACAAAGATCTCGTGAAACGCGTGAAAAAAAATCCCTCCACCATATCCAAACAAAATATAAGAGATACATTCCATAAAATGTGGCATATAATCTAGGTGGATAGGCCTATAAAACCCTCTTCCTTAGCACAAAAAATGAATCCATCAATTGATCGATCACACATGGGAGCACATGAAAAGACTTCTCAGAGCGATTAATCATGCGATCATGAAATTTTTCCAATAGGTAAAATCTAGGTAATGACTCTAAGGTTTTCAAAACATGCATAAGAACTTCACATGATCACTTTAGATCATATAAATAACTTCTAGTGTGTCATCCATATTGTGAAGAGGACACCTGCATGTCATGACCCCTCCCTCCAAAGATACTACAATGAGGGGAGAGAGATAGTGACCCCCCGAGTCCCACCTCTAGTAGGTCCCAAGTTGGTGATTAGAACTGAGGGTATAAAAATATCATGTGTGGGAGAAATTACCCACTATAATATAAATATTATTGAAAGACAATATGAATCATCCACAATAAACTCCATGTCATAATATAAAATAAACCCAAACCATCCCACAATGCATGTATAAATGAAACAGATAAAATAAAAGTATCCAAAGTAAATACCCAAAAGTAAAGCTAAAGCAGTGACACAACAACTATCCAAGATCTGAGGTATAATTTTCTAGCACAGTCCACATAATCCTCCTAGAAAACTGAAAACAATTTTGTATAGGTAGGGTGAGAATACAAGTATACTCAGTAGGAAAACCAAAGTCTATCATGCATATATGAAATAAGCATACTAATGAACCTATTAGAAAATATTAGAACCAAACAGAACCTATACATGTATACTAACCAAACCCAACCTCACTAAGGCACACTCACCAAATAACACAAGTCAAGTAATATAATATAACATGATCACATCGATAAGGGTACCCCACACTACTTTTCCACTGGTATACCGCTCCCACACTCAATGTCATACGTCCTGTCACTCCCATATATTCTGTATACCAAACCTCCCCATAAGTATGGTCATAACATACCATGCTCGAAGACGCCCGAGCTTGCTGCACCACAAGCACGACCACATCACACCTCACCTGAAGATACCCAGGCTACCACCCCACAAGCATGGTCACATATCGCCTAAAAACACTTGGGTCATCACACCTCGGTCACAAACACCTAGTCTATTACAACCAACATATAATGTACTAACAGACCTCCATCCATCACAACCTATGGAGTAGATACCTTTTATGGAAGAGGGAGCAGAAAAAAGTGGGTGCCCAACCATCCATACTCCTCACTGGATGTTGGAAAAAACACCCCCAAGTGACTATGTAGGTGTTGAAACATAGTGCTCGATGTGGGTGGGGTGGGTATAGAAATCACAAGAATATAAAAGTATATATATAATATAAAACACTCAAAAACAACCTATGGGTTCACAAACAAACCAACCAACTCACAATGTCGTCACTTTTTCCGCAACCTCTAAATGCATAACACTACACAACAAGCCATGAGAAACATTCATGTTTCCAACCAATTTCATTTAAACATCTCATTATTTTCATTATTTAGCATCAAAAAAATTTAATCATGAAACACATAATTTAATTATTCATTAACCATTTATATCCCATTAACCAAACCAACCCAAGCCATTTCAAACATTATTAATCATTTAATTATTCCATCATTACCAGAGCATCTAGCACAAAGAAACCACATATCACAATCATCTCAACATACCCATCATACCATAACCTCACCAACCCAAAAACACTTCCAAAAAACCACCTCACCTCCCCAAATAATGGCCAAAAAACCACATTATCGCCCTAAAAACACGACACAGGAACCACCTCACCACCCCAACCAAACAAACCACATCACTGCCCCCAAAGTATAAAAAAAACCTCTTTGCCACCCCAAAATAATGGACAAAAAAACCATTATCCCCACACGACCCAACCACACATATCTATCTAAAAATCATGGAAAAAATGACAACACATCAAGATCATTTTAAATATTTACAAAGGGGATTTTATCACATTCCACTTTATTTTTAGGAGCGTCATCACACAAGTCATTATCTTGGGGAAACCATTTCATTATAGAAATATAAGTAGTTAATACATTTTAATTTTATGGTGATATCACAACAATCAAAATAGGAACAAAAATCACAAAACATATCATTCAGTATAAACAAATCTACCAATGGACATAATTTTTAGTGGGGCATCAAGACCGTACAAAATATCACAATAACAATAAATATATAAAAACATGTGAGTAAAACCCCATTTTAACCTTAAATTTTAATTTAACCAATTATTTATCTTTAATTAAGACAGAACAACCTTAAAAAATAGGTAAACAAAAGAAAACCCCTCTTGCATGATACACAATAAAGATGAATAAGGGATTCTGTAAGATCCCAGATCTTGGAAAGGTATGCTCTCATTTATTTTTTGGTTTGAATCACATGTTTTAGTTAATTCAGTGCTTACCCAACTCCTAGAGGAGGCTCAGGGGTGTTCTGAGGGTTCGAGACATGAAAAGTGGAGAAAAAATGGGGTTTTCTTGGTAGGCCGCTCGGTCTACCCACGGTTAGTTCTAACCATGAATAAAGCCTAGGAAACCATGCATGATGTGTGTTTTTGTGTAGTGGATTTCTCATGGTTTGTGCATGGTTTGGAAAACCATGCGGGTAAAACGTGCTACCTAGAAACCTTTTAAAAATTACAATTTTTATACTCTAAGATTTTTAACCCCAACACGATATTTCCTCCTATTTCACCCCTCTTCACCCTAGGAACGAACCAAACCTCCCAAAGGCTCCAAGAGATCGATCTCCCATGATTCTAAGGCATTTTTGGTGCTGTTGTTTGCGAATCAAAGCTCCGGGTAAGGCTAATCCCATCCTTTCATCTCTTTTGAGTTTAGGGTTTGTATCTTATTCTCCTCTCTTTCCAAAGCTCTAAAACCCTACTCTTTGGGTTATTTTTAGGTTGAAGTATCAAAGGTTGGTTTAAGTGGGATATAAGGGCTTGATTAAGAGTCCATTCAACCACGGAATCAAGGTAGGTGGTCTAAAAGTTATATCCCATGGTTTATTTGTTGATTTTTGCATGTTTGGTTTTATTCATGGGTGTCTCTTGGTTTGTTTTGACTACCCATGGATTTTTTTGGTAAAATGGTTATAAAAAATGGGTAAATGTAAACTCTCATGATTCCCATGGGATGCGTCTAGGGTGATGAGACTAAACTAGGGCCACCCATGGGGTGTGCCGACCTTTCCGGGCCTAGGGATTTGGTGAATAAAAAGTGAGATTGTGGTGTGTTTATGATGAGCCCTTGATAAACATGTTGATGTGATTGATGGTGTTAGGGTAGATGATAGGTGATTCACCTAGGCTTAATAATAATAACCTAAGGGATGTTGGGTTAACATGGAAGTGGTTTATATGGTTGAACATGGCTATGTTAAATGAATTGTGAATAATGTTGGAACGTGTAATGGGTTAATATGTGGAAATTATTAAGGACCATAATGGAATAGATTATGATACTTGTAATGAATATTAATTAGTTAGGCATAATGAACAATTCTTTGTGAGATAATCATAATAAAAAGGGAATTGGGCTAAATGGATAATGATGTGAAATGTGGTAAACATGTTAATGGGATAAGGCATGGTATTAACTCTTATTTTGTTGTTATGATTTATGTTTTCCTTGGGAAATGGTTGTGATGTTGTGTGAATGGTTAATGGTTACATATATGTATAGCATGTGCACATATCTTGGTAGTGTGGGGTATTGAATGAGGTTTTATGCACACAAGTTGAGTTGGAATGAGGCTCTAAACTCCACCCCTAATGTACAAGGTAGGGATAGGATTGATGCCCTATTTCCCTATTGGTTATATCCACCCGGAATGAGGCTCCGAGGTGAGGTTATGGTTTACATGAGGAAGTTGTTCCTAGTGAGGTAGGACAACTGTGTGTTTTTCCTCATGAATGTGGTTATGTACTTCAAGCTGTGTAACTTGTTGTGTTTGATTAACTCGTGATAAATGTGTTGGAAATGGTAAGTAATGGGAAATGGGATGAAATGGTAAGATATGGAAGTGGTAATAAATATTGGTAATGGACCTAAACTAGATAAGGGAACTTAATCTTTACCTTTTCATTTATTATTCATTTCCCTTTCTGCATGCACAATTGTTTATACTGGATATTTTGTAGACACTGTTGGTGGTGGCCTACTAAGTTGTACTCACACCCTGCTCAGGACGCTATTGGGTACCTGAGAAGACCTCATGCTTGTAGGTCAGGAGCGGGGAAAAGGCCCTTTCTAGGTAGTTGGGTTGGCATGGGTGTGTGAGGAGGAGAACCCAAACTTGGTGTCAGTATATTTTGGGAATTTTGTAGTTTGTTTTCATTTTGGGTTTTGTTCACTTTTTCACTTGTTGCATGGCATGGAATATTTACTGTTGGGCATGGTTATACCCCATTTGGGGAATGGTTGTTTATGCATACTCTGTTATTATTGATTATTATTCCATTATTTTGTTTATCTTCTATTGTGTCTTACTCTGATAAAAATGGGGTATAGTCTCCCTAATTGACTATTCAGACCTCTGCTGCTAGTCGACAACCTTTGGCATATGGGGAGGTTCACTTAAGGTCATGTAACCACCCATCTCAAAGCACCGGTTTAGTGGATTCCACGTCAGGGATGTTATAAAGTGGCATCAGAGGCATCCTTTCTTCTCCTTCTTGGAAATATTGTTATTTTGGATGGTAGATGGGAATTAGGATGTGTCAGGCCTTGGTAATAAGATCATATTTGGGGGTAGATAACCCATGTATGAGGGAAAACTGAAGTCACCTAGGATGCGAATTTTTATTCTTGAATGTGCGATGTTACAGTTGATTATATTTCACCATTGGGTGATGCACATGTTGTGTGATGTGATTATTTAATGATATTTGGCCCGTGGCCTCAATGGCACGAGATTGTGCATTCATGAATCATTGTAGGCACCTAGAGAGGTAAGTGACATGCATCATGGTAGGCACACACGGGTTGGGTGTGTGAGGCATAAAATATATAATGCACCTTGCATTTTGATAATTGAAAAGGGAAAATGTGGTAAACAATACAATGAAAGGGGGTTAAGATAAACAAATGATAAGTGATGACAAATAAAATATGTGTAGTTAAGGTTTGTAATGAATTGAAAATGTTGTTGTAACATATTGTGTAAGATTTGTGGTGGTGTATGGTTATTTACCCCTTCAGAACCATATCCCGCGGTAGGGACGGTCGGGGTGATGTTTCTGGAATACTAAGGTTTTTTGGGATGTAACATGTACGGTGGGTTGTTGTGGCTAGTGGAGAGCCTTTTTGTTGTGAAATTTTGAATGTTATATGGCATGTGTTCTAAACCTCATGTTTGAAAAAGTAGATAAATTACAGCATGATGTCAAGAACCAATTGGGAAACAAGAGGATGTTGTTGAGAACACTCCTCCAGTAGAGGGGAAAGAGAATGTGGTGATCCAGGAAACTAGGGAAGAGTGGTTCTAAGAGAACTTGGCTCATTTTATGCAGATGATAGATTAGGACCTAGGGTGGTTCGCACCAAGTATGTTTGAGCTGACCAAATAGTTTCAGCTATAGCAACCTCCGACCTTTACTGGAGAGGGTGGGCCAGAGGTAGTAGAGTCCTGGATAGAGTCTGTTAGGATGATACTTGATCATCTAGAGACTCCCGATGTGAAGTAGATCAAGTTGGCATCCTATATGTTGTGGGGCTAGGTAAATCATTGGTGGGACATTCTGTCTTAGACTGAGCAGGGTGAGGGGATGTTGTGGAAAGATTTCCAGGAAAAGTTTTTGGAGCATTTTTACCCAGAGACTTTTAAGAAAGAGTGGGCTGTAGATTTCATGAGCCTAAATCAGGGATCAATGTCGGTGATGGAGTATGCTGGTCGCTTCACTGACCTACGATGCTTTTTTTCTAGCATTGGTGGGGGATGAGGCAGTAGTTTCGAGATGTTTACAGGATGGGATAAGGAATGATATCAAATCTCAGGTGAATACATTTCACTTGAAGAGGTTTATAGAGGTAGTGGATCAAGCATTGATATTATAAGAGAACATGAATAGAAATTTAGGTATTGGGCTTGTCATGCCAGTTGGGTGGACAAGTGGTGTTGATTTCGAGGGATGGAAGCATCGTTTTGGAAGTTTTCAGCTGGGTGGAAATGTGAAAGGCAATTAGAAGAGAGGGTCATCCTCTCAGGGTGGTGATCGAGTGTTCTGTTATTATTGTGGTAGGCCAGGGCACATGCGGGGCTAATGTCCTCGACCTCTAGTTGAGTGCTGGTCGTGAAGAAGATTTGGACACATGCAGAGGTTCTATATAAACCTTTAGCAGGAGAGTATGAATGATGATGACAGGCAGATGCCTAGTGGAGGTAGGGGATCCGTTGCTCCATATTAGGCAGGCAGTTGGAGCTCTACGGGCCATTCTGGTAGGGATGGTGGATGTGGAACTCCGGGGCAGGATCGCCCATGTCAAAAGGGAAGTGTAGTGCAGGGCACATAGGTTTGAGCCTAGGGTAGAGGGGTAAGTCAGCTTCACGCAGTTCAGTCTGCACCTGGTAATGGTGAGGCTAGGCCATTGACTATTTGAGGAGCGATCCTTGTATCTTCTACTCTTTCTAGTGCATTATTTGACACTGGTTCCTCACACTCTTTTATTTCTTCTCAGATTTTGGTAGTGTTGGGTTTGCCTGTGGAGAATGTGTGTGGGTTTATGTCGATTGACACTCCGTTGGGGGTGCAGAATGAGGACATTAGATAGTGCAAGGGATGTGCTCTGGAAGTCGGTGGGTATCATTTCCTGTGGGACTTGTTCGTTCTTGAGATGTCAAGGTTTAACCTGATTTTGGGTATGGACTGGTTAGTGTTGTATCAGTCACACATATATTGTTACTATCACAGGGTATTGTTTAGGTCACTTGAGGGTGACACATATGTCCATCGCAGAGAGTGGGATGTTCGAGCAGGTCAAGCATGACCGTTCTGTCTGTAGTTGTATAGGCTCACATCTCAAGTAGATTTTGTTGTTCTTGATGATTAAAGAGGGGAAAATCCTATCTTCCCCCAGTAGTGGATCAGTTTCAAGATGTGTTTCCTGAGGATTTCTCAAGGTTTCCACCCGATAGGGATGTTGAGTTTACAATTGAGTTGCTGCCAGGACCGGAGCTAGTTTCTATTCTGCTATACCGAATAACACCAGTAGAACTCCAGGAGTAAAAGGTTCAGATTGAGGAGTTTTAATGTAAGGGGTTCATAAATACTAGTACGTCTCCTTGGGGATCTTCTATGCTTTTTGAAAATAAGGCTGACAGGTCATTAAGGTTGTGTGTTGATTATCGAAAGTTAAATCAGATAATAGTGAAAAATCAGTACCCTCTTCCTAGAATCAATGACCTGTTTGACTAGTTGAGGGGTGCATCAGTGTTTTCTAAGATTGATCTGAGATCGGGCTATCACTAGTTGAGGGTGAGGCCTTCTGACGTACTGATGGTAGATTTTAGTAGTCGGTACAGGTTGTTTGAGTTTTTGGTAATGCCTTTTGGCTTGACCAATGCACCAACGGTGTTCATGGCTTGGATGAACTGAATCTTTCATCCTTACCTAGATCAGTTTTTGGTTATCTTTGTTGAAGACATCATGGTGTACTTGAAAACTCATGGTGATCATGCCCAACATCTTGAAATCATCTTGAGTACACTAAGAGAGCATCAAATTTATGCTAATATGTCAAAGTGTCAGTTCTGGATTGGATAAGTGAATTTATTGGGTCACATCATCTCTGAGGCAGGTGTGTCAGTGGATATAGATAAAGGGAATGCTGTTGTGTCTTGGGAGAAAACCAAGAGTGTTTTAGATGTTCGGAGCTTTCTGGGTTTGGCTGGGTATTACCGAGGGTTCTTCCAGGATTTCTCTCGCTTGGAAGCACCATTGTTGGTCTTGACCAAGAATGGAATTAGGTTTGAGTGGTTTGAGGCTTGTGAGAATGCCTTTCAAGAGTTGAAAAAGCAATTGATGATTGCACCGATCTTGATCTTGTCTGAGCTAGGTAGGAAGTATGTCCTATTTTGTGATGCGTCCGATATCAGGCTTGGGGAAATGTTGATGAAAAATGAGCGGGTCGTGGCTTATGGGTCAAGGTAATTGAGACCCCATGAGCGGAATTATCCCACTCATGATATTGATTTGGCTATAGTAGTGTATTCCTTAAGGTGATGGAGGCACTAGTTGGGGAATATTTCACGGTGTATACCGATCACAAGAGTCTAAAGTATATATTTTTGCAGCGGGATTCAAATCTTTAGTAGAAAATATTGGTCGAGTATGTACATTTTTTTGTCTTTGAGATGGTATAAAAACCAGGGAAAGGAAATAGTGTTGTTGATGCTTTGAGTAGGAAGGCTCATAACCAGGTGGTTCATGAATCTAGTGCTGAGTGGAAGGTGGTGAATTTGTTTGGGGAGATGCGCTTGGAGGCGCGGGATGAAAATGGTCAGGTGAATCTTGCTTCCGTGGTGGTTGTGTCGATGCTTTTGGGTCGAGTTAAGTAAATTCATCTCAACAATCCTGAATTTTTAGCCATTAAGGAAAGACTTAAAGGTGGGGACCCACCTTCAGGTTAGACTGTCAATATTGACAGGGTTGTTTGTGTTAATGGTTGTGTGGTTGTGCCGGTATGCATGCGGGAAGAGTTGATGTGTGAGTTCCATGCATCAAAATGAGCAGTGAATCCTGGTTTTACCAAGATGTATCATGATCTACATAGATAGTTTTTGTGGAGAAGAATGAAAAAGGAAGTTGCAGCCTTTATGGCATGGTGCCTTACCTGTCAGTAGGTGAAGGCCGAGCATCAACACCCAGGTGGATTGTTATATCCATTTCCCATTCCGGAATGGAAGTGGGATGATGTGACAATGGATTTTGTGGTGGGTATTCCGAGAATTCCTCATAAGAATAGTTTTCAGGATATGGTTCAGATGGAACCATTTGAGGCTCTCTATGGGAGGCCGTGTAGATCTATACTGTGTTGGTTAGAGGCCAATGAATTCGAGCTATTGGGACCGAGTCCTGTGCATGAGACTTTAGAGAAAGTTGAGTTGATTTTGAGATGGATGGAAATGGCTAATATTAGGTAGAAGTTGTATGCATATCGGAGGCATAGACCCCTTGAGTTCAAGGTGGGTGATAGTGTGCTCCTTCAGATGTCTCCATGGTTGGGTCACCGAAGAATTCAGAAGTAGATAAAGTTAGCGCCCAGGTATGTGGGGCCATTTGAGATTGTGGAGAGGATCAAGCCAGTGGCGTACTGATTGTCCCTTACACAATGGTATAGCAGGATGCATGATGTCTTTCATGTGTCACAGCTTTGGTGGTATCACCCTGACCCGAATCACGTGGTGGATGTTGTGCTTGAGGCTGATGCATCCTTTGAGGAGCATCTGGTTCGTGTCATGGATCATAGTGAGAAAGACTTGCGGGGCAAGGTTGTGCCATTGGTGTGAGTAGTATAGAAGCATGGAAATGTTCAGGAAGAAGCTTGGGAGTGGGAATTAGATATGCAGGCTCAATGGACCAATCACTTTTCCTTGGAAGTGCAATGAAGCTTGGGATCTCAGCTCGAGGATGAGCCGTTATATGGTGGGTAGGTTATAAATCCTGGATCTTGGAAATGTATGTTATCATTTAAGTTTTGGTTTTAATCCCATGATTTGGTTAATTAAGTGATTACCCAAGTCCTAGAGGAGGCTTGGGGGTGTTCCAAGGGTTTGAGACACGAAAAGTGGAGAAAATGGGTTTTCTGGGTAGGCCGCACAGTCTGAGCACGGTTAGTGCTAACCGCGCGGACAACCCAGGAAACCGTGCAGGATGTGTGTTTTTGGGCAGTGTATTTCGCACAGTTTGCACATGATTTGGAAAACTGTGTGGGTAAACCATGCAGCCTAGAAACCTTTTAAAAATTACAATTTTTCCACTCAGGTATTTTTAACCCCAACTCAGGATTTCCTCCCATTTCACCCCTCTTCACCCTAGGAACGAACCAAACCTCCCAAGGGATCCAAGAGATCAATCTCCCTCGTTTCTAAGGTGTTTTTGGTGCTGTTGGTTGATGATCAAAGCTCTGGGTAAGGCTAATCCCATCCTTTCTTCTCTTTTTATTTTAGGGTTTGTGTCTTCTCCTCCTATCTTTCCGAAGATCTAAGACCCTACTCTTTGGGTGAGTTTTAGGTTGAAGATTCATAGGTTGGTTGAAGTGGGATCTAAGGGATTGATTAAGAGTGCATTCAACTGCAGAATCGAGGTAGGTGGTCTACAAGTTATATCCTATGGCTTATTTGTGGATTTTTTCATGTGTGGTTTTGTCCTTAGGTGTCTCTTGGTTTTTTTGACTACCCATGGATTGTTTTGGTAAAATGGTTGTAAAAAATGGTAAATGGAAACCCTCACAATTCCCACGGGATTCATCAAGGGTGATGAGACTAAACTAGGGCCACCCATGGGGTGAGACGACCTTTTCGGGCCTAGGGATTTGGTGAACAAAAAGTGAGATTGTGGGGTGTTTATGATGAGCCCTTGATAAACATGTTGATGTGATTGATGGTGTTGGGGTAGAAGATAGGTGATACACCTAGACTTAATAATAATAACCTAAGGGATGTTGGGTTAACATGGAAATGGTTTATATGGTTTAACATGGCTATGTTAAATGAATTGTGAATAGTGTTGGAACATGTAATGGGTTAATATGTGGAAATGATTAAGGACCATAATGTAATGGATTATAAGACTAGCAATGAAGCCTAGTGAGTTATGCATAATGAAAAATGCTTAGAAAGATAAGAATAATAAAAAGGGAATTGGGATAAATGGATAATGATGTGAAATGTGGTAAATGTGTTAATGGGATAAGTCATGGTATTGACTCATATGTTGTCCTTATGATTTATGTTTTCCTTGGGAAATGGTTGTGATGTTGTGCGAATGGTTAATGGTTACATATATGTATAGCATGTTCACATAGCTTGGTAGTGTAGGGGTATTGACTGAGGTTTTACACCCATGGGTTGAGTTGGACTAAGGCTCTAAACTCCACCCCTAATGCACGGGGTAGGGATAGGACTGATGCTCTATTTCTCTATCAGTTGCATCCAATCGAACTGAGGCTCTGAGGCGAGGTTATAATTTACATGAGGAAGTTGGTCCTAGTGAGATAGGACAACTGTGTGTTTTTCCTCATGAATTTGATTATGTACTTCAAGCCGTGTAACTTGTTGTGTTTGATTAACTCATGATAAATGTGTTGGAAATGGTAAGTAATGGGAAATGGGATGAAATGGTAAGATATGGAAATGGTAGTAAATATTGGTAATGGACCTAAACTGGATAAGGGAACATAATATTTATTTTTTCATTTATTATTCATTTCCCTTTCTGCATGCACAATTGTTTATACAGATATTTTGTAGACACCATTGGTGGTGTCCTACTGAGTTGTACTCACACCCTACTTGGACCACCGTTGGGTACCTGAGAAGACCTCATGTTTGGAGGTCAGGAGAAGGGCAAAGGCCCTTGCTAGGCTGTTTGGTTGGCATGGGTTTGCGAGGAGGAGGACCCAGACTTGGTGTTAGGACCATTTTGGGGATTTTTTAGTTTGTTTTCATTTTGGGTTTTGTTCACTTTTTCACTTATAGCATGGCATGAAATATTTACTATTGGGAATGGTTGTACCCCGTTTAGGGAATGGTTGTTTATGCATACTCTGGTATTATTGATTATTATTCCACTATTTTGTTTATCTTCGGTTGTGGCTTACTCTGATAAAAAGTGGGTATAGTCTCCCCAATTGACTATTCAGACCCCTACTGCTAGTCGGAAACCTTTGGCATATGGGGAGGCGTGCTTAAGGTCATGCAACCACCCGACTCGAAGCACTGGTTTAGTGGCTTTTGGGTCAGGGACGTTGTAAATTCCCCACCTCAAATAATCTTTCCAAAATGCTGCGCATTAGAGGGTGAAGAAGAATGCTCGAGAACCACAACCGCACCATGAGAACCACAAATAAGCCTAAATTACTCCCAAAATCCATCAAAAATCAACCCAAAACATACCCAAAACCATAATAACATTTCCACAATGAATCCCTGAGAGAAGAATGGACAAAAAACTACCATGAAGAATGAAGGTATTACCATGGATTTCCAATGAACAACCACCTATACCAACATATCAAAGAGAGAGGAAGAGGGATTGAATAAATCCTCATGGAACCTAGGGTTTACCCAAAATGAGAGTAAGAAGAATCCATTGCTGAATGAATGAAAATTCAGACAGAAATAACTTTTAAAATTGCACTACATCGGGGATTTATACAACGTGTAATCCCCTTTCACATTGTGTAATCCTTAGGGTTTTGTTTCACCTAAAAATGAACGGACTTTTAATTATTTAACTCCAAAAATCTACATTTCCTGATCTAGAACTATAAAATACATGTAACCAACTTTTAAATCATGTAATATACTTACACGACATGTATTTCCTATAGTGGTTCTGTTGCACCACCAGCTTACACTGAAATCTCCCAGAACCTCCCTCAAACACCTCAAACAACCAAAAATGAAAAAATAATAGACTGGGAGGACACAAACTATTACATCACATACCTATCAAATGATTCTCACCCTAAAGAATCCGAAAACAAGCTATAAAGAAAAGGGGTCCAAAAAACACCCCACGTGATACCTCTCAAGGGTCTCATCATACCTTAAATGCCACCACTAGTCAAACACACCAACAAAAATGACCATTAAAAACACTATAAAAACAAATCACCACAACCAAAATATGACTCCTCTCACACAACCATACTACCACACAACCACTACACAACCATCTCAACCTCCAAGAAGAATAATCCAAAAACTACTACAACCAATGAAACACACCATCCCAAACACACGAATCGGGGAATTCAATCTTCCATGTCAAGATACTATCCTATTTTGGTGGAACTGGATCACCTGCACAGGTTTAATCACATCATATTTAATGTGTCTCAATTATAAATCAGGTCCTCCCCATTTCATATGCCTATAATTTTTCACACATCACACCACACACATCATAAACCAAGTAAAACAACTCATCTCATAAAACAAAAGGATCCAAACATCACACCATAAAGAAAAACAAATAAAAAAAACTCAAAACAAATTCGGGCACTAAGAATGCATCTGAATCTATCACTCCCATACACTCTCCTCTAGGTAACCATGCCTCCAAAACACATGAACCAAATAAATGGTCTGTCCACACAATGTCTTATCCAAATGATCTTGGATCTCTACTAGCTGTTCCACAAATGTCATGTCATCCTCGATATCCAACTCTCCCCAGTCAATGACATGAGATTCATAATGAAGATACCAAAAAAGACGGTTGATGTGGAATACATGATGGATCCTATCCAACCATGGTGGAAAAGATAACTGATACACCACCTCGCCAACTCACCCCAACACCTTAAAGGGCCCAAAAAACATGGGAGAAAGCTTACTTCCTCTGCCAAACCTCCATTGCCCACTTCGAGGGGAGACCTTAAAAAACATGTGGTCCCCAACCTCAAACTCTAAGGGAATACTCCTATGATCGACATAAGATGTCTTCTTGTCTTGTTCTGCTTTCATCCTCTCATGAAAAATATAAAATTTCTTTGTAGTGATCCACACCACATCAGGACCAAGAACGACTATCTCCCCAACCTCCATCCTATACAACGGAGAACGACATGGTCTCCCATACAAATGCTCAAATGGGACCATGATAATATAAGAGTGATGGACATTATTATAAGAAAAATTCAGCAAGGGAAGATGTCTTACCCAATATCCACCAAAGTCCAAGACGCACACCCACAAAAAATCCTCCAACGTTTGGATAGTTTTCTCCGTCTGCCCATATTTATGTGGGTGGAAAGTAGTGCTATGGTGTAACTGAGTTCTGAAATAATTCTCCAATCCCATCTAGACTTGTGAGGTAAAACTTGTGTCCTGATCAGAGATAATGGAACTTATAAATCCATGAAACCACACCACCTCATCCACATAACTCTTATCCAAAGCATCCAATGCACCCAACTCCTTAATCACTAAGAATCTGGCCAATTTCATCAACCGATCCACAACCACCCAGATAGCATCACAACCTCCCTAAGTTTTGGGTAACACTATGATAAAATCCATTGGGATGACATCCCATTTACACTTGAGAATATCCAAGGGTTACAACAAACCACCATGAACATGATGCTCAACCTTTACTTGATGGAAAACCAAGCAATTTTCCACAAAATCCACCACTACCCATTTCATCCCGAGCCACTAAAATAGCATATTCATGAAAAACTGCATCTTGGAATCTCCCAGGTGTACCACCAAAGGTGATTTATGAAACTCACTAAGGACTCCATCATGTATCGCTATTAGAAAAAACAACCTCCCATTAAATAATATCTAGTTCTAACCATCCTATGACCATCCCTCTCTAGAATCACTATGGCCAAAATGATTGCACATGACCTATGCCTCTGAGTCTCCCCACCGAGACTCCCCCACCTACTGCATTAGAGAAGACTACACCGTCATATTAAATAAAAAACCTCTACCACCATCCACTTTTTCATCTAAGTGCAAGATTATCAAATCCTCCATTGCTCTCCAATAATCCCAAGATTCATAAACAGAATCCTTCCAAAACTTCACACTCAAATAGTTGGCCACAATATCCCCCTTTCCTAAGGTTCAATAGATATAAAAATCATAATCTTTAAGAAAATCCATCTAAATCCTCTACCATAGGTTCAAATAATGTTGGGAAAAGATATACCTCAAACTCTTGTGATATTTGAAGACCAAGAAGCACTCCCCAATGAGGTAATGAAGCCACAAATTTAGAGAAAACACAACCACTACTAGCTCCAGATCATGGGTGGAGTAGTTACGCTCATGGGGACGTAACTTACTAGACCCATAAGAGATCACCGTCCACTGCTGCGTCAACATGAATTCCAATACCATACGGGAATCATCACAAAACACCTCAAACATAACCCCCTCCTCATGAAACCGAAGCAATGGAGCACTAAACAACTTCCCCTTTAGGTAACCAAACACTTCCTGAAACTGATCACTCCACACAAAATATTGGTATTTCCTAGTCAAAACTATAAATGGGGCTGCAACATGAGAGATATCAGGTAAAAAAAATCTAATAATAGCCTAAATAAACATGAAAACTAAAAACCTATTCCATGTTCTTGGGTGCTTTCCAAGAAACAACTACTTTAACCTTAAATGAGTCTATTTCTATACCCTGCTGAGACCCCACATTCCTGAGGAAATACACCTCCAATGTATAGAACCTACCCTTAGACAACTTTCCATAGATCTGGTGGCATTGAAGAACCCACAAGACAGTTATGAGATGCTGGTCATATTCCTCCTCTGACTTCAAGTAAATTAAGATATCATCAATGAATACGATGATGAAGTAATCCAAGAACTCTTGGAAAACAAAGTTCATAAGCCCCATGAACATAGATGGGGAATTCGTAACACTAAATGGCTTAACTACAAGCTCAAAGTTCACATACCTTCATCTGAAGGAAGTCTTTGGGAAATATCACTTCTTTACCCTCAAATGGTGATATCCATATCATATATTGATCTTAAGAAAGAAACTCACTCTCTCATCTAGTAGAAAATATCATCTCTCTTTGGAAGTGGGTAATGGTTTATGACCATCACCTGATTCAATCTATAGTAGTCTATATACAACAGTAGACTTCCATATGACTTCTTATAGAACAAAACTAGAGCACCCCATGGTGACACACTAGGCTGGATAAAACCCTTATGCTTTAGATAATCTATCTGAATGCTCAACTCCCACAACTTCGAAGGTTCCATATAATAAGGAGAAATCTAAATTAGAGAAGCATCAGCCTGCAATTCTATCCCAAACTCAACATCACATCAAGTGGGTAGCATCAAAACCTCCTCAAAAAAAAAATCATGGAACTAACCAATTAAATTGGTAACCTATACCATATAAACATTCACTGATTCCACTAAAAACTCATCCAATAAGGAAATAAGGGGCTCCACACACAGAATACCCACCTAACAACCCTGCACACAAATGAAAACCACACATTGTCCATCCACATCCAAAATCAAGACTCTCATTTAGAAGAATTAAATAAAAGAACATATAGAATAAAACCAGTCAACTATGAGGATGAAACTATATGGATGTATCAGTAGCAAGAAAATATCCCCATGGGACTGATATGACCCCCTCATTAGTCTACACCCTCTACACACATCAAACAAGTTGGTCTGGCCTCTGACTAGTATAGTCAACACCAAGGAAACGAGAATACTATCTACATATAGTACCAGAGCATGAGATAGAGTGGGTGAAACAAAGGCATGTGAAGCTCATGAATTCAACAAGGCACAAATAATGGCACTAAATAAACTGATCATACCTCTAACAATCTCTGGCCACTCTGGAACAACTGCCTCCACTACATGCAACTAACCACACCCAGCTCCTCTACCTCTCTAATGACAACCACCTCTGTGACCATGATCGAGTCGTGGTCCTTGAACATAAGTAAAATCCAAGGGATGGTCTCTACCTACTCCATATCCACTTAGTGGAGAGAAAACCTAATGCACCTACCGCTGAAATGGTCTCACTAACAACTACTGCTGAGGCAGGTGCTGAACTTGTCCACCTCCACCAAACTATGCGCAGGGAACCACTATGAACTAGTTCTGCTGATGTAAATGAAACCTAGAAAAAAATCACACTAGAAAAAATATCCAACTAAAATAATGGAAACCACTAGCCCTAGAAGGCCAGAAAAGAATATATTGAGGCCAAATCCATACTGGTTGAATCCTTGAAGGTCCTGGTGCTTGAGACCTAAAACTAAAAAATATTCTCATCGAGGAACCATGATGGTTCCCCTCCTATGATAAAAATCCTCATTATTTCATATTCTTGATCACCTATGCCTTATTTTGAATCTCTATATTTGTTAGCAACATAAAAGGAGTAACTGTATAATGGATAGAAGGGTAGAGTGCCTCCTCAAGATATATTTCATGAGACTCCTCATCTGGAAAAGGATCTGGAAAAAACGACTAAGTTTCTTGAACTCGATTCCCATCTCCCACAATGACATAATCCCTTGCTGAAGAGAAATAAGCTCCTGAATCTTTACTGCCTTCATGGTTGATGAAAGTAACTCTACTTGTAAATACTATTGGAGGTCAACCCACAAAACATCTGCCTCTATATGCTCTCCCAAATACAGCATCCACCACTAACGCGCAACTCCCCGCATATAACTAACTACCAAAGGGAACTATTACCCCATTGGGGACTAGATCAAACTGAAAGAGATCTTAATATCCTCTTTCTATCTCCCTATCTCTATGTCTGAAACATTTCCCTCATAATTTTCCAAACCCTGTCATCAGAAATTATGTAATTTCCTCTACCACTGATCATTGTACTCAACTGTATCAAGCCTACGGTGATAAACTAGATTAGGATTATAAACCTTAACTACCTGAGCCATAAGAGAATGATTAATAGGAGCCATAGTTGAAAGGAAAACAAAGAACTTCCTAATCCAGATAGTTTGAAATTTTATTAATATTCATTTTAAATCATTTAATTCATTTTTTATCCATTTAAATCTTCCCCAAACAACCCAATTCAAAAAAGAACACAAGTCATCATGATGCATGTACCTCTCTTAGGTATCTACCCTAAAAATAGGTCCACCTCACTTGGTCGTTTAATAACCTCAGAGTTCATGCATTAGATCATAGGGGCCCCTAAAATCTTGTGTCCTAGACCATCTCCGTGGCCTTTTTCATGCACCAAGGTCAACTGAAACTTTTTCCATACCACCCCATGAAATCCTCACTACGCTTAACACTAAAATCCATCCTATATTTCAACCATTATCCTTTAATAGATATATGTCATGACCCCTCCCTCTAAAGATACCAAAATGAGGGAAGAGAGATACTAACCCCTAAGACCTGCCTCCAGTGGGCCCCGGGTTGGTGAATAGCATCGAGGGTATAAAAATATTAGGTATGGGGGAAATTAACCTCTATAATATAAATAAGATCAAGATATAAGATAAATAATCCATAATAAACTACATGGAATAATATAAAAGAAACACAAACCATCCCACAATTCATGCATAAATAAAACAAGTACAATAAAAGTCTCCAAATTAAATACCAAAAAGTAAAGATAAATCAGCGACACAATAGCTATCCAAGATTCAATAATGAATTTTCTAGCACAGTCCATGTAATCCTCCTAGAAACCTGAAAATAGTTTTATATAGGTAGGGTGAGCATACAAGTATCCTTAGTAGGAAAACCAAAGTCTCTCATGCATATGTGAAAGAATCAAACTAATTCACATGTGAAAAAATAATAGAACAAAAAAAACCTATACAGGTATAATAACCAAACCCAACATCACTAAGGTATATTCAACAATTAATACAAGTCATGTAATATAATATAACATGATCAAATTGATAATGATACCCCACACTAATTTCTCATTGGTATTCTTCTCTCACACCCAACGTCATACATCCTGGTGCTCCCATATCTTTCATATACCACAACACCCTATAGAATGGTCACAACAGACCACACCCAAAGACATTTGGGATCAATTATCTACAAGAACAATCACATCACACCTCACTCGAAGACACCTAGGCTACTACCCCATAAGAATGGTCACATCTCACCCAACAACACCTGGGCCATCACACCTCACCCGCAAACACTTGGGATATCACAACCACCATATAACACACTAACAAACCTCCATCCATTACAATCTGTGAAATAACTACCTATCCTATAAGAGATAGTGGGAAAGAGTGGGTTCTAAGACATCCGTACTCCCCACCAGATGTCAGGATAAACAACCTCTA
Source organism: Viscum album (assembly GCA_963277665.1). Taxonomy (NCBI): domain Eukaryota; kingdom Viridiplantae; phylum Streptophyta; class Magnoliopsida; order Santalales; family Viscaceae; genus Viscum; species Viscum album. Next base: position 568,589,538 of record OY728119.1, read on the forward strand.
TGTGACTATGTGGGTGTCAGCACATAGTGATCGATGTGGGTGGGGTGCATATAGAAATAAAAAGAATATACAAGTATATATATAGCATCAAAAAATCAATCCCAAACTATGGGTTCACAAAAAAACTAAACAACTCACAACACTGTTACTTTTTGTGCCACCTCTAAATGCATAACACCACAAACAAGCCATGATCCACATTCATGTTTCTAACCAATTTCATTTAACCATATAATTCTTTTCATTATTTAGAATCAACCATGTTTAATCACACAACCCATCATTTAATTATTCATTAAAATTTTTCATCCCATTAAACAAACCAACCCAATCCATTTGAAACATTGTAAATCATTTATTTATTCCCTCACTACCTGATCATCAAGCACAAAGCAACCACATATCACAAACAACTCAACATCCCCATCTTACCATCACCTTGCCATCCCAAAATTATTGCAAAAAAAAAACTCACCACCCCGAATTCATGGACAAAAAACCACTTCACCACCCCAGAAGATAACTAAAAAACCACCTCACCACCCCAAAATCATGACACACAAACCACCTCACCTCCCTAAAAGAAAAGACAAAAACCACATCACCACCCTAAAAGCATGACCAAACAAACCTCATTACCTTCCCAAAAGCATGAACAAACAAACCATTATTCCCACATGACCCAACCACACATCACCATCCCAAAATCATGTCCAGACATCACAACACATCAAGATCATTTTATAGATTTAAAAAGAGGTTTTTTCACATTCCACTTTGTTTTTAGGGGAATAATCACATAAGTCATTATCCCAAGGAAACCATTTCATAAGAAAAATGTAATTAGTTAATCAATTTCCATTTTATGCTGATATCAAAAAAATAGAAACAGATGCAACAATCACAACACATATCACCCAACAAAAACAAATCCCCTAACAACCAAAATTTTCAGCGGGGTTTCAAGCACATATAATTCACAATTTCACAGTAACAATAAAGATGTAAAAACATGGGATTCAAACCCCTTTTTACCCTTAAATTTCAATTTAACCAATTCTTTATCTTTATTTAAGACATCATAACCATAACCCATAGGTAAAAAAATAAAACACCTCTCACATGATATGAAATAAAGAGAAACAAGGGATTACCTTCCTCAAATAATTTTTCAAACCCGCTGTGCACTATGGGGCGAAGAAGAATGCTCACAAACCACAACCACACCATGAGAACCAAAAATCAACCTAAACTGCACCCAAATAATACCAAAACTCAACCCATGAAACACCAAAACCATAACAACATCTCTTCATCAAATCCTGAGGAGAAGAACGGAAGAAAACCTACCAAGATAAAGGAAGTTCTTACCATGGATTTCCAAAAAAACCATTGGGACCAACAGATCAAAGAGGGAGGAAGAGGGATTGAATAACTCCTTGGGGAACCTATGTTTTTCCCAAAAAGATAGGAAGAATAAGACCCATATGAATGAATTAAAATTCATCCATAATGAACTTTTAAAACTACACTACATCAGGGATTTACATGATGTGTAATCTCATTTCATGTCGTGTAATCCTTAGGGTTTGGTTTTTCTGAAAAATGCATCGACTTTATATTATTTAACCCCAAAAATTTACACATCATGAATCAGACCAAGAGAATCCATGAAACTAAGTTTCATGTCATGTAGTACACTTACACAAAGTGTATTTCTTGTAGTAGTTCTTCTACACCTCAATATTCCACTGAAAACTCCCGGAACCTCCCTCCAACACCTAAAATAACCAAAATTGGAAAAGTAATGGACTTGGAGAGCATAGAACGTTACATTACATGTAATACATGTCACACAAAACCTAAATCAAGTAAATAGTGGATAAATATAAGTCATTTATGAAATAAAAAGTAGGATATGTAGGAAACCTCATAATGGATCGATCCCATCCTCAAAATATTAACTGCCTCCCTGGATGGCATCAAACTCTGGAGTGCCTGGTTATATAGCTTAAAAATATAAGTAGCTACCCACTAATGGGAAGTGGTAAATTCGACTTGAATAATTATACAACACATTGAACCCACCATAATCAAACCATGAGGACAATCCCGCCATATCTTTTTTCCCAAACAAAAGTAGTGAACCCAATGTGAAATGATTTAACTATGACATCTCCTTCACAAGATAAAAAGGATAGACTACCCGGTTCTCACCAGAGTATTTTTTTCCTATCATATGGGATTTTTTCCCCTAGAATATGGATGGTCCAATATTTTTTCCAATGAATAAAAATGACAAACCTAACATGAATCTCTCAAATAATGAAGTGACCAGTTTACCATGAATCAAGAAATTTTTTTACATATCCTATACGAACAAAAGTGGGGAACCTAACATGAATCATCCAAATTATGGAAGAAATTGGATGATACTATGTATATGGGGTTCTCTTGAATTAAGTCCATCCTCAATTTGACAATTTCATAAGAGTAGAATAGCCTTATAGATAATTATAAAGGACGATTATGTTACCGATGCATATCTGATTGAGCATGTGTCATGCCTAATATGATACACTTATCAATGATATTGTTACTTGTTTTCTTTATGACTATAGATAATACTATCAAAGACAACACCTAACCCAATATAATGTCTTTATCTAGAAACCATTTTGGAAAATCAGCTACAACTACAACCCCCATAAGTCTCAGAATGGCCTCACATGCCTGAAACCTTCAATATCATGTGGAAAATTCAATGGTCTGGGAATACCATTGACATGGTAAAATATTTACCCTTGAGGATTCCCATAAGGGTCTCCAAATGGTAAACCTAACAGGTCCACATCATCCAAAGAAACATGAATTAAAGCCATTAGTGATCATTTCTACAACCAACTGCTTTGTAATCTTATCCCTAGAGCATGAAAATCACCACCTTTAGTATCTGATGAAGGTGGATCAAGGATTAAACTATGGATCCCTTCCGATTCAGGGTCCACTGAGGAGGGATCCTATAAACTACCATCACCAACACCATCTCTTTGGCTCCATTTAGTCGCCTACTGAGGGCACCCCCAACACACTTCCACCTCTGATACCCATGCACATGCAATAAGAAATACACATTGAGTATGGAAAGATATAGATAACCAGGAGTGGGATCATATCATAACTTCCATTGAATAAGCCTTTCAACATATTTTAGTAACAAACAATGAGAATTATCATATATATGCTTACTTAGAATAATTATATAGGTATATTCGTATAGTAATCATAGGGGATGTGAATATCCCTACCCCTATGTATGAATCCAATCATCATATTCTGGTGGAACAAGGAAGACAAAATTGGGCTCATATACCCACTTCAATCGAAGATATCTTGTAGTATATAATGGATACAAAAAATGTGAAGGCTTAAATTACCTTTATATACTTTGATAAAGTGTCATTACATCTTAGCAATTTCTCAAGAACTCCACTGACTATTCTAGAACTGGTAAAAATATAGGGATAGGCTCATATTCCTATACCTATAGCCAGGGTAGCACAACAATTAGATCAGTATGAACAAGTGGTTTCTTTGGAGTAAGAAAACATTCTTTATCCCATCTAATAGGATCATTAGCATATTCTAGTAAAGGAGGAGGCACCAGACTAGGGTGATACCCCTGTTCCAACAAGGGATCACCTAGTGAATGAGGCACATGCCTTAGGATAGGGGAACATTATTGTCAAAAATGACCAGAAACATATTCAAAAGGCCTAGGATTAGGCCCATATCCCCATTCTAGATAGGGCTAACCAAGTGAGATAAAAGTATTTCTCAGTACAAGCTCATATTCCCTTTAAAAAAGATGAATGACATAATCTAAAGGCTCAATATTGGGATCATACTTCTATTCTGACTGAGACTCACTAAGTGATAATGACACATGCCTCAGGATAATCTCATATTACTATTAGTGAATCTACCTAGAATATTTCAGTAGATAACAGAATATATTCACATATTCCTTCTTCCACCGATGAATGATTGTACCAACATCCTTATGAGGCTATACAAGAGGAGTCTCATATCCCTACTCCAATACCAATGGTCTATCATCATATTTTGATGGGGAATTCATATTTGGATTGGGATAATATTCCTATTACAACTAGGGATCACCAAGTGAGAGAAACACATGACTCTAGATAGGCTCATATTCCTATAAAAAAAGACCAAGTACAGACTAAAAAGGCTCAGGATCTAGCTCATATCCTCATTCTAACAAAGGATCACCAAGTAGGAGTGAAACATAGCTTGAGATAAGCTCATATTTCTGTCAATAATGAAGAAGATCCTTAGAATATTCTAGAATATTCTCAATATTAGGCTTATACTCCCACAACACTAGAGGATTATCAACAAAGTTAAGTATCCATCATATAATAGGATTATACCCCTACACTATTTCAAAAGGCTGGTTAACATATTCTATCCATGACATGGAACATGACTCATATTCCTAATCTGTTCAATTCCAATGTCCTTGAGGTTTTTTGAGAAACATTCCCAACACCCCAAGGGTCTATCAGATATTCAAACAAAGAAGAAGGTGATCATTACTATGATAGTCCTACTCATGGAAGTGAAGATATGGATCGTAGGGACTCTACTCCTAACTTCCACTATGGTCAACTTCCCCATGGTGATATCTCCCATGAAAAAGTAAATCCTCCCCTTCCCCATACATCTCTATATAGAGAGTTTCTCAAAACTCAGACACCTTCATATAGAGAGGTTATCAAAACATCAGGTTCAACCATATATAGTTCCCTATCAACTGCCAATAACACTCCACTTCGGTCACCAGACAACCCCATGAACTACCTTCTATGGTATGATTAGACAAAGGTGTGTAAATCTAATGAAGAGGAATATTCCATTTATATATGGAGAGAGTTAGCTAGAAACAACCTCCCCACCATGTTCTGGCCCCTTTCCACTTCTCACTATGAGATCTTAGATGACCTAAAAAAGGAGTTCATACCTTATCTATGCCAAAATATGTGGGAAACTCATCATCGACTGAAGGGTAGACACCTCATTTATCTAGGATACAATGGTCACCTCTCACCCATTATGATAATCCATTTTCATCTAGGCATGGTTTCTATCTCCATGACCTAGGATCTAAAACTTGAAAAGCACAACAAAAATCTACAACTCACTCATAACCATTACATCACAACTATTCAGAACCTAATTACTGAAGCCACATCATGTATCCATATTTGATAATGGGAAATTATGGAGTGTTACACTTCACCACACCCATAAAACAATAGATCCCCTCAAATATGATATCTTGTAATGTCATAGCCTCTAGAAAGACTAGGAGTCCAGGTAACGTGTGAGATATCCGGTCACTACAATAAAAAACCCTTAATTCAATAGTGCCAATACATCATGAATGGAGGGAGGGACAACCCTTGGATATTTGAACTGGATCCCTTGAAACAACTAGAACACATTTTAGGCATGGAATCTAAAGTTGAGATCAACCCAAAAACATCCCATAGAAACTGAATATCGTCATGGGCTGGCATTTCACCCAGAACCTACATGAGCACAACTATGTGACATTAAACAGGTCACAATAGTAGCTGCTGTGGCAAATGTATAAGAGTGAACATGCATTCCTCCCGCACGCTTTTCTCCCCTCCCTCCTGGCGATGCCCTAGGCCTGATGGTCGAGATCCCAGATCCCCCCTCCCCACTGGAGGGGGAGGTTCTCTTCTCCCGACCTTCACGAAGTATCTCTCACTCGCATTTCTACCCTTCACAAATCCAGAGTTTCTCCCTTCTTTTCTTGAGATCTAGGTTGGCCCGAAAGTCCCTGATCTATTCAAAGGATCGCATTAGGTTCCAATATCGTTGTCGGAGTTCACTCATGCTTCAGATCTCTTCAATATGACCTTGGTGGCTCGATTCTGTAATCGCCGTCCTTCAGTGGATGAGTTTGATCATTTTTTTTGGATCCTGGGGTTTACAAGATCGTGCGGTGGTGGGGCTTCTTGACAGAAAGCATTTTATGATCAGATTTGCGTCGATGGATGATATGATTACCGCATGGTACAAGGCTCCTCAAAAATGCAATGGGAGTTTCTTCTATCTTCTCTAGTGGACGTTCGATTTCCATATGAAGAGAGACGCTCCAACTGCTGCGATATGGGTAATCTTCCCTAATCTCCCGCTTCCCTTCCAAAATTATTCTATTTTGCGGTTACTTGGAAACCTTTTTGGTCGCTACTTATGCTCTGATAGTAGAACGGAGGCTGTGAGCCATCCTATTTTCCCCCAAATTTGCATGGAGGTATATGTCTCCAAGGTACCATTGGATTGGGTGTGGTTAACAGTTGGAGAAGAGTTTTGGTGGAAACAAGCCGTTGTCTTCGAGTCATGGACTGACCACTATGGGTCCTGTTGGCGGCTAGGACATCTTGCTACTATCTGTCATAATGGGCATTAGATCAAGTAGGTGCTTCTTCATGGTAAAGATCAGACGACAGATTAGGTAAGACCAGAAACACAAGGGACTACAATTGATCAGGAGGGTCCGAGTCTTCCCTTGTTTGATAATCCTATGGCCGATAGTGACCCCATTCTGGCCAAGCCTTCTCGTAACGGATTGGATGAACCAAGAGTCACTGATATATTTATGCGTCTAAGGAATGATCTAGATAGTCCACAGCCCCGGGGGCATTCCCCTTCGGTCCATACGGTGGTGGGGAGTCCTATCTCATATGTAGGGGTTCTGCGGTCCGACAGTGTTGATCGAACTGCAGCGGTGATTCAAACTCCTTTTGAGGGTGTGTCGAATGGTGGCAAGGGGCGTGGGTCCCCAGAGTCACGTTTGATGGAGGTAGAGCTTAGGAGAAGGCCCAAGCAGAGTAATCCATATCTAATGTTATGTAATCGCTTTGATGGGTTGGATGTCGAAGGGCCTGAACATGAGCTATGGACGATCCCGGGGCAGGGGAATCAAGAGGCAGTGGAAGTGAATTCCACTATTTTATCTGAGGCTGATTATGAGGAAGATATCTCTAGTCAACACTCGGTGGATTGTGAGGAGGGTACTCAAGTCAAAGGGCTTCATAGTCCGAGGAAGAAGAAGGGGCGTAAGGGGACTAGTGATGAAGGGGGATGGATTGTGGTTGAGGGGAAGAAATTCAAAGGCTGGAAGGACTATTCTTAGCTACCGAAGCCGATGGAGACAAGGTCAGCCAGTAATGCCAAGGTGAAGGTCGATGAAACTGCGGACCAGGTTCAGGGTAGTAAGAAGAGCATGGTTCTTCAAAAAGGAAAACAACTAACTGAGAGTCGAGATCCTAAAAAACAAAAGAAGGGGGAGGAGTTGGGAACTGTGGATGAGACAAATGGGAAGGATCTACTAGAGCTACTTATATCTTCAACTGAAGAAATGCAGGAAGAGTCCATTAATCTCATGGCCTTAGAGGAGGAGAAGAACAGAATATTAGAGAGGGATCTTCAAGGTGATTTCAGCAAAGATCAAAGGGACTGGATCTACAAACAAGACATTCTTTTAGCACGCGACTTTAACGAAAGAAAAATCAATGTAGAGGTGTACATCCAAACATGGGACAAGCTTGTCAACTACTTTGAAGACCTTGTCAAAGATGATCCGGATACAAAGGCCCACACCCTTCATTGGGGGCTATATCGGGTAAGAAATTCCAATATCTTTAGTCTCAATATTAACGACTTTTTGATTTCTTACTGTACCTAAAGCCCTCGGCTTTTATGGTTTCCCAGTTTTCCTCAACAGTTCTTTTGGAAATAAAAATTTAATCTTAGTAGTAGTATAAGAGTGAACCCTACCCATTGGGTTGAGGGAATATCTACCCCTGCTTACATCCCTTGTATCATTAATTACCAAGAGGATTCAAGACATATCAGTAGAATCTACAAACAAATTCATCCCAATGGGTTGGGAGAATTTATATCTCAATCACCATCATAAGATTCATCATCCCTTGAGAGGATCCTAAGGAAATTAGTGGTGGTTCTAGATCAACCTCAGTCTACTAGGCTGGGATCATTTATATCTCAATGTCCATCCCTGGAGTCATCAAAACCTTGACTAGAATCATCGAATCCTCAATAACTGGACCAACCAATACCAATTGTGGCCCTGAATAGTTCTTATATTGGAAGTTCGGGTGCATTTTCATCATCATCATAATCACCATAGAGGGAATCAATATTATCTATATTGGGAGGTAAATATGGATGGTTAGTATCCCATCCATTCTTCCCACCAAAAGAAAACCATCTTCTATTTAGGTCCCATTCAGCAATCACGACCAGAAACTACCTCAGGGTCATATTAATAGGCCGAGATGGGAGGAGTGTATGATGAAGGCAATCAAACCCTAGCGGGGCCGCAATCTAAAACAACTCAATATGGACAAGGGTTTGAGAAACGACCTTAATGTAGGTAGTGAAAAATCATCATGTTGTGATGAAAGTAATGGGAGAACTACCATTTCCTAATACACATCTATGAATGTCATCATCATTAGCACAATAGATAATGTGGATCAAGATGTAGATGTAGAGGGACACAACATGGAAAACATACCCCAAGAGAATGATTTGGATTCACCCACTGAGGCTGCATTTACTCGGAATGAGAGGAGGATCAAAAACTTGAAACTTTCAAATATTTAGTTTCCACCTATATAGAGGAACACCATCAAAGATAAAGGAAAAAGTGTGGATATATCCCAATCACCACCCTGAAGAGTCAAAGTTCCTTCCACAGAAGAATGAATGACATAATATGAGAATGAGATTCAAAATCTCAGACAACTAAATGAGGAGATACTCAAGGGAAACATTCCCACTGGGTATATTCTTTATATAGAGATGAATATCCCTCCTCCCATACATCTAGAAAGATCCAATTCACCTACAAGAGTGGTATTTGAGCATCAAAAAATCTCTAGATCTATCCAACTTGTCTACATAAATGAGAAATTTGAAGATGATTGTGATTAAACTTCATTAAAATAAAAACCTCTCCCTCTACATGGAAACCATTTAGTCTTAGAATGAATTTAGAACTAGTAAGAGATGAAAACAGGGCCATCTTATCAACCCCACCTACTCTCTGTAGATGAGAGGTGGCTCAGACAGTAATACCTCTATAATTTCTCAATGCCATCAAGTCCCTAGATACTCGAATGGAAGCCATAGAAAGGCGACAAACACCTATACATCCTAAGAAGAATCTATTTCTTGAATGGGTGAATGACACTTTTCCCCACCCAATTTTATAAATCCTACCTTCTCCACCTTTGATGGTGTAGGAGACCCCAAACAGAATCTCACTCACTTCATATCCCGATATAGTTTGATGATGGGCCCTCGAGATCAATAGGAGGTGTCCAAGATGATGTGTTTTATACCAAATCTAATAGGTCTATCCTTTGTTTAGTAAAAAAAACTCCCAATCGGATCCATTGTAGGATTGGAAGACCTTTATCATAAATTACTTTACCAAATGAAAATCATCTACCTGAATAACTGTAAGCAATGTGAAAATGAGAGGGTGTATGAATTTATATCTACATGGAAGGGTTTAACCTATTCGCTCAACTTACCTCTATCACAAGAGAAATTACTAGAAATCAATGATGAAAATCTCTAGGATGAGCTAAAGACACGTCTGATCCCAATGAAGTATCCAGTTGGGTTTCGTGAGTTCAAAAAAAATGGAAAAATGTTTGGAAGATTCCATTCAATGGACCCGAGTTAAATCTTAGCTCTTGCTTTCAATATAGGGGAAAAGGCTAAGCAAGGTATAGACTACCACTAAGGGGGTCCTAAACCACCTAGCGCCTCATGTCAAGTAGCATTAGGCATTCTCATCCAAACACCTAAGGGTGTCCCAAACTGCCTAGTGCCTTCTATCAAGCAGCAATAACCAAAAAATCACCCTCTTCCAGAAGTGAAAAGAGATTAGGGTCATTCTGAATTTGAGAAACAAATGAATAAAGCATACTCCTTCTGAAATGAAAAAGTCTCTAATTATTTTCTTATATCCATGGACAATAACCTGCCCAAGTTTCCATGGCCCTGGAATCCCAATGAGGTCAACCTCACCCATTATCCCAACCACTTCCATTTCCATAGAATGTTGGGTCACAATATCCAGGATTTCTTTATCTTCAAAGATGTTCTCTAAAGAATGTTCTATTATGGATAGGTGATGCCGGATAACTCCCTAATATATGTGACCTACATAACCGTTGCTCACTTAGAAGAAGAGGGTGATCGACAGAAAGCTCTATCCCGACATGGATAGAAGTTTAACAAATGGATGACTTGAAAGAATATTGAATGAGCTCATGCCACCCTGAGAGAACAACTTCGTAGACCCATAAGAGTTCCACCACCTAGGGAGGTGACATCAAATATATCTCCTGAAGGTGGAAATGACCATCAGACACATGAATAGACATTATAATAAGAGTCATATTATGCTCCAATTCTAGCTCCAACCCTTCAAAATTTATTCTTTGTAACATCCGAATCATGGGAACCGCCCCACCAAATAGAACCCTCATTGGATGAAGAGCTCATATTTGGTTATGTTAACATGATACACTTGATAGAACACTTGTATTATGATGAATATTACTCTGATTATGAATTTCCTACACCTAACTAGGGCACAAGAGAATTCATTTATAATAATCAAGGATACATAGGACATCACGAACATGGCCAAACCCAATATTTTATTTATACCCCCTATAGGACATATATGTTGATGATACCTATGGAAAAGTGCTCCAACATGAATAAAAGAGACACGAAGGTGTTCCAGAACCCTCCATTGGTTGTCTGCAACTAGTTTTCTTTCATGATCACCTAGGGGAGGTGCGATCATCTAATCATCCTAGAAAATGGGGAAAACCAATATGACTTGATCCCTAGAAAAAAATGCTCCCTCAACCTCTTCATAGGTACTATTCCCATACACCTTAAATTCCTTCACTCCTGAACCACATAATAAAGAGAAACCCCACCTCGGGAAGCACAAAACTATAAAACAAAAGTAAGACACTCTAAAATATCTTATGGTTTTACCAGCCAAGATATAAAACCGAGACATACTCCATTTTTCAAAATAACTTAGAGAGGCACTCATTGAATCCTTCCAGAGCACACAGAAGTTTGAGGCATAGGTCACTATAATCGAGTTATATGAAGTGAAGACCATGTTAGTAGAATGTCATGTCGCCATATCATTCACAAAGTAAGACAAGAAAAAGTTCATCCAAGGAAACATCATACTCCTATATGTTTTGGGTAGACTTGATAATTTCGACATTTAAAGGGTTCTAATTGTCAATGGTTCTAGGATCAACCTCACCCTAACTTAAACCCTCAAATGTTTGTGGTATAAAAAAGGGGACTTATCTCCCATAAATATGACTATTCAATAGTATGATAATCATGATAAAATACCTCTTAAGAATATCCAATTGAAATATCTGTTTAGGGATCTCACATATAATTATGAGTTTATGGTGTTCCAGTAAGACACTGCATAAAATATCCTACTCAGAAGGCCCTGGATCCAAATCCATGTGGCAGTACCCTCAAAATTACATAAGTGTTTGAAATACACCATAAATGGAAATTTAGACATGCTACATGGTGATAGTGCCCCCTTTGAGACTTTTGAATCCATACATGCTAAGGTAGGTTTCTATAAAAGGGAAGGAAAACAACCAATGGTGGATGGAAATATATAGGTTTCATCCCCCAGAAGATTTAAGAATGCCCCTGCGAATCCATGGAGTATTCTCAATAACAACTATGTGCTTACCATAAATCTAGTTGAGGAAATATACCTGATCTCAAATGTTCAAGCCCCCTTTGTCCCCAATGATAGTGTAAAATAAAATTAGATCTGGAATGTTTTTGGAATGCATTTGGTAGTAGGGGATGACACTGTATCTTCCCATGTCCTCTACCATCTATAGTGATATAGATGCCCCTATATTTCCAAATTCATTTGAAAATGATTCCATAGACTCAAAGATATAATAGGAAGATGATGACCTTAGGAACTCCCCTCCCACATTCAAGGAAGGAATATCCACCACCATTGATGAGACCAGGTAGTTAAATTTGGGAAAATAAGAAGACCCATGGTCTACAATGATTAATGTTTCCATGCCTCTGATGGAGAAAGATATGTAAACCACATTTATAAATCAACACCGATATGTGTTCTATTGGAATTATACAGAAATGATCATACTAAATCCAAATGTGGCTATACACCATCTCAACTTACCCGATGACCATAAAGGTTTCAATTAGGAAGCCATAAATATGCACCCATGTCATGATACAAATGTAAAGATGGAAGCTGAAAAATTAATCAAAAAAAACTTTGTCAGAGAAGTTCAATACCCAAGATGGCTCTCTAAAAGCATTCATGTCAAGAAAAATAATTGATATATTAGGGTCTACATCAATTCCAGAGACCTTAGTTGACACTTCTTGAAGGAAAATTTCCTATTACTGACCACAAAACTATTGATTTTTAAAACTACTAGATTCTAGTACCTCTCCTTCATGGATGGGTACTCATGGTACAATTATATAAATTTATCCCCTAAAGATGAGGAAGTTTTTTCCTTCAGAGCACCTCAGGGGATCTTTTTCTATCAGCTCATTCCCCTTGGATTAAATAATGTTGGCACTACTTATTAATTCACCATGAATCATATCACTAGTGCAGAAAACGTTTTTTACGTCGGTTTCTAGCCGACGTTAATACGTGCGACGTTATAAATAAGGTTTTTGACGTCGGTTATTTAAAAACCGACGTAAAAAATATAAAATCGCGATGTTTATCACGTCAGTTCTAAAATAACCGACGTGATAAAGAAAATGGGAAGGGTTTATCACGTCGGTTATTTAACAACCGATGTGATAAAAGGCCTGGAAAATGGTTTATCACGTCGGTTCTTTAACAACCGACGTGATAAAAGGCCTGGAAAATGGTTTATCACGTCGGTTATTAAACAACCGACGTGATAAACAAGGGTGAGGGGGGTTTATCACGTCGATTCTTATAAAATCAACGTGAAAAACCGGGGGTGGAGGGTTTATCACATCGGTTATTGAATAACCGACGTGATAAACCATTGTCCAGGCCGGTTTATCACGTCGGTTATTGAATAAATGACGTGATAAACCATTTTCCAGGCCTTTTATCACGTCGGTTATTCAATAACCGACGTGATAAACCATTGACTAGGCCTTTTATCACATCGGTTATTGAATAAACAACGTGATAAACCATTTTCAAGGCCTTTTATCACGTCAGTTATTCAATAACCGATGTGATAAACCATTGACCAGGCCTTTTATCACGTCGGTTATTAAATAACCGATGTGATAAACCATTATCCAGGCCTTTTATCACGTCGGTTATTAAATAACCGATGTGATAAACTATTTTCCAGGCATTTTATCACGTCGGTTATTTAATAACCGACGTGATAAATTCATTTTTTTAAACAGAATGCAGTCATATTCTCTCCACCAGAATCAACCAGAAAACAAATCAAGAAATCGTACCACAAAAACAGAAGTAGATCAAAATTAAGCATGTACATTGATAACATATAAAACTTACCCCCTAGACAGCCCCCACTCTCATTTATACCCCATGGACAGCCCTCCCCCACCCCGTTGGAGCCCTCACCCTCATGTATACCCCCTGGACAGCCCTCCCCCACCCCATTGGATAAAACTTACCCCCTAGACAACCCCCACCCTCATTTATACCCCATGGACAGCCCTCCCCCACCCCGTTGGAGCCCTCACCCTCATGTATACCCCCTGGACAACCCTCCCCCGCCCCATTGGAGCTCCCACCCTCATGTATACCCCTTGTACAACCCTCACCCACTACATTGGAGCCCCCACCACACTCCTGGACTGCCCCCCGACCCTCGGACACCCCCAAACACCCCTCGACAACCCCCACCCACCTGAACAACACCCCCTCACCCCCTCACCCCACTTGACAGCCCCCACCACACCCCTGGACAGCCCCAAACAGCCCCAAACACCCCTGGACATCACTCCCACACCCCTGGACCACCTTCCCACACCCCTGGACATCCCTTCCACCCCCACCCCACCGGAAAGCCCTCCCAGACTGCTGGACACCCCCCAACCCCACTGAACACACCCCCACACCATTGGAACCCCTCCCCCACAGACCCAAATCCATACCAGAAAAACCATCAAAAGTAGACCAAAACAAGAAGTAGAGAAAAATTAAACACTCACTTATATAACATTCAAAACTTACACTTTCAACTTCAAAAAAAAAACTAAATCCAACCTAAACAACTACCAAATACACAATTAAAATGACAATATTCAAAATTACATTTTACATTACAAAAAACTAAAATTCAATCAAACCTGTAAAATAATTTGACCACTCCACTTGTATGTGTTTGATGTCTTCAGCAGTATAGGGTTGAGGGTCATCAAAAAGCTACAAATGAAAAAGAAGATAGTTAACATGTATAATGAATAAATCAAATTGAAATATTATGGCAATGTTTAAGAGGAAATCGTACCAGGTAAAAATTAACAACTGTCCCAGTTGTTATTATTTCATACATAAATCTTAACATAAAATATCCGCATTCGATGACGCCTTGTTGTTCATGACAATTATGTTTGAATGAGTGTAAATTCAATATATTATTTTTATGCAATAAATCAAAAAGTACAAATCATAAAAGGAAATTTACCTTCGCATTTACATATTTGATCTTTGCATTTATTTTCTTTTTGTTTTTTCGATAGTAGACCCATGCACTGTTAGAAAATAATACGAATGGGGTAAATTTAAAATTCATTATAATATATAAAACTATTGAGAAATTGAAACTTACTTTTCCAATATATTCTTAAAACTTTCCCGCACATCACCATGAACAGAGCATATCCAATAAAGAGCTTTCTCCCTTGGGCAAAAAATCCCTAACATCCAATGATCACTGATAAAAGGAAATTTAATTTTAGTGGTTTTTTATGTTAAAAGATAATTAACTCTTTGAGAGAAATGTGTTTCATACCTCTCACAAAAAGGCATCATCCAACATTGTGTGATTATATTCTTTTAAAATCTTTCAGCAATATAAACCATTATTTGTTCCTCATTCAATGCACATGCTTCAGGGGAAATCAATTGCGGGTCCATGAATCCATATACTTCTGTCAGCTCATTCCTCTCACAAATTTTATAAAGATACCTAATAAAAAACATACATAAGTATACATTTTTAATAAATATAATGCAGGGAAAAGGTGTTAAGACTTACATGGAAAACATTTGCACCACGTTGATGCCCAACTTATCTCCAGTAACAAGCTCCATGATATCAGATTTTGTAATCCCCACACTTATTTCACGTCCACAAACATGAGATTCCATTGGAAACTCATAAAAACCCAACAACAAATGAGAAATATAGTAGTTTTCAAATGATAAAACAACTTTAATAAAAAAATAAAATAAAATATATAACATTCATACCTCTATGGTAATGAGTCGAAGAAGTCTGGATGGACAAACTAAAAAATGGCCGATACTCTGTCCAACTATTGCCACCTCATCTGTAGGTATTGGTACCCTAGCTGATCTATCTATAATATCCTGTACAGTGACCCTCTGATTCTCTACCTCTAATTTTTGATGATGAACTGTATCTCCTATACAATATACCAACCCGTATGCTACTATATGATGTTGAGAATCATCAACATACAACTCGCAATATGTAGGAAGCTGCGGCAGAGGCGTAGGATAAAAAATGGGGTCCGCAGGCTGAGGTGGGGGAGTGGGAGCTACTGGCGGAGGTGGAGGATAAATAATGGGGTCTGCAGGGGGAGGTGGAGGAGTGGGAGCTGCAGTCTGAAATTGTCTTTGCATTTCTGCAAACATAGACTGCACCGAATCTCTAATCCTTTCCTCCATCGTCGCATTAATATTTTGAACTTCAGCCTCCAAGGATTCTATTTTTTTTATAAAACCCCTCAATGTTAGAAGTTGAAGAACGTGGAAACACTTTTCTTACCGATACACCTGCCAGATATCCTCTTACACGACCAGGATGTTCGGGCCTTCCCAATGCTGCAAATAAAATATCTTCCCTCCCAGTAGCTGTAAATTTACCCTCTGAACTCTGCTCCTCAAGAGAGTCCTGTATTAATTAATTGAACATTTCTGTAATGATTGAAACTTATATGAAGAAAAAAGTTAACTTAAATAAATTAAATAGATATCTTACAATCCTCTCAGCTACGATTCTCGATTCTTCCGAAAGATATTGCCCTTTTTTTCCCTACCGAGCCCTCTTCCATTTTTCATGTCTAGATGGAGGGGATGGAGGGGCCACCTCTCCAAAGCTTGAAGACTCAGCTCTTAGTTGTTGAAATTTTTCCGCCATCATTTTTTCTTCCAATAATGTATACCCTCCCCGAGATAAACTATGAGGGTATACATTTTTAGATTAGATCTTCTGATGATCTTTCCTTGTTTGCTGTAATTTAAGAATAAGAAATCATTAACAAAACATTAATAAAATCATTTATATAAGAAAGTTTATAAAAGTTTACATTGCCCTTACCAGAAATGACTCTTTTTTTCTACTTTCAAAAAACAATCTCCATGTGTCTTCATCTATAAAAGGATATATACGACATTGATTGTCATGACTCCTATGACTATAAATGAAATAAGATGAGAGGGTTGATTTGAAATCCCTCCATCTCCTGGAAGCCAACGATAAGCATTTCTTACTGACTCCTCCAGTGTCAGGAATATCAAATGTCATCTGATAAAGAAGAGGTTAAACATATTATATTTACTAGAAACATTAAAAGAATGGTCAAACAATGACAAAAGATCTTACCAAAATCGTCTCCCACAACTGAGAGATAATTTCTTTATCCACACCTCTCCAATCATCATACAAAATGCTTACTTTGGTCTTAGCCTGAGTTGCAACAAAACTCTTAAAATCTTTGTCATTCGGACCTCTAGGAATATCATCATCATCAAACTCAACTACTATCCTCTGATCCTGCGTACGGGAAAGTGATAATTTTGGTAAATGTGTGCACCCACGCTTACCAACCTTTGAACTCTTTGTCGTAATAGGAGCATGTGAATGTTTGTCCCCAAAGGTATGACCAGAAATATGCTCCTCTCTAGAATCATGTGGTTGATCATCTGAATGATATGTCATTATCCTTCAAATCAAAAAAACAAATGTCAGTTCACAAATATAAAAATTAAAATATTTTAATACTACTGTAATCAGAAAATAGAAAAGTGTACTAAGTTACAATATAGTAAACATTGGTAATATGGTAAGCATGTTAAAAAATGGTAAAGATGGAAAAGATGGTCAAGATGGTCAAGATGGTAAAAATGGTAAAAATGGTAAACCTGGTAAACATTGTAAACATGGTAAAGTAATTGTCAGTGAACAAATATACAAATTCAAATATTTTAATACTACTGTAATCAGAAAATAGAAAAGTGTACTAAGTTACATAATAGTAAACATTGGTAATATGGTAAGCATGTTAAACAATGGTAAAGATGGAAAAGATGGTCAAGATGGTAAAAATGGTAAACATGGTAAACCTGTTAAACATTGTAAACATGGTAAAGTAATTGTCAGTGAACAAAAATAAGCATTTTAAAATTCATGTAATGGTTATAAACATGATAAAGTAAACTAAACAAACTTAAAACAAACAAAAACATATACTTATTTTATTTTAAAACATGTTTTAATAAATAAAAAACTTACAATATCTAACATTTATGGAAAAAATAAATGTAAACAAGAAATAAACATATGTTACCTGTAATTTTAGGAATGTACAGATGGATTGTTTTCCCAAATTCCTTCGTCGTGATCGTTCCTTATGGCACAAACTATGTCTTCAACATGATCGTCATTATGTTCTATTAATATTTCCATGGAAGTAGGGATCTCACATAAATCAGCATATTCATCAAGTTCATCCTCACCAACATATTGTTTTTTCCCTTGTAAAACAACACACCACTGCATATCTGATTGATCCACTACATAAAAAATTTGTTTTGCATGTGTTGCCATTATAAAAGAATCAGATGTGTCTTCCAATCTATTCAGATTAACAAGTGTCATTCCAAATTCATCGTGTCTAACACTGTTGTTACCGTTAAAACATTTACAGTTAAAAACATGAACTTTAATTTTAAAGTAATCAACCTCCCATATGTATTCAATCACTCCATAATATGCATTTGATGCAGAAATTGGGTTTTTGTCCTTAGCACTCAAAAAATGCATTGCTTCTGCAAACACCAATACACCACTATTCTGAAATGCACTTCTGTTGTCCTGAGCTTTTGTATGAAATGTATAACCATTAATGTTATAACCGGACCATGTTATCACATTTAAACATGGACCACCCACTATCCATTTTAATGTATCTGATACATCTGATCTACCAAGAAAAGTCTTTTTAATCCATGACAAAAAAGTTTTGTTTTGCTCATTCAAAATCCACATTTCTTTCTTCTTTGGATGACATTGTTTCAACTCATTAATATGCAATGTGATATATGGTTGAGCATCAGCTATGTTATTCAAGATGTATGATTCTAACTTCTTCATCTGTTCAGCTGACAATGATTTGACTTTCAAGCCGCGAATCCCCTTTCCCTCATTATTAACTCGTTCATGGCGAGATGGAGGCAAACCTATGTGTTGCGCCGCAGCCAAGTAGCTCGTACAAAACTCTTCTACCTCCTCAGAAATATACTTTTCAATAATGGAGGCTTTAGGTTGATATAGATTTTTAACATACCTCTTTAATATTTTCATATACCTTTCAAAAGGATACATCCAACGAAGATATACAGGTCCACACAGCTTTATTTCTCGAACCAGATGAATCATTAAATACACCATTATATCAAAAAAAGTTGGAGGAAAATACATTTCCAATTTACAAAGTATAAAAATTGCATCCTTTTCCAAAATGTTCAAAGCATTCACATCAATCGCCTTGTTACACATTGAATTGAAAAAATAACACAACTTCATTATAGTCTTTCTGACACGAATGGGAAATATTCCACGCAATGCAACTGGTAGAATTTGTTGCATCATGACGTGACAATCATGTGATTTCATACCTATCAACTTAAAGTCCTTCAATGAGACAAAATTTTTTACATTAGAAGAATAACCTTGAGGCACTTTGGTATCATGAAGACACTGATAGAAGCTAATTTTCTCCCTCTTCGATAATGTATGACAAGCTGGGGGAAGAAATGTTCGTCTTCATTTAGGAGTGGGAGTTAACTCCAAACGTATTCCCATTGATAGTAAGTCTAATATTGCATTAAACCCATCTTTAGTATTTCCTTTAATATCTAACAATGTTCCAATCAAAGAATCACATATATTATTATCCACATGCATGACATCAATATTATGTTTAACTTCATGATACCTCCAATATGGTAGCTCAAAAAAAATTGACCTTTTCTTCCTAATATGTCTATCATTACCAGATTTCTGTGTCTTTCCCAATGTCACGTCAAGGTTTTTCACCCTTTCAAAATACAGATCAGGGGATAAAGGTTTTGGAGCAGTATAAAATTCTTGTGAGCCATTGAATGCCTTTTTTAGTCTTCTATAAGGGTGTTCCATAGGCAAAAACTTTCGATGACCCATGTACACTGTTTTCCTTCCATGATGCAATTGACAATAGGACGTCTGTTGTTCGCAAATTGGACATGCTTTATGCCCTTTAACACTGTATCCAGACAAATTTCCATACGCTGGGAAGTCATTTATAGTGAACAGAAGCACTGCATGCAGTTGAAAATATTCCATTTTATAAGAATCATACACCCTAATACCATCAGCCCATAACAGTTTCAAATCATCAATCAACGGTGAAAAGTAAACATCAATATCATTACCGGGTTGCTTTGGACCAGAGATCATTGTACTCAACATGACATATTTGCGCTTCATACAAACTTCAGGAGAGAGGTTGTAAATTACCAATAAAACAGGCCATGAACTATGTGTGCTACTGAGTGTTCGGTATAGATTCATTCCATCTGTGCACAACCATAGTCTGAGATTTCTAATTTCATTTCCAAATGTAGAATACTGTGCATCAATTTTTTTCCATTGTGGACAATCAGTTGGATGACGTATTTTTCCATCACATACCCGCTCTTCAGCATGCCATCTTAACCTTTTTGCATCATGTGAATTAGCAAATAAACATTTGAAACGATTAGTTATAGAAAGATACCAAAATACATTTGAAGGGAGCTTTGTAATCTCTACATCACCCTGTGATTTTTCTTTCACCTTATACCGTGATATCCCACATTTAGGAAACTGTGACAGAAATTCATATTCCTTCCTATATATAATGCAGTCATTCAGACAGGCATGTATTTTCTTGTATCCCAATCCCATCAGGCATAATATTTTCTTGGCTTTGTAATGTGATTCTGGAAGATCGTTATCTTTTGGAAGAATGTCTTTCATCAATTGTAGCAGCTCTGTAAAACTTCTGTCACTCCATCCATGCTTAGCCTTCAAGTTAATCAATCTTAACACCACCGACAAAACCGTAAAATCTGTACAACCGAGATATAATGGTTTTTCAGCATCACCATATAGACGCGCAACTGTCGGTTCTATCTCAATTTGTTCTGCTACAATATCGCGAATCATTTCTTCAATTCCATCGGAGTTACCATCTTGCGAATCATCATCATCAGTGACATTTCGTCCAGTTTCACCATGCCAAATCCAAGGGCTGTAACTTGGATTAAAACCATGAAAAATCAGATGATCTTTTATCTCTCTACTTTTCAACTTCTTCATATTCAAACATTTCAGGCACAGACAGAAAAAAATGTCACTACTTGGAACATTTCGTTTTGCAAATTCCCAAAAGGCATCAACACCTTCCTCAAATT
Organism: Viscum album; assembly: GCA_963277665.1. Classification (NCBI taxonomy): domain Eukaryota; kingdom Viridiplantae; phylum Streptophyta; class Magnoliopsida; order Santalales; family Viscaceae; genus Viscum; species Viscum album. The sequence goes on from OY728119.1 coordinate 568,610,704, forward strand.
CATTGCTCATTCGATGTGCAGTAATCCAACTTCGACTCATTATTACCTATAACAAATATAAAAAAAAATATATTTTTAAGATAAGATAAATATATGTTTATATGAAAAAAATCACAATTTGAATGTAAAACAATTTAAAATATAAAAAAAATCTATAGGTATTTAAAAAAATATGCTTGAATATTATTTTTAAACAAAATATAGTTAGATATAACAGTTTTAAATTTCATTGAATCAAAGAAAACCATGATGCCTACATAGTTTAATATTGATTGCGGTTTTGATGTTTTAATATATTAGATAAACTACTTATTTAACATGTTATTAATGGTTTCTGTAGACCATAAATCCATTTGGTAAATATTTTCACACGATTATAAAAATCAATGGAAGTGTTTTTGGGAGGAATATGTTCAATCATTTGATTTTGATGTCCCATATTCTATAACAAAAGGCAATGTGGATACCAAATCCCTTAGTTTGGTTTTTATTCTCAAAGGGTTTGTGATGAAAAAGAAGAGTATAAGTTGATGTATATGATAAATAAAATACAACTATATTTTATTTGTGGTTATGATAGAATTAATTCATACCATATCATTTAGGATCTGCTCCCACCAAAAGTAAACCTCCTCAGTTCGAAATGAATAAATTTAGATAATTATGCATGAATTCATACAAGTATTGTTGTACATAAACCAAAAAGAATATTATTAGTACTAAAAGTAAAACTAGGAAGAAACAATAAACTCTATATACTCATGAAAGATACTCCACAACACTTCCATGCTACTAACATCTATAAAAAACTACAAATTTCTTTTAAAAACCAAAAAAATTGTTTATATTTATGTATGGTGGGAATAACATGTATACATAGTAAGATCCTCCCTAAAACATCTCATGAAAATGTTGAGGAAGCACACTAAATCCCTATGAAAAAAGGAATCTAAATCATCACCTAAAAAAGGAAAAATAGTTTCATATACTCACTATGGATCACTCACAAAATAATTCATATAAATAAACCTTTTCGTATAAAAAATTATATATATATATATTAAAATTAAGGTTCTCGGATACCACTTCTCCACTAGTTTTCCTCTCACACCCCAATGCGCTACTCCACAACACTTCCATGCTACTAACATCTATAAAAAACTACAAATTGATTTTAAAAACCAAAAAAATTGTTTATATTTATGTATGGTGGGCATAACATGTATACATAGTAATATCCTCCCTAAAACATCTCATGAAAATGTTGAGGAAGCACACTAAAGCCCTATGAAAAAAGGAATCTAAATCATCACCTAAACATGGAAAAATTGTTTCATATATTCACTATGGATCAATCACAAAATAATTCATATAAATAAACCTTTTAGTATATATATATATATATATATATTAAAATTAAGGTTCTCGGATACCACTTCTCCACTAGTTTTTCTCTCACACCCCAATGCTAATGTCATGGTCTCACCCCGCCCATAAATCATCCTACACCATGTGAAATTGTATCACTTCCATCAATGAATCATATGTATCTTAGATTATCTCATCACCATCTTATCAAAATAGTAATGAGGTGCATACTTGGAAACCACTACATCTTGTTTACATTAAATGTACAAAAATCCCAAAACATAATTATAAAATATCCGTGAAAAAAAACGAACGAAATAAATTCGTGGAAGGCTTACTTGAATGTTGCGAGTTGAGATGATAGATCCGAGAGGAGTGAAGAAGATAAACAATGAAGCCAAAATGAGTTTAACGCAGGTCGATCGACGAGCCGATTAGGGTTTACCGCGTGAGAGAGATGAGCCGATGGACTGTCAATCGAAAAATCGTAAATGACAGTCCATGTGGATTTAATTTCTTTAAAAGTTTTATAACGTCGGTTATATAATAACCGACGTTATAAACTATTTTTTAAATTTATAACGTCGGTTATTTTAAAACCGACGTCAAAAACCCCACGCTCTTTGGTTTTTTACGTCGGTTATTTTGTAACCGACGTAAAAAACGAGTTATGTACGGGTTTTTTACGTCGGTTATTTTAAAACCGACGTAAAAACCCCCCCTGTGCTTTGGTTTTTTACGTCAGTTTTTTTATAACCGACGTAAAAAATGCGTAGATATCTCGTTTTTTACGTCGGTTATAAGATAACCGACGTAAAAAACCAATGCGCGGGAGGTTTTTTACATCGGTTATTTGGAAACCGATGTAAAAAACCTGATATCTACGCATTTTTTACGTCGGTTATCCCATAACAGATGTAAAAAACCAAAACCCGGGGGGTTTTTTACCTCGGTTATAAAATAACCGACGTAAAAAACCCCGCGCTTTGGTTTTTTACATCGGTTATCACATAACCGACGTAAAAAATGCGTAGATATCAGGTTTTTACGTCGGTTTCCAAATAACCGACGTAAAAAACCCCACACGCATTGGTTTTTTACGTCGGTTATAGGATAACCGACGTAAAAAACGAACAGGTGCGATGTGTAACGTCGGTTATGAAAATAACCGACGTTAAAAAGCTACTCGCCGCATGTTTTACGTCGGTTATATATAACCGACATAAAAAATAGTGACGTAAAAAACGTTTTTTACACTAGTGTATCTTTAATACCTTCTTAGGAAGAATAGATGAATTTTATGTTGATGACCTAGTTATCAAATCCCAACAGTGAGGTGATCACTTTACAAATCTTCAAATAGTATTTGATAAGTTGTGGCAACATAGCCTAAAGATGAATCTTCTAAAATGAACTTTTGGGGAAACTTCAGGGAAATCACTTGGATTTGTGGTATTCCACTATAGCAACAAGGTTAACCTTGAGAATACCAGAACAATCCTAGAAATTTTACTCCCTCATAATATCAAATAACTAAGATGGCTCTGAGTGAAACTTGCCTATATTTGTAATTTTATAGCAAACTTGGATGAAAAATCTCTCTCCACCACCAAGCTAATGAATAATGGAATTTCCTATTAATGGGATGATGAATGCCAAGAATTCTTCAAGAGTCTCAATAAGTACCTACTGCACTCATAGGTTCTGATGCCACCAGTGGAAGGAAAGCCACTCATCTTATATGTAGCCACCATGGAACACCCACTTGGATCCCAAATTATATAGAAAAATGATTCAGGGATGAGAAAAGTCTCTAATACCTCAATGAAACGATGCTAGGTATTGAGACTAGATATTACGATGTTGAGAATAAATACCTCACACTCATCCTTTTAGTGTAAAATACAAGGCCTTACTTGCAGCACCATGAAGTCCACCCATCTCTCGTATTGATTTGTTCAAGTACATCCTTGTCCGCCCCATACTGACTATGTGTTTTGATCGATGCTCGGTCATTTTACAATAATACATCATTCAATTCGTGTCATAGAAGTTGGTAAAGGGGAATCCCCTAGATGATTTTCTTGCAGAACACCCCACTCTAGAAAGCACACTATTGGACACTAAACTTCCAGATGAGGAGTTTTTCTATGCCCATGTAACTCCTTGGACATGAGATATATATTTTTATGGTGCCTCATGAAGTTTTATTTTCAAGAGAATGGAAAACCCAAAACTCAATCAGGTTGCATTAGGGATTGTGTTTGTTTCTCTAGACAGATCAATTTTTCCCCACTCTTTCTCACTATTCAAAGACTGTACAAATAATGAGGTAGAATACCAAGCCCTCATAGCTTTCTTTGAGTTATCCCTATAGCTATAGATAACCTACCTGAACATTAAAGGGGATTTAGAGTTAGTGATAAAGAATATCAATGGTGAATATGCCACAAAAAGGAATAATTTTCCCCTCTCATTGGTAAAATTAGAGGACTAATGGAAGAATTCAAGGTTGAGTCCATGCTACATCATGTCCCCCGATCACAGAATGCTTGTGCCAATGCATTGGCTAATGAAACCATAGTCCTGTACGAACTTGATTAGTAGGAAGTAATCTTCCATATCACGAACCAAATAACGGTCTAATTAATCATCATCTATGACATAGAAGAAATAAATCTGGTCAACTCCACATCAGAGTGCGATGAACCAATATCCAACCCTAGATAGATGGATTCCATAATTGTTTATCTCTAAAATGAGACTCTCCCAACAGACCGATCTGGAAGGGAATAAATTAGAAAACAAGAAACAAACTTTACCTTGTGGGATGGTCTAAATGAGCATAAATCCCTATAAAAGCAAGGATTAGATAGATTCCTCCTAATATTCATATCGTAAAGAGAGATTCCCACCATCATGGAAGAAGTAAATGTGGGATCCTACGGTGTTAATCAATCTAGGAAAAATATCTCCCACTAAATCAGGAGGCTGGGTTACTAATGGAAAACCATGATGCAAGACTATATGGAATTCACTAGGAAATTTCATGCATGATATATCCATGAAAAATTCATCTACAAACCTTCATAATTTCTATATATAGCTAAATATTTCCATCTGTTTGTCGTATGTGGAATGGATGTTGTGGGACCATATCCCCAAGCCATAGTTAAGTAGTTCAAGTATATCCTTACTGGTATCGACTTTTTTTCCTAATGAGACGAGGAAATACCCCTCAAGGAAGTCAGGACAAATAATATCATCAACTTAATTAAGTCTCAAATCATCACTAGGTTCAGAGTCCTTCAATAAGTCTCTATCAAATATACTCTAGAAAATGGTTAATGGGGACAAGAAGTCATGTCTGGACAAGCTCCTCCAGGATTTATAGACCCACCATACCACCATGCATACTACTACACAAGAAATGCTGTATTCATTGGTGTATATAACCAAGGTATTGTTTCCCATAAAAGTCCAGTTTCCCTCACTTTTAATAGTTATCTGAAGGCAACTATCAAATGATGATTAATGTAACGACCCAAACTTTTATTAATGAAAATTCTTATTGATCTAATTAAATGTATTGTTATGTAAAATGGATATATAAAACTTATTCAATTCCTTGGTTTTGTGTGTTTTTTTTAAAATACCGTTATGAATTATTACCATTTCTAATATAGCCATTGAATAGTAATCACATGATTAGTATAAATATAGAGTTTTAATAAATCCAATTTAATCAGACAAAGGAAGCAATGACCTCATCCAGTAGAATTTCTCCATACGAAGACCATTTATTAGATCTTAGAAAAGAGGTAGCATCACTGGGCTTCTCTCTTGACAAATATCAAGCCGAGATTCAACATGTTAATCTTGAACAGAACTACCTATGGGAGTAGTGGAAGTTAATAGAGATTACCACACGAGCAATGTTATCCAAGCCACCCCAAGAGTTTGTCAACATCGCACACCATACCGTTAGGTCTTATGCGAGTATTATAAGGGGTGATATAACAAGACCTTAGCACTATGATTATGTGCATTATTTTTGTATAAAATAAAGAATATACATTCATTTTATTATTGTTACTTTGTAAATGGTTTTTAAAAGCACAAATAATATTTTTCGTTAATAATCAATTAAGAGATCTATTTTGAGGAATTAATGGATTTTTGAATTAAATAATATTTTAATAAAATATTATTACTAAATTACTTTTTATTAAATATAAATTATCATATAATTTTTATACAATTGTAATTTTTATTAAGGTTTGAATGTTTTTTTTGTTAAAACCCAAGATTTTTCGATAAATGTCAGTTTCTATTTTAAAAGTAAAAATTCACATATTTATAAAATTATTTATATAAAATTAATATTATTTTTTTATTCATGACATTGAAATTATCTAATGATGATTTTTTCATAATTTTCTAAGGCTTTCGAATTTTTGGGTAAAAAGTAAATACCGTTTAAATATATAATGTGTTTTATGACATCATAATGACCCAATAGTGATGTAATAAAATAATATAAAAGTGATATTCGACCATATATGTTTTATCTTTAAAAGAATGTGATTTTATATTTTTTTGATTAATTTTATGGTGCCTTAGTGGACCCTCTAAGACTTATAAAATATTTTAACTTTTTAAAATGATTTCCATGAGAGTGTGACTCTCCTCCACATAACCAGGCCTAATATTTTAATAAGTTCGGCCACTGAACTTATAAAATATATATTTTACCCTATTTTGGAAAAAACCATGGGCAAAAACCATGGTATGGTTTGTGTTTTTGATTATTTTAATGTGTAGTGTGAAAAACCTAAATAATAAAGAATTCCCTCTCCTTTCTTATATAATCCCACTCAATATCCCATTCCTCTTCACTCAAACCATTTGGAGCTCGACCAACCTCTTCCATACACTCTCAATAATCCTCCCAAGGCACTCCTAGCTCCCAATAAGCCTATCTCAAGTATCTCCCAAGCCTTTGGGATCACACTTCCAAGTAAGGGATCCTCACTTTCCTTCTTTATTTATGTCCTAGTTTCCTTATGTTGATATTCCCTTTTATTTTAAATTAAAAATGTTGGAGTATGATTTTTCACCTCCCCTACACTTTCCTCCTTATGTTTTAATGATTAGATACCCCTTTCTCTCTCATTAATGCCTCCCACGTACACCCGTTACTATGCTGAAATTCCGTAAAGGATTTATCTCTCCTCATTTACATTCAAGAAATTATTTTATATTATGAATATAAATTCCATTACATATGTTGGGATATTATGTTCCATAACCCTCTTATTTTCCATTTCATGTATAAATGATGATAGACCCCTTTCTCTCTCATCAACCTATTTTACAATTTCTATTTGACATCGTTATGCTGCCGAAGTTAGAACAAAATTTCCCATGCCAAAATCATCGTGTAAGTGAATACCATACCCATTTATATATCAAGGGAATTCACCTTTATGAAAATGTACTTGTTGATTGAGGAATTACATTTATATATTCCACATATATTATTCTTGTAATAAATTATGATGTTAAATGAATCCACATTGTATGATCTATGTGGTACACTTACGCATGAAATGAAATGAGTAAGAAGGGTACACCCTGATAATGCTCTAATGCATTGGGTAAAGAATAGTATCATGATATTCCCTGTGCAATGAGGGTTTTACTCATTATAATTCAAGTGAAATGAGGGTTAACTCATTCTAATTCTAGTGCAATGAGGTTCTACTCATGCTCTATGTGCAATGATCCTTGGATCATGCCAATATCATGTTAAATGTTGTTGCCAAATCTCTATGTTATGATAATCATGATATATCATGCCTTTATGTTAAATTTTATCTTATGATCTATTGATAAGCCTATTTCCTAAAATGTATTGTATTCTTCCTGTTATGTCTTGTTTACTCCCTTACTAGGCTTTGTAGCTCACCCTTTTTTTATCTATATCCTCAGGTTATCCCATGCAATGCTAAGTACGAAGTAATGTTGTGGTCATGCAAAGGAATTTTTCAATAAAGATATTGTATTTTATTTTTTAGGTTGTTATGTAATTATCCAAATTTACCAAGACACTAGACCTATCAATCCTTAGAGGTGTCTTAAGGGCAATTTTATGTAATAAATCATGTTTAAATATGTAATAAAGAGTAAGGTTGTTGTAGTTGGTATTAGAGTATAGGTTTAGTTATTTTTGGGATTAGGATTAAAAAACCCTAGTGAAAGCCTTAGGGATAATACTAAGCATAATAAAAACATACCTAATTTTTTTTGAGTATAGATTAAATGTTTTATCAAGAAAATACATCCCTATCTAGATACGAACAGGTAGAGGCAACTCTTGTACAAATGTATCTAGGGGTAAAAACAGAAAACACTACTTTGAGCTAGACTCGAATAGGAACTTGTGCACAAAAATAGGCCTTGATGCACTCTTGGTTATGACACTCTCAAGGGATATGCTTTGGTAAATTCCTAAGCTTAGTATGAACCATTTTTAAGGGAATAAAAAAAATTCCCCTAAGAATATATGCTGGGAAGTAGATCATGGAAGACATAGACTAAAGCCTATAAATTCATAATTCAAGGAAATAAATGAAATTTGTAAGTTATCCCTTTTTTCATTGGATTCCACTTTATGTTTTACCCCTAAATTTCCTTTTATTCCAGCCAATAGACAATAATAGGAGGACTCAGGATAACAACTAATGTGAAGATAAATGTGATGACTGTTCTAATTAGATTCCCAATCTGATGGGAGCGGGAATCACAAACTTTGTCACGATAATCTCTCAGTTAACTCAAGTTTTTAATATAAATATGGGTCAAGAGGAACGTTCATCCCCCCAAATAAAGAACAATCTGAAATCAAGAGCTTCAAGAGAGAAATTCCTCCTACTTTTAATGGATCATCTGATCCCTCAATCACTGAACACTGTATCAACTCCATTGAGAAGATCTTCTCCATCCTTCAATGTTCCGAACAAGAGAAGTTTATTATTTCTACTTATTGTATAGAGGGTGAAGATGATAAATGGTGGAAATTGATAAAAAATATGAATCCTAAGGAAGATATCGAGGTATTGGAATGAAAGGATTTACAAAAAATGTTTTTTGATAAATATTTTCTGTGCACCCTATGACTTAAGATGGAAAGGGACTTCCATTCCCTCAAGAAAAAAGACGATGAATCCATCAGAGCATATGAGGAAAACTTAAAAAGTATTGCACGATAAACCTCCTACTTTTTTTACTCCCAAATGCAAGGTTGGCCACTTCTTTCATGGGATAAAACCTAGCCTATAGAAAGCCCTGGTGATCCGTGACTTTGATAGCTATGAGAAAATTGTCCGATGTGCCCTCAAAGTCAAAATGGAGATCAGAAAATCTCTGGGGTATCATGTGGATAAGAAGAGGAAAGTGGAATTTAATTCTGGTGGTCCAATGGATAAATCCAACGGTGATAAAAACTAATAGCACCCCACTTGCCAAAGGTGCGTAAATAAGCACCCCAGAAATTGCCTGAAGGGGACAAGGAAATGATTTAGGTGTGAAAGAGAAGGGAAACTGGCCATTAATTACCAAAAAGAAAACCCGCTACTACGACATAGGAGAGGGATACTCCGTTAGACCCTCAACACATTGTTCATTGATTCAATTTCAAAGAACCATGGCACTTTTCAAACTAGTTCCCTAATCTAAGGGTTTTCAGAGGCAACCAACAGCCTCCAAGGTAGCAAGGGAGATCTTTTTCCATCACTACCACTAAAGAGAAACCCAAAAAAGAAGTGGTGACAGGTATTCTAGTTATTCATTTAATAATAGCGAACATAATTTTTGATTTTGGTTCTACGCAATCTTTTATATCCCAAAAGTTTAGTAGAATAATCCCAAAACCACCACAAATCATGGAAGTAGAGATGTCAGTGAGAATAAAAAATGGTGAAATCATTGCATCCCATGAATATAACTCATCCACTATCATAATCTGTGGAAATAACTTCCCGACTAACCTCTCCATACTCTCTCTGGTGGAATTTTATACAATTCTTGGCATGGATTTTCTTTCTCTATATATATCCAATATAAATTTCCATAAGAGGGAAATAACTCCCCATATGGATAATCGAACCCCAATTCTGTACAAGTGTAAGGAGGAGTATGAATCTTCTTTAGCACCATCATCTCAATCATGGATATTACTGCCCTATGATCATGCATATCTTGCTCAGATGATTGATTCTAAGGAAGCAACCATCCTTGAAGACATGCCTATTGTGTGGGAATTTGTTGAAGTGTTTCCATAGGAATTTCCTAGTCTTTATCCTAGAAGAGATGTTGAATTCTCTATTGATGTTATACCTGGGGAATTTCCAATAACCAATACTTTGTATATAATGGCTGTTGTGGTGCTTGAGGAGCTAAAGAAACAACTACAGGACAATCTGGATAAAGGGTTTATACGCCCAAGTGCTTTACCTTGGGGTACACCAGTCTTATTCTTTAAGAAGAAGGATAGGACAATGTACCTTTTAATTGATTATCATGAGCTCAAAAGAACCATGATAATGAACAAGTATCCTCTTCCCTGAATTAATGACTTATTCGATCAACTACGTGGAGCACAATACTTCTCCAAAGTGGATCTACAATCAAGATATTACCAGGTAAGGGTGAAGAAGGTGGATATCTCCAAGATTGCTTTTAGTACAAGGTATGGGCACTATGAATTCATATTAATGCCTTTAGGACTCAATAATTCTCCATAAATATTCATGTACTTGATGATATTATGTCGAAAAATTTATGGTAGTATTTATAGACGACATTCATATATACTTCAAAACCAGGAAAGAGCATGAGGAGAATCTGAGAACTATACTAGAGACCTTAAAAAAGGATAAGATCTATGAAAAATATAGCAAGTGTGAGTTTTGGTTGAAGTAAGTCCCATTCTTGGGTCATATCATCACAAGGAATGGGATATCTATGGATCCCTCCAAGACAGCTAAAATTGAGGGATGGCCGAGACCAACATCGGTGATGGATATCCATAGATTCCTAGGGTTATCTGGATATTATCACCTATTTGTGAGAAATTTCTCACTATTTTGAAACCCTCTTACCAAGCTAACTCAGAAAGGAGTCAAGTTTTCTTGGAGTGATGAATGCGAAGATAGATTCAATGAGTTGAAAAGGAGGCTTATCACTACACCTGTGCTCACACTACCCAAAAGTGGAGAACTTTTTGTGGTATTTAGTGATGATTCGAAGAAGGTCCTAGGCTGTGTTTTGATACAAAATGAAAAAGTCATTTCCTATAATTCAAGTAAATTGAAAGTTCATGAGAAAAACTATCCAACGCATGATCTGTAGTTGGATGTAGTAATATTTGATTTGAAAATTTGGCAGCATTACCTCTTTGGGGAGAAGTTTGAAGTATATACAGATTACAAAAGCCTCAAGTATATATTCACACAGAAATAAATGAATATGCGCCAAAGAATATGGTTAGAGCTGATCAAAGACTATGACTACTCAATTCACTACCATTCGGGGAAAATGAATAATGTTTCAGATGCTCTAAGTAGAAAGGACCCATCGATTCTATCATTGATGAGAATTTAAAAGGATCCAGTATTCTTAGACTTAATGAAGATGGACATGGGAATCATAAATAAGGGAACATCATTATTCCTTTCACAATTTATTTATCAACTGTCTCTTTTGGAAAGGTTAAAGGATTCTCCAAAGGATGATGTGGGAATTCAGAAGAAAGAAAAAACTATAAAAAGGTAAATACTCAAAGTTCAATGTTAATGAAGAAGGAATTGTGAGATTTATGACAAGAAAATGTGTTCCATCAAATCCGGAGTTAAAGAATGGAATTTTGGATGATGCACATAGTTTGAATTTCTCCATTCACCCAGGAAACACAAAGATCTATTGAGATCTCTGAGGGAATTATTGGTGGGATAACATGAAGAAGAAGATCGCTGAGTATACATCAAAGTGTTTGGTATGTCAGCAAGTGAAGGTTGAGAGGCATAGGTATAAGGGGATGATGAAACCATCACCCTTACCAATGTGGAAATGGGAGAACATCACTATGGAATTTTTCAATAAACTTCTGAAGACATCCAAAAGAAACAATTCTATCTGGGGTGTTGGGGATCATCTTACAAAGACTACAAACTTCATTATAATTTGAGTGGATTTATAATTAGATCAACTAGCATAGATATACATTAGATAAGTGGTAAGGATGAATGGAGTTACATTATCTATTATATCCCATCGAGATCCAAGATTCACCTCTATGTTCTGGAATAGTCTCCAACATGCTCTGAATATTGAGATGAACTTCATTATGGATTATCATCCTCAAACTGATGTCCAATCTGATAATACTATCCAAACAATTAATGACATGTTGAGAGAATACTCAATGGACTTTAAAGGAGGATGAGATCAACATCTTTCCCTGGTTGAGTTCTCTTACAATAACAGTTTCCACTCAAGCATCCAAATGACACCTTATGAAGGCCTTTATGGGAAGAGTTGAAAAACACCAGCATGTTGGGATGAAGTTGAGGAGTGATAACTCCTAGTTCCAAAAATGGTTGAAGAAATGGTGGAGAAGGCTAAGATCATCCAAAAACACATTAAAGATGCTCAGAGTCAAGAAAAAATCTATTCTGATAATCATCGATGGGACCTAGAGTTTGATGTCGGAGACATGGTATTCCTCCGCACATCACTATGGAAGAGAGTTATGATATTTGGGAATAATGGAAATCTTAGTCCAAGGTACATCATTCCATTTGAGATCCTTGATCACATTGGAGTAGTGACCTATCGACTAATACTCCCACCAAACCTATCTCAAGTATATGATACATTCCATATATCACTCTTGAGGAAGTACATACCTAACCCATCACATGTACTTAATAAAGAGGTCATATCATTGGAGAATGACCTATCCTATGAAGAGATTCCGGTAAAGATCTTAGATCGTAGGGAAAAAGTTCTACAAAATAAGACAATTCCCCTTATCAAGGTGTTGTGGAGAAACCACAAGTTTGAAAAAGCATCATGGGAATTAGATGAAGTGATGAATCAGAGTTACCCTTATCTATTTTAGTATGGGAAATGAAAATTTTGAGGGCAAAATTTCTTAATGGGGGAATATTGTAACGACACAAACTTTTAATAATGAAAATTTCTCTTGATATAATTAAATGTCTTATTATGTAAAATGGATATATAAAAATTATGCACCTCCTTGGTTTTTTATTTTTGAATTTTAAAATACTATTAATAATTTTTGCCATTTCTAATATATCCATTAAACAGTGATCACATGATTAGTATAAATATAGGGTTTTAACAAATACAATTTAATCTGACAAAGGAAGTGATGGCCTCATCCAGTAGAATTGCACCATATGAAGCCCATTTTTTAGAGCTCAGAAAATAGGTAGTGTCACTAGTCTTCTCTCTTGACTAAGCCCATGCTTAGTTTCAATACATTAATATTGGACGAAACTGCCTACATGACAAGTGGAAGTTGATAGAGATTATCACCCGAGCGATGTTATCCGAACCGACCCAAGAGTTTGTCACCATCACACACCTTAACCTTAGGTCTTATGTAAGTGTTATAAGGGGTTATGTAACAAGACCCTAGAACTATGATTATGTGCATTATTTTTATATATAATAAAGAATATACATTCATTTTATTGTTGTTACTTTGTAAATGGGTTTTAAAGCACAAACATTTTTTTAGTTAATATTCAATTAAGAAATCTATTTTGATGAATTAATGGATTTTTTAATTAATAAATATTTTAATAAAATATAATTACTAAATTTATTTTTATTAAATATAAATTATCATATAACTTTTATACAATTGTAATTTTTATTAAGGTTTGAAAGTTGTTTTTGTCAAAACCCATGAATTTTCAATAAATATCGATTTTTATTTTAAAAGTAAAAATTCACATATTTAGAAAATTATTTATATAAAATGAATATTATTTTTTGAATCAGGATATAAAAATTATCTAACGGTGAATGTTTTATAATTTTTTAAGACAATCATATTTTTGGGTAAAAATTAAATACTGTTTAAATATATAATGTGTTTTATGACATTATAATGACCAAATAGTGTTGTAATAAAATACTATAAAAGGGTTGTTCAGAAAATATATGTTTTACCTTTAAAATAATGTAATTTTAAATTTTTTTATTAATTTTATGGTTCCTTTGTAGAGCCTCCAAGACTTATAAAATATTTTAACTTTTTAAAATAATTTCCTTAAGAGTGTGACTCACCTCTACATAAGCTAGCCTAATATTTTAATAAGTTTGTCCATTGGCCTTATAAATATTTTTTCCAATCCACATTGGAAAAAACCATGGGATGAATTTTGGTTTTTATTAGTTTAATGTGTAGTGTCCAAAACCTAAATAATAAAGAATTCCCTCTCATTTTCTATATAAAACCACTCATCTCCAATTCCTCTTCACTCTAACCATTTGGATCTAGACCAAAATCTTCCCTGCTATCTCTATAATCCTCACAAGGAACCTAAATATCCAAATAATAATCTATCAAGCCTCTTACAAGCCTTTTGGATCACACTTCCAAGTAAGGGATCCTCACTTTCTTTCCTTATTTATGTCCAAGTTTCCTTATATTGATATGACCTTTTATTTTCAATTAAAAAAGTTGGGGTATGATTTTTTACCTCCTCTACACTTCCCTTATTATGTTTTAATTATTAGATTCCCCTTTATCTCTCATTAATTCCTCCCATGTACACCCATTACCATGCAGAAATTCTGTAAGGGATTTCTCTCTCCTCATTTACATTCAAGCAATTATTTTATATTATGAATCTAATTTACATTATATATGTTGGGATATTATGTTCCATGACCCCCTTACCATAAATTTTATGTATAAATTATGAGATACCAATTTCTATCTCACCAACCCATTTTATGATTTCTATTTGACGTCGTTATGCTGTCGAAGTTACACCAAAATTTCCCATGCCAAAATCACTGTGTAAGTGAATACCATACCCATTTCTCTATCAATGACATTCACATTTATGCACATGTAATTGTTGATTAAGTACTTAAGTTTATGTATTCCACATATTTTATTCATGGAATAAATTATGATATTTCATGAATCCATGTTGTATGATCTATGTGGCACACTTATGCATGAAATGAAATGATTAAGAAGGGTGCACCCTAATAGCACTCCAATGCATTGAGTAAATAATAGTATCATGATACACCATGTTAAATGAGGGTTTTACTCATGCTAATTCAAGTGAAATGATGGTTTAATCATGCTAATTCAAGTGCAATGAGTGTTTACTCATGCTCTATGTGCAATGAGCCTTGGATCATGCTAATATCATATTAAATGTTGTTGCAACATCTCCATGTTATGATAATCATGCTATATAATTCCTTTATATTCATGTTTATATTATGATCCAATGATATGACTATTATCTAACACGTATTGTATTATTCATGTTATTCCTTGTTTACTCCTTTACTGGGATTTATAGCTCACCATTTTTTTATTTATATCCTCAGGTTATCCCATGCAAGGCTAAGCATGAAGGAATATTGTGGTCTTGAAAAAGAATTTTTCAATAAAGATTTTGTATTTTGTGTTTTAAGTTGTTATGTAATGCTCATAATTTCTCCATACACTATACCTCTCAATCCTTAGAGTTTTATTAAGTGAAATTTTATGTAATAAATCATGTTTAAATATATAATAAAGGCCAGGGTTGTTATAATTAATCACAAAAGAGGTTTGATGAGTTGGAGTGGCTCGATGAGAGCATGCTAGATACATTGAAAAACCTTGATTTCCATTATAATAAGATAACATTATACTTAAATAAAAATATTTTCTTCTGCTCATTACTTTAAGGAGAACTGGTATTGGCTCTTAGAACCCCAATGATACTAGGAAAGAAACCTCTAAAGTTGTAACCCAAATAGGATTTTCCCTATACCATAAATAAGTTCTATCACAAAGGAGCTTACTCACTTTCCACAATGGATAGAGAACAAGTCATTACCCATACCAATGAAATGTTTCTCAAGAAATAATTTGCATATATTTCATTAAGAATCCCTCATCCTTGTTGCATGACATTAAAATGCACAAATTCTCCCTGACAGCAAGACTTAAACTACACAACATCAATCGTCTTGGTCAAATAATTTTAAACTACACAAAATCATACTAACTAGATGATGTTAAATTTTGTGGTGCATTGTCCTGACCACATGACATTAAACTATACAGAAGAAGTCCCAGTAGCAAGACTTTAAACTAAACATTGCCTTTTATCCTTACTTCATGACATTAAAATGCACAGAAAACATCGTCATCGCATGAAATAAAATTTCATGGATCCCTAATGTTCATCTTCTTTCCCTACTAGTGAAAATATTGTTTATCGCATGATGATAAACTACACAAATAATGCGCTCACCACATGACACTAAACTGCACAATTCCTAGAACCATGTGTGGCTTGATTCATGTCATCACATGATATGTAGTGATGCCCACACCTCCATTCTTAGGCCCAACCACAAAATTATTCTTCTTTCACATCAATTCACCTTCATCCTCACTGCATGAAATTAAATTACATAGATGATATCCTATCTGCACGACATTGAACCGCACAATTTTCCAGAACTATGTATAGATTGATTCTCATTTCAATGATATATGTAGGGATGCATCAATCCAATATCTTGACCAAACCAATATATAATATAAAATTACCTTTTCCTTCCTTTAATTTCCTCTTCATGGTGAGGGGAACCCTTTCCATTCCTTATTTTTCACACTGAGCATAGCTCATGTGAGCTTAGAAATTTTAGTAAAGGGATACCTAGTATGAGCAAGGAATATTAGTTTGAGACATGATTATCATAGTCCTTGATGAAAGGCCTTAAAAGGAACGTCATAAGTTCTTTCCACATGATGTTAAACTACATGGTTGATGTTTCTTGAATGACATAAAACTACGCATTACCAGGGGACTCATCTGAGAGGACCACTATCCATGGTGTTGGACTCCCACCACACTTCCATTTTAGAAATACATGTGACTTGATTCTTACATTCAAAGGATGTGTAGTGATGCCCAAATCTCCAATCTCGGGCCCATTCATAATATTCTATTTTTATATCGGGGAGTATATGTCCTTTTATTATGATGTTAAACTACAAGGTTTCTCTAGAACTATGTGTGTCTTAATTCCTTGAATCATAGGATATGTAGTGATGCCCGGATCTCCAATACTAAGCCAAGCTATAACAATCAATGGGAACAATTCCTCCATATGGGTATGGGTTAGACCTACATAGTGTATTTCCCATTCAATAACTATGTGTGTCTTGATTACTACCTTCATAGGGTACGTAGTGATGCCCAAATCTCTAATTCTTGGGTCTAGATACAATAAAACAAATATTTCCCCAATCTGTACATACGGGTCAGACCTGCATAGGAAACTTGTATATAAGAACTATGTATGGATTGATTCCTGACATCACATGACATATAGAGAAACCCAGATCACCAATAATGGGTTCATCCATAGCATATGAAATGGTAAAAATACACCCATAAATGTATGTAGGCCAAACCTATGCAGTAAATTTCCTAGATGCATGACATTAAACTATATTAAAAAACAATATATACCTCTTTTAAAGAAGGGTCTAATCTATAAAATCTCATTTTTCCTATGAATGATTCATATTTATGTATGTATATCTTTAACACATGATATATTTATGCAAGAAGGGATCCGGCATATGGTTACCCACCAATAAGCCTGTGCATGGATAAAAGATGAAACTTGCATCTAAATTCCCCCGACCAGTGCAAAGTGCCCAAAAAGACATCTTTCACAATTTTTCGCATCAATTCCCATGTTCTTACCGCATGACATTAAACTACAAGGAAAGGAATGTCCTTACCACATGACATTAAACTGTAAAGAAATTTTCCTAGTTTCCTAACATTAAAACTGCATGAAAAATGCCTCCATAATACATGACATTAAAAGTTGAAAACCATCACCCATCATTATACCTTATCAAAGGACCACAAGAACCTAACCCTAGTTAACTAGATATTAGATAACTTCTGTAATATTTTAATCCCCTCAGACTGTGAATCAAACTTCATGTATCAAGCACCTTAGGTTTCTAAAAACCTTTTATAGACCATGGAAAATGATACCCATATTTGAGGGAACCTTTGTTTTACTATTCATGTATTACCATGGCTCCTATATATGCGCCTATGGCCATCAACCAAATGCATTATTTCCTTACAAAAAGAGATTTCTAATACTTGTGAGCCATGAAATCACTATGGTAGAACCCGACATCTAAGGGTGTTTTGGGCCATTCTTGACATTATTATCCCATATCATTATTCATGAAATGAGAACCTCAATCCATGATTTATGACATTTTCATATCCTTATCAGAAGGATGTTGGTGTAATCTTGACCCTAGGTATCATAATTAGGCTCTTATGTGACCTTCCCCTCATATTAGGTCCATGTGAATCATGACCTTAAACTACCTACACTTTGGTCAGAGCTATAAGACTTTAATATTTTATCCTATAACAGTCTAGATTACAAGACCCTAAAATGATAGTGAAAGAGACACAAAACTTGTCTGGTTGAAAACTCACAAAGGGTGGCCTAAGAAAAATTCAATAATTTTCTCACTGAAATCTTCATATCCAGAGTTTAGAAAAAATATAGAGTGAAAAAATAAGGCATAAAGATTATAGGGAATACTTTTTAGACCTGGTAAAAGTCAATCAATGCTCACTGGACCCCCTGGTCTAGGAAAAAGTTACAACAATGACTTGTTACATCTCCTCACCCTGATAACATGTTCACTAGGTGGCGTTATAACTTTTAGAGTGCTAAAACACTTCTTGAATATTATATTTTCCATAAATCAGACTTCATTATTTAAGCCTCTTAGATCTCCATAAACCTTCCATGTCCCTTATAAAAGGATACCCGACTTTAAGCGACACTTTTTTTGACTATGCATGTATGCCTATGGCTCCTGCATATGCGCCTATGGTCATCAACCAAATGCGTCACTTTGAAAAAAGGGATTTATGATCCTTTTGATCCTAAAATCATCATGGAAGAACTCAACACCTTTTAGTGTTCTGGGCCATTACCAAAATGATTGTCCCATATCATTAATCATGACACAAGAACTTTGGATGATGATTTACAATCCACATAACCAAAATATTCAAGCAGGTTTGACATCCTCAACATTATGTCAGCATTTTTTTTACCCTTTCCCAAAGCAGTAATGTGACACTCCATTCCCAAAGCTTTTGATGGCCCACACTACGTGATTCAAAATCACAGGGTGTAAGGCCCGAGCTTCAAAATCTGAGAGCTAAACTTCCTCCTAGGTTTTTAGAACTCTTCCTAGATAGCCTTTCCTCCATACCCAAATTCATCATCCAAATGTTCAAGTCATCAAAAATCTTTCACAACCCTCTAAAAAGAGTGGGGACACCTCTGTTTGACTATGCTATCATTACATAAGGGATTTGACCTACCAACCAGAGGCATTTTCTCCTCATAAGAAAGGAACTCCAATCCCCAAGATCCCTCATAAAACCATGGATGAACCCTACACCTTAGGGTGTTATGGGTCATCCCTAACATGTCTGCACCATCCCATATTACTCAACTCAAACTTTTGGGTTATGACTTACTAAACCCGTGCTCCAACTATCCAAGTGGACTCACCTTCCCTAGTTTTTCACCCTCAACAAATATTACCCTTATAAATCTTCCATGCCCTTTGGATAAGAGTGGAAAAACTTAATTTTACGATGATATTAATGCTTAATGGATTTGACCTACCAATCATAAATATCTCCTCCTTATAGGAAATGAACTCCAATCCTCATGATCCTTGAAAACACCATGGAGAAACATAGAACCTTTGGGTGTCTTGGTTCATCCTTGGAATTTATGCCCCATATTCTATATTTATCAATCATGTCCATGATAGAAGACCCTAAACTACAACAATAGAAGGTCTGAGCTAAAAGACCCTAAACTAAAACAACATAAGGTCCAAGATAAAAGACATTACACTACCAGCGATATAAGGTTTGAGCTAAAAGACTATAAAATATAGCGTTATAAGGTCTAATCTATAATACCTTAAACTAAAAAAAATAGAAGGTCCTAGCTAAAAGAACCTAAACTAAAAAAATTGAAGGTCCGATCTGAAAGTCCCTAAATGACAGAAATAGAAGTTTCAAGATAGAAGACCCTAAATCAAAATGATATAAGGTGTGAGCTAAAATAACCTAAACTACATCACAATAAAGAATTAGTTTTCAGGACTTGAAAAATGCGCAAAAACTTTTAGGATGAAAACCTGATATAGAAATCTAGGAAAAAATCCAATTCCATGCCCATTAATCCTCCCCCTATATGAATCTTGGGAAAAACCAGGGCAGTATAATGTAAAAATATACAATGATTTTAGGGCCCATCATATGGAATTAGAAAAAATCAAGCTATGATCGATAAGTCCATTGACTTTATCCAAAGATCAATAACTCTCAATATAGGACATATATTCTACCCAAATCATCCTTTTGTGAATTAGGTAATCTTAAGATAAATAGAGATGATACATCAGTGATGAATCTCATGTTGGTGGGAATTCATGAGTATTTCCTGAGGAAAATATGTTACAACATTTGAACTTATAAATTTAGGTTTACTTGATATTATATGAAGGATGGGTATCATTGATGACCCATGAAAAACTAAATCAATGAAATATCATGTACATCATGAATAAAAGGAAGTTGTAAAAAGACATATAAAGTTTAGAAGATATATTCATTGATACCATGAAACAAGAGGAATCTCCACATTTTAGATTCTCTCTAAGAATTTAATTTAAAAAAATGTACATTAATAATCAAAATACAATAAGATTTTATCAGATGATCTGGCCAAGTCGAAAATAATCTGATGAGAAGAGATGACTGAGCACTGAAGTGACACCCACCCAACTTCTTCCACTACTTCCCTAGGATGAAGGGTCTCACTGAGAGTAGACAGATCCATAACTATTTTTTGAGTGGTTTACAATAAGGATGATGAAGCTGAAAGGTCGGTCCTTGAGCGAGCTAATATCTCCTCATATGTCTATATCTATGCATTCAAGATGTCCATTTAGGCATGAATCTCATATATGAATTGATGTATTTATTCCAACACCTATAAATATTCCTTCATTTTTTTTAGGTAAGGGAGTCCCATATTCGATATCATGTAATCCCCTCTCATTGGTAGCCAAATATTATCGTGTTATGATGATTTTTTACATGCTTTGATATAATGGATGGTGGTCAAAGCTATCGTTGGCCAATTCATGAAAGATATGGAGAAGATGTTCTTATTTATCATGAAATTTTTCTATGGGATATTTAGTGACCAAGGTACGAATCTTCCACTAGATCATCCTACACCATGTCTATTCCTCTAAAACTGATGAGGTAGGTATTTTAGAATGGGGAAAAACCGACTGAGCAGATAAGGAAGTGGGAGAAATAGCCTCATATATTCTTCTCTTAATAGATAAATCATATGTTTCTCATGTCTAAGAGAAATATTCCTTAAATTATTTTAGCTCACTTATGGGATGGTTATTGCTAAGATGAAAACGCTTCCTCAAATACTCGCTTGAGTCTTGAATTAGCTCCACCAGTGGTACAAATAGGGGTTTTAGTGAGGCAAATGGTTTGTCCACTTGATGAACCAATCTTTTCAACACACCACCTGAGTAAGATTCTACCCATCATGGGATTAATAATAAGCAAAGAAGAATATATCATGAATATATGGAAGGATAATCTTAGGATTTGTATCCTCATGCTCTAATGTCAGCCAAAATTATCAGATAATTCCAGGATGTCGCTCTTCCCACACACCATCCATAGAGAGAGGGGAAACCCTTTGGATGCAATAAAACTAGAGAGAACACTGATAAGGGGTATACATCTCACAAATGATTAGTTCGTCCATCCTAGATATAAGAACCCCATACCAAAGGGAGATATTGTATGACCTTTCATCAAGATAACAACCACCATTATCAATAATTGGCCTGTTTAGTGTAGGATAAGGAATGAAATTGAAATTATTAGATCAACTAAACATATCAAAAACCTCATTAGGGCCTAAAATCATTTCTTCAACTATAGAAATTTCTATCTTGTGATGAAACAGGGTGCTAGAGATCCTAGTAGAGTTGTAGTATCTGTAGCAGTGGAAGTGCTCCCCTCTCTAGCTGAATAAAACTGGAAAGGACCACCAATCCTAAAAGAAATTTTACCATGTTGAATGCAACCCAGAAGTTGGTAAAGGCATGTGATATTTAGTACAACAATATTGAGAGGTCGTCCCTCTACTAACCAAGCATCCATTTCTAGCATGATAACTTGGATTCTCGAATGCATGTGCCTGACTGGGAAAATACACCCATTTAGAAACATGTCCATGAAACCTTCTATCCCGAGGATCTAGGATATATCTAGTCTCACTCGATATCCCCATAGGGTATGCTCTCTGGATTCCATTATTTCCCAATACGAACTGGTGCTATCACAGACCTACAGGGAAGGTCATTGGTTAGGGTGTATAATGGTTGACCGATCTCCATTGTGATGGAGGAAAATGTTGATATAGTATTTGGAAGAGATGGGTGAGAGCATATTCTTCTCCTTCCTTAAATTTTATTTCACAATATTGATCATATAATTTTCCAAAATGGGAGTCTGTATGGGGTCATTACAAATATCTGTAGTAAGAAGGAACTCATGGTACATTTCCCCAAGGGGTATCTCACCTAGTTGATAGATATCCTAAAAGACGATTCCTAATATTCCATAGGATAAATGGAATGAATTGGTACCAGGGAACCAATAGATAATCAGTTGTCTAATAATATCATACTAACAGTGGAAAGTGAACTAAGTGAATCGTACTTCTTCATAAATATATATAGCATGTAGTGGGTTGAAAAATTATAAGTAGCTCTGCCTAACCCTAAATGACCATGCCTATTCATCAAAAAAGTTACCATGAGGGTGTAAATCCTATTTTGAGCTCCATCTACCACCCGAGCTAATCAAATATCAGACAAATATACTCAAGTATATTTGATCGATGGCCTAATGAGTGAAATCTCAACTATATAGACCCATAAGAGAGTTTTCTATCATATAAGATAACCCCTAGGACCATGTTAAAACCAGTTGTCCATCCTCAGAAACTATCATATGAATAAAATCAAGGGAAGTAGACACCCATCAAGATGAAAGGTTGTAGTCCAGAGAAGTAATGTAAACGTCATCTAGCAGGCCGAACCTATATAGGGGAAGCCTGTGTTATAAAGGATAATCCGGGAGTTTGGACGAGAGAAGCCTTTTCAGAACCTTATTTTTAGAATACACACTATATATAGAGAAAACATTATATTTCTGAACAATAAAGGTCATTTTTTAGCCATGGAGGAAGAATTGTAGCAGGATCTAGAATCCATATACATAAAATCAAGATGTATGAGTCATATGAGTGAGAAACCCCATTAAACAAAATTCATAACTCTAGAATCATCACGAGGATCACATGAACCCTAAAGTAATTTGCTATCACATATCTTAATATAGGTCTTGTGGACCACATAATCCATAAGACATCTCATGACTGTGTGGCCCTTAATGAGACTCACGATCATGTGAACTAGACATGGTTACACAATTCACATACTATTCCAGTGATCATGCCACTAAACCAGTGGATCCTGTGAAACCTTCAAAGAAAACCATACAACCAAGAATGATTAGTTCAAGGACTCAAGAAAGATTACTGAGATTTAGTTTGTTGTTTTTTTGAACAAATTTTGAGGTGAGGTAGGTTCCGTGAAAAGATCTCATGAAAATGGTTCTCATGAATCAACCTTCCAAAATTGATCCTTCGACTAGTTCTTGCAAAGAGGTCTTGCAGAAAAGTCCCATG
Source organism: Viscum album (assembly GCA_963277665.1). Classification (NCBI taxonomy): domain Eukaryota; kingdom Viridiplantae; phylum Streptophyta; class Magnoliopsida; order Santalales; family Viscaceae; genus Viscum; species Viscum album. Next base: position 568,634,305 of record OY728119.1, read on the forward strand.
ATTATTTCTTATGTAAAGTCATGTAAAGGGGTTATAAAATGGAGGTAGATCATAAGATATCTAGGGAGTTGGAGTAACCAGTGAATGAGTTTCCATTTGTTCCCCTATTTATAGGATCTTCTATAGAATACCAAAGGTTGCCTGAAAGAATAAACATTTCCCAAGAAACCAATTGAAAATAACATAAAGACTCAAGAAGGAATTTACTTTCCTTAGAACCAAGACCACTAGTTCATAAATGGTTTTTAACGTCGGTTTTTATTCCTTTTCATGTCCAGTTTTAAGCGATGTTATTTAAGGCGATGTTGTAAATAACTTTTTTACGTCGATTAACAAAAATAAACATTGTAAATTAATATTTATTATCAATTTTTCATGTCGATTATCCTTTAACCGACATGGAAAATAATTTTTCACATCGGTTATTTAATAACCGACATGATTTTTTTTTTAAAATTTGGACTCTGATTCATCCTCCACCCACAATAACCAAAACTAACAGAATAAGCCGACAACCAGCAAGACACTTACAAATGAACATTCAAATTTACAATGTATATTACAAATAAACTAAAAATAAATCAAACCTGTAAAATGATTATCCCATTCAATTTGTAAATGTATCAACACCTATGCACTATATTGATATGGGTCATCAAAAATCTACAAAATAATACAAAAATAATTTGACTTGAATTTTCAATAAAAAATATGAAATATGAATAAAAGATTAATAAAGAAATATAAGGTTATGAAAATTTTTAACTGTCCTAGTTGAAATTATTTCATACATGAATCTTAAAACATAATATCTACATTATTTTACATATTCTTGTTTATAAAACTATTTTAAATATATTTTAATTCAAAATAACATTTTTAAGTAATATATCCAAAATTTAGTAATTTTAAATGAAAATTCACTGTAGCTTTACAAATTTGATCTTAGAGATCTTCTTTATTATTGTCTCTATAAATAATTTTCATGAAATATTTGAAAATAACAGGAATAAAATAAATTTTATTCATCATAATATAAAAAAGTATTAAAATAATAAAAATTATGTGATCAATATAATCTGGAAATTTTCTCTCACTTCACCATGGATAGAGCATAGCTAGTATAATGTGTTCTCTCTTGAAAAAAACACTGAAAATCCAATGGCCAATGATATAAATAAAAATTTAATATGATTTGTTAATATGTTAAGTGATATATAAAACTTTGTGAGAAAACATGTTTCATACTCTTCAAGATATGGAAACATCCAACACTGAATGATGAAATTATTCTGAAATCTTTGAGCTAGATAAACTATTCTTTCAACATCGGTCATTGTCAAAGATAAAGGATAAATAAACTGTGGGTCCATAAATCCATATACATCTATATTTTCTTGCTGTATAAAAATTTTATATATATACCTAATACAAAGAATACATAATTATAAATTTTCAATAAATTAAATAAACATTTTTTTAATCAGATTACATGGAAAAAATTTGTATCATGTGTATTTTTGATTGATTTCCAGCTACAAGATCCATTATATCAGTTTTTAAAAGCACCATAGTCATTTCATTCCCCCAAACAACAACATCAATTAGAATATCATATAATCGCAATAAAAAATTTGAGTATAGTGACAATCAATTAAGACTAATAGAACCTGTATATGAAGTCATGAAAATTTGAATTTTTTGTTGTCTATAAAGTATTTCTTTACCTTTAAAGTATTCCTATAAAAAATTAGATAAATATATAAACATTAAAATGAGAAAAAAAAATAATAACAAAATTAAATAAAATCTAACATATATGCATACCTCTATGGAAATATGTCTAAGTAGTCTAGATGAAAAAACTAAAGAATGACCAATACTTTTTCCAATTGTACTCACCTCATCTATAAGACATGGTATTTTTGATGGTCTATCTATAATATCTAGTACAATGACCCTATGATGCTATATATAAATCTACTAATGATAAATGGCATCACTAATATAATATATCATCATATATGCAACAATATGATGAGAATCATAAACATATAACTCACAATAATTTGTAAGATATAGAGGATGGGGTGTAGGGGTAGGATAAGAGGTCGTGGGTTCTAGAGGCAGATATGTGTGAGTAGGATAAAGAAGAGTGGGATCTAATGGTAGTGGTGGAGGATTCGTATCAGTAGACCAAAACTGTCCTTGCATGTCTACAAACATTTACTGTACCAAAGCTCTGATCTTGTTCCCCATCATCATTTGAATATCCTGAAATTTGGATTCCAAATATTATATTTTTTGATAAACATTCTCTATTAAAGAAGATTCTGAATGTGGAAACATGTTTCTTACTGATACACCTTCCAAGTATCCTTATACACCACCCAAGTGTTCAGGATTTCCTAATGATGTAGCTAAGATATCCTTTATACCGTTAGCGATAAAGACCCCTTATGTGCACTTCTTCTAAAGAGAATCCTATATGGAATATTTGAAAAAATCTATAATGAATCACAATATATAAAGAGTTGATTTAAATTCAACAAATAAATAAACATCTTACAATCTTATCAGCTTCAACTCTTGACTCTTCCTTAAGATATTGTCCTTTTTTGCTCATCCGAGACCTCTTTCATTTTTTATATCTAGCAAGGGGGAGAAGGGGAAACCTATACAGACCCTAACGACTCAGGTCTCATATTTTTAAGTTTTTCTTCTAGGTTGTGTTCTTCCAATAACGTATACCATCCCTGAGATAACATATTATGGTATAAATTTCTATCTTGAATATTTTTATGAGACCTCCTTGATTATTGTAAATTAATATTTAAGAACAGATAAATCTTTAACATGGTCATTAATATAAAAAAACATCTAAAAAGGTAACATTTCACTTACCAAAACTCCTCTTGTAATATAATTTCTAGAAATTTCTTCCATATATCTTCATATATAAATGGATTTATATTATATGGATTTTCATGCTATATATTCACAAAAATGAACTGTGATTCGAGTGATGATTTAAAATCCATCCTCTCTTAGAATTCAGTGATAAACATTTCCTTCTGACTCCTCCAGTATCAGGTATATCATATGTCATCTGATAAGAAGGGGAAAACATATATTACTTTATAAAATTCAACATAAGTAAAATAATAACAAAAAACTATTACCTAAATGGTGTCCCATAATTATGATAATGTCCCTTTTTCAACACTTTTTTAATCATTAAACAAAATACTAACTTTTATTTTAGCCTATACTGATACAAAAGTGTTGAATTTATTTTAATTTTTACCTCTTGGAATATCATTTCCATCAGATTCTATTGGTATCCTATGCTCCTATCTACATGCAACTAATAATTTTGGTAAACATGTGGTTACACATTTACCAGCCCTCAAACTTTTTTTTACCCTCATGGAAGTAGATGTCTCATGTAATGAAGGATGAGGAGGCTCATTAATAGAAGCATGTGTACGTTCCTCCCCAAAGGTATGAGTATGACCATCTCCAAAATTATGTGGTGGATCATAGGATTGATATTTCATTATCCTATAAATCAAACCAACATCAATTATTACACAAATATAAAAATCCAACAATTACATACAAATGTAGATAAAAAATTAACACTTATCAAACAAAAAGTAAAGTAAACTAAGAATAACACATTTTTATTCATATTTTATAGTTAACTAAAATTATAACAATATTATAATAAGATATTAAATGACATAAATGAATGAAAACTATATAATATTAATGAGAGATAAAATGACATAGTAAAAATTCACCAACCTGATAAATCATTTTTAAAACAAAACTATTTTTTATAATACAAAATATTGTATGTTTTTATTTAAAATTTAAAATTTAAAATAATTGGTTTTCAAAAATATCAATTAATAGATAATTTACATAAGGGTAAACCTAGAAAACTAGGAAAAATTGAGCTAATATAAACAAAAAATTTAACCTATTAGTTATAATATATTTTAAATAAATAAAATAAAATTAAAATATCTAACTTATGAAATTTAAAAAAAGTAAACCATAATTAAAAATATGTTACCTATAATATTATTAATGTACTAAAATATTGTTTTCCTAAATTAATTCTTCATGATCATTCTGTATGGAACAAACCATGTCTACGACGTACTGATCAATATTATTTGTTAATCATTCAATGGAAGTAGGAATCTCACATAAATTAGAATCTTCATCAAGTTTATCATCACCAACATACTATTTTTTCCCTTATAAAAAAAGAGACCAATTCATATTAGATTGATCAAGAACATAGTATTTTTTTTCATGGGTTTCCATGATAAAATAATCGTTGGTGTATTTTAATTTATTTAGATTAACTAGTGTCCTTACAAATTCATCATGTTGGATAGTGTTTTGACTGACAAACCATTCACACATAAACACTAGAACATTAAATTTAATGTAATAAACCTCCCATATTTCTTCAATGACTCCATAATATGAATTTGATGTGGAGATTTGGTTTTTGTGTTCTGTACTCAAAAAATGCATTGCTTCTACGAACACCAACACACTACTATTCTGAACCGCACTTCTATTGTCCAAATATTTCATATGAAAAGTATATCCATTAATGTTATACCCATACCATGTTATCAAATTTAAATGTGGAACTCCCACTAACCATCTTAATGTTTATGATGCGTCTAGTTTACCAAGTATGGTCTCTTTAAACCATGGAAAAAATGTTTTGTTATGCTCATTTAAAATCCACATATCTTTATTTTTTGTATGAATTTGTTTCAACACATTAATATGTAATGTTATATATGGTTGAGAATCATATATGTTTTTAAATATGTATAAATGTACCTTCTTTATCTGTTCACCTGTCAATGATTTGACTTTCATTCCATGAATACCCTTTCCCCCATAACTAACTCATTCATAGTGAGATGCAAGAAAACCAATGTGCTCCACTATAGACCAATATCTTGTAAAAAACTTTGAAACCTCCTAAGAAATATAATTCTCAACAATGGATGCTTCAGGTAAAAATGGATTCTTAACAAACCCTTTCAATATCTTCATATACCTTTCAAAATGATACATCCAACATAGATATATAGGTTTGGAAATAATTATTTATTACACTGAATGAACCATTAAATGCACCATGATATCAAAAAAATATGGAGGAAAATACATTTCCAATTGGAAAAGTATAGAAACTGATTCATTCTACGAAGTGTTAAAATAATTAGAATCAATAACCTTATTACAAATTGAATTAAAAAAATAAGACACCTTTATGATAACCATTTTGGAATTGGTGGGTAATATTCCACACAATGAAACTGGTTGGAGTTGTTGCATCATGAGGTGATAATCATGAAATTTCATACTTTTCAACTTCAAATCATTTAAAGAAACAAATTTTTTACATTTTAAGAATAACCATGTGGTACATTGATCTCATGAAGACATTGAAAAAATATAATTTTATTTCTCTTGGATAAGGTATTACAAGCTTGGGGTAAGAATGTTCACCTTCCATATGGAGTGGGAGCCAACTCGAAACATATTACCATTGAGAGTAAATCCAATATTTCATTCAACCCATCTTTTTTCTTTCCATTAATATCTAAAAAATTTCTGATTAAACTTTCAAAAATATTCTTCTCCACATGCAAGAGATCAATGTTATGTTTCACATCATGATATCTTAAATATGGTAGCTCAAAAAATATTTACCATTTCTTCAAAATATTTCTATCATTAACATATTTATATGTCTTTCCAAATTCAACTTCAATTTTTTTCACCCTCTCAAAATACTGATCAGTGGATAAAGGTTTTGGAGTAATATTAAATTCATGTGAGTTGTTGAAATCCTTTTCTAATCTTCTATAAGAGTGATCCATAGGAAAAAACTTCCGATGAACCATGTATATTGTTTTTATCCCATGATGTAGTTGATAATATGAAGTTTATTGTTCAAAAATTATACAAGATTTATGACCCTTAACACTATATAAAAAAAATACATATGATTGGAATTCATTTATAGTGAACATAATCATTACATGTAGTTGAAAATTTTACATTTTATAAGAATCATACACCCTTATATCTTCCTCCCATAACAGTTTCAAATCATCAATTAATGGTGAAAAGAAAACTTCAATATCATTTTCTGGATGTTTTGGTCCATAGATCATTAAACTCAACATGAGATATTTTCACTTCATACAAAACTCAAAAGATAAGTTTTAAATTACCAATAAAACATTCCATGAACTGTGTGTGATACTAAGGCTCCGATATGGATTCATTCTATTTGTGATTAGTCCAAGTCTGATATTTCTAACTTCATTTCCAAATGTAACAAACCGGTGATCAATTTTATTCCACTGTAGACAATCATCTGGATGACATAATTTCCATCACATATCCACTCACCAGCATTCCATTTTAACCTTTTTTCAACATGTGAATTATAAAATAAACATTCCAAATGAGGAATTATAAGAAGATACAAAAATGTATTGTTAGGGGTCTCTGTAACTTCTAAATCATCCTATTATTTTTCTTTCAACTTATACCATGACGTCCCACATTTTAGACCCCTTAAAAGAAATTTTCATTCCTTCTTATATTTCACCAATTCATTTGGGAAAGCATGTATTTTTTTGTACCCTAATCCAATTGAGAATATTATTTTATTTTATTTATAATGTTAATATGGAAGATCATTTTATTTAAGAAGAATGACTTTTAATAATTGTAGAAACTATGTAAAACTCTTGTCACTCCATCTATGTTTCCCTTTCAAGTTAATCATTCTCAAAACTATCGATAAAACCATAAAATCTATATAATCTGGATACAATGGGTTTTTAGAATCACCATATAGATGCTCAATTATTGATTCTTTATAAATTGACTCTACTTGAATATCATGAATAATTTATTCAATTTTATCAGACTTATCATCTTGCAAAGCATCATCATCAAGAGATCCAAAATTCTACATAGTTTCACTACGCTAAATCCATGGACTGTAACTTAGATTAAAACCATTAAAAATTAAATGATATTTGATCTATCTTCTTTTCAACTACTTTATGTTTAAAAATTTAGGCATGGATAGAAAAATGTGTCAATTATTAGAACATTTTGTTTAGAAAATTCCAAAAAACAATCAACACCTTCCTCATATTCATCACTTATTGAAAGTGTCCTAATCCAACTTCAACTCATTATTATCTATAAAAAATTTCAAAAATATATATCTTGTTATGATAATCCATTTTTAAATTTATATGAAATATTCCATAATTTTAAAGTAGAAAAATTTTGAAATATAAAACAAATATATGCGTATTTGAAAAATATAATTATAAATTGTATACAATAATAGAAGATATGTTTAAATATAAATGGTAAATCATAAAATGATATGCATGGATTTAATTTACAAAAGAAAATATAATTAGACAATAAATTTTGGAATCTAATATACACAATCATTGGGATATTAGATATTCACATTCATCAAGGTTTTATGTTGTTTTATCGATGATGGATTTAGTTAGGGAACCATATGAAATGAACAAAATTAATTAGGTATCGTGTAGAAAAATAACTATTTTCGATATTCTTTTTATTTAAATAGTAAGTTTGTTATTATTAAATAAAAAATATGTATAATATAATTAATAAAATTAATTAGGCACCATGTATAAGTGTTAAAAAATATTCCATGTTAGAATAATATAAACTAAATACTTTCAAACTTGTTAATGCTATGCATGATCTGTTACAATTTACAGTTCATAATATTTTTTAACATTTGAATCATCTATGTCATCGAAGTAAACATTTGAGTGAATACTTATAGTTTCATCCAAAACCCCAGTATCACCCATTACTTCATCAAAAATATATCTTTCAATAACATTAATAATAACAAAAAATTGTTTGTTTAAAGATTCATTTACATAAATTACTTCTCTAGAATTTCAAGTAAAAATTAAAGGTCATTTGTGTGAAGATTAAATTTCATATTAATAACTATAAATATAAAACTATCCATATAAATTAATTTTCATGTCATTGAATCAAAACACTTTAATTTCATCATTGTGACCCAACCATGTGTATAGTAATCTAATAAAATTATTCTTTCAAAAACCCCATAATACAACATATTTCAGATTGAGTTTGTCGTCTGGTGCACTAGAATAACAATATGTTTTTGTGATTATCATGAAACTATCATTCTATTTTTCCTTGTTTTTAAAACAACTATTTATAATTAATTTAAATTCATTGGAATCCATTACTTTACAACCACATGCCATATTGTGCTGATTAAATGAAAATGAACTTATTTCAGAAGGTACATCATCTATTGATAAACCATGAAAATTATATATATAAACATAAAATATTAAATATCTACCTATGATTTGTTCATATAATAAAAAAATAATTATTTTACCTTAGAATTTAATCAAATAGTAAATTCATTATTTTGTAATTAAACCCTCCTCTTAATAAATAAAGAATGCTATGATCTTTTTATAATTTTCATATGTTCTCTACAAATATGAACATTTTAATATTACAAAATATATGAAAAAATTACATAAAAAAAAATATATTTATTAATTTACTTACTTTATGTAATCATAAACCACACCATGGTTGAATAATAATGTATGATGAGCCATTTTCCACTCATCCCTATTCAAAGTAAACTATATGTTGTGTCAGATAACCCCTCTATTTTAGGTAGTGATGGAAATTTAGTCCCATGAGAAATAATCCAACATGATGAAAGGATTTTAAATATTATCATTATAATAATGTATACATGTAAAGGGAATATATGAGATAACATGAGGATATTAAACAAGTAGGTAATGTAAGATTTTGGTAAATGTAATCGAAAAAAGGAGAGTTAGGGCATTTGTGACATTGAACGACCAAAAGAGAGGTGTGTGAGGATTAATTGAGAGTTGAGAGATGATCATATCAAACGAGACGATGAAAATGAGTATGTATGAAGCTGAAAAAAAGTTTGGAGTCCATTAGATCGAAGAAATGTGGTTAGGGATTCCGCACGAGAGAGAACCAAGTTTGATTTCACCCGATTGAAAAACACCAAAATAAATCAAAGAGGGAATTCATAAAATTATAAATGATTTATAACATTGGTTATTATATAACTGAAATTATAGAGAAATTATTATTTATTTATAAAATCGGTTATATAAAAACTAACGTGATAAATTTATTTACAACATCAGTTATATAATAACTGACACTATAAAGTAATGAGATTTGATTTATAATGTTAGTTATTATATATAACCGACATAAAAAACAAGCTTTATCACATTTTTTATTATATAACTGACATGATAAAGTGGGATACTTCATTTATCACATCAGTTATCTTATAACCGATGTGATATGGTCGATGCAATAAATACTTTTTATACTAGTGCACTTTTCCCCATGGGCATCGATCCTAAGGGGGGGGGGATTTGTTGATGCCCACCAAATTAGAATCGTAAAATCTATAAGGAAATAAATACCCTATGCGTGAGTATTATTTTCTCTACAAAACAATAGAATAGAAAGTGGACAAGATCCTGTGGATCACGTAACCTTCCAAAAGACATGCGATCACATGAACTTTAGAAGGTCATGCGAATGGGCCATGCACAACGCATGACCTAGTTTAGATCATGAAAATCCCCTTTTTACAATCCTTCATGTTCTTGTGAAATCATAGATCACTATCGCTAATCATGCGGTGGCTTCTAGATGAGCTCCCCTATGTCACGTGACTTTTCAGTTGACAGGAGCCTGACAAACCATCCAAAAATGCTTTTAAAATAAGGGAAAAAATATGAAAAAGGTGTAATCCATTCACGGTCATCTATTTTCTTTAGATATGCCCACATGGTTTGAAATACACCATATAAGCTCTATAAACATGCCCATCTTCTCATGAAAGGGCCTAATGACATGCCTTTGGATCCATAGACTATCAAAGGGTTTGTCGATGAAAATGATCATGCATCATTACAAGACCCTTTTTTGGTCACATGATGCATCACCGATGAAGATAGTGGTTTTGTTTGACAACACTCACAAAAATTCATGAGATACTCAACCTTTTTGAAATAAAGAATGAAATTAAAGGGGAAAATAATGAATCTTCTAGAAAAGAGAGGATATGTTGATCATCACATGAAAGTGGTTATTCACCCCAGGTAATCCCCATTGATCCTGTGGAGGATCCCTTGATATGTTAACATAATATCGTGGAAGCCCCATTGAAAAGCTAACTTGGTCTTGATAATGACCTCATACAAGTCACCTTTGTCTCCTAGAGAATACCAGACAAGGTTTCTCCAATCATGCGAAAGCCTTTCAATAGTTATCCAAATTTCACAAAGACCCTTATTCATGTCAGCCTAAACTTGTGGAAGACCCTTTACATTTCTAAATGTTTAGGAATAGTCCCTTCGATCATACAAGGACCAATAAACAAAGTACTAACGGGATACTCTTGCGGTCGCTGAATATCATGAGATGGCCCTAGGAAGATCTACAACAAGATCTTGTTAAGCACATGGCCCCAAAGCCCTCAACCGATTCCGTCCCAAATCTGTGAGATATGCACCATGTAAGGAAGCATATAATTGGGTTGGATAGGGTTATAAAACACTCCCACACTACACAAAAAATGCATCCACCTATCAATATATCTCACATGAGAGCGTATGATCGAACTTCTTGAAGTCGCTCATCATGTGATCATGAAAGTCTTCTGCCAAGTAAAATCTGGAGGATGACTCCAAGGGTTTTAAAAAATTCATAGGAACTTCATGTGATCACTTAATATCACACGAATAACTTTTGTAATGTCATTCAAATTGTTAAAAGGACATCCTTCACGTTAGCTGGGTCACACAAAACCAAAAACAAGCTAAGAGTGGACAAATATGAGGCACATATGCAATAAAAATATTTAATAAAGACTAAAGAATGTGATAATTAAATAAAGAAAGATTTGTTGATACTCATGCACTTCTCATGACTCATTAAAATTACGAGACAACACTAGGACACATCACTCAAGTTATGAGATATCCCCTTGACATACTATTTGGATAATGTGATTCCCCCTGAACAGGTCAAGAAAGTCGCATGATGCCTTTTGGGCATGCCACCTGAGTCTCAAAAAGCCCTTAAAGTTTTCCATCTATATCTTTTGATGTTGACGAGACATGTCACCCAAGTTATATGGAGACACTATGGTATATCACCTAGGAATCATGAAGTCTTCCAAGATTTCCAACTAGATCACGTGACACCCTCCAAGCAAGTCATCCAGGTATTACGATGACACCAGGACAAGTCATCCAGGTCATGCCACACCCTCAAGACATTTCAGTCTAGATTTCACGATACCCTCTAGAAATTTCAGCTTAGATATCACTATTACCTCTAGACAAGATATCCAGATCATGTGATACCCTCTGGGTATGGCAACATCGATCATATGATGATCTCTTGAAATTCCATTCAAGTTAGGTGATGTCCTCTAGAAAATTCAACTAGATTATGAGATTGTATTTAGGAATTCCCACTAATTAGTAGGGACATGTCTATACATTCTCAAACATGTCAGGTAGACAATTAGTCCATTTCAGGAAGACGTATCGGGACATGATAACCCTTCCCAATGGATATATAAGGGTAACTTCAGTGTGTAAGCCCTGGTCAAATCAAACTATGATGAATCTAATTCCTAACATAACTAGGATGTGTAGTATTCCTTCCTAAAGCCTGATATGAAATGGGAATCCACCTTAGTGTAAGCCCTACCATGCCCCTAACATTCCAACCATAAAGACCCAATCACTCCCAAGGGTTGATTATTCTACCTCATCCACCAGTGGATCGATAAGGCAACTAAACTATGAGAACTCTAATTCCTACCATAACTAGGATATGTGGGGAACCTTCCTAAGGCTCGAACACCATATTAAGCATTTGTAGGGTTTCACGAATGCATAAGTCCTGCATCGATATACAGTGAGACTAGTTAAATTATATCCCTTATTTCTCAAATCAAGCATGTATCATGTGAGATTAGGGAGTTGAAATGATCATATCATTCACATTATGAACCTAAACCAGCCATGGAAAACTTAGTGTGTAAACCCTGATCAACGACATGATATGATCGCCCCCATATAAGGAAATATACCTTAGGGAAATTTCCAAGGGCATGATTAAACTATGATAACTCTGATTACTACCAAAACTAGTTTATGTAGGATGCCTCCCTGAGGAACGAGCTCAATATCAGGTACCTAAGTGCCCCCATATCTTTCATTTTTATACGATGTTAAACTACATAGGTTTAATGAACTATATGGGTTTTTATTCCTATTAAAAATACGAATATGTAGGATGCCTCATAATGAATCAATACCATCCTCAAAATATTAACCACATTATAGGATGACAAAAAACTCTATATTACCTGGTTATACAAATTAAATGTAAAAGAAGCTACCCACTAATGGGAAATGGATGGATAACCTTAGATATATACAAATAGATTCAATAAAATTATTACCCTTTTAATTTAAAAGGATTTAAACTATGATCATTTTGTTAGGGTAACTGGTATTGTATCTAAATTAGGAAGATATTCTCAAACATATCTTAAATTTACAAGAGAGTCCCGAAGTAGGAAAAAATTCCCCCCAAAAGTATGTGATTATATCAAACTCCCATTCTTTCTACCAATGTGAGTTCCTAAGTTTCATTAGGTTAGAAACCCTAAAGAACCACCTGACTTTGGAAAGCAGGCCCGTACTTAGTTATGAATGTGGGAGTTGTTGGGAGTTTTCATTAGAAATAAAAAAATGGTAAAACCAACTTGAATGATTGTAAAATAAATTTACCCTCTTAATCAAAATATCAGGCTAAGACATCCACATCATTACAAAAAAACAAGTGGTGAACCCGATATGAAATCATTTAACTATGACATCTCCTTCATAAGGTAAAAAGGATAGACTGCCTAGTTTTCATTAGACCATTTTGTTCATGTTATATGGGTGATACTATCTTATTTATGAAGAAACATAATAATATTTAATAGCATATCATGGTTCATTTAAAGATAAATTTTGTGTGTTAACAATGCTATCGAGCATAATATTGATTTTTTAGGGTGTTACATACACAACTAGCAACATGTTGTGTACTTATTTCCTAGCCACCAACACAACATGAATAAATACTCAATATATATATATATATATATTTTATAGTAATTACATGTTATATGATATATACATTATAATGGCCAAATACTTTCATACAGATATGTTATATATCTTTATATGAATAAAAATATGATCCACACTAGAACATTAACGTTTTAGAGTCTTTGGAGTTTTGATATACAATATTCTTATTTTATGAAAGATATTAAACATCTCTCATAAATATCTTCCCACTTATTACTATTCATAATAATGCCTACTAAAAAAATTCTTTAGATCACAAGGAGAAGAAACACAAGAAAATGATGATCTCAGATGCTCAATAAGGGTAAAATTATGATATGCATAAGCATAACATAAACATGAGGGTATGAGAATATGATCATAAAATTTAAAAACCATACCCCATATAGAAAATATCACAATAATGATTCATGGAATAAATATTGGCAGTTCATAAGACACTAATCATAAGATAATCAAAGAACATGATCCATAATATCATAAAATTACAATAATACATGGAATTGTAGAAAATACATAAGAATAAAAAATTATTTCCTTAGTAGCCAAGGCTATTTTCCAAGACTATCATAGTAGAATGGGTTCACTCCCCAAACCATCATAGTATTCAAGGTTCACTCCCAAGACTATCGTGATAGAAAAATCCCCTTATAGAATTGTGTTCACTCCCTATTACACTCCTTTCTATCTCATGAGATATAAATCATTACCCAATGCATTGGAGGGAGATATAGGTCCCACCCATTACATATTAAAAACCATACATATGTGTTCCACAAGAATATAAATCATTCATAATATCAGAACCCATTTAAATAAATTAGTTTCATAAACATTTTATCATAACATAAATCATGTAAAAGAAAAAAGACTAACAAAAATTAATCCATCATAAAAATAAACCAACCACAAAATAATATGAATATCATAATTTAATAATATCCCCAGAAAAGCATAAGTAACATCAAATAATTTGATCTTAGATAGAAAGTAATTTTTAATGATCCCTTAAAATAATTATTGCAAAATAAAATTTCCATTTTTAATGAATTTATTTTTAAAGATCCTCACATTTATAAAAGAAAACATTTTATTTGTAAATAACCTCATAATATTATAAAGGAATATTTAAAGAATTAAGGTGTCATAATGGAAGAAAAATTTTCTCATGTTGTATGATTTAAAAAAACATTCCTTCCATATTTTTTTTGAAAATTCACAAAGTTACTTGTTTAGAAAAAAACAAAAGGATTATTTTTAGAATAGTTTGGTAAAAATATCATAATTAGGTAAAAAACTATTTTAAAAAATAGTATAAACCTTTTTGGTTTTTTTATAGAAAACATAGACATGGAAGATAAATTTTCCTAAATGAATACTTTAAACATAAAAAATCTCAAATAATGATGATATTATGAAATAAACCCTTACAAATACCATACCATTGAAGAGATAATTAATCGAATTAATTTATTATGTGTATTCATTGTAAATCCAAATAAAAAAAGTGTAAATAAAACCTAAGATCTCAAGTATTTTTTTTCTTTGTTCATGTTCAAACATCCCGTATAATAATTATGAATTTATTATACATTTATTATGTAACATTATAATACCATTTATTATTTATTTATAACATCTCATCACTCATTTATTAATAATTGTTTTATTAAAATTGTTGTTCTGGGTGATAAATGCTTTGTTTTCCAAGCATGTTTTGGTTCGGCAGTCCCGATCCTTATACTTTTATCATGGTCCCATTATTTCTAGAATCATTATTATGTTATATATATCATATATATTTATAATATTAATCCTTATTACCATCCATGTGAAATATATATGAAAAATTAATCACATCGCATCATGTAGATTCTAGTCCATACGTACACATAAACAATGTTATCGTTTTTAATAAAGATTGGATGATGATAAGGTAGACATAATATTTTAATGACAGAGGTATAATTATATTTTAAATATATTATATAATAACTAATCCCAAAATAATACCCATCCATATAATATGGTTATGAAAAATGAATTGTATCACTATGTAAAGACAGTTAGTCGTACGTACGCACAGACAATACTTTCACTTCTTGTTTGGTAAGAAAGCGAATGTATAATGGTGTTTTCATAATAATAATAAAATTTAATAATATTTAGGATAATTAAGTTATTATTTTATTATAAACATCATATATTTAGTGTATGTGGTCTCTCTAACTAGAGAGGGGAGGCCAGGTGGTTGTGACTCAATGGTTCGAACCCCTTTATAAGTGAGAAATAGTTCTGATGGCCTTGAAAAGGATGGTTTGAGCCCAGATCTAAATATGTTGATGGATGTAGACAAGGTTTATGTGAAGGGACCTAACTAAAATGATACTAGTTAGTCGGTAGGTGAAGACCCAAGTCCAAAGAGCGATATGAGTAATAGAGGAAGGATAAGTAAGAAGGACTACTCCTCTTTACCTCCTCCCTTGGAGACCCGATTTTCTAAGAAGATAAATGCCAAGAAAATAGATTTAGAGTCTCTGGGTGACCATCCCTTGGAAATACTGCTAAGTTCTGAAGAAGAAGTGGTTGAACATGTTTTACTTCTTAATGCAACTGAATAGTAGGCAACTAAGATGATGAGTAGGTCTTTAAGGGTGGTCCTCAATGAGGAGAAATACTCCTGGATTGATAAGAATGACCTAATCCTTATAGGGGGCTTCAAAAAGGGAGGATCAACCTTGAGGAGTATATTCAGTCATAGGATCAGCTGGATTATGAGTTTGAGAGTCTGGTGTTGAGTTTACCATGAATTCAGGTAACTACTATCTCATGGAAATTGCATAGAGAATCGGTTTTTGGGAATCTCAAATTATTTTTCAATGATATTTAAATTGGTGGAACCTGTTGTTTGGTTTTGGAGGTATGCTGGTTCAGTTCAAGTTGGATTATGGTCAGTTTCTTTTTGGATTTTATGTAACTCTTTGGTGATACACATCCTACATTCTATATGGATTTGCTTCATATGGGGTTCAGAGCATTACAACCACACCAGTGCATGCCATTCAAAATTGGTAGTTTGAGAGGGTATGACTATACCATCAATTTCGTGCCTGTGAATTCCTGTACAGGACAACTTGCTGAGTGGTCATGCAATAGTGAAGGTTGGTATTCATGGTGTAGTTGCTGGAGAGGGAAAAATCCTATAGTTTTTTTCTGGGATTTTCTTTATTATGGTATTTTTTTGTTGTAATGTTGGTACTGTGGCTTCTCAATTTTTTCCTCAAAAGTGTTTTGATAATAAAAAAGTTACTTTTTAGTCATAATAAATTTATTTTCAATAAACATGCGACAAAATGGATATAGTTTTGAATATAAGATAAGATAAGGTTTTAATCTCATCAACCAATATACTTTAGACAAGTTTTTGTGTTATTTTATACCTTATCATTTTGATTAACCCTTAGTTAACCTATTTTAATTTTAACCACGGTAACAAATTTTTCAATATTAAAAGGTAGTAATTTTTACTTATGTGATATCAATTGGACCATAAATGAATAATTTATAAAATTTTAGACCATATAATAATCATATTATATTTTTAAATATTTTTTATGTTTTTTAAATAATTTAATAAAATATTATTTTGATAAAATATCATTAGTTTCAATTTTGATACTATTCATTACATTGACTTTAAGAAAATCAATAAAAAATATAACTTCAAAAAACTCATTTAATATAAACCTAATATGTCATAATGATTTATAAAATTCATTTATAACCCTAATTAATTCAAATTATATTTATTTTAATATTTTTAATATCAGTTATTTGATTGTTTCATAAATTGAATAATTACTGCATCATCGTTGTGTAATTATTTAAGATACTTATTTATTCACTAAAAAATTAAATTAAAATAAAATAATGTACATTAATATTTTATATTTAAAAATAATACTTATAATCAAAGATATATTCTGGATAACACCATATTAAAAATGATATAGTTATTAATAACATTAATGTGACATCATGTACTTTTCATTAAATAAAATATTATAAACATAATAATCTCATAAAAGTTGTCCAAAAACTCATAAATAAATTTATATCATGAAAATAGTTTTTTTATTTTAAAAATGGACACTTATATTTGTTTGTAACCTATATTTTTTCCCATGTAAAAACATAATAGATATTTAAGACAAAGAAAGACTTTTTGTGACTTTCTTTATTTTAAATAATATATAAATAATTTTCAGGGAAAATTATACATTAAACAACTAAATTTGAATCCTTAGGTTTTGAGGGTCTAATTTAATTCATATAGTAAAATTTGGGAACATTTTAGGGTCATTTTGTAGTCCTTATTATTTTATTTTTAACCTAAATTACTCAATCTACCCTTTATTATGGTAACAAAATTTACTAAAGTTACCATTCATATTGGTAAAAAATAATAGGGAACAACTAAATTTAGACCTTATGAATATAAATATGTAATCAGTTTTTCAAAATTCAATACAAAAAAGTTTCATAATTTAATTTACAATAGAACTGAAAAAATGCCATAAGAAACAGGTTTTCATAAAAATTCCTTTTTTAAATATAATTTTTTTCATAATAAATTAATGTATAAAATAATTTTAAAAAACCATAATAAGATTATTTTAAATCAAAATTAACTAATCAAAATTTAAAATTAATTAAAAACACAATTTTACCTTGTAAATACTTTAAAAGAAAATACAATTTTAAATAAAAATTAGTATTCTCATTATTCCTTAAAAAATAAATGTTTTTAGAAAATTATAAAAAAATAATTTTATGATAATTATGAAATTATGAATTCAAAATTGAAATTAATTTTGTTACATACATTTTATACAACGTCTATAAATTAATATTCACTCATAAAAAGAAGAAAAAATCATTTTTGAGGAAAACTTATTTTTGAAGAATAAAGCGGCTTACTAAAAAATTGTGTGAAAAATTTTCTAAGAACTTAAAAAATAAATTCATATTGAGTTGGAAATTTATATTTATTTCATAATTTCTTTGTTCATATTTATTCCTTCCAATTTAAGTACTAGGTTAGAAGAGACATATAATTTATCATGGTTCGTCTAAACTTGTTGTGCGTGCAACACAAGTTATCAAAGAAATAAAATTATTTAAAAATAAATTTCATAAAAACCTTAGGGTGTTAAATTATACCCCTATTAAAATAAATTTCTCCCTCAAGATTAATCTCAGTCATAAATGGTTTAATATTTTATAATTTATTCCAAGAAACCCAAATCATAAAACTAAATAATAAAACTTTCCTTAAGAAGGAAAGTTGAAAACATAAAGGTAACTTAAAGTAACTCATAACTAGGTCTAAAAATAAGAAAAAAATGAAAATATGGATTTGTAAGGGGAAAATAGTCCCCAATAACTAACAGATGGTGATAGAGAACATGGTTAGGATAATGATAATGACCACAAAACCAGAGATCAAATAGGCCTGAAAACAACCATTGATATCATCAAGAATTATGATAATAGGGTAAAATTTTATTTAAAAACCCTTTGAGAAGATATAATTACTTGATTTCATTTCATAAGTGTAATATCAATATTTGGTTGTTCCTTGATCAATTTTTACTTCATCTCTTACCCCAAGAAATGAATCTGAAATTGTAATGCCTGAAGAACAAGTGGATCATAAGATACACAATGGGATGATAATTCATCAATTCTATATCTAGTTATCATTATATAAAAATGGTTAGAATAGGTTATCCAATATGAATAAATCATAATATTGTGAACAAATACATTAATCTATAAAAATTATTAAAAAATCCATCTTAAAAAATTTCATAAATGGTTACACTTATGAACCTTCCAAAATATTAAAATCCAAAACCTTTGAAAAAAGGTCACTAAATTCCAAAAATAAACTTATCATTAATCCCCCAAGAAACTTGATGCATCTCTTAATCTTCATATACCAAAAATGTAAAAACAATCATCATGTATTCTCTTGAAACATGGTAATAACCTGATTTACCATAAAACCACAGTGAAAAAATGCATGATTTAAAAAATTAACTCTTTCCTCATACCATAAAACAAAAATTCTATAAACTTAATACATGATATAATAAACCACCATTTCAGTATATTACTCATCAGTTTCAAGGTCATCAATACTATCCTATTTTTTTGTCACAATAAAACACCTATTTATCTCATTATCCCAATATCATGCACATATTAGGGGTTCTACTTCCCTTAATCATGTGCTCTCCAAAAACACAACCTCAGCTACTTTTCATGGTTATCAGTACCATTCAACATATGATTTAAAATACTTAAGGGAAAAACTAAAGTGGACCAATCAGTAGATATTTCATTATTTTATAATTATATAAAACTACTTCTATATCTTTATTCTTGAATTCCAATACATATAAATTAAATTATTCCAATACTTAATTATCACACTCTACATCACTAATAGTGATCACATGAAATTTCCCATTGTCTTTGGCCTTAAGAGGTTACTAATGTCAATCATCCTCATTAACCCTTTGATTTGGTAACTAATTAGAATAATTCCCATTTTCCGTACACTTGAAGCATTGAATCATAGAGGGTTCATTATATGTAGCCTTCTCTCTATTCATATAATTAGCTAACTTTTTACCATCACTTAAATATTCTTTTTACCGATGAACTACCCTTCCATACTTGAAATTTTTTCCAGTACCATTAAGAAAATTTCTACCATTCTTCTTTATACACTTTAAACATAAAGAAAAACTCATACTATTCTATCTAGCATTTTTATAATTGACTTTGAATTATATTTTTCTTTTATTTTCAAAACCATGATATTTATAGGAAAATCCAATATCTATCTCAACCTTAAGAGAACATCGAACAATTTCTTCATAGCAACATAAGTCTCTTATGGATAATTCTCTTTAGAGACTTGGTTTTAAGGCATAGAATAATTAATCAACCTTACTTTCAGGTTGGATGATAATACTATATGTGTACTTTCCAAGTCTTGTAAAATTTTCCATGTAGATATCAACAAATTAATCATCCCTTTTCTTTATCTCAAAAAAATCCTTCACCATACTCATATCAAGAATATTAAGAAAGTACTTATTAAAAATTATGTTCTTGAACTTTTCCCATTCTATAGAGTCGATTTGATCCCATTTCCTTGTATTTTTTGATAATATTACACCATTTATCCACTTTACCTTCCAAATTATAGATAAAAAAATGAATTTCTCATGTTCAGAACATTGGAGAACATAAAATATCTTTTTAGTGGTTCTGATCCATTGATCATCCACTAGTGGATTAGAAAACCTATTGAAAAAAAGTGGACGTTTCCTGATTAAGGACTCAACCGAATTTTTTTCACACCTTAGTTCATTTTAAAGTACAACATGATTCATATCTTGATAAATTTATGTGATCATAGAAATAATATTTTGTATTCCTAATCCCATAAGATTCGATTGCTCAGGGGAAAAATCATTATATTTCCCATCACATTCAACACTAACATAGTTCCTTCAGGTTCCAACTATTGACTAAAAACAAAGTATAGTGTGAGAAACACTAATCATAGTATTAAAACCCCATAATTCTGAAAAATAATTTATAGAACATCTAAATTGTGACCCCATATTCCATAAAACCTTAGGTTTAACATTTTTCATTCATGATAATTATTAAAACTTTAGGATTTTATCATATAATTAGTCTTATCCCCAAGGTTTTTATAAAACTTTTCTAACCCTAATCTCCAAAGATTATCTAAACTCTTCTCTGATACCAACTACAATAGCCCAAGCCTTTCATACATAGATATTATATCTTTTTATATGGATAACAATATAATCCTTTCTAAAACCATAAAGTTTTGGAGTATTTAGAGATTAGATATACAATCTTTTTATTTTATGAAAGATCATAAAAATATACCATAAGGATTTTCCCACTTATTAATCTTCATTAGAATCCCTACTAAAAACTTTATTCATATACCAGGGAGAAGAAACATAAGAAAAGGGTGAGATCAGATTCTCTGTAAGGGTAAACATATGAGATATATAAACATAACATGAACATAAGTGTATGATAATATGATCAAAACATTTTAAAACCACACCCTACATAGAAATATCATAATAATGATTCATTGAATAAATATTGGCAGTTCATAAGACATGGATCATAAGATAATCAAAGAACATGAGCCATAAGAGAATAACATTGGCATAATATATGGAATTATGGTGAACAAATAAGCATATAAAATCATTTCCTTAGTAGTCGAGGATATTTTACAAGACTATAATAGTGTAATGGGTTTACTCCCCAAACTATCATAGTTATAAAGGTTTACTCCCAAGACTATCATAGTGGACAAAGTCCCTTACTGAACCGAGTTCACTCACTGTTCCAGTTCTGTCTATCTCATGAGATAGAAATCATTACCCAATTCGTTGGAGCGAGAGATAGGTACCAACGATTACATAATGAAAACCATACATATGTGTTCTACAATAACATAAATAATTCATCATATTATAACCCATGTAGATAAATTAGTTTCATAAACATTTCATTATAACATAACGCATGTAAAAGAAACAAGATTCATAAACATCACACCATCATAAACATAAACCAATGAAAAAAGAATTAGGATAATATCATTGAATAATATCCCAAATAAAGAATAAGTAATATCAAATAATGTTACCTTAGATAGAAATTAATTTTGAATGATCACTTGAAATAATTCTTGAGAAATAATATTTCCAATTTTAAATCATTTCTTTTTAAAGAACGACACATTTATAAAACAAAACATTTTATTTAAAGATGAACTTTTAATCTTGTAAAGTAAGATTAAATTAATTAATTCATAACAATGGTTGGAAAATATTATCATGTTGTATAAGTTAAAAAAACATTCCTTCTGTATTTTATTGTCTGAAAAGTCACAAAGTACATTGTTTAAAAAATGAAAAAAAGATTATTTTAAAACCATTTTTTAAAAATATAAAACTTAGCTGAAAAAATGATTTTAAAAAATAGTATAAACCTTTTTGGAAACATTTTTATAAAACATGTACATGGAAGATAAATATTCCCAAACAGATACTTTAAACATAATCAATCTTGAATAATGATGAGATTATGAAATAAACCCTTACAAATATCATAACATTAAAGTGAGAATTAATAAAATTAATTGACCAGGTTAAATATATATATAACCACATTAAACAAGTGGAAATACAACATAATATAATAAAAATTTATTTCACACATAATCGTAGCATGACATAATTAATGAAATGTTAGTTTAACCCAATGAATGGAAATTGAGTTAAAAATTCCCTCACCTCAAGTATTTTCTTTTCTTGTTCATGTTAAAAACTCCTGTAAAATAGATATTTATTTATTATAAATTTAGTAAATAACCATATAATACAATTTATTATTTATTTATTACATCTCATCATCTTCTTGTCAATAATGTTTTATTAAAATCATTGTTCTGGGTGATTACTACTTCATTTTCCATGCATGTTTTGGTTTAGAAGTCCCATTACTTATAATTTGATCATGATAAAATTATTTAAAGAATAATTATTATGTTATATATATCATATATATTCATTAAAATCATCATTATTACCATCTGTGTGAAATTTAGATGAAAAAAATCAAATCGCATCGTGGAGATGGTAGTCCATAAGTACGCATGGGCGATGCTATTGTTTTTAAAAGGATTGTATAATGATATGGTATACATAATATTACCATTAAAAAGGTATAATTACATTATAAAAATCATATATAATCACTAATACCATCATAATAATCATCTATATAATATTGTTTTGAAAAATTAATTGAATCACTGTGTGGATATGGTAAGCCGTACGTGCACACAATCGATAATTTTATTTCTTGTTTGATAGGAAAAAATGTTTATAATTTTGTTTTTATAATTATAATAAAATCTTATCATATTTATGATAACTAATTTTTTATTTTATGATAAAAATCATAGATTTATAAGAGGTAATTAAGTTTAGAAAAAGAAATTGATCGACTAGAGAGATTACCTCTTCTTCGAAACACCTCTTTTGGATCTCCTATAAAGGGATCTGGGGTTGATATTTTGAGATGACCAAAACCTATAGAATGTGGATTGAAAAGTTTATAAGATAATTTTGTATGGTATAGTCAATATATAAGGCTCTATGTGATGTGAATAAGTGAGGTAGGAGGTGTCCTTTTATAATTGATGTGAGAGACACTTTTGGAATCTATCAAAAGATTAAATTATAATAAATTAATTTTCAATCCAAATGCCACAAAAATGGCCATGTATTCGAATATAATATAATATAAGGTTTTAATATCACTAGCCAATATATTTTATACAAATTTTTGTGTTATTTTAAAACTTATCATTTTAATTAACCGTTAATTAACCTATTTTAATTTTAACTATGGTAACCAAATTTTCAATATTAAAAGGTATTATTTTTTACTTATGTGATGTAAATTAGACCATAAATGAAAAATTAATGAAATTTTAGACCATATAATAATAAAATTTTATTTTTATATATTTTTTATGATTTTTAAAATAATTTATTAAAATATTATTTTGATAAAATATCATTAGTGTCAATTTTGACACTATCCATTACACTGACTTTAATAAAATAAAGAAAATAATATAACTTAAAAAAATAATTTAATAAACCCATAATATATTATTATAATCTATAAAATTAGTGGATAATTATAATTAATTCAAATTATATTAATTTTAATTTTTTTAAGCATCATTGTTGTGTAATTATTTAAGATTATTATTTCTGCACTAAAAATTTAAAATAAAATACCATGATATATATAAAAATTTTATATTTAAAAAAAATATTTATAATCTAAGTTATGTTTTATATAAAAGCATTTTAAAAATGATATAGTTATTAATAACATTAATGTGACATCATTTGATTTTCATTAAATAAAATATTATAAACATCGTAATCTCATCCAAGAGGTCCCAAAAGTCATAAATAAAATTTTATCATAAAAATAAGTTTATTAAGTTAAAAATTTACACTTATATTCGTTCATAGATTACCTTTTTCCCCATGTGGACACATAAGAGATATTTAAGGCAAAGAAAGTGACATTTTGTTACCTTTTTGATTTAAATAATATATAATTCATTTTCATGGACAAGTGTACATTAAACAAATCAATTTAGATAATTAGGTGTTAAGGGTATTATTAAATACATCCAATAAAATTTGGGAAAGTGTTAGGGTCATTTTATTGTCCATATCATTTTATTTTTAACCTAAATTACCCAATTTACCCTTTATCATGGGAATAAAATTTTCCAAGGTTAGTATTCATATTGGACAAAAATAAAAGGGACATATTTAAAAAATGTGGAACATCTAAATATAAATATGGAATCCATTTTTCAAAATTCAAAACATAGAATTTTTAGAATTTAATTTAAAATAAAATCGGTTAAACACAACAAAAGATAGTTTTTTTTGAAAAAATTACCTTTTTATTCATAAAATGTATTTTTAATAAATTAATGTATAAAATTATTTTAAAAAATAATAATTGGATTTTTTTTAAATCAAAATGAACTAATTAAAAATTTAAAACTAATTCAAGACATAATTTTATCTTGTAAATACTTTAAAAGAAAATACAGTTTCAATGCAAATATGTATTTTCACTATTCTTTGAAAAATAAATGTTTTCAGAAAATTATAAAAAATATTTTAATATAATATTTACATTATGAATTAAAAAATAAAATTAATTTTGTTAAATAAATTTTCTATAACTTATAAAATTAATATCCAGTCATAAATACAAGAAAAATCCATTTTTGAAGAAAACATATTTTCAAAGAATAAAGTGACTTAATAATAAATGTTTTGATCATTTTTCTATGAAATTTACAATAAATTAATATTAATTGGTACATTTATATTTTTTTTATAATTTATTTATTAATATTTATTCCAACCAATTTAACAGTTAGGTTATAATAGAAATATAATATTTTACAGTTCCTTTAAACATGTTATTACATGCAATGCCAGCTATTAAATAAATAAAATTATTTAAAAATACATTTAATACAGGTATTAGGGTGTAACATACTCTACATACATTCCATGTAGTCACTTTTAGCCAATGTCACTTGGTTGGTAGTGAATACATGATGTGGATATTGATTACATGCCATGTTCTTTTACCACATAGTTTTCTAACCACATGGTATTACACTACATTTACACTGGTTATACATCATATTCTACATGTCATGTTGTGTTCCAATTTCTGGTCAATACAAAAAAAGAAATTACAATTCATATTGACACCCACAAAAGGTTTTTTGATTATCGTGGATCTCCCTTGTGTAGTTTTTCATGGGTATGCAATGCGTAGCTTTCCGTCACATGTCATGTAATCATGTAATCAGTAAGAATCTTCATCACCTTTGAATGGGATCTTCAAAAATTATTTATATATTATTATATTTTTCTTTTTCATATAAAACTAAACAATCATGTTATATTGACTTTCAGGTTTAAAGAATAAAACTAGAAATGAAATCACCCTAATAAAACCATAAATTGATTAAAAAATAATAAATAATTATAAATTAACATGTGAGTGATTTTATACCACTTAAAGGTTTTAAGGAATAGAATATGTGGTTGGGAATATACCCAACAATGTATTTCATCAGTTTCAATGGATAAATCTAAAAAATTAATGATCTTACCCTGGAATATTTATAGGGAAGATCTTTTCACATTTAGTATATAATTAATTTAAAAAATGGAATTACCATGACTTTATAATTTTTTTTTTCATCGATCAATTTGATAACCACTCTCATAGTCAGATCATCATTTTGATGGAATAATTTAAACTATAATTACTCTAGAGGTATCCACACATGTTCTAAGAACATCATATTGTATTCATTAGTATTTTAGGTGCTAGTGTGAAGGAACCAAACACATTGAATTCTTCATCATTGATCATAATAAATAATCATTAATTCTTGAAAGAATTCATTCATGTTCTCTCGATATTTAAAGGGAGGGGGGACTATCTCTCTACATTCTTGAGAGTGGTCTTGAGAGGTTATCTCATCCTTTAGATAATTATCTAGGGAGAAAGTTTTATGCACAATAATTCACATTCCTATAGAGAATGATATAAATAATATGATATACTAAGGGTTAAATAATTAGTAATTACACAAAGGCTCATTATCTAATTGTATATTCTAAGTAAACCCCACATTAAATAATAAAAAAATATTATTATTATATTCCATGGCATTCACTAACTCATAAATATTAAATATCATTTCCATTATGCTCTTAACTATACTTGTCAGTCATCATCAACATTTATCAAAGCTTGAATAATAAATATTTACTTAAATAAATAAATATAATTTTATTAGTAAATAAATAAATAAATATAATATTTCCTGGACTTGTGAATAAATATTTAATTTAATATTCACATAACTAAATAAATATTTATTTATTATCTTGTGAATAATAAAAAAATCAGTAAATTAATATTATATTCACCAACTCATGAATAAATATTTATTTAATATTTAACTCACATGTATTCTAATCTTGAAACACTTGTGATTTAATTTATATTATCAACCTAAAAAATTAATATTCCATTAAATAAAAGTAATATTTATTCTAAATATTAAATTCAAATAGAATTTAATTGAGATTCTGGATACACTTTATGTGTGAACCTCTAGGCCTACTTCTCATAGGCATTAGATGATATAACCTAAAGTACAATATTAGCATCTAGTAACACATTAATTCACCCATCGAGAAAAAAGTTAATATCAATGACAACAACCTCATATGAATGCTTACTATGTAGTATAATCCATTTTTCTTGATATCTCATCAAGAAGGTTGCATACTTGTGTTATTAATCTATAAGCTGGATTTATCTTTATTTGTATAACCGCAATGAACTCATCAATGAACTAATATGTCCATGGATTTAATTTTTTCATTTCATTTCAATCAAAGAGCCATAAATATTATATTCCATTAACTCATACGGGATAAATACTTTCTTGACATATTCAATTAATGATATATCACTTATGGAATACCTAATGTATCCTACCACACTGTAAGAATATGTTATCACAATATTCACCAATACATAAAAGTTCATGACTCATGATATATATTAATAATTATCCAAATTATAAGGAATAATGCACACATTCATTGATAGAAATATATGATGAAATATTTAACATGTGGAATCCCTATGGGAGGTTTTATCCTCATAACCTCCTCTCATATAGATTATCAAGTGTAAAAATTTATTGGTAGAAGCCTCACCTGATTATTAGAAAGTAACACCAAATAGTTAACACATCATATGTGTCTTGTCATATAGATACCATCTAAACCATAAGATATATGTTTAGGAATATTATCATTTCATCTCAAGATTCTCATTATAATGGGGAATTGATATATCATTTAAACATGAAAGTACTATAATAACACTAGCATGATAATTTTATATATAAGATTATTAATCATGTGATAACATATTTATTAATATTTTGGCATTTGAATATTTTGGTAATAAAAATTAAAAATTCAGTTAGTTCTAGGGAACCAACTCCAACAAGGTTCATTTCTCCAATACATAAATTTCATTCAGAGGATATGTAAGGGCCATCTAGAGATAATGGAAATATGTAAGGGTCATTCCTATAATACACAAAGGTTACTTTGGTGTGATAAATAAGATTCA
Organism: Viscum album; assembly: GCA_963277665.1. NCBI lineage: Eukaryota > Viridiplantae > Streptophyta > Magnoliopsida > Santalales > Viscaceae > Viscum > Viscum album. Next base: position 568,662,606 of record OY728119.1, read on the forward strand.
CTCTATGGTACAAAGTGATATGTAAAGGGTATTTTAGTGATGCGTAAGAATTCAGAAGAAGTATTTAATATGATGATATTGAAGATAATTATTTTATGGATTAAATATATTTAAGGGAAATTATGATATAGATTGTTGGAAAATAATGGTCACACAATGAAAATAATATCACATAGTGTTTATATAGACCTAAAGGAAATTAAGTGAATAATTACAGTGCGAAAAATATTATCACACAGTAAAAAGAGAAGATGTTTTTAAATTTGTTATAATAACTTGTTTTTATCATGTTTAAGTACAAAAAGTAATGTTTTGATGACCTAAAAAGATTTAATTACTAAAAAATAATAGGGAGCAGAAGAAAAGAAGTCGAAGAGCAGTTGGAGGAAGTTATTAGTATAAATTTTAATTTGAAATTCAAATATGAACTTTAAGAAAAAGTGTATTTTTATGAAAGATACAATATAACTGGGGTATTGAATGTAACCCATATTTAATAGAATGATAAAGTGGATTATTCAAGAGAGAGTGTAAAAGATAAAAACTATTCATACAATGAAATTGAAACATTAAGAGTTATTATAATAGTGTAATTAGAATAAGAAGAAGGAGAGAAAGATTACACTCTTGGTTTGTGTGTAATAATCACACCTATTTCATGCGTTGAAGAATAAGGAAAGGGTAACACCTATTATATAAACATGAATAACTGTAGAAGCACTATAATATTTTTGAGTGATAATAATTCATAGGATAATTATAATCCCTTCCTCAGCAAAGTACAAGGAAATAGTATAACTTTTAAGGACACTTTTCAAGGAAAACATTGTTATATTATTATATTATGATTCATGGTAATACCATACTCATTTGTATCCACCATATAAATTATAGTATATTTTATAGTCTTAGGTGATTCCAGATCATTCCGATGATTAACTACTCATTTTGAGTAGTGTACCATGCACCTCAAGTGTCCTTGTTTGTTTTATTATCTTTTTATATGGGATTTTTGTAGTGATATCCTCAATATAACAAGTAATATATATTGATTTTTCAAGAAGAAATAAAATAATAAAAAGATAATTGTTCACTAATTCACCCTCCTCTCAATGAACCAACACTGTTCCTGGGGCTATCACAATATTATTAGAGTAGTGAAAGTTTTCTTCGAAGATCAAAAGCGTAAATATTTACTACTATGGATGTTTTTGATTTTTTTGTTATTTTAGTTTTTTTCCTTAGAATTGAGGTAGTATCTTAGTTTCATTATTTAAGGTGTTTTGTAAAGTTAGTGTTATGATTTGGAATTTTACATCTATTACAGATAATATAAATTTCATGAACAACAAAGGAGTAACCAAATTTAATGAATAAATTATAATATTAGGAAGGAAATAATTCTAACACACTGACATTCGATGGGTATGAATGTTAGACATTGTGACTGATGGTTTTACAACTATTGCACAAGGAACAACATTGACTAGAGATTCCATAATGAATTTAGAGTTTGATGGGTGTGAAAGAAATAAAATTATATCCTAACTTTTGCGGATATGAATTTTAAGGGTTATTGGGATCAAGAATAAAAAAGGCATATGAGATAATCTATAAAATATCTACGAAGGAAATTTATAAAGAAAAAATGTAAAAAATTGTAAATTTGGTAATTGATAAAGAAATGTGTATGCTTGAAAGATAATCTATTGATGAATTTTTTTATAAGGGTCAATGAAGTGGTGAGCACTGTTATAATATTTTATGAGACTCATAGAGATTAAAAGTGAGCCAAGAAGATAATTTATATCTTACCAGCCATATTTTATGCCAATGTTTTGGTTCAATAAGATCATGATATTTACACACTTACTTTGAATTATTTTCAAAACATCATAGTTACCTATGTGATGAGAAAGAAATTCACTCCAAATTTGAAGTGTTCAAATAAGAGTGAAATATCATACAAAGTCATTAATAATTAAAGGGCCTCAAATAAAATTGAGGAATAAGTTGAAGATAGAGTCATAATATTATATTTGGATGAAGATGTTGATGTGAAGTTTAAGAAAATAATTTTACTCATCTCAAGAGGTAACTGAAGAGTAAAAGGTAAATATCATGGAAAATTATCATTGAATTTTTTTTTCTATGGAGATATTGAACATTTTATTACAAATTATCCAAATATATAAGAATGAGAAAATGAAGATAAAGAGGTTTCATCTCATGAAGTTTCAAGTAAGAATTATATAAATTTCATAAGATGGAATTTATCATCAACGAGTTCAAGAAATAAATCTTATTTTACTAAAATCATGATTTATTTATCCAATAAGGATGAAATATAAATTGATTTCATTGAGAGTAGTTCCATACGTGGTATATGTGAGAATACATTCATTATAATAATGGATGCTAATGATTTAAGTAGTGAATATGACTTAGAGAAGGAAGAGTACATTTAATTAAGTAGTGATGAAGAGATACATGAATCTCAAGTCAATTTCATGTTAAATAAGCAATTAAATAAGTGAATATCCAACTTTGTTAAGTTAGAGAAAGAAAATATGAGAATAATGGATCTAATAAGGATGAATTAGATAAGGTTGAATTCTAAAAGAAGAAATCTATGTTGCTCTTATGTATTTTGGAAGAATGATAATTACTCACTATGGATAATTGGATAGTTGTATTATTTAAAAATAATAGTCTTCCATAGGATATAGAACTTTAATATCTCAAAATATACTTTCTAGAGAAAGAAAATTTTATATTTTTCTAATTTCAAGCCTGAAGTGGGAGATTTAATGTAAGATAATAATGTTATACCTGAAGTGAGATTTGAGGATTTTTATAATCCCTAATTATTTTAACCAATGATTCATAAATATCATAGAATAAATATAGTAAATGTTTAATCCTAATATAAGTTGATAAAATTGAAGAAAATCATACAAGAGAAGAAAGTTCATATTTTTGTTTATTCTTGAAGTCTAATTCTGAATGAAAATATTATAGTGTGTATGTAGAGGAAAAATTAGTAAAAAAATATAAAATTAAGTTGAACATTTGTCGAGTATTTTTTTTTAAATTTCATTAAACTGAGGTCACCAAGGCTTTTAAAATGATGAATTTCAAAAAAGTACCTCTGCCAGGCAAATGATTAGTTCAAGAAGAAGATTAAAATTTTATAGTATTAAATAACAAAGTGTGTAGATGATATGAACCAAAAGTTCATATTAATAAATAATTAATCATGATACTATCAGTTCAATAGTTACAATAACAAGATCCTAAAGTATTTAATAATAGATATAAGAGAATAAAAGTAGTGAAGAAGAAGATGCCCTGCATTAAGAATATGGAATATATTGATAAGAATTTGGTGATTATTGACTCTAAAAGGATGGATAAAAATTTTTTCTTATAAAAAGGATAAAAAAGTGATATTAGTTATAATAGATCATAAAAATAAGGATAAATATGGTGGTCTTATTTTAGGATAAAAATTTCAATGTTCTAATAAAGAAGATGAAGTGAATATTAGGAAGAAGGAAGAGTATTTGGTATGTCATATTTCTAAAGTGAAGAATAAGATGATTTATCCTAATATAAAATGGTATTTGAAGAAAAATATGAGTGATCAAGTTTTTTTTCATTCAAATGGGGAGTTGAATACTTATCCATGGAGGTTGAAGAAGAAATCTCAGCCTTCACTCATAAAAGGATAAGGTATGATTAATCTATCCCCTCTCTCACTTGTTCTTTCGATATTTGTTGGAAAAGGGGGATAAAGACAACATAAATCCCTATATATTTATTCCTTAATGAATTTTAGAGGGTTATAAAATAATATAGGGGGATAATCCAAAGATATTTGTTTAACCTAATAGGTAATATATCTCTTATTTAGGGTGAGTATATATTTAGAGGAGTTTTTTAAAAGAGGAAAGTTATGAAGACATTATATGGATGCATGTGTTGATAAATTTTCTAACATATTTGAGGAGAATATATGCTAAAAATTTTCATATATAGGTTAAAATGAATATATTTTTTAGAATTTAAAAAAATATTATTTTCAAAAAGTTGATCTCAGTTAGTTCAAGATATATAAAGAAGTTGATGTAAGTCACTTTAAAGTATAAAATGATATTATTATTCAATGTTATTATTTCCTAAACCAAGTTCACTCACATAGTATTAGGATTTTTGAATGATAATTCATTATTAAATTTGATGATTTTAAAGAGTGATTTATTTTCTATGGTTTTATAAAAAATCCAAAGGTGGATATTGTTGAGATCATGAATGAAGAAGTTGTTAAGAAGTTGAAAAAGAATAATTGAAAAAGAGAATGAGGTAGATATGGTTATTATGATATATTTTATTTTCAATACATAAATCATGTTTATAATCACTTATAATAAAGTTCATTATGTGATTTGAAGGATATCTCTATGTTTGGATGTGTTTAAAAGAGTTTTGGAATAGTTTATAAGAATTCTAGAGGTTTTTGAACTCAAGCAGTTTTGGGAATGATATTTGATGAAGTAATTAATAAATAAGAGTCTTGAAATTCACATTTTATATCCATTTTTGAGGCCCAATAGAATATTTTATGGAATAAATATCATAAAGGTAAATCATGACACAAGTTGTTGGAAAATAATGGTCAGACCATAAAGATAATATCACACAAAAATTATGCATACATAGAGTATAATAAGAGAATAATTATGTTATGAAGAATATTATCACTTCAGAAAGTGAGAAGAAGTTATTGAAGTAGTTACATGAACTAATGTTGATCTCTCCATAGTGTATACAGTCATGCTATGATGAACTAGATGAATACAATAATTAAAGAATAATTGGAAGTAGAAGAAAATAAGTTAAAGAGTAGTTGAAGGAAGATGTTTTTTTAAAATATAATTTTAATTTCAAGGTTGAACTTAAATAAAAAGTGTTACTTCAATGAAAAATAGATTAAAAAAGTGGTACTATATGAAATTTATATCAATTATAATTGTTGAGATGATTATTTAGGAGAGAGTTTGTGGAAGAGAATAAGTATGTGTGCAGTACAATCTACATAAGAAAGAAGTTACAATTGTGCAAGTATAATAATGGGAAGAGAAAGAGTACTCTCTTGGTTTGTGTGTAATCATCACACCTGTTTTGTGTTGAATAAGAAGGAATAATTCACACATATTCTACAAATTTGATGAAGTGTGGGAACACCATAATATTTTCAGGCGAATCATTCATAAGTGATGTATAATACCTACCCTAATAATGTACGAGACCATATTACAACTCGTCAAAATAATTTTTGGGAGAAAATACTGTTATATTATTATATTATGAGTAATGTATATACCATTATATTTTATATACACCATGTCAATTATAGTGGATTATATGGCCTCATGTGATTCTGGATAATTCTAAGGATTAACTGCACATTTTGAGAAGTGATAATTATACATCGACAATCCTTTTTTGTTTTCGTTCCTTAGTGTGTGAGAGTTCAACATTGAGATCAATTAATCTAAAATATTATGAATGTTAATTACATAAGAAATCATAAAAGGATAAAAGTGTAACTGTTAAAAAATTCAACCTCATATGAACCACCACTATTCTTAGGGCCGTCACGTAATGAAAAATTATCCATTATGAAAATGTTGGTAAGAAGTTTGAGTGTGATAACAACCTTAGATTTTAAGGTGGTGTGGGTTGGGAGAAATTTCATCCTTGGAAAATGTTGTGATATGGGTTAGGTGACTACCAATTTTGGATGTTTTAGTGGTGTGTTTTGGGTATAATACCAACCATGTCGTACTTGTTTCCTTAGTTTGGTATACTTCTAACCAGTATTATCGATCCATATGATGCAAGATTATGGGTAGAAATTATGTTAACCCTTGGTATTGGTATGTGAATTGTTTAAACCCGACACCTATATTGGATGAATTAGGTATGGTCAATCATGAGTATCACATTGGAACCTTATCATATGATGGGTAATTATTATTGATGTTATTATAATTTATATGTCACATTAACATGAACTTATATATTATATATTTGGTTAGGGAAACTTTTGGTGGTATATTGAAATGTTTTAACCACACCCTGATCGAGTGACTTGGTACCTAAGAATATTACATGGATTACAACATAGGTACAATAAAGGTCCCTTTAGTGGATGGTTGATCTGGAGATTCTAGGTCAGAGTTGGGAGCTAGGACTGATCCAAGACTTGAAACTAGTTTGTTGGATGTCTCCCTATTTTGTTTATTTTTGGACTATGATGTATGTGATTGAATTTTATATGATCTTTTGATATAATTGTAAATTTTGATACATTACATTTATTCATTTTGTTATAGTAGGGGATATGTTATCTGCTTATGGATTCCCTTTAACTATAATGTATATATTATTCTTTTATTTTATGATGAATATTTATTATTTTTCAGGATATTATTATGGTTATCTATACCAAATGGTATAGTCTCCCCATGATCACCTATAGATCCTCACTGCTAGTTAAGAAACCTCTGGAATATGGGGAGGTGTACCTAAGGTATGAAGGCCTTTGGTCTAGTCGTGATAGAGGAGAAACAAGTTGGGGATGTTAGAATATAATATTGAATACTTGTTTCTTTTTTTTATTTCCATTTTGACATCATTTTTGGATGTAGAATGTTTTCATGATATAGGATAAGCCTTGTTTCAGGGAATATCAAACCTAGGCATAGGTAAATTTCAATTTTACGGGGATGAGATTGAGGTTCTTGGTTCTCTAGTGTCGCTACTTTATTATTTCCAAGGATATGATGTGTTATTTTTGGTTTATGGTTTTATTCTTGGACTAGGCTGTCAAGAGAGTTTGATTTCATGCATTATTTTTAACACGTAGGGTTAAAATGGAATTTTCATTCTTGATTATATTTAAGCACCCTAATTATGATATAGGGTTCAGTTATTTAAAGTGTCAATAGCAACTTATATAGAATTTTCCTAAAAAACTTGATGGTGGCATTTTACATGACCAAATTCATTACCCATGTTATGGTATTATTATCTAATTATTGATTATGTGGATATTTATTATTGACCCTAAGAGTGGGTAGTCATGGATGGATAGAGAGTACTCAAGTTGAAGAGACACTTATGTTATAGGTTATGTGTATAGAGTAGTGGGATATTATGACCGTTACTACTTATCCTAAATTGTGATATCAAGATTTGTGATAGAATTTGAGATGATTCATGTGTTTTTAGTGTATTTACATGCCACCATGGTGACCTCTATTATATTGATAGTAATGTGGGAACAAGAATTCCCCACTAGAAGTTGAGTTAGAACCACCTATTTAACTAGTACCAACTAATGACTAAATATAAAACATGATACTCACTCATTGATATGTATTTTTTATAGATTATGGAATACATCATGTATATCATTTCAGGACCTCTAATAGGTATGACCTATAAAAAATTAGATTGGTATCAAATAAAGAGAAGTGTTCTCAAATAAAATCATTTTGAGAATCTAAATTTGAATGTTATAAATAAAAATTTCTCTAACCCTGACTCATTGGTAACACATACTTGGTGTGCATCATACATTTGTGATGATAAACACAGAATTTGAGATATAAGAAAATTGAAGAATGCTAAAGTAGATATTTATGTTGGAAATGGGGTAAGAGTTTCAACATTGGAGTTTGACATTTCTAATCTAAGTTTACCAAGTTGATTAGTAATGGAATTAGAGAACTATTATTTTGTTGCCTCTATAAAAAAATTTGATTTCCATATTTTTTTTTGATAATATGGGATTTTTATTAATTATTAATAACAAAAGTTATTCTATATATACTAATAAAAATGATTTATAGAATCAAGAATATAATAAACAATTTATACTATCTAAATATAGATTATTTTATGTATAACATTCATAATAAAATGGTAATGGTTGATTTTCATCCCACCCACCTTTGGCATTATCTCCCTAGAAATGTAAATGAGAAAAAAATCCAGAGACTCCATAGATAGGGATTATTGGAATCATTCTATTATGAATCATTTAATAATTAAAAATATTGTTTATTAGAAAAAATGAAAAAATAAATTTCAATGGAAAATTAGAAAGGGATAATGGACCATTGTATCTTATACATAGTTATGTATGTGGTATAATGATTACTCAAGAAAGTGTTGGTTTTAGGTACTTTGTTACTTTTACTGACGACTTTAGTGAGTTTGTTAATGTGTTTCTGATAAAAAAAAGTATGGAACTTTTTAAAAGTTTGTATTGTTATAGAATTAAGTAAAAAATAAAATGGGTAAAGGTATTATAATTATTTAATCAGAATGGGGTGATGAATACTTGATCTAATAATTCACCAACCATCTAAGATATTATGGAGTTGTTCTAAAATTCAGTCCTTTAAGAACCCCACAATGGAGTTGTGTATTTGAGAGGAGGAATCATACCCATATAGACATGATTCGATTGATGAAAAGTCAGTGTTAACTTACTTTTTTATTCTAGGGATATATTCTTACAACATCCCTCATCCTAAAAACACTGATTTGTGTCTCGGATGGAGTCACCACATCACCAAAGGCACACATCCCCATACACTAGAGGCTACTGAATAGTACCAAGGGTGTAAGGAGATATAGTGGGGAGACTATACACTCTAGTTAGAGTAACACAAATACTATAAATATCATAAAACCATATAAAAAAATTAACATCACAAACAAGTCAAGTAAAGTGAAAAAATAATTATAGTATCAAAATGTTATAATAGAGGAGTATAGAATACATGGAACAACAAATCCCTAAAGGGAATATCATATACATATGATAAAAAAAGTAAAAAATAAAACAAAAACTACAACTCTTCCCCAACCATTCCAGAGTCCTACCCGATTACATCATCCACACTCCCTCCTAGAATTCCAAACAAACATCATATAATAGTCATTTTCCTTAAACCAGTAAAATATTAATAAAAAGGGATATTTTAGCGGGTACATAAGTGATATGATGTCCCGATAAGGGTGTGAGTAAAACTCATTAGGTCACCACCAAAAAAATCCCAAATTTATCCAGTCTAAAAAAAGTTCATGCAGAAACTTTATAATTTATTTTAATAGTTTTTATCAATTTAAATATAACTAGTAAATAACCAAAAATTTCTAGGATTCACAATGACAATCAATATTGGCTATAAAACCATCGATCCTAAGTTCTATGATACCAATCAATGATACATGTTTTCTCAAGTGTTGGGGTGTCTCCGATTACATCTCAGTGACCATGCCAAACATAGAATCATGACCACCCTTACATGTGTTTCCCATATGAGTATCACCAACCACCCATATGAGTGTTTTCTTCACCATAATGGACCACCCATAAAAGTGTTTTATTAGTTATCACAAATCATCCATATGGATTTTTTCATATTTGTCACATACCATCCATTTATATGTTTTCATAATTACCACAGACCACCCATTTGGATGTTTTAAAAGCCATCATGGACCATCCATTCAGATATTCTCATAATTTTCATGAACCACCCCTATGATTTTTTTCATAGTTATCATGGATCACCCCTTATGGGTGTTTTATTTAAATATTAATCCTTTAATTTTCACAACATTACACATTTAAAAAAATAATAAATAATGATTCAAAATTCAAAATCATTTTCACTTTAAAAAAATTAGTCAAATTCGACATTTAACATTCAATAATTCACTTAACAATTCATTTCAATTTAAAAAACATGAAATCACATTATGAAATACATTTACTATTTAATAAGACAAGGTTTTCCATTTTTCTATTCCCTCATTAATTAATAATATCACCATTTCATTTCATAAAAAAGTTCAAATGTAATTCATCAATTTATATTTCAATACCTACCAACTCATGAATCCCAACTCAATAGTCACATCTGAATCCAAGAATTCCCCTTGGAATCACCCTTAATTTCATAAACAAATTATCAAGATTTCAATTCCATTTACAAGATCAATGATTATAAAATTACCTTTTACAATCATCAATCTAAAACACAATCCCCATTTTTAACAATTTTAGCATAGATAGTCATTTAATATTATCAATTCAATTCAAGTTCTAGGAATCAACTAGATTCATCCATTTATTATTATCCATTTAACTTTTATAAAACATAAATTAATTAGTTTTTTCCAATCAAAAGGTCAATTTCATAACCATGTAATTACACTAGGAATCACCTTGTTCTAAGGTTCAACACATGTCAGATAAAATGTTTGAATATGGGGAAAAATAATTGAATTTATAATCGGTTTGATCGATATGATTGAACAACACACCACATGAGGGAAAAATATATAGAAAGACTATGGATTAAGTTTAGGGACAACCTTTCTCCTGATTATAGAAGTCTAATCACCCAATATTTTCTTATGGTTTCATGTAAAATAAGAGAAAATAAGAAAAAATAAAACCCTAGAAATAGGGCATATTAGAATAATGAAGAGAGGAAAGACTAGCCACTGAATAAGGAAAGGGATCAAGAGGACTCATAGACTCACCTTAAAATATTTATCTCATTTGATGATAGATTAAATATACCCTGGATGCGTGAGATAAACCATGGACTTCAAGAGAGGAATAAGGGGGTGTGGGATGGGTCTACTGGATGAATGGGGGTAAAAAATATTGAGTGTAAGCAAAAGGGATATCCTATGGTAAAATTATGGGGATACCCATAATTAAAAACCACAAATGATGTAATAAGATGGCCAGTGATCCTACTGCCAATACTGGGCTACTAGATTCTCACCGTATAGATACTGGAACAATAGCATGACCTCTCATTATAGGCCCCCATCCCCCTTTCACAATCCAAGCCTTGGGTCCCTGAGAACCCCCGACATGTCCCAAAAATACTAAAAACACCCATAGAATAGGGGATTATACGAGGCTCACAAAAGTTTTAAATAAACCCATACCTCAGAAAGGGGAATGGTTTTAAAACCTCCCTACAAAATAGAATCTCATCATCAAGTTACATTCCTGAACATTATCGATCCCCCTTAAACATGTACTATAACCCATCAGGGTCACTAAGTCTTGAGGCATGAACTAAAACAAAACATCACACATGTTATGGCCTTGATAACACCACCCTAAACCAGATCTAGTAGATTAAAAGAAAAACCCATCATCTTATGAATTTCAGTTTCCATCATTTAAAACCTTCATGATTCCCACTTTTAGTAGAATCCTTGAATTCTGAGTTTACTAACAACACATTGCAAAGTTTTATTCTATTAATATAAACGATCTCATTATCAACTGAAACCACACCATAAAGTGAAAAATATCCTTTGAGAATACTTTTCACATAGGTACCCACCATAAAACACTCATTAAGATGCCACTTCATACTTCCAAATACCCATCAAATCCATTATCACACAACTACTTCTTGACAACCACATTAGGTCATATCACTTAACTGTCACCCATATCTCATAGTTATAAAATACCACTCATATGGATTCCACTGGTAGACAATAACCAATACCCATGCTGGGGTACCTTCAATTCCTTTCTTTCCTAGTGAGTATATCTAAGAAGTTCTAAAAGACTGTAGTTACCTTCGAGTTGGGCCTATCATCACATCATTTCTAAAATTGTTTGGAAATGATCAAGGAAAGAACCATGCACTCAGACCATCCATGGAAACTACCCACCATTTAACTTTCTCATAAACACAACTCACACATGAGGAAACTAGTCAAGATCCCAACAACATCCATAAATGGGGCCCGAACTCACCATATTTCTATAAAAAATCCCTATCCCAGCTTGAAACACATTCACCACATCTAAAACCACTTTCTAGGTGCAGTTTCTAACCCTCCACATCAAATTATACACTAGAAAATAGGTCAAAACTCCTCCAACAAGTCTATCTCAAAATGCTTAACTTCCAATTCCATCACACCATTAAATTACCTAAACACAATTCATTAAACCCTAAAATCAAACCCAAAACCATCCAAACAACCACATTGGTGTATATACCTTAAAACCAATGTGATTTACACAACTAAATCCCCAATTGATCAGAATAACCATCATTTCCTATGTGGGTAATGATGCACGAATGTTCCGAACCATTCTTGGATCACATAATTCAATTCAATGAAATATAATAGGGCTATATCCACTCTCTTACTAGAATCCTAATATAATAATAATCTAATGATTGGTATTTTTACACCCATGAACCTTCCCCAATAGGGTTGTATCAATGTGACTTATATAGAACTCCCCACCATAGGAGTGTCCTTACCATCACATAATTGAACCAAAAAACCAGTCTACACGACTCATAACCTTCTCTTAATTGAAAACAATACTAAAACATGGTATCATTGATCAAATTAATACACTAAAAGAAACATAAAAAACTATATGCTCCCGGCTTACAGGGACATCGCCATTGTAATCATACATAATTCTTCCATTCTGAACAAAGAGTCACACCCCTCATGGCCAATGGTTTCCTTCCTATCACAAGACTTGACTTAAACCACTCAATGAGTGAAAATTGAACATGTTACTTCATCAAGATGTGCGTGTCACTCCTCTCGATCCATGATCATCTGCTAAAACAAGAAAATTTGAAGCATGGGAAAAATAGATCAACCATGTCATCAAACATTGGTCCACCCATCAATATCACTCATTAACACTATGTCTTTCAATTTTACATTCAAGATCCTTGGCTATCCCATCCAAAATAATTCAATACTTTCCCAGGCCACCTCACTCTAAGAGGAACATTTCATAAAAAAAATCTTCCATAGATCCATAGATCTCTAATGAGTATTGATGTATTTAAGCTCATTATGGAACCAAAAACACCCCATCACTCGATTGACTGAATTAGAAACCAACCGAACTCACATGTAGGCATTAAATATCTCCTCATTATCATTGGAACCCAAGGGCTACATGCTCACCTATGACTAAACATATATCCTTATTCCCAATCCCATTATCTATACTTCATTGAGATGAGGACCACACACCTAAACAACTGACGATATTCTTACTACATGTCAGTCCCATAAAGACATGAGTAACATTAATAAACCCTTTTCAAAACTAGAATCTTACTTTGCCAAAAGTGAATCACGTGATTTCCCTCTAACCATCATCATTTAAGAAACAAAAGTTACTACCACATTCTCATCACAAACTGAGGCACACCGCATATCAAAAGGTTCTAGAACTCAGTCAACCTTTGAGGCAACCCAATCATAACATACATAAATTTGACATCATTTTAGATGAATATTAAATAAATTTCATAATAAAAAATTCACCTAAGGACCATAAAAGTTTATTATATTTGTATACTAGATACTGAATCATATTATTTCATGAAATATATTCATCATATAAAATTAAGTTATTCTACCATAGTATAATTCTTAGTCATAACCTACTTAAAACCTTTCTTCATAAACTAGGGAAAGAAAACATAAGAAAGGGTGAGCTAAAATAGTCAGTAAGGGTAGACATAAAAGATATCAATTAATGATTATAAGTGAGCATAAAATAAGCATAATTTCATGAGAACGTGGTCATAACTTATGGAAATCATACTCAATCAATCAAATATTTTTAATCGTAAATCATGGAATAAGGATTTTTTACAATAAAATATATATTTAATAAGTGTAAAAAATCATAAATAATCAATCATGACCCAAGAGAGAATAATATAAGAATAAAACAAATTTTTTTTGATACACAAAATCATAGAAAATCATTTACTTATGTAAGGATCACAGCCAAGGCTATCACTGTGGATTGGGTTCACTACCCATTACATCATTCCTTTAGTTAATGTTCACTCCTAATACTATCATAGTGTATATAGTTCATTATAGAAATGGGATCACCCCCCATTCTAGTCCTTATTATCTCATGAGATATTATTCTTTACATAATATATTTGAGGGATATATAATTCTAGGACCACTCATCACATAATAAAAATCATACATATGTGTTCCATAAGATCATAGAATCATTGATCAATTAATTATATAATAACCCATGGAAAGTAAATGTGTTTAATTCCAACATTTCATCATAGCATAATTCATGGAAAAGAAATTATTTTCATAATATTTCATCATAATTTAATTTACCCATAGGAAAGAAATGGGTTTCATAGAATCATCCTTTAATCATCATCATCATAAGAAATCTAGAGAATTAAAGTGGATAATATCATAAGATCATATAACTGGTGAATCATAAAAATATTTAAAGTATGTTTACATAGATGAAAAATACATTTAAAATAATATTCAAACCTTTCTTTTAAAACATGAGAAAAATAACATTTTCTTTTGATATATTTTAACTAAAAATTCCTAGAATATTAAGAAAATGTTTTTATTTTAAAATAACCATGGAAACATGTAAATGAATCTTTAAATAAAATAATGATAATGATGGTGGAAATAATAATTAATACCTTATATGTTAAAAGATAAAATTCATTTTACACTTTTATAAAAAGTTAAAAAACGACTTGTTCAAAAAAAATTTCTTTAAAAAGATTAATTTTAAACCTTTGTAAATAAAGTAAAAGGTAATGAAAATGAAAATTTAAAAACATTTAAAGTATAGTTAAAAACTTTAATAAAACAATTTTGATGAGTTCATATATGGAAGAAAATTTTATTTACCAAAGCAGAAATAAGGTCAGGTTTTCTCTAAAACTAATTCCATGATCATGTTAAATAACAAAGAGAGCAAAATGATAATAATACATAAAATTTATAGTAATAAATGGAGGATAATAAAATATAAGTGGTTTAAAGGATAATATCCATACAATTTTCCCCAATGTAAATTTATCATAGAAAATCCCAAAAACAAATGAGATTGTAATATAAATCCCTTACCTCAGGTCTGATCTTTCTTCATACGTGCTCAAAACACCTATATAATATATATATATACATATAGTAGAGAACCATATTCATAAATAAATTAATATGTGTCATTTATTTATAATTTATAATTATTATTTTATTAATAATCTCTTCATTAAAATGAATATTCTAGTGGAAACTGCTTCGTTTTCGGTGCATATTTCAGTTCAATGGTTCTGGTTCTTTCAAATTGGTCTTGGTTTTATCATCTATAGAATATTAATAATGAAATAATAATAATATTTATTCATCATATACACTTTTATAATAATTTCTATAAATTGGTGCTTAAAAAATAATTACATCACTATGTGAAGATTGTTGTGTGAATGTACGCATGAGTGATGTTTCCACTTTACGATGGATGAAACAAAATAAAGGTAAATTATAATTCATATTTTTATGGAATAATTATTATATAATAAATATAATATATATTCATTAAATATATCCTTATTATAATCCAAAAAAGTGAAAATGAAAAATTAATCACATTGCTTCATAAGGGTTGTAATCCACAAAAATGCTTGAGCGATGTTGTCATTTTCCCATAGATGTTAAGGTAAGAATTTAAATAATATATTTTTATTAGAAATAATAACTATTTAATAAATAGAACATATAAATATTAAATTCACTATAATAACCAAAGATGAAATGTGGTGATGGAAAATGAATCACATCACTGCATGGAGGCGGTAGTACACACATACGCATGAGCTATATTTTCACTTCCTATTTTATGGAAAGGATGTGAAAAATGCTTGTAAAATAATCATAATAACACCTCAATATATTAATGATAATTAATTAATAATGTTATTATGGATAAAATATATTTATTTTATATGTAATAAGAGATAAACTTTGAAAGAGTCGGGCAAGATGATTACCTCTTCTTTGAGAGACCACATTTAGATTACACCTTAAACCTTATTAGGATGGTATTAGGGTAATACCAGGAGCTCAAGAATAAATGTAATGAATTTGTGAATGTTTTTGGGTAGGATTTTTCTAAGATATTATGTAACACCCCAATGTTGTATAGTATGTATCTTTTAAATCTAACATCTTCGATAGCTTATGTTTCATGTGACACTGAGTTTAAAACCACAATATACTATTTAAAATGTGACTGCTATAACCTAAAAATTAAATTTATGGGAATAAATAGAAATAAACAAATTATAAAATTTATATATTATATATTCAATTAAATATTTTTAAATTCATCTGAATTATTTTTATAGGCATAAGATAAGAATAAATTCACTTATGGCCATAAGAGACTATATTTTTCTAAAGGTAGTTTTACCACCTTTTAATGATGCACTTATTTTAAATATAAATGTTGGTACATTAATAAATTATTTTTGAAAAAATAAACTTCATTTTAAAATAAAAATTTTAAAATTATCTTAGGTTTATTGTTTTTGTATTTTTTAGAAAATATTAATCTTCTAGTGAAAAGTGAAAAATACCTATTTTTATAAAATTTCCAATTTCGTTATATTAAAGGTCTATTTATGATTTTGAATTTTATTTAAATGAAAATTAAATAATATTTAGTTATAAATAATCCAATTTATTTTAGTTTAATCATCATTATATCTTATTTTGGTATAAGTACATTTTGGGCTTCAAAATTCCTTTTCAAGGAAATTGTTTTTAGTGGCGTTTTATCCATTTAATTTTAAATTAAATTATGCAATTTATGTGTTTTAATTTTTAAAAAATTGATTCCATATTTTGAATCTTAAGGTTTAAATTTATTAAATATGATCCTTTTATTTTTTGCCAATATGAATAGTAACTTTAGTTAATTTTATTACTATGGTCAAAAAGTAAATTTGAAAATTTAGGCTAAAAATAAAATGATACGGATTATAAAATTACACTAAAATATTCCCAAATTCTATTAAATGATTTATATTATACTTTTAAAACCTAAGGTTCACATTTGAGTTATTTAATGGACACTTGTCCATGAAAATGACTTTGATATTATTTAAATTAATGAAAATGAAAAAATGTCACATTCATATTTTTAATAACCATATTATTTTTAATATGGTGGTGTTATGAATATATATTCAACTGTAGATAATATATTTAAAGGTAAAATATTTATCTACATTAATTTATTTTATTTTTAATTTTTAGTGAAGAAAGAATTACCTTACAAAATTATACAATGATGATACAAGGATTATTTTATTATTGAAACCATCAAATAAATGATGATTTTAATTAAAAATTATATTTATAATATTTAGAAAATTATTTTCAGAAAATGGAATCCATTTTTTTAATCTATACATCAAAAAATTCCTAGGGTAATTTTTTTGGATTTTTCTATAATAGTTGAATTTTGGTGGATAGTGAAATACAGTAATTTACGATATGTAAGATTATAAGTAAATAAATGAATTATTTAGTCATGTATGATGTATGGACGAGGTAATCACTAATTATTTACAACTAAAATGATCTATTTACTATATATATTCATATTAATCAATAATATTGATAGTCTTGAGCCATAATAATAAACTAATGAATAAAATAATCAGAAAACACTCATCTTCTCCACTATAAATACCGCCTCTCTCCACCTATTCTCCTCACACATGATAAGCATTGTATATTGATAATATTATGACTAATTTCTCTCTCAATAATATTACACACATCATGGTATTTCTATTCTCATCAAAAGACCATTCCCAAGTTCCTTAATGAGGTT
Organism: Viscum album; assembly: GCA_963277665.1. Lineage (NCBI taxonomy): Eukaryota > Viridiplantae > Streptophyta > Magnoliopsida > Santalales > Viscaceae > Viscum > Viscum album. The sequence continues at coordinate 568,680,427 of OY728119.1, forward strand.
CTCAAGGAGACACTATACAAGAGGTTAAATCCGATTTCGTTCTCTTTTAATTTATTTTCTTTTCTTATACTCTACTTAACTCCTCTATCAAAACTTTTATAACAACTCCATTATCTTATATATACTTTATTTTTATTATGTTAATATAATATCCATTATCAACCCCATTCCTCTGTCCGTTTTCTCCTAAAAATGAAAACATCGCCCGTGATGAGTCAATTTACCGCCAACGCGGACAATGCATTTTCATTTTCCATTACCGCCTTCAAGGCTGGTCATAAAACCATTATTATGGTTAACTAATATTTTACTATAAATATTATAATTTTTATAATTTTATGGAATTAATATATAAAAATGATATTAAATAAAATTATATTAGTTCGTAATGGTCGTAAAAACCACCAAAATAAATTAAATCATTTTAATTAAAATTTTATCTACTTCATAAATCAGATACCATAAAACCAAATGATATATAATATAATTTAAAATTATATAAGTTCATTAATAAGATATAATTTCAATTCTAGATAACTCTTCCTATTTTACATGAACTTCTATACTGGCATATAAGCAAACTGATAATGAAAAACCAAGAAAATAAACGCTTTTGAAACAATGAAATTAAACATTATAACTTATAAGAATGTCCATAAATGAAATAAATAAAATTATAATAAATAAAATATATATTTAAATGGTTATTAATTAATTAATTAGTGAATTTAATTTTATTATACATGATATTAAGTACAAGTTTATAATGCTTTCGAACATAAGTTAAGGTTTTCCATATCTCACTTTTATTTTTGTAAGATATGCCTCATTTACCACTTATTCCTTGTGTGTGATGTATTTATACTTTCCATTGACTTATAATATCAAAAATATATTTTTATTCATGATATTAAATGTTTCATTTTGAGATCATTAATTTTATGGTGCATACGGTTCAACTATTTACAAAGTGGTAAGGGAATTCTTAACCCTATTTCCATTCGTTGGGTTAAACTTATACTCCATTGATTATGTTATGCTGTTATTATGTGTAAAATTAATTTTGAATATATTGAGTTTTATTTCCAATTATTTTATGTTTATTTATAATTGATACACATAATAGATTTATTTGGTTAACACTCATATACTTTCTTTTAAAAATACTGTTTTAAATGTTTCTTTTTTTAAAGTTTAAAGGAAATGTTATTTTTAAACTTATATAACATGAGAATATTTTCTCAATTTATTGACACCTTAATTCATTGAGTAATCCTTTTGAAGTTTTAAATTTCATTTTCAAATAAAATGTTTTCTTTTATAATTGTGCATATTTTTAAATAAATGTTTTCAAAGTAAAAATGGTATTTCTATCAGTATTTTACAAATATTTTATTAGAGTATTTTCATCTATGTGAACACTCTTTGTTGGATATTTTTATTAATTGAATTTTCTCTATTATGATACCATATATTATAATTTACTGAATTTTTTAAGATCAGTTTGACTATGGATGTGCTATTTTGCTACCATTCATCATATTATACCAAAAGATTTATGATTATATTTATTGTTTAAGGAAATTTACTAGAATTTCATATACTAGTTTCAATATTAATTTATATTTTGATTATTTTTCACCCATTTCATGTTAGTAATGCATTGGACTTAGTAAGTGTTGGGAGAGGCTCGATATGGCCCTTTGATGCATCAATAGGTCTCATGAGACAAACTTGACTGGGTTTTGGCCAAGGCATTACCCATTTATATAGACTTCTTGGATGCAACCTTGATGAAATATTTATGATGTCTAATATTTTTGGAATCTATCATCATTAGATTAGTTATTAAAAATAAATATGATTATTTTACTAGTATAATATTCACAGTTAAGTTTCATTTTCATGTAATTATATATATGACATTTTTTGATCAGCTTTTATTCCTACCATATTATGTTCATTTTTTTTATTGGAATGTGTTATTAGTTATCCACATTTAATTATTTTTTTACATTTATTTATGATATATTACCTTGTATTTTTACCCTTACTGAGCATCTGAGATCACCCCTTTATTGTGTTTTATTTTCCCCCAAGATACTAAGATGTATATTATGATTGACATACATGGTTAATCTAATAAAATAGGTATGTTTCCAAAGGTGTTTGTATGTTTTATTTCATTTCAATTTGTAATGTAAAACTTATTTTTGTATATTGTTTTCCAAAGATACTAAATAATTTATTCCTTTGGGATGAAATAGATTTTTCTTAGTGCCAATGTAATAAACCAAGGCACCGACTCTAGGTTACTTGGGTCGAGGTTTTTAAAATTAGTACCAGAGTAAGTTTAATAGAAACCTTTGGAGTTAGATTTAATAAATCCTAGATTATAAAAAACATGATAGGATATAAATTGAGGATAACTATAGAATAACATCCCAAATGAAGCATGTTTATGAGTTTAGATATGTATAAAATTTTTAATTTATGTTAAGTATTTTACTATTTTGGGATTATACCATAATGATATGATCTAATATAGTTTATGTCATCATTTAGAAATGGAACCTAATATAAGGAATGGTAAACTCACCAATTCACATGATCCAAAGAGTATGGAGGATCAAATATTTTATGGTCTTATTCTAGTGTTTAAAATGGAACAAGTTTCCTAAACATTCTCACCACATGAGGACATAATATCATATTATAATGAGATAAAGAAATAACTCTATAAGTATTATGGATTTTAAGTGAAGAACGAGAATAATAGTAATGCTAGGAAAAATTTGGATAAAGGAAAGAAGAAAAATAATTATTTTCTCATAATTGATAATTGTGGAAAGAAACACCCTGGTACATCCTTTAAAGGAATGGAAGTTTGATACAAGTATGGAGAGAAAGGACGCTTTGATTGTGATTTAAAGGGTAAGAAAAAGATTTCTAATGTACAATGCTACAACAATAAAAATATGATACACTATACGAATCAATGTCTCATGCATCGAAGGAATATACCCCAAAAGAGAATAATGGATCATGGCCAAGTTTATGCTACTACCTTAGACAAGAAGTAATGATTATATGCCTATGTTTGGATTTAATAATTTTTTTATTTGAGTATTTTTTCAATAATTCTCTGGTTATAATAATAATGAGATATATAAGTATTTTACTATAGTACTTATTCTTTAAGTAATTGGAAGCATGGGATGAATAATACCAGTAATCAAGAGAAGTGATTCTGTTGTAAGTCGATCTTTTTGAAAACACATGACTTGGGAAATATAACCTTAAATATGTGCTTGATGTTGTGATAATAATAAGTAGGTGGGACAATATTTGTGACAATAAAGGTGGTTAGTGATATGATGGATCATGTTATACTAGAATTATTCAATGTTTGGATTTAAGGAATATATCCAACAACCTGATATTTTACTATTGGAAGCATGCATGTTTTCATAAAGGTTTAAAGGAGATTAAGGTATTCATATATTTAGTATGTGACAATAAGAGCTACATTATTTATCTAAATATTATGTTAAGTTGATTTTGTAAATTTAGTGACCTTCCTTCTAAATTTTTGGTCTTTGAATGTGGAAAATCATGTTTTGGATGAGTCATAAGATTAACTACTTCTGAAATAGATTAATTTGAACTTGGGAAATTATTATTTGTTGATTACATGTTATAACCTTTTTGGTTTTAGTAAACATTTAAAATTTGAATTAATGACTTAAGGGATATATGATTCATTAAAATTACTTTAGGTATGAAAATTTCATCTGGAATATCCATCTCCTAGTGTATAAAATGAAGTGGAAATAGATTAAAGCACAACCAAAGGATGAGATTATGATTATGACATGGGAAGAAATCAAGTAAGTTTATTTTATCAAATATATTTTTATATAGTAAAATAATCCATCAACTCTAGGAAAAGGATTTTGGAACAAAAAAATTATCCGTTTAATTTTCTTTTTGAGAAATCAAAGGTCTTTTAACAGATCACAGATTTATGGTCTTGTAATGGTTAAGTTTCTGATGACCATGTATTCTATCACTCTCCTTCAAAAATTGATGGGTATATTTTTATTCAATGTCCATATTTTTACTTCTCACTAATTTAATCATATTTTAATTCCTAATTTTGTGGTGACCTTCACATTTCACTTTCCTTGTTTTTAAGAGGAAGTTTTATTAAGCCTTTTTACAATGTGAGATTTCCATCAGGGTATTTAAAAATTATAACTCCCAGATTACCAATCACAAGTTTAAAATGTGAGGAAACAATTTATTTAAGGATGGGATAATGTAACACCCCAATATTGTATGGTATGTCTCTTTTAAATTTAACATCTTTGATAGCTTATGTTGCACACAACACCAAGTTTAAAACCACGATATACTATTTAAAATGTGACTGTTATAACATAGCTATTAAATTTGTGGGAATGAATAGTATTAAAAAATTATGAAATTTATATATTATATATTTAATAATTTTTTTAAAATTTATCCATATTATTTTTATATGTATAAGATAAGAATAAATCCAGTTTTACACATAAAAGACTATTTTTCTGAAGGTAGTTTTACCGCCTTTTAATGACGTGATTGTTTTAAATATAAATTTTGATACATTTATAAATTATATTTTAAAAAATAAACTTCATCTTAAAATCATAATCTCAAAATTATCTTAGGGTAATTTTTTGTTATTTTTTAGAAAATATTTATTTTCTAGTAAATAGTGAAAACTACCGATTTTTATAAAATTGTCAATTTTGTTAAATTAAAGGTATATTTGATATCAATTTAGCTTAAATAATATTTATTTATAAATAATAAAATTTATTTCATTTTAATCATAATTATACCTTATTTTGGTATGAGTGCATTTTGGTATTTAAAATGCATTTTCAATAAAACTCTTTTTAGTGGCATTTTATTAGTTTAATTTTAAATTAAATTCTATCACTTCTATGTTTTAAATTTTTAAAAATGGATTATATATTTGGAATAATATTTTACAAATTTATTAAATATTATCATTTTATTTTTGGTTAATATGATTAGTAACACTGGTAATTTTTATTACCACGATTAAAGGGTAAATTTAGAAATTTAGGCTAAAAATAAAATGATAAGGATTAGAAAATTACCCTAAAAATTTCAAAAATTTTATTATATTATTTATATTCTACCATTAACACCTAAGGTCATAATTTGAGTTATTTAATGGACTCTTTTCATGAAAATGATTTTGATATTATTTTAATTAATGAAAATCACAAAATATCACATTCATATTTTTAATAATGATATTATTTTTCAATATTATGTTATTATGAAGATATATTCAAATATAGAAATTATTTTGAAATCTAAAATATTTTTCTAATTTATTTTATTATTTTATTTTTTAGTGAAGAAATGATTATCTTACATAATTATATAATTATGATGCAATAATTATTGTATTAATAAAAAAATTAAATAAATGATGATTTTAATTAAAAATTATATTTCTCATATTTAGATAATTATTTTCATATAATGGAGTCCTTTTTTGAAATCTACACTTTAAAAAAATGTAGGGTGATTTTTTGGCTTTTTCTATAATAGTTAAATTTTTAGTGGATAGTGAAATACATTAATTTACAATATTTAACATTATAAGTAAAAAAATGAATAATTGGGTCATTTATAATATATAGTTGAAATAATAACTCATTAGTTATAAATCACATGATATATTTATTTTATTTAGTCATAAGAATCAATATTATTGATAATCTTGAGCAAAATAACAAACTAATGAATAAAATAATCAAAAAACACTCCACTCCTCCACTATAAACACCACTCCTCTCCACCTATTCTACTCAAACCTTACAAGACTTGAGGATCAATAATATTATGAAAAATTATTCTCTTAATCATATTTCCCACATTCTGGTATTTATGGTCTCACCAAAAGACCAATTCCAAATACCTTAATGAGGTTCTCAAGGAGACGTTATATAAGAGGTAAAATCCTCTTTCATTCTCTTTTAATTTATTTTAATTTCTTTTCTTTTATTATCCTCTAATTAATTCCTCTATCCAAATATTCATGATAACTCCATTATATTATATATACAGGGATGTTATTATGTTAATTTAATATCCATCATCAAACCCCTTTCCCTCCCCCATTTATTCTAAAAATGAAAACATCATCCGTGATGTGTCGATTCACCACCATCGTAGATGATGCATTTTCATTTTTCATTACCACCTTCATATATGGTGATAAAACCATTATTATGTTTAAATAAAATTTTATTATAAATATTATAATTTATATAATGTTCTATAACCAATATATAAACTTTATATTAAAGAAAATGATATAAGTTCTTGATGGTCGTAAAGATCACCAAAATAAATTAAATCATTTGCATTAACATTTTATCTAATGAATCACTCTCATACCATATAAACAAATGACATTTAAAATAATTTAAACTTATGGAAGTTCATTAATGACATATAATTTCAATTCTATAGAACTATTTCCATTTTATATGAACATCTATACTTGTATACAAGCAAAACGATTATGAAAACCAAGGAAACGAATCATTCCGAAACAATGAAATTTAAAATTATAAATCATAATAATAGCCATAAAGTAACTTAATAAAATATTAATAATTAAAATATATGTTTAATTGGTTATTAATTAAGTAATTAATTAATCTAGTTTGATTATCTGGGAAATTAAGTACAAGCGCAGAACACTTTTGGATATAAGGAAAGAGTTTTCACATATCACTTTTATTTCACGGAGATATACCACATTAAACACTTATTCCTTGTGTGTGGTGTATATATAATACCCTTTGATATATAATATCATAACTTTATTTATATTCATGGAATTAAATTTTTCCTTTGGTGATCATTAATTTTATAGGGTATACAGTTTGACTGTTTACAAATTGGTAAGGGAATTCTTAACCATATTTCCATTATTTGTGTTAAACTTATACTCCATTGATTATGTGAGGTTCTGATTATCTATCAAATGAATTTTTATTATCTTAAGTTTTATTTCCACTTTTTTATGTTTATTTATAGCTGATACACATAATCGATTCATTTGGTTAACACTTACACTTTTAAAAAACTCTTTTAAATGTTTTTTTAAAGTTTAAAGGAAATGTTTTTCTAAACTTATATGGAATGGGTGGATTTTACATATTTCATGATGCCATAATTCCTTTAGGAATAATTCACAAGTTTAAAATTTCATTTTCAAATAAAATGTTTTCTTTTATAATTGCATGACTTTTTAAATAAATTATTTCAAAGTAAAAGTGGTATTTCTCTTGGGAATTTATCAAAGATTTTGTGAGAGTATTTTCATCTATGTCAACACTATTTATTGGATATTTTTTTTAATTTAGGTTTATCTCTTATGATACCATATACTATATTTTATTTAATTTTTTATGATCATTCTGATAGTGAGTGTGCTATTTTGATACCATTCATCATATAATAATGAATGATTTATGATTATATCCATTGTTTGGGAAAATTTATTAACATTTCTTATGATATTTTCAATATGAATATATATTTTGATTATGTTTCATCCCTTTTATATGAGGAATGAATTGGGATTAGTAACTGTATATCGTGGCCTACTATATCCCCTTGATGCATCAACAGGTCTAATAAGAAAAACTAGACTGAGTTTTGGCCACATACTTACCCATTTATATAGAATTATTAACTGAGGCCTTGATGGTATGTTTATGATGTACCACATTATGCATTACCACATTATAAGATTAGTTATTAAAAATCCTTGTGATTATTCTACTAGTAGAATATCCATTTTTAAGTTTCATTTTCATGTGATTATTTATATGATATCATTTGATCAGATTTTATTCCTTCCATATTATGTTCAAGTTTATGTTTTAATGGATTTTTTTTGTTATTCAACTTTATTATTATTTATCTTTATTTATGATAGCTTTTGCTTTATTTTTTCCCTTATTGAGAATATGAGATCACCCCGTTCTTATGTTTTATTTTTACCTAGGATTCTAAGATGTGTATTATAATTTTCATGTATGGATAATATAAGAGAATATGTATGTTTTAAAAGGAGTTTCTATGTTTTATTTCATTTCAATTTTTAATTTAAGACTTATATTTGTATCTGGTTTTCCAAAGCTACTAAATTATTTGGTTCTTTGGGATGTAATCACTTGTTCTTAGTACCAATGTAATAAAGTAAGGCACTGGCTTTGGGCTACGGGGGTCTAGGAATTTGTATATAGTTCTAAATGTTTGCGAATAATAGAGGTGAATAGGTTCCCTTTTATAAGTTAGGGGAGGGATACACGTGGAATTACTTATAATATTTAAATAATATAGTCATTTTCTCATGAAAGTGGATTAAAATGTATGAGAATTAAATTTTAGGATTATATAAGGTGTAAAAATATTCAGAAAAATAATATTTAGACAAGTTTAAGTGTATTTTTTACACTAATCTCTTAGTCCCCCCTCCCCGTAAACCCTTTTTAATCCAGTCATGATAACAAAATTTTAATTTTTTACTATTCATTATGACCAAATATTAAGTTGATCATATTAAATTATATTAATTATGATGATTAAAAATATATAATCCATTTTCAAAGATTCAATTTTTTTAATTGTAATAATTTCATTTTAAAATAGTGTGTAAAATGAAACGAAAACTGTTTTTTAGAAAAATGCATTTTTAAGCATAAAACTGAGTTTACCTTTATGAATTGCCTTGTAAAAACTATTATATGAATGTTAAAATATATTATTGAATATATAATATATAAATTTCATTAAAATAATTTATAAATATATATTAATTTAATTTATTAAGAAAAAAATGTAATGTGTGCATAAAAACTATTTTTCAAAAAAAACGTATTTTTACCTTAAAATGATTTTATTTTCAATTATAACCAATTGATAAACAAATAATTAATTTTTTAAAAATGTAAACATTTTTTTAATTTAGGTATCCATATTTATAGCCTCCAATACAAAAACTATGATATAATTGTGACATTAAATAATAATTCTTTAATAGTTTATCGTGGTTCGTTTAAACATAGTTTTTCATGTAAAACAAACTATCAAAGAGATAAATTTTTTTAAAATTAACTATATCATAAAATATCAGGATATTACATTATAACCCCTTATCAGAATGTATCCCTTTAAATTCCACCACTCTGGTACAAAAAAATGAGGATACTTCTGTACCATCACATCCTTGGGTTCCCACATAGCTACCTTAAATTTATGGTTTCGCCACAAATTTTTCCCCAGATGAGTGGTCTTATTTTGAATCACTTTCTCTCTATGATCCCAAATCACTACTGTTTGTTCATTATAATAGAGATCATGATCTATTAATATGACCTATAAGTTCAGTACATGTGAAGGATCAAGTATGTACTTCCTCAGGAGAGATACATGGAACACTTCATGAACTTGAGATAGATTCAATGGAAGTACAAATGGATATGAAACCATCCCAATAAAATTAATAATTTATAAGCTAACAATATATCTTTGTCTCATATTGCCCTTTTTTAAAAATATTATAAAATTTTTCCAATGATATATTCATATGAATACCATGTCAGCAACTCCACACTCTAGATCTTTCTTTGATTTCTGTCATAACCTTTTTATTGAATTTGTGAAGCCTAGATTTGATACTAATTGGATATAACCTTATCTAACATTTAATTATATAGATCATTTAACCTTGTATTTTTTTCTCTAAAATTATCCCTACACATTGGATTTTTTCATTTCCTTCCATATAAGGATTTATAAGGATCTATCAGAATTCTTGAGTGAAATTTATGTTTCTAAGAAAATTCCATCATAAGAAGGTGCTGATCCCAAACACATTTGAAATATATAGAATAGTAACTCAATATATTATCTAGGGTTTTAATGTTCCTCTTATACTTACCATCTGTCTTAGGATGATATGTAGTGATAAAGTTCAATTCTTTAATCAAATCTTCCTGAAGACTTTTATAAAACATTTATGTATACCACATATCCTAATCAAATACAATAGAATGTGGTACCCCATAAAACCTTACCACTTAATTAATGTATATCTAAGTAAGATTATCAGGATATAAATATCCTCTTATTGCAGTGAAATATTCTAACTTCATAAGTTGATCTACTGTAAACCAAATAGTATTATCCCCTTCAGATGTTTTGGGGAGTCTGATGATGAAATCAATTTTAATGTTTTACCATTTCTATTCTGGTATGGGAAATGGTTGTAACATCCTCTTATATTTTTTTCTACCAACCATAACTTGATAAGATTCCAAACACCAAGATAAATACTCTTCAATATCCCTTTTCATGTATCCCATCAGAAATATACTTTCTCATCTCTATACATCTTCATACTTTTGGGATGAAAAGAGAATGATAAACTATGAGATTCATCCAATAAGTCCTTCTTCAAGTATGCTATTGGTGGGATAAATACTTGATTTCTAATCTCTATCATTATATCTCAATCATGGTGGAACTCAAGAACATTTCTCACCTTCTTATATAGTTACTGATCCTCCTTATTTGCCTATTTAATCCTTATATGGATGAGTGATTAAACATTAATCTAAGAAAGGTATTATATGTTACCTTTTTCTCATGATTTAAATATTAATTTTTTTAAATAAATATATATTGGATCTCTTTCAATATTCATCCTAGAAAAATTATATTGGTCTTTCTTAACTCATAGCATCAATCACCTTGTTCACCTTCATAGGATAGTAGTGTATAGAGTGATCATAATATTTAATCAACACCAACAATGTAATTTGGTTCATATTTAACTCTTTCCACCTGAATATATACTTAATTTTTTTTAATTGATGTATATATCATTTCTTTCACTATAAATATAATTCCTTTATATTTTTAATGTAAAAATACTACTTCCAACTCCAAATCATTAGTCGGTTAATTATTCTCTTGATTTTTCAATTAGTGTGAGACATAAGAAATCAAAATATAATTATGAATTATATATAAGGACACATCATAGTAACTTATTTTATGCATAAATATATATTGAAAAAACTTCTCCACTACTAGTTAGTATAAGCACAAGCTCGTTGACTAACCTTTTTCTCAACTCCTTGAAAATTTTCTCACATTCATCTGTCTAAAGGAACTTGGATCCCTTTCATTGAAACTTGATTAATAAATTAGGTATCCCTGATAAATACCTCAAAAATAATTTGTAGTATCCATCCAACCTAAGAAAATGATGGATCTCATCCACTATGGTTGGTATGGTCTATTTTTCAATAACATTCATCTTTGAAGGATCCAACAATATACCCTCACTTGAGATTATATATTCTAATAATGAAAATTTATGTAACCAAAATTCACACCTAATAAATTTGGCATACATATTATTTTTTCCTTCAGGTCTTTAACATAATCTTCAAATGATATTCATGTTATTCATTACTCTCAGTAAATATAATAATATCATCTATAAATACTACCGTAAACAAATCAAGGTAATATATAAATAATCTATTCATTATATCCATGAAGATAGTGGGGGGATTGGTAAGTACAAATTAAATCACTATAGATTAATAATGATCATACCTCATAAGAAATGTTTTCATGGGTATATCCTACTTCTTATCCTTCAATTTATGATATATAGTTTCAATCTTGTAAAAGTATTTAAATCCACATAGTTGATCAAAAAATTAATTGATATAGGGTAGAGGATACATTTTTTTGATAGTGATGTCATTAAGTTATTAATAATAAATACAAAGAATAATTTACCCAAATATTATACTTAAAAAAAATAATAGGTTCACCCCAAGTAGAAAAATAGGGTTTATGATTTCCTTATCAAAATTCTCCCAAAGTATCTTCTTCAATTCTTGTTACTCAATCAGTGTTATTCTATATGAAGTCTTTGAAATAAGTGTACCACTGTGTTTGAATTATATTAAAAAATAAACATCATTATTTGGGAGAAGACTAGGAAAGTATTCAATAAGTACATCAGCATAATGCCAAATAATATAAATATCTTTGATGTTGAGTTTCTCTAAAACCATTTGAGATAAATAACCCTCATGGATGTGTATTAAGACCCATAAATTGAAAGTAATTTCCTTTATAAGTTCATACTCATCCTTACACAAAAATATGATGATCAGTTTATTCAAAAATATCAAACATGACTTCCATTTCCCTATAATTGATATGGGCTCTATATAGAGAGATTCAATCCATTCCCACAATCTCGTAAAATTCAAATAGATTGATGATCAAAAGATTTTTTGAAATAAAATTCCCATAAACGTCTATCAGAGAAGAGATATAGACTTGAAATTTGATCATAATACTATTGGGAGTTTTTAATGGTAACTCAATATCTAATCATTGAGGTAATAACATGACACCATTATTGAATTTTTTCAGATATAATAGAGTGGTTAGATCCAGAATCAAATAAAAATTTGAAATTATTGAGGGGATGGTAAGTGTAATTTTCAATACTTCATTTTTGTAAACCACTTCAGTAGTTGTTATTATATTGGCTCTACCATTGTATCTTGTATTAAGAGGTTATTGATTACAATCAGTATCATTAACCCTTGAATTTAAGTAATTATTAGAAAAATTCCCAAACTCCTTGCAATTATAACATTGGATTGTATGAGGCACATTCGGTTGAGATTTATCATCATCCTTGACTACCCACTTCACATCACTTCAATGTTATTTTTCTTGATGGCCTTATTTTACACACTTAAAAAATTTACTAGACCATATAAGGTAATTTTATTTGTGCTTCCTTCCACACTTTTAACATTAAGAAGGATTAATTTTCTTTCCTCCATGGGTTTTATTATTAGAATTTCCTTAAAATTACTTCTTTCATTTTTTGTCCAAAAACCACAAGAATACTGAGAGTCTCTAATATCTATTTCTATATTGAGATCACATAAAACATTTTATTCACAGATATTAATTTCTCTTGTATATAATACCTTTAGTAGACTTGTTATCAAACCACTAAATAATCAGTCAACTTTTCTTTTGGGATCGATGATAAAAACAGAAGCATACCTTGAATGTTTTGTGAAATATGCATCATAGATATTAATGGATTCATCATCCTTCTAATTTATTTCCAAAAAATCCTTTTTAATTTTCATATCAAGAGTTTGGGGAAAATACTTATTGAAAAATACCTTTTTAAACTCTTTCCATGTATTCTTGATAAGAGTCCAACATTGATCTACTTCACCTTTCAAATGATACATATCCAAAATAATTTTCTCGTGGTCCAATCATTAGAGAACAAAAAATATTTTTTTTATAGAATTCATCCACTTCTCAACAATAAGTGGATCATAGGAACCACTTAAGGATGGTGGGAATTTCCACTTAAAAGACTCAATAATGAGTTTTTCCATCCTCCGTTCATTGAAAATTTCTACACAATCCAGGTTACTATTCATTCCAATAGAGAGTTAGTTGAGAATAGCTGCAAAATTTCATATCCCAACTCCCATTTGGTTTGGTTTCTCATGAGGATAGTCATTACATTGGATATCATATTCTTTTTTTACATGGTTCTTAATATTTATATCCATTATATAAAACCAAAAAAAAACTAGTGTGAATTTAAAACATCAATAATCAAAGAAAATAAACATATAATTATGAAAATAACTCTTATGATGTTATAAATTATGACACCTTAATTAAACCCTTAACACTTTATGTTTATCTCATATCACTATGGATTATCTTCAGTTTCCATAGGTCTACCCTCTCATTCATCATAATGGTTCATCAAGAAAATTTGAATAAACCCAAGTATAACCCTCAGGAGTGTCTATACAGGTGCTCACTCTAAAGCACACTCATCGTGCATTGGTGAAGATCAAGTTAAAACCAAATATTCCCCTTTCAGATTTGTTACCCCTAAGTTCATTCATGCCACTACCACATCCAGTTACTATAATCTGAAAATATATGTATTTTATAAAAAAATGATACAATGTATACTTTATCATTACTTTAAGATGTTATCTTATACATAGACTTATCCCTAGGGTTTTCAAAAAATTTATCTAATCCTAATATATAAATATTACTAAATTAGGCTCTGATACCAATTAAGGTGACCCAATCATTACATACATAAATATTACATAATTTTATATGAATATTAAATACATTTCTAAAGAATACACATCTGAGGACCGTAAAGGTTTAGTGTATTTGAATAATTAATACAAAATCATCTTATTTCATGAAATATATTCAATATCTCCCACAAAGTTCTTATCACATTGTATATTTCTTAGATATACCCTACTTAAAACCTTTATTCATAACCTTGGGAAATTAAACCTAAATAAGAGAGATATTAGATACTCAATAAGGGTGAACATTAGAGATATCAATAAATAATCACAAGGGAGCATAATATAAGTAGAAGGGTATGAAAATATGATCACAACTTATGAAAATCATATTAAATAAGTCAAAGAAAATTAATCATAAATCATGGAATAAGTATTTTTCATAAAAAAATACACAATTAATTAGAGTGAGGAATCATTAATAATCAATCACGACCCATGATAAAATATCATAACTATAAGACATAAATTTTTAGTATACACATAAGCTTATAAAATAATTTCCTTAGTCAAGGATAACTACCAAAGCTATCATATTGGATTGGGTTTACTCCCTATTCTATCATTTCCTTAGTCAATTTTCACTCCCAAGACTATCATAGTGGATAAATTCCCTTAATAAATTAGGTTAACTCCCCATTCCAATCCTTATTATCACATGATATATTATTCTTTACCTAATTCATTATAGGGCTATATAATTTTAGGTCCACCCAAAAAATAATTAAAACCATACATATGTGTGCCTTAAGACCACAAAAAAATTCATTACTTAATAATATCATAACCCAAGTAATGTAAAAGGGTTTCATTATATCATTTCATCACATCATAACTTGTGTAAAAGAAACATGTTTCATAAATATTTCATCATAACTTAATTATCTCAAGGGAAAGAAGTGAGGTTCCTAGAATCATCCTTAAACCATCATCATCATAACCCATCAAGAGAATAAAAGTGGATTGTATCATAATATAATATCTCTAGTGAATTATAAAAATCCATAAATTATGTTGACATAGATTAAAATATACCCTTAAAATAATATTCAAACCATTCTTTAAAAACATGATAGAAATATCCATTTGTTTTGATAAAATGTTTACTAAAAATTCCCATAATATCGAGAAAATGATTTTATTTGAAAATAAACTTGTAAAATTGAAAAGAAATATTTAAATAAATTAATTATAATGATAGTGTGAAAATATTTTCATACCATATACATCAAAATAGAATATTCTTTTAACAATTTTGTAAAAAAGTAAAAATTACTAGTTGAGAAAATGTTTTCTTTAAAAAGATTCATTTTAAATATTTTCAAATAAATTTGTAGGAAATGAGAATTAACTTTTAAAAAAATCATGTATATGTAAAAACTTCCATAAAATAATTTTTTAGGACCATGCACATGGAATAAAAATTTCATTAACTAATGAGGAAATAATGTTAAATTTTCTTTAAAAACATTTTCTTGATCATTTCAAATAAAAAAGAGAGAAAAATGTTAGTAATACATTGAAATTATAAGAATAACTAGAATAGATGAAAATATATGTGTTTTAAAGTATAATATCCATATAATTTCCCTCAATGTGAATTTAGTATAATCAATCCTAAAAGAAAATGAGATTGTAACATAAGTCCCTTACTTCAAGCCCCATATTATTTCATACTTATTTAATCCTCCTATATTATAATTATATATTTATTATACATATATTTCAAAACCATATTCATGCATAAATTACTATGCATAATTTATCTATAATTTCTAATTATCATTTTATTACCAACTTCTTCATTAAAATAAACATTCGTGTGAAAAGTGATTTTTTCCATGAATATTTTAGTTCAATGGTTCCAGTACTTACACCTTGGTCATGGTTTTATTAGATTTAAAATATTAATCATGAAATTATTATCATATTTTTTTATCATGTACATTTTTATAATAATTCGTATAAATTAGTGTTGAATAATTAATTACATCGCTCTGTGAATATGGCAATCCATACGCATGAACAAGTGATGCTTCCACTTTTTGATGGATAGAATAAAAGAAAGGTAAATTATAATTGAAATTTAAATAATAGTTATTATATCATAAATATAACATATATTAACTTAATCTATCATTATTACCATCCATGTAAAATATAAATGAAAAATGAAGCACATTGTTTCGTGGAGGTGGTAATCCACACTTACACACGAGCAACATTATTTTTTTCCAACAGATGGGAAGGTAATAAGTTAGATAAGATATTATAATTTAAAAATAATAATAATTTCATAAATATCATATATAAACATTAAATACATTATAATAACCAAACATGAATGTTGGTGATTGAAAATGAATCATATCGCGATGTGGAGGTGGTGGTCCACACGTGTGCAGGAGAGATACTTTCATTTCCAATTTTTGGAAATGAGGTGGAAAATGGTTGTGCCATAATCATAATAAAATCTTAGTATATTTATTATGTTGTATTAAACATTTTATTATGGATACAATAGATCTATATGAAGTTGAATAAGAGATAAACTTTGGAATAGTTGGGTAATATCATTACCTCTTCTTTGAGAGACCACCATTGTATTACACAATAAACCTTCTTATGATGGTCTTAGGTTAAGACCAAGAGATCGATAATAAATTTAAGGAATATAGAAGAGTGTTTGGGTATGGATTTTATGATATAGATTTATTAATTTTTGTGAATATGTGAGGATAATAGGTTCCCATTTATAAGTGAGGAGAGGGACACACAAGGAATTACTTAAAAAATTTAAATAATATAAAGGTAATTTCTTATGAAAGTGGATCTAAATGGGAAATAAGTAGAATTTAGGATAATATATGATATAAATATCTTTATTAAATAATATTTATTCATGTTTAAGTAGAATATTTACCCTTATCTCTTATTATAATCCCACCACTCGGTAAACCCTTTTTAACCCAAACACAATAACAAAATTTACTATTTTTACAATTAATTATGAAAAATTTAATATGAACCTATTATATTTTATTAATTATAATGATTAGAAATATGTATCCATTTTAAAATATTAAATATCTATAAGTTCTAGATATTCATTTTTAAAAAGTGTGCAAAATTCAATAAACACTATTTTTTAGAAAAATACATTTTTAACATAAAACTGACTCTGCCTTCATTCCTTACCATGTAAAAACTATTAGATTAATGTTAAAACATTTAATAAAATATAAAATATTAGAATTAAAAATAATTTTCAATATAGATTAATTATATTTATTAATATAAAAACACATTGCATGCATAAAAACGTTTTTTTAAACACCTCTTTTTTACATTTAAATACTTTTATTTTATTTCTAACAATTTAAAATCTAATAAATTAATTTTATACATGTATAGTTTTTTTAATAATTTAGGTAGTCATATTCATACCCTTTAATCCAATGAATATGCGATAACTGTAACATTAAATTAAAATATTTTAAAAGTATATCGTAGTTTGTTTAAACTTGGTTGTCATGACCCAACCCACCAAGACCCACCTAGTTAGTGGTAAGCTAATAATTACACCTCAAGATCAAATTCAACAGAATAAGGGTTTATGAATAGATTTTATTAGGAATAATAGACATATGGGAGGCCTTAACCTAAAGTGTATTCACACATACACACACATCCACACATAATTACAATGAGGAAAATATAACCAATTGATACTCTAAATTTATGCATTACTACTAATACCACATCCGAGTATGATAAGTGTATGGAAAATAAAAAAGACCTAATACAAACCCATAAAAACCATAAAAGGGTCTAAACTACAAAAAAATGTGACTGCTATCAAGATACAAACTCCTATAACCATCTATGGTTCGTCTAGCATATCTAAATGCCACATGATCATGGTCCTCATAGGACTCTATAGAAAATACCATTTTTTATAGGACATTACATGTATGGGAATAAACCATGTAGGGTTGAGTATAAACATACCTAGAATGACACCCTGAAATAACTAAACACAAAGTCATAATGTGGTAGTAATCTTTAAATCACAATTCCAAGGACTACACAAGATAACCCAAATATGCTCAAAGGAAGACTCTGAGTCTCAAGGTGAGGTCACATCCTTACTGCCAGTCTAGGATTCAACTAGAGGCTCAAAGTAAACATTCATATGAGAGAAATCACTCTTCAGGTCTTGATAAAACTGATGTCTCTTACATGAGAGGTTTCACTCATCATTCCTTTCCATGAAGAAGCATGAAGGAACTGAGAGGCACCATCCAAGAAAATTTCTCGATTCGCCTACACCTCACTAGAAGACAACATATGTCAAAACATAGATATGGGATCACACCTAGGTCCTATGGGGGAATCCTAACCCTAATTGTATTAACCCACTAAGAAGGGGATCATATCCCTAGATGTTAGAAATGGGATACCTTACCCAACCTAAAGAAGAATGATAGAGGATCACACCCAGGGACAAATAGAGGGATACTTGAATCTATCTAGAACCAACCCTTAGAGGGGATTACTCATCCTATACTCAAGATGGGATACCTCTCTATACCATATTAGGTATGGACCAACTGAATGCACCCACACTGACAGAGTTTGAGGGAACTTACCCAGTCGCATACTAAAGTTGGTCTAAGGAGAAAAATGGATCTAATCGACCCTAGAAGGAGTACATGATGTATATTAGGGGGAACTCAATGTGTCTAACTAAGTCTATAACTACATGTGTCCTCCCATATCACATGTAATATATTTATCAAGATACATGGTGTGTATACTAGGGTACATGACATATAGAGGGTAGGTTGGAACTTGGAAATTTTTTTCCTCCAAAGCCTCGATACTTTCCAGAGTAGATGTGGTGTCCCCCTCCCCCCAAAATGTGTAGGTTCACATGTATTCTTGGGAATTTTCTCCTTGTAAATGTCGATTTGGCTCACTAGGGGTCACATTCTGTGTGGGAAATCCACATGGTGAATGATATTTAACTCATCATGTAAACCATATCTTCTATACAGAGGGAAACACATGGTGTGTGTGTTCTTCTAAAGTACACATCGGGTAACATGAAATTTTATATAAATTACACATTATTTCATGTATCCCACTTTCACCGCCTCCACCTTCAAATCCATCAGGAGTCTTTGCCATAACTCAAAAAATAGATTTAAAAACCATCCACGTCAAGCCAAAAGTCTTATTCTTGTCGGTATTTATTGAAAAAATCGATCACCATCTCCATCCAAAAGAACCACATAAAACGACTAGTGGAAAATTCACCACCTCCACTAACATTGAACCACTCTCATCATCTCACTAGATATACCTTATCATCCAGGAATGTGGAACCCCCACCACATTAACCTCCATCGGATTCCTGTCATCATTGGAATACCTTCATTGCATTCTCAATTTCCAAAACCAGACCCATAACAATAATAATTTACAAAAAATAATGATTGAACAATGATCAGTTACCTAGGGATTATCAAATCATTGCCGAATTAGAATACTGATGATAATAATTGAGTAAAGGTGGGAGAAAGACACAAAACAAAAGGTGAGAATTAAATTAAATACGTGTTCATTTATCCACCATTGAGAGAATACTAAGTATATGAGATATAAAAAAATCAACCATTTCAAAGATAAACAAATCTCAATTTCACAATTCTTAGAAGATAAAGAAAACATTGGACAAAATAGTGAATAATGATCCAAAAAATAATTTAAAATGAATTAATTCACATTCATCTGAATAATCAAGAATAGGGAAATAAACCATAGGTTCAAACACCCCACCTCTAGTTAGATTGATTTCTAGTGAAGAACAAATTCACATAGATGTTGTTGATGAGATCCATCATGATCATCATTGTCTCCATAAAACTCCACACTTGTTTATTATTGATTCTTGATCCTGAGATCTCCCACCAAGATGTTCTTTACTAGATCTCTCTACATCCTCTCATTCTCTATAAAGTTATTCATCCAAGCCTATAGAATTATTAAAATAATAGTTTATAAATAAGTTTCATTAAAGTTTGGAAATTAAATTATAATTAAATTAATAAATAAATTTAATTCATTTAACCTTCCCATGAATACACTCTATCAAATAATCTGATACCAATAATATTTATGTCATACCCAGAGGAAAACCCATACTTCATATTTAATAAAGGTCTTAGTTTTCCCATACAAGAAACCATCTAAGAGTTATACCATTATTTATAAAAGAAATCATGCATGTGATATAATCAGTTTAATAATTTTAATATATTAACATCAAGGCTCTATGGACCCTAAAATTCTGCACTAAATTCATGCATTACTATGAAAATATTATTTTAAATATTACAAAGTTTCAAGAAAATATTTTAAATTGCTAAATTCTATCCAACTTCATGGATTTTCATCATAAAAAGTAAAAACCTTGTCAGATAAGGGAGGATAATGATCTAACATCTAGTTCTCCCACTCCTATGAGCTCTCTTTGAGGTTCCCATGATTCCAAAAAACATGCACCAAGGGAATCCATTACCTATTAAGGATCTTATTCTATGGATCCTGGATGGTCACTAGGTATTATGAAAGGGTACCTCCATCCTCAATATCCATCTCAAACGAGTCGATAATGTGTGAAGGGTCGTGCATATGCCTCCTCATCTATGACATGTGTAAAACACCATGCACCTAGTCTAACTGTAATGGTAGGTCCAAGAATTATTCCCCCTCACCAAACCTTGAAAGTATCCAAAATTCTATAATTATCACTAATGTGAGACATTTAGGAACACTTAGTCTCAATATTTAAACTAAAAAGGCATCCATCATTAGTTTTAATAGGTCTTTCAATGACTTTGGGAAGTCCTCATCTACTCTTGGATGTCCGGATCCTTCTAAGTTTCTGCTCATACCAAATTTACTCCCATAAACATTTTATCTCCTGGAATCATTATGGTTACAAATAGGATCTCCCATAAAAGGCATAGAACAGTGCCAAAATTATGTTGGAGTGGTAACTATTGTTACGTGAAACTCCATCAAGGGAAGACAAGACTCTCTACTATGGTCGAAAACCAACATGCTATTCTGAAGCATGTATCTGAGAACATGAACGATTCACCCTGACTGGCCTTTTTTCTAGGGGTGGAATTTGTGCTCAGCTATTATTGATTTCTAAATCCTCCAGTAATACTATCTATAATCATGATGTTAATGATCCTCAAGGAAGTCCTATGCATCTAAACTATCTTCTACACATATAGGCATCCAAAACTCTCCACTGGTCTCTACTCTTAGATGGATATAAAGTGCGTTGACCTAGTGAGTTGGTCCATGGTCACTTAGAAAGAATCCTTACCTCTCACTAATCACGGAATAATAACCAATAAAAAACATTTATATACTATCCCACTTCCACCACCATCCTAACACCTCAACATTCACCTATTGGTAGGTAATTTATTTATAAATAAACTCAAAAACACATAACATTATTACTAGACACTAAAACTGATGTCAAATGATCCTGATACATCCATACATATCCTAGATGAACCTCTAAGGGGGAAGCATCCCCCCACCTCATCACCTCCTCTATCAGCATAACTAGTACCATCATCCATCCTAAAACAAGGATGATATGATCCCTGCCTTCAGAAAACCCATTAGGAGTATGTATAGTGCATATATAATCATTAAAGACCACACAATAGATATCCACAAGTTGTGACTCCCTTACACACTGAAGAATTAAAGGGGAAGAAACCAATGATCTGGGGTACTCTAAAACTTCCTCATCCACAAGGTTCAACTTCTCTATTTCCTAGCTCAATAACTACAAAAAAAATCCCTAAAGTGAACATATACTACCATGTTCCCCTTCCTAGGATTACAAACTATCTCAAAGACATAAAACTATAGGAACAATAACTATCAACTCTACCTCATATTAAGATCTTTCTGTAAAAGGATATACCTAAGACTCTTATTGACAAAAAATATTATGAATCACTCTCCCAAAATATTTCGTTACCAATACTTCATGTTGGAAATTTCCATTTACAACTCTAAGTAATGTGTCATGTAATTATTCTCATGGGTTATCAGCTATAGGGACTCATAAGCACCACTTCCTACCTCTATCTTAGAGTGCATCCAATCCTAACTCTATATAAAATGTATAATAAAGTTCATTCAAAACCCTCTTATAGTTTTCTTAAGATGGGAGCACAAATACACCACTTCTAGAGCTCTTGGAAGTCCTACTAACACCTCTCTATCCACATGGAAAGTTCTCACTTTTTATTCAAAGCTGTTGAAGGTGACATGATCCTAGAGGAGTCAGGAAAAAATCTATGATGAAAGCCTACCAACCCAAGGAACCTCTGCACCTTGGTCACACTTTTTGGTGGATCATAATATAAAAACACCTCAAAAATTTATAGGTCCACAACTAATCCCACTTTTGAGATGACATAACTCAAGAAGTGGATATCTCGATTTCCAAACTAACACCTCGATAGCTTCCCATAAAGCCGATGCTTCTGAATCATGTCCAAGACCATTCTCAAAATTATCACATGCTCCTCCACTGACGTTGAGTACATGATGATTTCCACTATGAATAACATCTTGAACTAGCCTAAGAAGTTCTAAAATATTAATTCCATGAGTCCCATGAACTCTACTAGGGTGTTTTCTACACTAATGGGCATCACCAAGAACCAAGAGATGGTGATAACCTGACTTGAGGTCGAACATTGTGAAACAACTTGGCCCCTTTCAATTGGTCAATTGTCCATTGATTCTTGGAAGTGGATAATTACTCATATTAGTTACCTAGTTCAAGAGATTATAATCCAAACATAACCTCAGGATCACATTCTTCTCCAGATTGAACCAAACTAGGGATACCCATGAGAACACATTGGTTCTAAAAAAACCCTTCCTCTAGAAATCCTTCAATTTCACCTTCATCTCTCATAGTTCTACGAGTCATTTGATATATAGGTGTAGATATCAGGGATTACCCTGGGTGGAGGTCTATATATAAGTAGATTAGTCCACCACAACCCCAATCCCTCCTCCATAGGCTAGGGGCTAGTAAAAATTATTAAGAAGGTATAACTAAAATGGGATGCCTTTTCCTAACATACCTATATGCATAAAACCAACCATCTTCATATAAAAGTGAAAATGAACAAAAATAGCATATAGTAACATATAGGGTAAAAACCATGCATGTAATAACCTCTTGGGAATATAAAAAAGTGCGACAGATTAATCCAAAATAAAAGGAAAAAATACACCCCCACCCAGAAAAGATGTCCCAACATAAAAAAATAAGAATAGAAAATAGTTGAGAGAGCCCGACTCATGATCTCCATGACTGACCACCATATGTGGTCAACAGACCCAAGTATACCTATGCTCCTATGAAATCACTATCAACCTATAATTCATCTATGTAATTTATGACACATGTAGGAAAATTCCATTTAGGGGTCAGTATATACATACCTAGTTGGACGCCCCAAAAACTGAAGGGGGAGAAATATTAGACAAGATAAAAGTATTCATCTCAACCTAAGAAAATAGGAAATCAAAACCAAACAAAAAAAAATATATCTGTGTTTGTGTGTGTGGGAGCACACACACACACTCATAAAAGAAGCCTAGACAAGATAAAAAGGGGATCTCTATCTGACAACCCATCATATGTTGACGAGTAATCCTACATATCCAAAGGGGTATGTCTCTGATTCCCATCATATCATGTTTCTGAAGATAGGGGAGGGAAACTCTATAGATAGAGGACATGAACCTTTATATGATATGGGAGTACCACATTTACCAATATAAAGAATCTAGAGGACCCGTACCATTGTGCGACAGGGGAGTAACATCTCCATGGATAGAGGACTCACAACTTGGTGTGATAAGAGAATACCATCACTATTTGGATAAAGATTATAGAGGGCCTACACCCTGGTGTGATATAGGAGTATTATCTCCATGGATAGAGGACATACACCCTTGTACAATAGGGGAGTACCATCTCTATCTAGAAAAAATTTATGGAGGACCCGCTCCCCAGTGTGTCAGGGTAGTTCCATCTCTATGGATAGAGGACCAACACCCTGGTATGATAGGGGAGTACTATATCTATGGATTGAGGACACACACCCTAGTGCGATAGGGAGTACTGTTGGAGTTGATGCCCTAGAACAAACTTCTATGTACTTTATGATAAAATTTATTCATTTTTTTAATATTAATTAACTCTTTATCACAACATGATTGTTCTTCTATATAACATTTTATGTGATAATTTAATATGATTAGCGGTCACAATGAAAGGTCATTGTAGTTCCCCATCATGATGAGAACCCAGAAGTTCCATGAAAGTATTCTTAAATATATGTTTTATAGACAGATAAAAACATTTTAGGGACACAAAAGATACAGGCTATTAGGGGTGGATAATCATAGGACTTTGAGGTACATTTTCATGGTGTACACCCTCAGTAATATAAAATATAGGATGTTATGAAAATGAGACCCGCCAGTAGTAAATCCACATTAAATTGTGTCATTGGATGTTCCTATATGTGGATGTGTTTATTGATCCTTAGACTTTTAAATTATTATTAATGAGTATTACAAGTCATGTCATTTGATGTATTGAAGAAGACCATGGTGACATATGTTCCCGGTGAGTTAGGATATGTTGGGTGATTAATGAATAATATTTAATTAATGAATAATGTGAGAAAGTATTTCCCTTTCTTCTCTATAACAGTAGTGGATGTTGAAGGATCTTTTTACAGTGGAAGCACATCGTTGGGTGGGGCCAAATTTTGCATTTTTAATAATTGATGACCAATCCGATATCAATATGATGATGAACTCCAGTATCCATGAATTGAAATAAAAAATTTAGACAAAAGAAGAAAGGCTCCGTATCCAAGATATAAATGACCATGCATATCATATTTATAATTAATTTAATTAATTTAACAAAGAAAATAATACCTGAATCTTTGGTACTTTCTTCATTGATGATATTGATCACCCAGAATGACCCTTATAGATTGTCTCATTGTGCTTGTGAGGATCTAAACCAGAATCCCTCTAGCGTTGATTCACACATGCTCTGATGGCCCTTGATCAACGCCACACGTTCTCCGGGTGCTATCATAGTGAAGTGATTGTCCTGTGTCAGTATTTCTTGATCGCGTTTTCTTCTATATTGAATAATATATCTCATTATTGAGAGGGGAGGGAAGAGGATTCGAGAGAGAAATTGTTTGGCTAAAAAATTCTCAATTCACTGGGCATGTAGTTCGATACATGGCACAATAGACGTACTGGTCTATTTATCGATATGGGGTTTTGGTTACAATATTTAATTTCATAACAAAAATTAAATACATTTATAACCTTAGATAAAACCCTTGATCTTTATAATAATACCACATCATCATTTATGGTGCACCAGCTTGCTCAAAATTAAATTATAAATGGAATTTTTCATCACAAAATAATAGTAGTGTTATTATTATTTTAACTTGTGCCAACTAGTTAAATAATTATTTACCATCTTGAAAAAAATTATTTTACTAATGGACCGGCCTTGGTCCACTTGAACTCCATTTCCATTTCCTAGAAAACTTTATGAACTTCCAATGATGATTTACAACAAACACAAACCATAATCCATTTCCTCCATAGAATGGTCGTGGTTCCAACATCTTCTATCTCACAACACCTCCATTCAAAGTGAATATATATCCCATTTATGACTTTATATCATCCTGATCAGTCTAGAAACTAGAATATACCTATCCTTTGATGACTAGTTCCTCATCTCCTCCATAAACCAGGAACATATCCTTAGTATGCCTCAAATAATTAAGGATAGAATTGACTGGCATCCAATAGAGGTCTCCTGGGTCAGCTTGATATCGGGTTACCACACTCAATACGTAACCAATATCTAGAATAGTGCATAGCATGACATACATGACTAACCCAATCACTGATGCATATAGAGTCCTCGCCATTCTCTCTCTTTCCTCATGTGTTTAAGGAAACATTTTCTTAGAAAGATGAATACCATGTGACATTGGCCACAATCTCCTCTTGCATTGTTCCATACTGAATCTCTTCATTATCTTTTCAATGTATATACCTCGACTTAGTCCCAAAAATCTCTTAGATATAACACGATGGATCTCTATCCCAAGAATATATGTTGCCTCATCCAAGTACTTCATGGAGAAGCACTGATTCAACCATGCCTTAACAGACTATAAGACAAGTATCTTGTATCCAATAAGTAAAATTTCATCAACATACACTATTAGGAAAATGACTGCACTCCCACTAAAACTTTTGTAGACACAAGGCTCACATTAATTCTTGATAAAACCAAATTCCATTATGGCTTCATCAAAATGAATGTTCCATGACCGAGATTCTTTCTTTAATCCATAAATGGATTTCTACAACATTTATAGCTTACTGGCATCCTTTGGTTTCATAAAATATTCTAGTTGTGTCATGTAGAAATATTCTTGAAGGTTCCTGTTAAGGAAGGTTATTTTGACATCCATTTTCCAAATCTCATTGTAATAGTAAGCGACAATGGACAATAGAATTATTTTGGATTTCAGTATTTCAACTGGTGAAAAATTTTCTTCGTATTCAACGCCTTGAAACTATTGGAAACCTTTTTCAACCAGTCATTCCTTATAGGTATTGAATTTTCATTCCATGTCTAGTTTCTTATTGAATACCCATTTTCA
The DNA here is from genome assembly GCA_963277665.1 of Viscum album. Classification (NCBI taxonomy): domain Eukaryota; kingdom Viridiplantae; phylum Streptophyta; class Magnoliopsida; order Santalales; family Viscaceae; genus Viscum; species Viscum album. The sequence goes on from OY728119.1 coordinate 568,707,602, forward strand.
ACCAACAGGATTTACATAAATTGGAAGATCTACAAAAATCCAGACTTGGTTTTGGTACATGGAATCCATTTCAGAATTCATGGATTCTTTCCACTTGGAAACATATGTGCCACTTACTGGTTCCTTATAAGTTAGAGGATCATTATTATCAACTAATATTGAGTCACCATATTTTGTAACTAGAAAACTATACCATTCTGGTTCTCTAACCTATCTTGTACTCTTATGTAGTTCCTGTGTCTCTGGAACAGTTCTTTATTTCATGAGGCTTTATGGAACCTGTTCCTATACCAATTCTTGTATACCTTGTGCCTTAACTTCATTGAAGTCAATCTCTTTCCCACTATCTCTTTTGGAGATGTGCTCCCTTTCAAGGAATATGGCATGTATTTTCACTATCACCTTTTTTATGAGTGTTTTTATAGGTAATATCCCCGTTTTTCCTTGGGGTATCCTATAAAGGTAAACTTTGTTCCTCGGGTGCATGTTTGTTACTTGAAGAGGCCTTAAAAAATACTTCGCTAACCCACACATGTAAATTTTATAACATGGATTTTCTTCCACTCCAAAGCTTATATGAAATACAATTTATCGATTTAGTTGGTACTTGGTTTAGTATGTGTTCCTCTATTGGTAACGCATATCCCCAAATGGATAATGGAAGACTTTCATGACTCACCATTGATCTCACCATGTACAACAAGGTGTGATTCCTCATTTTTCTTACACCATTACACTTAGGTATTTAAGGAGGAGTGAGTTGGGATAAGATCCCAAAGTTGGGTGTGGTATGATTTATGCGATGTATCTTTGTTATTGATTTCCTTTACTTGGTTTGTGTAATCCAAAACATAAAGAATGTTGTATAAATGTTCCCTACCAAAAAAATTCTATTTTTGTAAAATGAGAAAAATTAATTTCCAAACATGAAAAAAAATCCATTTGTATTTAGAATGGATACATAAATAATGTTTTTGGTTATATAAGACACATAAAATCAACCCTTTAACACCAAGACTATCCCAATTGGAAATGTGAGGTGGTAGTCCCTAACAGCTACAAAAACAAGTATGGATCTGTTTTCTACTTGTAGATCTACCTCCCCTCGGTCAATTTTCATGAATCTACTTAGTTCCTAAACTGGAATACATATGTGAGCACCAAAATCTATATCAAATACCCAATTTTTAGAAATATATAAATTGCACTCGATAAACAATACACTTGAAGCTTCCCCTTGATTCTTTGGCTGGGTGTAGTTTTTCTTCCAGTGGTCCTTCTTTCCACATGTGAAACAAACACCCTTATATTCACTTGACCCACCTTTGATCTTATTTTTCTTGGAAGGGTGTGAAGAATCAAAAGGGTTAAATATATTTTCCTTCCCTTTCCTCTTATTCACCATATATACAGAAGGCTTGTCGCGATTCATATCTTTGTCCACTTGGAGAATGAGTATTAGAAGATCAGATAAAGAATTATCAATGTTTTTCATATTGAAATTAACAACAAAGATGGAGCTCTCAGGGAGTGATGAAATAATGAGATCAATGCCCAGTTCTTTGGCAATTTTAAACCCTATAACCTCCAAGCACTAAATGTAGCCAATGATCTCAACTACATGAGGCCTAGCTGGAGCACACTCTCCAAGCCAATTCTGAAAGAGTACATTGGATATCTCAAACCTTTCCTATATTTCTCTTTCATGGTAAAGACCACAGAGGTTCTTGAGCAGGCTATAAGAATCCATGTTTTCATGAGACTTCATGAGCTCACTATACATTGATGATAGGATCAAACATTGAATGTCAACCTCGTATTTAATATATTTATCATAGACAATGAAATCTTGATCACTCTCCTCTTAGGTAGGTAGATCAAGTAATGATGATTGTAGCACGTAATCCTTCCGTTCATGGCATATAATAACCCAAAGGGATCCAAACCATTCCTGGAAGTTACTGCCAGTGAGGGTGTTGTCTCTATCCAGAATTGATTGTAGGGATAGTGTAGTTGACGAGCTGGACATTTTATTCTACAATTAAAATATAAGATCATTATTACTTTCCTAATAACATTTTAAGAGAAATAATAAATTAATTTTATTAAGTCTCCCACTATTTTTTCAAGTTCCAATGACCCTCACCATTGAACATGGAATGTCTAGTTTCTATGAAATTATAGTGGAAAGGATCCATATTCCCCTTTGTATAACCCCAAAAGGGTTGGTCAATAAATTTGAAGGTATTTAGATAGGAAGGTATTTTCCAACTGTGGGCTTACAACTCTTTGATCTATTGAGTGGATTCCCCAATCCTAAAATCCAGACTTGGATTTCCTCAACTATTGACTCTAACAATACACCAAGTCTAGAAAGGGACAATCCTCTTGATGCAATATGGTTAAGTCAACCTGAAACCTTTCATAAGGGATTCATGTATAAAAATATGTGTCTCAACAAGGGTTGTTCAAACACATAGTTTTATTGAGTATTTCCCTTAATCAAGTGACGCAAGGCTTAGTGTGACTTAATATTTTATTGAGGGATTTTTATCTCTTATGTGTAAATTGATTATTATCATTATCACAAGCTTGTTGATATTAAGTGTAAATTACTTAAGTGATTAACCATGTCTTGATAATATTTAGGCATAAGCCTGGTTTATTTTAGTTCCATATTTCATGCTTGTTAGTTCATTAATTATGTGATCATGAGAACACATCCACAATGAAAAAACCATGAAACTGATAGAAATAAAATAAATTAATGGGAAAGATCACGAGCCTTTATAGTGGTTAATTTATCTAGCGGTTGATAAAATAACACTGACCTAGGGAAGAAACACCTTGAACCTTTTGGGTTCATGTTTACAGCTTTCCACCAATCCACCTTTGTATCTCCTGGGATTGGTTTCATCTCAACTCCAACTTGAACCACCTCCATTGTCTTGGGAGCTCCATCCATTACATATTCTTTTTAACTCTCACATAGGTGATGGATAAAAATGGGTTTACATTAATGAAATCATGGGCATGCATGTCCTACATATTAATGAGGAGAGATGACACACAAGCCAACAATTAATTTAACAAATAAATTAATATGGAAACGAGTCACATCCAAGGTCTGGTCTAGCTCATGATCATCCACATACATTCAATGTGATATGAATATAATAAAACTAGCATTAAATTTCTTAATTTCTCTTATTAAGATAAATCATGCTCGAATCTATTAATTATTATTTTAATTAATCAATCCTTTTATCTTAATCATTTTCTGAATTTTCTTGATATTCTCATCCTTGTACCTAAATTCACCTTTGAGGTAACCTAGTGAATACTTGTTCGAATATACCCAACATGTATTATATTCATATACTCTTTTAATCTTCTGACATATTCCATACACTATTCTTCAATACATAGAGTAACAACCAATAGTAAAATTTATACATTATAAGTAGTTATGAACATTACACAAACATTAAAGTTTAAACTTTGTGTAATTTGGTATAGTATACAACATATAGTTCTGACTACACGACATGTAATACCTTCACCATATTTCCCAAAGTACACACCTAGGGACTTGGTGTGTGAGGTGTACTTCAGAAACTTCAGAGTACACATCATGTACAGTGGGATACACGCCATGTTGTCTCTATGTTATAGGGTTACCAGTCGAATCAATCCCTCTATGGGATACATAGATTTTCCCCTGACCAGAAGGGACTACATGCCATGTGTAGGGGGTCACACGATGTGTAATCTAGTAATAATGTGCCTATCTGTCCTGATCAACATGAAGTTTAAAATTAATTACACTATGTGTAATATGTGTACATGGATTGAGTAATTATAAATTACTCTTGATGTACTGAACACAACTACACGATGTGTAGTCCGGATTACACGGTGTGTATGGCATAGAAAACAATGTGTAGGTCTAGACATACGGCGTGTACTTTCTTCTCACTTGGGAAGAATCATTGGCGCCTCCTAGTGAGTCCCTCTTTTTAATTTTAATCCAAAAATTATTTTTTTCTGTGAAATTTGCGAGAAATGAAGAAACGAAGAACATATCATGAAATTTCAGATTACAAGAACGATTAAACCTTGAATTGAAAAACTAAATTATTAATGCATAAATCACCAACGATAACTAAATAATTATAAATGATGATAACTTCCCTCTAATACCACTTGAGGGATCCTGGAATCGTAGAATCATAGCATTGGGTGGGGCTCAACTTTTCCTTGGCCGTAATCATGGACCAATCCGGGATCAACACGATGATGAATTATCCACAGATTAAAATCAAAGATTTAGACAAAATAAGAAAGGCACCGGATCTAAGAGAGAAAGGATCATGCACATCATGTTTATAATTAATTTAATTAATTTCATAAGGAAAAGAATACCATTATCTTCGGAACTTTCTTTTTTGATGATATTGATAATCCAGAATGACCCTTCCAGATTGTATGATTGCGCTTGTGAGGAACCAAACCAGAATCCCTCTAGAAGTGATCCATACACTCTCCAATGGCCTTCGATCGACACCACTCATTATCCGAGATCAAGCATGGAGAAGCGAGTGTCTTGTGTTAGTCGTTCTTAATCATTTGTTCTTTGGTCTTGAAGAACGTATCTTTTTCTTGAGAGGGGAAAGAAGAGGATTCGAGAGAGAAATTTCTTGTCTCAACAATTCTGAATTCACCAGGCATGCAGTTCGGTACATGGCACAATAGACATACTTTTCTATTTATAAACATGGGGATTCAATTACAATCTTTAATTGCATAACAACAATTAAATACATTCATAACCATAGAGAAAACCCATGCTCTTAATAATAATATCGCATCATTACTTATGGTGCAGAAACTTTTACAAAATAGAATTATAAATAAAATTCCATGTCACAAAATAATAGTAGCATTATTATTATTTTAACTTGTGCTAACTAGTTAAATAATTATTTACCATCTTGAAAATAATTATTTTACTACCGGACTGGCCTAAGTTCGCTCTAAATCCACTTTTATTTATCAAAAACTCAAATAAAAAAATAATTAATTTATTCTCTTAAATAAAATATTTTATTTACAAACTAGTAAATAAATATTTATTAAATGTTCATTAAAATAAAAATATTTATTTTACACACAATCTGGTGAATAAATATTTATTTAATTTATACGATCATTTTAACTGGAATAAAATTATTTCATGGTCTGGAGAATAATATTTATTTCAATTATTAAATTAAAATATAATTTAACCGAGACCACAAAAAACACTAAGTGTGTGACCCTCTAGGTTTCGTTCTCATTGGCATTATCCAGTCTTGCCTAAAGTCCAAGAGTGATGTCTAGGAACAGGTTAAGGCACCCAAGAGAAAGAACTTAAAGTTGCTACAATGACATACACATACAAATGCTCACTGTGTAATATAATCCCTTTGTCTCAATATCTCATCAAGTATGTTCCATGATAGTGTCATCAAACTTTGTGCTTGATACATCATTCTTTTACTACCTAAAATAAAATCATCATTACACCCTGCACATGGAATTTTGCGTGATGGTTCTATTTCAGTCAAAGGGATAAGATATCAACTTCCATAAATGGAAGGGACAAATACTTCCTCGAATTATCCATTAATAACATGTCACTCATGATGCACCCAACATACCCTACTTCCCACCAACATATGGCATGATGGTTGTCATTAGTAAATCGAAGTGTGTGAGTTGTGATATGTATTAATGATAATATTAATTCCTAAGTTCCATTACACATTCTCACATATAGGAATATTTAATGACACCAAAACATGTGGAATTCCTACCGGTGGGTCTGTTCTCATAATCTCTTATCTTGGAGATTACCAAGTGCGAAATTAATGATAGGAAGTATCCTCTGCTTACGAGTACTCTCACTTGATAGTATCTATACTATGTGTCGTATCATAGTATTTCATCCTACCACATAACTATATTTAAGAATATTTTTATATAATTTCAAGGTTCTCATCGTAGCGGGGAACTTCCATAACCTTATCAATGCAACAAATACTCCCAGACATTATTACATCACAGTCATGAAGAACAATGAACAATATGTAATAAGATGTTTATATTTAAATACATTAAATATACATGTAATAAAAGTACAAAAAATTGGTTATATGACACAAAATCTTATATATATCTCATTCCCTTTGATATAAATGATATAGCCAAAATAAATCCATGGCCATGGTGTTCTATAGGAAAGTTCTATTTTTGAAATGTCAAGGAAAGTAAAATTGAGGACCTATATTGATGGCACCAACATACAAATTTCTTGATTATAGATATCATGATAAAGGGATTATATCACATAGTAAGTATCTATATGAGGTATCATGTGGTTTTAGCAATAACTTATTTCTCTATGGGTGGATTAACATGTTGTTGAACTCTAACCTTGGACTTTTGGATTCTTTGCCTAATGCCATCGAGAAAGAGACCTAGAGGGTCACAGACTAAGTATATCCCAGATCTAAATTAAATAATATATAATTATTCATTATTTAACAAGTTTTTTAAATATTATTCCCGCATGTAGTTTAATAATTAACTATATTTTCTTGATCACATATATCCCATAACTAGTTATTCGAGAGAATATTATGTGAAAAAAATATTTAATAAATATTTCTTTCTATGTAGTGAATATAATATTTAGTTATTTATTGGTGAATAATGAAGTGATATTTATTTATTAAATAAATAGACATTATTCAAGGCCCAATAAATATTTTGGAAAATGGAAGACTAATTTTAATGGCTGAGTGAGAAATTATATATATTGAATATTATCTGAACAAATAATATTTTATTTAATTCATGAGTTCACACATATCAATAAGTAACAATAATAATATTATTATTATAGACATGGGGTTCTGTAGGGATTATAGAAATAATAAAGGGAAGATCTGTAATTATTATTTTCTAACCCTAATGGTATATAGACCCAATTATATTATTTTATTAATAGATCCAATTCATTTGTCTGTACACAATGAGATCTGGAGAGAGACCTCTCAAATCCCTAAAGAGATCTCATTCCAAGAATTTTCTCAAGAATAGAGAGATATCCTCCTAAACCACCACTCTCAAGCCTAAAAATATTGAAAAGAACCCTTCCTTGAAGTAATTCTCAGGGCGATCAAAGGTGAATGATGAAAAATTAGGATCTACCCTACTAGAACTCAGATATTTCTACAGTGATGTTTGGAGGTTTGTGGAACACATGGGGATCACCACTGGAGGGAATCTACTCTTTATTCCTATAAAACAATGATAACACGACATATAGATTTTTTCAGATCCATCAATGAAGAAATAATTTCCCGCAGGGTAAAACATAAATTACTTAAATTAATTTTAAAAAATATGTGATGATCATGAACTTTTGTTTTAGTTTTTATCCATTCTCTATATTCTTTTATCTAATTCCTTTGATCATGATGTTTATCGTTATGTAAATCTCATATTAATAATTGATCATGATAAAAAAATAAATTGGGCATGCACAATTAAACACTTACTCTCCTCACAAAAAATACAAGTGGTATCAAAGGGGTCACATAATTAGTTATAATTATTTAAGGATCATTGATTTATTTACACATTTTTCATTATTTGTCAATTTCAATTTAATCATTATTTAATCTGAATTGTGAGATATTATTTATTCATCTTCATTTCTCACAAATATAATTAAATTGGTTAATTTTATGAATGAAATAAGTTATAAGATCTTATATTGAGGTGCTAAGGAGTCTAGCTAGACAACACAAGAGTACACACCGGGTAACCTGGAGGTATACATTGTGTACTGGCATTTAATTCACCCTAAATTAATTTGGAATTAATTCAAGTCATGTGTATTTATTACATAAAATGAATTTAATTTTACACCACATATTTATCGGGCTTTCATGGTGCATGGTTATCTAGAGTACACTCAGTGTAACATCCATACACACCATGTTGTCCTTTAGTCAAATATGGGTTGAATATCCTCTTACACATCCTACATGACTGGTGATTGTGTACCTTGGATACCACATTCCATGTATCCCATGTAGATTCCATGTACTCCAAAAATGTTCATGGTATGGTTATATGCTGAGTCTCTAGACATGTTCTATGGATAAACGTTGAGAATAACACACACTGTGTAGATTTAATATAGATGCAGTATACTTTTACCAAACTAAATAGAATTAAAAATTAATTTATTATATTGTGAAAACATTATCATCATATGTCCCATGTGGTCATTAAATTGATAGTACATTCCATGTGATGGGTTATATATATATAAATCTAATTAACTTATGCATAATGTTTGGATATACATATCATGTATAAGTCATATTATAGTTATTACTACATGTGCATTGAAGCATAACATTCTATGTAAATACCATGTGTTCTATGTGGACATTAAGTTGATAGTACATATCATGAAATTTTATTATAATTCAGGTATTCCACATGTCACAAGAGTTAACAGTATATGAGTATAACACACATTGGGTAGTTTATACGAGTGTTCATCGTGTTGCCTCCAAGGAATATTTTTGTACATAGCTAAATTTAAATAAATTTATTTAATTTTTTTAAAATTATGAGGAATGAGAATCTCAAGGAAATTTAGATGAGAATTAAGATAAAAGAGTTGATTAATTAAATAATATAATTAATTTATTTGAGTGTGATTTATCTTAAATAAGAAAAATTATAAATGAATGATAATTTTATTAAATGTGTAATTCATTGTATACATGTGGATGATCATGATCCTATACCAGACCTTTTTATGTGATTGGTTTCATTTAATTTATTATTAAATTAAATTGTTGGAATGTATTTTATCTCTGCTCTTATTATGTATGGTCATTCATGTCCATGGTTTGTTTCATATAAACCCTTTAACTAATACTTTTGTTACTTCAGCTGCATGTGAGTAAAATCATATGTAATGGATGGAGCTCCCATGCTAGTGGAGACTGTTTAATTTTGGAGATGAGGAAAACCCAATCCAATAGAGATACATCGATGGATAGGTGGAAAGCTGCAACACGAACCATAAATGGTTCTAGGTGTTTTCCCCCTAGGTCGATGCTTAGTTTATCAACCTATGGATAAACTAATAATCAGTAAAATCTCATGATCATACCACTTTATTATTTTATTTCTATTATGTTACCTAGTTATTTCTTTATGGATGTTTTGTAACATCCCAAGTAAGTAATGAATAATAGATATTTTTATCTATGTCTATTAATGAATTAGATAGTGTTTTAGAGGCTTAAAATGAAAATAAATCCAATCTTAAGCATGGAATACACTAATATTTTTAAAAGATTGTTTTACTGCTTTTTGATGGAAAACCATTTTTAAATATATCTTTTGACAATTTTATAAGCTATTTTTGTCAAAATAAACTTATTCTTTATGATTGGGACATCAAAATTTACTTTGTGTGAATTTTTGGAATTTTTCAGACAATGTTCATTTTTAATGAATAGTGAAAAATACTGCATTTTACATCAAAACTGATTTTTAATCTAATTTATTTATATGATTAGATTATCTTTTGAATTGGTTTTGAAGTGAAATTAAAATATGTTTTTAACATTTAATCCAATGGTGGTCATTGGAATCAATTTCACTTTGAAATTGGACTTAAACTGGTGTCAATCTTTTGATACTTATTGTTTCATAAAAACACGCTATTTGTCATGACAGCGGGAATTAATTTTTAAATTAATTAATGTGACTTATATGTTTTGAATTTTTTAAAATAGACTTCATTTTTGAATTTGTAATATCAAATATATCTTAGGGTGAATTTTTGGTATTTTTCTGAAAAACTTCAATTTTTTGATGAATAGTGAAACCACTAAGTGGTACTTATAAAAACTGATTTTTCGTTTAAATGAAATTTTACCACTTTTGTGTTTTGAATTTAAAAAATCCGACATACATGGTTTTCATTAAGAAGTAGAATGTGGTTCAATGAGATTAAAATAATTTTTTGGTGAATAGTAACTCTTAAGTTCTTAATCGCGATTAGAGGTAATTAGTGTAGTTTAAGGTAAAAATAATGCTTTAATAAAATGAGATGAGTATGACACATGTCCTACCCTCATTGGATGTGTCATGGAAGACCAAGACAATCCATGGGTCAACTTAGGGACCCCATGGAGCCACTTTGTTTGGGAAATGACATAAATAACTTTTTATTTAATGTAAAAGTAAAAATGACACAAACATGAGATGTTTTACTAAAACAATTTTTACATGGGGTTATAAAGATAAGATTTTTTATTATAAATATTCATTGGAAATGTAAAAAGATTTACTACATCATAGTAGTTTTTTTATAATTTTTATACTTTAAATAAATTAAATTATTTATGACATCATGATGATGCAGCGATGACCTCATTATTTAACGATTTAAATAAAATGGAATGATAATGTAAACTCTAAGACCTAAACATGACCAAAACCTATTGGATGGGTGGATTTCGAACCCTTATCACCTTATCCTTGAAACACATCAATGTGGGACCTCTTAAATCCAAATACCATTTTAAAATAAAGTGACTTTTCTTTACCTTCCAAGAGTTCCCCTCCTCTCCTCTTATAAAAGGCCCCAACCTCTACCTCCTTACCCACACTCCCAAAGCCTTTGGCTCAGAAAAAAACTTCCCATTTTGTCTCTCCACATCCCTCTCTTACTCCTTGAAGCCTCACTTTGGGCAGAAGTCTTCCCAAGGAAGCCTTTGAGCTCAAATCTAAGAGAGTTACCCGATTTTAAGGTAATCTCTTCTTTTGAGTCCTTTTGTTTGATTTTGCTTCTCCAACACCCAAAAATCTTTTTATTATTTTCTTTTGTAACAAATCCAGTATCCTAAATATACTAGGATGTTGTTATAATAAGTATTCGAGCTACACCTACACACACCTACATCTAATGGTTAAAGGACATATTGTTTCCGTGGATGGTGAATTTATGCCTCCCGAAACGATGATTGTTCAACTTTATTTTAACACCTTCAAATGTGGCCATTAATATGTAACTATATTTATATATGATATATAATATGTTTTTGTTTTCCTTAAGCTTCTGTAATTTTCATTTTGGGCATACCTTTATGGTTTCCATTATGGGTAAACGCGATATCTTCATTTAAGGAAGTTCGGACTACCGCCCCCTCAAAGTGATTTGATTCGTTAAATACCATATGTGGGACGTATAAAGGATGGAACTATGATATTATATATGATATTATACTGGAATTATAATATACCTTTATATCATTATGATTCCATTCTATAAAATACGAAATAGAAATGAAAGTAGCGTTCATGTGTACGTACGGCTTACCGTCTCCATGAACGGTGCATTTCATTTCTTACCTCTAAATGATTATGTAATATTATAAATGCATTCATGTACTGGATATATATGACATATATGATATCTACATCATGAATACCATTATGGATATAATGGATACATGAACAACTTGTAATTATAAAGGGTTTATTTTTTACTCAAGTACCAATGATCGTTAAAACGACCGTTATTAACTTAAATAATTACATAGTGTTCATGACATGGAAATAAGTGATATAAAAGGAATAATGAACTTGAAAATTTTTCTTAAACAAGTAGAAATTAACTCAAGTTTATTATTCAGGAGATTAAAGAATGACCGAGTCAAGTCGGAACCGAGGTATGGGACTTCGTCTCAATCTCCTTTCATTGAGGCATATTTTGTTTTATACACAACCTTCTTTTATATGGTGTATAAACAGCTTTTAATTTTAAGTTTATTCAAAAGGAATATTTTTTATATGAAGCGTTTACTAAATGAAAAAAGGGAATGTTTTTGTCGTACGTATGCGGCGACAACGACTTCTCCACCGTCGTGACCGTTATTTGAGTTTCGGCTTCCTCTACAAGCCATGCCTTTTTTTTAAAAGAAAAATAAATACCATGTTTTAATTTTCTTTTATTTTGGTATTGAAAATGGTTTTCATAATATTTTTATATCAATGTGTGTTATTGATATCTTGTGATTGAAAGGTGGAAATGTTATGTTTCCTTTATGCATGTTTTATGTGATACGATTATGTTGAGGTTCTTGGGAATTATTATGAAGACGGGTGGTTCCGTGATAGAATAAGGGCGGGTGAGCCCGATATAGCTCTCCAATGCATTGGGTAACGCGAAGGAGTGAAACATTAAGGTTTCTCCGAAGAGATTTAGGGAATATACTGTGATGGGTATTCCAAACGTAACCAAGAGGGTTACTCCCTACGTAAGAATCACTACTGGAAATTGCACCTATACCCACGGTTTGAAACCGTGGGTATAGCCCTTGAAACCGTGGGTATAGGGTATACCCACGGTTTCGCCAACCGCGGGCTGGAATGCCGTCGCAATAGCCCTATACCCACGGTTTTTAAAAAACCGTGGGTATAGACCCAGAAATTTTTATATTACCCACGGTTCATTGAACCGTAGGTATATATGTATACCCACGGTTTTATAACCGTGGGTATAGTTTTTTGCAGCTCCGGTATATATGTATACCCACGGTTTTATAACCGTGGGTATAGTTTTTTCCGGTATATATGTATACCCACGGTTTTATAACCGTGGGTATAGTTTTTTGCAGCTCCAGAATATACCCACGGTTCACTTGAACCGTGGGTGTATATGTATTCCCACAGTTTTATAACCGTGGGTACACATGTTTCCAGCGCCAGAATATTTCCACGGTTCAAATGAACCGTGGGTATTTGCAATGTCCCCCGCATCAACGCAGGCCTGGCAGAAGGCTCTGCAATTCTACCCGAGGACAAAATATAAGAACAAAATATAAGAACAAAATATAAGAACAAAATATAAGAACAAAAAGTATGCAGCTTGCAGTTGAGAAAGTTCCGCCAAGTTCTGTTTTCCGCTTAACAAATTTCTGATCATCCTACATGGAACAATGTGCAAGTTAAAAATAAGTCTAATTATAGGCATTGAAAACATTACATGGCTATAGCTTGAAACCACAGGGAAAAAATGAAGCAATACAGATACTACCAGCACAATGGGAATAATGGATATTGCATTAAAGATGTTCAACAAGAATAGTGATTTGGAGACAGGAATTTCATAATAAAAGAAACTTGCAAGCTGCACAGCATAAATTAAAATGCATTAAAACATCAATAAAATCCATGGAAATGAAAACATCTAGCAAAAAATTGTGGCAGCGTGACCTTGATATGATGAAGAAGAACTAGGGTGTGCTCTAGCAATTCAGTTAAATGGGCACATTTTTTATTCCCTTTTCTAAATTGGGCTGACAAGTTTCATAAATGATCTGAAATTCAATTCAGCCAAACTAATTTTAGTTATTTTTGTTTTATAGTAAGGTTTTGTAGTAGCGTATTATATTTAAGGATTGAAAACATTTGGTTTTTAATATATGCCATTTCAACCAACTTTGCATTAGTTGTGGATAGGTGTGTAAACGAACAGAGCTGCTCATTAACAGTTCAAGTTCGACTAACAAATGCTATAGACCATCATTTATAGACTACATGGTTTCCAAAGCAGGTCAACACTGTTTAGGACAGACAATAATGTTAATAAGTGATGCTACGGTGGAAGTTTGTTCCAAACGTTCAATTAAACTGTTTGAACACTGCAGGACAGCTGTAAATAGAGATGGTGAATATGGAAAGAATAAGATAAAACAAATGAAATATATATACATTCCATAGTGTTTTCAAGGGTCAGCTTTATACAATAAACCCTAGAAGAGGTAGGTCGATGAACTAGAGAAGAGAGAATGCCCCACAAAAGAGAGCCATGCATCAGAGAAGAGAAGAATGTGACGCAAGAACACCACGTTGCTGGGAGAAAATTGATCCAAGATGAACAGCTTAATCTTATATTCCAGTTCCATTCTTGAATGGTGATTGGTGTGATTGTGAGCAGATCTATTTAGTGACTTCTTGATTTGCTATGTAATTGACTTCTTGAATGGTGATTGGTGTGATTGTGAGCAGAACTCTTTAGTGACTTCTTGATTTTCTGTGCAATTGAGAAGAAAAGTGTGAGGGTAGTGAACCCCTAATCAAAGGCGCTAAAAAACCATAGTGAATTGACTTGACCACTTAAGTGATGAACATGATGACATGCACTAAATTAAAGTCAAATCATAATAAAGAGAAAGAATGACCGCAAAAAAAGTAAGGCCAGTTTGACACACAAAGGATGAAATTTTAGGTCAGTTTGACACACAATGCTATGAATGTATCATTGTTGAAGGGTTTGGTGATAGCTTTGTGATGTAGAATTCTATACCATAGGGAGAGCTTCCAAATAAACATGCGATACTGCTAGTTAATGTCATTTGAATCCGTCTACTCCTTGAGTAGAGCAACCAGTGGCTGTGGATGAGAAAATGTGTCTCCCAAAGTGTCCTATGGGGAGTAGGGACTACTTATGTTTCCATTTGGGGAGGATCTTGTGGTGCCAGCCCCTCCCCACTGCCCAGCAACCCCCCCCCCCACACAGCACAACACCCCCCCTCCCCACTGCCCAGCACCCCCCCCTCCCCACTGCCCAGCACCCCCCCCCTCCCCACTGCCCAGCACCCCCCCCTCCCCACTGCCCAGCACCCCCCCCTCCCCACTGCCCAGCACCCCCCCCTCCCCACTGCCCAGCACCCCCCCTCCCCACTGCCCAGCCCCCCCTCCCCACTGCCCAGCACCCCCCCTCCCCACTACCCAGCACCCCCCCTCCCCACTGCCCAGCACCCCCCCCTCCCCACTGCCCAGCCCCCCCCCTCCCCACTGCCCAGCACCCCTCCCCACTGTCCAGCCCCCCCCCCCTCCCCACTGCCCAGCACCCCCCCCCCTCCCCACTGCCCAGCACCCCCCCCCCCCTCCCCACTACCCAGCACCCCCCCTCCCCACTGCCCAGCCCCCCCCCCCTCCCCACTGCCCAGCACCCCTCCCCACTGCCCAGCACCCCCCCACCCTCCCCACTGCCCAGCACCCCTCCCCACTACCCAGCACCCCCCCTCCCCACTGCCCAGCACCCCTCCCCACTGCCCAGTACCCCCCCCCTCCCCAGCACCAGCACCCCCCCTCCCCACTGCCCAGCACCCCCCCTCCCCACTGCCCAGCACCCCTCCCCACTGCCCAGCACCCCTCCCCCCTCCCCAGCACCCCCCCTCCCCAGTGCCCAGCACCCCCCCTCCCCACTGCCCAGCCCCCCCCTCCCCACTGCCCTGCACCCCTCCCCACTGCCCAGCACCCCTCCCCCCTCCCCAGCACCCCCCCCCTCCCCACTGCCCAGCACCCCTCCCCACTGCCCAGCACCCCCCCTCCCCAGCACCAGCACCAGCACCCCCCCTCCCCACTGCACAGCACCCCCCCTCCCCACTGCCCAGCACCCCTCCCCACTGCCCAGCACCCCCCCCCCTCCCCAGCACCCCCCTCCCCACTGCCCAGCCCCCCCCCCCCTCCCCACTGCCCAGTCCCCCCCCTCCCCACTGCCCAGCACCCCCCCCCCTCCCCAGCACCCCCCCCTCCCCACTGCCCAGCCCCCCCCTCCCCACTACCCAACACCCCTCCCCACTACTCAAATAAAGATGTAGTGATATAAAGAAGAAGAAAACTGATTATTCCTGGGAACACCATAATATTTCAATTCCATTATGAGAAAACACTTACGAAATTCGGATCCTAAGGAGATAAGGGGATAGGATAGACTTGGTCAAACAGAACGTATCAAGACACACCCACATACTACATACATAACCATTCAAACAGTTTCAACTGTTCAAACAATAGATGGAAAACATATTCAGCACAAAAGTGATGGGAAATGCCAACCAAATGAAAGAAGATAGATTAAAACCAATGACCGAGCAGGAAAAAAAAATTGGACATTCAGAATGCATGTGTGTTCAATGATTCCAATATCTAAAGTGCGTTTCAGCTAGACTCATAACTCAAAGAAGAATTCACATTGATGAGTCATGCATGAATAAGCTCAAATGCCGTGTTAGATTGGCACATAGATTTTTCAGCTCACCTTGATAAAGATCGAATGGCAAACCACTGATTGCTAATCATACTTTAATTTGCTACAATCTGTACATGCAACAAATAAAACCATGAATTATTATTAATGAATATATAAGACTCATAAGAAATGAAATGTCATATAGAACTAAAACAAATGCTGAAAAAAAGTAGAAAAAATGAAAGAAGAAATTGCATAAAGAAATTTTGTTATTAGTGCAGGATTCCCACTGCCCAGCCCCTCCCCCTCCCTCCCTACTGCCCTCCCCACTGCCCAACCCTCCCCACTGCCCAGCCCGCCTCCCCCCCTCCCACTGCCCAGCCCCCCCCCCCCCTCCCCCCCTGCCCCGCCCCCCCCTCCCCCCTGCCCCACCCGGCCACCCCCCCTCCCCCCCTGCCCAGCCACCCCCCCTCCCCCCCTGCCCAGCCACCCCCTCCCCCCCTGTCCAGCCCCCCCCCCCCACTGCCCAACCCCCCCCCCCTGCCCAGCCCCTCCCCCCTCCCCCCTGCCCAGCCACCCCCTCCCCCCCTGCCCAGCCACCCCCTCCCCCCCTGCCCAGCCCTCCCCCCCAGAAAATAAAAAAAATCTTCAAAGAATGCTCCTTCAGAAGAATATAAGATCTTTTTTGTAGAAAAAATATTCAAAAACGCATAGCAGTAGCATAGAAAATATTATTATAGTAGTAGGATGAATACTTCAGCAGATGATAAACATGTATGAATCCAAATTTTAGTCCTTAAAAAGATATTTGATGAATAAATAGTAGCAGTAGATCAAAACATGTATGTATACATCCTTGCACACTAAACTAGTTGAGAATAAATAAGAATGTGATTTGATCGTGGTCAAACAGATCCAGAAATATCACCAGATAAAGTGTGATATTCAAAACAATTAGTGCATTTGGAATTTGAATTTAAAATACTACTAAAAATCATACCTTCTCTTAGAAATATGAATGACTTTATTCATTGATTAAAATTATTTTAATTGGTTATTAAATGACTTATAATGAGATATTTATTACAAAAAACCATTATTGAAATCTCAAGAAATATCTTGAACTCAAATTCCACAGAGAACTACTTCAAACATCAGGTTGATCTATGTACGTCATCTTTAAACCTATTTTTCCACCTCCCCAGCCCGCCCACTGGCCAGCCCCCCACTGCCCCTCCCCCCTCCCCCCCTGCCCAGCCCTCCCACTGCCCAGCCCCCCCTCCCCCCTGCCCAGCCCCCCCCCCTCCCCCCCTGCCCAGCCACCCCCCTCCCCTCCCCACTGCCCAGCACCACCCCCCCTCCCCCCTGCCCAGCCACCCCCTCCCCCCTCCCCCTCCCCCTCCCCCCCTTCCCAACCCTCCCCCCCACTGCCCAGCCCCCCACTGCCCAGCCCCCCACTGCCCAGCCCCCCACTGCCCCTCCCCCTCCCCCTCCCCCTCCCCTCCCCCCCTGCCCATCCCTCCCACTGCCCAGCCCCCCTCCCCCTCCCCCCCTGCCCACCCCCCCACCTCCCCCTGCAGAAAGTTCATGAAAAAACAAGAAGTAAACAGAATGGCATGTGAAAATTACCTAAATAACTGACAAATAACACCCCTGATGAAAACATAATCCAAAATGCATTTCATTGCATAAAGAAATTCACATACAAGCAGTCCACCAATACAAAAAAAAACATTAAACTCCAACACACGTCTCTCTGCTAAGTCAAAAATGGAGGGGATTAATATCCCCCCCATCGCCATCACTGTCATCCTCATGTCCAGCATCATCATCATCAGCAGCAACATCGACAGCAACATCATCACCAACCGCACCGTCAGCATCATCATCAGCAATCTCATCACCAACAACATCATCAACAACATCCTCGTCAGCTCTATCGCCACCACCGTTATCGCCACTAGGACCCTCATGGGAATCACCCGAGGCATTATTTAAAGAGCGCATTGATGTCATACATGAATGAAAAGTGGCAGCAACCTCTGATGGTAGTGACTGACTCAAAACTGACAGAGCTTTCATGAAATGTTCATTCATCGGCTTACTTTTTTCACGCTCCCCTAATATTATTTTCTTTGTCGCAGCTAATTCAGCACGCGCACTTTCCAACTCAGAGGCCTTAGAGGAGTCTGATGATGACCAATACCTAGAGGGGACAATGTTTTTGCCTGGTCTACAACAGACTCTTCCTGGATGCTCCACACCTAACACCTGACTGAAATGATCATTTGTCCCTAAGTTGTCAGCTTCCTTCTCATCCATGGCCTCCAAGGCAGACTGTTGAAATTATAAACATATTAAATTATGAATTTCGTATAAATGTTTGAAATATAAATAAACAAACTTACACTTTTATCTTGTGTTTGTTAATTAACTGCAGTTCCATCTTTTTTTTCCTACTGAAGCAGAATAATTTGGCACGAGGTACAGGACCTTCAATGCCCAATTCAGCTTGCTGCATATAAGAAGTGCACAAATTTGAATTACAACCATATATGATAAATGCAAAATATTGGATTGAAGTGAGTTGCAACAAAGACCCACAAACATTGAGGTAAAGACATGGACTAACCAAGGGAAAGCATGAATAAGTTATGATGACATGTTATAAATAAAGACATTATTTTAATTTAGATGAACGTACCAGCCGCTTCTCTTTATCGGGCATTGTAGTGCACCCCAATGTGTGTAGATATGTCATTTCATCTTTGTTTTTTTTGTTTTTCGCTGACACTTCCTAAGAAACAAAAAAACAATACAAGTAATAAAAACTAAATTTTATATAAAAAACATTAAAGATGGGTAGTACCTTATACTGTTCAGTATTCCAATGTGCGGTCATTTTTTGATATTGACTTTTTGGACAGTCAGGGTTTGTGGGTACACCCTCTAACTCAGTACCCACTCTGCTCCTCCAACCAATATGTAACTCATACTTGTATGACCGCCAATACTCTCCAAGATCACTCAACCTAGCAGCTTTGGCAGCTTCACCGTTAGGAAAGTTAAATCGACTCTGCAATAAACATGTTAAGTCATATAAATACATTACTAATATCAATATAAATTTATAAAATTTTCGTACCCATATCTGCGCCCATGCCCTATCCTTGATGTCGGCACTGATATGTCTCCATGAGACCGGTTCCACCGGAACGATATCATGATATTTGGCTAAAGTAGCCATGAAACTTCTACACTCCTTAGCATTTTTACCAACCATTTGATTTTGAGAATTGTAATCCACCATAATCTGAGTTTCACGATTCCAAGCATCCCGCATTCGAGTGCGCCCACGTCACCTACTAGAAGATCCCACTAAATAAGATAAGAGGTGAAAAGAGAAGAGTTAAGTGACAATACAATAGAAAAAAAGTGAAATGCTATAATTTGAAACATTTATAATAAAAAAACCTGATGCAGGCTCCTGAATAGGCTGTGAGGCATCCGTAGACTGTGCTGGATCAGCATCCTCTGAAGGAAGTATCTGTTCCACAACATGCTCCGGCTGATCTTCATGAACAGGAGTGGAAACTGAAGGAACAGACTCAATATGTGTAGGATGGATGGTAGGAAAAGGATGTGGCGTAGACATGTCAGAATATGCATAGTAGGTCTGGGGATACATGAATGGATATGAAAACTGTGCAGGTGAGAACATCGGTCGAGTCGGCGTGGACATGGAATGGGAAAAAGAGGGTAAACGGGATGATGATGGCGGCATGTATGGGAACATCCCAGGGGTCTCAAGCGGAGGGCGGACATGTGTGGTAGATGGGATTTCCACTAATGGGTCAGTGTGGGGAGTGGTAAGACGGGAGATCCGCCTAGGTCTAGGAGGATCCCTACTCGGTCCCATACTGGGAAGAGGATTCTCTGGAGTTACATGTCCCTAAAAAAATTGGATCAAAAATATGAACTTGATATTATTTGTAATGCAGAAGATAAATATTTAAATTAATATAGTCACTGAAGACAACTCGCGCTCACGTCTAACAGGATCAGCATCAAATAATCTCTTCTTGCGAGCTTCTGTAGTTTTCTTCATAATCTGCATAAGAATGAAATAAATATTTTTTAGCAACAATTTTTACAAATAATAGATACTACTTAAAAATGTCATAACATCTTTCAGTAATGATAATTTACAACCAAGTTATACAATTTTTAAAACCACATTTTAAAACCACTTTTCTGAATTGAAAGAAATAGAATTAAATGAAACGAAACCAAACATTACTAAAACAGACATATCATTTCAAACTAAAAGTAAATTAAAGTAATTAAATTAGTACCAACCTGAGAAACTCACGTCAAGGTAAACTGAATGAACTCTGAATATATATGGTTGCTTTTATATATTACCCTCCACTACCTCAGGTTCAACATCATCCCTCACAATGGGACAATTTGTGTCATCAAATGCAATATTTTGGCTAACACCGATGGGGACGTCAATGGTGACAATTTCATCCCCAGCATCATGAAAAATATGTCTTGGGATTACTTCATTAATGACACCGTAATCAGGGTTCAGATGATCTTTCACATAAAACACTTGTTTTTCCATTGATGCCAAAATGTATGGTTCATCGGTATGCAGGAATCGACTCATGTCAATAACTCTAAATCCGCAATCATCAATAAATGTACCATGGCGCGTCATTGAATCAAACCATTTACATTTCATCATAGTGACTCGACCTCGAGAGTAGTAATCCAATAACAATATTTTCTCAACCAGTCCATAATAATACACATCTTCATATCGAGGTCGACTATCAGATGCACTGGCATAACAATCCGTTCTAGCAATTAACATAACGCCATCATGCTGTGTTCTCATTTTCACCGCTTTATCAGTTGTAACAAATTTGTATCCATTGATTATTAAAGATTTGCAGTCACGAACCAAAGAATTGGGACCAAAAGCCAACGCTCTTAATTCTTGAGAAATGAAGTCAGCAGGTAAACTCAATACCTGGAATACATGAGTAATATAATTAAATATATATCTATATTTTAAGGTATTTAATGTAATGGTCATACCTTTGATTTCAACCAAGCTGGGAACTCTTGGCTATGCATAGCCTCTCTCCTTCTCAACGGCAAAGACCGATGAACTCTACTTATAATTTGTTTATGTTCTCTACATAAAATGACAATAAAAGTATAAGGTATATGTGATATGATATCATATGAGATAAAATATATATATTCAAATTACTTACTTGATATAGGCATCGAACAAACCACAATTAAACAAGACTGTACGATGTGCCATATTCCGCTCTTCAGAGCTCAATGTAACCAATGTATATGACCCGACAATTCCACCTGTTTGGGGAAGAGATGGAAACGAGGGTTGAATTTCCTCATACTGATCATCTTCATTTCTCATTGGTCGATTATGTCTTGTGCTCACATCAGACAAATACATTGAACAAAAATCCATACATTCTTGGGCCAGATAACTCCTCACAATGGAACCTTCAGGATAATTCTTATTTCGGACATATGATTTCATTGTGCACATATTTCTTTCAGTGGGATACATCCACCGAAAAGCAACTGGTCCCCCAAGAAGTGTCTCAGTTGGAAGATGAACTGTTAAATGCAGCATGCAAGTGAAAAAGGATGGAGGAAAAATTTTTCCAACTCACACAGAATTAATGGTGCCTCTTGCTGCATTTTTATCAACAATGATTTGGATAACCTTTTAGCACAAAGGTATCTAAAAAAATGACACAACCGAATCACTTCCACCCTTACATTATTGGATAGCAAATGTAGAATTGCTATTGGAATCAATTCATGAAGAAGGATGTGGTAATCATGAGTTTTTAGGGATTTCAATTTCAAATGTCTTCTGTTGACTCATTTAGATATGTTGCTGGAATAGCCGTCTGGAACCTTAATATTCTCCAATACTGCCAGAAATTGATCTTTCTCTGCCTGTGTCATCACATAAGAAGCACAGGGAACTTTCCATTTGTTTTCACCGATACAAACAGGATGTAGTTCTGGTCGAATACCCCAATCCAATAAATCCCGACGAGATCGGAAGTCATCTTTGTTCTTCCCCTTAATATTCAAAAGAATTGCAAGAAACATTTCACATATATTTTTCTCAATATGCATTACGTATAAACAATGATGTAACAAATTAGTAGACCAATATGGCAACACAAAAAAAATACTTCTCTTTTTCCAATTGTAAATGACTTCAGTATCAGCATTCTTCCTCTTTCGAGATGTCAAATGACCTTTTCCTAATGAAAAGATGAAATCTTTCAATTCATCAAGCACATCACTTCCTGACATACGTTGAGGTGGTTCTTCAGTGTCAACATTATTATCAAACCTCCGACTATTCTTCTTGTATTGATGATCCATTGGCAAGAATCGGTGATGCCCCATGAAACTGAAACTACGACGATATTTAAGCCTTCTCGATCGTGTATTCTTCATACAAACGGGACATGAAAGTTTTCCCTTCGTGCTCCACCCAGACATCATTGCATAGGCAGGGAAATCATTTATGGTCCATAGAAGGGCAGCACGCATCTGAAACGTATTCTTTGAAGAAGCATCAAATGTCTGCACACCTAAATCCCAAAGTTGTTTCAACTCTTTTATTAAAGGCTGCAAGTATACATCTATGTCATTACCAGGATCTGAAGGTCCAGATATCAGTATACTCAAGAAAGTGAAAGGTTTTTTCATACACATCCATGGAGGAAGATTATAAACATGAATAAAAACCGGCCACGTGCTATGAGCAGTAAGCATCTGACCAAACGGATTAAAACCATCACATGATAGGCCCAATCTGACATTACGCACCTCAGCTGCAAAATCAGGATGTTGTGCGTCAAATGTCCGCCATGCTAATCCATCTGCTGGATGGACCAGCTCATCATTTCCTTTAATTCTCTCAACATCGTGCCATCGCATATTGGCTGAGATTTCTGGAGACATGAATAGATTTTGAAGTCTGGGAATCAATGGAAAGTGCCACATGACTTTCTGTGGCACACGAGACGGTGTTCCATCTGCATTTATCTTCCATCGAGATGTACCACAGTCTTTACAGTCATTACGGTCAGCTGTTTCCTCCAAAAATAAACTGCAATCTTTCGGACAAGCATGGACTTTATTAGTAGCAAATCCAAGCTTCTTAATTAACTTCCATCCCATGTAATGATTTGAGGGAATATCTGCACCATCAGGAAGCAAGTCCTTCAAAAATGTAAGAATATAATCAATGGCAGTATTAGAAATCCCATACATAGTTTTCCCATGATATAACCGCATTAAAAATTCCAACTTGGTCATTCTAGTACATTCTTGATATACTGGAGTTCTGGCATCATCCAATAAATTTTTCACTATGTCAACATCATCATTTTCAGCATTTTCCTCATGTGTACTGATATCATTGTCTTCTTGCACCGGCATGCTATCTCTCTCGGAATGATGCACATATGGAAACCGATCAAATATCAAATTCTCCATGTCACTTCGTTCATTTCATTTATGAACAGTCGAAGATTGACTCGTCTCTCCATGGTGAAACCAAACATTATAGTTTGCTTGAAATCCAAATTTCGTTAAATGGTAACTAACTTCTTCTCGTCTTAACCATGGTCTTCCAACACAATTATAGCAGGGACACTGTATACAACCTCCATCTGACGCATTTCTAAATGAAAAATCTAAAAAATTCTCCAAATTATTTTGAAAATCGGTTGAAATCCGATCGGTACGATACATCCTGCTTCTATCCATTCTATAACAAGAAAAAAAATTATCATTCAATCAACAATGTAAATCATATTTAAAAAAATCATTACAATCAATTTTATTATTAAATCAATCAAAGCATATTAGTAGCTAGCAAAACATATTTAATGACAAGTATTTAATGACAAGAGGAGTTCATGATTGAATAAGTAGGGAAAAAGAGAAAAAGGTCTTCCTTGAGATGTAAACTAAAGAAAAAAGTTAAAAAAGACACTCCACATGGAAAGTAGTGTAGGGGGGAGGGAGAGGGTTGGTTGGTGCAGCAGGGAAAGGGGGAGGGGCCAGTGCAGCAGGGAAAGTGGGAGGGGGAGGGGCTGGTGGTGGGGCTGGGGAAGCATGGGGTAAGGGGCTGGTGGGGGTGCAGTGTGGGGGGGGAGGGGCTGATGTAAGGGAAGGGGGGAGGGGAAGGGGCTGGCTGGTGTAGTGGGGGGGGGGGGTAGGGGCTGGTGGAGGGGATGGGCTAGTGCATGGTAGGGGGAGGGGCTGGTGCAAGAGGGGGGAGGGGGAGGGGCTGGTTCAGGGGGAGGGGATGTTGCAGTAGGGGGTTAAGGGAGGGGCTGGTGCAAGGGAAGGGGGATGGGGAGGGACTGGTGCAGTAGAGGGAGGGGGAGAGGTTGTGTAGGGCAGGGGGGCTGGTGAGTCTCCCCATACGTTAGAGGTTTTTGACTTGTAGTGAGGGTCTCGAGAGGTGATAGTGGGGACTATACCCTCTTATCACATATACACAGTGGTAAAATTGAATAAATAACAATCAACAATGAAAGAGGTAGTAAATAAATGACAAAGCAACATAAGATAAATATTATTATAACTGAATTAAAGTGGTCAATGGTAGTTTAAACAACAGATGAATGCATGACATGGTAATGATACATATCTAAAAGTAGTAAACATTACATCATTATTTTCAATAAAATAAAAAAATAATAAAGTCACATCAAAACCCCATGGGCGATCTCCTTGAGCATCCTGAGATCCAACTCAGTCCTTTTCTCCTAACTCTAGTTACAAGCATACATTGAAAAGCAAGGTCCCAGGTCCTGAGAAAATGAAAGTATACTCGAGTATCCCAATGTAATAGCGGCCTGAGTAGGGTGTGAGATATAAATAATAATAGGATGGAACCACTGATGTCCAGCCCAATCTAGATAGTGCAGTATAAAATATATAGTTCACTGGTATATAGAATAATAATAGAGAGATAAATAAACATCACCCGTACAGGTTCCTATGGGACACATAGCAGTTATACCTTCTTTAGCCTTTGACTGGTGTCAGAATGTGTAACCATTTCATTAATCAATTTTATCCAGTTTAAATATAATTTATATGAGAAAGATATTGAGGTTCTAAGATGTGACAAGAAAACATGTAATGATATTTAATAATGAAGTTCAAAGGTTATAACCAAGGAAACATAGACCTCAAGTGTCAACAACTTAGTAATAACTATATCCTCACATGGGGTAAGAGTGTAATCCAAGGATAACAGTCCAACTAATTCCACAATAAGAGGACTATCTAGTCTAAGAAGTTCATCCAAGGTAAAATGGGTCTAAGAAAAGATTGGGCTAGGATTTAACCATGGCACCTACTTGTCAATTCTGGAACCAAGGAGTGTATCTAAGGAATCTTGTTGTAATACATGAGGGATTATATGGTGTCATACCAGGAATCTAAAGTTAGATAAGGATCAGGTTCTATGTAGGTCTCAACCTAAGAAAGTTGTATCCTTGAATTCGGAATAGGGTCCTTGAGTGCTCAAGGCTTTCTCTCAAGTATCCAAGGTGAGCTTGAGTCAGGCCACACCTACTTTGATATTGAATTCATATAATATTCCATTTGGTTCAAGCCTTTCCTTTGATTAGTGTGACAAGGCCAAGTAGCATGAAACCCTTTAATCAAGTAATAATTAATCAATAAGTCAATTTTGTTCAACCCTAGCCTTTCATTAGTGTGACAAGGCCATGTAGCATGAAACCACTCATTTAATCCATTTAAGGCATTTTCAATAATCAAGGTTCACTCTGGTACCTTCCATTAACATGGTAAGGGGTTATATGAATACGCAACATATTTTTCAATTACATCTAATACAGCTAATTCATGTACTTAGTATACTTTACAATTTCTATTTCACATTTAATTATTACATTGAAGCACTTACATTAGGCGGGTTAAATGTTGTGCATACAGGGTAATTTCCATTATGAAATTCAAAAGATAATTCAAGCCATTTAATATAGAAAATCATACCCTTAGAAATTTAAATCTAAGGCTCACCGAATGGTGGCTCAAACATGTCAACATACTAAAATGAAAATTATGGGAAACAATTCTACATGGGTAATTCCAATATAAAAACCGGTCAAAGAACTTAAACGGTTCCTTGGTTATTTAATCATTTAAAAAGGAAAACTTAGTTTTTTTAATTCCATTAGGGGTCATATATGACATAATTCAAACATAACATCAATTCATAAAGAAATATCAGTACAACAAGACAATAAATCCTAAAAGTCTAATAATTGTTTTTTAACTTGAAGACAGCGCACCTCCGTTGGAGGGGTTTTAATATATAAACATGATATTTCTTATGAAAAAATCATTTATTACCTTTAACTCTTAAATCATGAAACATACTAAATTCAAGATTAAGAGGAATTTAATCTAATGTATTCACTGCATTAACTAAAAACAAAGAAAAAGTGTAGTAAGAAACTAATTAATGCATTAATAAATTTGAGGAATTGGAAGGGTACCCTTCCTCAAAGAGGAACCAAGCCAACACCTGAAACTTGATAGATTTATAAACAACCACCCGAAACTTCTCAACATGTGTATGTACATACCTTCATATATACTATTTTAAGGCCAAAATAGTGCATCTTAGGATTATCAATGCTAAATTAATTTGGGGAAATATTCTCACTGGGTTTGATAATCAGGATATTTATATCATTCATCTTTTAGTATTCCATCATAAAAAAATGAAATTGCTTAAAAAAATTTAGAATCAAACCACTCCATTAACCTATGAATGCATCAACTGCTACCTTTGACTACAACACTAATTGATTATCAAGAGGTAATATGATGAAATTATGGGAAATCAACCAAGACTAAGAAATTACCAGGAAATCTGGGACTCCAGCATAAAAAAAATCACTACTGAGAAGGCCGGGAGGTCCAGGTCGTGAGCCGGGAGGCCGAGCCGGGAGTCGGGAGCCGGGAGTCGGGAGCCGGGAGCCGCGAATCGGGAGCTGCGAGTCGGGAGCCGCGAGTCGGGAGCCGCGAGTCGGGAGCCGGGAGGCGGAGCCGGGAGTCGGAGCCCGGGGTTGGAGGCCGGGGAGGGGAGTCGGAGGCCGGGGAGGGGAGTCGGAGAGGAGAGGGGAGGGTCGGGAGTCAGTGGTCGGGGAGCGGCGTCGCGGCTTGGGGAGGTAGGGTAGAGCTCGATGCGTCGCGGATTTGAGGAGAGATTGAGGAGAGATTGAGGAGGATCCCGATACAAGGGCTCGAAAAAAAAAATTAATACCCACGGTTTTAATAAAACCGTGGGTATAAACAGCAAAAAAACATACTATCCCCACGATTTAAAGAACCGTGGGAATAGGTGCGTGGGGATAGACCCCATTTCCAGTAGTGAATGTTATGAATGCCTCAAGTTACCTTTATGTCTTATGATTTCTATGATTTATTCATTATTTGATGAGGTATGTTAAAGTGATTATGTTTTATGGGTAAAGTATGATTTCATTCTTATGTATATATGTACCCAGGTTTCCTTTCCATATTTTTATATCCCTTACTGAGCTATTTATGCTCATCCCAAGTTTTTTTTGAAATGTTTTTCACAGGTCAAGGGAAAGGTACATTATATGATGATAGTGTCAAGAAAGTGTCAAGAAAGAATCCGTGTTTTATTTTAAATATGTTTCCATTCGTGGGAAAGAAGAATACTATCTTTATGTAACCACTTTGTTTATATGTGGAATGTAATGCAAGTTTTATGATCTAATTCTCTAAAACTCTAAACCCAAAAAGATCCTCAATGTGTAATCTTGTAATAACTCAAGATTAAGTAAGGTTTAAGGCTGGGGCCTTATAGTTGGTATCAAAGGTCGGTTTAGATAACTTTAGGAGTTAGAATTATATTAAATGATTATCCAAAAATATTTTTTTTATGGTCAAATTGAAGTGATATAGTATTTGAAGATTACCATGTTGCTTCATCTAAGACATGTTTGTTCAGAATGGTTTTCCGCAGAGGAAACATGGAAGCAGTGCTAGGAAGACATGCAGAAGGAAATAACCTTCCTAATCATCATCCTGAGATGGTCGGAATTGGAACTGAATAGTTTGTTGCAGTAATGACGCAGTTGACTCAAGCGATAAATGGTGGTGGTATCCATGCACGAGATCAGCCAGATCAACCGCAGAGGAACATGTCAGTGGTGGAACATTTCATGAGGCAACATCCCCCATCATTCAGAGGATCATCTGACCCTGTGTTAGCTGAAGGGTGGATTAAAGCACTGGAGAAGATTTTCGATGTCATGGGGTGTTCAGACAATCAAAAGGTTAGTCTTGCTATTTACCGTTTGGAGGGTGAGGCAGATCAGTGGTGGTGTATGGTTAAAAATATCAGGGACGCCGATGAGATTGATGCTCTCGACAGGGATGAATTCAAAGGTATGTTTCTTGAAAAGTATTTTCCTAAGGCTGTTCGACTTAGGATGAAAAATCAATTCTTGGAATTGAGGCAAGATGAAGACTCAGTGGCTGCCTATGAAGAAGGTTTCACTCGATTGGCAAGGTATGCTTCAAATTTTATCCGAGACCTTGATAGTAAAATCAATTGTTTTTACTCAGGATTAAAGACAAAATATCGAAGGGAATTAGCTTCTCGTGAGTTTAAAAGTTATGAAAATCTTGTTCGATGTGCTGAGAAGGTGGAAATGGAGTTTTCCAATGATCAAGTGTTCTATAACAACCAACAGAAGAAGATACCGTGGTGGCAGTAGAAAGGTAATAATTCCTCAAAAAAGTATGATGGTAAGAAATCTAAGTTTCCAGTTTGTGATAAATGTGGAAAAAGGCATGCTGGGGAATGTCTTCTGAATTCTGGAAAGTGCTACCGATGTGGTAAGATGGGACATAAGTCTCGTGATTGCACTGAAAAAGATTAGGGTGATGGTAAGTCCAAATTTTATTTACAGTTAGTGAAATGTTATAAGTGCAATGAGATGGGTCACTATGGAAATGAGTGTCCAACAAAGAGCTTGAGTGATGGGAAGCAGTTAGACTACAAGAAAAAAAGGGTGGTGAAATCCTTTGAAACTACTTCAGCAGATGTCAGGCCATCAAATGAAGTTGTATCAGGTACTTTGTTTGTTTTTTAATATTATGTCAGTGTGTTGTTTGATTCGGGGTCTACACATTCTTTCATCTCTGAAACCTTTTCTAGTAAAATGGGAATACC
Source organism: Viscum album (assembly GCA_963277665.1). Classification (NCBI taxonomy): domain Eukaryota; kingdom Viridiplantae; phylum Streptophyta; class Magnoliopsida; order Santalales; family Viscaceae; genus Viscum; species Viscum album. The sequence continues at coordinate 568,737,079 of OY728119.1, forward strand.
ATCTCAAGAAATGACTCCTGAACTTGTGGTAAAAACACATGGGGGAAATGTTGAGGCAAAAAGAATTTATAAGAATCTTCCTATCCTTATCTGTGGAAAGAACCTACATGCAAACCTTATTGTTCTACCTCTAGTAGAGTTTGATGTTATCCTGGGTATGGATTGGATCTCTATTTACCATGCAAAGATTGACTGTAGAGCTAAAGAAGTTTCTTTTCAGAAATACTTTCAGTTTGTGTACAATAATGAACCCTTACTATTGATAACTTATCAAGAGGCCAAGAAACTTGTAAAAGATGGAAATAAATGTTACCTTGCACACATCGTTGACAATAAAGGAACTGTTCAGATTAATGATGTGTCAGTGGTAAATGAGTATCCTGATGTTTTTCCTGATGAGTTGCTTGGAATAATACCAGATCGGGAAGTTGAGTTTACTGTTGACTTAGTTCCTGATGCTAAGCCAATTTCAAAACACCCTTATCGAATGGCTCAAATTGAACTTTTAGAGTTGAAGGATCAATTGCAAGATTTATTAGAGAAAGGTTTCATTCGACCTAGAACATCACCATGGGATGCTCCTATTTTATTTGTTAAAAAGAAATATGGTTCAATGAGACTTTGCATTGATTTTAGAGCCTTGAATAACATCACTGTTAAGAACAAATATCCTTTGCCTCATATCGATGATTTTTTTGATCAGCTCCAGGGAGCTCAGTATTTTTCAAAGATTGACCTGAGATCGGGGTACCATCAGCTGAAGGTAAAGGAACCAGATGTTCCGAAGACTGCATTCCGTACAAGATATGGCCATTATGAATTTGTAGTAATGCCTTTTGGGATAACCAATGCACCTGCTGTATTCATGGACTTAATGAATATAATTTTCCATGAGTTCTTGGATAAGTTTGTGGTGGTTTTCATTGATGATATTTTGGTGTTTTCTAAAAGTAAAGAGGAGCATGAAAGAAATTTAAGGGTTATCGTGCAAACCTTAAAAGAAAATAAACTGTATGGAAAATTCATCAAGTGTGAGTTTTGGTTGCAACAAATTTCTTTCCTTGGTCATATTGTTTCTAAATATGGGATAATTATTGATCCTACAAAAACAAAGGTTGTTGAAGAATGGCCAAGACCCACAAATGTAACTGAGATTCATAGTTTCCTTGGTTTGGCAGGCTATTACCGAAGGTTTGTTAGAAATGTTTCACGGTTATCTAGTCCAATGACTAAGCTAACTCGGAAGGGTGTTAAGTTTATCTGTACAAAAGAATTTGATGATTTTTTTCAGGAATTGAAAAGAAGATTGGTGAATGCTCCAGTTTTGGCACTACCTTCCAGGAATGGTGAGTTTGTTATATACAGTGATGCTTCATTGAAAGGACTTGGTTGTGTCCTAATGCAGAATGATTAGGTAATTGCTTATGCTTCACGTCAGTTGAAAACTCATAAGGTAAATTACCCTACACATGATTTGGAATTAGCTGCTGTTGTTTTCGCTTTAAAAATTTGGAGGCATCATTTGTATGGAGTAAAGTGTGAAATATATACTGATCACAAAAGTTTAAAGTATATATTCACTCAGAAAGAGTTAAACATGAGAAAAAGGAGATGGAAGGAATTAATCAAGTATTATGATTGTACAATTCATTACCATCCGGGAAAATCAAATAAAGTGGCTGATGCTTTGAGTCGAAAAAGTAATTCTTCATTAGAAATGTTGCATTTGGAACGTGATCCTTTGGTTAAGGATTTGATGAACTTTGGCATAGAAGTTGTTGGTGCAGGAAGTTCTTCTGTTTTGTTTCAGGTATCAGTGAGATCATCTCTATCAGATAGAATCAAGCAAGCACAGAAGCAAGACAGTGAGTTGCAGAAAAAGGTAGAGCTGGTTCAGAAAAGTAAGTTGCCTGAATTCAACATTGATAATGATTGCGTTTTGAGATTTGGGAAGAGATTGTGTGTGCCTTGTGATTCACAGTTGAAGAGAGAGTTGTTATGTGAAGCTAATAGTTCTCCTTTTTTAGTTCATCCTGGCAGTACTAAGATGTACAGAGATCTGCGGGAGTATTACTGGTGGGATGGAATGAAAAGAGATATTGCTGATTTTACTGTGAAGTGTTTGACATGTCAACAGGTTAAAGCAGAGAGGAAGTTACCGAAAGGGATGATTCATCCTTTACCAGTGCCAGAGTGGAAATGGGAGAATGTATCCATGGACTTTTTTGTGGGATTACCGAAGACATCTTGAGGTAATAATGCAATCTGGGTTATTTTTGATCGCTTGACTAAATCTGCTCATTTCCTTTCTATACGAGATACTTTTTCCCTAGATCAAATTTGTCGTTTGTATCTTAAAGAGATAGTCAGGTTACATGGAGTTCCCCTCTCCATTGTATCTGATCGTGATCCCAGGTTCACTTCTAACTTTTGGAAAGGCCTTCAGAAGTCGTTGGGTACTGAAATAAATTTTAGTACAGCTTTTCATCCTCAATCAGATGGGCAGTCAGAATGAACAATTCAGACATTGGAGGATATGCTACGTTCTTGCTCTATGGATTATCAGGTAATTTGGGACCAACATCTTTCTTTGGTTGAATTTTTATATAATAACAGTTTTCATTCCAGTATACAGATGGCACCATTTCAAACATTATATGGGAAGCGGTGTCGAACTCCAGCTTTATGGGATGAAGTGGGTGAAAGGAAGTTGATGGGACCATAATTAGTAAAAGAGATGGCAGAAAAAGTTCAGATGATTCAGAAGCACATGAGAACAGCTCAGAGCAGGCAGAAGAGTTATGCGGATAACTGGAGGAAGGATCTATCTTTTGAGGTAGGTGATCATGTTTTTCTCAAGGTTTCTCCTTGGAAAAGTGTGATGAGATTTGGTAAGAAAGGAAATATGAGTCCAAGGTTTATTGGACCATATAAAATTCTGGAGAGAGTTGGATCAGTTGCATTCCGGGTGGCTTTACCTCTGAGTTTATCTCAGGTACACAATGTTTTTCACGTTTCGATGTTGAGAAAGTATATGCCAGATCCATCTCATGTTTTGAGTCCAGAGGTAGTTCAGCTGGAAGAGAACCTATCTTATGAGGAACAACCGGTCCAGATTCTTGACCATAGGGAGCAAGTGTTAAGAAGTAAGGTGATTAATCAGGTAAATGTTTTTGGAAAAACCACATGATGGAAGAGGCAACATGGGAATCTAAAAATGCAATGAGGGATAAGTACCCCCATTTATTCGATAAGTAAATAAATTACGGGGACGCAATTTTCAAAAGGGGGGAAGGATGTAACATCCCAAGTAAGTAATGAATAATAGATATTTTTATCTATGTCTATTAATGAATTACATAGTGTTTAAGAGGCATAAAATGAAAATAAATCCAATCTTAAGCATGGAATACACTAATATTTTTAAAAGATTGTTTTACTGCCTTTTGATGGAAAACCATTTTTAAATCTATATTTTGACAATTTTATAAGATATGTTTGTCAAAATAAACTTATTCTTTATGATTGGGACATCAAAATTTACTTTGTGTGAATTTTTGGTATTTTTCAGACAATGTTCATTTTTTAATGAATAGTGAAAAATACTGCATTTTACATCAAAACTGATTTTTAATCTAATTTATTTATATGATTAGATTATATTTTTAATTGGTTTTGAAGTGAAATTAGAATATATTTGTACCATTTAATCCAATGGTGGTCATTGGAATCAATTTCACTTTGAAATTGGACTTAAACTGGTGTCAATCTTTTGATACTTATTGTTTCATAAAAACACGCTATTTGTCATGACATCGGGAATTAATTATTACATTAATTAATGTGACTTATATGTTTTGAATTTTGTAAAATAGACTCCATTTTTTAATTTGGAATATCAAATATAGCTTAGGGTGAATTTTTGGTATTTTTCTGAAAAACTTCAATTTTGATGAATAGTGAAACCACTAAGTGGTACTTATAAAAACTGATTTTTCGTTTAAATGAAATTTTACCAATTCTGTGTTTTGAATTTAAAAAATAAGACATACATGGTTGTCATTAAGAAGTAAAATGTGGTTCAATGAGATTAAAATAATTTTTTGGTGAATAGTAACTCTTAAGTTCTTAATCGCGATTAGAGGTAATTAGGGTAGTTTAAGGTAAAAATAATGCTTTAATAAAATGAGATGAGCATGACACATGTCCTACCCACATTGGATGTGTCATGGCCGACCAAGATAATCCATGGGTAAACTTGGGGACCCCATGGAGCCACTTTGGTTGGGAAATGACATAAATAACTTTTTATTTAATGTAAAAGTAAAAATGACACAAACATGAGATGTTTTACTAAAACAATTTTTACATGGGGTTATAAAGATAATATTTTTTATTATAAATAGTCATTGGAAAGATAAAAAGATTTCCTACATCATAGTAGTTTTTTTATACTTTTTAGACTTTAAATAAATTAAATTATTTATGACATCATGATGATGCAGCGATGACCTCATTATTTAACGATTTAAATAAAATGGAATGATAATGTAAACTCTAAGACCTAAACATGGACAAAACCTATTGGATGGGTGGATTTCGAACCCTTATCACCTTATCCTCGAAACAAATCAATGTGGGACCTCTTAAATCCAAGTACCATTTTAAAATAAAGTGACTTTTCTTTACCTTCCAAGAGTGCCCCTCCTCTCCTCTTATAAAAGGCCCCCACCTCTACCTCCTTACCCACACTCCCAAAGCCTTTGGCTTGGCCAAACCCTGCCCATTTTGGCTCTCCACATCCCTCTCTTACTCCTTGAAGCCTAACTTTGTGCAGAAGTCTTCCCAAGGAAGCCTTTGAGCTCAAATCTAGGAGAGTTACCTGATTTTAAGGTAATGTCTTCTTTTGAGTCCTTTTGTTTGATTTTGCTTCTCCAACCCCCTAAACTCTTTTTATTCATTTCTTTTGTAACAAATCCAGTATCCTCAATAAACTAGGATGTTGTTATAATAAGTATTCGAGCTACACTTACAAACACCTACATCTAATGGTTAAAGGACATACTGTTTCTGTGGATGGTGAATTTATGCCTCCCGAAACGATGATTGTTCAACATTATTTTAACACCTTAAAAGGTGGCCATTAAGATGTCACTATATTTATATATGATATATAATATGTTTATGTTTTCCTTAAGCTTCTGTATTTTTTATTTTGTGCTTACCTTTATGGTTTCCATTATGGGTAAACGCGATATCTTCATTTAAGGAAGTTCGGACTACCGCCCCCTCAAAGTGATTTGATTCGTTAAATACCATATGTGGGATGTATAAAGGATGGAACTATGATATTATATATGATATTATACTGGAATTATAATATACCTTTATATAATTATGATTCCATTGTATAAAATATGAAATAGAAATGAAAGTAGCGTTCATGCGTACGTACGGCTTACCGTCTCCATGAACGGTGCATTTCATTTCTTACCTTTAAATGATTATGTAATATTATAAATGCATGCATGTACTGGATATATATGACATATATGATATCTACATCATGAATACCATTCTGGATATAATGGATACATGAACAACTTGTAATTATAAAGGGTTTATTTTTTACTCAAGTACCAATGATCGTTAAAACGATCGTTATTAACTTAAATAATTACATAGTGTTCATGACATGGAAATAAGTGATATAAAAGGACTAATGAACTTGAAAAAGGTTCTTAAACAAGTATAAATTAACTCAAGTTTATTATTCAGGAGATTAAATAACGACCGAGTCAAGTCGGACCCGAGGTATGGGACTTCGTCTCAATCTCCTTTCATTGAGGCATATTTTATTTTACACACAACCTTCTTTTATATGGTGTATAAACCCCTTTGACTTTTACGTTTATTCAAAATGAATCTCTTTTATATGAAGCGTTTACTAAATGATAAAAGGGAATGTTTTTGTCGTACGTATGCGGCGACAACAACTTCTCCGCCATCGTGACCGTTATTTGAGTTTCGGCTTCCTCTACAAGCCATACCTTTTTTTTAAAAGAAAAATAAATACCATGTTTTAATTTTCTTTTATTTTGGTATTGAAAATGGTTTTCATAATATTTTTATATCAATGTGTGTTATTGATATATTGTGATTGAAAGGTGGAAATGTTATGTTTCCTTTATGCATGTTTTATGTGATACAATTATGTTGAGGTTTTTGGGCATTATTATGAAGACGGGTGGTTCCGTGATAGACTAAAGGAGGGTGAGCCCGATATAGCTGTCCAATGCATTGGGTAACGCGAAGGAGTGAAACTTTATGGTTTCTCCGAAGAGATTTAGGGAATATACTGTGATGGGTATTCCAAGCGTAACCAAGAGGGTTACTCCCTACGTAAGAATTTTATGAATGCCTCAAGTTACCTTTATGTCTTATTATTTCTATGATTTATTCATGATTTGATGAGGTATGTTAAAGTGATTATGTTTTATGGGTAAAGTATGATTTCATTCGTATGTATATATGTACCCATGTTTCCTTTCCATATTTTTATATCCCTTACTGAGCTTTGTATGCTCATCCCAAGTTTTTTTTGAAATGTTTTTCACAGGTCAAGGGAAAGGTACATGATATGATGATAGTTTCAAGGAAGTGTCAAGAAAGAATCCATGTTTTATTTTAAATATGTTTCCATTGGTGGGAAAGAAGAATACTATCTTTATGTAACCATTTTGTTTATATTTGGAATGTAATGCAAGTTTTATTATATAATTCTCTAAAACTCTAAACCCGAAAAGATCCTCAATGTGTAATCTTGTAATAACTCAAGATTAAGTAAGGTTTAAGGTTGGGGACTTATATGTTTTTTTTACTGTTTATATGAATTAGTTAATTAACAAACATGCAAGGTAGAACTAAAATAAATTGGAATATATGTAAATATTATCTAGGACATGGCCAATCACTTAAGTAAATCTACTTAATAATAAAAATCATGTAATAAAGATAATAATAAAAAATTTATGCACAAAGATAAAATCCATCAATTATATATATTAAGTTAGCATATAATTCCACTAATTTAGTTAAAATCGAACCATAGTTCAAAGTGATTAACCATCCAAACGTGTGGTGCTTTCAATTATTGGAAAATTATAACTTGAATTTTTGGGTTTAATTAACTTATTTAACATCAAGTATTGACTTCCAAATTTGGAATTGGTGTAACTAAGAATTTTTTTTAGGAAATATAATTTAAGGATTTTGTGATTGTGGATTCCACTCAAATGATCAAGGAATTATGAGTTAATAGAGTTGGCATTTGGAATGCCTACCTAAAACCCTTAAAATTTATTGACCATCAAAATTTAGGGTGATGAGAAGGGGAATATAGATCCTTTTCACTAGAATGTCCAAGAAATAGGATATTATAAATCAAATGGTGAGGGATAATGTGTTTTAATAAAATAGTGGGAGATTAATAAACATACTATTTATTTAATTTTCTAAATTTTATTAGATAAAGTACGAAAACTAATATTATTTGTATAAAAAATAATAAAATGACTTCAAATATATCATTGTGATCTATACTTCATAATGATAACCTTCTCACCAGGAAAAATTTTCGTGAATGTCAAAATTGATTACACATTGTTCTACACCATGAAAGGAAATTGTATGTGTTGGAATAACCTATTCCTGATGCTCATAGAAATTAGGCTAGTGAGGAAGAATTATCTCTCTATAAGAAACATTAAAATGGTTCCATAGATGTTCAATGTTTCATGTTATCATCCATGACCAATGATATTTTGAAGCAACGTGAGGACATGGATGTGTATATAATGATGTATCACCTTTATAATTTCTATTAAGAGAAAGCGTGATAAGAGAGATATGAGATGGATCTTTTAGAAATTCTTACTTTGAATTGCCAAGTGGACAAGGACATGGAGCATGAAAAACCTATGGTCCTTATAGTGAATAAGAAAAGTAATAATAAGGTGAAGGGCCTCGAAACTTATAACAATTATAAATATCTCGAGCACCATACTTCAAAGAAGATAAAGATCTAGATACAAGGCAAGGAAAATAAGGCAGTATGTTTTGATTATGGTAAGAAAGACTACTGGAAGAGGAATTGCACCTAGAAGTAAGGGGAAGCTAAAGGTGTATTCTTTATCAAGTGTAATATTTCAATATCTACACATTGGGTTTTATATATAGCTTGTTGTTCTCACATCTATATCCAAATGAAGGAACCAAGTATAATCCAAAAGATTGCTAGAGGAGAGGTGGATTTGTGAGCTACTAATGGCACGAGGATAGCTACTTTAGCCATTGGTGACCACAACCTTTTATTGCCAACATGAATATTTTTTTAAGGGATCGTTATTATATACGAAATGTTACCAAGAACATAATTTATGTATCATGTCTAGATGCAGATGGTTTTATTTTCATGTTTAGAAATAAAAGTTGTTTCTTTTATAAAGACAACATATAATTTTTTATGACACATTTAAATAATGGTATTTTTGTATTAAATTATGAAAACCAAGTATTGGAAAAGTATAATTAATCATGTTCAAAGTAATCATATAACACCCAGCTATGACATCAACATCTTGGTTATGCAAATGAGATTTTTTTTACAAAGCTCTATCAATATGGTAATTTAGACTCTTTTGAGATAAAACAACTTGAAATATATCATTCTTGTTTACAAGAAAAAATAACTAAATCCCCATTTGTTTGATAGGGTGAAAGAGATAAAAAGATTTTAGGATTGGTACACACTGATTTGTGTGGACCATTTCTAGTAGAAGCAAGCGGCGAGTATTCTTAATTCATAATTTCTACTATTGACATGAGTAGATTTGGGTGTTTCTACTTGATGAGGTATAAGTCTGAGTCCTTTAAGAAATTCATAGAATTAAAGAATGAAGTATAGAATAAACATAGAAAGAAAGTAAATAAGCTTCAATTGGATTGAGGTGGTGAATATCTTCACTAAGTGTTTATCATCCTTTTGTGGGAGTTTTTCATTTTATCCCAACTCACTCTATCTTAGACACCATAGTGGAATGATGATTGTGATAGGAGGAATCATATCCTATTATACAAGGTAAGGTCGATCATGATTCATACAGATATTCCATTAACTTTTTGGGTATATGAATTAAAAAATGTGGAATACACATTAAACTGAGTACCAACTAATGTGTAAAATTAAATTCCCTTCTTATTATGTAGTGTAAATAAACTCATTTTTTCATACACATTTATGGGGTTGTGAGGCATTTGTTAAGGTCTTATCAGGTAACAAACTAGCCTCTCAAGGCACAAAGTGTTTCTTTATAGGGTATCCTAAGGAAATTAAGGGATACTACCTATACAACCCCTCAGATAAGAAATTTATTATTTCCAGACAAGCCATGTTTCTTGAGAGGGAGAACATCCTCAAAAAGGCTAGTGGGAGAAATAGAGAATTCAATGAAGTTTATCCTCAAGATACACAAGGGTTGGTAGAGGAATAGATTCCATAGGACCTCATGGAAGATATAGTTCCTGAAACATAAGTACTATATAGGAGCACTAGAGAGGTAATAGAACCAGATATATATGTTTTTTCTAGTCAATGAAGATGGTGAATCATTATTGGTTGGTAATGATGAATGTATCTCTTAAAAAGAGGAAATATAGAGTTCAAAATTTGCAATATGGAAAGAACCCAGGAATTCTAAAGTGGATTCAATATATTAGAACCAAGTTTCAGTTATGGTTGATGCGATAGTTGATGTAAAACCCATAAGGTTCAAATGGGTATCCAAGAAAAATACGAACATGGAAGGTAAGGTAAATAACTACAAAGAAAGACTAGTGGCTAATGGGTTTAAACAATGTTAATAAATCAAAAACAATGAAACCTTTTCACCACTTTAAAATTTTAAATCCATAAAAATTATACTTGTATATTAGATTACAATGACTATGAAATTTTGTAGAAGAATGAAAAAACAACATTCCTTAATGACAGCCTTCAATAAGATGCCTACATGACAAAACCATAAGGGTTTGTGACTTCAAGTGATTCCAAAAAGTATTTGAATGTTATAGAGATCTATTTATGGATTTAATCAAGCATCTAAGTCATAGAACATTCGATTTTATTAATCTAAAAAATAATTTTGTTTCATTAAGAAATAATGTGATCCATTTGTTTATAATAGGTTTAGTGAAAATTAAGTCATTATCCTAGTTATATAAGCTAATGAAGTATTACTTATTTGAAATGACACACTATTCTTAAATTCTATTAAGGACCATTTAAAAAAGTGTTTCTACATGAAGGAATTAGGTAAAGAATCCTATATTCTAGGGATCAAGATCATTCGTGATAGATCCAAGAGGTTTCTTGGACTAATTCAAATTATATGAATTGACCAGATACTAAAGATATTTAGTATGGTAAAATATAATAATGGATTGGTTCTATTTCCATAAATTGTTTCCTCATGCACAACAGGAGAAGGAAATAATGAGTAAGAACACATAAACTTTAGAGATATTATCAATCGTGTATTCCAAGTTATGTACTAGTCTTGATGTTACCTATGCATTGAGCATATAGGAAGATATCAATATGATCCAAGATAACATCTTTGGTCTACTGTTAAAGTTATCCTTATGTATCTAAGAACTAAGGATATGTTCTTGGTGTACGAAGGGGATGAGGAGCTAGTCATCAGGGGTTATAGTAATTTAAGTTTTCAAACAGATTAGAATGATATGAATTCACATTCATGATATGTTTTCTGTATCATCAAAAGATATGTGAGCTAGAGGAGTTTAATGTAGCTATTTTTCACCGTGTCTGAGTATATAATAGCTTTGGACATAACCAATAAATTCATTTGGATATGAAAATTTTTCTAGGAGCTTGATGTGGTACCTAGCAGTAAATACCCTATTATAGTGTATTGTGATAATATTGAAGTGGTGGCTCTTGCAAAATATCAAATAAAAAACAAATGGACGAATCATATACTTCGTAATTATCACCTCTTGAGGGATTTTTCTTAGAGGGGTGAGGTTACAGTAAGTAGAGTTCCCACAGAATAAAACATGGAGGGACCCTTAAAAAAGGTCTATCTCAATAGAATCATGATTATAATGTCCTAATATTAGTTGTCGCACTGAAAGGTCATTGCAGTTACCCACTATGATGAGTACCCAAAAGTTACACAATAGTTTTCTTAAATACAAGTTCTATATTCGTATGAAATCATTTAAGGGACACAAATTATACATGATATCATGGGTAGAGACTCATAGGACTTTGAGTCACCTTCTCATGGTGTAGGCCCTTGTAAATATCCAGTGTAGGATATTATGAGAATGAGTCACACCTAAATCCTCATTCATATGTTTCATTAGATTTTCTTATCTAGATATATGTGTATTGATACTTATACTTTAATATTATTATTAATGAGGGTTATTTGTCCCTTGGTTTTATGTATTTATGAAAAATGTGATGACATATGTTTGTGGTGAGGCAAGATACGTTGGGTGCATCACGAGTTATTTTTATTTAACGAATAATGAAATAAAGGTTTTGTACCTTCTATTATTTAATAGGAGTTGATATATTAGGGCCTTTTATGAAAATTACATAGCCTAAATAAATCCATGTCCAAGGTGTTCTATAAGTAAGTTCGATTCCCGTAAAGTCAAATAAAGAGACATAGATCACCTAGGTTGATGGCAACAGCATGCAACTTGTATTATTAGAGATATCATGATAAATAGATTATATTACATAGTCAGAATTCATATGAGGTATTATAAAATGGTGATATTAAATTCTTTCTCTATGGTTTCCTTGGTGTGTTTCTAGATGTTAACCTTATACTTTAGGATACTTCCCATAACACCACTATGAAAGTGTCCTAGAGGGTCACACACTAAGTGTATCCAAAATCTCAGTTAAATAATATATTATTATTTATGTTTTAATAAATTGAACAAATATTATTTCTACATGTGGTTTAATAATTATCCATGTTTTCTTGATCTCATATATTCTATCACCAATTATTTGATATAACATTATGTGAGCATAATATTTAATAATTATTTATTTGTTATTTATTGAATATAATATTTATTTATTTATTAGTGAATAATGCAGTTATATTTAATTTTAAATAAATTGTCATTATTCAAGAACAAAAAATTTTGTGTAGGAATGGTGGAACGAGTTTAATTGTCCAGTGAGAAATAATATATATTGAATATTATTTGAATAAATAATATTTAATTTAATTTTTGATTTTAGCACATATCAAGAAATAATAATAATAATAATAATAATAACAATAATAATAAATAAATGGGGTTTTCTAGGGAATATATAATTAATAAAGGGTGCATGTGGAATTATAATTTTATAATCCTAGAAGTATATAATCTCAATTTTTTTATTTTCTTAATAGAGCCAATTAATTTTTGTTTTATAGAATAAGAACTGAAGAGAATCCTCTAAAAGACCTAGAGAGATCTCTTAACAAGAATGCTCATAATAATGGAGAGTGATCCTCCCCCATCTACACTTTCAAGTCTAGAGAGATCAAATAGAACCCTTCCTTGAAGCAATTCTCAAAGGAGAATGATTCAAATGTTTGGATCTGTTGTGATAGCACCTGAAGATTCCTATGGTGACATTGAGAGGTTCTTGGAAAATGTGTGGATCAATATTTGGGGAAATATTCTCTTTATTCATACAAATAAACTATGGTACGACATAGAGACCTTGTAAGATCCATTAATGAATAAATAATTTATTACAAGGTAACTATTTAATTGCTTAAATTAATGATAAATATTATGTGATAATTATACGCTTTGGTTTTGTCATTTATCCATTATCTATATTATATAATTTAATTCCCTTTATTATGGTGGTTATCCTCATGTAAATATCATATTAGTCATCGTTCATGAAAAACATTTGAGTTGGGAATGCCCCATATGATAATTTTGCTCTGCCCAGAACCTACAAGTATCATCTCTATCTAAATAAAGTGTAAGGATGAATCATGCTTGGGTGTTCTAGGAGAGTACCATATCTAAGGATAGAGGGAATTTTACTCAGTACTATAGGGTAGTAACTCCTCTATTTGAACAAAGAGTACGGAGGACCCGTTCCTTGGTGCAATAGGAGAGTACCATCTCCATGGATAGGGGACTCGTACCTTAGTTCGACATTGGAATAAGAAATATATCTAAAACAATAGCATGGAGGACCCACACCCTGGTGCGAAAGGGGAGTACCATCTCTATGGATATAGGACCTTCACCCTATGGAGACGGGGGAGTACGATCTCTATCTGGAAAAAGAGTATAGAGGACATGCACCCTAGTGTGGTATGGAAGTACTGTCTCCATGGTTAGAGAAACCACACCCTACTGCAACAAGGGGTGTTGTCTATATCAGAACACTCTGATTATCCTACTTGATCATTATCATCATCAAGTATTTCCTTAGGAAGATTCCATCTTTTAACATCTCACATCCTATCTCACATGCCACAATGAAGACAGTCATCACGAGTCTGGACAAAAGACTGACGTGCACAAGAGGCTCTTCATCGGTCCATCATGCTAAAATTTAATTTCATCAATATGTTATTGAAAATGGAAATGAATGTTCAAACATATCACACTGTTGTGATCCACATGAAAAAATAATACATGGGATAGGCTATTTAGTTTCCCAAAACGGGTTCCTAGTAAAAAAATATATTTTTATCATAACACATATGTACAACGGTTTACAGTCCTAAATCATGAGTTTAAATTATATATCCATGATTGTTCTTTAATCGTCTACCTTAGTACCATGATAAAAATTCCACAAATAGATCTCTAATCTAACGTCGCACGAAGAAGTTAAGACGGAATCAAGGTTTCCACAACAAAAATAATAACAATAATTTATATTATTGTTATTATCCTTATTATTATTATTATTATTATTATTATTATCATTATTTAAAACTTATTAAAGCTATAAGAAGACATTCTTAATCCCCCCACCCCCAAACCCTTCCACATGTATAGGTGGTCTCCAAGGTGGTAACACCTTCTCTCTTATATATTATTATTATTATTATGAATCAATTAATAAACCTCATTCCAAAAGGAGAGATCCATGCCCAAAGTTCCCCCACTTATCAACCCTACGGTGTGATACAAGATGGTCTCTAAGGTGAATCCTCTTTATTTATTATCATCATTATTAATAATAATTATCACATTTTTTATTATTAAAAATAATAATAATGCACATCGGACACCATCATAACCAGTGGCCAGATTTCGGCCACTCGTTGCTCAGAAACAACAATCGTTGCTCCTTTAGAGAGATCCACACAATCTGGATCACAAACCAGCGATACCTAAACCAAATTTAGGTTCTTTTCATTGTCATCATTCCTATATAGAATTTATTAAACCAAAATCCAAAGTCATAAGCGCGATCCATTATGAAAAACATCAAACAAACAATGATCGACATTCCCAGACATCGTTTAATCACTGGTCAACCAGTTACCAATGAAGAATGCTAAAAATGGAGGGATAAAGGCACATAAAAAATGGGATAATATTTATTGGATGATGTGATCTTGGCCAAGGATTGATAGGTGAAGAATAACTGGTGATAAAATTACATAATGAAAAAAATATTGATTTAAACAAATCAAATTATTGAACGAGCTCATGCGAAGGGTGGATAATCACATATTAAAAGAATATAAAAAAATCCATGCTCAATATTTTAATAAAAAATAAGGAAACCAAAAATGATGATCCTTGATTCAATTTAGGATTGAAAGTTGGTGAATAATGAATTTTTCAGTGATGATGATGATCTACTATGTTCAGTTTTCATCATTCCACCTCAATCTGATCATCGTTCGTCATCCGATCTCAATTCACCAATGAAGGTTGCCAAATATCCTATTAATTTTCCATGTGATTAAGCAAATAACCCTAGATAATTATTATAATTAACTATTTATAGAGGATTTAATTAGGTTGTTTAATAAAAAACAAAAAAAATATTTATTTTAATCAAATGCAGTTGCCAATGGATGCCTCAATCGGGCATCTGACACCGACCAACCTTATGTCCGCCTAGGGTAAAACCCCCACTTCAGATTCAATTTTAGTCTTGAATTTTCAATACAAGACACTATTAAATATTCATTCCACTTTTTTTAAGAAATATACACTCACATGAAATTAATATATTTAACATTTTTATAATATCAATTTAAATATCACTAGGGATTTGAATCTTATGTCATCTCGAAGCTTGGATCCAAAAATATTCATAGGAATATTCAAAAGTCTTACATGAAAAAACCAGAGTATGCACATTATTCCCTCCTTCAAATATTTTGATTAAAAAAAGCATAAAATAAGAAAAAAGGTGGTGATACTGAGTCCACGTCTGGATATCTCGCTCCCAGGAGCTCTCTAGCATTCTCTCATTCTCTCTAATAATTTGCACCTGGGAAAACCACATGCCCATGATGTGTCTTCCTAAGACAGTTCACAGCCACCGTCAAGTAGCATGAAAGGTAGGTTCACACCCCACGCCTAGCTCATCTAGGAGAACATTTCTCAATGGGTCATGCACATGTCTCCTCATATGTGAAAAGTGAAAAACCCCAAGCACTCGGTTTAACTACAATCACAGGGTCAAATGGCACACCACCTCACTAAATTAATACAATAATTGGAAAATGGGCCTAATATCCTTAGATATATCCTGCCATCCTTACCAAATCTACATGATCCTAAACATGGTGAGATATCTTAGAATATATGTTCTCCTCATTGAACTCTAAAGGCTACCATAATAAATCCACATAGGACTCCTGATGTTTTTTAGGTAGTCCTCATCTTCCCCTGGATGAAATTCAACCCTTTCACAACCATCACTATTACCAATAACATGCTACATGTGCTGACTCCCACTTGATCCAGACAGTGTAGTGGTGATCTGTAATGTCTCCTATACATGGCCCCAAATGCTGCTACACTGATGGTGGAGTGAAAAATACTTTGATACACACTCCACCAATGGTATCTGATCCTCCCAGATATGGACCAAAGATAACATATAATCATGAAGCATATTATCCAGAGATGGAATGGTCTACTCTATGAAACCATATTTTTGGTGTATAAAACATTATGCTCAAGCTCATCTAAGTCCCAAAGGCTTCCTGGACCCTATCCATAGTCATGACATGAAGTGAGCATCATGTTTTGAAAGATCATCAAGGGAATTACATGAAGTCGAACAACCCATGCATGCACAGGTGGTCCCAAACCTTCCACTAAGATCTTCTCTTAGATAGGTATAAAGTGGTTCAACCTAGTGAGTCAGTCTAAGGTCACTCAATTAGCATCATGAAATCTCATCAATCATGAAATCCCTATAATGAGAACCACAAAAACACCATCTTATTTACACTTCCACCTGACACCTCGTTCTCCACCTATAGGCAGGTGATACATCAAGAGTTAAACTCAGTAACAAGACACAACATCATTGGCCACCAAACCCAAAGCCAAAGGATCTCATCACAACCACCTTTCTTCTGGGTATACTGATAAGGGAAAAAAACCTCCTCATAACCTTTTTTCATAGTATGACCAATGCCAATGACCATCCTTTAACAAGAATTTCATGCTCCCCACCTTCAAGGAATCCGTCAAGAATGTGTCCATAGTATATGTGGTCACATAATATCTCCCATATGATATTGAAAAGTTTTTTTATCCCTAAATCACTAAATAAACAGAGGGGTAACAATCATAGAATGGATGTACACAACACCATCCTCACCAAGATGGGTATAATATAAATATTTCAAATGTTATGTCACCTCACTCGGCAACAATGGATGAAAATCATTACTATGAGAATATACTACCATGACCATGCCCTAGGTGGACCTCAAGTTCCCATTGCCTCAATCTCTATAGGGTCCACTTTCACTCCCATGTTTGAGAATACATATCTTGATAAGTGAAACTTCAAATCTAGAATGGACTCCATGAGATATTCTATATGACTAAAACCCCTAGAGCATAACTAGCACCATACTCATGTGTCTTGCATGATCTAACTCTAATGTTGAGGAAATGAGGGTATCATCACAGAATACTGCCATGAACTGATCTAATAAAGGTTAATGATCCTGATCATAATCCTTTTTAACTCTTTTGGGACATTCAACAAGCCAAAGGGAATCACCAAGAACTCAAAGTGACCACAACATATTTAGAAAGACATTTTTGGTAAAATATCATCTTGAACCATGAGACGGTGATAACCTATCATGAGGTCAAACTTCGAGAACCAACTCACCCTAATCCAATGGTTGAATAATTCATCTATTCTTAGGTCTTGATACTCATCCTTAAAAATCACCTAGTTTGGGTGATGTCAATCCACACCTCACTTCATGGTCTCATCTACCTCCCAGGTGAAAAATATAGGGTTTCCCAAGTAAAATCATAGGTTCTTATGAATCCATACCTCTAAATAAACTCTAACCACCCCACTAGCTCTCGCAGCCCCATAGGGTCACCTGATGTGTTATCTCAAATATTGAACCATAACAGGTGAAAGTCTATGTAGAGTTCCATCTCATAGTGGTGAGGTAAACATGGAATATCATCGGGAAATATGTCATCATGCCCCACCATTGTTTTAGGAATTTGAGACTCATAACATCCACTTCTCTAAGGGTAATACTAAACAAGGGATAAATCAGTTGTAACCACTTGAAAATGAGCTCGTCCTACTCTACTCGAGAATCATTCCTTATCAAAGGAGGATATTCTCTATTAAACAAACCCAAATCACTACCACACTTACTGGTATAAATCATCTGATCATGCATGGTAGATGACAAATCTATAATGAGGAAAACATAATAGGGTCCCACTTCTACTACATAAATATTTCATGCTAGTCTCTCACTCTAAAAACAAATAAGGTCACACTGTTAGCATAAATGTGTGATCATTGTTCCTCTATATAGGAGCCTCCAACACAAGAATTGAGAAAAAATAATTCCATTATTATCACTAGGTCTTGAACATGGGAGATATCTAGGGAAATATGGAATACGACTCGGTTATAAAACTTCTTATGGAGGAGTGGAGACACAAGTCGTACCTTAAAACACACTCAAGCCTCCAAGCCATAAGCCCCTTCTATGATAGCTCAACCTTTCCCTTTCTTATCTACTCTCCACAACTAGAGCCTTCTATAATAACAAAACACCCCAACTTACCATGAACACACAATTCAAAGGAACTCATCTTGCACACCTTGATATTATCCTCTTGGGCAGCACTAGCTCACCCTCATGACATTAAATAACATCACAATAATGTGCCTTAGTGGTGAAAGTGTCCCTGTTACTTGATTTTTTAAATCCGTGCTAAACTTATCCATCACATGGCTCTTCCAATGACCATCATTGTCCTAGAGAGGTCTCACTATTAGGACCACCATCAAAAGTGTTCTTATCCGAGTGGGATATCCAAAACATGGGATTGGTCCTGACCTTGACCAAATTAGAAGTGATTATAGATCAACACAAAACCTGGGTGATCTATATCTCTCAAACCCACAATGTGCTCTCAGAATAGGTTCATCATCCACTAATACCACCAGAACTGGGTGCTAATCTACTAAGAGCACTAGTTGTGAGTGAAACCATCAGGTCAGTTAGGATCTACATAAATATGAAAACTCAAATCACCAACCCAAGTAAATACTCTACTACATGGGGATCTAGATCATCGTGTAACCTCAATGACCTCTTGAAATGGAACTTACAAAGTGCACTAATCTTGCATGTATCCTCAATCTAATATTATATTAACATCTTCTGCACAATGAGTGTGGGTTTTTCTACCCTCCCACCTGGAGGAAAGATAAAATGATATGGACCCTAAACTGAGGCATCATCACTCATCAGATCATCGTCACAATATGGATCAGTAGCCTGGATGGATGTCTTTGTGAAGGCATCTTGAAATCGATCAAGACATACAATCATCAAATAATATATATATATATATATATATATATATATATTTGTATCTAACTCAATAAGTACATTCAAAGGACTCAATAATATATAATGTATGTACCAATGTTACCTAAAACTAGTGTCTCGATTTGCTAAGATGATAAGAAAGTAGTTAGAGTCATGGTGTATGGATACATTATCCACAGCACAAACATTTGGTTCCCTGGCCTAAAATATGTACTCAAGACACTTTGACATCATTTCCCTAAATTCCCAACCAAACCTAATAAGGTAGAAAAACTCCTAACATCGTCTCAAGTTCAAACCAACTTTGATACCACTCTATAACGACTCGAACCACCGAGGATTGAATAGATGGAAGAATATTGGGCCACCACAACACCAAAAACACCTCCATAAGCCAGAATCTAGTGAAAAATTATGAGAAGACATTACTAAAATGGGAGGCCTTTTTCTAAAGTACCTGTGTGCATGCACCCAACTATCTCCATATAGAGGTGGAGAGGAATAAAAATATAAAATAGTAAAATTTATAGATAAAACCATGCATGTAATAACCTCTAGTGAATACAAAATAGTGTGATAGAGTAATCTAAAATAAAAAATAAAAAATACATACCCACCCAGAAAATATGTTCCAACCTAACAAAAATTAGAATAGAAAATATCTAAGAGCCCAACTCCTAATCTCCAAGACTGAACACCATAAGTGATCTATACACCTAAGTATCCCTATATTCTTTTGAAATCACCATATATTGTAATTTCATCTATATAACACATGACTCATTTGGCTAAATACCATGTAGGGGTGAGTATATACATACCTAGTAGAATGCCTCAAAAACTAAAGAGGGAACAATAGAAGACACTATAGAAGTATCCATATTAAACCAAATAAAGTGGGAATTGAAAACAAAAAACACACACACAGATATATATATGGTCTTAAAAGAAACCTATATGAGAGAGAAAGAGGATGTCCATCTCATATCCCAACCCAAGTTGATGAGTAAGATAACAACTCCAAAGAGGTCTGTCTCTGATTCCCAACATCTCATGTGTCTAAAGATGGGGGAGGTCTATTTTGTAGATAAATGATCGACAAATTGATACACTAGGGAAGTACCACCTATACCTATATAAATAATATGGAGGACTCATACCCTAGTGTGGCAGGGGAGTATCATCTCTGTTGATAGAGAACCCACACCCTGGAGTGACAGAGGAGCACCATCCCTATCTGGATAAATAGTATGGAGATATTGTACCCTAGAGAGATAGGGGAGTACCATCTCCATGCATATATGACCTGCACCCTAGTACGATAGGGGAGTACCATCTCTATCTAAACAAAAAGTATACATGACCCGCACCCTGGTGTGATAGGGGAGTACCGTCTCTATGGATATAGGACCCACACTCTGGTGTGATAGGGAAGTTTCGTCTCAATATGAACAAAGAGAATAGAGGACCCATGCCCTAATGAGACATGGGAGTATTGTATCTATGGATATAGTACCTACACATTGGTGTGATAGGGGATTATTGTCTCTCTTTGAATAGATATTATGGTGGACTCACACTTTGGTATGGTAGGTGAGTACCATCTCCATGGATATAGGACCCATTCCCTGGAGCGATAGAGGAATGCTTCCACTATATGAAAAAATATTATGGAGGACCCATGACCTAGTGTGATAGAGTAGTATCATCTAAATTGATAGAGGACCCACACCCTAGTGTGATAGGGGAGTACAATCTGTATCTTAAGAAAGATTATGGAGGATCCGCACCCTGGTGTGGATAGGGGAGTACCATCTCTATGGATAGAGGACTCGTGCTATGGCTTGAAAGGGGAGTACCATCTCCAGTTGAAAAAAGAGTGTAAAGGACCCACAACTTTGTGTGTTAGGGGAGTACCATCTCCATAGATAAATGAATCACACCTTGGTGTGATAGGGGAGAATTGTCTCCTTGGATAGAGGACTTACACCCTGGTGTGATAGGGTAGTACCATCTCTATCTGAATGCTCTGCTGATCATGACCAATCACTATCATCATCAAGTTTTACTTGAGGAAGCATCCCACTCAAAACATCTAAAATTGTATCTCATATTCTAAAATGAATTATTTCATCACATTCTATGTCAAAAAAAATTGAGGGTAGGTTAGTCATGGGACAAAATCGAAGTCTAACCAAAATCCCAATGAAGGCATGATTCTCATCAACAGTTCATCAAGAAAAAATTTCAATACAGTGATATTTCATTGAAAATTTACATGAATAGATAGATGGATCATACTATCTTGGTCCTCATGAAAAAAAACTCAGGATAAGCTACTTACTTTCACAAAATGGACACCTAGTAAAAAATATTTTTATCATAACTCATACTTTAAATGATTCATGGGAATGAGGCATGTGTATCAATTATATATCCATCATTGGTATTGAATTGAATGACTTAATATCAAAATATTAATTCCATAGATGGATTTCCAATCTAACTTAACTTGAATAAGTTACAACTAATTCAAGGTTTCCACAACAAAAACAATAATAACAACAACAATAATAATAATAATAATAATAATTTATATTATTATTATTATTATTATTAAACCATATTCAAGGGAGATGAAGATTCTCTCAAGATCCCCCAACCCCAAACCATTCCATGCACATGGATAGTATCAAAGGTTGTGCTTCCTTTTATCTCTTTTATATGTATATATCTATATATTGAACCTCATTCCAAAACGAGTGATCCATACCCAAATTTCTCCCCTTCTCAACCCTACCGTGTGCCCCCAGGTGGTCTCTAAGGAGGCACCTCATTCTTTTTCATTATTATAGATAATAATTATCACAATTTTTTATTATTAACAATAATTATAACACACGTTATATTCCATCTTCACCAGTGGATGGATTCTAGCCACTTGGTGCTTGGAAAAAACAATTGTTACTCCTTCAGAGAGATACGCTCAATCCATCTCGCATACCACCGATACCCAAACCAATGTCAGGTTATCGTTTTCATATACATTCCTCTATCACATCTCTAAAAATATAATTTTAACTCATAACCATGATCCATTTTTTCAAAGAACAAACTCACAATGATCAGGATTCCCAGACATCATTGAATCATTAGTCAATCAGTTACTGTTGATGAATTCTAGGAACATAGGGAGAAAGGCGCATAACAAAAAATTGATAATCATCATTGGCCAATAATATTCTGTCCAATGATCAATTGGTGAAGAATAATGGGTGATAAAATGACATAAAAATAATAATTTATTTAAACAAATCAAATTATTGAGAGAGATCTTGTGAAGGGCATATAATCACAGATCAAAAGTAGATACACAATTCATGCTCGATATTTTAATCAAAATATAGGAAAAACACCTTGATACATACCTATATTTAGATTTATTTTTGGCGATGAATATGTTCACAAGAAATGAGTATGATTTACTGCATTCACTGCCCATCGTTTCACCTCAATCTGATCACCATTCATTGTTCGATCCTGATTCACCAATAAAGGTCGTTATAGATCCTCTCAATTCTCCCTAGGTTTATGAGGCTAACCCATAATAATTGTTATAATAGTGAATTTATATAATATTTAATTAGTTTGTTTAATAAAATAAATAAATAATTTACTTATTTATATTAATTAAACACACCGTCCAATGACCGCCTCAACTGGACGTCTGGTGCCCACAAACCTTAGGTCGCGCCTAAGTTAAACCTTGCACTTTAGATTCAATCATAGCCTCGAATTTCCAATACAAGTATCCATTCATGGGATATTCCATTTTTCTGGAAAAATATGCATTCATGATATTAATATATTTAGTATTTTTATAATATCAATTCTGGGCTCATCGGTTCTAAAAATCACATACCGTCTCAGCACCTAGATCCGAAAATATTCCTAGGAATATTCCAAAGCCTTATACACAAAAACTATAGTCCTTCCTTAAGAAGTACACCCTCATATTCCTATATCACTCCAGGAAACTGAAAGATCATATAATCTACCAGTAAAAGTGTTATACTAGCCAATTGATATGAAATTGATTATATCCTCATGTATACAAGATTATCTTACTTTTCCACGCAATTTTTCTCACCAAAGAAGGAAAATTTCATTCCCCCAACATGGATACACTATAGCACTCACTCATAATAATAAAATAGGGTATTGATAGTATAAAACCATTCCATACTAATAAAAACATCATAGGACCTCATTGACACTATGGAAAGATTCCATATAAGGCACTCTCCTCCCAAATTATAGTCACACTATCAACAAAAGTGTGTGATCATCGAATCATTCCTAGTAGGTACTCCAAATGAAAGGATCAAGAAAGAAAAGGCTCTAATAGTATATCTAGGTCCCAAAAATGGTTTCATTTAAGGAAAATTCGATTTTTTACTATATAATAAAACTACGAATGAAGTAAAGAATCCATGGGTTATCCCTAGAAACACTCTTGAAGCCTCCGAGTCACAACCCACTACTGCCTAAATATCTTCTCACCCTTTCTCGCATGTTCTCCACAACTATGGCTCAATATGAAACCTTATCACATAAATAGAAAACTCAAACATAAAAATAAAAGTAACTAATATACCATACTACAACACCATCCATTTTGAGCGGCATTGACTCACTTGAAGGAATTTAAATCAGGTTAGAAGAGAACAAGTCTGGATGGGGTAAGTGACCATCTTCTTCTCATGCCCAAATCCATATCCAAAATCATCCGAACAAGGTTCCACCGATGACTTGTGTCTCTTTTGAGAATCTATCCTCGAGGACCACCATTAATATGGGTCCCATTCATGTGTAACATTTTCACTACAGACATGGTCCAATGCTTTACCATTGGAGGAAGGGTTCTGGCACACCAAGAAACCTGAGTGGTCTCTATCTATGAAAGTATTGAAGCACACTTAGCATAGGCTCATCATATTCTGGTAATATTGATAGAAAATACTACTCAACCTAATGGTTAGAATCCACTTAATCCATTGAATGTGGGTCAACATGTTGCTCAATAGGTGGAGACACCACTCACTATCCACCTGAAAGAACAACCTCCTAAACAGGTCTCCATCCCGAAGCCTCATCACTAAACGGATCATAATCACAAAACTACTATGGAATCCTAACCAATTGTTATCGTGGAGTCATAAAGAAATATACAAGATGAACCATGGTCAAAATAAAATATATGGGGAGATGATTCAAAAAGGAAATAGAAACCACAACCCATTCCTATATGATATATGTTACTTTATTTTCCTCAAATAAATTCCTACATATTTTGAGTTAAAAAGAAGGTTATAAAAATCCTAGTGAATGGATATGTGGGTTTTCATACTTTCTCTAGGTTACATGACTTGGGATTTGAACTCAAGACACTTTAAAAATGTTATCCTAGCTCTCAATCCAAACCTCACAGGTAAACTATCTCCAAAATCAGGTCCCAAGATGACCCACTCTGGTACCACTCTATCACGTACCGACCCACTTGGGCCCACCTAGTTGGAGGAAAGCTAATAATGACACACTAATACCACCTATAATAGGTTAGTGGATGGTGACTAGCATCGAGTAGACATAAGAACACATGGGATGCTGTAGTCTAAAGTACCTACACACACACATCCATACACTAGTATAATGAAAAAAAACATAACCAACTAATACTGTAAATTCATGTGTAAAAACTAATCCCATGTAAGAGTAAGAAAAGAGTATGGAAAATTAAAAGGTACACATACAATCCCACCCAAATTATAAAAGATTCAAACCAATTAACAAAAGGTGACTTATATCAAGATAAAAACTCATGGAATCACCCATGGTTTGTCTAGAACAACTAAGATATGTCCTTTTTAGGTACTTCCAGGACTTAGTTGAAAATACTATTATCTATATAAGACATGACATGTGCGGGTAGAGCCTATGTAGGGTTTATTATAAATAAACCTAGTAGGACACACTAACAACACCAAACCCAAAGCACCAAATAGGGAGTCACCTCAAATTCACAAAGCCAAGGACTACACAAGATATCCCAGATATTATCAAAGGATGAATCCAAGTCTCAAGGTGTGGAAATTTCCTCATAGATAGAATAAGAGTAAACTAGATGATTGTAGGTAAGATTCATCCAAGATAAATTACTTATCAGGTCTCACTGACATTGATGGAACTTACCTAAAATGTAACACTCATCAGGCCTTACCTTGAAGAATCATGAAGGAACTGATAGGGACCATCTAAGATATTTCCTTGATTAGTATACACCTCACCATAAGACAAAAGATTACAATACACATATATGGTATCATTAGCATGGATTATGGGTGATACCAAGCCTAAATGGATTAACCCACTAGGAAGGGGATCACATACCCTGGATATCAAAAATGGGATACCTAACCCAACATAGGGAAGAATGATAGAGAATTACACCCCATGCCACATGGAGGGATATATGACTCAATTAAGAACTAACCCATATAGGGGAACACTTATCCTATGATCAGGGATGGGATACCTCACTATAACCTCTAAGGGATGGACTAAGGGAACACACCCACACTAACATAATTTTAGGGAACTCACCCAAAATCATATTGAAGATGGTATGAGGATGATAATGGATCTAATATTCCTTGTATGTAGTACAAGGTGTGTCCTAGGGGGTATATGGTGGGTCTCATAGAGTCTAGAATTGTGTGTGTCCTCTCATCTCACATGAAATGCATTTCTCTAGATACAAGGAATTATACTAGGGTACCCAACCTGGAGAGGTCGGGACAATACCTGGTGTGTTCTATCTACCTAAGATTGGGAACTTTCTTGAGTATATGGGGTGTTCCCCCACTAAACATGGCATATAAGGTCACACAGATTCCTTGGAATACACCCCCTATACACGGAATGTGGACCATCTACACGATCTGTGATATTTAACTCACCATGTAAACCCTAGTCTCTACACATAGGGTACCACATAGAATGTGTTCTTCAGAAGTAAATACCTTATAACATTGAATGTTAGAGGAATTTTATTCTATTTAATTCATCTCAATCATTCCACTGATGACTTCAATTCTATCAAGAATCTCATCCATAACCCCCCTAACAGATTTGAACACTATCAATGGGAATATTAAATTTGAATTTTGACTATTCTTTTTCAGAAAATTCAATCATTATCACCACCCTAAATCATAATCACACAAACCTCCATTAGATTCCTACCTTCATTTTCATGCCTTTGTCACATCTCTAAATTCCAAAACTAAACTCTAAACAATGATTCACTTCACTAAAGAATGTTTTCACAGTGATTGTTTACCCAGGAATCGTCAAATCATCTACCAATTGGAATACTGATGATAAACATTGAAGAACAGAGGGATAAAGGAACAAAATTTTTTATCTTGAAGTGAGATTCATTTTCATTTGTACATCATTAAAAAAATTGAATTATGGGAGAAATATAAAAATATACAATTTGAAAGATGAAAAAATATCAACTTCTTAATTCCAGGAAGAGAAAGAAAACTTTAGACAATACAATGAAGAAAAATCCATGAATTAATTTAAAATGAATTAATTAATTTTCATATAAATAATCAAGATTGGGGAAATAAACTACAAGATCAAATGAACTACATCATATTAGATCGATCATTGGTTAAGAATTAATTTTCATTAATGTCATTGATGAGATCCACCATGATCATCGTTGGCTCTACAAAACTCTACATTCATTCACTATTGATTATTAATCCTGAGATCACCCACCAATGTAATATCCACCATATATCTATCAATGCTCTCATTACATATGGGGTTTTATAGATAACCCTATGGAATTCATCAAATAGGAGTTTAAAAAGAAGTATTGTTAGGGTTTAGAATTTAAACGAAAATTAAATTAAATAATTAGTTTAATTCCTTTAACCCACCCATGACTGCTCTATATCAAAGTGTCTAATGAAAAAAATACTTATGTTGTTTCTAGTGAAAAACCCACATTCTAGGTTTATTTATGTTCTTGGGTTTCCCATATGAGGAACCATTCATGAGTTATCCAATTATTTTGGAAAAACATGGGAATCTCACTCTTTGTTGGGGGGGGAGATGTGTTGTTCTTTCCTTCTTAGTGATAGTAGTGACCACTATGCCAGTCCCTCCCCCAATAGTGGGGGAGGGACCTCTAACTGTTGAGTCAAATGTTATCTTTTGACTTATATATTTTGTTTTGGAAATCACAAATGTCTTTTTAATCATATCGTACTGACTCTGTCAATCGTATCGTACTGACTCTGTCAATCATATCGTACTGACTCCGTCAATCGTACCATAATGACTCTGTCAATCGTACCATACTGACTCTGTCAATCGTACCGTACTGACTCTGTCAATCGTATTGTACTGACTCTATCAAATGTATTGCACTGACTCTTCTATTCATATGTTCATTACTTGTTTTGGTACTTAGACAAAAACACTTGTTTCATATGAATCGTACCATTGCTTATCATTAATATATATCATGTTTTAACCAATACGATGTCGTTGAGTTAGTTACAAACTAATCAAAACGATGTCATACTTTCTGTTTCAATATGACCGTTATGATGCCAGGTGTCCAAGTCCCTCCGAGTTTTTCGGAGAAATATGACCGTTGGGGGAGTTGTGACCATTGGAACCCGAGGCCTATAAATAGGAGTTCATTTGAAGCTGAGAGTACAACATAGAGAATTAATGAGATGTTGTGGAAAAACTGTGATACTTTGCTTCAATCAAGATTCTAGAGAGAGATGTTGTGAATTCTCTCTTCTACATTGTGCGTCTGATCATCGTATCAAGGGATTTCAAGTAATTGAAAGACAGAGGTGCCGATTACCTACAAAATCGAGGGCTGCCGGGGATAAGCAGATGGACGGACCGATCATCGTATCGAGGGCTGCTGGGGATAGGCAGACAGACGAACCAATCATCGTATCGAGGGCTGTCAGGGATAGGCAGACAGACGAACCGATCATCGTATCGAGGGCTCACCAAGGTGTTGGTGAGACAGACCTTTTATCCTAGGTGAAAGGATAACCCTTCTCTTTGGGTTAAAAGAATTGTAATTCTATTACATTTCCGTTGTTACTTGTATTAGAAAGGAATTTTTATTGTTTCCTTTCTTCTTTACATATTCAATTGTAATTGTTTCAATTAAAATCATTCTATTACATTTTTTATTGATTGATTCTATATGCTTTAAGGTAGAATCATCCATCTTTGTATTACTCTGATTATTGTGTTCATCTTGAATACAATTTTTTTACATTACATTAGTATTACAATACATCATACCTTTTTTATATTCAATACAATTGTGTGTGTTTGTATTTGTATTAGTTTAAGATCATTTAAACTAATCTCTTAGTTGCTAAAACTCAAAGGTTTTTAAACCTACAATTCACCCCCCCCCCTCTTGTATTGTTCCATCTAATAGACATACATATCTATATATTCGATCCAACAATTGGTATCAGAGGAGGTTTTCCACTGATTTTTATTACTAGCTTTATTTCTTTCATATTACTATCTTAAAAACTTACTACACTAACATGTGGAGTGGAAAGGTTTTTGTTGTATTAGATGGCAGGAATGAATATTGGGTCAATAGACAATCTGAATCCTTCTAGACCACCTATCTTTGATGGGAATGATTATGGGTATTAGAGAGATCGTATGAAGACTTTCGTTATTAATACTGGTGTAAATAATTTTATTATGATTACTGGAGGTTAAAAAATTCCTGACAAAGAAGTCAGTACTTTCACCAACCAAGAGAATCAAGAATATCAACTAAATTACAAGGTACGCAATACTTTATTATGCTCTATGACCAGGAATGTATACAGTCAGATATCTTCATTTGAATCAGCCAATTATATTTGGAAGAAATTAGAAGTCACTAATTTTGGTACATCCAAGGTTATTGAAAGAAGGAGAGCAATGCTTCGAGCAGAGTATCATGGATTTGTTTTTCCTTATGGAGAGCCAGTATGTAAAGTGCAACAAAGGTTTATGACAATTTTCAACAACTTAAAATATATGGGAGAAAAAGGTCTTGATGATGAATCTCTAGTCAATAAAATTATAGATATAATGCCAAATGAATGGGAGTCAAAAAGACAGCTATTGATGAAAATAGAAAAGTTTCCCAGATTACTCTTGATGAACTCTTTGGAACTCTTCTACAACATGAGACAAGAATGAAGAGAGATGCTGATTTCAACAAGAAGAAAAATGGGAATGAAAGTGTAGCCTTTGCATCTAAAGCTAAAACGCCTAAAAGGCTTACGAGGTCTAAATCCAAGAAAGTTGTTATATCTGATTCAAGTGATTGTAATCTTTCAGATAATGAGTTAGCCAATATTGCTCGAAGGATGAACAAGATTGTGGGAAAGAAAGATTTTGAATATAGATTCAAAAAGAAAGATAGGAAGGATAGGAAAGATTCAGAGGTAACTTGTTATGAATGTAAGAAAGCAGGACATATAAGGCCTGATTGTCCTTTACTGAAAAGGAAAGATAGAAAGGAGAAACACTCTGAAAGAAACAAGATAAAGTTTTATAAGACAAAGAAAGTCTTGAAGGCAAATGATACATGGAGTGTAAGTGGTAGTGATTCCTCAGATGATTCTTCAGAATAGGAGACATCAGGACAGAGGAATATCGAACTCTTAGCCAGATTACCAATTGAAGATCATTGTCTCATGGCTAAGGTACATAATGCTGAAGCTATTACAAATGTCTCCTTAAATGCAAATTGTACTGATAATAGATTTTATGAATCTTCAAATGATGAATCTTCATCATCAGAAGATGATACATTACCTTCTTTTGAAGAAGTCTCTATATTTTCTAAATTACTTGAAAATGAAAATTATAAACTCAAGAAGAGACTTGAAAAATCAAATTCTAGAATTTCAATCTTGACTAAAGAAATATCAGATCTTTCTAAAGATCTTGATGTGAAAACTTCTAATTTTGAAAGTATTTTAAAAACCCTTGAGAAAGTTAAATCTGATAAGGATAAACTTTCTAAGGATCTTGAAACTGTAATTTCAAAGAAAAGTATTTTAGAGCCCAACTCTAGTTCAAATACAAATGTTTTGGAAAATAAGAATTTGGTTTTAAAACTAAAGTCAGAGATTTTATCCTTGAAGAAATGTTTGTCAAACTTTACTCATGGAAAAGAAAACTTTGACAGGATGTTTTCTCAAATTAGACCTTTGAGAAATCGTTCTGGTCTTGGTTATACTTATTCCAAACCTGTTTTTAGCAATAACTATTTTGTTCCTCAAAAAACCATTTTCTGTTCTAAGTGTCAATGTGGTGGACACTGGAGAAGAGATTGTTCTCTTAAAAAAACTCAATCTTTAGGGTTTCATAAAGCTCATTTTTCAAAACAAATGTGGATTCCTAAAATTCTTTTATCTAACCCTTCTGGATCCAAACAAGTTTGGATTCCGAAAAACTAATTGTTTCTTTTTCAGGAAAATGAGAAGTGTACCAATAAGAACATTTGGTACATGGATAGTGGTTGTTCTCGGCATATGACTGGAAACAAAGATCTCTTTGAAAAGTTTATCAAAACAAAAGGTGGAAAAGTTACCTTTGGAGATAATGCTCAAGGAAATATTGTTGGTATAGGTAATATTGTTTTTCTTGGAAAAGTTATTATCTCAAATGTTTTGTTTGTTAAGGGTCTTAGGCACAATCTCATTAGCATAATTCAATTATGTGATGAAGGTTACCTTGTGAATTTTAGAAATGATAAGTGTCTTGTTCACAATTCCAAGGATGAGTTCATTCTATCTACCCATAGGCAAGAGAATGTTTACACTATTAACCTAGAAGACCTTAGGAGCCAAAACTTACCTTGCTTAAGTGCAATAGAAGACCAATCATGGCTATGGCATAGAAGACTAGGACACTGTAATCTAAGAAACCTTAGTAAACTCTCAAAGAAAAGACTTGTAAAGGGGCTACTAGACCTTAGATATGATTCTTCAAAAGTCTGTGATCCTTGTCAATTTGGCAAGCAACATAAAACTATCTTTAAATCAATTAATTAAGTTTCAACTTCTAATGCATTACAGCTAGTGCATATGGATCTTTTTGGTCCTTCACAATCTGGAAGAATTGGAGGCAAATACTATGTATTTGTTTTAGTTGATGACTTTACTAGATTTACATGGGTTTACTTTCTCACAAAGAAATCTGAAGCCTTTTCCTATTTCAAAACTTTTAGAGCCCAAGTTAAATATGAGAAAAACCTACGATTGATAACTATTCATAGTGATCATGGTGGTGAATTTCAAAATTCAGATTTTGAAAATTTTTGTAGTAAGAAAGGTATTACTCACAATTTCTCAGCTCCAAGAACTACTCAGCAAAATGGTGTTATTGAAAGAAGAAATTGTATTCTTCAAGAAATGACTCGAACCATGTTGAGTGAATACTCAATTTCTAAGAACTTTTGGGATGAAGCTGTTAGTACTGCCAATTATACTATAAATCGTGTTTTAACTAGACCATTTCTTAATAAAACCCCTTATGAGTTATGGACTGGCCGAAAACCTAAATTTTCATACTTCAAAGTTTTTGGATGCAAAGTATTCATTCTGAATACAAAAGATATTCTACACAAATTTGCACCAAAATTTGGTGAAGGAATCTTTCTAGGCTATTCTACAACCTCTAAGGCTTATAGAGTTTTCAATAAAAACACTTGCACTGTTGAGGAAACAATACATGTAAAATTCGATGAAACTGATCCTTTTGTTTTCAACCAACCCAATCCTACATCCTCGGACGTGTTTTCTAAAAATGTTTATCAACCATTATTATTAGATCACTCTGATAAGGAAAATGTTCAAGAAAGTATTCCTGAAACATTTACCACAGAATATTTTCAATCATACGTTGATGAACAGGCTTTACAAAACCCAAATCAATTGTTTCTTAGAAATCATCCCAGTGATAACATCATTGGTGATATAAATCAACCTGTAAGGACCAGAAATTCCTTAAGAAATGAAATAGAACATCTTGCTTTTCTTTCCCAATTTGAACCTAAAAGTCCAAGTGAGGCCTTAGGTGATGATGATTGGATCAAAGCAATGCAAGATGAACTAAATGAATTTGAAAGGAATCATGTCTGGACTTTAGTTGATAGACCTAAAGAAACAACTGTAATTGGTGTAAAATGGGTTTTCAGAAACAAATGTGATGAAAATGGAATCATTTTAAGAAATAAATCAAGACTTGTTGTTAAAGGCTATAATCAACAAGAGGGAATAGACTATGAAGAAACATATGCTCCTATAGCTAGACTTGAATCTATTCGTATTCTATTATCCTTCGCAGGATATTTCAATTTCAAACTATTTCAAATGGATGTCAAATGTGCTTTTCTAAATGGTTTTGTTCAAGAAGAATTTTTTGTCGAACAACCTCCTGGTTTTCAAGACCCAAAACATCCTGATCATGTTTTCAAACTTAACAAGGCTCTATATGGTCTTAAACAAGCCCCTAGAGCATGGTATGATAGACTTACAGGATTTCTTTTACAAAACAATTATTCAAAAGGTACAGCAGATCCAACTCTTTTTATAAAAATGGAAAACAAAAATGTTTTGATTGTTCAAATCTATGTTGATGACATCATATTTGGATCAACTCAGAAATCCTTAACTTATTATTTTTCAAATTTAATGAAATATAAGTTTGAAATGAGTATGATGGGTGAGTTAACATTCTTTTTAGGTTTTCAAATTTCTCAAAAACCAGAAGGAACATATATATCTCAACATAAGTATATAAAAGATTTACTCAAAAAGTATGGATATGACAAAACTAAAAGTATTAGCACTCCAATTGGTACCTCAAATACACTTGATCTTGATGAAACTGGGAAACCAGTAGATCAAACAATCTTTAGAGGTATGATAGGAAGTTTTCTATACTTGACAGCTATTCGACCCAACTTAATGTTTTCTGTATACTTATGCGCAAGATACCAATCTAATCCAAAAGAGTCTCATTTAAAAGCCGTAAAGAGAATCTTTCGGTATTTAAAAGGCACTATGGATATAGGTCTTTTTTACTCTTCTGGGAATGATTTTTTTTAAAAAAGTTTTTCAGATGATGACTTTGGCGGTTATAGAATGGATAGAAAAAGTACATCTGGAACATGTCATTTCTTAGGATATTCCTTGGTTTCTTGGTCCTACAAGAAACAACACTCAGTAGCACTATCCACTGCTGATGCTGAATATGTAGCAGCTGGAAGTTGTTGTACTCAAGTATTGTAGATGCAACACACACTCACTGACTATGGATTGAGTTTTTCCAAAACTCAAATTATTTGTGATAATACAAGTGCCATAGCTCTTAGTAAAAACCCAGCACACCACTCTCGTGCAAAACACATAGATGTTAGGCATCACTTTCTTAGAGATCACACACAAAAAGGAGATATTATTTTACAATTTATCGGAACGCAAGAACAACTTGCTGACATTTTTACAAAACCATTACCTTCCGATAGATTTGAATTTATAAAACAGAAGCTAGGAATGATTACATTAAAATAGTCATTCATATCTACTTCATGTTTCACAATTCTCCTAACATTAAAAAACTTCCTTTGAAAGGGGGAGGACATTTCTTTTTATGTCTTTATGTTTCTTTTTATCTTATGTTCTTTAACAATTTACTCTCTGGATATGTGTATTCTTTTTTCTGTTTATCGTATTGACAGTTTTATCGTATCATTCATTTTTTTTCTATTTATCGTATTGACAGTTTTATCGTATCATTTACTTTTCTGTTTATCATACCGACCGATGATGGTAATGAATTTCTTTTCCATCGTATCAACCGATGATGGTAATGAATTTCTTTTCCACCGTATCGGCTGATGATGGTAATCAATTTCTTTTCCATCGTATCGACCGATGATGGTAATGAATTTCTTTTCCATCGTATCGACCTATGACGGTAATGAATTTATTTTCCATCGTATCGACTGATGATGGTAATGAATTTCTTTTCCATCGTACTGTCTGATGATGGTAACGAGATTGTTTTCTATTGGCTTGTCAGTTCATAGTAATGAGTTTGTTTTCCATCGTATTGTCAGTTCATGGTAACGAGATTGTTTTCCATCGTATTGTCAGTTCATGGTAACAAGATTGTTTTCCATTGTATTGTCAGTTCGTGGTAACGAGTTTGTTTTCCATCTGCTTGTCAGTTTGTTTTTTTCCATCAGCATGTCGTTTGATACTTCTATTTTATTTTATTTCGAACGTTTGTATTTTCTTTTGAAATCTACCAAAACCAACAATTACCTTACGTTCTCCGGCAGGTACTTTTCATTTTTTTTAAATAAATTTTTTTTCTTTGTTTTAATCCTAAACATTGATCTGGTTTTCTCTAATCTTGACCGTATAAGATCAACAGTCACCCCTTTTCCGACTGTAGAAGATCAACGGTCACCCCTTTTTCGCCTATAAATATCCCCCTCCTCTCCACAAACCCACATTGGTTTTTCAGGTTTTGAGGCGAAGCTCTGCTCCACCGGTTTTAAATCATCGTACAATCATTCATCGGCATCATCTTTATGTCTCAATCCTCTGCTAACACTCCCTCCGAAATGTCTTCAAAGACTTTTACAGAGAAAGACTTTAAGGGAGAAAGGTTAGTTTCTCGAGACTTTTTTGATTCGTATGATTCCACAATCAAAAGAATCATTCTCTTTCAAGGATGGGAACATTTGTGTGTTGAAATACCTGTTTCTCAAGATCCGGTTCTCTTTGATGAAGTTTGTCAGTTTTATAAAACTGTATCCTTCGACAAAGACATGACTATCAATTTTGTTGTGTACGATAGAAAGTTATCTATGTCTGTAAAACAAGCGGCTCATTTTCTGAATGTCCCAACAGAAGGGGATTATTTCTGTTCATATTATAAACTACCAGAAGAAGTTGGTACGTTTAATAGAGAAAGCGCTGAAAAGTCTTTGTTTGTTATTAATTAAGAAAAGAGAAAAGTGTCTCATCTTTCTTCGGACAGTCGGTTTGTGACTTTATGGATGCAAGGTTTTCTTATCCCAAGGAAAGGGGAGAGAGAAACTCTGAAAGTTTCTAATATTTTTATGCTTGACTATCTTGTAAATATGATAAAAGTAAATCTCATGGTGTATGTTTTTGAAACCATTAAGAATGTCAAGATAGGAGGGATTAAGTCCCAAATGATTATGTATCCAGCCATCCTTACAAAGTTCATTCTCGAAAGTATGAAGTTTTGTAACATTCCTTTAAAAGGAAACCTGATAGATTTGAAGCCCTTCTGGATTAGAAAAAGTACTATGAAGAAGTTGAATGTTTGTTTTGATCAAAATTCAAAACTTTTTGTCAGAGATGTAGAAGCTAAATTGGCTCAGAATCAATCGGCACCTATGTCGGCCAAAGACATTCAATCTACTGGTGTTACTCAAAAGTCTGATCCACAAACCAGTTCAAAGACTAAGAAGAAGCCAAGGTACAGTAAGGAGGTTGTAGACAAATGGAGAAATGATAAGGAACAGAGAAAGGAAGGTGATCCAAAGTTCGAACTTGACCCGGCTGAGGATTTTGCAGAAAGAATAAGGATAGAAGAAACCCTTAAGGCTGAAAAGAAAAAGAAAACTGTTTTGAAAAGAAAGGCTCAAGACTTTGATATCTCTAAAGTTTGTAAAATGGTTGAGGATGCTAGTGCTCAACTGACAGAAGAAGTGCACCAAGAGCCCATCGTACAGAGTCTCCCTGAGAAAGGAAAACAAAAACAAGTGATGGAAGAGATAGAAGAAGTGGAAGAATAAGAAGGAGATTTTCTTTTATAATTTCTTCAATGTTTGAAGAAGAGTAAAGAGGAATCAGTTAAAAAGTTGAGTGAAGGTGTTCAACAAACTCCTCATGCCGATCAAGCACGAACTCCGGACAGAATGTCATCTCAAGAAAAGCAAGGTGCTCAATCCTCTCACACAGATAAAGTTGTTGTCATTAGTGACAAAGTGGAAGAATAAAGAAAGCAGAAAGAAAAAGTAAAAGGAAAACAACCAGTTGTTGACTCAAGCCGATCGTATGAACTAGCATCGTACGATGAAGATACTGATTCAGAACATACAATCTCTCTCAAGAAGAGTGATTACATTATTCATGTTTTGAGAAGGGTTGAGAAGACCATTCCTTATTTCCTGAGGCTGGAAGGGAAGATTGATTTTATTACTGACAATCAAAAGAAGAAGTTTGGATCTATAAAAGAATTAAGAAAGAAAGTTTTGTCAGTTGAAGCCAATTTGAAAGTTCTTTCAGAAAGTTCGGTTGCTCATAAGAAGGCCTGTAACAAGATGACCAAGTGGTCGTACAAAACAGAAAGCTCAATCAATGATCATGAGATAACAATTGAAGATATAAGAAGGTTGTCAAATGAGCTTGAAGTTGCTTTCAATAATCTTGACAGAGAAACGGTTGAAAGGTTGAATCTTTTGTCTTCTCAATGAGCCGATGTTCCTTCAGTAAAAGACTTGCAAGAGAGAATGAATGTTTTTCAATCTGAATTCTCAAAGGTTTCATCTTTCAAGGATGAAATGGTTTTGTTGAAGAATCAAAATTCTGTGTTATCCAAAGATAACAAGAATCTGTAAAACAGAATTGTTACTCTTGAAGAAGTAATCAGAGTCCAGGAAGAGACTATAAAGAATCAAGATCAGATTTTTGCGGACCAACAAGAGCTTCTCAGAACTCAGGGCGAATCTATTTCTGAAGAAAATAAGGAGATCAAAAAGATGAAGGCAGTTCTTCATGAATTAATCAAAAAGAAGAAGGAAAGAGAAAACAAGTGACTTATATTTGTTTTCAAGTTTGGTCTTGTTATTTGTCGTAATGAAATTTATTTTATCCATTGTCTTGTGTTTATTTTCTAACTCCTTCAGACAATTCAAGATTACTCCTTTCTTTTTGTAAATCACAAAGGGGGAGAATGTTTACAAAGGGGGAGAATGTTTTATAAAGGGGAAGAATGCTTTAAAACTCTCTTAAGGAAAATATACGAATACAATCCTTAGGAAAGTCCATACCTAAGGGGGAGTTAGTTGTATTCAAATTCATATTCAGAAGAGTTTCCAATAACTCAGGGGGAGATAAGTATTTCTTGTTATATTTTCTTTATGTGTTGTGCTTTCCAAAAAGGGGGAGATTGTTGATTCAAATGTTATCTTTTGAATTCTATATTTTGTTTTGGAAATCACAAATGTCTTTTTAATCGTATCGTACTGACTTTGTCAATCGTATCGTATTGACTCTGTCAATCATATCGTACTGACTCCGTCAATCGTACCGTACCGACTCTTTCAATCATACCGTACTCACTCTTTCAATCGTACCATACTGAATCTGTCAATCGTATTGTACTGACTCTATCAAATGTATTGCACTGACTCTACTATTCATATGTTCATTACTTGTTTTGGTACTTAGACAAAAACACTTGTTTCATATGAATCGTACCATTGCTTATCATCAATATATATCATGTTTTAACCAATACGATGTCGTTGAGTTAGTTACAAACTAATCAAAATGATGTCATACTTTCTGTTTCAATATGACAGTTATGATGCCAGGTGTCCAAGTCCCTCCGAGTTTTTCGGAGAAATATAATCGTTGGAGAAGTTGTGACCGTTGGAACCTGAGGCCTATAAATAGGAGGTCATTTGAAGATGAGAGTACAACATAGAGAAAGAATGAGATGTTGTGGAAAAACTATGATACTTTACTTCAATCAAGATTCTAGAGAGAGATGTTGTGACTTCTCTCTTCTTCTTTGTGTGTCCGATCATCATATCGAGGGCTTTCAAGTAATTGAAAGACAGAGGTGTCGATTACCTACAAAATCGAGGGCTGCCGGGGATAGGCAGACGGACGGACCGATCATCGTATCGAGGGCTGCCAGGGATAGGAAGACAGACAAACCGATCATCATATCGAGGGATGCCGGGGATAGGCAGACAGACGAACCAATCATTGTATCGAGGGTTCACCAAGGTGTTGGTGATACAGATCTTTTATCCTAGGTGAAAGGATAACCCTTCTCTTTGGGTTAAAATAATTGTAATTCTTTTACATTCCCGCTGTTACTTGTATTAGAAAGGAATTTGTATTTTTTCCTTTCTTCTTTACATATTCAATTGTAATTTTTTCAATTACAATCATTCTATTACATTTTGTATTGATTGATTCTATACGCTTTAAGGTAGAATCATCCATCTTTGTATTACTCTGATTATTGTGTTCATCTTGAATAAAATTGTGTTACATTACATTAGTATTACAATACATCATACCTTTTTTATATTCAATACAATTGTGTGTGTTTGTATTTGTATTAGTTTAATACCATTTAAACTAATCTCTTAGTTGCTAAAACTCAAAGGTTTTTAAACCTACAATTCACCCCCCCCCCCCTCTTGTATTGTTCCATCTAATAGACATACATATCTATATATTCGATCCAACACCAACATCTATAAAGGGAGTGGGTTCCTCTTTCTTCGGATTCTCTAACCTTGACTTTCTCCCCATTTTCCTCAAGCTTCATTATTCATGAAAGTTCTTGATTTTTTTGATGGGAGACCTAATCAATCGTTATTGATCATGGAGTTCAAAGGAACCTAAACACTTTAGAATATTATATTGATTGCTCAGTTCAAGAAATGACGTCCCTCAGTTGATTTTTTTGATAGGTATGTCTTCAGTTATTGGTATTTATAGGAGAGGGAGATAGTGGGTCTAATCGACGAAAAACATATCATGATAAATTTTTCATCGGAGGAGGATTTAATCAGATCCTGGTCTAATTCACCCTGTAACTTCAATAGATCTCAGTTATACCTCTTTATATGGACATAAAATTTCCATATGAAGTGTGATTCCCCTACAATGGAAATTTTGGTAATCTTCTCTAATCTCCCTATACCATTTCAAAATCCCTTGGTTATTAGATTTCCTGGGAATTTAGTTGATAGATATATGTGTTATGATAACTATTCTGAAGATATTTGTCACACTGTTAACTCGTGGGTCTATGTTGAAGTAGATGTGTCCAATGTTCCTTTCGATTATGTTTGGATAACAGTTGGAGAAGAGTTTTGGTGTGAACAGAATGTGGTCTATGAATCATGGTTTGATTTTTGTTCTGTCTATAAGAGGCTGGGTCATTCAAAAACATCCTATCAATGGGGTCCTAAAGTCCGTTGGGTGCGAATAGTGGTAAGGAACCAAAAACATTTACTTCGGAAGGATTTTCTAGATAGAGGCCGATGGGTGTGGACTCCAAGGTTAAATCTTCAATGGATGTGAACTATGGATACCGGGCTATGAACCCATTGGTGACTGATATCTTCGAACACTTGAGGGAGGATCTGGGTGGATCGTAGCATCCTCTTCCTGCACCATTAGTAATAGATATTGATGGTGTGGCGGAGGTGCGACATGGTAGTGGACTCAATTTGGTGGATCCACAAATGGATGAGGAGGAAGTCCCCAAGACAGCCATTGCAGCTTCATACGCCGAGGATGTGCGCTCAGGGACTGGTACTAGTTATAATGTTCTGGAACCTAAGTCACCAAGGGAGTGTGATTATACTGGTTGTAAGGTGTCGCAATGGGATTTAGAGAATGTTACAAGTATATATATGGATTCAACCATGATGGGAAATAGGTTTGAAGAGTTGTCGAAGGTTAATCCAGAACATGAGGCTGAAGTTGATCCAGATAGGCCCTCGCTAGAGTAGGTGGAACCTAGTACTAAGTCCAATGATGAGGGATCTGAGCTCTTATCATGTGATATAGAAGAAGGCATCTAGTGTGATCAGATTTCAAGACTGAGGTAAAGTAAGAGCCTAACGGGCACTCGGAAAGGGATAAAATACTATTCTTATTTGCCACCACCAAGGGAGACTATATTTACAAAGAAATCCAAAGCCAGGATGATGGTCAGTGATCCCCTTCCCCCTTCCAAAGATGAAATTGGCTAACAATGGGAGTTTGGTATGGTGATTGATCCTTCTTTGGAGATGCTTATGCACTCGGGAGAGGAAATGGTTGAAAGCATTCTGATGATTAATACTACTGATGAAGAAGATAATAGGATGATTTGAATACCTTTAAGGTTGGTTACCAATGAGGAGTAGATTAACTGGATTTATAAACAAGATATGATATTGATCGAGGGATTTAATGATGGGAAGCTCAATCAAGAGGAGTACATTCAGTCTTAGTACAAACTGACATATCATTTCAAAGATCTTCTAAAGGATGATTTTGATACTTAGGTTTGCACTGTTTCTTGGCATCTAAGTAGGGAGATCAAATATAATAGGCTTAAGTTGTTTTTTAATGGTCCAATTATTTCTTTTAGTTCTTGAACTATTTGTTTCTAACTTTTCCCTTAAAATTATTTGTTTAATAAAAATTTAATTTTCAATTAGTCTGAAAAACATCATGTGTGTGATATAATAAATTTAATATTTTTAATATATTAGCATCAAGTCTCTACAGTCCTTGAAATCTCATGTTTACTCTTCTAATTACTCTAAAAATATGATTTGAAATATTCAAAAGTTTCAAATAGAAATTTCAAATTCACCACATCATTGTTGTTTTAAAAAAAATATCATAGAAATAAACTTTTCTAAAGATAAATATATCATAAAATGTCAGGGTTTCGTAGCCTTGATCTTTGAAAGAAAACATCAATACCCGAAAACACTAGTGCTGAAAATGATTTACATCACCAATAATTGGATACTCACACATCATTACTAAACCCTTTTTAAGGGTTTCCCTCTGCAAAATGCATCTCATTCCCAATCCAATCACACCTTCCATACCTAACATTCTTATACCAACAACCTCAAGGCATCTCTCCATGCCCAAGTCACTTATCCCAAGGTACTTCCAAGGATTAAACCTTAATTGCAAGCATTGGCCCATGCATTCCACCTCT
The DNA here is from genome assembly GCA_963277665.1 of Viscum album. NCBI lineage: Eukaryota > Viridiplantae > Streptophyta > Magnoliopsida > Santalales > Viscaceae > Viscum > Viscum album. Next base: position 568,778,427 of record OY728119.1, read on the forward strand.
AATTCACTCACAGAATTGGATAACCTTCACCATGGATTACCACACACATCACAAGACACCAAATCACTAAACATAAGTCTCTTATATGGTTCATTAGGTTCTTAGACCAATCCCTCACATCTAATATCACATAGTTCATTACACAAAAACAACCTTATCATTCCCATTTTGAACTTACAAGACATCCAATATACCTAAACACCCATATATAGGGTTATCAATCCATAAACAATGGTACCACCCACAAGAACGTCATCCCATAAGGTCTATAACAATCAAAACATTCCTTGGTTCTCTGGGTAATAGATTAATAGGATTTTAAGTAATACACAACACTCTACTATCAAATTCTACCCATATCAATAAGTTTTCATAATCCATGATCTCTTACTATCCCCATCAACCTATTCATAGGTTCATGATAAGAATATAAGGGATCAAAGTCACCTTATTCATTTAATTTTTCATCATTACTCAATTTAATTTAATTAACAAATACTTAATTTAAGTGAAAAAATATAGTTTCTATTCCAAGACCCATTTAGTCTTCAAGGCCACATATCGTTAGTAGCATAGGATTTATATCTTAATCCTTTTTAAGATTTACATTTTTAAACCTTACAAGAATTAATAAGGTTTTAAATTTCCAAGGATTGATTAAATAGGGTGTCATTCACAAACTATAAAAGAAAAAACCTTATAGGTTTATTACGGAAGCTATATTTAACTAATACTAGCATATTAATAACCAATTTATATCCACATACTAACCAAAAAGTCACTTAGGGAATTGCTCATGTGATAGGCCACTGTGGGCTTATATGGGAAAACATCATATAAATCATTGCTGGAATTTTTAATAAACAACACCCATCAACTATTTTAATCCATAGGATGACATAAATTATTAGAGGATATAAATCAAAGGATGTATTTAAATCACTGGCATATGTAAATCACAAGTATCTATAAATCATAGGAAACATACAGATGACATATAAATCCCATGTCCTAGCATGATTCATGGACACAGACACACTCACTTTCCATTCCATACCAAGAGTAAACCCCCCATAAATCATGACATCATAAATCAAGTGCATCGCTTGAGGTGACATATCACAATCGTAATAATAAAATTACATGAACAACAAGTCTCATCCTTAACAACTTGCCCCCCCCCCCACCCCCGTGTGTGGGTTCATAACTCCAAGGAATGAGACAAAATCCCAAAACATCCCATTCTCTACTATACCTATCCTAAATAGTATAAAAAATAAAACACACCCCTAATTCCACTTTTTAATGTCCCCCATTAGGATACAACTGATTGGTGTCTCGAACAGAGTCTACATATCACCTCAAACACACATACTTGTATTCTAGAGGTTTCCAACTAACTACAATGGTGTATGGTGATATGGTGGGTAGAATATAACCTTTGATTAGAGTAGTAACAATAGTAGAAAATATACAAGAAAATAAAATAATTAATGAATATCACAAACAAGTCAAAGTAAGTGCCAAAAATAACTACAGTATCAAAATGTTATAACAGAGGAGCATTCCATACATGTCACAAAAGACACCATAGGGTGTATCATATAATAGGATAACAAAAAAACTATAACTATAATTCATCCCTTACTAGTATAAAGTCTGTATTAGCACCATTATCTACACTTCCTCATAGAATTCCAAATAAATATCATACAATGAGAATTTTCCCATATCCTGTAACCTGTGACCAAAAAGAGATATATGCTTAGGTGTCCAAGTGCCTTATAGGATAGAGAAGGGTGTGATTAAAACTCAATATTCCACCACCAATGACATACCAAATGTAACTAGTCAAAAATAGAAGTGCATGCAGGGGTGTTATAATCTATTTTAAAAATTTTAAGTGATTTAAAAAAATCAGTACACAACCACTGATGCTCAAGATCTATGGTGACACTCAATATTGACTATACAACCATTGATCCTTGGGTTCATAACTTTGATCAACCATACTTTCTTTTTCTAGTTTTTGTGTCTCAGATCATGTCATAGTGACCATTCAACCGTAATATTCTAAAAACCCTTATGGGTGTTTTGCACATGAGTATCACAAACCACCTATATGGGTATTTTCTTAGTCATCATGAACAACCCATATAGATGTTTTCTTTTTTATCAAGGACCACCCATACAAGTGTTTTTATAGTTATCATATACATCCCATTCAAGTGTTTTCATAGTTATCATGGACCACCCATTTGGTTGTTTTCATAGTTATCACAGACCACCCATTTGGGAGTTTTTATAGTTATCATGGAGGAACCCTACTTATGTTTTCATAGTTATCATGGAACACCCCTTAAAAGTTATTTATTTAAATAGTAAGCCTTAAATTTTCACACTATTACACATTTACTAAAACAATAAAAATGATTCATAATTCACCAGGGTTTTTCTTCTATAACATTTGTTTTATTCAACATTTAACATTCATCAATTCACTTAACAACTCATTTCTATTTATAAAACATAAAATCACATTATAACATCTATTTACCATTTCATAACCCAATGTTTAACAATTATATATGTCAACATAAAATAATAATCCAACCATTTCATTTCAAAATACCATTTCAAAAATAATTCATCATTTTACCATTCATCACTTACCAACTCATTAAGCCCAACTAAAGGGTTGCGTCCCAATTTAGAGATTCCCTTAGAATAACCATTAATTTTATTAAGAAATTATCAATATTTAAATTTCATTTAAAATATTAATGATTGTGAAATTCCATTTCACAATAACTAATCTAAATCAAAATTCCATTTTTTAACTATTTCAATATAGTTAGCTTTTTAATTATTTCATGCCAATTCAAGTTCCTAGCATCAATTAGAGCACCCATTTATTATTATCCATTTACCTTTTACAAAACATAAATTACTATTTTATCCACTAATCCCAAGGTCAATTCTATCACCAAGTTATTCTTCTAGGAATCACATTTTTTAAGGTTCAAGACATGCCAAAGAGGATGTTTAACTAAGTCAAATAACAATTGAAAACCTTTAATTAAAATATTTGGTCGACACTCAACATCACCAGTATAACCGCACAATGCACAACGTGAAGAAACAAATATAGAGAGGTTATGGGTTAAGTTTTGGGACCACCTACCTCATGATTATATAAGTCTACTCATCCAATGTCGGCTTATGGTTCCACCTAAAATTGAAGAAAACAATAAAGTATAAAAAGACCTTAAAATATGGCATATTATAATTAAGAGGATAGGAAACACTATACCCTAAAATAAATGAGTAAAGGTAGGAAGAGGAACTGTGGACTCACCTTAATCTCTTGATCGCACTTGATGGTAGATAAAATAAACAATGGATGATGGTGATCTACCATGGCCTTCATGAGTGGAATAATGGAGTGTGAGAGGGATCTATTGGCCGAATTGGGGCCAAAAATATTGAGTGAAAGAAAAAGGGGTGAATATGGGTAAAATTATTGAGCTGCCCCTAATTAAAAATCAAACAGGAGGCCATCAACTAGATGTTGGACTCAACTGGATAGAAAGGGAGTACCATACCCATGAAAGGCTACTAGGTAGCCCCTGGGTGCTAGTTGCACTATAGCAAGACCACCTGTTCTAGGATCTCAGTTCCCATTTCACAAAATAGTCCACAGCCCCCTAATAATCCTTGAAACATCTCAAAAATCTGAACCCCCCACCCTTGGAATAGGTATTATACGAAGCTCACCAAAATTTTTAATAGACCTATAACTTGTAAACTTGTAGAGTTTTATAGTTCCAGATAATAATGCATTCCTACTTAACTGCATTCCATTTAAAGAAGTCATAAAAACATGATATGATATAAGTTATGTGAAACATCCTGATTTTTATTTTATGATATTGGGGGTTGTAAAGAAAATGTATAACATTTGGCAATTAAAAAACTTGACCCTAAGTCTAACAAGTGAATATTTTATGGTTATCCCAAAGGAACCAAATCATGTAATTTCTATAATCTTTTTGAGAACAAAGTGTTTTTGGATTAATTTTATACATTCCTTGAAAAGTAATATATCATTTGAGGAGTCATTGGGGGGGATTTAACTTAGATAAGTTAAATACCAAAAAAGGGAAGTTTGTTTTGAGATGGTATTTGATTCAGTTCCAGAAATCAGTATGGAAGAAGAACTGAATTAAGTTATATAAGATCCTTTATGATTTGATAGGATTTTTCACAAGCTTGAGATATATGGATATCTTATATAAAATAATGATGAAGTAATTTTTATAGGAGATGAAAATAATACCTATATAGAGGACATTGAGAGTTCTAATTCTAATAAATGGTTAAAGTCCATGGAATTTGAAATAAAATCCATGCACACTAAGTTTGTAACTTGGTGTATTCACCTGAAGGGGTAATATCCATAGGGTAAAAGTGGGTTTTTTGTATTAAAATTTAAATGTATGGTAGATTTTCTACCTATAAATCATTCCTAGTGACAAAGAGATATGAAAAAATTCATGGAATTTACTATAAAAAACATTTTCATCTGTTGTGATGATAAATTCAATTTGGTTATTTATTTCCATAATATCTCATTATGATTATGATATATATCAAATGGATATCAAAACCACTTTAATAAAGATTAATTTAGTTGAATATGTTTATATGATACCCCAAAAATGTTTTTAAGTTCTAAATGAGTTCGCTAAGATTCTAAAATTACAATAGTCCATTTATGGATTGAAACAAGATTCACAAAGTAAGAATATAAAGTTTGATGATGAAATCAAAGAGTTCAGTTTCATAAATAATGCATATGAAAATTGTATAAACCAAATAATTATGTGGAATGATTTAGTATTTATGATATTGTATGTCGATTGAATTCTTTTTATCATAAATGATATCTTTATTTTACACTCTATAAATCTGTGGCTGGGGAAATGATTCATGATGAAAGAAATCAATGAAATGACCTACATACTAGGTATGAAGATATATATAGATAGATATAACATGTTTCTTAGACTAAGTAAATATATATATATATATATTGGTAAAATTTTAAATATATTTAACATGAATAATTCCAAAAAGTGGCCTTTACAAGTGTCACATGGAACTAATCTTAGAATGACTGAAGATCCTTATAATAAATTAGAAAGGATGGATAGAATTACCTATATATTCAATATAGGAGAAATCATGTATTCCATGTTGTGTACACAACCTGATGTTACTTATTCTCTAAGAAGAATAATTAGATACCAATTCAATCCTAGTGAGAGTCACTATATTTCTATTAAGAACATCATTAAGAAATTAAAAAGAAGTAAGGATATGTACATGGTATTTAGAGGAGAATATGATCACTTTATAAGTGGTTACACTAATTCTAATTTCAAATAAAATAAATATGTCATGAATTATAAATATCATTTCATGTTTTTTCTAAATGGTGGAGCTATCAGTTTGAAGAGTTTCAAACATGCCACTGAAGCAGACCTGACAATAGAGGCAAAGTACACTGCTGCATCAAATACTGTGATGAAATCTATTTGGATAAAAAAGTTCACTTTTTAACATAGGGTAGCTCTTAATATCAGGGGATAAATAAAGATTTAATATGATGAAAATAGATCTATTTCTCAAGAAAATAAACCTTGATCTCACCAAATGGACAAACACATCCATTATAAATACCATATCATTAGGGAGATCGTTGGGATAAGAGATATAAAGATATATTGGGTGGATATAAAGGAATATGTATTACATCCAATGATAAAACCCTTAATATTACATAATCATGAGGTTCATTTTTAATTTCTTGGTATAAATATATAATAGATTTAATTTAATGGTTATAAATATATCTTGATTTTATAAGAAATTAAATATTCATTTATCATTTATTCACATGTGATTAAATTTACATCACATGAACACTACTATAATAATATATCCTAAAATTATGAATTTGAGTTATAATTAATATATTATCACCACGGAGTATTATGGGTTGTGATGATATATTAATATTAGCATGAGTAAAGAACTCATCAGATAATAAGTGGAGGCTTATTACTTGGACTGACCCGGACAAAGTATATCGCATGGAATTTCATACAGTCATCAATATACTTAAGGTTGTATTATTGTTATCAATACTTCTTTACATATGGTTAATGAGATACCCAACATGATAAAATCTTTACTTTGATAACTCTCTTTTTCAATCCTTGAGGATTCACTAATTAGGGAGTGGTTGGGTGTGTTTTTGATTGTGTTGTTGGTTGGAGATCAACTAAGATGAGGTTTATCTACTCATATGGTGAGAAAAGACTTTTGGACCTTGTTTTAATTAGAATAAGGAAATTTGTGACCATGATTAGTTGAGTCATGTATAGTTTTCTTTACAACATTGATGGGGGATATGTGATTTTCTCATCAGCTAGATGAATTACATATGATGTATTCATCAACCTGGTCAATATTTTTTCAAATAATTGAGAATATATGAGATAGAATATATTATATTGACATGTTAAATTTCTATTAGTCACCTTATTTCGTGGAAAAATAGATTATATAGGTATACATATGATATATATGATACATCTTATGATTGGAATATTCATATTTTGATATGAGTATATTTGATCGAGATCACACCAGACCCCTTTGTAGCATGAGTAAGACCAATGATTTTCTAGAGGCTAATATTCTCTTTAATCTTTGAAATATGGTTTCATAATTTTTTTTCAAGGATTAAAAGGCCCACAAAATCACATAGTTATAACTTTGGATGAGGATTGAATTTTGGACAAAATGTTTCTTCCAAAATGAAGAGAATTTTAATAAACCATATCTAAAATATTTTTTGATGGATTTAAAAAGAGTTGTGAAGTTTCATGTAAAATACTTATATAATTTTAATGTAAGTGGGAGATAATTTTACATTCACTAAAATTATGTATATCATATTTTAGGATATCCCTAAGTTGTAGCAGTAACATACGTATATGGATTACTTTTTCATAGCCTCTGATTTTTCACCATCATAGTGTATGATGGGTATGTAATATGTGATATATCATGAATGAATTTAGCTATGTGTTACTACATAGATTCATAAATTATAGATAAATAATACAGATTAATTCATGGCATGAGAAACCATTTGAGATATTGAAATAGTAACATACGCCCACTAGTAGTAATGTATGGCTTCCATGAGATGGTAGGCGATGCTCCATCACTTTGAATCTCTTTATTTAATTAACAAAGTGTATGAAAGATATATAATCCATCTCATTTATGATACTCAAATGATTCATGCTATAAGTTGGATCTCTCTTCATCTTGAATCATCATTTTTCTTTGAGAAGAATACATTAACACTCCTTTGCTGATTCAGGATCCTCTCATTATGAACAAGGATCTAAAGGCTAGTGTAATATCTTAGATACAAGAGTTATTTGACTATTACTATGGTAATCCATATAAATTTTAGTTCATTATAAATAATAGATATGTAGCTTAATAAAGTTAAGGTGTTTTTATTTTATATTCATCATTTTATTCATGTTCATTTTGTTGAAGAAAGATCATGTATATTATGGGTTTATTTAGCTACTATGTTCATTAAATAAACTCCCTAAATCCCATCAGTAGTATCATATCCATGATATTCAATGGATCAACATATTTTTTAAATTTTTTTGAGGAACATTACTATTTTAAGATGTTTGAATTCATGTCATAGCAAATGATATATATATATATATATATTCCTCTGTTTGACTTAATCATAGTTTATGACTACAACATATCATAAGGTATCATATACAAAAAAACCCATGGATTCTTTCTATATCATAGAATATGATATATGATATCATAATATATAAATGAGCCTTAGATTTTACAAAAATAGATCATTAATTTTCATTGATTATATAGGGGATATCGTTAAATACAACTTGATCCATATGATAATTCACATCTCAAGTGATGATATCAATCATAGATTATTACTGATAATTCCATTATCGGTCATAAAATAAGATATAGTCTTAAAATGTTAAAAATATAATATTTTAATAGATTTTTCTATGGTTTATAAATATTTTTTAAATTATAACAATTATTAATTTTTAAATTAGATTTTTTATGCCTAAATTAAATATGAAATGTTCATATTTGTGTCACTTGTTTTGGAAAATAAATAAACACTTCATTTATTTTATTTAATCCTTTATAATATATTTGTCTATAAATTTTTTATGAAATATGAATATTTTTCATGATTTAATTTATGAGATAAATTTATTCTTATAAAATTGTCTAATCATGCATTATAGGCTTGGTATGACAAAATAATATTTAGTTTTCCTCTACCTTGACCATGGTTTTCAATAAAAGTAATTAGATTTAATTTAGTAGTTGAATATAGTTTAAATATATTATGTTTTAGATTTATTATTAATTAGATTATTTATTGAGTAAAGTATCACCAAGGAGAGAGACTTGGGGTCATACTTCTCACTATCGTGTAGGCTTATTCCTTATTCTATAAAGGTGGAGTTTAACCTTATGTCACATCAGGCTTACTCACATGCAGATTGTCAATATTTTCTAACTTTAAACCTATATATTAAAATTTCATCTATCTTATATATAATATGAATTTAGATATGTGTAAATATGTTTGGATTCTATTTTTGGGTGAGTAACCCTAACTATGGGTTATGTAAGGAGTTGCACATTAATATAGTGTGAACATATTAATTTAGTGTATGGAATAGGGATTAAAAAACTAAATAATTATAAGCATGAATAAAAAAAGGAATAAAACATGATATAAAAAATATTTCATATTTTACAATAGTTATGGATTTAATATGAAAGTGATGTGTATTAAACTGGTGATATTTTAAAGAATACCCTACAAATACTAAGTGTAAAATTCTGTCCAAATCTGCACATATCTAGACCTTGATCGTCCAATCAGGTATGTTCTGTCATAATTGGGTTCCCAAGGGTTATACTATGTAAGTCATGGTGGAACTAGATAACCATAAAATTTAGCTAACCAAATCTCATTCTGAGTGTAGGGTAATACTTAGTGGGAAAACCCTAAGAATTAGGGTATCAGAGGGATAGAGTTGAGTTTATCGATATGATGTATTCAAACAATAGCTTGTCCACTAAACTATCTAAGAGTAATATATGATATTATTAGGATGATTCTATACCTAAATAACTAAGCGGTTATGGGAACATCATAAAATACTCATTACATAGTGAAATATGGTTCTTGGAACAAAAAATAAATGTGATGTATGAGATCATCATTTTTTGTGGGAGTAATTCCATTAAAATTACTTAATAAAAAGAGATAAAACATGATGCTCACCTGTAGATATTTATTTTTTTGTATATTATGGAATGAATCATGTATATAATTTTGAGATATCTTATAGGTAAGACCTATAAAAAATTCATGATTGGTTTCTATGGTTGATAATATCTCTCAAATAGAATCATTCTAAGAATCTGAATATGAATTTCATATAGAACAATTTGTCTAACTTTGACTCATGGGTATTGTATTTCAAGTCTTCATCACATATTTGTGATGATAAACACAGACTTAGAGATATGATGGAATTTAAGAAGATTGAATTATATATTCGTATCAAAATAGAGTAAAAGTTTCTATATTGGAATTTGATACTCATGATCTAATTTTAGTAAGTGGATTGGTACTGGAATTGAAGAACTGCTATTTTGTTCCTAGCATGAAAAAAAACGTTTTGTATCTTATTTGGACAAGATAGAAGTTTCATTCATTATTAAGAAAAATATTTGTTTTATATATAATATTGGAATGTTTTATGGCACCAATAATATGGAAAATGCATTAAACATTTTAGATATGGATAATCCTATATACAAGATTTAGAATAAGAAGGTTAGGGTTGATTCTAATCCCACCTAACTTTGGAATTTTCTCCTTAGACATATAAATGAAAAATTAATCAAAATACTCCATAGATATTTATTTCTTAACTCATTCAATTATGAATCATTTGATGATTTCAAATCTTGTTTATTAAGTAAAATGAACAAGGTTCCTTTTAGTGGAAAATGTAAAAGGGATAGTAGGATTTTGGATCTTATATATAGTGATGTGTGTGGTCTAATGATTACTCAATTAAGGGGAAATGTTATATAATTATGTACTTTTAATGATAATTTAATTTGGTATGGTTATATGTTTCTTATGAGACACAATGATGAAACATTTTAAAAGATCAAATAGTTTCATAATGAAGTACAGAATCAACTAAGAAAAAGTATTGTGATTCTCTGCTCAGATTAGGGAGGTGAATAATTGAACTAGTAATTCATTGATCATTTGAGAGATTATATAATTATTCCCCAAATAACTCCTTCTATAACACCATAGTGTAATAGTGTGTCTAAGAGGAGGAACCATACCCTGTTGTACATGATTTGATTGAGGATGAGTTAGTGTGACCTCCTATTTCATTTTATTTATATACTCTATAGTCTTTTGTATTCCTTATAAGGTAGTAATAAAGACAACATATTATATATGGTATATGAAATGACTTAATTTATATTTTATAAGGATTCATAATTGAAACATACACATACAATTATTTTCCTCAAAAAAACATGACCCTAACTCTGAACAGTGATTATGTATTAGTTATCCCAAGGAAAATGAAGGATATTATTTCTATTATATTACTGAGCACAAAGTGTTTTTGGCCCAATTTGATAAATTCATTTAGAAGAAATATATCATTTTAGGATTCATTGGGAGGAAAGTTCAACTTATAGAAGTTTTATACCAATAAACTCGAAGTATTTTGGATATGTGAGTTGAAATTGTTCTACAAATATTTGTTGAAGAATAACTGACTTGGGTTACATAATAACCTCAACGATTTGGTAGGATTCATCATGAACCTAAAGATATGTATTTATTAGGAAAAATGATGACGAATTAATGTTCATATGTGATCAACCTGCTACCTATCGAGAGTTTATTGAGAGTTATGATTATGATAAATTGTTAAAATAAATAAATTAGAAATGGATTCCATGTACACTATCCAAGTTTAGGACTTGGTGGATACACCTGAAGGGGTAATACCCATAGGGTTTAAGTGGGTTTTCAACAAGAAAATGGACAAGTATAGTATATTTATTAAATATGTAGGTTTCCTTGGGGGAAAGGGTTACAAAACATTTCTTGGTATTGGTCATGAAGAGCCCCTTTCACCTAATGCAATGGTCAAGTATACTTGGATTGCAATTATATGCTCATTTTGATTTTGAGATATATGAAATGTATTTAAAAACAACTTTAATTAATGAGAATTTAGTAAATTATGTGCATATGATAGATATTAATGGTATTGAAGTTCCAAATGAGTCAGATAAGGTATAAAGATTTTAAGGATCCATTTATGTATTTAAGAAAGCTTCTTAGCATTGGAATATCCAGTTTTATAATGTAATCAAAGAGTTTGGTTTTAACAAGAACTCATATGGATTTTGTGTATACAATAATATTATTAGGAGTGTGGTGATATTTATAATATTTTATGTGGATGAAATAATCCTTATCAGAAATGATGTTCAACCTTTCCACTCTATAAATATGTGGTTGGTAAAGTGCTTCTCAATGAAAGACATGGGTGAAGTAACTTACATACTAGGTATAAATATCTGAATAGATAAATTTAAGAGGCATATTAGACTGATTCATAACACATATATTGGTAAATAGCTAAATATTTTTAGCATGGATAGCTCTCAAAAGGTTCATTTACTAGTGGTTCATGGTATGAATTTTATAAAGTTTAAAGATACTTATAAATAGTTAGAAATGATTTATATAATTTATTATGCATCCTCTAGGGGATATATTATGTATTCCACGTTGTGTACTCATCCCAATGCCACTTATTATTTTAGCATAACTAGTATATGACAATATAATCTTAGTGATAGTCACTAGATTATTTTAAAGAACATATTTAAGTACTTGAGAAGAACATAGGATATGTTCTTGGACTTTAAAGGATAGGATATGACTTGTGTAATGGGTTACACATATGAAAGTTTTCAATCTAAAAACATCACATGATATCTCAATCTGGTTTCATGTTTTTCCAAAATGGTGGATCTATAATTTGGAAGAGTTCCAAATAGGTCACTACAACAGACTCAATAACTAAGGTAGATCACTGTATCAGATACTATGAAGGAATATATTTGGATAAAGTGGTTAAAATATGAACTTAGGGTGGTTTCAAGAATCAATGGAGAATTTTAGATTTAATGTGATAATAAGGGATCCACTACTCATCCTAAGGAACCTTAGTCTCACAAAAGGAACAAAAAAATCCTTCAAAAATATGATATCATATGAGAGACCATTGAGAGGGGAGATGTTATGATATGTTTGGTGGTTATAGAGGAGAATGTTACAAATCAATTTATGTATCCATTATCATAGAAGAATCATGAGGATCATGTTGAATCTCTTTTTATGAGATACATAAGAGACTAAATTTAATGGTTAGAATTGTATCATGATTTTATAATAAAGGAAATATTTTTTTATCATTAATTCACGTGTGTTACAATTTATATTACATGAATAGTGGACTAATAATATCCTCTCAATGTATGACTTTTAATTTTCCCTAATAAATGAACATCATGGATTATTATGGGTGGTAATTATATGTTAATATTAGTCTGAGTAATGAATTCATGAGATAATAAATATCTCATAGAACTTCATACAATCATTAATATACTTTGGTGTGTATTCTTATTATCAATCCTCTTTATCTGATGTTGGAGAGACACTTATCATGAAAGCATCCATAATTTGATACATTTCTTTCAAAATCCTCAAAACTGATCTGGGGATGGTTGGGTATGTTTTGATCATTTTTTTAGTTGACGCTTAACCATGATGTTATTTTTATACTCTTATGATGAGAAAAGACATATCTCATAAGATTGAATAACACTAAGGAAATGAATGGACATGCTTAGTTGAGTTACATGTGATGTGATCAACTACTTTAATGAGAGGTATGTGATGTATTCATCAAATATGTCATACTTTTTTAGAGAATCGTGAATTGATGTGATGGTGTATACTAGATTCAATTGTTCCATGTCTAGTGGCCACATGATGTCATTGAAAAATGTATTATATAGGAATACATATAATTTATATAATACATCTTTTGATGGACATGTTCATATGGATATATGAGTATGTTTGAAAAAGATCACACCAGACCCACTTATAGCTTGAGTAGAATTGATTCTTTGATATAGGCCTCTCTTTTCTTAAAAATATGAAATTAAGATTTTATATTTGTTTTCAATGTCAATAGTGTCACATAGTTAGGACTTTAGATAAATGAATAGTTTTGGGAAAAGTTTTTTCCCTGAAATGAAGGTAGTTTTGATAAAATGTATCCAAAATAGTTTTGTATAGATACACAAATAGTTGTAAAGTTTTGGATAAAGACCTTACGAGATTTTATTTTAAGTTGGAGGTCATTTAAAATGAACTAAAAATAGGGATATCATATTTTATTATATCCTTGAGTAATAGGAAATGACATTGGAATATAGATACCTTAATAATTGCCTACAATAGACCATCATCATAGTGTAAAATGGGCATGTGATATGGGAAATCACATGCAAGGATTTGAACACATCGTCCTGTACAGTTTCATTAGTTATGAATAAATAAGATTCATTCATTCAAAGAATTATTATTTTTAAATGTTCAAATGATGACATACACAAATAGGTAGTAATGTGTGGTTTCCTTGAGATGGTAGACAATACTCCATCACTTTGAATATCTAAATAAAATTAATAGAGTCTATAATAGAGATATGATCCCTCCCCTTGATGGTACTCAAATATTTTCTACCATAATATGAAGTTATCTTTTTTTTCAATCATCATTTTTCGTTGATAATAAGGCATTAAAAACTCTTTGTTGATTTGGAATCCTCTAATTATGAATTGGGATCTAAATTATAATTTAATCCCTTAGAGGAAAGATTCATTTGGATGTTTCTATGGTTATCCATATCAGGCATACTTTATCCCAAATATCAGAGATGGAGATTATGGTAGTTAAGGTATTCTTATTTCATGTTCTTTATTTTATGAATTTTTATTTGGTTAAAGAATTATTGGGAATATTATAGGTTTCTTATACCAACATGTTCATTCAATGAACACCCTAACACCCATCATTTTTTACCATCTTGAGACACCCCATGAGAGGAGTGTGGAGCTTGGAATATACACATTATGAGGAGTATCTATGAATTAGTGGGATGTTTTGGTGTATGTAAAATGACTTGTGGGGTTATCCTAGAAGGATTTTTATATCCATTTTTGGATATTAAGGTGAAATAGGGCTTGGTAGACCATGAATATAACCCAAAGCGATATGTATATTATGGATTAAGAAACATTTTTTAAAGATATTATTCTTTTTTATATGATGTTGGTTGGGGATGTGGCAACCCAGGTGAGGCTCTTTGAGAATGGGTTATGGTGTTCAATTCAAGTTATAGATAATATTTTCCATCTTACATCATTGTTCGAGGTGGTGAATAATTTATTCAAAGATATTAGGAACCTAAATGAGGGAAGTACCTCTAGATAGTTATTATCTTCTGCAGGTACTAGTAGAATGTATTTAGATATCAGGAAGCACATTTTTTATGGTACTCACCAAAGTGGTTCTAGGAAGAGTATATAAGGTGGTAATTTATATCTTTGACCTCAAGGAATTGATTCTGTTTAGTGTTACCAGTATAGTAGGACTAGTCATGTGAGATCTTAGTACCACCAAAAGCCTATGGTGTGTTGATTATGTGAGAGGATAGGTCACCTACTAAAATGATTCTAAGTTGTTTAACAATAACAATATAAGTAATTGAAACCCATCCCAATATCTCCATAAAATATAAAAATGAAATATTCTAAACTAGAAATGAAGAACCATTGTAATATCGCATAACCTTTCAATGTGCTTGATGATGGAAACAAAAGTTTCAAATAAAGGCCTCCCAACTCTGGAGGTATCTACAAGCTTGATAGATTGTTTTCACACTTAAAATGGGATTCCTTATTTATCCATAGTGTGTTAAAATCTCACAATGAAAAGGAGACTGAATAGAAGAGAGCTTTGGGAAGGGAGATCCTCCATCAAGAAACTTTCGTGAACACAAACCCATGTCATAGTTTGGTGGTAGGTTTTATATAACCACAAAGGATTCTCCCCAGTGATGCATGCATTCACTCATTCATTACATCTCATGAGTAAATTCCTCTTCCTGTTTATGAGTAACATTCATGAATGAAACAACCTCCCCATATCTTATGTCATGTAACATTCAGTTTAATGATATCCAATATATGGGAGTATTGATTATAAATATTTTAACAACCTAAGTCTTGAAGAATATCATCATAGTTTCAAATGGATATTATCTTAAATTAATTACACTACTATAATTCTAAGTCATCTAATATGACTAGACCATCCATTTTTAGGATGCATTATGTTGTATGATATGACACGGCCATGCATCTCATGCATGAAAGAACTCACATGGAGTTTTTTGGTCATGTATAATCATATGAAATGATATATAAGGTAGTGGTATGTTTATATAAAAATTCTTTATGATATATCCTTTTACCACACCATATGATAATATAGGCGGTGGTATTAAAATAAAATTACCATTACCCCTATAATATGATATGATATTTCAATACCATTTCCCAAATGTATCACATTCAAATGGGGATTTAGGGTAGATACATTCTTCAATATCCCACTTGAACTAATGACTACAATACTTTTTTCCATTCCATCTTATATCATATCATATATGATAACTCCTGAAATGATATTAAAAACTATTTTGGATTCCAAAGTACTTTTAGAAAGCTTCCATTAAATCTCACTATATATAACATCATATATAACACCTTGTGGATATCTATCTAAAAATATTTTAGATTAAACTATATAACACCATTTCATTATCTCTCTAAGTCAAACTCAATCTCTATTCATTCAATAAAAAAGTGTGTCCCCACCATCCCTTATATTGTTTTGAAAAAAATATGAATCACTGCATATATATATGTAAGAAAAGAGTTGCCTCTAGAAAAGACTCAATACTTTCTAATCTATAATGGGGTCAAGAATGATCTCCATCAAACACGTGTATCTCTATACCTGTGTATAATATATACATATCATGCTATCATGAATTTTCATACATTATATTTATCCCAGACATTGAGTGACCATGGGAGACAATGTATATAAATCCCATATAGACAACTCATACATTCTTGATTCTCTCAATATAGACTGATCTGATTGATGAATGCATCACATGTCTTTCACATTTATAGATGATAACATCACTTTAACCTCATAAAAATAGATAATCACATCATATGTACTATCTAGGTGTGGTCACACACTCCTCCATCTATCTAAATTAAGGGCCTGAATTTCATACTCATTATAAGAGAGGAAAAATCCCATCTTGGTTGAGTTCTAACCAAATACATGATCAGAAATATAAACCCCCCCCCCCCATAATTATCTAAGTTGAAATAGATTTCATAAGAAATGTATCAAGATATAAAGGTTGTCATTCTAGGTTCTCTCCAACCTCAGGTAATGGAGACCCAATATGAACAATGAACCCCAATTATACCACAGACATGGTGTATGATACTCTATGAGATATACTTAATGAGTCATCCAGTGCATGAAAAAGAACCTTTTTTATGCCTCATGAGTATATTTTCTATCACATACAATAATCCTACCCATGTTAACCTTGTCATTTATTCACAACCTATAATACTCTATGATGAACATCAGTTAGGGTTAAAATAAAAACCATACTTTAAGAGGTTAATTATCATTACATTTCATCAAATGTATATATATATATATACACTACCAATGTGGATGAATGGTAAATTGTGGTTTCCTTTTAAATGATACATTTTATATTATTAAAACTCTTTTAAGAATACTTAACAAAATCCAACATAATAATTGGTATATCATATTATATATGATAAACTACTAAACCAGCCTTATTATTTCTATACTTCCTAGGGTTTTATCAACTCATTACATATATATGTAAATTTCACCGCATCTCTATGTGATCCTTTGATAAAAACCTCCCATTAAAATCTTTAGTGACTAAAGTCTATGAAGAAAAAAAGTTTGAATAATGGTGATATTTAGGAATCATATTCCTAATATTCAACTCATCGAACATATTCAAACTCATTAACTCCACATAATCAAATGTTATGATGTCAACTTCTATTGTCTTATTAAAACTCTTTCTATGTTTACTTGAAAAATAATATAAATATTTATATTATTACTCACCAAAACATCTAAAAATCCTATAGGATAATGTGAAATTCACTTTATAACGGAAATAACCCTCTAAAAAATAGTGATATTCACTTTATCATGGTAACTAAATGTGACTTTTACATTTTTCTTCACCATCAAAAATCCTAAACTCTTTAGTATATAAAGTGAGAATCATTTTAACTTTACACTGGAATTATATTTAATTTTTTAACTTTGGACTTCTCTAAGTTCAAGCATACTCTTACTAGCTTCTTAAACACTACATTCTATTTAGAATATCATGTTATGATACATAAACTCTTTTGTGTTAGGAAATAGAACTTATTTACTTTTATTATGACTATTTAAAAAATAAACTATTCTTTCCATATCAAATATGGTATTCTATGTGTTTATAGAATTTTCTTTAAAATACTTGGGGATTCCATCTCTTGATAGATTTTTCTCAGAGAGGTGAGGTCATAATAAGCAGAGTTACTACAGGGTAGAACATAGAGGCCTTGTTGACTAAAGCCTTATCTTAGAAAATTCATGAACATCATGTGAGAAGGATTGGACTAAAAGACTTTAACAGTTGTATCTTGTGAAAGTGGGAGTTGATGGATTTGGTTCCCTAGAACCAACTTACATGTACTTTATATTACCTATATATTCATTGTTTTGAATATTAATAAATATCTTATCATATATTTATTGTTATTCTATTTAAAATTAATGTGATAATGTCCTAAAGTATCTGTCACATTGAAAGGTAATATCAGTTCTCCACTCAAATTAGAACCTTGAAATACTATGATAATATTCTTGAACTTATCTTCGATGGTTGAATAAAATTCTATGATGAGACACATAATATGTTTAATGTCAAGTGTGTTTACTTGTAACTAGATGAGGTTTCAGATCATGAAATTTTCACTTGATACTATCTAAGATAAAAGATTACACTACCACAAAATGGGGTGAGGGAAGTGTTTATTTTTATCAATACTGATAAAGGGATATCTTTATCAGTGCTAAAAAAGTGCTCATAAAGGGATAGTCTTAACAACGCTAAAAAAATGCTGTTAAAAGTACCCCTTTACCAAGACTTTTTTAGTAGTGCTAATAAAGGATGGTCTTTATCAGCACTTTTCTTACTAGCGCTAATAAATGGTATATTAAAAAAATCATTAAAATTAAAATATAAATATATAAATATATTGATATTGATATAAATATAATATATATATTTTAAATATGTTTTAGATAAGTATAAATAGATAGATATAAATATATATTAATATACGAATAAATATATAGATATATAAATATATAAACAAAACTATACATGTATATATATATGTGTATTAATATATATATATACAAATATATATATATATTAATATAACTAAATATATATTTTAATATAAATATATATATTGATATAAATATATATATATATACTAATATAAAATATATTTCTCAATATATAAGCTTTATCTAAATAAAAAACAAATATCCATTTTATTTAAAATACAAATATATGAATATTTATATACCTATATAGTGTGTGTGTGTGTGTGTGTGTGTGTATATTTGTGTGTGTGTATATTAACAATTGATATATATTAATATATGAATAAATATACAGATAAAAATATATAACTAAATATATATAAATAGATAGATATAAATATATATTAATATACGAATAAATAAATAGATATATAAATATATAAATATGACTATATATGTATATATATATTATTATACATATTAATATACATATATATATATATTAAAATAACTAAATATATATTTTAATATAAATATATATGTGTTAATATAAATATATATATATGTTAATATAAAATATAGTTCTCAATATATAAGCTTTATCTAAATAAAAAACTGATAACCATTTTATTTAAAATACAAATATATGAGTATTTACATACCTATATAGTGTGTGTGTGTGTGTGTCCGTATTTGTGTGTCTGTATTAACAACTTATATATATTAATGCGTCAATAAATATATGAATAAAAAATATAACTAAATATATATAAATAAATAGATATAAATGTATATTAATATACAAATAAATATATAGATATACAAATATAAAAATATATAAATATATAAATATAACTATACATGTGTATATATATATATTAATATATGAATATATATATATATATATTAATATAACTAAATATATAATTTAATATAAATATATAAATATTAATATAAATATATATATGTTAATATAAAAAATATTTCTCAATATATAAGCTTTATCTAAATAAAAAACTAACATCCATTTTATTTAAAATACAAATATATGAATATTTATATTCCTATGTAATGTGTGTATGTGTGTGTGTGTTTGTATGTGTCTGTGTTGACAACTAATATATATTAATATATAAAATAATATACGGATAAAAATATATAACTAAATATATATAAATAGATAGATATAAATATATGTTAATATACGAATAAATATATAGATATATAAATATATAAATATATAAATATAATTATACATGTATATATATATATATTAATATATATATATATATGTTAATATATATATATATATATGTTAATATATATTTATATATATGTTAATATAAAATATATTTCTCAATAAATAGGCTTTATCTAAACAAAAAAGCTAATATCCATTTTATTTAGAATAAAAATATGTGAATATTTATATACCTATATAATGTGTGTGTGTGTGTGTCTATATATATATATATATATATATATATATATATATTTGTGTGTGTCTGTGTTAACAACTAATATATATTAATATAAAAATAAATATATGGATAAAAAATATAACTAAATATATATAGATAGATAGATATAAATATATATATATTAATATACAAATAAATATAGACATATAAATATATAAATTTAACTATACATGTATATATATGTTAATATATATATATATATATATATATTAATATATATTAACAGTGTTTTTTAGCAATGTAAATGGACTTTTCTATCACTTTTAAAGGCCATATCTATAGTAGTGTTATAAGGATACACCTGCCAATAGGAATTCCACATTTTTACATGTTATTGAATATTTCTATATGAAAATGGGTGAAATGGTCCTTAGAATTGATATTATAATTAATGTATATCCCAAGTCACGTAATTTTAGGTATTGAGGAAAAACATAACAACATATGCTTATAGTGAGGTGAGGTATATTGGGTGTGTCACGAGTGATATTTCATTAATCAATAAGTCAATATAGGAATTTTCCCTTTCTAGTTAAGGAAAAGATATATCAACCTTTTGATTGAAATGTAATTTTGAACAAAATTTCATGGCCATGGTGATTTAAATGTTACTATCAAACTTAATAAATACATATCAGGAATATAGGTTGATGATGTTGAATCACACAAAGGGAGATACACACCGATAGGTGGTGGTGAATCTGTGTGTATAAAATTTTAAATATATTCATATCTTATTTCTTTTTAGCACTATCTCAATATACTCACTATTGTATAAAATATAATGTCATAATAAGGTTTTTAATGAGGTTCACCTTCTTGGCACCAACTAGTTACAATCTCACATCAATAGAGCACAAACAAATCCTTTTGAAGAGTGATCATAGATCAATATATGAGCCTCCTCAGAGACTCTAGATGATGATCCTATTTCTCCATGAAAAATAATCTTTATCTATTATCATCAATTATCCTTTTCTCCTTAAATACAACAACATTTCGGTTCAAATTCTCAAAATTCTTTCTTATTTTTTTCTTACTTCATTTCTTGTTATTTTTATTCACTAAAACAAATGAATTTTTTTCTATATTTAGTTATGGAAAACTTCCTTGTTTTTTTGTGGCTTAGCTTGACTTATTCAAATTTATAATCTTCAAGTAAAAGGTTCTTTCAAAAACTTCTTAAAATTTCAGTTGAAGACTCAGCTTTTTTCCATCTTGTGATATTTGAATTATCATGGTCTTTCACTAAATTCAAATTCTCTATAAAATTCATGACTTTTATTTCACTAGATATTTCCATATAAACCTGGTGATATGGAATCTCATTTTTTGGCCTAGATTTCATATCAACACCCCAACATTTTCCTCCAGCTATCACTCCTTGGATTTTATCAAGAATCATGATCATGGTGTTTAATCAATGAAGAACATCACACTTTCATCACCATATTTGTTTCAAATTTCTTAAAAATATATAAATTATAAAGAAAAAACATTCACATAAGATAAATTATCTTACATAGATCAGTTTATTCTATTATTAAGATATATATTCTCAATATCTCTTCAAATACTCTAGGCATAAAATAAATTACTTGATTAATTTTTTTCGCTGAGAGTCAACTATGTAGATGAATTATTTTATAGGCACTCAAAATATTATAAATTCATAACTAAATTTACTTACATAGATCAACATAAGGTCTATACCATTTTATTTTTTCACTCATGTAGATAAATTATCAAACATGGATCCAAAACATCATATGTGAGCCACCCTGTAAGATATATGCATTTTCATTTTTCATCTTCAACAAAGTACTCCCAAAATTCTTTCAAAACAACTCTGAGCTTCTTCAAAACAACTCTTACCCTTCTTAAACACATCAAAAACATCATCTAAAAAATATACATAGTTTTCATCGAGTTCATCATACCTTGGATGGATTCACAATTTCTTTAACTTATTTATATTCCTTTCAAGATATCTCTCAACATTAAAACTAATAACTCTCTGAGTTTTTCACAACAACTTCAAAACAAGCACATTCTAAAGTATTATAGATATTGGTATCCTATTCACAACACTTGTCATATCTAAATTGAATATTATCATATTTATTCTCACACTATAACATGTATTGACAATAAATTTAATCTCATCCTCTATGATTAAACAACCCCTGGATTTGTTGTCAATAACAACCCTATCTCCCCCTTCTTGATAATAAAACAAAATAGAGTGAATGAAAGGTATAAACTCAAACATATATTAGAAAATGGATCATGAATAAACCATATCTAAGTTTATGTGATCAATCTCATTGTTGTAACCCATAATTGTGCATCCTTCACTTTTCCATAAAATATTCGAGGAATGTAAAGACTGTTCACAAAATTGAAAGTAATTTACACAGAGGACTTGAAAATAGAATACATGAAGGTATGGGATTTGGTTTAAGGGGATATACCTTGTGACCTTGTTTTATTCAGTTTATAATTTCATTATAAGAGTGTCACACTTGATTTTACCAAAAAAGTGTGGCCAACACACTAGCCATCCAGGCCAAGGCTCGACCAAAGGTCTGTGAGGGACTAGGGTTGACCATGCCCAATGGGATCCAGACAGACAAGTTAGTGAATTGTATGAGGCATAGCACCCGTAGGAAGCAATCAAGACCATGTATAGGTCCCAAGGTGCATGATCTTGAAGGCACGCATAGTCCAAGACAAAATATCAGTGGGACGAAGCCCGGGTGGAGGTTCTGTATCTCGTACAGGTGCCAAACCCCATTGTTGGCTCGAATAGTGGCCACACCTTTTCTTATACATCAAAGGGAATGTGATTCAGGATTTATTTATGGTTTGGGGAAAATCAAATTTGGATCTTCCGATCATGCCTCACACTAATCTTAGTCATCCACTTTAATCTCACTTATCACAAACTCAAAATCAATTTGATACCACCATGTGAAAATTAAACTCAATATCACACAGTAAAAAACCTATATCTTTAACCTTCCTCTTGACTATAACCTTCTTGCACCACTGGTTAGAAATGGAAAGACACACACTCGACATCGCCACCATCTCTGGTCCTTCACTAATATTTTATTGAGTCCAAGGCAATCAACACAAGACATCACGAGCTCCAATAAAGAATGCCAGTAACATGATGTGTGAACTCCACCCAATGATCTAATTCATCGCATGATCATCCTTAAATCATGGGATTGAAGAGAAGACAATCACTAGGGTCATCACGATCAGTTTACGACTACAAACCCTTCCACCACCTGAATGATTTTCATCTAAAGTAATTCATATTTTTCAGATCACATGGGTTTGAAGAAGGAAATAGAGGCATTGTATGATAAAATGAAATGATCATGTGATGAAAAACAAGTTGACTCACTGGTTCACATGGAGTCCAACCCGTAGAAAGAAGCAACAGATTTAGTCTGACCTCACCTATAAATACATTGCTCCCCTAAGAAAACAGAGGGGAAATAAGACAGATGAGGGAAAAGAGAGAGAGATATATGAAAAAGAAGGAGGGAAGAGGAATAGAATGAATCAGTGATCATCATTTAATAACTTCATTAGGTGATCATGATATCCTACTATATGGACTTTTGAAGGTTAGATTATCACATGATGACCTAGGAATAATTCGACTCCTGGTTCACATGGGGTATTCACGAAATCATGTGATATCCCCGAAAGTTCCATGACCTCACCGAGAAAGACCTTATTCTGCATGGATATCCTTGGTGTGCACCCCATGCAATCATTCACATAAACCCCTAGAGGACCTTCATCCAGATCATTCAATCACATGAGTAATAGAATATCATGCAATGCAACATGCCATCATTCGAAATTGTGATTCCAAAATCCCATT
Source organism: Viscum album (assembly GCA_963277665.1). Lineage (NCBI taxonomy): Eukaryota > Viridiplantae > Streptophyta > Magnoliopsida > Santalales > Viscaceae > Viscum > Viscum album. The sequence continues at coordinate 568,802,674 of OY728119.1, forward strand.
TTCCTCAAGGTGCTCATAGATGACCTTGGACACGACTATGTTGGCCTGAAAACACCCCTCATGGGTCCTTTCATGATGGAATATACCATTGTGTGACCCTTTGTTGAATATGTGAAAACCACATGAACAAAGGAGATGCATGATCGCAAACCACTCACTCGAACCCACAATCATGCAGGATGCCGCCCTTGGCTTTGGAATACAAGATAAATAGCCCCCAAAATAGGATCTCCACACATGTGATGTCCCCATGAAACCTAGAATAAAAGATCATGCATACCCTCTATCTTGCGGTGCCATGAGTCTTCATGATCCATGATGCATGCATACGGCCTTGGAAGTGGATGCCTCGAAACACACCATACCCATAGACATCCCCTTTATTCAAGATATATATTGAGAATGTGAAACCCCTAGGTCATGTACCCTATTTATGAAGTGTATTCATATTCCAGTATATAAAAAATCAACAAATATACTCATTCATGGTCAAATAATCCATCGCAATACTTTTTCTGAGTTCATGTGAGCCACATGAACTAGAATATCCATACAGTACCATCATGTGTGAACTCCTCCACATATACATGAACATGACACCCATAGAGGGTGCCCCACATTTCAATTAAGACATTAGGAGATGAAGCTATCGAATAAACCCTCTTTACATACACTTTCCTTCCATAGGTATGTTTCCCATGCAATATAAGGCATGATACCTTGGGATGTGTACATGTAGAATTTAAATAAATATATGATCCTAAACATATCTGAGAGACCCCAAAACGTGAAGGGTTTAAGGTAATTCATTCACAATATTCCTCATGGGACTCGCGATGTCATTGGGAAGCTTTGGACATATCCCTTTGAACACGAGACAAGACTCAGACAAGTAGGATTGATCTCACGGTAGCCCCTTGGCAAGTCATCGTTGTCATGAAACAACTCAAGGATAAGCCAAGTTGATCAAGAAACAAACCCTCAACATGTAATATTTTTCATAAGATAAGATCTAGATAAGCTAGTACGAACTCATGAAATATCATTAACATATCGGTATGATCATACGATTTCCCATTGAGATGTCAGCATTTTCCTATGATAGTCTAGAGTCGAGTCATGTTGACTATGCGACAACGCATGGTCATGTCTACTTTGATCATGCACAATACCCCATACACGACTGTTTTGGTTATGAGAAGAACCTTGTACATGTTTACTTATCTATTTATTTGGTCATGTAAAGGATCATAGATACATCTGCTTAGATCATACGAAGTATCTTAGGAATGTCAGGAAGACACCCTTGGACGTGTTTTCCATAATAGATTAACACTCAAACATATCGTATATACAATCAAGAAATGTCTAGAAAGAATCCAAGGCATGTCAAGTGAATTCCTTATGGCATGTCGACTTTGTCTGTCAAACCCATTTGGACTCATGTTGTGTGGACTCTAGTCATGAACCTTCGGCCCCATACCCAAGTGACATTGATGGGATAGGTTTACGTACTCATGTAACCCTACCAATGTCATGGTCCTAGATATACCTTTTATGGTTACCCCTTCAATTTTTCAAAGGATTAATAATGACTGTGTTAATAGGAGGCCTTAATGCATAAGCCCCAATCAATGGGAATCCTCAGTGCATAAGACCTAATCAATGAGAAATATCAGTGTGTAAGCCCCGACCAAAGGGAATCCATCCTGGAATAAGTCCCTATAATCCTTGAAACCTTAGGGATAATAATAATATCTCTGGGTATAATCACCCACCTTATCCCATTAACAGGTTAAGGGACAAGTGAACTATGAGAAATCTAATTCCCAATATAACTAGGATACATAGGATGCCTATCTAAGGCCTGAGATCCAATGGGAATCCACTTCGGTGTAAGTCCCTTCCTATCGCAAGTATTCCTAACTTATAGGATAAAATTATCCAATAATTATTCCATTATTTCTCATCCATCAGTGGATGATAAGAGGAATCATACACATGCATAATTTTAAGTATAATCTCAGATCATGCCCTCAAGTGCCTCAAAACCATCGGTAGGTTTGGGATGAACTAAACTAGGATGACTCGGATTCCTGTTATAAAACAAGGTATATAGGATGCCTTACTAAGGCCTTATCTTTATTCTATATCATTCATGAGATGGAAAATCATACCCCTTAAAGGGAAACTTTAATGTGTAATCCCTGTATGGATATAATATCATGAAATGTGTCCAATTTAACTATATCTCTTGTTTCTCACATCGAGAAAAGATCACATGGGATTAGATACCAGTGATGATTATATCAAAATCATGTTGAAAATTTCAATAGTGTGGGACCATCATTAGGATGTAAGTATTATTACATCTCATCTCCACTCAAAGGGACACATTTATGAAGAAGAAATCTAGGGAAGTCTCATATGCATAAGTATTTCTTAGTGTATCTATTTTCATATCTCTTACGACACAGATACCCACCATAATAACTACATAGAATCTGATTCATGTTTTAAACATGATATATAGGACGCATCATTGAGGTATGAGTCCGGTATTTGTGTCCTTCACATGATGTCAAACTGCATGGATGGGTCCTGTTACATGACCTAAAACTATGCCAAGAGAATTATGTTGGTTTTGATTCTTGTTTCACAGGATATGTAGGACACCTCATAGATGTTCAATCCCATCTCCAAGACACCAAACACCTCCCTAGATATCAATAGACTTCAGATTTCTCAAACATGGCCACATCCCAAAGCATCATAAATCAATAAGAGAGTGATACACAACCTGTGATATATATGCCATTGTTCCTATCCATACATGTCCATAATCAAGTCATTAGCATAGGGATACCCAGTATCGTATTTAGTTATGGAAAGGATTTCACAAACATATCTTAAATCTATAAGTGAGTCCCGAAGTAGGCAATAATTCCCCCCAAAATGGTGTGATGAGCCTAATCATCCATCCTTTCAACCAATGTGTGTTCCTAAGCGTCATTGGGCATGAAACCCCAAAGGAACCCCTTCCTTTGGAAAGAAGGTCCGTAACTAGTTATGGATGTGGTAACCATTGGTATTTTCTAGGGATGACTAAAAAAATGGAAAACTCAGTCCGAGTGACTGGGTGAGGCCTTAAAACCCTCACAATCAAACCGTCGACCAGAATTCCATCCACATCTCGAATCCTGATGAAACAATATGGTGAACCCGACATGAAATCCTTTAATTGTTCCATCCCTTTCATAGGTAAAAATTGATAGATTTCCCATTTATTGTCAATAAAGTTTATGTTGTGCTCATTCCACATCAAAACGATGCACCTGACATGTTTATTTTAACCACACTGAACCTTGTGTTAAAGGAAGGGACTACCTCTTTTATCTGTTAACTGTGAAAGTTTTTGATTGAAAATGTACTCTAATATATGATACTGCACTGATAAGGTGTCCTGTTACTTCCTAGGGAATTCCAGATTCCTTGCAATCAAAATTGAAATCATCAAATGTGCAAATGAATTCTGATATCGCCGGACAAGATTCTTTATCCCTAAGGCCTCGACGTATGTTGTAACCAATACACCACTTCCAATATCAATTTTATAACATCTTGGACTGGGAATACCACATCAAAATCTCCATTATGACCCTATAATCATATCATGAAATATTTTAGATGGATAATTCTGACCTATCTTCATTACCATGATAGACCATAGGAGAGGAAGTTTCCCATGTTGCCACTTTCAACCACTTTGGGAGACTATCCCTAGAGTACATTAGTTCACACCTTACCTAACTCAGGGAGGTGGATGATTAAAACTATCAGATCAACTCAATCACTCAGGAGCTACCTATGAGGGCTCCCATCTATTCTGGTCATCATCATCATCATGTGATCATGACTCCACGAGGAGCTACAGAGGAGGTTGTGCCTACACCGACTTTCGAAGTTGGGGAACCTGGTAAGAGATCTCACCAAGGGTATCCAAATGATGAAGATCCAGAGTAGTCTTATATACCTATTATTATCAATCTATCTGAGGCCCACCAGTGTATCCTAAAAGTGGTCTAGAATCAATCCCGGGTCATCGATAGCCAGGAGCCTCTGACTTCATCACAGCTAGCCCCAGTGACTATGGAGTCCCAAGGAGCACCCTAGCCCATAGTTCTGGTGGGAATATTTACCATATTTTACCCTTTAATCATATTCATCATAGGCATTGACCCTTAAATGGTATATCGATCATTGAACCATCAAATGAGATACTATGTCAAGGTGGATCACAAGCCTGCTTGTGTCTTAGTCAATATGATATCAGTTGGATATAAATACTTTTCATTATATTCCTACAAGAATGATACTGAAGGGTATAATCATACCCTCCTATAGTCATATGAGTCACAATAGTTTATCCTACCGTCTGTTGCTGCTATAGGAAAATAAAGGCTCAGTGGTATCTTTCGGGAATCTGCAGAAGGTGTTAACGACCATGTTGGTTTTTTAGAGGTTAATAACCATAGAGTATATGGATAGTGGAAGCAGTGGATTTGGTATATAGGTTCCATGTTGTAACTCACATCATCATCCACTCACCCTTCCATCAAAAGAGTAAAGGGTGTTTTCATGGATCTTTCCAGCAATCCCATTGAGGGTGACAAGGAAATTTCTACAAAAGAACAAATTTCTCAACTCAAACAAGAGAATAGGAATCTCCATGAGATAATTGTGAGAATAATTCTGAGATATTTACCTCAAGGTGATATACCAGTACCTGCTTATGGAATCCCACCTTGCAATGAAGTACCGCATCCCACAGGGATGGGGGAATTTTCATATTTTTCATCCCCTCATCGGGTAAAATACAAACATTGTTACACATCACCCCAACTAGTAGGACTAGGGGAATTTACATATTTTCCACCTCATCATAAAGGATATTCTAAAAACCATATGACCTCAGGTGTTTCCACAAAACCTTCAAGAGATTTGGGATCTTTTAATCAATGGGAAGTGTCTGCATCATCCAATACCCCCAATGCTTCAGCACCTACCCACATACTGATAAATATGGGAACTCTTTACCCCAGACGCCAAACTCATCCATGAAGCTACACTAATTGTGGAATATATAACATGTGGGATAAGCATCCTGGTCTCCCATATCTTGAAGACATGCAATTAAAATTATATTCCTTCAAAGACAAACATGTTTCTAGGTATTTCAATTATTCCATGGAGAATGGTTTTATAGAGATTATGATGATGAGAAAATCGAGTGAGGAAAGGATGGTAGGCCATGACCATTATTTCCCCTACCATGAATGTCTCAATCACACAATAGAAGGTTTCTTTTCCTTTAAATACACGCTTCAAAAAAATTCACATGGGGATATTAGAACCACCAACACCCGAATACCTACTCCAGTCGTCTAATCACTCTAAATAGGGTGTACTTATTGTGTAGTAGAGAATAATCCACCTACCACCCTGAAATAAATGACCATATTTCAATGCGATATTGAAAAAAACCTATTCTTTCCCAACAAATCATGTCCCTAAGTATTGTGACTGTTCCATGAAAAACAGTTTGACAAAAATCCCAATAATGAGGAAGCCAAATGATTTAGGATTTATGGGCCATGAAAAATATTTCCCCTACCATCAACATCATGAGAACCCAATATAAAGATTTTTTATCTTCAAAGATTAGTTAGAGATATAATTATCTACAGGATTGATAGAGTTGAAAGATCTCGAAAATCATGCAATATTCATAAGATTTGTCCAAGATCCTTCAAAAGATCCACTCTCCTAATAGGTTATTCACCATAATCCTTACCACAAGACATTAAAATGAACGAATGATGTCTTTAACGCAAGACATTAAACTGCATGGACATCTTCCTTACTGTAAGACATTAAACTTCATGGATCATGTCCTTACCAGAAAATGCTAAACTGCACGGCTCATGTCCTTTCTGCATGAAAGTAAACTGCATGGGTTTTTTAGAACTACATACAACTTTATTCTCATACTAACGTGATATGTAGGGATACCTAGATTCTATATCTTGGCCCAAACACCCATATTTTGGTTCTTACCGCAAGATATTAAACTTCATGGCATGTGTCCTTCTTGCATGACATTAAACTGTGTGGGCTTTATAGAACTATGTATGGATTTATTATCATAACAATGAGATATGTAGGGAATTTAGATCATATATCTTGGTCCATGAACCTATATTCACATCCTTAGTACATGACGATAAACTGCATGTAATGCATCCCAATCATAGGATGATAAACTATGCAACATATCAATCTCTGAGAAAAATTGTCAGCATCAGATGGGAAAGTCGGCATACTACATAGTGATAGAACTCCCTTCCAAACATGTAAAACCATGTATGATGACGCATATTTCTACAAAAAGGGAGGCAAGAAACTAGTGGTGGATGAAGATATATATGTTTTATCCCCTAATGGATTGAGAACCACCCATGTAAATCCTAAAATTATGTTAGACAATGACTATGTGCTCCTCATAAATCTGGTTGAGGTAATAGATGTGGTCCCAGAGGTCAAATCCCCTCCTGTCCATAGTGGCGGTGAAAAATAAAATCATCTCAAACATCTCTCTAGGACGACTCGTATAGAAAGGGATGACGATGTCTCTTCTAATATCCTCCCTCACCCTAATAGTGATGGAGAATCCCCCATATTTACATCCTCACCTGAAAATGTATCCATATAATCAAAAATTTAAGAGGATGAGGATGACCTTAGGAATTCCCCTTTTGCATTCTAGGAAGGTGTCTCCACCACCATAGATGATCTCAGATAGATAAATATGGGAATATAAGAAGACCCATCACATACTTTGATTAGTGATTCCATTCCACTCGAAGAGAAAGAGATGTACATTACATTTATAAAGAAGAACAGAGAATTGAAATACCCAAGATGTCTTGCTAACATTGTCACCTTCAAGAAATAGAAATGATAGATTAGGGTCTACATTGACTTCAGAGGGCTTAATCAGTATTTCCTGAAGAATTATTTCTTATTACCGATCACAGAACTCTTGATCGATGAAACTATTGGCTTAAAATACCTTTCCTTCATGGAAGGGTATTTGAGGTGCAATCAAATCAAGATATCCCCCAAAGATGAAGAAGCCACTACCTTCAGAGAACCTTGAAAAATATTCTTCTATCAGTTCATGCCCTTTGGATTAAATAACGTTAGTGCTACATATTAGCACACCATGCATCATATCTTTAATCCATTCCTAGTAAGGGTAGATGATTGTTATGTGGAAAACCTAATAGTTAAATTCTGACAGTTATGTGATCACTTCACGGATCTCCAAACAATCTTCGACAAGCTTTGAAATCACAGTTTAAAGATGAATATACTAAACTATGCTTTCAGGGTAACATCAAGAATGTTCCTTGGAATTTTGGTACGCTACCATGGAATTGAGGTTGATATAGATAAGACTAATTCTATTTTAGCAATTTCACCCCCCCCCAAACCTCAAATAATAAAGGGGACTCCAAGGGAACCTCACCGACTTTTGGTGATTCATAACCAACCTGACGGAAAAATATCTCCCCTTTACTAGGATAATGAATAATTGAATCACCTATTAATGGAATGATTATTGTCAAATATCCTTTAAAACACTCAAGCAAAACTTGTTGCACCCAACGGTTATGATACCTATGGTGGAAAGGAGGCCACTCATCATATATGTGGATGCCATAGAGGACTCCCTGGGCACCCTCCTTGCATAGAAAAATGATATGGGAAGTGATAATAGTCTCTACTACCTCAGTTGGATGATGCTAGGTACTGATACTAGATATTCTTGTGTCAAAAATAATTTTCTTTGATTCATATTTGTGGTGAAAAAGTTGAGGCATTACATATAGCATCATGAAGTCTATCTGGTCTCTTGTATTGATCCACTCAAGTACATCCTTGTCTAACCTATGTTGAATGGAAACTTGGATTAATGGGTGGTCATTCTTCAGAAATAAGACATTCAGTTCATATCACAAAAATTATTGAAAGGGAATGTCGCGACTGATTTCCTCACAACACACCCTGCCCCAAAAAAGACATCGGAATACACCGAGCTTCTAGATGAGGAGGTCTTCTATGCCCGTGACACTCCCTGAACATGGTAAATTTACTTTTATGGAACCTCCTAGAGTCCTTTCAGAATAATTATGTAAAACCCAATACTCAACCAGTTTGGTCTAGGGATTGTACTTGTCTCTCCTGACCAAGCATTTCTTCCTAACTCTTTCTCATTATCTGAAGGATGCAAAAATAATGAGGTCGAGTATCAATCCCTCATCTCTAGATTGGACCTATCCCTACAGTTATACATACCTTACCTAAATATCACATGGGATTTATAATTGGTGATAATGTATATCAATGTTTAATGTGTCATTAGAAAGGAAGAACAGGCCCCCTCATAGGCTATGTCAAGGGACTGATGAAAAAGTACCCTTTTAAACCCACATTGAATTTGTACTAACCACATGAATTTAAATTGTATGAAGTTCATACTAACAACATGAATTTAAAATTTATGAAATTATTCCTATCCAAATGATGTTAAACTGTATGGAGATGTACTATAAGCAAGACATTAAACTACACGACCTCTCGAATCCTTATTGGATGATCTAAAAGTACATGGATCCATAACATCTATATTCGTTCACATCAATTCACCCATGTCCTTACCTCATGATGTTAAACTACATTGGTTTCCTAGAACAACATATGACTTGATTCTCATTTATAGTGAGATACTTAGGGATGAATCGATCTTATATCTTGTTCCAACTACTACATAATACAAAATTCCCATGTTCTTCTCTTAAATTCATCTTCATGGAGAGAGGAACCCTTGTCATTCCTTATTTCTCACACCGATCATAGTTTATGTGGTCTTAGTAGTCTCGTTAGGGTCTTACCCACATAAACAAAAAATAAAATCTTTCAAAAGTCCCATGTCGATCCTAAATTAAAGACTGTAATAGGAATACCATGAGTCCTCATTGAATGATGTTAAACTACACAGTTAATGTCCCATGTACGACATGAAACTACACACTCCTGTGGACCTCACCTGAGAGGACCCCTATAGTTGGTGTTTTTATTTTACCACACCTCCATCCACTCTATCCATCTTCACGTCAGAGAGACCACATCCTTTACACATGATGTTAAACTGCATTGTTCTTCAAGAACTACATGTAGATTGATTCTCATTTTTCATGAGATAAATAGTGACGCGTAGAATTCCATCCTTGGGACCTGCCACAACATCACCACTTTTCATGTCAATCCATTTTTGTCCTTTCCACATGATGTTAAACTATAGTATTCCTTAATAACTACATACGGTTCGATTCTTTTCATCAAAGGATACATAGTGACACCTAAGTCTTCAATCCTAGGACCAACTACAACAATTAACAGAGATAATTCCCAACTCTATGTATGGGTAAGTCCTATGTAGAGTCTTTCCCACTCAAGAACTACATGTCACTTGATTCATGTCCTTATAGGATATGTAGTGACGCTCATGTTTCTAACACCAGGACTAGTCACAACAAATCAATATACAAATGTCCCCCTCTTTGCGTATGGGTAATACCTATGTAAGAAGCTTCATTAAGAACTATGTATGGCTTGATTCCCATAACCATGGGATATATAGAGACACCCATAATTCCATTCATGGACCCAACTGTAATAACACCATTTCATGTTGGGGGATCCACATCCTCACTACGTGATGTTAAACTACATAGCTCTTCAGAACTACGTGTGGTTTGATTCTCATTTTCATGAGATACATAGTGACACATGAACTTCCACCACTAGGACCAACTGAAATATTTCCATCCATTCACATTGATTTATCTTCATCCTCGTCACATTATGTTAAACTACATGGGATTCCAAGAGCTATGTGTGGCTTGATTTCCATCATTATGGGATACTTAGTGATGTATAAATCTCTGATCATGGGCCCAGTTGTAACAACTGATAATAAATCCGCCCTAACTGCATAGAATCTAAGTCAAACAAGCTCATTTTTCCTATATATGATTCAGATATATTTACGGATTTCTTGTGTAAATATAATATCCTGAAAAACAATTCTTGTTGGTTTCCACATCCTAACCACATGATTTTAAACTTTACAAGAATATGTTCTTACAGAATGATATGAAACTACATTGGAATACATCCTTATTGCATGATAATAATCTGCATGAAGATACTTCATTACCTCCTGATATAAAACTTTAATTAAAACATCTTAGTCATGTGACATTTAAATCTCACATCAAATACATCTTTACATCACGACATTAAACTACAAGGAAGAAGTCCTTATCTCATAATGTTAAACTAAATTAAAACTTTCCCTACTACATGACATTAAACTATTCATGCCATCACCCATTATCATTCCTTTTCAAAAGACCACAATATCCTTAACTCAGTTAACCAGATTATGGGGTGCTTTTTACATATTTTAAAAGCACTTTAATCCATGTGCCACACTTCATGTCTTGAGTACCTCAGGTTTTCACAATATTTTCATATCCCTTGTAAAAGAAAATAGTCCTCTCAGTTCTTATATTCTATTAACGTATAAGGGATTGATACCCACCAACTAGTGATATCTTGGCCCGATATAAAGGGATTTATAATTCTTGTGAGCACGAAATCATTATGGAAGAACCCAAAATTTGAGGATGTTTTGTGTTATCCCTACTATGACTATCTTATATCATTACTCATGACATGAGAACCTCGAGCCGTGATTTACAACAATTCCATCTCTTTCTCAAAAGGATATTGGAGTGATCCTGACCCTATGTATCCTAATTAGCCTCTTTTGTAACCTCCCCCATATCAAGTCTTCGTGTATAATGACTTTAAACTACCCACAATTTGGTCAAATCTATACAACCTTAATCTCTAGCCTATGATAGTCCAGTTGTAAGACCTTAAACTGCTAGAAAAATAGATAAAAAAACTTATCAGGTTGAAAATACACAAAGGGATGCCTATGAAGAAGTCGATTTTTTGATCACTAAACTCTTCATCATCATAGTTTAGGAAAAAATTATGGCACAAATGAATAAGGAATAAATCTAATAGGGTCTAATTTGTGGCCCTAATAAAAGCCATGTTATGCTTGTTGGACCCTCCGGTCTAGAAAAAATTAGAGTAATGGTTTGTAACATATCCTCACCATGATAATATGTCCTCTAGACAGTGACACAACTTTTAGGGTTCTTGAACCCTCCTTTAATAGTACACATTTCATAAACCACTTTAATGCCCTCAATGTTTGAGATAACGCAACCTCCCCATAACAAACTACTAATAGGGAATCGCTCTTCCAAATGGACCATCAGATCCTAGGAAGGCACCCCTTAAATCTAGGATTTATCATATTGACTTTGTGGATTAGTAGAGGATCGATTGACCTGTACCCACTGGTTTTATTTTATGTTTCTCTCTAGTCAACTCAAATATTCATGGACCATGATTTAAAATTACCATAACCAAACTATTCAAGTGGATTTGAAATACTTCATGTTATGTCCCCCTATTTTATACCCTTTATTGAAGTAGGGATGTGACATTCCATTTCTAAACCTTTTTATGGATCACACCTCGTGATTCGAAATCAATGGGCATAGATATCAAGCTTCATAATCAAAAGTTGAACTTCTCTTGGGTTCCATAACCCTTTTTTGATAACATTATTTCCATATCCAACTTTATTTTCCAGACACTTGATTCTACACAAAAATTTCATATCCCATTGAAAAGAAAAGAGATCTCACGATTCATCCATCCTATTGATGCAGAAGGGCTTGAGACCCACCAATCAGAGACATATTGGACCAGTATAAAGTTATTTCTAATCCTTATGAGCCCCAGTGACATCAAGGTGAAAACTAACATCTCAAAGTGTTATGGGTCATACCTGACATGTCTACCCCATCCCATATCCATAGACTTAAACTTTTCTATCATGATTTACATCACCCATATTACAATTATCCAAGAAGACCTAGAGTCCCTAGTATTTCACTCTCAATCCATATTACCCCCATAAATATTCCATGACCCTTGGAAAAGACTGGATATCATATTTTCTTCGCCATGATATTGATGCATAAGGGTTTGAACCTAGAAACTAAAGGCATCTCCTCCTTACAAAAAAGAAACTCCAATACCGATGAACCATGTAAACACCATGATGAAACCATCACCATAGAGTTTTTTGAGTCATCCTTGGTCTAACTACCCCATATTCTCTACACATCAAAGATCCAAGCTAAAAGACCCTAAACTATAGTAAAACAAAGGTCCAAGCTAAAAGACCCTTAACTATAGTACATAAATGGTCTCAGATAAAATACCCTAAACTACAGTACAAAAAATTTCCAAGCTAAAAGAAACTTGTTGGGTCAAAAACCTATTAGGTTAAAAGCTTAAAATAAGGAAACCTAAGAAAAATCCAATTCCATGCCTACTAAGTCTTCCTCTATGTGAAACATAGGTAAAAGTTATAGAAAAACAAATAAAAATATTTAAATATTGTGCGGATCACTATATGGACTTAGAAAAAATCCATCCATGCTCGCTGAGTCCCATGACTTAGGAAAAAGTTAGAGAATTCGATAAGGATACCATGTCCAAATTGTCCTTGTAAATCAGATTATCTCAAGACTACTAGAGAAGGTGCATCAATGAATAATTTCATGTTAATGGGAATTCGTGAACATTTATCAAAGAGTAACCTATTGAAATTTAGGCACTCAAATCTAGGAGATTGGATCTATTTGGTAATACACACAAAGGATGGGAATCATTTATGATTTGAGAAATGTCTCCACCTAAAAATGGATCTTTACTCGGTATTTCATCACAAAAATAGTGATATGCCCCCTCCTACATATAAGTTAGATCTGCATAAGGACATTCATCATAGATTTCTTTATCTATGAACCTATGTTCTCTATGCATGAGTTTTATTTGAATAGTGGTATATTTCAGATCTACTTATATCTTGATTCTCATACTCATGGAATATATAGAGATATCCAAATACCATAATCCAGATCCATCCACAAGTTCCTTCTCACCCAATCCCAATTCCATTCTAGAATTCATATACATTCCACTTTCAGGATATACACGGTCCAAATCAAAGATAATTCCTATATTGGATTCAGATGATAATTTTTGGCTAGAATTATCATCTTTATAACACTTAAGAGTTCCTCATTCAATACTCTAGAAAAATACTCTCATAAGGATCAAGTATCAAAGCTCATCAGATATTTAGATATATGAAAAGGTGATCTATTTTTACCTTAGAACCGAATTATTTTCCTTTTGAAAAAATATCATTCTAGGAGGGACATTTTTTTGGCACCCATAATTGTGTATCCTTTACTTTTCCATCAAATATTCTAGGAATGTGAAGACAATTCACAGCACTGAAAGTAATTTACATAGATAAATAGAAAATAGAATACATGAAGATGTGGGATTTGTTTTAAAGGGATATACCTAAGCCCATTGATGCATTCATCTTGGAATTCTATTCTAAGAGTTTCACACTTACCTTTACCAAAAAAATATGGCCATCCCACTATCCAACCAGTCTAGGGCTCAACCATAGGCCCATGTGGTACCAGGGTCAACCATGCCCAATGGGAGCCAGATGGACAAGATAATGGACCGCATGAGGCATAACACCCATACGAAGTGATTGGGCCCATGTATGGGGCCTAAGTTGTGCAATTCGGAAGGAATGTATTGTTCAAGCTAGAATCTCAGTGGACCGAAGCATGGGTGTAGGTGCAGCATGTGGTAATGGTTCCAAACCCCATTTTCATCACAACTAAATAGTGTTCATTACTTTGATTATATACCAGAGGGAAGGTGATGTGGTATTTCTATGTGGGATGGGTCGAATAAAATTTGGACTGTCCGACCACTCCTCACATGAATCTCATCCATCCAATTTGATCTCATAAGTCGTAAACTAAAAATCAATTTGATCCCACACTATGCAAATTCAAATCAATATCGCACAATGTGAAACCACTGTCTTCAACCTCCTGCTCAACTATCACCTTCCTGCACTTCTAGTTCAACATGTATAGACACCCACTCAATATTTAAACCATCTCTATTCCTTCAATAACATCTGAGTGAGTTAGAGGAAACCATCACAATCCGTCATGATCTCGAATCAAGAATACTAATAATGTGCCATGAGAGCTCCCACCAATGCTCAAATCTGTCACATGATCATCCTTCGATCATGCGATAAAAGTGGATAAATTCACTAGGGTTGTCGTGAGTTGTTTATGACTGATAATACTTCTACAACCTAAATGATTTTCATCCAAATTAATATGGATTTTTCAGATCATGCAGCTTCACAGAAGGGAAAAAGGCATCTCATGATCAATTGAAATGATCATACCAAGAATAGTAGGTTGTATCACTGGGGCACATAGTTTACACCACATAGAAATCAGTGGGAGATTCAGGCTGACATCACCAATAAATACCATAATCCCCTCATAAAAGAAGAGAGGCAATAAGACATGCAAGGTAAAGGAGAGGGAACTCCAAAAAGGAAGGAAGTTGGAGGAACAGAATGCGTCGGTGATTAACCTCGGAGAACTTCCTCAGGTGATCACGAGATCCTTCTATATGGTCTTTTGAATGATAATATATTGCATGATTAATTAATCATCTTTAGATTCATGGTTCACATGGGTTATTCATGTGATTACATGATATCCCCAATGGTTTTGAGACCTCACTGAGCAGGTTATTCTTTTGTTCATACAGCCTTAATGTGTACTATAACAACCATCCTCTTTATTACATATTTAAACATGAATTATTACATAAACTTTCACTGAAGAAAACTATGAGGATAGAGAGGTCTAGTGTATTGTGAAATTAGGAACATTACATGACAACTTAGAACATAAAACACAACATCTTTATTGAAAAATTATCTTACATGACCACAACATTCCTTCGTACTTAGCGTTGTGTGGGATAACCTAAGTACATGTATAAGAAAAGAGTGAGCTATAAAGCCAAGTAAGGGAGTAAAAAATTCATAACATGAAGAATAAAATACATGTTACACAATATTCATATAAATGGAGAATAAGAGAAACATGAACATAAAGGAATGATATAGCATGATTATCAGAACATGGAAATGCGAAAACAACATTTAACATGATATTAGCATGAGACAAGGCTCAATGCACATAGAGCATGAGTAAACCCTCATTGTACTTGAATTAACATGAGTAAACCCTCATTTAAATTAATTATCATGAGTAAACCCTCATTTCACTTGACATATCATGATACTAATCTTTACCCAATGAATTGGAGCGATATCAGAGCACACCCTTTATAAACATTTCATTTCATGCATAAGTGTGCCACATGGATCATACAACATGGATTCATTAAACATCATAATTTATTCAAAGAATAAGATATTTGGAATAAATAAATGGAATTAATCAATAAAAATTTATATGTTCATAAAGGTGAAAACCATTGATAGATAAATGGGTATGGTATTCACTTACATGATGATTTTGGCATGGGAAATTTTGGTGTAACTTCGGCAGCATAACGACGTCAAATAGAAATTGTAAAATGGGTTTAAGAGAAGGTAAAGGCGTACCTCATAATTTATACATGAAATGTACAGTAATGGGTCATGTAACATAATATCCCAACATATGTAATGAAATTTATATGTATAATATAAAATAATTTCTTGAATGTAAATGAGAAGAGATAAATTCCTTACGCAATTTCGGCATGGTAACGGGTGTACATGGGAGGAATTAATGTGAGATAAAAAGGTATCTCATCATTAAAACATAAGGAGGTAATTATGGGGGAGGTTATAAATAATACCCAAACATTTTTAATTGGAAATAAAATGGTATAACAACATAAATAAATTTGGACAAAAAATGAGAAAGGAAGAAATCCCTTACTTAGAAGTATTATCCCAAAGGCTTGGGAGAGGCTTTAGAGAGGATTATTGGGAGATTAAGGCACCTTGGGAGGATTATAGGGAGAGAAGGGAATAGGTTGGTCAATATATAAAGGTTTTGAGTGAAGTGTAATGTGATATTGAGTGGGTTTATATTGGAAAGGAGAGGGAATTCTTTATTATTTAGGTTTTGGACACTACACATTAAACTAATCAAAACCACAAAACATGCCATAGTTTTTGCCCATGGTTTTTTCCAAAGTAGAGTGGGGAAAAAATTATAAGTCCAATTTCCAAAAATAATAAAAAAATCAGGCTTTCTTATGTGGAGGTAAACCACGCTCTCAAGAAAATCATTCTAAAATGTTAAAATAGTTTATAGGTTTTGGAGGGTCTAGTAAGGCAGCATAAAATTAATCAAACAAATAAAAAATTGCATTATTTTAAAGTTAAAACATATATTGGACGAACATACCTTTTATCTTATTTTATTACATCTCTATTGGGTCATTATGATGTCATAAAACACATTATATATTTAAACAGTATTTAATTTTTACCCAAAAATTTGACTGCCTCAGAAAATTATGAAAAAATAACTGTTAGATAATTTCAACATCCAGAATCTAAAAATGATATTACTTTTATATAAATAATTTTAGAAATATGATAATTTTAACTTTTAAAATAAAAACCGACATTTATAGAAAATTCATGGGTTTTGACAAAAACAGCTTCCAAACCTTAATAAAAAATTACAGTTGTATTAATAAAAAAATATACGATCATTTATATTTAATAAAAAGTAATTTAGTAATAATATTTTATTAAAATTTTATTTAATTCAAAAATCCATTAATTCATCAAAATATATTTTTTAATTGAATATTAAATAAAAATACTATTTGTGCTTTAAAACCCATTTACAAAGTAACAATAATAAAATGAATGTATAATCTTTATACAAAAAAAATGCACATAATCATAGTGCTAGGTTATTTGTATGTATCCCCTTATAACACCCACATAATACCTAAGGGTAAGGTGTGCGATGGTGACATACTCTTGGGGCGGCTAAGATAACATCGATTGGGTGGTAATCTCTATTAACTTACACTTCTCCTGTAGGCGGTTCCATTCAAGCTTAACGTGTTGAAGCTCATCTTGTTATTGGTTAAAAGTGAAGCCTAATGACACTACCTCCTTTATGAGCTCTGAAAAATGGGTTTCGTATGGAGAAATTCTACAGGATGAGTCCATCGCTTCCTTTTTCTGAGTAAATTGGATTTGTTAAATACCTATATTTATACTAATCATGTGATCACTATTAAATGGTTATATTAGCAACGGTAACAATTATTAACGGTATTTTAAAATCCAAAAACATAAAACCAAGGAAGTTTATATGTCCTATATAACCATTTTACATAATAATACATTTAATTGGATTAATAGTAATTTTCATTAATAAAAGTTTTGGTCGTTACAATCTTCCCCCCTTAAGAAATTTCACCCTTTAAATTTCCTTTTAACGCACTAAAAAAGATGAGGGTAACTCTTCTTCATCACTTACTTTGATTTTCACGTTGCATCTTTAAACTTTTGGTTTCATCACAAAACCTTGAAGAAGGGCATTATCTTATTTCATATAATTGTTTCCCTACGATCTAAGATCTTCTTCGGCTTCTCTTCATAGGAGAGGTAATTCTCCAATGGTACAACCTATGGATTGAGTACATGTGAAGGATCTAGTATGTACTTCATCAAGTGTGATACATAGAATACATCAGGTACTTGAGACAGGTTTAGTGGGAGTGCTAGTCAATAGGCCACTACTCCAATGCGATCAAGGATCTCAAAAGGGCTGATGTACCTTTGACTAAGCTTTCCCTTCTTCTCAAATGTCACAACTCTCTTTCATAGTGATATGTGGAGGAATAAAATGCCTCCTACATCAAACTCTATGTCTCTTCGATGATTATCTTAATAGCTCTTTTATCAACTCTGATCATTTTTAATGTGTTGTTGGATGGTCTTAACCTTCTCCACCATTTCTTCGACCATTTCTGGACCTAGGAGTTTTCGCTCCCCAAATTCATCCCAAAATTCTAGTGTTTTTCACCTCTTTCCATAAAGGGATTCATAAGGATCCATTTGGATGCCTGAGTGGAATTAGTTTTTGTTAGAGAAATCAACCCGAGGAAGATGTTGATCCCATCCTCCTTTGAAGTTCATTGAGAATGCTCTCAATATTTCCTCAAGTGTTTGGACAGTCCACTCATATTTTCAATCATTTTGAGTCCGTAATAAAGTTTAGCTCAGTATTCAAAGTGTGTTGGAGACTCTTCCAAAAATTATAGGTGGATCTTGGATCTTGATCAGATACAATAGATAGTGGTGATCTATGCAGCCTTACCACTTCTCTGATGTATATTTGTTCTAGTTGATCCAATGAGAAATCCTTTTAAATTTCAATGAAGTGTGTAGACTTTGTAAGATGATCCACAACAACCCAAATAGAATTACTTCCTTTTGATGTCTTTAGAAGTCCAGTGACAAAGTCCATGGTGATGTTCTCCCATTTCCATGTTGGTATGGGTAATAGTTTCATCATACCCTTAGTCTTCTACCTTTTAGCCTTCACATTATTATATACCAAGCACTTTGACGTATACTCATCAATATCCTTCTTCATGTTATCCCACTAATAATTCTCTCAGAGATCTTGATACATATTTGTGTTTCCTAGGTGAATGGAGAAATTTGATCTATTTGTATCCTCCAAAAGTTCATTCTTTAACTCCAGATTTAATGGAACACATAGTATTGACCCATATTTCACAATCTCTTCTTCATTAACATTGAACTCTGATTATTTCTATTTTCTGATATTTTCCACTTTCTTATGAATTCCTGATTCATCCTTTTGAGCATCCTTTAACCTTTACAAAAGAGAAAGATGAGAAATCATTTTTGAAAGGATTTACGATGTTCCATTCTTTATAATTCTCATGACCATCTTCATCAAATCTAAGAAGATTGGATAATTTTCAATTCTCATAAATGATAGAATCACTGGGTCCTTTCTACTTAGAGCATATGTCACCTTGTTCACTTTCCCAGGGTGGTAATGGATTGAGAAGTCATAGTATTTGATCATCTCTAACCATCTTTGTTGAATCATAGTCAACTCTTACTGTGTGAATATATAATTGAGACTTTTTGGTCTGTATATATTTAAAACTTCTCCCCAAAGAGGTAATGTCGCCAAATTTTTAAAGCGAAGATTACTGCAGCCAACTCCAGATCATGTGTTGGATAGTTTTTCTCATGAACTTTCAATTTCCTTGAAGAATAGGTAATGACTTTTTCATTTTACATCAACACACAACTCGTTCCCTTATTCAAAGCATCACTGAATACCACGAAAATTTCACCACTTGTGGGTAGTGTGAGCACGAGCGTAGTGATAAGGCTCCTTTTTAACTCCCTGAAGCTCTCTTCACATTCATCACTCCAATAAAACTTGACTCCTTTCTGAGTTAGATTGGTACGAGGGTTTGAAAATAGTGAGAAATTTCTCTCAAATTGGAAATAATATCTAGCTAACCCCAGGAAGCTACGAATATTCGTCACTGATGTTGTCCTCAGTCATCCCTCAACTATAGTTGTCTTGGAGGGATCCATAGACATCCCATTGATTGTGATGATATGACCAAAAAATGGGACTTCCTTCAACCATAACTCGCACTTTTTTTACTTTTCATAGAGCTTCTCCTTTCACAAGGTCTCTAGTACAGTGTTTAGATGCTCCTCATGCTCCTTGGTTTTGGAGTATATAAGAATATTTTCTATAAATACTACCACAAATTTGTCGAGGTAATCTATAAATACTCTATTTATCAAGTCCATGAAGATTTTTGGAGTATTAGTGAGTCCAAAGGGAATTACTATGAATTAATATTGCACATACCATGTACAAAAAGTAGTCTTGGGGATATCCTCCTTCTTCACCTTTACTTGGTAATATCCCGCCCGTAGATCCACCTTGTAGATGTATTGTGCTCCACATAGATGATCGAACAAGTCATCAATTTGGAGAAGAGGATACTTTTTTTATCATGATTCAGTTGAGCTCACGATGATAAATGCAAAGGCACATTGACCCATCCTTCTTCTTGATGAAGAGGATTGGTGCACCCTATAGTGAAGCACTTGGGTGTATAAACCCTTTATCTAGATTATCCTATAGTTGTTTCTTTATATCCTCAAGCTCCACAAAATCCATTCTATATGGATTCTTGGATATTATCAATGACCTAGGTATAATATCAATCGATAATTCATCATCTCTTTTAAGAGGAAGACTAGAAAATTCCTTGGGAAACACTTCAATGAATTCCCTCACAATAGTCATGTATTCAAGTATAGTTTTTTACTTATAATTAATCATCTGAGAAAGATACTCATGCTCATAGGGAAGTAATATCCACACTAGATATGATGGTGCTAAAAAATATTCATCCTCCTTCTTGCACTTTTACAGAATCAAGGGTCGATTCGCCATATGGAGAGTGATTTCCCTCTTATAGAAATTTATGTTGGCCCTATATAGATAAATCCAATGCATACCAATAATTGCATCAAATTCCACTGTAGGGAGTATGATGTGGTTCTTTGGGAAGTTCAATCCACAGATTGTGATAGTGGAGGAGTTATATTCAATGGATGCAATGATTTCCCCATTTGTTGTTCTCACTGTTATCTCTAATTCCATGATTTGGGGTGGTGTTGGGATTGTTCTACTAAAATTTTAGGATATAAACGAATTTTTAGAACAAGAATCAAAAATTTTGTTCACTATTATTGAATGAATAACTAGCATACCTGTCACCACTTCATTATCGGGGTTCACTTTGGTGGTAGTGATGGAAAAAGATTGCCCTTGTTGCCTTGGAAGTTGTTGGTTGCCTCCAAAAAACCCTTGGATTAGGTAATTGGTTTATAAAGTGCCTTGGTTCTTTGCAGTTAAATCAATGAACAATGCATTAAGGGTCAAACGAAGTGTTCCTCTCCTCTATCGCAATAGTGGGTTTTTATTGTCAGTAGTTAATGGCCAGGAGCCCTTCTCTTCCACACCTAAATAAATTCCTTGTCCCATTCAGGAAATTTTTGGGGTGCTTCCTTCCGCACCTTTGGCGAGTGGGGTGCTGGAATTTCTTAGAGCCATTGGATTTATCCATCAGACCACTAGAATTAAAGTTCAATTTCCACTTCTTATCTCCATGATACCCCTGAGATTCGTCGATCTCCATTTCGAATTTGAGGGAACATCAGACAATTTCCTCATAACTATCGAATTCATGGATTGTTAGGGCTTTCCATAGTCTAGGTTTTAGCCCACCAAAGAAGAAGTCAACCATGCATTCAGGGGTAACGACAAAGACAGAGGTGTATCATACAAGAATTGTGAAGTTTTCCTTGTACGCTCTGATGGATTCGTCAGCTTTTTTTCTTAAGGGTAAGGAAGTCCCTTTCCATCTTAATTCGAAGGGTGCGCATAAAATATTTATCAAAATACATTTTCCAAAAATCCTTCCATTCCAACGCCTCAATATCTTTCTCAGGATTTGTATTTTTGATCAATTTACACCATTGATTGGCTTCGCCCTCCATATTATAAGCATCCAGAAGAACCTTATCTTGTTCAGAACATTGAAGGATGGATAAGATCTTCTCAATGGAGTTGATCCATTGTTCGATGATTGAGGGATTAGATAATCCATTAAAAGTAGGAGTCCTTTATCTCATGAAGCTCTCGATTGTGGATTGTTCTATATTAGGGGGGTTGAACGTTTCTATTGACCCATGTTTTTATAAAAAACTTGAGTTAACTGAGAGAGTATCATGGAAAATGTTTCCATTCCCACTCTCATCAGATTGGGAATCTCATTATAACAGTCATTACATTGATCTTCGCATCAGTTGTTAGCCCGAGTCCTCATATTACTTGCCATTGGATAGAATAAAAGGAAAGTTAGGGTAACATATAAAGTGGAATCAAATTAAAAAAGGGATAAATTATAAATTACATTTATTTACTTAACTTATTAATTTATAGTCTTTAATATATGTTATCCATGATTTACTTCCCAACATATATTCTTAGGGGGCATTTTTTTATTCCCTTAATAATGGTTCAAACTAAGATTATTAATTTACCAAAGCATATCCCCAAAGAGTGTCATAACCAAGAGTGAATAAAGGATCATTTTCATGCACCAATTCCTATTTGAGTTTAGCTCAAAGTAGTGTTTTCAGGGTTTACCCCTAGATACATTTGTGCCAGAGCCGCCTCTACTTGTTCGTATGCAGACAGACATGTATTTTCTTGAAAAACCACTTACTCTATACTCACCAAAATTTAGGTATGTTTTTATTATACTTATTCTTATCCCTAATGATTTCATAATGTTTTTCTAATCCTAATCCCAAAAATAACTAAACATATCCTTTGATACCAACTATAGCAACTATGCTCTTTATTACATACTCAAACATGACTTATTACATAAAATTTCACTTAATACAACTCTGAGGATCGATAGGTCTAGTGTCATGGGAAATTATGAACATTACATGACAACTTAGAACATAAAACACAACATCTTCATTGAAAACTTCTTTTACATTACCACAACATTCCTTCATACTTAGCATTTCATGGGATAACCTGAGGACATGTATAAGAAAAGGGTGAGCTATGAAGCCCATTAAGGGATTAAACAAGGCATAACATGAAGAATAAAATACATGTTATAAAATAGTAATATCAATGGAGAATAAGATAAACATGAACATAAATTCATGATATATCATGATTATCATAACATGTAAATGTGGCAACAACATTTAACACAATATTAGCATGAGCTTAGGATCATTGCACATGGAGTATGAGTAAACTCTAATTGAACTTTAATTAGCATGATTAAACCCTCATTTCACTTGAATTGTCATGATTAAACCCTCATTTCACTTGATGTATCGTGATACTAATCTTTACCAAATGCGTTGGAATGCTATCATGGCGCACCCTTTATAAACATTTCATTTCATGCATAAGTGTGCCACATGGATCTTACAACATGGATCCACTAAACATCATAATTTATTCAACAAATAAGAGATGTGGAATACATAAATGGAATTCCTGAATCAACAAGTACATGTGTATAAAGGTGAATACCCTTAATGGATAAATGGGTATGGAAATGGGTATGGTATTCACGTACATGATGATTTTGGCTTGGGAAATTTTGGTGTAACTTCGGCAGCATAACAACGTCAAATAGAAATCATAAAATGGGTTAATGAGAGATCTAGAAGTATATAATCAGTTATAAAAGATATTTACAATAAGGGGGTCATGGTACATAATATCACAACATATGTAATTGAATTTAGAAGCATAATATAAAATAATTACTTGAATGTAAATGAGAAAAGATAAATTTCTTATAGAATTTTGGCATGGTAATGAGTGTAAATGGGAGGAATTAATGAGAGAGAATGAAATGTCTCATAATTAAAACATAAGGAGGGAAGTATGGGGGAGGTTACAAATTATACCCAAACGTTTTTAAATGAAAATAAAATGGTATAACAACTTAAAGAAATTTGGACAAAAATTGAGAAAGGAAGAAATCTCTTACTTGGAAGTGTGATCCCAAAGGCTTGGGAGAGGCTTGAGAGAGGCTTATTGGGATCTTGGGGCACCTTGGGAGGATTATAGATAGATGAGGGAAGAGTTTTTTCGAGCTCCAAAGTTTTTGAGTGAAGATTAATGGGATATTTAGTGGGTTTATATATGAAAGGAGAGGGAATTCTTTATTATTTAGGTTTTGGGAACTACACATTAAACTAATCAAAACCACAAACCATACCATGATTTTTTCCAATGGTTTTTTCCAAAGTGGAGTGTAAAACAATATTTTATAATTCCAATGTCTGAACATAAAAAAATAGTTTTTCTTATGTGGAGGTGAGTCACACTCTCAAGGAAATCATTTTAAAATGTTAAAATATCTTAGAAGTCTTGGAGGGTCAACTATGGCACCATAAAATTAATAAAAAAATATAAAATCACATTATTTTAAAATATAAAATATATATTGGTATAAAATACCTTTTATAGTATTTTATTAGAACACTATTGGGTCATTAGGTTGACATAAAACACATTATATATTTAAACGGTATTTAATTTTTACTCAAAAAATCAATTGTCTCCAAAAATTTTGATAAATTCACCATTAGATAATTTCGATGTCCTAAATCCAAAAATGATATTCATTTATCTAAATAATTTTCTAAATATGATAATTTTCACTTTTAAAATAAAAACCGACATTTATCGAAAATTGTTGGGTTTTGACAAAAACGGCTTCCAAACCTTAATAAAAAGTTACAATTGTATTCCTAAAAAAATATCATCATTTATATTTAATAAAAATTAATTTAGTAAAAAAAATTTATTAAAATTTTATTTAATTCAAAAATATATTAATTCATCAAAATATATTTCTTAATTGAATATTAACTAAAAATACTGTTTTTCATTTAAAAACCATTTACAAAATAAAAATAATAAAATGAATGTATATTCTATATAAAAAAATAATGAGTATAATCATAGTTCTTGGGTATTGTTACATAACCCCTTATAAAACTCACATAAGACCTAAGGATAATATGGGTGATGATGACAGATTATTGGGGTGGCTTGGATATGATCACTCGGGTGGTAATCTCTTATAACTTCCACTTCTCCCGTAGGCGGTTCCGGTCAAGCTTAACATGTTGAAGCTTAGCTTGGGCTTGGTCAAGAGTGATTCCCAGTGACGCTACCTCCTTTTTGAGCTCCGACAAATTGGCTTCGTATAGAGAAATTCTACTGGATGTGTTTATTGCTTCCTTTGTCTGAGTAAATTGGATTTGTTAAAGCCCTATATTTATACTAATCATGTGATCACTATTCGATGGCTATATTAAAAAAGATAAAAATTCTTAATGATATTTTAAAATGAAAAAACATAAACCCAAGGAAGTGAATATGTCTTATATAACCATTTTACATAATAACAACTTTAATTAGATCAAGAGGAATTTTCATTAATAATAGTTTGGGTCATTACATGCACCCCCTACACTCATTCACATAACCCCATGCAGAACACTCCTTCAGATCTTGCAATCACATGAGCAATAGAATCTCATGAGATGTGACATTCCAACCAATTAACTTGCAATTCCAAAAGCTGATTTTCCTCACGGTTCTCTCAGAAGACCCTGGATATCGATGTTTTGGCCTACAAACACCCCCCGCTGGTCCTTAGTGTGATGTAAGATACCATTGTGAGACCCTTTGTTGAAGATGTGTGAACAACATGAACAAAAGAGCTTCATGAGCAGAATCCACTCACTCGAACCCATGATCATGCGGGATTCCACCCTTGGTTTTGGAAACCAAGATGAATACCCCTAAACACAATCTTTCCATTCACGTGATTTCTTGATACAGTCTCACATAGGCGATCATGCACACCCTTTGTCTTGCGGTGCCAGGATTATTTAGGATTTGTGATGTCTCCATGTGGCCTTGGAAGTGGCTGCCTCAAAACACAACATCCTCGTGGAAACCCCCTTCATGAAAGGTAAAAAATTAGGATGTGCAACCCCTAGGTCATTCACCATATTCATGTTTTGTATTCCATCACCAGTATATATGGCCTCAACAAACAAACCCATTCATGGTTGAAGAATCCATCACAAGACCCCCTTTGAGTTCATGTGAGAAACATGAACTAGAACTTCCATATAGTTTCATCATGTGTTCACTCCTTCATATTTATATGACTGTGACACCCATATAGGAGCCCCCACATTTCCAAAAATACCCTAGGAGATGCAATTGTGTAATGAACCCACTATCCATACACTTTCCTTCCATAAGTACATTGCCCATGCAGCTTATGCATGATCTCTTTGGATGTGCACTTATGACATTTGAAAAAATGTAAGATCCCAAACATATCCATGGGACCCCACCGTGGGAATGGTTTTAGGGAATGTAGTCACAGTATTCCTTATGGGACTCATGATGTCATTGGATGGCTTTAGACATATCACTTTGATCCTAAGACAGGTCACAGAAAAGTTATATTGATCTCATAGTAGCTCCTTCATAGATCACAATTGTCACACAATGGCCAAAGGAAAAACCAAGTTTATTTGGAGACAACCCCTCGACATGTCCACTTTGTCACAAGACAAGATCTGGACAAGCTGAGATGACCTCATGAAATACCATTGACATGTTGTCATGATCAGGTGATTTCCCATCGAAATGTTGTCATTTTCATGCGATAGTCTAAAGGTGATTCAGGTTGACCATGCGACATCACATGGTCATGTCTACTTTGATCATGCACAAGAACACAGACATGGCCATTTTGGTTATGCAAAGAACCTTAGACATGTTTTCATTGCTCTTTAGTTGATCATGAAAAGGATCCTATATAAATTATCATTGATCATGCGAATCATCTTAAAAATGTTAGTAATATACCCTTGGATATGTCTTATATAACATATTCACACCCCAACATATCGATCAGATAATCAAGACATGTCCAGCAAGAATCCAAGGCATGTCAGGAGAATCCCTTATGGAATATCTACTTTTTCTATTAGACCCATTTGGAATCAGGCCATGTGGACTCCATCCAGGAACCTTTAGTCACATACCCCTTTTATAAGAGAATTTTCCTTGCTGATCTAGGGTTACACACTCATGATACCCAAAAAATTTCATGATCTTGGATATACCTTTTATGGTTACCACATCTATTTAATCCATAGGAGGATAAAGAATGATTGTTTCAATGGGAAGACTCGGTGCATAAGACTTAATCAATGGGAATCCTGAGTGCATAATCCCCAATCAACGGGCAATCTCAGTGTGTTTTCCCGGACCAAAGGGAATCCATCCTAGTATAAGTCCCTGAAATCCCGGAAACATCAAGGATAAAAATAATATCTTTAAGTATGATCATCCACCTTATCCCATCAGTGGGTTAAGGGATAAGTGAACTATGAGAACTTTGATTTCCGCCATAAGAATATGTAGGATGCATTACTAAGGCCCAAAATCCAACAAGCATCCACTTCAATGTAAGTCCCTTCCTTTCTTGAGTATTCATGAATTATGAGATTAAATTATCCCATAAGTCTTCCATTTTTCCTCATCCATCACCATATTATAAGAGGAATCATACACGGGAATCATTTTAAGTATAATCCATGATCATTCCCTTAAGTGCCTAAAACCCATTAGTAGGTTTGGGATGAACTGAACTATGATGAATCTGATTCCTATTATAAAATAGGATATATAGGATTCCTTACTAAGGCCTGAGCTCTATACTATATCCTCCATGAGATGGGAAATAATACCCCTCAAAGGGAAACTTTAATGTGTAAACCCCATATAGATATACTCTCATGAAATGTGTCCAATTTACCAGTATACCTTATTTCTCACATCAAGCTTGGATCACATGGGCTTAGAGACTAGTTATGATTGTATCAAAATCATGTTGAGAATTCTCCTAGTGTGGGCCCATCATTGGGATGAAATTCTGATTACATCTCATCTCCACTCAAAGTTCCACATTATCGAAGAAGAAATCCAGGGCAGTCTCATATGCATAAGTCCTGCCTAGATTCTCTATTATCATATCTCTCCTGACACAGATGTCCACTACAAGAACTACATAGACTCCGATTCCTATTTTAAATAGGATATGTAGGATGCCTCACTGATTTTTGAGCCTGATATCTACACCCTTACTGCAAGACATTAAACTGTATTGATGGTTCCAGTCACATGACCTTAAACTATGACAAAACACTACATGGGTTTTTATTCTTGTTTCAAAAGATATTTAGGATGCCTCATAGAGGTTCAATCCCATTTCCAAGACACCAACAACCTCCCCGGATGGAAATAGACTCTAGAATGATTGAACATGGCCATAACCCAAAGCATCATAAATAAATAATAGATCGATAGAGAACCCATAATATGCCCGCTATTTTTCTTATCCATAAATGTTCATAATCAAGTCATTATAAAATAGGTATCTATTAATATATCAAAGTCTATGAAGGATTTCACAAACATATCTTAAATATATAAGAGAGTCCTAGAGTAGTCAATAATTCCCCCCAAAAGTGTGTGATGATCCCAAACACCCATCATATCGACCAATTTGTGTTCCTAATCTTATTTGGGAAAGAAACCCCAAAGCACCAACTTCCATTGGAAAGTATGTTTGTACACAGTTATGGATGTGGGAACTATTGGGAGTTTCTAGGGAAGACTATAGAAATGGGAAACCTGATGCAAGCAATTGAGTGAGGCCTTAAACCCCCTCACAATCAAACCGTTGACTGTAATATCATCCACATCTTAAATCCTAATGAAACACTCATTATAGAAAATAAGTGTGATTAAATAAATCATAAATAGCTCAACACAACCCTATCAGATATTTAAACAAACTCAAACCATATTTCTTAGGTTCTATCCTATGCCACTCAACACACGTATTAAAAAAAATCGTATCTAGTGGAAAAAACTTTCTCCTCCTATAAAAAAAATCTCCTCAAGAAAAGGAGAAATAATGAATGGAGGACAAAACTAAAAAACAAACACCTCAATGAGAGTGAGTGTTATATACCCCCATTTTCAGCCTAAGTCTCTCAAACTATTCAGTTGGGAGAGGTTTTGTAAGAACATATAACAACTATTCTTTGGAAGGTAAAAACTATCATCTCATAACACCCTCTTAGACCTTCTCCTTTTAAAAAATGATACTTAATATGAATTTTTTTAACTAAGAGTGATGCACTGGATTATTGTATATATTCTTGTAACTTTAGATTTCATAGATCATGATCAAAGGATAACCAACTTCAACATTTAATTCTTGAAGTT
The DNA here is from genome assembly GCA_963277665.1 of Viscum album. Taxonomy (NCBI): domain Eukaryota; kingdom Viridiplantae; phylum Streptophyta; class Magnoliopsida; order Santalales; family Viscaceae; genus Viscum; species Viscum album. Next base: position 568,831,884 of record OY728119.1, read on the forward strand.
GTTTCTTCATCTACATCATTTATATCAATGATAATTATATATTTATGTACTTAGCTTCTAAATATATTAGTTTAATTTTGGTTTAATTTTTTTAATTCCATGAAAATTATTTTTTCCAATAAAAAAATATTCTATTGGATGTTGGTTTTCTATCACCTGTAGCTCCTTCCTAATCTGAATCAGTAAATCCTCTAAAATCTTGCTCACTTTTCTTCTAATAAATTATCCCATAATTGAAATTATTTTAAATGTATCTAAATACCCTCTTTTCATATAACTGATGTGATTCCTTAGGTTTGGATTAGATCCTGGAATAAAGTGTGATAGCATACACAATATCTGATCAAGTTTCTATTAAATACATGAGACTTCTGATGAATATTTTGAATTTATTCTCATTAATAGTCTTCCTTTCATCATCCTTTCTCAACTTTGTACCTGCTTTAATGGGTATGGACACCCCACTAGCTTCTTGTATGTCAAACTTATTTAAGATTTATTTAGTATATTTCTATTGTGAAACAAAAATGTAATCAGCTACTTGGGTAATTTGTAATCCCAAGAAAAACCTCATTTCTCCATGAATTTAAATCTTATATCTTTTTTTTCATTTGTCTTGATAACTCATCACACAATATTTCCTTATTTATAGAAAAAATTATATCATCAAAAAGTATAATAAAAAAAGGGTTTTGATGCCTTTATTAATTACATATAACTTTTCATATGGATTCCCTTTATAAAAAATGCCTTTAGGATATTCTTCAAGCTTAAAATACAAAGCTCTTAGAGGCCAGTTCAATATATAAAGAGATTTGTTTAGATTTCATACTCTTCTACCCTCTAAATCAAGAATATAAAATTTAGTTTTTTCCAATTACACTTCCTCACCATGTTTACCATTTATAAAATCTAATTTAATATCTATAAATATCCTAATTTTTTTGAGCTACTAAGGAATATTTTAATGGACTTAAGACTCTCCATTAGGGAAAATATTTAGTGAAATTAAACCCCTTAAATTTGTGAGTGTCCCCTTCATAAATGTATGGATTTGTTTCTTATTGATCACTATCCTCATCAATCATATTTCTGAAAACCCATTTGGCTCTAATAAGATTCTTTTCTATGTGTCTGGGAAACATTTCACAAGTCTCATTATTTTAAATTTGGTCTAGATATCTATTCATTTTATAAATCCATTCCTTATGTTCTAAATCATCTACAATATTCATGGGTTCAACTTTTGAAAAAATACCGGTATGAATAGTTTCTATGATCTTTCTTATTATATGAACTCCTTGATTTGGTCTCCAATGATGTTATCATAATCAATGTATTTTCCTTTAATTTTCTTTTTCTTTTTATACTTTTCTTCTCTATATTCATAATAGAAAAAATATGCATCCTCTAACTGAACCTACGTGTTTTATGTATTTTGTTTAATGAGTTATAAACTAAAAAAAATCATTTTCATTCGTCATAATTATCATCCACATAATTTATTTTTCATTATAAAAAACTATGATGTTATCATTATCCATAATTCTTTAAAACTAATTTTCATAACACTTATAATACTTTCCATTTGGTGTGTACCCAAGAGAGATTTCATCTTCAGCCTTATCATCAAATTTTTCACTACTAGTTTCTTTTTCATAAATCAAGAAGTACTTCTAAGCACCATACAATGTTTAAGATTTTGTTTCCTTTTAGAATACATCTAATAGTGATTCAAGTATAATTTTTTCCCTAAGAGACATCTATTTTAAATTATTCTACCGGTTGTGATGGACTATAACCAGTAATAACTTGACGTGCCATGTTTTTTCAGTATAGTTCTAGAAATATCAACTAGAATTTTTTCGTCCTTTTAGACACTCAATTTTGTTGAGGTGTATATAGAGAATTGTATTCATGTATGATTACATGTTTGTTAATATAATCTGTGGAATTTATTTTGGTATACTCACTCTCATTTTCTGATATCATCCTCTTTAAGTACCAGCCTATTTGTTTCTTTCGTATTGTGTGTGACATGAACTTTGTTCATGTCATCCTTGTGAATTAACCTATCAAAGTAATGAAATATATTTCTCTATTTGTTGAATTATTAATAATAGTACCATATACATTATATTAAATCTGTTAAAGAGGCTTAAGAATTTTAATTTCATGTCCCTTATATTTCTTTTTCATAATTTTTCCCTATGTGAATATTTTAAAAATAGTGATGGTTTCTTATTTTAGTTAGGGTAGATTCCTCTCAACTTCTTCTTGTATGATTTTATTCATATTATTTTGGCTAAGGTGACCAAGATCCCTATGCCAAAACTCATTTCTTACTATTTTTCTTAAGTAGTAACTTTCACTTTCATCCCCAATTTGAAATGGATTTCATAGGGTTCTTATGAACCTTGTAATTACAACCACATATTTTATTATTTTTGATGATGCATCCATTTTTAATATAGATGAACTCATTTCTATAATCACAAAATTGTGATATACTCAATAATTTTTTATTTAGTACATCGAAAAAAAACACTATCTGAACATATTTTATTATTACAAATGTTTTTTTGTCCAAATACCTTTGGTCTTAAGTGAACTACAATTAAAAATTTTCACAAATCCCTTAAGATGATGGTGGAGGTCATGTCTTTAATGATTTTTTCCTTATTTGAAATTTCAATATTCAGTATCCAAAGTTCTTTGACATGGTTATATTTTTTCATCTTGAAGTTGAATTTGTTTGTCTAGTCCTCCCTTTAGCTAAGAATTGACTACTCTTATCCTTTCAATTTATTTTAAACACATCTTGATTTCAATTATCATGGTATATTCCTAATAATTTTCTCCTTTATTTTGGGAATACTCACTATTTTATTTATCTTATGATAGATTTACTTCTTATTCCCCTTGTGTCATAATCACTCTAGGAGAGACATCTATGAGAATTTCCTCATAACCACTTTCTTCACTATCAGACACACCTTATTCTACTGATTGAAAGTTATTTCTAAAGGAACTAGGTTAAAACTTATTTTTTCCTTTTGGTTTATCATAATTTGGATCCTTATTAAAGGTCTTCCAATAATTTTCCTCATAATCATTTTCAATTCCAAATTTCATAAGGAAGTTAGCAGAAAAATGACCAAACTTTCTAAAAATAAAATATTTAAAATGTATATTACCTCTATACTTACCTCTTCAACCCTGGGTTAAATATATTATCATAAGAGAAATAATTTTAGAAAAATCATCTATGTTTTCTCCTACATTTAAATCATCCCATTTTTCTCCAATTTTCAAATATTTGAGTGCAATGAAAGAAATTTTCTTTTCCTTTTCTCCCTTTATTTTAAGAGAAAGTCCTATTTTCATTTAGTAGTTAATGAGATTATTGTAGAGTTAATTTATGGTGAATTCATTGAGAACTATATATTTTAGAGATGAGATATTTCATCAAATTCATCTGAAAGTATTCTCATAAAATTCTTCATAATAGTGGAGTCTTCAAGAGTGTCTATGAATACTATAATAATTCCCAAAATCATATTTACTTTTTTAGATAATTCATCAACAATTTCATCCTACTGAATTCTATATCATCAAACTATTGTCGAATAATTTAAATATTTTCTTATTTAATGTTTTTATTTCCTTCATAAATTTCATGAAGTTTGTTCCATATATAATTATCATTTATACATCCCATGATCTTGTTTAACTCTTTTTTTAATATGAAATATAATAAATCATTTTAGGCATTCACATAATTTTCAACATTTCTTCAGTTAGTCAAATACCATGCTGAGATTTCATCTAGAAAAGTGAATCCAAATTGAACAGAATCAATAACATCAACAACTATAGAAGGAATGCAAGGAACCATTCCATATTTCTAATATTGAAACACTTTAACAAAAAATGTTGATATGCCTTTAATATTAAAAAAATGTTGATTCATATCAGGATCTTGAGATATAAGAGATTAAAACTAGGATCTAATACCAATTATTGGATCAAACGAAGGGTGATACACACTAAGTAGGGGTTGAATCAGTGTGTATACCAATTTAAATACCTTCCTCTCTGGATATTTTTTAGCAACTCTCTCAAGATACTCGTTGATGTAGAAAATAGAATTACACAAAAAAAAATTTACAATGAGGTTCTGCTATTTGTGGATGACTACATCCCTGGATACACATGGTTATTATCCCACATATACAGTCCCCTTCTTATTATCCAAAGGAACTCGGGTAAGGTTGTGACCTTGAAAACGTACTATCTACTAGAAATAACTTATTACAATCTAACATCAATAAATCAAAAATGAAACTTTTTGAAGAGTGATAATAGATGAGAATATGATCCTCCACAATGACTCAAAATGATGATATTATTCCTCCTTTCATAGTAATCTCTAGCCATTGTTCTCAATTTTCCTTTTTCACCATTGATGCAACAACATATCAGTTCATATTCTCAAGATTATCCCTTATTTATTTCTTAATTAATTTTCTATTACTTATATTTACTAAAATATGCACAATTGTTTCTTCCATATTCAATTATGTAGACCTACCTTGATTTTTGGTGGCTTGGCTTGACTCATTAAAATTCATATTCTTTAATTCAAAGGTTCGTTCAAAATTTCCTAAAAGTTTGGATAAAGACTCGATTCTTTCCTTCTTGAAATATTCAAATTATCATGTTATTTCTCTAAATTCAAATTCTCTATGAAATTGATGTCTTTTATTTTTATTGATATTTCAACATAGATATGGTGATGTAAAGTATCATTTTTTGGTATGGAACTCATATAATCACCATAACATTTTCCTTCAACTAGTACTCCTTTGATTTTAGTCAGAATCATGATCATGTGTTTCATCATGATGTTTGATCTAGGAAGAACATATAACTTGCATCATCATATTTTTTTCCATTTATTCATAATAAATAAATTCTAAAAACTCAATATGTACTCCAGATAAATTATCTTACATATATCAATTTCTTATGTTAATGAGATATATTATCTTATAGGCTCTTGAAATACTCTTGGTGTATGAAAAATTACTTTGCCAATTTTTTTCTCCAAGCCCCAGTCACATAGATGAATTATCTTACAGGCACTCAAAATATCATACACACATAACATAATTTACTTTTTCAACTCAACATAAGATAAATGAATTTATTATTTTTCAATCACATAGATAAATTATTATATGTATCTTCAAATCACCGTATGTGAGGCTACCCATAAGATAAATCCATTTTTCAATTTTCATCTTTGACATAGTACTTCCAAAATTACTTTAAAACAACTTTGTGCTTCTTCAAAGATACTCTTTACCTTATCAAACACTTCAAAGACATCATCTAAGAAATCTTCCTTGTGTGCATCAAGATCATCATACCTACTATGGATTCTCTATTCCTACAACTCATTTATCTTAAATTATAGATAACTCTATAGAGATCCCTTCATTTATTCAAATATTTACACCACCTAAACTCTATCTTCTAGTACCAAATTCAATGTACTAAAACTGTCATAAATTTATTCTTACATTGGGAAAAGTGACTCTAATATATACTTCTGAAGGATCCTTAAATATCCTAGAGTTACATTCATACAATTCCATTTTGAATCTATAATTCTAAAATAATTGTAAGTCAATGGATAAATTTCAATTGCATCATATGACTATCATCATTTGATCTATGTAACTTATAGTCTTTTAGAACTCATTGTTGTTGCTCAACTATTTCCATCCAATCCATTTAAAATTAGTCCTCTTGAGTTCCTCCATATATTGGATTAATCCCTTGACTAGAATTTTTTCCCAAATGAGAAAAACCTAACATTGATAACCTTTAAAAAAATCATAGTATTGGTTGAATATAACTAAATTTTATATCATACATATCATGTAACTCCTTATATGTGTGCTATGATATTTATAATAAAGAATTTAAATAATTTAAGCTAAATCAATCATTCATTCATACGAAAAACACTTTATATTCATCAATGAAATAAATTAGGGAATAAACTAAATAAATGAACAATTTATAAATTTATAGATGAGATATTAATTTATAATAATTTCATAAATAATCAATTATAAACACTTTACAATTATACAAGCATTGGACATTCCATAAATCAATAAACATGAAAATTTCATATTTATTTCAATATAAAATCTTTCATATTATAATTTTACATGGTATACACTATAAACTCATTTGTATTTCAAATATATGATATTTATGGAAATATAAACCATTTATATGTTGGATATGGGAACTATTGGCACTACCATGAAAAGGTGGTCGAGACCATATATGTACTGGTGTGAACCACAACATATTCAGGGTGATGAGACAAAATAATTTTAAAATTTTATTCAATTTTTCATCAGAAATTAACCTCACGGATGATATAAAACCTATAAAATTAACTGATATCATATAGTTTTTTAAATCTATATTTGAATTTATAAATTGATTAAATCATGACTTTTACTTATTTTATTAATTTTTAGAATTTATTGAAGATACATACATTGATTTTTGGATTTTCAGTTCAAACTATTATCTAGATAATAATTTTTTATTTTATTTATTAATTAAATTTAAGAATGAATTGGAATAAGACTACATTGAGTGTTCATTTTTATGAGTTACAGGATTGAAAATTAGCTTATGTCCCGGCCAACGTGTGAGTCACTCACTAGGATGTGTATGATTCATTTGAATGGGAGTTATATACATATGATTCATGGGGACTAGTGCATGAGTCATCAGTGCCCTGCATATGAGTCATCAGTGTATGAGTGATTTTGCATATAAGGTATAAGAACCTACATATGAGTGACCTGCACCGACCTAACCTATGTTTGGGTCATTCATATGCTGTGTAAGGGTGACAAGAATGATCTACATACTACAAAAAGGTACCCCTATGGTTCTGAGGGATATCTAAGTGTCCAACTAAAGCACCATAAAGGTCACTATAACCCGGTTCAATACACAAGGGTTATCCTACGGTCCCTCTGTAGTATAATGGTCACAAATGAATTTCATAAAGGTCATCTCACATTATATAAGGGAAACAACCATGAATCTAAAGTCTCGTAAAGGTAATATAAATTAAAAATTAACTTTATAGAGATCATTCCCTTTACAATGGATATATAAATACATACAAAAAATGAGGGATCAACCTAAAATTCATTTTATATTCCTATAGTCTATCCAAATCATAAAATACCTCACCCAAGATTCCAAATAGCCATTATCCAATGATATGAAGGAAGGATAAGATCATGGAAAATAAATTCAAGGCTGATAATGTTTGAGAGGATATTTTAAAAGGAATTTGGACTCTTGTTTAAGACATGTGGAGTACATTAGAGAGGATGTGACCTATGCATTGAAACTCAGGTGGAATCCAAATCCACCAAGGGGATACTGCACTTGATCAAGGTTGAGTAAGTTCACTTCATCCATGTGATAAGGATAAAGAAACTATAGTAAAATTTCCCAATAATTATTTTTCTAATATAAATAAATATTATGTCTATTCACTGAGGGGGATAGCTACTGATCAGTTGATAAAGTTAAGGATCTATTGTGGGAGAATTTAATTTTCCATTCTTCTATAATAATTCATATCCAGTGATGGTGCACTATACCATTAGTGGTCAAGCCAAAGAGAACTTTCCCACTCCTATTAATTAATTATTCTCTTAATTTATATTTATATTCTTCAAAATTTCTCAAGAAATGCTTTATTATTTATGTAAATGTATAGTTTCCATTTTCCTTTACATTTTAATTATTCTTTCTTCTTATGGTTTTCACGCACATGTCACATAGACCTACTTCATTTCCCATATTATGAAGGGAAATGAGGTTAAATTTTTTATTTATCAAATGTATTTTATCACTATAATGGGAAAGAGTGTATGATTAAGTGATTATTAAATCTATCTACATAAGTTAAAACTACAACGTGAGGCTAATCAGTTAGAGAGAAAGAAGTAATGGGAGTCAAATCGCACTATTAATTTAATAGGTAAGGGAGGTAATATACAAGGTTAAACCACTCATTTTAAAAACAAAATTCAAGCATACTTTTAATTTAATTCTCAAATACACATAGTAAACCCACACAACATAAGAAAATAACACTAAAAACCCCATACTCTATGAAGACCACTATGGTTATAATATTCACTATATTTAACTTAGCTTCAAAATTTGTTTGTTTTGAGGCTCATGACAACCACTGCATTAACATAAAATAATTACTGAGAATATAGGACAATGTTTTTATATTTTTTTCATTTTAAATGTGCTTGATACGTGAACATGTCTAGTTATGACCACCTATTTTCATTTTAACAAGAGGTTGAGAAGACTTTATTGGCTAAGTTTAGATATTTAAGAATTGTTGAGAAAGTAGAGAGGAAGTTTTTCATAATTCCTTTGATAAAATCTATATCCTATTCCTCTTCTTTAACTAGAGTTATCTTAATAGGTTTTGAATATAGAGGATAATATAGTGTAACTAAATAGAACCTTGAGAGAGTTATATACACCTAATTTCAATAATGATAATCAAATTCAAAAACCAAATAAATGATACGACTTTGAGCTTAAACATGGAATGATCCAACTACTGACCAATTTATATGGATTGGTTGGATAAGACCCTAACCAACATTTGAGAAAATTTGGGAATGTATGTAATAACTTTAAACTCATAGCAATCCCAAAAGCTCAGATCATCTAGAAAGTTTTTTCCTTGTCCCTAGAAGTATTAAAGGAGTATATGTGCAACATACATCCTGGAGAAGTAACCAACTAGGATGAACTCAAGAGTACCTTCCTCCAAAATTCTTCCTCAATTCAACAAGTACCCTACTATGAAAGGAAATATTTGGGATCAAGTAAACAAGTGGAGAAACTCTGTGAATTTTGAGAATGGTTTAAGAGATAAACTAAATCCTACCCACACAAACCATTTGAAGACCATCATATCTTGGTGTTATTTTACCAAGGACTATCATAAAATTAGAGGAAACTATTAAAAGATTATTTTATATGATCACTTATATATAAATCACCCACTTAATTTGGATAAATGATAGATAAGATTTCCTAAAAATATAACAATTTTGTACAAGATCCACTAATAGGGAAGTATACAAGGTAAATAGTTACAAATCTCCTTTACTTGAAACTAAAACTGAATAATTAAACTCTATGGTGAGGCATTTATCATTGAACAATGTTCATGAAGTATCACCTTCTATACCTCCTTAAGTGTGTCTATTTTCCTATTCATTGGATCATTTCACTTATGGTTATCCTCAAGTACAAGAGATCGGTAACTATGATTACATGTGCTGAAGGAAGTACCAAAAACTAACCAAAAATTAGGGATTCAAGGATTAATTTACCATTCAATATAGATTTCGAAATCAACAACCTCAAAGACTACCATTCTAGAAAACATTTCAACAGTCTTACCAGACACTTTTATTCCACAAGAACAACTCTAAACCCTCTATATGATGAGAAAACAGACATAATAATGAATTATTAAGGAAGGATATACTGAGTTATTTAGTGGAGTCCCAAAATAACCAATAATACACCCTCAAAACTCATGGATTTTAACTAAAGGGGATGAAAGGTATGTTTGGATAGATTATTTCAACTTTGAATAATTTGGTAAATAATGTTTCGGTAATCTTCTTACTCCATAAATTTTTAACCATAATGGAAATATAAGTTCTATTTCTTTAATAAGTTTTAATAAAGTTAACATCAGTGAAGAATCACCGCTAAAGGATGAATCTGGAAGTAGAAATCCCAAGTAACAAGAAGAACTAGCCCTTGTATAGAGATAAGTGGAGATCTATGTAGAGATACAACCCATAAAAATGGATAAGGGAAAAGATAAGATAGAATAACTAAATAAACACCAACCTCCCTTCACTTTAAGAATGACACCACCCAAGAAGACCAACAAGAAATGTTGGAAACATTCAAGAAAGTGTAATTTATTATCCCTTTATTATATGTCATCCACCAAATCCCCAAGTATAGAAAATTTATCAAGGATTTTTTTTCAGAGAATACAAAATTAAAATTAAGTGAAAAGATAATATGAGGAAGAAATGTTTCTATTCTAATAGACCCATAATTACCTAGTAAATGTAAAATCATAAGTTCTTTCACTATCCCTTGCGGCATTGGAGAGTTTAATTTCACTAATTCGTTATGTGATTTGGGATATTAAATCAATGTTATTCCTTACTTAGTTTGTTATTACTTGTAGGAAGGAGAGCTCAACCGAACCAGAGTTGTGAAACTAGCCAACCAATCCACTACTTACCCAACTGGAGTTTTAGAAGATGTTTTTTTGAGGGTGATTGGATTTTTCTTCCCTATGTTTTTTTATATCTTGAACATGGATGATTAAAGTGATACATTCAATTCCCCCATCATCTTAGGTAGGTTATTTTTAAAAACTAAAAAACCATAATAAATTTCCAAGGAGGAACACTTTCAATGGTTTTTTAAGAAGAAATTTGAACTTTAGTTTTTTGGATTTAATGAAATATCCTAAATAAGAAAAATATGTTTTAACACTATTTAATTCTAAGATTCCCTTTTTCTGAGGAATTAATTTAAATTTTAGATAAACTAGTAAAACTGAGAGAAACCTTAGGATCGCCTAATCTCCTTGAAATTTATGTTTTTGGAAATTAATTAAATCTAGAATCAGATAAGTGTAGTGATTAGTTTTAAGAGATATATGATATAAAATACTTTAAGTAAAAATAATTTAACTTAATGGTAATTTTTTCTTCCTCATTGAAAACCTTATAAGGAAAACCATGTGGGAAAAACCTGATGAAGGGAAAATAAGTATAATGATCCCAACTCCTCACAATTTATTCATGACTGAATTTATAGTATCTATATCCCAATTTAATAAATAAATTTCTCAAAATTTGTTGTTAGTAGTGCCTTTGTGAATAAAGCTTCATCATTATCATATGATTTAATTTATTTCATATCTATCTCACAATTTTTTGAAACTCATGGGTAAAAATTAATATTACATAGATATATTTTTTCTAAACACCTTTGATATACCCACCCTTATATTTGTATATAAAATAAGCATAATAATTATATAAATTCTTAGGAATGTCATTATTCATATATAATCAAAAATTATTTCTGATATGAAATATAATTGATCTCAACCAAATGCATTCTTGACTTCCTTTATAAATATCAATCAACTCAGATTGATTTGAGTAAGTGGTGGAAATTATTTTTTTATATAACAATAAGATATAGTTGTTATACCATATGAAACTAAATATCTAGATTGAGGTTTATATTTATTTAGATTAGGAAAATATTCAACATTAACATAACCAAACGATTTTGATTCTAACTTTTAAAATAAGTAATAATTTATACCCTTTAAATGTCAATGAGTAGGATAAAGATATCACCTTGAATAAAATTCATTATAATGAGACCTCATATTATTTTCAAGTTTCATATGCACATATACATATATATCCTTCTAGGATAAGTAAAATGTGTGTTTATACTTAATTATTTAGGGATAAATAAGTTCTCCATCATCTTCTCATGTATAAAATATATCACTCTTGGAATAAATATATTTAATTGTCTATTAAGTATATTTTACTAAATATTTAAAATCATTCCAAAATTTAATATTTCTTTTTTGGATAATTTATTCAAAATATAAGGACATTACTTATAATTTTATCATCTACCATTCAATTGATTTTTTTAAATCTGTGTGATTTTTGATCTTATCTAAAAATTATGGATTAATACAAAAACATTTATTTATACAAACCATATGATAAAAAAACAGTTTTATATTCATCCTTTTATAATTGGTTAATATTCTTCATTTTATGATAGGTTATACTTCAAGAAAGAAAGTAAAAAACATCTTATATAGTTCACCCTATCCAGTAGTTTATCAACATGCGTGAAACGTTTATATTTTTTAATATATTTTAGAAATTTTGAACCCTTATGGATTCATATATAGATATCATATTCAATTTTATAATAAAGAAGATCATTTTTTAACAATTTCATCAATATTTAGTAGTCATAATAGTTTGGATAGCTAATACAAAACTTCATAAGTTGAACATTGTAAATGTTGATTCAATTATCCTTTTTGGACAGTTATTTTGATGTCGACATCTCTCAAAATCCATTATCATTTATGAGTTTTTAAAGAATTAAAAAAATTAAATATATTTTCAACAAAATTTAATGATATTTCATAATTTATTTGGTACTAGTGTCACATTAGGGACAACATCTAAAAAGACACATTATGTTTTATATATTCATTTTCCTCTTCAAGGGAACATATTTTTATTGATTTCTACTCATGATGAACAATTTTTTTATATAATCATTTAAATCATACTTTGGGTGTGTAAAATTATACTATTGATTTTTAACACTTTACAACTGATTTATTTATGTAAGTATTGTGAGAATCTTATAAATGATTCTGTAAAACCATTTTTATATGGAATTTGATGGTGAATATTTATTTTAATAAACACACATATTATGTGATTCATAATAACTAGAAAATAATAACACATGTGACCATTTCATAGATTCATCTTTCATAAAATATTTAAATGGTTTACATTTTAGGTGGGTGAACTAATATATATTCCATAATTAGTACTTTATATAAATATTGGAAATTAACTTCCAATATAGTCAACGACGATATAAATAATTTACCTTAAAAATAGGTAACCCATGGTGAATCATTAGTTTGTATAATTTAAAATAACATAACGATAATTAATAATTATCTTATAAGTGATAATTTAGTATACATGCATCAATTAAATAAATTCATCATTCCCCCTTTAAGGTATATCTACTATTTTATCAATAAATTATTCTCATTTAAACAATATTTTTTATTTTAATTGATCTCAAATGAACTAATTTATTTCATTACGTATTGAATGTGTCGGTATTGGTAAACTTCTAGTTTACCATAATTGAATTAGTTGTATATAGTAAAGATAAAATCTTATTAAATTTCATAGAATCATTTTTTTATAATGAATTATTTTTATATATAGAGGTATTTCACACCTCATTTATCGAGTATCTCTACATGAATTTTTTTTTCAAGAATATTTTCTAAATATATTTAATCAAGACTTTAGATATAAAAAATCATTATTTACTAAAATAATTGTACCATTGAGTCGGAATATATTTTCACTTATAGTTCCTTTGATTAATTTTCACTACTGGTAATGTAATTTTAATATTATATACTATGTAACAACCTGGCCCAGGTAACTGACCATCGACCGAATCGGGAGCTCCATGTTACCTTATTCATACCTTCCCATACACTAGAGGTCGTTGACTAGAAATGAGAGTCTATAACTGATGGTGGGGAGAATACACTCTTAGTATTATCACCTAAAATAATATATAAAAAGGTGAATCAAAATACAAATCAAATTAAGAGTAACTACTTACAAAAAAAATTCAACCATCAATAATGTACAAATATCAACATAGTATATTAAAATATACTCTATGATCAGTATATAAACATACACAACACAAGGCCCACCCACTAGACTAATCAAACACAAAATTAACCTGAAAAAAAATATGTGAGTGACTCGACTATAAAATCAAGGTCCCTCCTCATACCAATATCCCAAACACCAATCTAACTACACCTTACAAATCTCTTGTTCAACCTGTCACTTGAAAGTGAAATAAAAAGATATGCATATGCACTAGGGTGCATATGGATGGTGTGAGAAATAATCTCAGCAGGTAACCTCCAATAGAGTTCCTCAAATATACCATAATATGTAGTGTATGTATACATGTAAAATAAATATATAACACATAACCATATTCTCTAGGTTGTCGTGTTCTAACCAATCCACCATGACATCTGACCTCACATGTTCCAACCAATTCTAGTTGAAGAAGTCATCTTGTAATGAATTCAGGACCTGATCCCACCGATCAGGGCTAGGACCAACTATAAAGTCTCATCCACTACCTTATCACTCAAGGTAAGGTCTCATACAAAGTCTCAATCGCATATCCCATCACATTACTCCACCCTATCACTCATGGTTAAGTCTCGTAACACATCCTAGTCCCAAACCCTCTCACTCAGAGTGGTCCATGCTAGCACCCTATCACTCAGGGTGAGGACTCATAAGAAAATATTAGACCCATAACCTCTAACTTGGGCTTCTCTTTGATAGAAACCTCTCACTTATGAGGACTTGTAACAATATCCTGTAACTATACCCCCTCACTCAGGGTGGCCCAAGATAGTACCCTATAACTTAGGGAATGTCCACATAAAAACATCATAAACCTATAACCTCTTAAACAAAGTGTTCCTTGAATGTACCCTCTCACTCAATGTGATAACTCACATCCAGTCTCATTTTCAACCATGAAAACACAATAAGGAAACATGAACACACAAAAACATAGAATATAAGTGAGACCCACCAATTTCACACTATAAAATATCCTACAACATAGCTCATCAACATATTCCCTAATTCATATTTCCATACTAAATCATCTCCATCCTGTTCACAATAATATAGAATCCCATAAGATTTTCAAATTTCTTATGACCACAATTGATCTAAAATGAATCACTCTAATCACATTTGGTCATACCCGTGTATAATTCCACCCTAGGCCATCACCCAACCTCTAAGGTAATAAGGTACTCACACTATCCATACCACTTATATTACTATCATATATGATGTCATTCCAAGGTATAAAAGACCCTTAGGATACTTTCCATGTATTCCATGCACTAATCCCAAAAGGTCTCTAAGGGGTTATCACAACTTATCCACCTAGAGGTGAAAATTCTCAAAGTTTACTCATGTCATGCCAGGCACTTACCATGACCCAAGAATAAATCATCCCCAACATATATCACACATAAAACCACCTCAATTTCATGACATCACTATCATTAATCAAGAATACATTGACTAAATTATGAACATCCACCCCCTAATTAGTAATCCCTCACACAGATATAAATTCTCTCAAAAGAGAGACTTAAACCCAAAGAAACTACATTATTATCACTCAACCACTAATAAGAGATTTTGGGGTCCCATAGGCATACCTAACTCTATTTCCATTCATTTACTGAATCACTTCACATGTCAGAACCTTTATCTAAATCCCCCACTGCATTAGAGACCATGATCCATCTTATATCACCTCAAACTAGTCCATTCATACACAATAATTTAGTTCTAATACACTATAGGGTCTGTTGAACCCAACTAGAGGATGTGCTCCTTAGAATTATAAATACTAGACCACTTTAAAATCACCAAATGATGTGCGATGCTCAATTCTCATTGAGGAGTCTCTACCATATCCTATCACACATATCCAAACTCACCAAACCACTTTCTCAAATTTTTGAACTTGGAACCCATTACATGTGAATGAACATCACACAAAAACATGTGACATATGGTCAAATATGAATGGAACCACCAACCTCTATAAGAAAGTTACCATACTCATTCCACACTTTTCTAAGCCCCGTCCAAGTGTGTACCAAGTATCCACAAGATACTAAGCCTTTATATCATATCAAGAGACATGAATAATTAATTATAAACAAAAATAATTGATTTTCCTCAAACAAACATTTTAGTAATAATTTGGGAAATCTTACTGAATAGTTTCCAATATTCAAAACATCAAACAATCACATGATAATGACCAGTGGCATGCTACTTTCACTCCAATATATAAAATCTTCATGATTTTCCACTCAATTTGTATCTAATTCAAAACCAATTGATGAAAAACCCGAATAAAATTTTCAAGAAACATACCTTGACCTAAACAAGGATAAAAATTAAACAATAATAATCTTTAAACCTCCTCTAGCCAACCCAAGAATGATCTCAATCATCTCAAGATTATTCTAACATTCTCTAGAAGAATGTTGAATGTAACCCTAACTGAAACACCCAAAATCAAATGAGATCACCAAATAATAGGAAAAAGGGATAAAATATGAGGATTAATTTAATATGATGTTCTAAACTAATCCTCAATAAATTTCCAAATAAGGGGGAGAAATGTAGAATCCATGGGGGATAATAAGGGGGTAAGAGGGACAGTCATAATCCCTCTCCTGAGTGAAGATCGAGTAAAATAAAGGGATAATAACCATTAAACTATAGGTATATCCTACAAAAAAACACATATAGGTCCTATAAAGTACCCAGTTAGAGGAAACTGAGTACTCAATGGCCCTCCAGGGGTACATGACCACTTTTAAGTCACTCAATATTCGGTGGGTCTCTTACAATTTCAATACACCCCATAACTAACCCAAAAAATCACCTAATACCCATGAATTCTACCCAAACATCTAAAAACACGTAAAACATTACCCATGAATATTTTAACTCCAATAATTCTTATCTAAATCTCAATTATCAAAGCACCCTTTTCTCTAGAGCTCAAAATTCAAATTTCCCTTGAAAAAAATGACTCAAACATTCATGGCTAGTAATTAACTATCAACCATGGGGCTTCTCATCCCCAAGAAGCGTCTAGAGAAATATTTTTATATTGTATCTTTTATTAACATACCTAGTTAGTATCTTTTTTATTTTATTTTATCAATTTTTTCACTTCATTCTTTTTTTTGGGAATATATATTTTAAAATTTTAAAATTTTCGAGTTTTTGTACAAGAATATTGTTAGTAGAATCCGTGAATAGAATATGAAATCACATCTATCATTTGACATATCCAAATTCTTGGCTAGAACATGGTTTCCCAAACTATAAAACCAAACCATGTGGTATTCCCCAAGACTTATATCATGGGATCATGGTTGGTGCATGGTTTGACAAGTGAGGCATCAAAACCATGCATAGTACCCAGACACTAAAAAAAGGTTATTATTATTATTGTTGTTGTTTTATTTTCCTTTTTTTCTCTCCCCATAATCACAATCCCCCATTCCATCTCATATTTATCATGACCCTCCACCTCCCCTTTATCTCATATTCATCACACACAAAAATGGAGGGTTGCACACCTCCCCTCCTCCTACCATGGAATATTTCTATCTCTCTCTGTGATTTTAGATTTAATGTCCTTCGATTAGAATTATCCCTCCTCTGATATATTATTCATCTATTTTCTTTGTGATTTTCCTTCTTTACCTTGTGGTTTACATGCCCCATAAAAACTCTAACCCAATTTTGAGTGTTTTATTATTTTTCTCTTGATATTTAGTGTTCATGATCCCTGATTAGGATTTTTTCTCACTTCGGTTATTGAATTCAACATATTTTTCTCTGTTTAAGTTAGGGTTTTTCTTATTATTAAATTTTTGAACAAATTTATTTATGGATATTGTAATTTTTAGTTCCCTTTTTTCTTTAGGGATTATTATACCTCATTTAAGTGGGATTGTGTCATAGTTTTCAAAGTCAATAGGTTTCAGGTAGGTTACCCCATGTTTTAGGTCTTTAAATTTAATAACCTTACTTGATTTAATTTTTAATTCCTCTTTTAGATGAAAAATTATAATAACAATTAGGTTCAAAAGGTATTTGAAGTAGTTTTCAAGTGAAATTTTATTTTCACTTAAATTCAAAGTTTTTCCTCTAATTAGAAGTTTTTTAATTCCTACATTAATTTTTATTACACACCAAATGTTTTGTAAATTCTTGAATAGACTTTTAATAATAAGTTAAATGTTTTAATAGAGGTATTTTATTTAAAAGTGATATTCTCACTTTCTTTAAAAAATATATAAAGGTTTTATGCTTTTAAAATGTCCTTTTAAATATATGTGTGTGTTTTCATGTTGGTTTTATACATATACATAGGTATACATATATACGTATTCATGTTTATAAATTCTCCTGAAAATGTGTGAATTTGTGAAATGAGATACATATGTGTGTGTATATATATATATATATTTGTGGGTGTGTGTGTCTGTGTCTGTGTCTGTTTGTAATTGTATATTGGTATAACCATAATAGGGGGTTTTGATGTGGATTCTATAATGTATTTGGAAGTCTGGTTGGTACTCCTTTTTATATTCCTATAAAGGGTGATTTAATTGATAAAATTTAGTCATTTGTATTCTCTAAGGTTGAATTATATACCTTATGGTAGATTAAATGTGTTCCTTGTATTTAAAAATTGAAATGGTTTGATGAGTCATGTTTTTATATGATAAGTGATTAGGATTGTGATGGGTTGATGAAAGGCCCCATTTTTTATATGAAAATTATGACTTGAGAATGGTTATAGAAGATTAGAACCTCTGGTTTTTGGGTGGGTAGACTAGGACAAGTATGCTATGCAAGGTGTATCCTCCCTAGCCCGTGGACTATGTTACAACACTAAATAAATTATATGATGATGATATGGATTGGTTACCACTATAACATTAGTTTCATCCTCTCTGGAATCTCATGAATGGGACCATCTATATATGGTTCAATCACCAAGAGTATAGTGCCTAACTTTAGTGACCTAGGGATTCCTATTGTGTTTGATCTATTTATTTGTCTTTTCTGGTTTCTTTTAAAAATAAATAATTTTTTAAATTTATGTTAAGTGAAATTTTTATTTCTAACCAACATTTCCTTTTGTTTGATTTTTGAAATGAATGTCCTCTTCAAAATCCAAATTCCTCTAGATTTGAAAATATATTGCCCTTATAAATGAATAAAATCATTTATTTGGTTTTTAAATAAAAAATAAAATTAAACCTATTTTTATAATGTATTTTGAAACAAGTGAAAAGGGATACTTAATTTAAAAACTTGAACATAGGGTGTGATTTGCGTTTAGCATGCCTACTGAGCTATATGATCATGCCTATCTTTACCATTTCAGTTTCAGGTTCTGGTTATGTTCGTGACTATTATTTGATAATTGATTTGTTGGATGATGAGTTGTATAGTCACATGGAGGTATGTTCATAATTTTGTTTTATTTTATTTTTCCTTTATTACATCAGCAACATGTTCCCTTATTTCTTTCTATGGATATAGAGATGTTATATAAGTGGGAGTCTAGGTAGGCACTAGCGGTGGCTATAATTTTCTTTACAGAGGAGAGAGACTAGGGATGAGTGAAGGGATTATTGTAGATGTTTCTTTATGCTACTCTACTTTCCTTATTTATTTATTTCTATATATTTGATTTAGCCTAGATGTATGACTTATGAATGATACATGTTGAAATTTTATTTAGTTTACACTACTTGTTTCATAATTATTTAATGGGTGAAATTATTCCTTATGGGTTCACTTTGATGATCAACACTTGTTGATAGCCCATGGGGATCAAGAACACTCCTCAGGTCTTATCATAATCTAGTTTAGGAATTTTATAGAGGGGTGACTCAGGATGGTTCATGATAAAAAGGTATCAAAGTACCCTTTGTTGACCTAAATGGACCGAAGGCCTTATTTTTTATTTTTATTATGGATAATCCCCCTTTTAAGGGTTGAAGGGGAACCCATACATGACCCGTAGGCCCAAGGCACAAAGCCCGACATGACCTGTAATACATGACCTAAAGCACCCTTTGTTATTTAGGTAGTAAAGGTATATATAGATTGGACTGTTGGTACTTTGGGTGTAGGTAAAAAAAAGTGTATGGCCAATAATTTTAGGGTTGAACCTTGAGTCACCATAGGAAGTTAGGATAAAGTCCTTTTTTATTTTTGGTGTTTTGGTTTATTTAAATTGTTTCTATGATTTAATGGATGACAATGGGAGAAAACAGGTTTCACATGGTGATTTCACGTGTCCAAGAAACCCATGTAGAGGTCGAGTTCATGTTTCAACATGACTATAATGGTGGTTTCATGATTGGGACATGGTTCACTAAACCATTTGGCCCAATAATACTCATCCACTAGTCCCTCTTATTGACTATTGATATTGTGTAATTTCATTTATTAGGTTTTCTTAACATGTATCACTTTTAAAAGGGAAAATGTTATATATTTTGAAAATTTGATAAGGGGTTTTATGTTTGGGAATTTTATTTTAAAAAACAAATATTTATAAAAAAAACATAAATTAAAGTGTTTGGATCTAATATTTAATGCTTTTGGTTAAAAGGTTTAGTTTTTTTTGAAAATTAATGAAAATTTTTTCCTTAAAATGGTTTGAAAGGGATATTTTGAAATGGTTTTAAGCGGTTTATGGGGGGTTTTGAAATTTAAAGTGACATTTTCTGTAAAGGTTTACCTTAAAGAAGAAAGTGGATTTTGAAATTAATAAAGTAACTTTTTAAAAATAATTAAATAAGTTTAATATATTTTTTAAAATTAAATTAATACTTTTAAATTTTTTTGGTTCTTTAGAATGGTGGAAATTTTAAGCTTTAAAAGGGTTTTGAAAATATGATTTTGAATCTTTATTTTGGTGTTTTTATTTTAAATAGGGATGGTTGGGTTTTTTTTCATATTTTTTTCCCATTTTTATATGGTTTACCTGGTTTGGGCGAGTTAAATTTTGGTACCTCTTGATTTAAATGTTATGTTTATGTTTTAATCAATTTTCCCCTATATTTTTTTGATGGGTTTCAGGAAGTTTGTTTGTAAGAATGTCCTAGAGTGTTGTCAATTGTACTTAGGGAGTGAAATCATCTAGTTAAAGTCCTTTCCCGGACTCCAAGTGGAGTGGTAAATAAAAATACCCTCTTTATGATTTGATCCATTCTTAAAATACCTTTCTAGTTTTACTCCTTGATTTTCTTTTGAGTTCTCTCAGTAAAATGTTGACTATCTTGAAGATGTTCTCATTTCAACAATTTGGGGTGACCATTATTTTTTAATATATTTTAGTCTTTTCATTGATTTGATTTCAAGGGGTTAAGGAATTATTGTCTCGGGTGTATTCATGGGAACTAGGGTGGTTGATACCCCCAGTGTAGGATGTGTCCTAGATAGTGCCATGTTTATTATGATGGGTTTAATTGGTTTCTTGATGTTTCAGGTGTGATGAGCCAAGTTCCTTAATCTTCCATAATTGTTATAAGGCTAGCATTGGATACACTTGATCAGGCATGTTTTGTTTAAGGTAAATTTTTTGTGCCCTATTTACTCTCATTTAGATCTATTGGGTTATATTTTTTGTATGTGGTGTTGGTCTTGAGATTTTAGAGACATAAATGTTTGGATAGATTAGAATTTTGGATGTGTTTCTTATTGAGTGTCCCTATTGAGCCCCTTTGTTTTAGAACCTTTATCGGAGTAGTGTTTCTCATGGGATATTCTATGGTTTTGTTGACATTTTTTCTTGATGGTGAGGAGATCACCCTCATTGTTTAATCTTTTATCCTTGGGTGATTTGGTTTAAGGTCCCTCATGGGTGCTCGTTTTAGGTGAGGGAATTCCTGAGTCTTGAGTCTAGAGGTTCTTTGGGTGATGAATTGGGTTTCAGATATCATTTCGTTTCATTTTAGTTATTGTCATAGGTCTTATCTTGGTGTGTTTATGGTCTTCCTTAGTTTTTAGAGACTTGATATATATTAAGGAGGACTAATCTTGTCTTTTCATATAATCCATTGGAATCAATTAAATCTTTCTAGGGGTAGAAATTGTTATGGCGGGTAGAATTGTCAGAACCCAGTCTGATTAATTTCCTATTTATTTTATTTAATTAATTGTTTAATTATGTTCTAGATTTTTAGGCTGAAATATTTTAAAATTATTTTTCATTGGTTAACGGTCAATGCGTGGTTAGTAGAAATCAAGTGTAGGTCATGCAGGTGAATTTATCATTTGAGAGAGCCAAATACATGTCTGGTGCATAGTTTTCTGAACCATTCACCCTATCCATGTAGTATTCCCAAGGCCTTACAATAGTGGTGCATGGTTGATAAATAGTTTAGAAATATAGGTACGATGCCCATACTTTTAGTGGGGGTTATTATTTTTATTTTTTTCCTATTTTTCTCTCCTCACATAATCAAGACCCACCCCCCTCTTTTCGATCACGTTTAGAAAGGGAGGTCCACACACCTCTCATCCTCATCCATCCATGGGATCCAATTCTCTCTCCTTATGATTTCATATGCGATATCCTTAGGTAATTATTTTTCCTTCTCTACTCTTATATTATTCTATTTTCTTCGTTCTTTTCCTTCTATCCCTTGTAGTGTGCATTGTAACTCCCTGAAAATATAAAGTAGGTATATTATATTTTATATCATGTATAACACGCAACACCAAGTGCATAAGGGAATATAATATCACGATAATTTATAACATATTTACTATTTAAAAAAAATTCAATATAATTTATAGCTTTCAATGCACTTGACACTAAGTTAAATTATGTCACACATAACAATGAGTTTCCTTATGGGCTTACGTTACATACAACACTGAGTTTTACTGTTGAATAATATATTATTAAAATATTATTATTTAATATAACAAAATATAACCTAGCAGTAAAATTAAAGGTTATGAATACGATTAACTAACTAATGAAAATTTTTTGTTTAAAGAAAATATAAAATGAATTCATTGGTTACAAATTAATTAGAAATTAATATAAGAACCAATTGAATATAAAGGGAATGTTTTTAAAGAAAACATTTTTTATCCTCACAAAGTTGTTTTATCCTAATAAATTAAATTAATTAAAATTAGAGAGTGATATTAATAATATATATATATATATATATATATTATTCAACAAAATATTTTTGGTATTCAAACAATATATTTGATATTTAATAGATTAGAGTAAACCCAATATTTCACATAAAATCCTATACTTTTATTAATGCAATTTTACCGCCTTCTAATGGTGAACCAATTTTAAATTCAATTTTTTGAAATTTTTGTCATAAACCGCCTTCACCAAAATGAGAGAAGGGACAGCAGGTTGCTAGACCCTTCCTTCTTCAAGTTGAAGGAGAGATAATGACCCCTGCGACTCGCATTCAATTGGTCTCGGAGTGGCAACTAGCACCAAGGGTATATAATCACACACAAGATGGAATGCATTACCCCTTTTTATTTAATAGGCTTGGGAGATAAGATAGTAATTCCCAACAATGATGAAATTGTAAGCACAAGTAAATCCAAAACAAACCATTCCCATATTCATGTTCCAAAAGTAAATGCTACAAAAGTACAAGAAAACCCCAAAAGAAAGTATCAAAAAGAAAAGAAAAAAACAGCAACAACAATTGTCCCAATGTCCAAACTAGTATGATCCTGTACGATCCCTAAAGTCCTCCTAGAAACCTGAAAGCAGTTTTATATACATAGGGTGAGCATACAGGTATACTCAGCAGGTAAAACCCAAGACTCTCGTGCACAAGTGGGGAGGCACACTAATACCCTATGAGAAAAGAGATAACCAAAACACCCAGCAAGGAAAAATATCCACCCAAACCTCACCAAGGAAAACTCCCCAAATAATGCGAGTCAAGTAATGTAATAGTAACAACACTTTGATGTTTGGGTACCCCACGCCACTTCCCCACTAGTTATTGAAGACATCCTACGCATCGGACCTCTCCCGCCATTCTTACCACAGTCCCACTACCATCCTCCCCCGCCCGTACACACCTAAGCTATAATCACATATCCCACCCACAAACACCTAGGCCATAACAACCACACATAACCATTCCCACAACCACCTGGTCCAGAACAACTACTGCCATGCCCGAAGACACCTGGGCCTCATCCCGGAGACACTTGGGAAACAACCTGCCCGCACACACCTGGGCCAACCACCACAACTACTTGGCCCGAAGAATCTTGGGCTATAATGGATCTCAGGCCATCACAGCCTGCCTGAAGGGTCTTGGACCACTTGAAAAAGGGAGCGGAAAATGAGCTAATAACCAGTCACTAGTAAAAGTGTCGGGAAAACACCCTCCCCCATCAAGTGGGGGTGTTCGGCACAAAGTGCTCAACTTTGGTGGGGTGAAAATACGAAACATAAGAACTAAAATTATATATATAGGTAACAAGCACTCATACCAACCTAGGGGTTCCAAACCAGCCCAAGAAAAACACCCTCATTACTATTCATTCACAAAAAGTATTGATCCCACAACCATGTCACCACTTAATCCCGGAAAAAAAAATTCCCCATTGAACCCATTCTTGTTTTCATGTTCAAGTGATTCCATTTAAGTAAATTTTGCACTACTGGGAAATGATCAGTCATAACCACAAGCTAAGGAAAGGAAAATAGCCAAACATCACTTTTAATCATTCACACCTGGTTCTCTTGTAAAGTCCCAACAACAAAGGGATCCGTGGGATCCCTCAAAGTATTGGATCAAAACCAAGCCTCAAGATACTTCCCCACACGGCCTCAGGTCCACCAACAACTGCAAAAATAGAGGATCCCATCCCTATTCATATCACCCCATAAGAATCAAGCAGAACAATCACACATACCACCAAGACAGAGCAAGGGAGTTCCCATACTCAAGCACATCATTCATTAAGTTCCCCCTTTTTGTTTGGTTAACCAGGGTGATCACCCAGGGATTATTGTTCACTGGACATCCATTTAATCGGTCTAGTTTACGTGATTAACCAAAATTTTCATGTTAGATCCATTAAATCATCACAGAAGATAGGGTTTCATTAGTGCACAAGGAAATACCACCAACGGTCGTGATTTTCAGTGGGCATAAGCCCATACAATTCACAACACAAAATCAAGGATAAAAAAGTACATCAGAAACATCGATCACACCCCCTTCATTCTTTAAAAGTATGTTTATTATCTTTGTTAAAGTTTGGTTTCATCCATCCCCACAGAAGCAATAGCATACTTGCCCCGTATGATACATAGTAAAGAGAGACGAAGGAAAACCCTACCTGGATGATCAATGATCGAAGTTTCTCCTCCCTACGTCAAGAGCTGGGGATGCACAATTTTCAGGGGAAGAGATACAAGGACTCCAAGAATGAGTATGAGGGAATATATCATGGGTGAACCACTCTTCTCGGGAATTGGGAACTTTAACGCTCCAAGGAAAGGAAAAGAGAGAATCAAGAAGGAAGGAAATTGCTTCGTTCGATTAAAAGGGTCATCCTGGAGTTATGGGATTTGAGAATTTCAAATGGCTTAAAAGTCAGATCGTGGTTTCCCACATAGTTTGGTGGTTACATATGATGGAATTAATTTTCATTTAATAATTTCCATTAGAGAGGTGGCCATAACGGCTATGCGTTAAACAATTTCCTTTAATCAGAGAAAAATGCGCAATAGGGAAGAACTGGAAAAAAAGGTGTGACAATGAGAAAAACGACATGTTTTGGTAAGTTGAGGGTTTCAAGGCTCTTGGGGGATTTTATATATTATTTATGGGCTTTTAATGTCTTTTTAAAGGGGGTATTAAAATTCTTTTACGTTAAAAGTTACGTTGTGGGGGTAGAAAAATCGGAACTAGAAAAAATGAAGAAAGTGTGGGACACCGTCTGGTGAGAACACAGTGGCACTGCACGGTGCCACCCTCATGGTTCCACCATCACAGTGCCACCCTCACGATGCCACTGTCACGGTGCCACCCTCACGGTGCCATTGTCATGGTGCCACCATTACGGTGCCATCGTGACCGGTGTGTGACCGTCACGGTGCCACCATAATCGGTGCCACATTCACCGGTGCCACCGTTTCAGTGGAGCCATGTTTTGGAAAAGTACTAGTCCAGGAGGGTCCGGTCCATTACATCAGATACCTCTCAAACTATTCTCACCCTTGAGAATTAAACCCAGACCTGAAGAAAGGTGGGGGGTCCGAACAACCACCTCGAAAGATACCTCTCAGGAGTGAACCTCATCGACATCTAGGAACACCTATCCCTAAAGAAACCATGCAACATTCAAGGGTCATACCATCTAGTCATATGAAATAGAGAGT
The DNA here is from genome assembly GCA_963277665.1 of Viscum album. NCBI lineage: Eukaryota > Viridiplantae > Streptophyta > Magnoliopsida > Santalales > Viscaceae > Viscum > Viscum album. Next base: position 568,857,993 of record OY728119.1, read on the forward strand.
TTCTTCCTCAATGTCAAGATATTATTCTCTTTGGGCGGCACTGACTCGCCCACATGGGTTTAATCGCATCCACCTTAATGAGTCTTGATTAGGGATCGGGTCCTCCCCTCCCCACAGTCAGGAATCTTCACACACACACATCTTGAGAACAAGGGAAACATTCCATTCCATAGTTAACAAGGTAAAACACTTCATCACAAACAAGTAAAATCAAATAGAACAAAACTAAAAACAGATCGGGGTACTGGGCGTGCATCTGTGTCTCTCGTTCCCAGGTACTCTCCTCGATCCCACCATGCCTCCATAACACAAGAACCAAGGGAATGGTTGGTCCACAGAGCACCTCCTTCTCATGATCCTCTATCCTCACCAGTCTTTCTACAAACGTCACGTCATCCTCAATATCCATCTTTCCCCAGTCGAGGATGTGTGAATCGTCGTACAGATACCGTCAGAGCTGTGACACATGGAAGACGTCGTGCATTCTCAGTAGCAGCGGTGGTAGCGCTAGCTGATAAGCCACTTCATCGACTCTCCGCAGCACTCCGAATGGTCCGAAGAACCTAAGAGAAAGCTTACTCCCCCTGTCGAACCTCTGTTGTCCATGCTGAGGGGATACCTTCACGAATACGTGGTATTTGACCTTGAACTCCAAGGGTCTCCTCCTATTATCGGCATATGACTTTTGCCGGTCCTGAGCCGCCTTCATCCTCTCCCATATAAGATGAACCTTCTCTGTCGTGCTCCGCACCACCTTTGGGACAAGAACACATGCTTCCCCGACCTCTGTCCAGCATACGGGTGAGCGACACGGCCTCCTGTACAAAGCTTCGAAAGGATTCATGCCAATGGTAGAGTGATAGCTGTTGTTGTAAGAAGACTATACCAGAGGCAAGTGTCATACCCATGATCTTCCGAAGTCCAAAACACATTCTCGTAGAATATTCTCCATCGTCTGGATGGTGCGCTCTCTCTTCCCATCTATCTAGGGGTGAAAAGTAGTGCTGAGGCATAGCTGGCTGCCAAAATCATGTTGCAATCCTTTCCATACCCGTGAGGTAAACCGGGTATCCCGGTCGGAGACTATGGACCTCAGAACCCCGTGCAACCGCACAAAATAATCCATGTAGCTCTGTGCTAGGTCACCCACCATACCCAACTCCTTGATCGCCATGAAGTGATTTAATTTCGTCATTCGGTCCACCACTACCCAGATAGCATTGCAACCCCCTTGAACTCTAGGTAGTCTCATGAGGAAATCCATCGATATGTCATCCCACTTCCACTCAAGGATATCTAAAGGTTGTAACAGACCTCCTGGGACTCTGTGTTCAGCCTTTACCTGCTGACACATGAGTCACTTTGCTACGTACTCTTCCACCACCCGCTTCACCCTAGGCCACCAAAACTAACTCTTCAAACCAGGTACATCTTGGAAAATCCTGGGTGCACTACTTGGGGTGAGTTATGGAACTCACCAATAACTCTCTCATGTATCGTCTCTGGGACAAAAATCTTCCTTTGGAAAAGAATCTGATTATGACCATCCTCCAACCATCTTTTTGGAGCATTTCCCTGGCTAATGCAATCGCACATTACTTCAGTCTATAAGTCACCCCACTGAGACTCCTCTACCTACCGCAATAGAGAGGACTACACTGTCATCTGAAATAGGCAACCTCTACCACCATCCATTCGTTCATCTAGGTGTAGGGCAGCCAACTCTTCCATCACATTCCAAGCATTTTCTGATTCTTGAACCGCATCCTTCTGTGACTTTCTGCTCAGGGCATCATCCACCATGTTCCCCTTTACTGAGGTGTAGGAGATTTCAAAGGTGCAGTCTTGAAGGAACTCCATCCACCTTCCCTTCCATGATTTCAGATCCCGCTAGGAGAAGATATACTTCAAGCTCTTGTGATTTGTGAAGACTACGAAGCATTCCCCGACGAGGTAATTCTGCCACAACTTTAGTGCGAACACGACTGCCGAAAACTCTAGATCGTGGGTGGCATAGTTACGCTCATGGGTAGGTAACTGCCTAGATCCATAAGAGATCACCCCTTGTTGTTGAATCAGCACACACCATGGGCCTTGTCCTGAAGCATCACAGAACACCTCATATACCACCCCTTCTTCTAGAAACCTCAACACTGGGACACTAACCAACTTCCCCTTTAGATAACTGAAGACTTCCTCACACTGCTCATTCCACATGAAAGCCTGGTCCTTCTTGGTCATGGTTTTCAAAGGTGTTGCAACTCAGAAGAATTTGGGCCCAAACCTCCAGTAGTAACCTTCTAGACCTAGGAAAATGCGAACGTCTGCCGCGTTATTGGGAATTGCCCAAGAAACAACCGCCTCGACCATTGATGGGTCCACCATTATTCCCTGTTCAGAAACCATGTGTCCAAGGAAGTGCACTTCTCACGTCCGGAACTTGCACTTGGAAAATTTCCCATAGAGTTGGTGTCATCGGAAGACCTCTAAGACCGTTCTCAGATGCTCAGTGTGATCCTCCTCCGACCTTGAGTAGATCAGGATGTCATCAATAAACACGACTATGAACCGGTCCAGATATTCCCAGAATACGGAGTTCATGATCCCCATGAATATAGCTGGTGCATTTGTGACGCCGAATGGCATGACTACAAACTCTAAGTACCCATATTAGCACCTGAAGGCAGTCTTCAAGATTTCACCCTCCTTCACCCTCAACTGGTGATATCCTGATCGTAGGTCGATCTTGGAGAACCATCCTGCCCCTTTTAACTGGTAAAAAAGGTTTTCTATCCTCGGGAGAGGGTAACGGTTCTTGATCGTTGCCTGGTTCAGCCTCCAGTAGTCTATGCACATCCTAAGACCAATATATGCCTTCTTTATGAATAATACTAGAGCACCCCATGGTGACGCACTTGGTCGAACAAATCCTGTCTTCATCAGATCTTCAATCTGAATCTGCAACTCACGCAACTCAGAAGGCACCATCCGGTAGGGAGCCATCGAAACCGGATGAGCACTGGGTTTCAAGTCTATTCTGAACTCAACATCGCATCGAGGGGGTAGAGTCTCCACCTCTTTGGGGAATACATCCATGAACTCACTGATGATACCCGGGACTTTTTCCATCTCAATATTCGTTGACTCCACTGATAGCTTAGCTAATAAAGAAAGGATGGGCTCCACTCACCGGTTTCCCTCCTGGCAACCCCGCTTTCCAATGAAAGTTACACGTCGGCCGCCCAAATCTGAAAACACGATCCTTCTTCTGAATCAATCAATAACAGCACATATAGAGAACAGCCAGTCGATGTCCAAGATGATATCGTATGGTTGTATCTGCAACAGTAGAAGATCCCTGCTAGAATGGTGTGGCCCTATCATCAGTCTACACCATCGGAAAACATAAGACAAGTCGTTCTGACCTCTGACTGGCATACTCAATAGGGGCACTGGAAGCCTCTCAGCGTCTAGACCCAGAGCACATGCTAGACTGGGTGTAACAAAGGAGTGTGAAGCTCCTGTATCAAACAAGGCATAGACAAGAGTTCTAAACAAGCTGATCGTACCTTGAACGACTTCTGGCCTTATTAGAACTGCTGCCTTTGCGGCATTTAACTTCCCACGCCCAGCTCATCTACCCCTCGGTTGTCGGCCACCTCCCCAACCGCCCCCTGGTCGAGGTCCTTGAGGAGTGCCCTGAGGTCGGCCTCCTTCTGCAAAGTTTTCCTTTAGAGGAACAGAAGCTTGCTATCCCTGATGCTGCTGCTAAAAGGTCCTGGAAGGAAACTGTTGCGGCTGAGGTGGGTGCTGCATCGGCCCACCCCCACTATACTGTACTCGGTCCGGGCAATGATTCTGAAGGTTCCAACAACTTCCACAGATGAAGTACCTCGGTCCTGGGCCCGAAAGGAAGGGGAAAGGACCAGAATATTGGAACTAGAACTGCTGAGGCCTGCTCCCTACTGGTCGAAACCTAGAGGGACCTGATGTTGGAGGCATGCTGGTGATGGCCTTCCCCTTCGACGAGCCCAACTGGATTCCCTCTCATGATATACCTCCCAGCATGTGCATCCTTTCCACCACTTCATCCTTCTTCTGGACCTCCAAGTATGTCGGTTGGGTGAAGGGGGTCACTGCATACTAAAGAGAAGTTCGGAGTGCCTCCTCTAAACATCTCGCCCGAGACTCCTCATCTAGAAAGAGGTCTGGAACAAAGAGAAGAAGATCCTTGAACTTGATTCCAAAACCTCTCACTGACATGCTACCCTGTTGGAGCGAGAGCATCTCCTGCCTCTTCTCAGCCTTCATCGTGGAAGAGAGGAATTATTCCCGGAACTCTCTCTCGAATTCAATCCATGTCACCTCAGCCTCCCTATTCTCCCCAAGATAAAGCGTCCAACACTGACGCGTTGCTCCCTATATCTGGAGTATAGCTAGAGAAACCCAATACTCCAACAGAGCCTGGATCAAGCTAAAAGTTATCACCAACTCCTCTAGCCATCTCTCTATCTCCACGTCTAAGATGTTACCCTAGTACTTCCCGAGGGTCTGCCGCTGAAAGGCACGAAGTGTCCTCTGCCACTGACTATCCTCCCTCTCTCGATCAACCCTCTGTCGATCAGCCAAATAAACCTCATGGGCCTCGATCTCCCTTACTACCCTTGGTCACCATCCGGGTTCCATAGCTACAAGGTAAAAAATGAATGCCTAATCCTGAGTAGTGTGGAACATTGGTTTTAAATTTTCTTAGACTTCTTATTCATTTTAAATCCCCAAAATTCCCAAGAAACACAAGAACAAAAGTCATTATGGTGCATGCACCTTTCCTAGGGTCGCTAACCTACAATCAGTGTAGCCTCACTTGGTCATTCGGTAGGCCCAGAGTCATTGCATCGGATCATGGGGGGCCCTAAAATCCTGTGTCCTAGCCGGTCTTCCCTAGCCTATTTCACGCACCATGATTGTCCAACACTGTTTCCCTACCATCCCATACAATCCCCACTATGCCTAACCCTAGACTCCATCCTATCCCCCAACTCCCTCTGATACCATTCTCTCACAACCCTCCTATACCAAGATGAGATAAGGGACCGCAGGTTACCAGACCCTTCCTTATTCAATTTGAAGGAGAGATAATGACCCCCAGGACCCGCCTTCAATAGGTCTTGGAGTGGCGACTAGCACCAAGGGTATAGAATCACACACAAGATGGAAGGCATTACCCATTTTTATTTAATAGTATCGGGTGATAAGATAGTAAATCTCAATAATGCCGAATATGGAAGCACAAGTAAATCCAAAAAAAACCATTCCCATATGCATGTTCCAAAAGTAAATGTTACAAAAGTAAAAGAAAACCCCAATAGAAAGTACCAAAAAGAAAAGAAAAAAAAACAGTAACTATCCCAATGTCTGAACTAGTACAATCCTACAAGATCCCTGAAGTCCTCCTACAAACCTGAAAGAAGTTTTATATACGTAGGATGGGCATACAAGTATACTCAGTAGGGAAAACCCAAGACTCTTGTGCACAAGTGGGAAGGCACACTAATGCCCCATGAGAAAAGATATAACCAAAACACCCAGCAAGGAAAACTATCCACCCAAACCTCACCAAGGAACACTCCCCAAATAATGCGAGTCAAGTAATGTAATAGTAAAAACACTTCAATGTTTGGGTACCCCGTGCCACTTTTTCTTTGGTTTTTGAAGACATCTTACACATCCGAACTCTCCTGCCATTCTCACCATAGTCCCACTGCCATCCTTCCCCACCTGTACACACTTGGACTCTAACCACGCATCCCGCCTGCAAACACCTGGGCCACAAAAACCACATGTAACCATTCCCACAAACACCTGGTCCAGAACAACTACTACCACACCCGAAGACACCTGGGCCTCATCCCGAAGAAACTTGGGAAACAACATGCCTGCACACACCTAGGAAAACCACCACAACTACCTTTCCCAAAGAATATTGGGCTATAATGGACCTCAGTCCATCACAGCCTGCCTGAAGGGTCTTGGGCCACTCAGGAAAGGGAGTAGAAAAAGAGCTAATAACCAGTCACTTGTAAAAGTGTTGGGAAGACACCATCCCCCATGAAGTGGGGGTGTTCGGCACAAAGTTCTCAACTTGGGTGGGGTGAAAATACGAAACATAAGAACTAAAATTATATATATAGGTAAAAATCACTCATCCTAACCTAGGGGTTCTAAACCATCCCAACAAAAACACCCCCATTACTATTCATTCACAAGAAGCACCAATCCCACAACCATGTCACCACTCAATCCCAGAAAACAATTCCCCATTAAACCCACTATTTTTTTCATGTTCAATTGATTCCATTTAAGTAAATTTTTCACTACTGGGAAATGATCAGGCATAACCACAAGCTAAGGAAAGGAAAACAGCCAAATGGTACTTTTAAGCATTCACACCAGGTTCTCTTGTAAATTCACAATAACAAAGGGATCTGTGAGATCCCTCAAAGTACTGGAACCAAACCAAGCCTCAAGATACTTCCCCACACGGCCTCAGGTCCACCAATAACCACAACAATAGAGGATCCCATCCCCATACATATCACCCCATAAGCATCAAGCAGAACAATCACACATACCACCAAGACAGAGCAAGAGAGTTTCCAGACTCAAGCACATCATTCATTAAGTTCCCCCTTTCTGTTTGGTTAAATAGGGTGATCACACAGGGGTTTTTGTTCACTGGACATCCATTTAATCGGCCGAGTTTACGTAATTAACCAAAATTCCCATGTTAGAGCATTTCAATCATCACAGAATATAGGGGTTCATTAGTGCACAAGGAAAGACCAACGATCATGATTTTCAGTGGGCATAAGCCCATACAATTCACAACAAAAAATCAAGGATAAAAATTACATCAGAAACATCGATCACTGCCCCTTCATTCTTTAAAAGTCTTTTTATTATCTTGGTTAAAGTTTGGTTTCATCCATCCCCACAAAAACAATAGTATACCCACCCTGCATGATACACAGTAAAGAGAGATGAAGAAAAACCCTACTTGGATGATCAACGATCGAAGTTTCTCCTCCTTACGCCAAGAGCTGGGGATGCGCGATTTGCAGGGGAAAAGATCCAAGGACTCCAATAATGAGTAGGAGGGACTCTAGCATGGGCGCACCACTCATCTCGATAAGGGGAAAATTAAATGATCCAAGTAAAGGAAAAGAGAGTGATCAAGAAAGAAGGAAATAGATTCATTCGATTAAAAGGGTTAGATCCTGGAGTTACGGGATTTGAGAATTTTGAATGGCTTAAAAGTCAGAGCATGGTTTCCCATGCAGTTAGGCAGTTACACATGATGGAATTAATTTTCATTTAATAATTCCCATCGGAGAGGTGGCCATAATGGTTGTGCGTTAAACGGTTTCCTTTAATCATAGAAAAATGCGCTATAGGGCGGAACTGGAAAAAAAGGTGTGACGCCAAGGAAAACCACATGTTTTAGTAAGTTAAGGGTTTCTCGGCTCTTGGGGGATTTTTCATATTATTTATGGTCTTTAAATGTCTTTTTAATGGGGGTATTAAAATTCTTTTACATCAAAAGTTACATTGCGGGAGCGACAAAGTCAGAACTAGAAAAAAAGAACGAAGGGTTGGACACCGTCTGGTGAGAACACGGTGGCACTGCACGGTGCCACCCTCACGGTGACACCCTCATAGTGCCACCATTAGGGTGCCACCCTGATGGTGCCACTGTGACCAGTGTGCGACCGTCACAGTGCCACCGTAACCGGTGCCACTGTGACCGGTGCCACCATTTTGGTGGAGCCGTTTTCTGGCAAAGTACTCAACCAAGAGGGTTCGGGCCATTACACTTTTATAAATTTTATATGTCAAAATAAACTTAATATTTTAAAATTGAACAAAAAAATTAGTTTTGGGTGAATTTTTGGTATTTTTCTGTGAAGTTTTATTTTTTTATGAATAGTGAAAATTAATGAATTTTAATTCAAAACTAGTTTTTCAACTAATTTATTTATAAAGTTAAATTATATTTTTAAATGTTTTTAAATGTTTTTAAAGTTTAATTATATATTTTTTAATAAATTAATCTAATTTAGGAAATTGGAATAAATTTCACTTTGAAATTGAATATAAAAACTTAGTAAACCTTTGAATGCTTTTACTTTAAAAACCTGCATTATCGTCCCTTCAATGGGATTAAATTTAAATTAATTTCCTCCAATTATGTGATTTTAATTTTTAAAAATGGATTAAATATTTGGAATAACAATAATTTATAATTTATAATAATTTCAACTTAGTTTTTGATCAAGAAAATTAGTAAAAGTAATTAAATATAATTACAATGATTAAGGTAAAATTAAGATTAACATGGGACTAAACCATAACATTAAGGGACAAAATGGCCTAAAACTTGTCTAAAATACTTTGGATGGTAGTATTTTGACCCTATAATACCTTTTATACAAAAATTACCATTATTTGATCCACTTTAAATGCAAAAAAAACTGGATGGGATTCCATTTTCCAAAATTTACAAGAGTGCCACTCCTCCTCCACTACAAAAGTCCCCCTTTCCTCCCACATCCTCACACCTATAAAGACACTTTGGATTGACCAATATCTGATAAACATATCTTTTAAACATACCTCCTATAATCCTTTCCTTAGGAATAAATCCATCCAAATAATCTCTTTGGTGCAAACCAAAAGGAGTTACCCAAAGAAGAGGTAACATCTTTCCTCAAGCTCTTTAGTTTTATTCCCTTTCTTCACCCACTCAAATATTATTATTCCATGATTTTATAAGAAAATATCATCTATATACTATTATTTTGTTATGTTAAAATTTTTACTTACATTTATAGACACTTCCATCTAATGGGTAATGAACTAATCGTTATTTCCACGACAAACTACCACCTCAAAAAACAAAGTTGTATGTGTTTCCTTCACCACCTTTCATGGTTGGGAATTATGATAGACAGACTATTTATATGTGATATATATAATACTAATTATTTCTTTATTAATAATTAATTATTTTATAACACATACCCTTATACTTTCCATTTTTTGTAAATATGATAACATCATTTGTGGAAGTGTGGACTACCGCCTCCTCAAAGCAACGTGACTCATTCACACTATACATTGAATGTATAAATAATTGGTTTAATAAACCTATATAACATATATGAAATATATATGATACTATAATTATAATATACATATATATAATTTTCTTTTAATTCTTTTAATATGACAAATAAATGAAAGTAACGTTCATGTGTACTTACGGCCCACCGTCTCCACGAACAGTGAAATCCATTTCTTATCCACAAATATTATGGATTAATATAAATACATATATACTAAATAAATATTGTATTTAAATAATGGTTTACATTCTGAATAAAATTAAACCATGATAGGAATAACAAGTAACAAGTTAAAACATACTCGACAAACTAGGCAATTAACACCTAAAATAGTGAAAATAATGAAAGATTGTTATCAAACAGGTAATAATATATTATAAGAAGATAATATATAATATTATAAACATGAATATGTTTATTTAATAATTTATTAACACTCTTAAAACCCTTATATAGGAATTTAAATGATGTTCACCTGAAATTAAATGCAAGGTAAAGGATTTCCATCTCACATTTTACATCAGTGAGATAAATTTCATGTTCACCACTTACTTATTTCATGTGGTTTATCTAATGCCATTTTTTATATATTATATAATTAATTGTTTTTATTAATGTTATATATAACTTTAATTTAATTTTATTCCTTCATTATCCATATGATTTAAAATGTTTCAAAGTGGTATGAGACACTTTGGAATGTTTAAAGATTATTTTCCTCAAGAATAATTTTAATGATCTTTCAATGGTATTTCCATTAGTGGGAATTATATGAACATTTTTCAATAAAACCTTTAATATTTCTATAATTTTTTTATTCATGACCTTTTTAAAGTATTATTACCATTTTTACACTCTCTGTTACTCAAAATGTTTTAGAAAATGTTTTTAAGAAAACCTAACTCCATTTATCTCTTTATTAGAAGAACCTATTTTATTCTAAAAACCATGTTTTATTAAAATGTTATAAAAAATGTTTTTTACCATTCAAAAGGATTTATTAAATACATTTTTACCCTTTTTGTCTTTTACCCATGTTTCCAAGTAATATTCCTATCGCTTTCTAAATAATTAATTTTCTAACCTTTTACTGTGAAATAGGAATGTTCTTTTTTCCTCGTGCGACATGTATTGGTGTACCCTCAATCATTTCTTTGAATCTTCCTTTGTAAGTTTAAAAGGATGATTTTTAAAGAAAATTTGTTTAAAAGTGATTTTCAAAGGAAAGGATTTTCAAAAAAAAATCGAAGTAAAAAAGGATATTTTCCTCAATAATGTTTTTAAAATATTTTTTATAGTATTTATATTCATCAATTAAAACAACCCTTTATTTTACTCCATGTAGGATATGTTGTATTAACACCATCCTTAATCTTCCTCTATATTTTTTATGATTAATTTGGACTTGGAAAATATTCACATACACTTTTTTGATTTCTTTTAGTCCCCTTGAAATATTCATTTTCTTATGATCATTTGACATTGAATTTCACCTAAATATCCATATCATTTTTCATGGATATGATTATTTCTTAAACCATATACCATTTTTCATATGGTTTTTACTTTGAGATTTATTTGATTATTTTGGGAAATATTGATAAATATTTTTCTACTACTCTATATGGATATTTGATCAGGCGCATTTTTAGATTGAGTATTCGATATATGAGGAATTCTTTGGGAAATTACAACATGGGTATGGCCTAGTTACAGATAGCCCCTCAATAAATCATTAGTCTCATGGGATGAGTTAACTGGCTAGATGACTTAGATGGGTTTTTACCTGATATGCTAAATTTTCTTGGTAATGGTATTGACAATAATGGTTCTGTGTACCTAGGAAACATTGTGTCCAATAATTAAGCATTTCCCTCGTTTAGTTTTATTTATTATTCATCCATGAGATTTTTCATCGACATATCTATGGATACATTTCATTTTCATTTGATTTTCTGAATTTCATGTGTTTTAGTTTCTTACCTTTCCATATTGATTTTTCCTTATCTAGTTATTTTAATAGAACATGTTTCCAATTATTTCCTTTCCATATTGTTCATGAACTTACTTCTTAGATCTTTGATTAGATGGTATGTGTGTTCAGTTATTTACCATTCCATAATTATTATTATCATTGATTCATTATTTTTTTCGCTATGCTTTACTCTTACTGATAATTTGATCTCACCATTATTATGTTTCATTTCCTGAGTAATCTAAGAAGAATACTATGAAAGATATTTAGGGATATACTAGATGGAATAAAATCATTATCCTCAAAAGAAAAAAAATATATGTTGTAATTAGTGTATTCATTTGTAATACAATACTCATGTATGTATATAGTTTACCATGAATACTAAACTTTTTGTTCCTTCATGATTTTATTCATTATAATCATACCAATGTAATGATATTAGAAACTAACTTTGGGATTTCTGGGGTCGGGTCACTATAGTTGGTATTAGAATAAGTTTAGTAGAAACCATAGGAACTATATTTAAGAAAACATAGATTTTAAAACATAACTCTAAGGTATAATATGAGGTTAAGTATAAAATAAAAACCTAAAGTTTCATTTAGATATATATTATGTAGTTTTCCAAGAAATATATCCATGTTTGGATACTATAAGTGGACGTGGTTGTGGCGCAAATGTACATAGGAGTAACAAATCCAACTAGGTGTGTCGGGCCTGACTCAACATAACCTAGTACATGATAAAGGGTCTTACTATGCACCATATCTGACACTCCCAATGGATATTCCTAGGATAATCCACATTTCCTTTACAAACCAATATGAATGATTTTTACAATGAATAACCTACGTTAAATTGTTGAAGTATTTATGTATTGGGATTGTATTAAAAACCTTAGTTAAAAGGATATTTTGTAAATAACCACATTTCAAGGATGTCCATCATATATATTTTAGAGATTATATTAATATGGTTTTAGAAAAGGAAAACATGTATGCCGGGTGATAATAAATCAAGTCCAGAAAGGTCGTGGGTCTAGAACCCATGACTGAAGGATGATAAGGGTTTCACACCAACTATTGACCTATGCATTGTCCTGGTTAATATTTCATTTTTTTAGTTACACAATTTAAAGAATAAATATTAATGATGAACCAGTAGTGTAAATTTTAGGGTTTGAAGATTAATATATTAACCATATTGGAATTAGATAATTTTAACTCTTTTATGAGCCTTATTATCCGTTAAGTATTTATTTTACTACTTCAGTTATCAAAGTTAATTTTTAGATACCCATTTCTTGAATGGGTTAATTAGAATTTGATTAAATAACAAACAAATGATGAAAATTGTTTTTATAAAAAGATATAATTAAGTGTATTTCCTTATATTCTTAAGTAGTAAAATAATTACTCAACACTAAGAAAATGAAAAAATAATGTTGGCCTAATAGCTTAATTTTTGTTGAACAAATGGTCTTCTAAATCATCACATATTTATGGATTTAAGGCTCTCTACTTTATAATAATAATTCACTTATTTGTGATTGATGACATAAATTACTCCCTATAAATATTTAAGAGTTTCCTCCAAGTACGTATCTCTACTTTCCAGTAATGATATTTTATTTAGAGACCTAGTTATATGTTATTTCGTGTGACCTTTATACTTACCATTATCTATTTTCTAGAGGACTTCTTACGAACCCTTCTCATGATGTAGGATTTCAACATATAAAAAAATCAGACAATCTATTACAAATATCAAGTTTAAATTATGAGGATGTAATTTAATTAATGTGGGGAGAATGTAATGCCCTGAAAATCTAAAGTAGGAATATTGTATTCGATAGCTTGTATGACACGCAACACCAATTATGTAAGGGAATATAACATCCCAAGAATTTATAATATATTTACTATTTTAATTAAATTCAATATAATTTATATCTTTAAATTCATGTGACACTGTGTTATCATACGTCGCACTCAAAAATGATTTTCTTCAATGTCTTACCTTACATGCAAGATCGAGTTTTACCAAAGAATAATATATTATTAAAATATTATTATTTAATAGAACTAGATATAAATTAGTCATTAAATTAAAGGTTATGAGTAATATTAAATAACTTATGAAAATGTGTGGTTTTAAAAAAATATAAAATGAATTCATTGGTTACAAATTAATTAGAAATGGATATAAGAACCAATTGAATATAAAGGGAATATTTTTATAGAAAACTATTTTTATGATCACAAAGTTGTTTATCCTAATAAATTATTTAATTGCAATTAGTGTGTGATATTAATGTAATAAATATATATATATATATTATATTATATTAAATAAAATATTTTTGGTATTCATCCAATATATTAGATAGGCATAAGATAAGACTAAACTCAATATTTCACATAAAAACTTATATTTTTATTAAGGCACTTTTACCACCTTTTAATGGAGAACCTATTTTAAATTCAATATTTATAACTTTTATTAATATTATATGTCAAAATAAATGTAATATTTTAAAAAATAACAAAAAAAAAATTAGGTTAAATTTTTGGTATTTTTCTGTGAAGTTCAATTTTTTAATGAATAGTGAAAAATAATGAATTTTAATTCAAAACTATTTTCAATATAATTTATTTATATAGTTAAATATTATTTTTAAATGGTTTTAAATTTAAATTGGGTTAATTTTTTATCAATTAATCCAATTTAGTTCATTGGAATGAATTTCACTTTGAAATTGAATATAAAAACTTTGTAAAATTTTTATGTGTTTACTTAAAAAACATGCATTGTCATCCTGCCTACAGGATTAAATTTAAATTAAATTCTAAAAATTATGTGATTATAATTTAGAAAAAATGGTTTTAATATTTTTAATAATACTAATTTATAATTTTTAATAAGTTTAACTTAGTTTTTTTCCAAAAATATTAGTGAAAGTAATAAAAATTAATTACAACGATTAAGTTGAATTTAAGATTAACAAGGGAATAAACCTAAAACTTAAGGGAAAAAATAACCTAGAAACATGTAAAAATCCATTTAATAGTCATATTTATACCCTATAATCCCTTTTATCTAGTTTGGACCAATATTTTATCCACTTTCAATGGGAAAAACGTGGGTGGAATTCCCTTTTCCAAAATTTACAAGAGTGACACTCCCCTCCACTATAAAAAGACCTCCTCTCCTCCCACTTCCTCACACATCTCAAGCCACTTTGTATAGACCAATATCCTACCAAATAGAAACTCAAAATCTCTCCCATAAACCAATAATCCTCTTATTGGTAATAAATCCATCCAAGGAATACCTTTGGTGTAAACCAAAAGGATTTACCAAAAGAAAAGGTAACATCTTTCCTGAAGCTCTTTATTTTTATTCCATTTATTCACCACCTAAACTCCCCTTATTACATGATTATATAAAAACTATAGTATAATAAATATAATATGATGTTTTTATGTTAATTTTTTAACCTATACTTGCACACACTTCCTTCTAATGGGTAACGAACTTGTTGTTTATGTGTATGGCGAACTACCGCCTGACGAAACAAAGTTGTTAGTTTTTTCTTTACCACCTTTCATGGTTTGTAATTATGATAGAAACACTATTTAAATGTGATATATATTATAATTATTATGTATTTATTATTCTTTAATTATTTTATAACACATACTCTTATACTTTCTATTTTATGTAAATATGATAACGTCGTTTGTGGAAGTGTGGACTACTGCCTCCTCAAAGTGATGTGACTCATTCACACTATACATGGAATGTATAAAGGATGGTTTTAATAAATATATGTAACATATGTGATATATATATTATAATTTAATTATAATATACTTATATATAATTTAATTTTCATTCTTTTAATATGATAAAGAAATGAAAGTAGCGTTTATGCGTATGTACGTCCTACCATCTCCATGAACGGTGTATTCCATTTATTATCACCAAATATCATGGATTATTATAAATAAATATATAATTAATATATATTATATTTACATCATGTTTTAAATTCTTTATATTATGAAACCATGATAGTAACAACAAGTAACAAGTTAAAACATACTCGACAAACTAGGCAATTAACACCCAAAATAGTGAAAATAATGAAAGATTGTTATCAAATGGGTAATAAGATATTATAAAAATATAATATATAATATTATAAAATAAATATGGTTCTTAAATAATTTATTAACACTCTTAAAACCTTATAATTTAATTTAAAGGGCCTTCACCCAAAATAAAATGTTTGGTAATGGATTTTCATCTCACTTTTTACATCCTTGAAATAAAATTTCATATCACCACTTACTTATTTTGTGTGGTGTATCTAATTCACCTTTTAATATATTATATAATTAATCCTTTTATCTTAATTTTATTTATAACTTTAATTTTTTTTATTACTTCATGATTCTTATGATTTAAAATGTTTCAAATTGGTATGTGATACTTTGGAATGTTTTAATAGTATTTTTCATAAGAATAATTTTAATGATCTTTCAATGGTATTTCTATTTGAGAAAATTATATGACCATTGTTTAATAAAACCTTTAATATTCATATCCTATGGTTATTCATCACCTTTTTCAAGTATTAGTATGATTTTCCCACTCTTTGGTACTCAAAATGTTTTAGAATTTTGTTTAAGAAAAACCGACTTCATTTATCTTTTTATTCAAAGAAATGTTTTTATTCTAAAAAAATATTTTATTAAAAAAATTCAATTTTTTTAACCTTTTCAAAATGATTTTGTAGATACATTTTTACCCTATTCTTATTTTACCTATCTTTTCAAAGGAATATTATTTCCTCTTTCCTAATAAGGCATTTTCTAACCTTTTACTGTGTAAAAGGAATGTTCTTCTTACATCATATGGCATGTATGGATTTACCCACTATCATTTCTTAGAAGATTCCTTTGAAATTTTAAACAGTTAAGTTTTAAATAAAATGTGTTAAAATGTGATTTTCAAATAAAAATATTTTTTAAATATTTTCAAAGTAAAAAAGGATATTTTCTTCAAGAATATTTTTAAAATATATTTTATAGTATTTATATTCATCAACAAAAAAACCCTTTTATTTTAATCCACTTGTGATATGATGTATTAATACCATCCTTAATCTTCTTATGGATGTTTTATGATTGATTTGGATAAAGATAGTACTCAAATTCACTTCCTTGATTCCTTTTAGTCTCCTTGAAATATTCAAATTCCTATGATCATTTTATATTAAATTTCCCCTAAATATCCATATCATTTTTCATTGATATGATTATTTCTTAAACCAGATACCATTTTTCATATGGTGTTAACTTTGAATTTTATTTGATTATTTTGGGAAATATTTATCAATCTATATCTTCTACTCTATACAGATATTCAATAAGGCACATTGTTAAATTGATTATTCAATATATGTGGAATGCTTTGGGCAGGTATGAAATGGGTGGGGCCCGATTATAGATACCCCCCCAATCTATAGGTGGTCTAATGGGATGAGTTAGTTGGCTAGTTGCCTTAAATGGTTTTTTACCCTATATGCTTAATTGTATTGTGAAAGGTCTTGATGGTAATGGTTTCATGTACCTAGAAAATATGGTATCCAATAATTAAGTATTTCACTCATTTAGTTTCAATTATTATTCATCCATAAGATTTGGAATCTACATATTTATGGATACATTTTATTTTTAGTTCATTGATTAAATGGCATGTGTTTCTGTTTCTTACCATTCCATATTGATTTTTCCTTAACTAATTATTTGAATGGAATTTGTTTCCATTTATTACCTTTCTATAGTTTTTATGCACTTCCTTATTAGTTTTTTTATAACATGGTATGTGTGTTCAGTTATTTAACATGTCATAATTATTATTCTCATTTATTCATTATTTATTCTGATATACTTTACCCTTACTGATAATTTGATCTCACCCTTATTATGTTTCCTTTACCCAGGAATCCAATAAGTGTACTATTAAATATATGTAGGTATATACTAGATGCAATAAATTTATAATACTCAAAATAAAAAAATTATAATTAGTGTATTCATTTGTAATAAAAGACTCATATATGTATCTGGTTTACTAATACTAATAAACTTTTCTCTCCTTTGGGATTTTATTCCTTGTAATCATGTAAATGTAACGGTAGTAGACACGAGATCCTCGGTTTATATGGTTGGGTAGCCACATGCATGACCCATCTAAACCCATCTATCCTTTAGGGTTGTTTCTCACTGTGCCCATTGAAAGCAACATATTCTCTTCATTTAAGGTATGGTTTTTCTCATTCTTCCTTTTTGATCAAATTTATTTAGGGATTGTTTTAATTTTTAGTTCCCTATTTTTTTCTCTGGGAAGTTTTGGACCTCTTTGGGGTGGAAGAGTATGTTTTTTTCAAAGATATGGGTTCAAGGAAGTTTTTCACTTATTTTATGTCTTCAAATTAAAGAACCATTATTTCTTTCATTTTTTAATTAAATTTTAGATATAAAATGATAATAATAATTATGTTCAAAAGTTATTTGAAGTGTAAGTAAAGTTTCACTTGATTTCACTTCAATTAAAAGGATTTCCCCTAATTGTAAGTTTGTTAAAATCCTAATTTTATTAATTTTTCACATCAGATGTTTTTTAAATTCATGAATGGATTTGAATATTAAGTTAAATGTTTTAAGAGAGGTTTTTTATTTAAAATTGGGGTTCTCCCTTTTTCAAAAAAAAATTATTAATTTTGTATGATTTTAAAATGTCCTTTGAAATATATATATGTGTGTGTGTTGGTTCAATATAGATACATAAGTATAAATATATATGAATTCATGTGTATAAATTCCTATGATAATGTATTAATTTTTGTAATGGGGTATATGTATATGTGTGTGTGAGTTTATACGGGTATATTTATAAAATGGGGATTTTTATGTGGCTTTTAAAATGTATTTTCTAGTATCCCAACCCGGGAGCCACTTAGAACAATGCCCCAATCTAGTTTTCCACTAGTTTTCAAGTGCACCTCCTTTTACACCAGAGGATACCAACTACTAGTTAGGGTCTAAAGGTGGTGAAATGGGGAGACAATAACCTCTAGATTAGAAATAAATATAGTGGAAGTATAAATAGATAAACAGTAGTAGAAGATAAAATATTGACAATCAATAATAGAATATTGCATAACCATGAATGAACATGATTAAATGTATAAGTAATAACCATAAAGTAGATGATACATACTATACAAGGATAATAAAAGAAAGATGAAGGCCTCAAATTCTATACCCATGATCATTTGAGCACTGGTCCAATCTTGTGCTCCAAAGCTCCCATGTACAATAAAAATAACACGAAGTAAAAAACCATGGTTTGGAACTTGCAACTAGATGATATTTGTTCAGGTACCAAATGGAATACTGAATATGGTATGAGATATACTTAGTAAACCACCACTAACAGTGTATAAAGATATCTAAACTATGTATAAAAAATAAAGTAGTGTGCAGGTATATCAAAATTAGGGCAATGAAATAAATGTAAATGTAACCAAGTCAGGATCGGGTTCCTTAAGAAAACCTATCCGACCATACCTACTTCAGACTAAGTCTGGTTATCTATGAACACATTCTATCATGTATATATATTCATATATAAGATAGTTGTATGAAAAAATACACATTCATCGACATGGACCCAAGGTTTAGTATAAAGGCATCTACATGATAGGATCACGTATCTTATAAGGGATGTTATTCCCATGGTTCCATACCCATCGATCTCAATATACAGGATGCCATGCTTAGGAGTCCATACTCGTAATCATAATGTAAGGGACTACATTCCCCTGGATGTCATGCCCATGAATCATAATATAAGGGATTTTGTGCCCAGGGAAACCATGCTCGTGAATCATATTATAGGGGATTCCATGCCTATGGTTTCCATGCCCATAAATCATAATGTAAGGTAAGTCATTCCCAGAGATTATATACCTGAGTATCGTAATATAAAGGATGTCATTCCTAAGGAAACTATCCCGTAAATCCTAACATAATGTAATTGGGCCATATTATCAACCATGCCTCCTTACTGATCAAGTATAATTAATTGAGAGGTCATGTCCATTTAGTTAACTAAGAAATCTGTGGTAATTTCCATGCCATAATAAGTCAAACCATGTGATTAGGTCATTTAATTTATAAACAAAAAAAGTAAGGCAATGGGAAGCACTCATGCCTCAACATGGTTCATCTCGATACATCTCATTTAAAAATTAAATTTTAATTCATTTAATTCTACTTATATTTTTTTCTCATAGATTTTAAGGTTCAATCATATAACTTAAACACTTAGCTGCATCCAAGTGTAATTCCTTTTAAATAACATTTCAACCCATTTTAATTAGTCATTTCATAGGCCTTGAGATTAACCATGCCATTTTTTAATTTAAATATAAGTAAATAGGATAGTCAAGAAAGTAAACATGTCCATTTATAATTAAAAATAATTCATTTATCATTAACTAATCTATTCTCACTATAGGACCAAATACAATCAATTTCCAATAATTTCTATTGATAAGACACATTGACGGGGTGGTTTAATCTTAAAGGAAAAAAACATTTAGAATAATTAATCAAAATCACCTAGGGTGGTGGTTTAGGTTTATGAGTTAACCTCCAACTGATTCATGGTGCTAAGTAACATCAAGGTAAAGATACAATGATTAAATTAAATGAATTATACATTTTAGAAGCAATGTATGATATGTCCAATGTGTGATGTAGGGGAAATATTATATAAACCATGAAACATTAAGGTAAATCATGTATACCACCTATCTCATTCTTAAGATGTTCCACTCATCCAATATCAAGCCTTTATTTGACCTGGAATAAGAGAAATTAGAAGAGTCATCAAATGACCTCAAAATAGGAAAACATATCTCACATGTATTTAGCATTCCATATGGAGATATATTTGAAGAAAACAAGGAAGAGGATTTGTAGACTCATTGTTATGATTCCAACTAGACTGATGGATCTTGATTCTGATCCAAAATGAAGGAGATCTTCCATGGAGGAGGAGAGGAAGGAGAGGCATGAGCGGGGGTTCTTCTGGGTGAAATGGAGGAAGAAAATGGGGTAAATCCCATTTAAGTTCAGAGGGGGAAATCAGTAAATTTTTAACTTTTAAATAGAATCATGGTTAGACCATACATTTTAACAAACCAAGAACCAACCATGTAGCTCACATTGTCCAAGAGACATACCTTGCACGGTCTAGCTGCATTGTTTGGGCTAACCGTGTGGTACTACTATTTAAGTGACACTGACCATGCTACTAGGTGCATGGTCTAGAAAACCATGAACATTCTATGCTCCCACATATACAATTTAATACATAAATTTTTTATAGTCATGTGCCCCACCTTTCATGGTTTAGCAAACCATGAGACACACCTTACTCAGCTGTATGGTTTCACCTGAGGAGGCACATGCTTTAAACAAATAGTGCACCTTGCCTATTTTCCGGGAAAATGAGTTTTTAGATACTAGTGCTCCTAAAACTCATTAAAACTTCCAAGATACCTATTAGACCATAAACCATATCCAAAAAATAACACTTTCAAGTGTTCCATTTCTCATATTTTCATTTCAAGACTCAATTAATGATTTAGAATGTTCACCAGCTGGGAAAACATAAATTCCCTTGAAAATTTACACCCATCAAAAATATGGGGCATTATAATCTTCCCACCTTGTAACTTCTCATCCCCAATAAGTATTGGGGAGATAATGAAAAAAAACTTGACCTGATCATATCAATAAATCTCACTCAAATGACTTAATTTTGTTTCCAAATGCCCAACATGCCAGCAAGAACTACTTAAATACATAGTACTTGAACTGTTAAACTCAAGAAAATTATTATATCCTAAGATAAAACATTGAGACAACACTTACCCAAGATCATATAACCCAGACATGATTACATTGTCGCATTTTATAGTATCCATCCTATGTAAATTCCCAACATAAGTTCTAGTTTTAAACGAACAATTACAAGTCATGGTACCCCCACCATTGGAATTTTCTACTAACACCTATCTATATAATTATAGCAACACTACCAAAACATTTATCAAATTACACATGAAGGAACTACCCTTGGTCCCTGATCTGATTAAAATGGTCAAACCCCAATAGACCAAGCTCAATTGGTTAAACTAGATTTTCCTTTAAAATCTCCAATCAACATTTTAAGTCATGTTCATCTCATCCCAACAACATGATCGATTTTATTACATCACCATCTACAACCATAAAAAATATAATATAATTTGATCTAATTCTGACCGACTATCCCTAAAAATATTGGTTTCAGGATCCAATGCATCATCAACCCATATTTAAAATACTTTAACTAAGGCACACAGAGATTATACCAAGCACACCCACCAAATTCTTTATTTTAATTTTAATGATGTCTCCCGAATAAACCATATCCTTCTCAAAATCTTCATTGTGTTGTATCACCATCACTGACATTATCCTGATACATCATTTATGAATCATTATAATCTACTCCATGTTTAACTCCCACATATGGATTTCACCAAAATCCATTATCAAATCATACCTAGAATTTACCAAGTATTCCATTCATACATTGTTTGAATTTATTAAATGTTATACGCAAGCCAACACTACTTCCATCCAACTGGGATCAAGGTCTTGCATCCCTTTTACTTGAGGTTCTCCCACCAATGACTGGGGTATTGCTACCTACCTTAAGAGCATACTTGTTGTCATATCAGTGAATGATTTCTGATTACCATAGCCCATTCCCTATTCATCATGTACATATTCCAATAATGGATAAGGTCCCACCATCTCTAAGTGTTAGCTTAAATTTCAACCATAACCCGTTCCCACTTCCATAGAATAGTTCCCATGGAAATCACCAAAATTGAAACATAACGAGGCTCACCACCCTCAAAAGGCCACTATCTTACTACACACAACATGGCTTATATTAATCCACTCCTTGAGTTAAAATCTCATAAAGAGTCTTCATCAAACCATAGTAGCTACTTCAATAGGTATCTCAATGTAGAGACAATTCTCTCTCAACATACATAGGGTGATGTCAATATAGGGGACATGATTACATATAGACTAGTAGTACACTGATACTTTTATCATCAGGCATGTATAGATCTCCCGAGATATGATCACATCAACTAGAACATACCTACATTTTTCATCTCCTAACACTGAGTTTCCCACCATTCATTTCCAAGTCCATTTATGGGTCAATCATCTTGCATCACCTGGTTCATTTCTTAATCATCCTTTCTCATAGGGTGATCCATTTCGTTTATCCAAAAACTCTATGTCACCCTACCCGTAAGCATTACTTCCTTGAAACCATTAGTCCTAGACTCACACCTAGCCACTCACCGAAATTTGGTCTCAAATAGTTACCACACACAACTGGTGAAAACTACTTATCTTGCAGAAATGATGTGAATCCCATAACACCCAGTTTGATACCTGACTCGCGCTTCCAAGATTCATCAATCAACAAGGTCAAACTGATGTGATACTCAACAAGTCATTTTCATTAATTTGGAACTCTTTTTAAAAATCAATAATATCACTTATTCCATGATTTAATGAATAACCGCCAGTATCATGGCATTGTTTTTGAAAGGAACACGTCAATAGCACAAGAACTGGTCAACTAGGCCAGGAACCTGAATAGTCCTACCCAACATAGCCAGTTTCAATCCCCAAGTACTCAGGGTGATTTTCTAAAAGTAAAGCCACCACCATGCCTAAATTGAAAGATTCAATCACCTACTATGCATCAATATATAAAAGAGTGTAAAAAGAATCTTATCAAAATAAGTAAAACATAGTCTCATACCAACTAATTCTACATATTGTCCTTAAAAGAACAATGTCATTGACCTACTAGGTTCTGAGTCAAAGTGAGGGAATCTAGGTCTATCCACCTATCCCTAAGGTATCTACCATGATAACCACATCACTTATATGGGCATCAGTTACATGACATCTAAATCACCAAAAACCACTATTTTATAAAAGTTTTAATTGAAATGGGCAAGGAATCATTGAACTAATAGGATAAAAACCTATCATCATAGGTGTAGCAGGATCAGTTGAAAAACATTGTGATATTAGGCCCTGATCATCACTAAGAATCCAAACATATGAAGGTTCACTAAAATTTTAAATGATAATGTAAAAATATAAAGGGATAACACTTAGTGGTATCTACATACAGTAATACACCCTCAAGTTTTAACTTACTAGAAAACCAACTGTCTCCTAGGGGGTGTCATTTCATAGACTAAGAGTTCTACCCGGATGAACCAAACCAAATGTACAACACTCATTGTTCTTAGAAACTAGACTTATGGATCTACCAATTTCTCATCTCCAAGGGTGATATTGCATGGCTAACCCTTAATTTTAACATAAGTCTTCAACTTCAAAATTAGGGTCTCACTTATAAGGTCACTAGGTTATAATGCTTATCCTTTAGGTTTAAGAAACAATAGGTCAGAAGGTAACTGAGACCTATGGAAGCATTCACATTACCTCTCAAAGTAATTCAGAAACTAACCCCTATATGAGGATTCAATCTATAACACCATTAAAGGTTAATTTTAAGGCATTTAATTGATTTTTTTTCAGTATTGAAACATCTCGCATATAAGGGATATTAATTACTTGTTTTTGAAAGAAACTATACTAATTATTTTATTTAACTAAGTTTAAATAGAATTAGGTGAATATATCATAATATACTTTTTAACCAACAATTTAATCTACCCATAAGGTTTTCAAAACTGGTAATGGTTAAAGAAAATGTTAATTTCTAATATATATAGAAAAATAGTCTTCAGTTTATAATTGGAATTTTAATTAACTAATTCCTAATAATAATTAATCTTAAAATAATAGAATAATTCTTTTATTAATTAAGGTGTATGGTCAAAGTAATAATCCACTCTAAGTTTATATGAAACACCATATAAGTGGTTATGGACACTTTAAGTAACCATACCATTAAAATATACATATCCCCATAGAGTTATGTACTAAGGAATAAAAGGAATAAAAATACCTATGAGGATATAATCATGTTATTCAAGATTTTTAAAACACCATTAGTGGTTTCATATCATAAGTAGTGTGCCCCAACTGACCTACTTGGGTCGAGTTGTGCATTTATGATTCTAGTCACATTTGTTATCTGCCCAATCTATAGAGGTATAAGTCGTTATAAAATTATAATTTATATCTTTCTTTAAAATAAATCATTTCCGATAAGAATTTCAATCTATAATATACATATATATCTTTTTTAAGTTAGAATAATTAACATTCCAAAATTATAAAGGTATTTGTTGTTATAATTTTAAATCGACATTCATGTAAATGTAACCAAGTTATGACACTTGTTTTACATAATATAACAATTCTATAAGAGATGGTTTGATTATATGGGTCACCATTCCCCAATTTATAAAGTGCCCATACACTTTATAAATTGAAAATATAGAATCCATTTAATCAAACCCATTAATGTTTTATCCCATGTGACCAATTTTCCATAGCTCAAACATGTCATAATTAGTTAGTTAAATAAAATTCCACCATCAATCTATGTGAGAAAACACTGTTTAGGTTGATGCATACATTTTTTTAACCGACCATATTTCATAATTATAACCAGGCATGCTATTAGAGGGAAATAAATACATGTAATCAACCAAGCATGGTGTAAAAATAATGATGTTGAATAAATCACCTAATCAAGATATATTGGTAAGCATGTTAAATAATTACCTAAACAGGGTATAGAAATCATCATGAACCAATAAATATATGATACAACCTACATGGAATGGAATATGCATGGAATGTGAATCATAATGCACCTAATATGATGCATGAATTAATAATTACTTTCCATACTAGGCCAAGGGTAAAAATAAATAAATAAATCAATAAATAGAAAATTTACAACAATCACCTAAGGTGAAGTAATAATAAAATGTAATATAGAACAATGGTTTGACCCCTATAAACTTGATCTTTCCCTCATGTGTGGGTTGGTTTGACCCAGACACGGGCTATTTACCAAGTTACAAGAAATTCTTAGTCTACTATCTACCATCCCAAAATAGTAAAACAAAAGGAAAATACACTCTGATACCATTTGTAGCATTCTGTCCTAGGATTCACTTAGAATGGTGCCCTGATCTAATTTTCCACTACGTCACAAGCACGCCTCCTCATACACCAAAGTGTGTCGGCTTGCAGTGTGGTTCTAAAGGTAGTAAAATAGGTAGACTATACCCTCAGTATTAGAAATAAATACAATAAAAACATAAATAAATGAACAACATATAAATATAAAATATTGAAAATAAATAATAGGAGAGTGTACAACCATGAATGAACATGATTCAATGTAAAATTAGTAAGTATAAAACATGTGATACATATAATATGTGGATAATAAAATAAATAAAATTTCCTTAAAGGTTATCCCCCTGAGCATCCAAACATCAACTCAATCATTTTCTCTTAAACTCCCATGTACAAGCGTAACAACACAAAGCATAAACCATGGTCCTAAACCTAAAACTAGATGCTATATTTTTTGGTACCAAATAGAGACTTGAATAGGGTGTGAGATATACTTATTATCCCACCACCAACGATGTCTAAATCAGTCTAGTACTTGTATATAAAATAAATTAGTGTGTAGGTATATCAAAAGTAAGGCTGTGAAATAAATGTAAATGTAACCAAGTTGGGATTGGGTTTATCAAGGACGCATGGCCAACCATACCTTTTTGGGGCTAATCCATGTTATCTATGAACACCTTACATCATGTATATATATGTATACATAAGAAAATTTTATGAGAAAATATACATGCACTAGTATGGACCTGGGATTTAGTACCAAAGAATCCACATAAGAGGATCACATATCAGATAAGGGACATTATTCTAAGGGCTTAATACCCATAAATAAAAAATATAAGGGATTTCATGATTAGGGTTCCATACCAAAAATCATAATTTAAGTGTCTCCATGCCTAGGGACAGCATACCCATGAATCATAATATAAGGTATTCCATGCCCAGAGACATTATTCTCATGAATATAGTATAGGGGAATCCATTCCCAAGGTCATCATGCATGTAATCATAACATGAGGGACACCATACCTAGGAACACCATGCCCATGTATCATAATATAATGGATTCCATGCCCATGGATTCCATTCCTATAAATCATAACATAATGCAATTGGTCCATGTTAGCAAGCATGCCACCTTACTTCTCAAATAGAATTAATTAAGAGGACATGTCCATTTAGGTAACTAATAAGTCCATGGAAAGTTCCATTCCATAATTATTCTGACCATTCAATTAGGTCATTTCATTTATAAATAAAAAGGAATTTGATCCTGTAGCAATTCACTATTCATTTCCACCCTTATACCACTATGTTAAACTAATTATGAATAGTAAATTACACATTTTAAATCAAATTGAACTAAATTTCTTTCTCAATTTGATTATTTTAATCACTGTTAAAATGGGAAATTTTACTTGTTTATACTATTTTGTTGTTTGAGGAGGTGATTTGGAGGATCCAGAATGAAGTTGAAGCAAAATGGTTCAAACTACATGGAATACCAAGGAAACTTGTCCACTCTTTTTCACATTTAAATAAATCTATGAATCCAAATGGGAATAAATTTTGTGATATGATCCAAAACTTAGTGGGATACAACTCATCCCAATAAACTTAATCTCAATTCATCTATTTGGTGGCCCAACCTAACTGATCTATCGAGAGAACCAAATCTTCTTGAAGTCTTTTGACTATATCTCTCATTACAGATGTTCAATGGCCACCAAGTTTTACATGGTGATATTCAACATTCCAACCAACAACTCTTCTCATATTTCCAAGTTGAGATAATTCCATTTACCAATCCAAAACCAAGACATAATTGGTATCTCAAAATTTTGTTTCCTAAAACCACTACCTATTTTGGATATAAAAGGGAACCATGGGTGCCTCATTTGTAATTTTGAACAAGGTGTGAAGTGATAAAAAAATTATTACCATATAAGTGTTCTCATTCACTTGGAGGTTTTTAATCCCCCTATCCTCATAGGTAAAGGTTAAATGAATAAGAAGATTCACCCAAGCTTCCTCCTCCTCTCGATGGCGGGATAAATGGTGGATGTTCGTTGTGAGGGAGTTATGAACTTGAAAAATGGATTTAAATGATTATAATATATACTAGTTTGGAGTAATTTTGGTTTAAAAACATATCACTCCATTTATCTTATCTTATATTTAAATTCTAGTTTTGATGCATGTCATTGGTAGGCTCTTAATTTCTAACCTATCGGTGTGAGGTCATGAGTGTGTGACATGCGTTTTTTGGATTGTACAACATAATAATATTTTTCTTACCCACTTTATTGAGAATTCAATATTCTATATAATCTCTTATTCCATGCATAAGTTATGGACCTTAGAAATATAATTTTTATGTCAAGGTTTTGTTCATCAAGCATTGATATAAAATATTAGGAAGTAATCAAGATCCCGATTAATTTCAACCAAAGAATTACTCTAAAACTAAATGAATACTAAAGAAAAAAATCTTGAAATGTGTTTAGTGAACTCACAATGATCCCTTTTATCTCATATTTTTTATAATAATCTTTTTTTCAACTATTTAACTCTTTAAATTAATCTATTTTAATTTTAAAACTTTTTTCAAAACCACCCCTATATTTTAGATCTTCATATTAAAAATGCACACTTTAAACCTCCAACTCCCCTTAAGGGATGACCTAGGGTATTCCCTATGATAAAAATAACCTTTGAAAACATAATCAATTGTAAATTTCATCACAACACAATCAAATTTTGTCTTTGTTTTCAGGGAATGATTTGGTTTTTTGTGTGTGTTTTTATAAAAACATTGTTTATTTTGTAAATATTTTTGTGCTTATTTTATTCCTTAAATTTGTTTATGTTTTTTTCTAAAATATTTTTTTTATTACTTGATCATGATTTGATATTAATAAGAGTAACTAATTCCTTTCAAACATAAACTGGAGAGGATCATGTGTCATCAACACCAAGAAGCACCAAATAATCCTTTAAAGGAGGATGCACAGAACACCGACACTCTTCTCAGTCCTTATTCTTCTTATGAAACCAACATCAATACTAAAATAAATGTGCATAATATAAATGATAATAACTATACATTAAGATATTTAACCTCTTCTTATATTGATATCCAACCCACTTATATTCAAATACAAAGTAAAGAACCAAACTTTGAACTAGAATCTGGTCTAATTCACGTATTTCCAAAATTTCATGGACTAGCTGGAGAAGACCCATGTGATAATTTAAAATAATTTAACACTATGTGTTTGACATTAAAACCTAAAAATATTTATTAATAATAATTAAAACTTATAGTATTTCTATTCTCTTTAGAAGAAACTACAAAATAATTGTTATATTATTGTAATTCCCCAATAAGAGGATGGGTGGACATTAAACACTCTTTCCTTGAAAAATATTTCTGAGCCTCTTGAACTGTAATAATAGGGAAAAATTGAATAATAAAATCCCAAGGGGAAACACTTCATGAATATTTTTAAAGATTTAAAAGGTTTTTTTCATGTTTCCCACACCACCAAATAAGAATCAACTTTTAATACAATACTTTTATGAAGGTTTAATTCCAATTGAAAAAAACATGATTTATGTTGTTGTGAGTGGTTATATAGTTGAAAAAACCCAAATCATTGAAAGGAACCTCATTCAGAACATGGTGTGTAATACTAAACAATTCAGTTCAAGGTCCATTATACCCATTTGAGGTGTTCATCAGGTGTAAGGTTCTAAATTCAAGAAGAAGGTGGACATGAAGTTCTAAGAGGTAAGTACCCTACTCTGAAATATTTCTTTTTGACAAGGTAAATCCTAACCTCCTCCAATTCATTATGGTATTTATGCCACTGACACCCACTATTCTGACCAATGACCTCAACTAAGAGAAACTTCTAATATTTTTAAGGCAATTTTCTCAACTTTCCCCTATAACCAACGAATTAAGAAAGATACATACTATCCATTTGACTATGGGTGGAAATACAAACAATAATATATGAAATGAGGTATTAAAACCAACTTCAATAATCCTGGAACCAACCAAGGTAGAGTAGTTATCCTCCATTGACACCCATAAATCCTCAACCACAACAAAGGTCTTTCTAAAAACCCCCTCCAAAACCCGAGCCTAGACTAGAATACATGATTAAAAAATGGATAAAAATAATCTCTAATTCCAAAAAACCACATAAGAAACCATAAAATACCTAAAAACTCAATTAGGACAACTCGCCTACTCAGTGGGTGAAATCCATAGCCAAAGGGTTTGGAGAAATTCCTTCTCAATCAATTTTCAAACCTAGGGATAAGGTAAATTTTAGTTCCATCAACCTTGAAAGTGGAACTCAACATAAAATCCAAATAACCCCTCAAATATATTCATCCCATCTAGAGAAACTTCCATTTAAACCATCTTAAATGATCCAAATAATAAAAATCCTTATCCTGAGAAAAATACCACTAAAGGAAAGATTTTTTCTACTGATGATCCACCTATCCCAACCATTACTCTTCAATTTCCCAAAAGGGCCACCAAACCATGGAAATTAAAATAAATATAACTTGATAATGAAATTCTATAAACTTTCATAAAATTTCAAGTTAACATACCTTTGATTGATTTTTTGAAGAAAATTACATGATACGTCAAGTTTCTAAAGGAGATGTGTACACAATGAAGGTGGATTAAAGGTAATGAAAAGGTGATGTTGTTGAGGAACATCTCAGTAATGATAGAGATATCACTTCCCACCAAATACAATAATCCTGAAACATTCACAATTCCATGAACAATAGGAGATTATTTATTTTCCAATGTTATGATTGATTTGGTTTTTTCTATAAATGTAATTCCTCTCTCTATTTTCTCTTCATTAAATTTATGTGAATTAAACCCCATAGGAATAGTCATTCAACTACAAAACCAAAGTACCATACACCCCACTAGTTTGTTAGAGGATATTCTTATGAGGGTGAAAATTTTAATTTTTCATACTTATAATTATGTACATAAAATGAAAGATGATATAATGAATGGGAATTACCCAATTATATTAGGTAGTCATTTCTTGAAAACTACAAAAACCATAATTAATTTCAATAACAGTATAGTATCTATGTAGTTTGGTGGTGACATTTTCCACTTTAACATCCTCGATTCCATGTAGCACCCCTCATAAGAACATTAATCACTTTCATTTAATTCTATTGATGTAATCCCTTCCCTAGAAAAAACATATTTTCTTTCCCTTAATCCCATTTATGAGTTTTTATCATTGATATGCATTATATGTAATGAATCATGAATTGAATGTTGTACCTGTTTATAAAAATATCAAGCATGTTCTTTAATTAATTATTTCTTAAGCACTAAGGATCCCATGACATCAATGATACTATTCAGATAATAAAATCTTATTCCTAATCGGGGGATGTTACCACTAAGTAGTTTGATGAGATCATTTCCCTATCACTTACAAAATCACTCCCAATAATAAAAAATCCACCTAAATTCAAACTTAAACCACTAACTAAATTTTTTAAATATTCATATCTTGAGAATAGAAACAAGGTGTGTGTCATCATTTCAAGTTCACTCCTTTCAGATCATGAATTGTGACTGCTTAAATTTTTGAGAGACTATAAACAAGCATTGGGATGGACACTTTCTGACATTCCCAGTATTATCCCATCAATTTTCATTCATCGTAAATTGTTAAATGATGAGGTGAAACTGATGAGGTATACACAACACTAACTGAACCCAAACCCCCTCTATGTTGTTAAAAAGGAGGTAAAAAAATTATTTACTTCTAGAATCATTTACCCCATATATAATAGCCAATGGGTTAGTCTAGTATAAGTAGTTTCAAAGAAAACTTATCTTAAGGTAATTAAAAATAAAAACAATTAAATGGATCCAACGCATGTGAAGAATAGTTGGTGTGTCTAAATATATTATCATTGACTAATACAACACACTAAGAAGGACCATTTCCCATTTTTGTTCATTAACATGATACTATAGAGGCTAGTGGGGAAGTCCCACTACTGATTTCTTGATGGGTATTCTAGATATTTTCATATCCATATTTCCCCTAAATACTAGAAAAATATAACCTTCACTTTCCCATTTGGAACATATTCATATAGACGAATGTCATTTGGTCTATACAATGCTCTATGTACATTCCAATGATTCATGATTAGTATTTTTCAGGATTACATGCATAATTGTATGGAAGTATTCATGAATGATTTCACTATTTATGAATCCCCTTTTAATGAATTTCTGAGTAGTCTTGGTTATGACATGTGTTGTTGTATCAAAAATAGTATTGTATTAAATTATGAGAAATGTAACTTCATGGTGCGACAAGGTATAGTTCCTGGACTTGTAATTTCAAGGGATGGTATCCAAGTAGATAGATCAAAAGTGGATGTCATTTATTCCCTACTATTTCCAAAAAATATACAAGATGTGTAGTCTTTATTAGGTCATTCTATATTTTATCATCATTTCATTCACGAATTTAGTAATATTTCACTTCCCCTCTCTCGATTACTCTAAAAATAAAAATAAATTGGTTTTGATAAAAATAGCGAGGAATATTTTACTAATTGAAATGGAGTCCCACATAACACTCGTTAATCTGAACACCTCAATGGTATTTACCATTTGAGATCATGTGTGACTCCTCTAACTATGAAGTTGGTGTAGTATTATCATAATAGGTCGATTGATCTTCACATGTCATAGTATATTCCTCATGCACATTGGACCCTGCCCAAGAAAACTACAACACAATTGAAAAATAATTCCTTGATATTGTGTTTTCCTTATAAAAATTTAGGTCATGCCTTTTAGGGTCCAATGTAATTGTGCTCTCAGACCATGCATCCCTCTGATGTCTCCTTAAGAAACTAGAATCCAAACCAGATCTCATTCGTTATATTCTCCTACTCCAGGAATTTAATCAAGAAATTAGGTATAAAAAGGGAGTATAGAATGTGGTGGGTGATCATATTAGTAGGATCATTCCATCCTCATACATTTAATTATTGCCTTGTATTCTGATAAATGACATGTTTGCTGATGACAAATCCCACCGAGAACGATATTTTATTCCTTGGTATGCTGAAATTTTAAATTATTTGGAAGAATAATTAATTCACATTGATTTAAAAAAAACCAATCCAATCATCTCAAACATGATTCCTTTTTTATATTTGGTATAAACTCTTCCTTTGTCTAACATGTAGTGATCAATTCCTCAGGAATTATATTCTCAATAGCAAGTTTCTATATATACTTAGGTTGTTCCAAACTCTTTCTTGTGGGGGCCACGTTGGTCCCTAACAGACTACCCGCAAGGTCCTTAATTCCGGTCTCTTCTGGACAACACTACTTTGGGATGTCCATGACTTATGTAAAGAATGTATTTATTTAAAATAATTTGGAATATATCCAAAATAAATGAAATAGTAAAAAAAACCATTTCTCATTCATGAAATTTTTGATGTTTGGGGAATTTACTTTATAGGACCATTCCCCAATTCATTTGGAAACTTGTACATTCTTATGGAAATTAATAACATATAAAAATGGGTTGAGTCATGATCCATAAGATTTGATGATTCCATGACTATTGTGGAATTTTTAAGAACCCAATTTTTTTGGAGGTTTGGTGTTTCTAGGTTCATCATCAGTGACTAGGGTTCTTATTTATACGACTGAAAAATGAAATAACTTTTACATCGGTATGGGGTTGGGCATCATGTTTCTACTGCATATCACCCACAAACCAATGTTCAAGTCGAGGTTTTGAATTAAGAGGTAAAATAAATGCTTGAAAAAAAATTCTACCCAATAAAAAATATTGAAGTCTTAGACTCAAGGATTCAGTATGGGCATGTTGTACTACCTTAAAAACTGCCATATGAATTTCACCTTATCAACTTATTTTAGGAATGAGTTTTCACCTCCCTATTGAGATAAAGAACTATGCCTATTGGCCTATTAAACAATTCAATTCTAATATTTCTAGAGTAGGTGATCAAAGGGAGTTATAGATTTAGGATCTATAGGAAATGTGTATAGATTCATATAATAACTATTGGATCTATAAGGATATAACCAAGGATTACCATGACTACCTCATCCTTTATCATCAATTCCAAATTGAGCAGAAGGTACTCCTTTTAAATTCAAGGGTAAAGTTTCATCCATGTATGTTTCGCTCCTACAAGTTTGGCCCATAAAATACTATTAATGTTTATCTATTTAGTGTTGTTCAAGTTCAAAATTAAGAAATAAAAGAAACCTTCACTATCAATGGGTGGTGTCTAAATCACTTTCATGAAGCCATTTTGGAGTCCCTGATAGAGGAACTCCAAGTTCAAGAAGTAACCTACCAATGACACCAACATGATTTTATCCTTCCTTCCCACATTCTATTTTATTATAGTCAATACACTACATAGTCTATGTGTGGAGGTGGGTATATTTCTGGGCTAGTTAGGAATTTTCATCATCTTTATTTTTTTCTCTTTTTTTATTATTTCATAGAATTATTACCCCCCACCCCATTTTCACCCTCATTTTTGTGTCAAGATATTCATTTTTTATTCCCACTTAGTCATGGAAATTATTAAAAATTCATGATGAATTTCCCTATTTCAAGTTGTTTTAACATTTTAAAAAAAATATTTCACTGGTGGAATGTGTGTTTTAGCATGAATTTAATATTAAGGTGTTAATTTTTCTAGTTAATTAGTTTTTTTTCAATGATATAAATGATTGTATCTCTATGAAACCATTTAAAACATTGATACACTTTGTGTGATTATTTTTTGGTAAAATTGTGTCACTTAATATCTCTACACATCTTTTCACCCAACCAATGAGTGTGAATATAAATTACACAATATAATGTAAATATAAGTTTGGTTAATGTTTCTATACTTTCCAAAATTACTTTTCCAAATGTTTGTTCCCTATTAGATCTATTTCATTACTGTACCAGATTAATCTATGCACGTGTGCCAGTTATCTAACTATTGTATGCCTTAAAAAAACAAAAAAAACATAAAAAAAATATCGGATTGAGTGATGAAATGTACAAAATATGTGGATATATAGGTAAATAGATTAAGTTTTTACTTATTTTAATGATCAAGGGATTAGGTCTTGAAATTTTATTTTAAAGGGTGTAGGGTAGGTTTGGTGGAAAGAATCATACAAGCAGAATTTTTTTAAAATAACCTATATTTACTAGGTAGAAATTGGAAATAATAGCATGAAATGGTTGTTATAAAAACATGTTTAGATTTATTTAAATGGTTTAATTTTGAATTACTTTCTCATATTGGTATCATTCATCTCCTATAATTTTGTTCTGATACAATTTATGAGACATCTTTTTCCATGATCACTGATAATAACTCCATGGTGTAGTTTTTTTTATCACATTGCTATCATGAATTAAATTTTCTTTTCATTTTAAATCATCATGAATTTTGTAATATCTCTATGATTTATTTTATGGAAATTTGACTCTTCTTTGGAGTATAGATGTTTAGGTGTGAGGGTGTGATCACATGGCGATTCATTGTTCATTTCTACCCTTACACCACTGTGTTAAACTAACTTTTAATTGTAAATTAAACATTTTATATCAAATTTAACTTCCCATTTTTTTCAATTATATTTTTTTATAACTATTAAAATGTTCAATTTTACTTATTTATACTATTTTTTGTTGAAGGAGGTGATTTGGAGGATCTAGGATGAAGTTGAAGAAAAATGGGCTAAACTGCACAGAATCCCATGAAAACTTGTTCACTATTTTACATATTCCATGAAATATTTGAATAAAATTAGGATTAAAGTTATTGATCTAATCTAATAATTATTTTAATACAACTCATCTTAAGACACCCAATCCCAATTCATTCATTTGGTGTCCCAACCTAACTGATATGTCTAGAAAATTGAGTTTAGTTGAAGTCAAAAGTTAGGTTTGGTATTTTGACTATATATCCCATTTCAAAATGTCCAATGGCTACCAACTTTTTTGTGGTGATATCCAATATTCCTACCAACAAAACTTTACTTTTTTCAATGTTGATATAGGGCCATTTACCAACCCAGAACAGATACACACAAGTGGTATCTAAAAAACTGGGTTTCCAAAACTACTTCCCATTTTGGATATAAAAGGGAACCATGGGCACATCATTTTTAAGTTTTAACAAGGAGGGAATTAATGATAATTTCGAGTCCCGTATGAGTCTTATCATCCCATTGGAGGTTCTAAATCACCCTATCTTCATATGGAGATATTAAATTAAGAAGTATATCCACCTCAACTTTCTCCTCCTCTCGATGGTGGTCTAAACGGTGGTATTCATTATGAGGTAGTTATAAACATTAAAAGGGATTTATGTTGCTTATAATATATACTAGTTTGTATTAATTTTTCTTTAAAAAAATATCATTCCATGTATATTACATTTTTTTAGATTTGAATGCTTGTTTTGATGCATGTAATTGGTATGCTCTTAATTTTTAAATGATCATTGTGAGGTTTTGATTGTGTAACTTGTATTGTTATTATTGGAAAACACAATAATATATTTCTTACCTAATTTATTTATATTTAAATATACTTTAGAAGATCTTATTTCATGTATAACGGTGGGACCTTGTCAATATGATTGTTATGTCAAGGTTAGGTTCTTCAAGCATTGATATAAAATCTTAGAAAGTAAACAGAATTTTGATTAATTTCAACCAAGGAATTACTCTAAACCTAAATTAATCCCCAAGAATAATGAAATTGAAATTTGTTTAGTGAACTCACAATGACCCCTTTTATCTCATATTTTTTTAGAATCCACTTTTTTAAACTATTAAACTCTTTAAATTAAGTCATTTTATTTTTAAAACTATTTTCAAAACCACCCTTATCTTTTGGTAATCTTTACTAAAAATACTCACTTTAAACCTCCAATTATCCTTTAGAGATGGCCTAGGGTCTATCATAATCTATAAATCACCCTTAAAAACATAATCAATTTTATGTGTCATGAAAACTCATTTAAAAGGACATGGAGAACACTCGTTCCTCAACACAGTTCATCTGATACATCTTGTTTACAAATTCTATTTTAATTTATTTAATTGTACTAATATTTATTTTCTCATAGAGTGTAAGGGTCAAGTATAGAACTTAAATACTTTGGTGTAGACAAGTGTAATTACTTTCCAATAACATTCCATTCTATTTCAACTAATCATTTCATAGATCAAGAGATTACCCGTGTCATCTGTCAATTTAAATATAAGTAATTGGGATGGAAAAGAAAGTAAACATGCCCATTTTGAATTTCAAACAATTAATTTATCATTAACTACTCAATTATCACTCTAGGGATAAATGCAATCACTGGAAAATAAGGTCCATTGATAGGACACACTGAAGGGGCGGTTTAATCTCATGGGAAAGAGAAATGTTTATAACAATTAATTGAACTCACCTAGGGTGATTGTTCAGGTTGATACATTAACCTCCAACCGAGTCATGTGTGATAAGTAACATCAAGTTCCAGGTCTAAGGATTAAATTATAGTTATTATATATTTTAGAAAAAACACATGGGAATTCCTACTTGAGACAAAATGATAATATTATATAAACTACAAAACATTAAGAGAAAATAATATATACCATCTACCTCATGATATGGATGGTCCACTCATCCAATATCGAGAATTTATTTGATTTAGAATGAGAGAAATCAGAATAATCATCAAACACATTGAAAATAGGTAAAAAGAGCTTGTATGGATTTAGTATTCGGTATGGTGAGATATTTAAAAAAATAAGACATAGGAGTCGTAGACTCAATGATATGCTTCCAAAAAGACCTACAGAGCTTTATTTGGATCCAAAAATGAGGGAGATCTACCATGGAAGAGGAGAGTAAGGAGAGGAATGAGCGGAGGAGTTGTTGGGAGAAATAGAAGAAGAAAATGGGGTAAATCCTATTTAAGGCTAGAGGGGAAAATTAGTAAATTATCCTATTTTAAATAGGCTCATGGTCAGGCTACATAGATTATAAAATTGTGTGCCAACCATGAAGATCAAATTGTCCCAGATCCATCACCAGAATTCTTTGGTTGCATGATTTGGGCTAACTATATGCCAATCATGTGGTGCTACTAGTTAATTACCAATAACAATGTGTCTAGGAGCATAGTTTATAAAACCTTGCCTATTCCATGTGCCCACCTCTTCAATTTACTACAAAAAATTCTCACATCCATGCACCCCACCTTCCATAGTTTATAAACCCATGAAACACCCCTTATATTGCAGCACAGTTTCTCCTGAGGGGCTGGGTGATTTAAACCAATTGTACACCCGATTTGTTTTTCTCATAAAGTGAGATTTCAAATACCAATTCTCCCAAAACTCATCCAAAACTCTGAGACACCTCTCAGTCCTTAAACCACATCCAAAAACAATACTTTTAAGTGTTCCAATACTCTAATTTAGTATTTGAGGCTCAGTAAAATATTTAACCCTTTGTCCAACCAGGAAAACTCAATTTCCCTTGAAAATTTCCACCTGTACAAAACATGAGACTTTATATATTTCAAAGACTAATTGGAACTTCCTTTTTTATTTTTATAAATAATTTTTAATTGATAAAATTTATTTTTTCAATATCCTCCAAGGTTGAGTTATATTTCTTATGTTACTTAAATGTTTTTCTTGTATTTAAAAATGAAAATGATTGGATGAGTTATCTTTTGGTTTGAAAAATGATTTTCCTTGTGATGGGTTGATGAAAGGCCCCCTATATTTTATATGAAAATTCATACCTTTGGAATTTTTGTAAAACATGGTAACCTCATGTACTTGGGTGGGTAGATTAGGAAAATTACACTAGGAAAGGTATTTCCTCCCTAGCCTGTGGACTATGCTAAAATACTAACTAAAATAAAAGATGATGATATAGATTGGTTGAAACTAGAACTTCAGTTTCATCCTCTCTAGGGGATCGTGCACTGGAAAAATTATATATGGATCGATCATCAAGAGTGTGAGGATCTTAGGGCCTAAACTTAGTTACCTAGGGTATCCCATTATTTCTGATCTATTTATTTATCATTTCTTATTTCTTTTCAAAATAAATAATGTTTTTAATTTATATTCATCTAAATGTTTATTTCTAGCCAATAGTTACTTCTATTTAATGTTTGAAATGAAGTTTCTCATAAAAATTCATGACCCTCTATTATTTTAAAAGATAATGTCTTTGAAAATGAATAAAATTATTTATTTTGTTTCTAAATAAAATCTAGAATTAAAACTATTTTTATAATGTATTGAAAACAAGTGAAAATGGATCTTTAATTTAAAGACTTGAACATGGTGTGTGGTTTAATTTTGGAATGCATACTAAGATTTTGGATCATGCCTATATTTATCATTTTATTTTTAGGTTTTTGTTCTATTATTGAAAACTCTTTGATCATTGATTAGTTGGATGGTGAATTGTATAATCACATGGAGGTATGTTGGTAGTTTTTTTTATTTTAGTTTTCCTTTATTGCATTAACCACATATTCCTTCATTTCTTTCTATAGATGGAGAGTAACTATATATTTGGAAGTCTAGGAGGGAACTGAAGGTGGCTATAATTTTTTTATAGGGAAGGGAGACTAGGGGTGAGAAGAGGGATTAGTGTAGATTTTTTTTTCCACTAACCTATTTTATTGCTTTATTTATTTCTATATATTTAATTTTCCCTGAACATCTGACTTATATATGGTTCATGCCAAAATTTATTTAATTTTTTTAATTGTTTCTTAATTATTTAATGGGTGATATCATTACCACTTGGTTCAATTTAATTCAGAGGACTAGTTTCATACCCATGGGGATTGGGAACTCCCCTCGGGTCTTGTCATGATTTGGTTTGGGAATATGATGGAGCGACAGCTCAAGTTTGTTTGTGATAGGATTCATCGATTGGGAATCGACACCACTACTCATTTACAATTATAGAATGGATTACATAAGACTATCCATTATATCAATCCATATGTATAGGGATTTATTTGAAAACCCCCATCCCAATCCTCAATACACATCATTCATTTCCTAAACAACACATCCAAAACAAAACCCATTTTACCTCACCCAAAAAGATGAAAAAGTGGATTTCAGTTCTCTCATGAACTTAATTTCCTTAAAACCACATTCTTATATCATGTTATCAACTCTTAATTCAAACATGGTGCCTCAATATGAGCTACATTACTGAAACAAAAGAGCTTCACCATTCCCATTTACCATAAAATTAGCTGAAAACCTTAATTATTGATGACTATATACACCAAAATGATATATTCATTACCCAAAACCTAATCCCAAGCTCAACTCGTGGTTTGTTATCCAATAAATGATTCATTCTATAATACCTTTTCAATCATTCTCTATGAAATGACAAGCTCAACGCCCAGGCTATACATTTCTTGTTCAACTAATCCCAATACCTATCATATAGGGAGTCAAACTAGAAGAACTCTCACAATAATAATTCAGAATAATAACCTTCTAAATTCCTACCTTCTAAAATTATTCACATCCCCTTGACTTCATGTTCCAAAACTAGGAATAATAGATACCTAATCACCACATGAAATGATTCACACACACATAAATGAAAAATAAAAGGAAACACGAAAGCACACTCAATAATTTCATGGTTCGGAAAAAAAATCTTAAATATAAAGGAGAACATTGCAATCACTAGGATAAATGAAATACAAGAGATTAAAAAAAATATTCTCACTCTCATTGCTCCCACTTAACCAAATTCTCCTTCCAATGAATTCTGATCAAATCTAATTGATGTTATGTCTTTACAGTAGGTCATGACTTATATTTATAAAGGTATTCTT
This sequence comes from Viscum album, assembly GCA_963277665.1. Lineage (NCBI taxonomy): Eukaryota > Viridiplantae > Streptophyta > Magnoliopsida > Santalales > Viscaceae > Viscum > Viscum album. Next base: position 568,898,468 of record OY728119.1, read on the forward strand.
CTAGTAAATAGGTTCCACCACCCTCTGAGATTCATAGTTTTCCTTTTATTGATTGAGGAAACCTTCGATACACTTCTTTGACTTCAGATTTACTCTTTAAAACTAGTGAACATGTGTACTTACCAATTATAAAATTTTTTCCATATTATTATTTCAATATATCATCAGAATAACATGCATCATCCAGACTCCTTATAAAAAATTTGAGGACCACAACCACTGTTATAAACCTTATTTCAAAAAACCTTCTTCTAAAAAACTCCTTCCTGAAATATCCTTCTGAAAACTGAAGAGACTTCACAAAACCCAACATGTTAGTTATGGAATAAAATAACCATATCAACCACTTTGGGTGAATCCTAAAATATGGAATGCCCCCAAAACCATATACAACTCATTCTACCACATCTTGAATGAATCAACACCCATCTACCTACCAACTAATATCAGCATCACACAACTCAGTATTGAACACCTCCTTCTTGGAATTGGATTCACCAACCACATGACCAATAGTATACTCCCCACCATGGGATTATCTATATCACTATCTGATTTATTCAACACTTCCTTCATTTAATAATTCTTAAGGGTTTTCCCTCTCAATCATTTCTCATCAAAACTCAACAACCTCAACCCATGAACTATGATTTGGGATACTAAGTCATCAAGTTATCTTGAATATAAATCATTTTATCCAAATAATACCCAATCAGATTTGGAAAAATCACATGCTCTAATTATTATGGACAAGTAAACCTTGGTCTATAGAACCAACTTGATATCATCCCATAAAACATTGACCACTATCTAAAAATTCTTAAGAATACTCTATGCAGGACCACATTTCTCCCATGAAGATCCTCATAAGATATTCTAATATCCTCCCTCACTCTAATCAACATAGCACATTCCACCATGAAATAGTGTACCTCACCTAATAAAAGTCATAATGTCCTCTTAATACATCTTATGTATCAACAAAATAATTTATCTTCTCAATTGTGGAACAATGAACCCAACCATCATGGGTGTTTTAAAACCCTCCAATAATTTACAAGGATTTTCATGGAATATCCAATAGTAATCCTCCATCTATTATACTAAATTCTCACTACATAGAGCCACATAGATTCACAATATCCATACTCCCAACATAGTTTCATCAGGGACTACCCATTGGATATATTCCCTAAAAATTTTATCCCAAAACCCAAGGTCTTTTGAAAACATAATTCTCTAATCATGTCATGTTTTCCCACTTTCCATGACCAATATGTCTTATATAGTCTCCACCACTCCAAGTAATAACCACTAGCCTCTCCCCATTCTAAGTCTTGATACCACATCACTCAAGTTTCTATCCAATATTTTAAGTATTCAACTATACTTCCCATGAACTATGTCATATCTTCCCACACACCTAGCACCATAAGTAACCCACTTACTTTCCCCCATGGTTAGGAGAAACAATGAATTAAATTTCCCATCAAGTTTTATGAGTCTCATAAATCAAACTTACCAAACAACTAAAAACCAATATAAGACAAGAATAACCATTATCTCAACATGATACCACTCTCCAATCACTATAAAGAGGTTCAAATAATTATCCCAATGTAATACCACATACAAAATTGACCCTAAAATGGGTCTATATCCAAAAAAAACCTTGTTAGTCCTTGTACTAGAGGTTCAACAACCAAAGCAACATTCATCATCTACTAACCATTGAGCATCTCACTCATACATAATGAGAATGATTTGACCCATGGATTTCTATACTCACTCTAGAGAGATCCATTCCACCATATCTAGGTAAAATCACATACCACAATGACCCTCCCAAGGGCCACTCATCAATCCAAACATCTAGAGAAACAAATTTTCATGTCCTAGGAACACACCACCAATACCAAACATACCAAGAAACTATTACCCAAAACTAAACATTATATGGTGGTTATCAATCATACCTACATAACTACAACATAATTATGTCAATAAAACCATATAAAAACATAATATTGATTTTAATTAATTAATATATCAATTATAGCACCCCCAAAATGGGTGGTTATGCTTATATAAGAACCAAAATGACTTAAGTGATGTTTTTAAACTTATGGTGGTTGAATATTGGGTCTAGAATGCTTGGTTGAGGCTTGTAAAATTTTGGTAACATTAGTTTTCTTTTTAGATATCACATTGTCTAAAATAGCCAACACTAAACCCTGGTGAAATTTTTTTGGCCCTAGTTTGCCTCCGGGTAAAACTAGAAAGAGGGGAAATGAATTTTCCACATCATGGTGCATGATAGGGGTTGTTATCATACATGGACTTTGGGAACTCTCCACACCAATTTTGGAGGGTTTGGTGAGGGTAAAATGTCATGGTATTGAGTATCATGTCATAGGGGAATCCATTTCAAGCTATGTGTTTAAAGACACCACAACCAAGACCGAGTTGTGGTGTAGGGCATAGTGATGGTATTTTTTCCTTATAATAGTTGAGATGATCATATTCTCCCTATAATATCCATAAATGTTTTATTTTTGGTTATAAAACCATGTTTTAGCATTATAGTAGAGTGATTAATACACTTTTCACTATTTTTACCTCAATTAAACATCTCGATTATTCTCCCCTTTTGGTTATTGATGATTTATAGAAGCATTTGGACAAAAGGTTGAGTGGTGATGTATAGACTATGGAATCTTTATTTAAGTATAAATATTATTAAGTTGTAAATTTTTAGGTAGAATACTCCTTGTAGGTGGAGCATGATGACTTGAAAATTGATACATACAATAGATCATTTGATAATATGGGATCATGGGAATGTCTGTTGATGTAGGAGTAAACCATTAATGGGAACTGATAATAGGCCAACTACAAATTGAAGTTAGAGATTTCCATGTAGGGGAGATATGTTTATCCAATTACATCAAAAATGATAGGTAGGATTTACCATCATCTGAGGATAGCGACCACTATTAGGGTGGGGCATGCAGTGTTCCTGATAACGACTACCATCTGGGTGAGGCATGTAGAATTTTCTTAAAGGTAAAATGTATACTGATATACATAATTTTCTAACTAATAATGAGAATTGTGGCATATTTTGTAATGTGTGGTGGTCTATGTTGGTATCCTTACCGGCATCATGCTGAAGTAGGTGGGGTTGGGGTTCATAGAGGCTCAGTTAACGCACGATGACTTAGAGCATGTGTGGTTGTATATTTACTAGTCTTGTCAATTTACTTTATCATGATATACATTATCATATATTCACATGTACTTATGTTAAGGATGCATTGGTGGTGTCCAATTAGTTTTATAATCACACCTCTTATGAACATATCATTGTGTGTGAAAACATCATGGTCAGAGATACATGAATGAGAAAGGCCCCAACCATAAGAAGATAAGAGACGAAGCATGGTTCTTCGAGGCAGTACCAAGATAGACTCTAAAAGGATTCTGTATTATTTTATTTACTTTCTTATCTTACATATACATTTTATGACCTTCCACTTTGGTGGTCTCTAGTTATTTTTTTGTATTACCTTAAGATATTACCATGTAATATGTTATAGAATTTATTATTTATTTCATTGTGTTTATTTGTGTTTGTATTTATCCATGTATTAATTTATACTGAGGGTATAGTCTCCGCATTGACATAATTCATACCCTTACTTCTATTCAAAAACATATTGTGTATGGCGAGGCATGCATGAGGCCATGTGGCTCTCCAACTTGGACATGGTGATTCAGGCCGGTGCATTAAAAAGTGGTATTAAAGGAGGTTTTACCCTCTTTACTTTTTTACTATGATTTAGGGCATGGTAGAAAGGATTTAAGTTATGTGGGTCTCAGTTAGGGGATTTTCAGGCATTCTTGGCCAACACATGGGTAACATACCTCTAAGTTACCATTGTTGGGACTACTGTTAAAATTATGATTTTGAAGTTTCATGATGATATCGAGTATATTGTGTTGTTTTTGTTTATGGGATTTGTGTGTGTTCATGAATCATGACTATTCATGTTGGATCACATGTCATATATATATATATATATATATTCTTGTTGTGTGATACATAGTATTTACTTAATTAAATTCCTCTAATTATCATACATGTTTGGTATATGCCTATTTTTCTTTATTTTGTGATATATACGTGTTATTTTTTATTAGAATATATCAGTTTTGGAGTTAATTAATTTAACTATAGCATGTTGTTACGTATTATATATATATTATTGTGACTAAAATGAAAGTATAGATAACTTGGCCTCAACTATGGTTAGTGATAGGATGGATATACCTTGGGTTATGGCAGCCTCTGGGAGAAACTTCCCATAATCCCATAGACTGATCAATCATGAATTAATGAATTCAGGCATCTTAAAGGTTCTTTTGGAATTTTAGAAATTCAACTGGGGGGAAATTTGAAGGGACCACTGGTAGAAGCATCCCAAAATGATCATTTTGGGAGTACATACTAGTACCACTACCAATAGTTCATGGGGATGTACCACAACATATTCCTATATTGGCTCATGTTATTCAGGTAGAAGGTCAAGCTTGTCCAATACTTTTTCAGATTGTGAATGTTCGTGGAGGAACTTTTTAGAGTAATATGACCAATTATACTCATGAATTTTATCTCTATTATTCACCATCCTTTTAGGGTACTAGAGGCCCATATGATATAGATTTTTGGTTAAACATGATTAAGAGAATCTTCAATTTGGTATAGACTCATGTGGATGGGAGAGTGGTTCTAGCAACCTTCAAGTTCCAGGTTCCTTCTTATAGATGGTGGAATACCATGAATCATGTAATATGACATGATAGTCTTACTTGGGTGACCTTCAAGGAGTTATTTCTTAATCGATATTTTTAATATTTGATGAAGTTGGATTGGAAACTTTTGAATCGTAAACTCAATTAAATAATGACATCAAATGAAACTTTAAATGTAATTAAAATAATTATATTCATTATATATCATTTAAAATGGGTATTATATATACTGCACAAAATAAATAAGTGGTGAATATGGCATGTCTCCTGGAAATAAAAGAGAGAACAGAAATCCCTTACCTCAAGTATTGAATTTATTCGTATGCATTTTGAACCTCTAATATAATAAATATAGGTTTATTGTAAATATATTATAGAAATATAATAATATATATCATACTATAAATTATTTAATTATGACCTTTTATTACCAATTTATTAACAATTCCTTGTTAAAATCATGCTTCAGGTAATAACTGCTTAATTTATCATGTATGTTCTGGTTTCTTATTTTCGATCATTTTACTTTTATCATGATTAAATAATATCCAGAATGTTAAAAATGATATAAATATAATATATATTCATTATATATGTATTTATATTAATCCAAAAAAATTATAGAAATAAAATGAATTACACTTTTCATGAAGATGGTAAGTCGAATGTATGCATGAACGTTATTTCCATTTTCTCGGTGAATGGAATAAAAGAAAGGTAAATAATATATCACCTTTAAATAATAATTTTTATTTTATATATATCACATATATTAATTAAATATATAATTATTACCAACCATATCAAAATAAAACAAAAAATGAATCACATCACTTCATGGAGGCAGTAGTCGACATGTACGCACGAGAGATGTTATCATTTTCCAATGGATTGTAAGGTAAGAAGATAGATGTGATATTATAATTACAAAAGTATAATTATGTCTTAAATATCATATAAATATTTTAAATACATCATTATATCCATCCATTATATTATGTGATATAAAATTAATTACATCAGTTTGCGAGGTAGTAGTCTGTTGTACACAGGATCGATGGTTTCATTTCCCATTTGATGGAAGAGGAGCTGGATGTTGTTTATTCCACTAAAATAATTACATTTAAGTATATGGGAGATAATAATGTTATTATATTATAATATTTTAATAATATTTTAATTATTTTTATGAATAAATAAAACAAAAAATTTCAGTTAAGAACGATGCATTTTCTTCAGACAAACGCTTTCGGTTGGCACCAAAATCATTATTTATAGGGTTTAATAATCAAAATAAGGCATATAGGATATGTTTAGATAAGTAAGGAATTTATTTTTTTAGGTATTTTCCTAAACAAAATGATATTTAATGTGTGTATAAGAGGAGAGGATATTTCCTTTTATAATTGGGGAAAGGAACCCACTTGCAAGCTACTTGGAAATTTCCCAAAAGAATCCAAAATAATAAAGTCATTTCTAGAAAAAATGATTCAAAATGACCATAGATTATAATTTTTGATATTATAAGTTTGAAATATTTAGAGGAAATAGGATTTATACATGTTTTATTAGAAAACTTACTCTTATCTTTTGGTTTAACCCCTTGGTAAACCTGTTTTAACCTTAACCGTGATAATTAATTTTTTACTATTTTCACTATTCATTATAGCCAAAAATTAAGTTGAACTTATTAAATAATATTAATTATCATGATTAAAAATATATAATGCATTTTATCGAAATAAATACATATAATTGGAAGAATTTAATTTAAAATTTAACCGACTCATGCGATGAAAAAGCGGTTTTCCAAATAAAATGTTTATGTAAGTATAAAAGTTTTTATATCAAAAAACAACATAAAATTGATTCCAATGAAATAAATTGGATTATTAATAATATAATTAAACTGATTTTAATTTTTAATACATTTTAAAATATAATTTAATTTTTTAAATACTTTAAATGAAAATGCACATTTCAATAAAAATCAATATTTTTCACTATTCATTGAAAAATTAATATTTTCAGAAAATTCTCAAAAAGTAACTCTAAGATGATTTTAAAATGATGATTTAAAAAATAAATTAATTTTTTAAAATAAATTTTCTAAAATTGGAAAATCTTAGTTTTAAAATAAGTGTGTTGAACGTGACAAAACCACTTTTTAGAAAAATACTTTTTTTAAAATAAATCTAGATTTATTCTTATCCCATAATTAGAAAAAATATTTAATGAATGGTAAAAAACCTTATTCAATATATAATATATAAATTTAATAAAAATAATTATCCAATAGTGACTAAATTAATTTATTAAGATTAAAACACTTCGTGCGCTTAAAAACATTTTTTCAGAAAAAAACATTTTTTTTACTTTCAAATGATTTTTATTTTAATTGATAAACAATTGATAAAAATGAATTTATTTTATTCATGTGTAAAACATATGTTTTTCATAATTTTGTTAGTCATATTTATACCCATAAATTTAATTCTAGGTTATAATTACTAGGTTTAAATAATAATATTTATAGTATAATAGAGTTCACTAAAACAAAATGTTGTGTATAACACAAGCTATTAAAGAAATTAAATTTATCTAAAATATATATTTCATTAAATCTTGAGGTGTTACATTCTTCCCCCTTAAATAAATTGCATCCTATCAATTTTAAATTGTACTCGGGAATCAAGGGTTTAACATTTGAAAATACCTTTGTGAAAAAATCACCTCATAAAAAGGGTTAATAAAACATCCTTATGAAAATATGGAAATAAAAATATAAAAGTGATATGGAATAAAAAATGACTAAGTTTATAAATATTATAACATTGTTGGGAAGTAAAAAATATGTGCATGGAATAAAAGTAATGTATGTAGATTATTTATCATAAGAAAGTGAATGGTCATAAGGATATTAATGATCACAAAAGCATAAACCAAAGAGGTGAGGAAAATACCATCAATTCATCAGAAATAAAGGTAATATGATAGAATTTTTGTTTGAATATGATTTTCCTAAATTTGAGGAATTTTCATGAGAAAACATACTTACTTGATTTCTTTCCATTTTACAAGCATAATATCATCCTTTGATTGTGCTTTGATCAATTTCCTATTCATCTTTTACTCTAATAAATGAATATCCAAGAAAAAAAAATTACACCTAAATCACTAAAATTAACTTTTAATGAATCTAAATATCCATAAAAGGATGGAAATTTAATCCTTCTATCTCAATATATTAACCAAAAAAAAATGGTTAACACAATTTATCCAGTATGAATAACTATAATAAATTAGGTTATAATGTTTTAACAATAACATAAAATGTTTAACTTAACCCATTCCCTAAATAGTTCACCTTATGTCTCAAAAATATGCATTAAAAAAATTTAATCCCAAAGATTTAAATGATTTTATCTCACATCCTTCCATGATCAACTTAACAATTATCTTGAAATAATTTAAATCACTCATAAAATCTCATACCAAAATGTATATACCCTAATCAGATATGCTTAAAAATATAATTTTCTATTTATTAATTAAATAATCTCCTTTCTTAGACAAAAACATTTTCATTGGAAGATCAGTTTTACCCTTGCACCGATAAATGATCATAGGTTAATTCAAAATATCAAATGTGATTTCATTATTCAAAAATATATGTATAGAGAGATAATCAATGATCAGAATCACATTAAATTTCACTAAAGGGTGAATAATAAGATTTTTATAGGGCCCCTTCATAGAAACTCAAAAATTAAAATTATAATACTGGAGTGGAGGATAAATGTTCCTTAATTATCATGATTTACTTTAGCTATTTTGATTGAATAAACATTCCCATTTTCATTTGATTTTATAGGTTTTTGTGGATTATTATCCCCATTATCACTTAGATTAAGGCATTGATTCATGTAATGACCAAACACATTACATATATAGTGCTTAAGTGTGTGGGTGTATTCCATTTAACCCACTTTTTATTCCTTTCATTGGTAGTATTATTCACCTTACTTTAATAGCCTTTTTCTCAATAGACGGGTTTCCCATACTTAAACCATATTATTGCTCCTTGAAAGCATTTACTTGTGTTCTTATTCCCACATTTTTTGAAATTATGATGTTGAAACATTTTCTTCACTCTATGTGATATGCCACTGGAGATTCCATGAAACTCTATTTTACATTTCATATCACCAAAACAATGGGGGTTTCCAACTTTCATTTCTTTTTTGAGTGCATATAGAAATATTTCTTCATAGATTTCAAAATACCTTATAGTAAATGAATTTTGAATACATGGTTTTGATCCACTAAATAATCGATCAATTTTTCTTTCAAGGATGATGATTAAATAACAAGCATACCATGCAAATCTTGTAAAATTTTCCTCATAGATATCAATGGATTCATCATCTTTCTTCTTAAGCTCAAGAAATTTCTTCTCCATTTTTGTACATAAAATAAGTAGTAAGTTCTTACTAAAAAATATCCCCTTCAACTCATCACATTTCATATAGTTAATTTAAACCTCTTGACTTGTATTATTAATAAGATTATTTCATTGATCTTCTTTACCTTCCAAACGATAAACAACTACGACAACTTTTTCATGGTTCACGCACTAGAGAATGGAAAACATATTTTCCATAACATTGATACATTTCTCATAAACCAATCGATCAAAGTCCCATATATAGAGGATGGACATTTTCATACAAAATATTCAATGTCATGTTACTTCTTTCTTGGTAAATGCATAAGTTCAGCATGACACATGTTACCAATTATAACTTCGGAGATTTAAGAGAGAATAGTGACAAAATATTGAATCAGAGATTCTAATAAATTTGTTTTATCATGCCAATGGTCATTTTAATGACCTTTACATTCATTTTTCACATGATTTCTTCAGGTTCTATCCATTGAATAAAATAAAAAATCATAGTTTGAGAAAAAATAATCATAGTGAGAAACCACATGATCATGAAAAAACTCTTATAGGATATCTAAATCATAATACCTTATTTTCAATCTATGATGCCTTAGTCTTAACCCAGTTCATTCATGGTCATCATCCATTTGAATCCCTTATGATATTTTGTAAATATTTTTTGAATTTCCAAATCATGTCCCCTAGGAGAGTAAAACCTAGTATGAAGCAAGGCCCATTATCTTGTACCAAGTAATGATCGATTCAAATCCCAATACACCCTTTTTAGAGTTATTACCCTAGGTAAAATTCTTCTAGATTCACATCCACTTATAGTATCCATATTGGGATGTAATTTCTTGGAAAATAATTATTCAATCCTTTACCAAAATTCTAGGATATGTTCCTATACATGGACTTATCCTTATGGTTCTCACTAAATATTTCTCATCCCAATTTCCAAAAGTAAAATAAACTTTCTCTGATACCAACTATAATAACCCACACATTTAATACATAGATATTTCATCATAATAGATGAATATTATGTATATAACAATTTTATCCATACCAGAATTATATAGATCTAATTCATTTGGAAACTTGGAAACATAAACAACTAGTTTATAGATGAACTGCATCATCTACCACTAAGTTCTTCATGAATATCACCCTTATTAAACATATAATACATAATACCTTTCTTCATAACCTGGGGAAAGGTAACATAAGGAAAGGTGATATCCTATACTCAGTAATGGTAAATAAGGGAGATATCAATATAATATGAGAATAAGGGTATGATAACATGAGAATAACATTTGAAAACTATTCCCTTTATATCATAGATCATAAACTTGAGTCATAGAATAAATATTGGTAGCTTATAATACATTAATCATAAATAAATCAATGAACTTAATCCATGAGAGCATAACATAGACATAGGAATATGGAAAAAATGTAATCTAGTAACATTTTGAACATATATAAATAGAAATAGGTTTACTCATTAAACTAAGGAAATGTAATCAAGACCTTGTACAAACTTATAGACATGAAACGGGTTCCATCAATAACCTTATGGACATGAAATCCATGTATAAAAATAACCTTATAGACATGAAACCAAGTACACACATAACCTTATAGACATAAAACTAGGTCCGCACATAACATTGTGAAGATAAAATCAGGTTCTTGTATAACATAATTTACTCATGAGTCATTAAACCTTACCCAAATCATTGGAGTATAATATAGGTCCAACCCATAACATAATCCATTCATTTGTATTCCACAAGATCATAAAATATTGATCATATTATAATCCATAAAAAGAAATGGGTTTCATAAAAATTTCATCATAGAATAACCCATAGAAAAGGAATGGGTTTCATTAGAATATTGTCATCATAAACATAAACCATCCATATAAATAATAAGGATGGTATAATTAGATCATATCCCCATTAAATAATAAGTAACATAAAAGGATGTCATCTTAGATGGAAAATTATTTTTAAAGAACACTTGGAGAATTTCTTGAGGAAAATAAACTTTTCACTTTGAAATCATTTAATAAAAACCTAAAAATTTCCCAAATTTTAAATAAAAAATTTTATTTGAAAAAAAATTTGATTACTTGTAAAGGTAACTTTAAATAATTTATCATTCATGATAGTAGGAAATATTTTTCCTGGCATAAATGTTAAAAAAATATTCCATTTGAATATTTTTAAGAAAAGTCAAAAGGTGCCTTATTTGGAAAACAGTATGAAGATTCCTTTTTAAAACATTTTTTAAATAAAATCATGAGTAAAAATGAATTTGAATAATAAGAGTGAAATTTTCTTGAAAATATTTTTAGAAAGCATGGATTTTTAAGAAAAATTATTTTTGACCAAAGAGAGAAATAAAGTTGATTTTATTTAAAAACATTATTTTTAACTCTTGTGGTGGTGGGGTGGTTATTGGAGTTGGTGGTCTAGAACCAACTACTTTGTACTTTATTCATTAAATAAAAGCATTATCACATCTTGATTGTTCTTCTGCGTGACATGTCATGTGATAATGTCCTAAGGATAGTTGTTGCATTAAAGGTTCGTAGTGGATCCCTGCTATGATGAGAACCCGGAAGTGCCATAACACTGTTCTTGAATGTATGTTCTATGATCGGATGATATTATTTGAGGGACACAAATAATACAGGTCATTAGGGGTGAGGACTCATAAAACTTTGAGGCACCTTCTCATGGTGTGCGCCCTTGGTAATATCCAGGAGGATATTATGAGAACGAGACCCGCCAGTAGGAGATCCACTTTTCATAGTGTCATTGGATGTTCCTATCTACGGACGTGTGTATTGATCCTTAGACATTAAGATTATTATTAATGGGTATTACAACTTGCGCACTTAGATATATTGATGAAAACTGTGACGAAACACTGTTCGCAGCGAGGTAGGATACATTGGGTGCGTCACGAGTAATACCGCATTAATAGATAATGCGAGAAAGGATTTGTCCCTTCCGTTCCATAACGGAAGTAGATATCTCAGGACCTTTGATGGAATTGATATAGCCTAAATAAATCCATGTCCATGGTAAGGTATGGGCAAGTTCAATTCCGGGAAGTCAAAGAAAGAATAATCAATCACATGGGTTGATGGCACTAGCATGCAACCCGCTTGATTGGAGATATCGTGACAAAGAGATTATATTACACGGTAAGCGTTTGTAGGAGGTAACACGTCATTGCGGCATTAACTTCTTTCTCTATGGGTGCCTTGGCGTGTTTCTAGACGCTAACCTTGGAATTTAGGCAGACTCAGCCTAATTCCACTGAGAAAGAGGCCTAGAGGGTTACACACTAAGTGTGTCCATGTATCTCAGTTAAATATTAATTTAACAAGTTAAATAAATATTATTCCCGACTGTGGTTTAATAATTATTTAAGGAAGTCTGGTCGCATTTATTTTGACACTAGTTATTCGAGAGAATATATTGTGGATGAAATAATATATTTACTAGCGAGTGATATAGTTAAATTTATTTAAGAAATAAATAGTCATTACTCAAGGTCTAATAAATGTGGTGGAGAAAAATGGAAAATAAAAGTACACGCCGTGTATTAATTATTACACGCCGTGTAGTTTTTCCAGTTGGGATTTTGAGTATTTAATATTGTTTTATTAAATAATATTTATTATAATCAGCGTGGGCGCATGTCAAGGAATTAATAATTCGACATGGGGGGGTTTTCAATAAGAGTTAATGAAATAAATAAAACGTGTAACGCGTTTATTTATTGTCATAACTCTATTAACCTCAAACATGATTATAAATATCCTCACAACCCCAACATTTTGGAGAGCCATTGGTTGTGCACAACGGATTTGGAAATACTCTCAAGCCAAGAGAGAATTCCCTTTCTACCAAGAACGCCCTCAAGTTACGAGAGCAAGATCCTCCACCGGATCAAGGCGGTCAAAGGCGGATATCGCAAGCGAAGGTTCTTCCGCGCTAGCACTCGGAGATCCCTTTGGCGACGTCCAGAGATACGTGACACACGTGTGGATCACCGCTAGAGGAATCCTACACTTGGATTCTACAACTCAACGACGGATCACCGAATCGTGACCGAACACATCAACGAGGAAAAAATTCCAACGAGGTAATTCTTATGCGTTAATTAAATTAATTATAATCAACATATGATGATCCCCCTCAAGGGTTCCGGGACTCTTCCTTTTTCTTTTCGTTCTTCGTTCTATTCTGAAGATTCGGCATTTTATATTGTGACGGATCTCGGATTGAACGTTGTTTAATGAAAAATTAAGTTGGGAAAACCCACCAACGCGCTTCCGCTGTGCCCAGAACCTTCAAGTGGTATCAGAGCGGGTTATATCGTTGGTTATAATTATTTAGTTTTTTCGTTGGTGATTTACGCATTTAATAATTTAGTTATTTCAATTCATGTTTAATCGTTTTGGAAATCTGAATCTCGAGATATGTTCCTCCTCCCTCGTTTCTCGTTCACCTCACAGAAACAAATTTTTCTTTTAATTTTGATTAAAATAAAATAGAGGAACTCATCCGGTGGAGCCAAACGTTTCTGGCCGTATAACACCAGAATACACGGCGTGTATTCAGAAGTACATGTTGTGTAGTCTATGTTCAATGCATTGACTGATCCGCCAAATCAGGACATGTATTGGATTCTTTCTAAGAATTTAAGACACCGTGTGTTGACCAGAAATAGGTGGCACATGGTTTCCGGAATACACGCCGTGTGGTCCAATGAACACGGCGTGTAGTCCCTTCGGGTTAGGGTTGGGTCGTGTACTCCGTACATGGCATGCCCGGCTGGAAACCGTGTAACGCGGAAACTACACGGCATGTGTCCCACTGTACACGCCGTGTACTCTGAAAATTTCCGAAATACATTAACACGCCTTATCCCTGGGCGTGTACTTCGGATGGACGGTGAAGAAAAGTACACGCCGTGTAGTCGGAACTACACGCCGTGTACTCACCCAAATTACGCAGATTTATTAAAATTTATTATTATATTATACAAACCCTTGAGACGTGTATCATGGTGCAGGCGTAAAGTTGAGTAACAACACGTGATAGGTGTTTTATATATATGTGTTTAATTTAACATCTGCGTAATAAATGGTAATTCACCGGGTTTCCTACAAGGTACAAGTTACGTACAAGGATAATTTTAAATGAATTTATTTGTTTAAAATTATGATGGATGAGAATCTCAAGGAAATTCAGAAAAGGGATTTAAGATAAAAGGATTGATTAATTAAAGATAATTAATTGATTCGAGCGTGATTTATCTTAAACAATAACGATTAAAGAATTGAATGCTAGTTTTATTTATGCGTAAATATCGTTGCATGTATGGATGATCATGAGCTAGACCGAGACCTTTGTATGTGAATGGTTTCTTTTAATTTATTTATTTAAATTAAATTTTTTGTCCTGCGAGCCATCTCCTCATTAATATGTAGGGCCTACGCGCCCAAGGATTCTTTTATGTAAAAACCCCTTTTACCCCTCACCTGCGTGTGAGATAAATGCATATGTAATGGATGGAGCTCCCAAGCTAGTGGAGGCGGCGCAAGTCAGGATCCAAGGTGAAACCAATCCAAGGAGATACAAAGGTGGACAGGTGGAAAGCTGTAAACACGAACCCGAAAGGTTCAAGGTGTTTCTCCCCTAGGTCTTGGGTTAGTTTATCAACCGCTAGATAAACTAACCAATAGAAAAGCTCATGATCATACCATTTATTTTATTTCTGTCAGTTGCATGGATTGTTTATTGTGGGTGTGTTGTCACGATCACACAATTAATGAATTAAATGAGCATTCAAGATGGAACTAAAATAAAACCGGCTTATACATAAATATTATCTTAGACATGGTTAATCACTTAATTATATCCCACTTAATATTAACAAGCATGTAATCAAAGATAATAAAATGGCAATTTACGTATAAGGATAAAATCCCTCAAAACAAATATTAAGTCGGCATAGCCTTCCATAATCTTGGTTAGAATCGAACCATAGTTCAAAGTGCTTGACCAACCCTAGTTGGGGTGCTTTCAATTATCGGGGAATTCTAATTCAGGGTTTTGGGTTGACTTGACTTGGTTCGCATCAAGGTTTGACTGCCACAGCAGGACTTGGTGTGACCAAGAGGAAAAGGTTGAGGAAATCCAAAAGGATTTCAGGATTGGGGAGTCCACTCAGCAGATCAAGGAGCTGCGAGTTAATGAAGTTGGCATTTGGATTGCCTACCTAAAACCCTTCAAGTTGCTTGACCAACCCTAGTTGTGGTAATGTGAAGGACAATATGGATCCTTGCCACTAGAATATTCACGCAACAGAATATTCTGAAGTCAATGGTGAGGGCTATTGGATTTCGATAAAATAGTGGGAGACTAATAATTATTAATTTATTTATTTGTCTCAATTTTTGTAATAAAGTACTAAATATTTGCTCATCTTAATTTGTAGAAACGGCAAGAAAATGACTTCAAACATATCATTGCGCACCATACTCGAAAAAGAAAACCTTCTCACTGGTACCAATTTCCAAGAGTGGCAGAGGCGTTTACGCGTCGTCCTTCACCACGAAAGGAAATTATATGTGCTGGAAGAGCCTATTCCAGTTGCGCCTGGGAAAGAGGCTAGTGATGAGGAATTATCTCTCTACATGAAACACATGGACGATGCCACAGATGTCCAGTGTTTCATGCTATCGGCCATGTCTAATGAGATCTTGAAGCAACATTAAAACATGGACGCGTATAGCATGATGTCTCACCTTAAAGATCTCTACCAAGAGAAGGCGAGACAGGAGAGGTATGAGATCTCCAATGCTTTGTTTACCACGAAGCTTGGAGAGTCTGTGCCATCTGGGCCTCATGTAGTCAAGCTTATTGGCTACATTGAACACCTGGACATCTTAGGGATTAAATTCCCGGATGAGTTGCGTACAGATCTCATCCTATCATCACTACCAAAGACCTTCTCTAGCTTCATTGTCAACTATAACATGAGCGGCAATGAGAAGAGTCTATCGGAGCTTCTGACCTTGATTCTCCAGGTAGATAAGGACATGGGGCGTGACAAACTTGTGGTCCTTATGGTGAACAAGAAAAGGAAGGACAAGACAAAGGGGCCAAAGACTTATAAATGGTCTGAAGCCCCCGAGCACCATCCCTCCAAGAAGGGGAAGATCCAGAGGCAGGGCAAGGAACGGGAGGCAGTGTGTTTTGCATGTGGCAAGCAGGGCCACTGGAAGAGGAACTGCACCCAGAAGCGTGGGGACACTAAAGGTGCGTTTGTTATCGAGTGAAATCTTTCTATTTCTACACATTGGGTATTAGATACAGCTTGTGGGGCTCACGTCTGTATTCAAATGCAAGAACCAAATAGATTTAGAAAGATCGCCAGAGGAGAGGTGGATCTTCGAACTACCAATGGCGCAAGGCTGGCTGCATTGGCTATTGGCGACTACCACCTCTCATTGCCTACTGGGATGATTTTGATTTTACATAACTGTTATTATGTTCCTAGTGTTACCAAGAACAGAATTTCTGTATCTTGTTTGGATATGGATGGATTTGTTTTCAAATTTGGAAATAAGGGTTTTTTCTTTTATAAGAACAATGTATGTTATGGTATGGAACATTTAAATAATGGTTTGTATGTATTGAATTATGAAAACCAAGTGTTGGCAATCGATAACGAAACAAACTCACATGACTCATATATCACCCAGTTATGGCTTCACCGCCTTGGTCATGTGAATGAGAAGCGTTTGACAAAACTCTGCCAAGATGGCTATTTAGACTCTACTGAGCTAAAACCACTTGATAGATGTCATGCTTGTTTACAAGGAAAAATGACCAAGCCACCTTTTGGTGGACAAGGTGAAAGGGCCATAGAGCTTCTAGGATTGGTACACACAGATGTGTGTGGACCATTTCCAGTAGAAGCTAGAGGTGGATATTCTTACTTTATTACTTTTACTGATGATTTGAGTAGATATGGCTATGTATACTTAATGAGGTATAAGTCAATGCCCTTAGAGAAATTTAAGGAATTCAAGAATGAAGTAGAGAATCAGCTTGGTAAGAAGATAAAGAAGTTTCGATCGGATTGAGGTGGAGAATATCTGAACCAAGTGTTCATCGATCTTCTACGGGAGTCTGGGATTCTATCTCAGCTCACTCCTCCTTATACACCACTATGGAATGGTGTTAGTGAAAGGAGGAACCACACCTTGTTGGACATGGTGAGGTCGATGATGAGTCATGCGGATCTTCCATTATTCTATTGGGGATATGCATTACAAACTGCAGCATACACATTAAACTGAGTACCAACTAAGGCGGAAAATGGAATTCCATCCGAGTTATGGAATGGAAGGAAACCCACTTTGTCGCACACACGTGTATGGGGATGCGAGGCATTTGTTAAGGCCTTCTCAGGCAACAAACTAGCACCCCGGGGCACGAAGTGTATCTTTATAGGATATCCCAAGGAAACGAAAGGATATTACCTATATAACCCCCAAGACAAGAAAGTGACTGTCGCTAGAAAAGTCGTCTTTCTTGAGAGGGAGCACATCCTCAAGAAGGATAGTGGGAGAAAGATTGACTTCGACGAAGTTTATGCTCAAGATACACAGGAGTTGGTACAGGAACAAGTTCCACAGGTCCCCGTGGAAGAGGTTCCAGAAACACAAGTACTACGTAGGAGCTCAAGAGAGGTAAGGGAACCAGAGAGATTTGTTTTCCTAGTCACCGAGGATGGTGAATCATTATTGTTGGACAATGATGAACCTCTCTCCTACAAGGAAGCAGTAGAAAGCTCAGAAGCTGCAAGATGGCTAGAAGCTATGAATTCTGAGATGGATTCCATGTATCAGAACCAAGTTTGGGTTCTGTTCGATGAGCCAGTTGATGTAAAGCATGTTGGATGCAAATGGGTATTCAAAAGAAAGCTGGACATGGAAGGTCAAGTTAGCACCTATAAAGCAAGGCTAGTGGCTAAAGGATTCAGACAACATCAAGGAATTGACTATGATGAAAACTTATCGCCAGTTTCCATTTTTAAGTCCATAAGAATCATACTTGCCATAGCAGCTTACCATGACTACGAGATTTGGCAGATGGATGTCAAAACACCATTCCTTAATGGGAACCTTCAGGAAGATGTCTATATGACACAACCAGAAGGGTTTGTGACACCAGGTGAAGCCAAATGGGTTTTCAAGTTGCAGAAATCCATTTATGGATTGAAGCAAGCATCCAGGTCATGGAACATTCGATTTGATGAAGCCATAAAGGAATTTGGTTTCATTAAGAACGAATGTGAGCCATGTGTTTATAAGAGGTTTAATGGGAATGCGGTCTTCATCCTAGTGGTATATGTTGATGACATATTACTTATTGGAAATGATGTACCAGCCTTACAGTCATTTAAGGACTGGTTGAACAAGTGTTTCTCCATGAAGGACTTAGGAGAAGCAGCCTACATTCTAGGGATCAAGATCATTCAAGACAGATCTAGGAGGCTGCTTGGACTAAGTCAGGGTACATACATTGACCAGATACTAAAGAGATTTATTATGGAAAAATCTAAGAGGGGATTGGTTCCAGTGTCACATGGCTTACATATTTCTAAGAAAATGTGTCCCCAGACACAACAGGAGAAATATAGGATGAGCAAGATCCCATACGCTTCGGCTATAGTATGCATCATGTATTCCATGTTATGTACCAGTCTTGATGTTGCCTATGCACTGAGCATGGTAGGCAGATATCAAGCAGATCCAGGAGAATAGCATTGGACTGCTGTTAAGACTATCCTTAAGTATCTGAGAAGAACTAAGGATATGTTCCTGGTGTATGGAGGAGATGAGGAGCTTATCATCAGAGGGTATGTTGATGCTGGTTTTCAAACAGATCAGAATGATCTGAAGTCGCAATCTGGATATGTTTTCTATCTCAATGGAGGAGCTGTGAGTTGTAAGAGTTCAAAGCAGGCATTTGTCGCCGATTCTACAGCGGAGTCCAAGTATATAGCGGCTTCTGATACAGCCAAAGAAGCTGTTTGGATTCGGAACTTTGTCCATGAGCTTGATGTGGTGTCTAGTAGTAAAGATCCCATTTCATTGTATTGTGATAATACTGCAGTGGTGGCTCTTGCAAAAGAACCAAGGTCACATCAACGGACAAAGCACATACTCCGGAAGTATCACCTCTTGAGGGATTTCTATCAAAGGGGTGAAGTTGTAGTGAGCAGAGTGTCCACAGAAGAGAATGTGGTGGACCCCATGACTAAAGGCCTATCTCAGCAGAAGCATGAATATCATGTGAGAGCTAGCGGGTTAAAGGTTGTTAGCAGTTGCCTCTAGTCCAAGTGGGAGTCTGTTAGAGTTGGTGGTCTAGAACCAACTACTTTGTACTTTATTCATTAAATAAAAGCCTTATCACATATTGATTGTTCTTCTATGTGATATGTCATGTGATAATGTTCTAAGGATAGTTGTTTCATTAAAGGTTCGTAGCGGATCCCTGCTATGATGAGAACCCGAAAGTTCCATAACACTCTTCTTGAATGTATGTTCTATGGCCGGATGATATTATTTGAGGGACACAAATAATACAGGTCATTAGGGGTGAGGACTCATAAAACTTTGAGGCACCTTCTCATGGTGTGAGCCCTTGGTAATATCCAGGAGGATATTATGAGAACGAGACCCGC
The DNA here is from genome assembly GCA_963277665.1 of Viscum album. Taxonomy (NCBI): domain Eukaryota; kingdom Viridiplantae; phylum Streptophyta; class Magnoliopsida; order Santalales; family Viscaceae; genus Viscum; species Viscum album. The sequence goes on from OY728119.1 coordinate 568,918,527, forward strand.
AAGTAGGAGATCCACTTTTCATAGTGTCATTGGATGTTCCTATCTACGGATGTGTGTATTGATCCTTAGACTTTAAGATTATTATTAATGGGTATTACAACTCGAGCACTTAGATGTATTGACGAAAACTGTGACGACACACTGTTCGCAATGAGGTAGGATACGTTGGGTGTGTCATGAGTAATACCGCATTAATAGATAATGCGATAAAGGATCTGTCCCTTCCGTTCCATAACGGAAGTAGATATCTCAGGCCCTTTGATGGAATTGATATAGCCTAAATAAATCCATGGCCATGGTAAGGTATGGGCAAGTTCAATTTCGGGAAGTCAAAGAAAGAATAATCAAGCACATGGGTTGATGGCACTAGCATGCAACCCGCTTGATTGGAGATATCGTGACATAGAGATTATATTACACGGTAAGCGTTCGTAGGAGGTAACACGTCATTGCGGCGTTAACTTCTTTCTCTATGGGTGCCTTGTCGTGTTGCTAGATGTTAACCTTGGACTTTAGGTAGGCTCAGCCTAATGCCACTGATAAAGAGGCCTAGAGGGTCACACACTAAGTGTGTCCATGTATCTCAGTTAAATATTAATTTAACAAGTTAAATAAATATTATTCCCGACTGTGGTTTAATAATTATTTAAGGATGTATGATCGCATTTATTTTGACACTAGTTATTAAAGAGAATATATTGTGGATGAAATAATATATTTATTAGCGAGTAATGCAATTAAATTTATTTAAGAAATAAATAGTCATTACTCAAGGTCTAAAAAATGTGGTGGAGAAAAATGGAAAATAAAAGTACACGCCGTGTATTAATTATTACACGCCGTGTAGTTTTTCCATTTGGGATTTTGAGGATTTAATATTGTTTTATTAAATGATATTTATTATAATAAGCGTGGGCGCATGTCAAGGAATTAATAATTCGAAATGGGGGGGTTTTCAATAAGATTTAATGAAATAAATAAAACATGTAACATGTTTATTTATTGTCATAACTCTATTAACCTCAAACATGATTATAAATATCCTCACAACCCCAACATTTTGGAGAGCCATTGGTTGTGCACAACGGATTTGGAAATACTCTCAAGCCAAGAGAGAATTCCCTTTCCACCAAGAACGCCCTCAAGTTACGAGAGCAAGATCCTCCACCGGATCAAGGTGGTCAAAGGCGGATATCGCAAGCGAACGTTCTTCCACTCTAGCACTCGGAGATCCCTTCAGCGACGTCCATATATACGTGACACACATGTGGATCACCGCTAGAGGAATCCTACACTTGGATTCTACAACGCAACGAAGGATCACCGAATCGTGACCGAACACATCAACGAAGAAAAAATTCCAACGAGGTAATTCTTATGCATTAATTAAATTAATTATAATCAACATATGATGATCCTCCTCAAGGGTTCTGGGACTCTTTCTTTTTCTTTTCGTTCTTTGTTCTATTCCAAAGATTCGGCGTTTTATATCGTGACGGATCTCGGATTGAACGTTGTTTAACGAAAAATTAAGTTGGGAAAACCCACCAACGCGCTTTCGCTGTGCCCAGAACCTTCAGTGGTAAGGGTTTGGGGGTGAGGGGTAGGTTGCAGGGTCAAGTCCTCAGGCTTTCAATTTAATTTCATTTTTTTCCTTGTGTCGTATTCCACTTTCGCGGTTGTACCCAGTTTTTTTTATTTTGAACTCTTGAGTACATAAAGAGAGGAAAATGAATGGAACACCTATTATTTTCAGGAATATCCAGAGTATAATAAAATTCATGAGTTTCTTGAGAGATATATTATAATATTTTTTCATCAGAATCATAATCATAAGCAATCCCAATAAACAATGATATTATAACATCAAACCCTTATAACTTCATAACTTTTAAATCGTAATTACAATGAACGATACAATGTTATATGGATAATTATATCCAATAATTTTCATGATAATAATCATAAAATAAATTTATGGTTAGTATATACACCCCACAAAAAAACAAGTGGTGTATATAAGGCATGTGTCCTATAGAAATAAAAGTGAGCCGAAAATCACTTACCACTTTGGAAACTTTTGGATCATAATCCCAATTAAATAATAACATCAAATGAAAAATTAAATATCATTAAATTAATTAGAATCATTATATAACATGTAAAATGTGGAGTATATAAACTAAAAAAATAAATGAGTGGTGAATATGGCATATGTCACCCAGAAATAAAAGAGAGACTAGAAATTCCTTACATCAAGTCTTGAATTTCATCATACACATTTGAACCTTCTGTATAATAAATATAGTTTTATTATAAATATATTATAGAAACATGATAATATATATAATAACATATATTATTTTCTTAATACCTTTTATTATCCATTTATTAACAATTCCTTGTTAAAACTGTGTTTTGGAAAATAACTGCTTCGTTTTCATGTATGTTCTACTTTGGTATTTTAATTCCTTTGACATTTATCATAGTTAAATCATATCTATAATGTTAATAATGATATAAATATCATATATATTAATTATATATATATTTATGGTAATCCATAAAATTTAGATATAGAAAATGAATTACATTGTTCATAGAGACGGTAGGTCGTACGTATGCATGAACACTGTTTCCATTTTCTCAACATATGGAACGAAAGAAAGGTTAATAATATATCACCTTTCTAGAATAATTTTTATTTCATATATATAATATATATCCATTAAATATTATTAGTTCATATAGGTTAATGGAGGATGGTATAGAGGGGGTGAATAGACCAGATTAAAATTTTAAACAAATAAATTGATTAATTAAAATAATTGTCAAAGTTAATTATTGAGGTTAATTAGAAGTAAAAAAAAATTAAAGAACACAAGGATTTTTTTATAGTAGTTTGGTCCAAAGTGGACCTACTCTACTCTTATATATCTACTCGGTGAGAGATACGTGTGCACTAAAAATGATTTTTAAGGTGGAATCATAACCCAATTACAAAATCCTTTTCTAGTGGAGGGATTATCATGACACTGACATTTGTATGGGGAGTCGCAACCCTTACAACCTGACTTTAGACACTGGGAGTCACAACCTGAATAGTCCTAAATTGAGATACAAAGAGTCACAACCCTTAGATCCTGACTTTAGAATCCGGGAGTTGCAAACCGAAGAAACAGAATAAAAAATCATACTTTTGTGTGTAAAATCATAAATAGAAAAATAGAGTGTGTATGAGAGATAATACAAGTGTTACCAACTCAGAAGTATATAAAATATGATAAAAAATGAAAGAAAATGTACTTATTGTTGAGTATTATATTGGATCATCTTATTAAGGAAATTTTAGTTGAATTAGAATTAATTTATCACTTGATATAATGTCTAGGTGATGAAACATATTGTCATAGGATGTTGAAAATTCATAGCAGGTTCAAAGTTCACAGCACTTTATCTTAAAAAATTATAAAATATCTTAGCCAATATGTATCTTTTTTATTATAAAGATATAAATATATAGATAGATAGATACAAGGAGAGAATAAATATTCAGTAGTTTCAGTAGCTCTTTTTCCAATGGATATTCAAAAAAGTTGAGTCAAGAGATTTCATAAATATCTCCATAAAAAAATGCAGCATTTTTTCCTCTTTATTTCTGTAGAATAAGTCTCTAATAAAATCGTTCAAAAAATATTTGAATAATTCCTCTGACAAAATATCCATAATAATAATATCATTGAACGATTTAAAACTCTAATTTAAATCCATTCAAACCTCTTTAAAACATAGTCAAAATAGTTCCCAAAAACTAGCAACACAATCTATAAGTAAATTCAAATATTTGAATTTAATTAAACTTGTATCCACTGATTTTATAGAAAAATACATTTAAATAATTTATTAATTTTCCTCATTAAATATGGCACTAAAATCATCAAAAACTCTTTGATCATAATCCTTATATTTAATGTGAATTTATCTAGGAAAAAAACCTTTGAAAATAATTCATATAAATATACATCATATCAATATTCAGTATAAAAGCACAAAGTGGTAGCAGAAAAGTCAAATATGATTAGTAATGTAGGGTATGAATAGTAACATAGGGAATTAATAGAAACATATGGAATGAATAGTAACGTCATGTATGGTATGAACAATAACATAGTGTAGAGAATGAATAGTAACAAAGGGTTGTCAAACCACACTTTTCACTATTGAAAAATTAAGGTATGAAAAATAACCTAGCATAAAGAATGAATAGTAACATGGGGTTTCCAAACCATACTTTTCACTATTATGAAATTAGGTTATGAATAGTAATGTAGCATATGGAATGAACAGTAACATAGGGTTTCTAAACCATACTTCGTGAAAAACTGTACAGCAAACTTGAACAAACTTCAACAAATTTTTAAAGGATCTTAACAGTAGAATCAGCCATTGGTCAAAAATAATTATTTTTATAAAAAATTATTATATTAAAACTAATCAATAATAAAATAAAACCTACTTCTACATATCCCAAAATCATTGAAAAATATAAGCAAAAACATTATGGAAGACTACTACTATAAAACTGTATTATAGAAATTTAGATGAATAAATGAATATTAAAACAACATATTTGGACTTCGATGTAAAATAATGAAATAAATATAGATAAGTTTTCTTCCTATAAAATCAAGTTTCATGTGAATCTGATATAATTAGAACATTCAACAAAATAAATATTGTAATGTATTTAAAATAGAAGACTGTATAGTTCTAAATCTACAATAGTAACCTCATTGAATTTTTAAAGTATTAAAAAATTATTTTCAGACTTCCTCATAAACTAATTAAGTTTAGATAAACATCATATTTATCCAATGGTATAAGTATCACACAAATAAAAATATTAAGGATTGAGATATCATCAAAATACAGATGAAAATAATCAAACAAAATCATATGTAATCAAATAAAAGAAAATATGAACATCCACAAACAAAATATATCCTTATTTCCATCCACGTCAAAATAAAATTAAAAAAAATCACATCGCTTCGTGAAGGATGTATTCCACACGTACGCACGAGAGACATTATCGTTCTCCAACTGATTGAAAAGTAAGAAGTTAGATGTGATATTATAATTATAGAAGTATAATTATGTCATAAATATCATATATATATATATATATATATGTTGAATCCATCATTATATCCATTCATGAGAGGTAGTGAGGAAAAAGAATTATATCAATTCGTGAGGCTTTAGTCTGTCGTACACATGATTAACGGTTTCATTTACCATTTGATAGAAGAAGAGATGGAAGTTGGTTATGAAAATAAAATAACAAAATATCAGTATATAGGATATAATTTAGTTAATATATCATTATAGTTTAATAATATTTTAATTATTTATAGGAATAAATAAAATAAAAATGCTTCGTTAAGAACGATGCCTCTTCTTCACAACCTCCTTAGGTTAGCACCAAAATCATTCTTAGGAGGGTTTCCTAATCAAAATAAGACTTATAGTATATGGAGAGGGAAGTGATAAATTTATTTAGATAGTTTTTGTTTTAAAAAAAATGATATTTGAGTGAGTATAGGATAGGATAGTATATGTCCTTTTGTAAGTTAGGGAAGGAACCCACTTGGAAACTACATCGAAGTTTCCAAAAAAGAATCAAAAATAAAAAAGTTATTCCCAAGAAAATTTATTCCAAATGAACATATATTCTAATTTTGGATAATATAAGTAATAAATATGTCCATATAATAATACTTAGAAAAGTTTTATTTGAAAACATACCCTTATGTTTAGGTTTAACCTTGGGAAAACTTGTTTTAACCTTAACTGTGGAAATTAATTTTTTAATATTTTCACTATTAATTATGACCAAAACTTAAGTTGACCATATTAAATAATGTTAATTATTATTATTAAAAAAATGGATTCAATTTTAAAAGAATCAATTCACATAATTTTCAGAATTTAATTTAAAATTAAAATGAAAATGTGATGAAAAAGCGGTTTTCCAAAGAAACTTTTTCTTTAAGAATAAGAGTTTTTATATAAAAAATCAACATAAAATTGATTCCAATGACCTAAATAAGATTATTAATAATATAATTGATATAATTTTAATTTTAAAATCATTTTAAAATATAATTTAACTTTATAAACAATTTAGAAGAAAAGGCAGTTTTCAGAAAAAATCTGTATTTTCACTATTCATCAAAAAATTAATCTTTTTTGAAAATTATCAAAAATTCACTCTAAGATAATTTTTAAATTCTGATTTAAAAAATTAAATCCATTTTTTATGATAAATTTTCTAAAATTATCAATATTTAGTTTTAAAATAACTGCACTGAACATGACGAAACCGCCTTTTAGAAAAATACATTTTTTAAACATAAAGTTAGATTTATTCTTATTCTATGCTTAAAAAAGTATTAAATAAATGATAAAACATTTTATTGAATAAATAATATATAAATTTATTTAAAATAATTCACTAATAGTGAATTATTTAATTTATTAAGATAAACATACTTCATGCACATAGAAATATTGTTTCAGAAAAACAATTCTTTTACTTTCAAAATGATTTTTATTTTCATTTATAATTAATTGATAACAAATGCATTTATTTTATTCATTTGTAAACCATATATTTTTCATAATTTATTTATTACTATTCATACTATCCAATTTAAAGGCTAATTTATAATGGTTAATTTTAAATAATAATATTAATAGTATATTGTGATTTGCTAAAACTTGGTGTTGCATGTAATGCAAGTTATCAAAGAAATTAAATTTATTTGAAAAAAATATATTCCATAAAATCTTAAGGTGTCACATCTAGAATATCCTATATTCATCACTTTTGATGAAAAGTTTCTGGATTTCATGATCCTAGAGATGGCTATCTTCGAGGTGGTCTTCGGGATGTACTATCTTACAAGCTATCAAGCACACATCGACTACTATCCGAGAAGGGTATCCCTTACATTGCATAAGGGGGAAATTTTTAATAAAAGGAAAGTGTGATTTGGTGGATGGTATATTAGGCCCTTATTTGAGTCATATTTTATCTATTATGGCACAATTTGTAGGCATGTCTATTTCTATAAGAACATAGTTAGACCCCTAAACTTTCCCTCCAGTTGTTGATCTTTATCAGGATGTGTTTATAGAATAATTTTCAATTATACCTCTTAATAGAGTGATTGAGTTCAAAATAAAACTCATTATAGGGGTGAATACTATGTTGATACCTCCTTTTCATATGTAACCATCTGATTTTAAGGAACTCAACGTTTAACTTAATGATAAGGAATTTAATGGATTTATTGGACCGAGAAAATATCTTTAGGGTCCTCTAGTGTTGTTCACTAAAAAGGAATATGGTACTTTTTGACTTTATGTGGATTATATAAATTTTAAAATTTTATGGTGAGTAATAGGTATCCTTTACCTGGGATCTATGATCTATTTTATCATTTATGAGGAGCTCATTTATTTTCTAAGAATGACCTATGTTATTGCTATCATAAACTTTTGGTGAGGAAGGAAGACATACTGAATATGAAATTTAGGAGTAGGTATGGGATGTATGAGTTCTTGGTGATTCCATTTGTCTTGAAAAATACCTCAAATGGTGTTCATGTCCCATATAAACAAAATATTTCAACCATATCTTGAATTGTATCATGGTGTTTATTGGTTACATCCTCATCTATTCATGGACCTTTGAACAACATGCTAGGAATATTTAGATAGTCTTTTGTATACTTTTACCACATATAGTTTATTCTAATATGGAAAAGTGTCACTTTTATATTCAGGAGTTATGTTTCCAAGGGAATTAGTGTCATGTTCTAGTATTTTTTTAGACCCAGAGAAGGTGGAGGTGGTTATATTTCAGAGTTGAAATTAGAATATATTCAAGATCATAAGTTTTCGTGGATTTGAAGGGTACTGCCAAAATTTCATCCATGATTTCTCATATTTTTAAGGCCCCATTATAGTTCTAACTAATAAAGGGTTTAAGTTTGAGTGGTTAGATCAGTGTGAAGAAGGATTCCTTAAGGTAAATTGAAGGTTGAAAATAGATCCAATATTGACTTTTCCATAACCTTGGATGGGATATTCAGACTTTTGTGATTCTTTGGAAATTGGATTAGGATTTATGTTGATTTAGGAATATTAGGTGGTAGATTATGGGTCTCACTATCTATGACCCCATGAGTATAATTATCCTTCATATAACTTGTAGTTTGCAATTTTTGTCTATAATTTGAAGTATTAGTGACACTATTTATTTAGAGAGAAGATGTTTTTTACAAAAAACACAAGAACCTATGATATATCTTATCATACCAAGACCTAAATCTAAGGAAAATGAGTTGGGTAGTGTATCTACATATTTTTTACTTCGATATAGATTATACATTAGGAAAGGGTCACATTGTTACATATGCACTAAGCAAGAACATGTATGTTGCTCGTGAGCTTATAGAGAAGTATTCAAAGGAATAATGGCATATTATGTTCTTGTTGAAATATTTTTGGATGAATGTGATTGAGGAGTGAGGGGTAGTTACATGTGCACCTTTATTTATCACATTATATTTAGTGGAGTGATTGAATGTCATCCATGAGTTATATTCTAAATGATTTGCAATATAATAATGGTTGGTGGGAGATGATTCAGTAACAGGTTAGTCCATGGATGATCATGAGATGATTTATATTCATGGTAGGGTTATAGTTCCTTCTTCCATCTGGGAAGATTTTATGAGAGATGCTTATACCTCACGGTATATAGTTAATCTTGGGTCGATGAAGTTGTATTATGACATCAGACAATAGTTTTGATGGACAGGTATGAATAGGAATATGGCTGGTTTTCTTTAAAAATTTCTTACCTATGAGAGAGTAAAAGTTGAGCATCAACATCTTGGTGGTTTAATTTACCCACTTCTTGTACCCATGTGGAAATGGGAGGATGTCATGATGGATTTTGTGACAATGTTATTGAGGACTTGAAGGAATCCTAATATTGTATGGATGATAGTGGATCAAATGACTAAAGTGGCCCATTTCTTTCTAATTTGGTATACTCTTTATATGGATGAGTTAGAAAATATATATTTCTAGGATATTGTATGTTATCATGGAGTTTACTTTAGTATTTCATGATATAGAGATGTGTGTTTTACAACATCGTTCTAGTAGGGATTTTATAATCCTCTGTTGACTCAATTAAAATTGACCATGACATATCACCCATAGATAGATGGATAGTTTGAGAGGACAATCCATGTTCTTAAGGATATTCTTTGGGATTATTTCCTAGACTTTGGAGGATCATGGGATGAGATTATAATAACATTTATCATTCTTCTATCTAAATTAAACCCTATGAGGCTCTCTATGGTTGACCTTTTCACTCATTGCTATGCTGGAATGAGGTGGGTGAGGTAGTTATTATGGGACAGAGCCTGATGTAGAAGAATTCGGATAGAGTGTAGCTGATCCAGTAGCAGTTGGTCACAACTCAGAGTATAAAGGGATTATATGTCCACCATAATGGAGACATTTAGAGTTCATTGTGGGTGACTAGGTTTTATTGTTGCTGACTCTCGTTTGGGTAAGTGATGTATTCAGAAGTAATAAAATATATATCCACATTTTGTTAGACTATTAGATATCCTCAATAATTGAGGTATGATGTCTTTCCATTTGGGTCTTCTTCAATATTACTGAGGTATACATGAAAATTGCACACTAACCATACACATCATAAAACATGACTCTCCTATTAAAGAAATCAATAAATATGCATATAGAATACAAAAAATTCATGCCAAGTATAATATATTATAGTTTTATCTATAGAAATAAGAAATACCCATACAACCAATGTTTCCCCATCATTAACCTACACCCCTGAAACACATTAGACAAGAAGTTTTGTCCTACAACTGAAATAATCAATAAAAAGGGAATGTAAATCCTCTATTTGTCTAGTAAAAAAGTATGGAATAAGGTGATTTCAATTAAGGAGTGTGAGGATCCTAAATCAAAAAAATCATAAATGATAGTAGAAAATAAGGTAATCATAACTCTGATAATATTTTTCCCCTCTAATGTTGACATCTCCATAACATGTAATTGTCCACGCACAACTTATCTACCCCACTATTGTCGGCCACCTCCACAACCATGCTTAGTTTGGGGTCCCTAAATATGGGGAACATCCTGAGGTTGGACCATTCCATCCCAATATCCACTTGATGGGGCATAATCCTACTTCCCCTACTACTGATATGGCCTTGATGGAAACTACTATTGAGTAAAATATTGAACCTAATAGGAACCACCATACTAAGCTAAAAGGACAACTATGCATTGATACTAGAGATGAAAATGAACCCTATAAACAAAGTACACTTTTCCCATTCCCCAAGAAAATTTTGGGAGAAACTATCCTTGGAAAACTTGTATGGAAACTATTTTTTTCGACTCTCTACTAACCAAAACCTCGAAGACCTTGGAACCTGATATTGGCCACCAATGACTGTTCTCTTTAAGTAACACTTCTAGCTCCCATCTCATGATATCCTTCCTAATGAGTGCATATTCTCAATCACCTTCTCCTTATTTTGTACCTCTAAATATTTTGGAAACATAAATGGATTAACATTATACTAGATATATGGATGAATTGCTTCCTCAAAACATCATACATGGAACTCCTCACTGAGAAAAATATCGATAGTGAAATGAAAAAGGTCTTTAAACCTAATCCCAAGATCTTGCACAATAATATTACCCTACAATAGAGAAAGTAGATCCTGCCTATTAGATACTTCCATTATCAATAACAGGAATTCCTACAGGAACTCATTCTAAAAATCTTACTACAAAACATGTGCCTCTATCTACTCCCTAAGATACAGTATCCACTACTAACATATTGCACCTCTCATCTATCTAACTGCCAGTGGAACCCAGTACTTCTCATGTTCTTGAATCAAAATAAAAGTGATCTTGATATCCTTTAACCAACAATCCATCTCCAAATTATATATGATCCCCTTATAATTCACTGTATCTTTTCACTGAAATATACATAATATTCTATACCATTTCTCATCCTCCTCAATAGGGACTACCATTCGACATTCAACTGGGTCAACCAACCAACCATTACCAGCCTGAAAAACATGAATAAGATGTTCAAGATCCATAACTAAAAGGGAAAACATGGATTTAATAATATTGCTAGTATGGTATATTAGATTCATTTAATTAAATTCATTTTAAATTCATGAATTCACCGTACAGAATCACATGCACAAACGGTATAATATGTGTACCTTTCCTAGGTCTCCACCCCACAAGAAGTATCACTACACCTATAATGTTCAGTGATCTTAAGGTCCTTGTGTCAGATCATAAGGGTCCATAAAATACTATTTCCTATATGGCCTCCATTTCTTGCATCACACTCTAGGTTTTCAGACACTGTTTCCCTACCAAAGTCATGTAATTATTATGGTGGATAACTCCAAACTCCGTCATATCTCTCAACCACACTATCATGACACCCTCCCTCCAAAGGTACCCCTCCTAGGCTAGCAATAAAGGAAGAGAGATGATGACCCCTGAGTCCCACCTCCAATAGTCACTAGGTTAGATAGTACCATTGAGGTTATAAATAAAACAACATATATGGGAGGCTTTAACCTCAATAGAAAATTAGATCGATTGATGGGATATAAATCACCAAAACCCTATAAAGAAAAAATAAACCCCCCAAATATCGCACAATGCATGTAATGTCATATGAATATAAATAAAAGTATCCAATTAAAGTAAAAAAAGATAATCCTATGGAAACAACTCAACAGATCCAAAATCACAGCTAGAAATGTCTATCTTAACCTCTATCTCCCTCCTGATAACCTGAAAATAGTTTATATATATATATCAGGTTGAGAATAACCTATATACTCAGTAGGATCATACCCAAGGACTCTAATGAAAATGTGAGAAGAGTGTGCTAATTCCCTAGTAAACAAGTAGTGGAATCAATAAAAACCAATCAGGTCAACTATTTATCAGCCCCACCAAGGATCACTAACCAAATATCACATCCAAGTATAATAATATAAGAAGAATCATATAGAAAAGGTTACCCCACACTACTTCCCCATAGATTTTCTACTCTCATACCCCAAAATCATATGTCCCGGTTCTCCCATACCTTTTGTATCCACCAGACTCATATCATTATAAGCATCTTCATAATAGGAAATCCTCGGCTATCAACCTATGACACAACCATCACATACCCATCATCCCATAAGTACTTCCATGAAAATAGGATAGTAAGGTATCGTTAAAATGAATAAAATCAACCTCATGTCCAACTCCTACCATGCATGACCCCCACAATGAACCACCTCATCCTCTCACCAATCAACACTTTAATCACACTACATATGCAATCCATCACAGCCTATGCAAAATAACTATGCCTAGAAGAGAGAGAAAGAAGAGGGGTAGTCATCCATATGTCCTCACTAACCTGTATGTTTAAGGAAAAAACCTAGAACCCAAAACATTTGGGTGTCGATGTAAACACATGGCTCAGTTGTGGTACATATAGAAATAATAAGGAAAATAATAAATATATATATATATATAATAGTTATACACAAGCCTAACCAATGGGTTCATTCAACTAAAACCTTCCATCTACCACAACCTTTACATCACCGCTATATCATGTTAATATTGATTCCATAATACCAATCACACATCTAATCTTAATTACCAAAAACACAATCATACAAAAATTTCATAGTTCTCATTTAACCACATCAGTTTCTAACCCTTTACATGTTCATTTATCATCTTTCCATATTTAATGAAAATCTATTCTCTAGACAAGGCCTATATTTATTCCTATTCATTCCCATTTAATTTAAGAAACATTATCCCACTTACAATCCATCATTCATTTATTTCCATCCCTAAACCATTTAATACAAAACAAGTGTATTTACCAGAATTTATCATTTCAAGCATTACATAACTACCAAAAAACTATCAATCCAACACAAGATTCCATTAACCATTCCCATATCAACCACATTTTTCTATATCACACATCATCACCATAACCCTGCAATAAAAACTAATCAATAAAACACACCCATAATTACATCCATCATGCAAACCATCACATCAATTCAGATTTACAATCAAAGGAGAAACACAATAATTCTTTATTTACACACATCTGGTTCAATTACCATTTTTAAAGGCATTAATGTTTTAATTTGTGGTGATTTCCATAATTTTATTTTAGTAATTAATAAAAAATTAATATCAATAATCATAGTACAAAACCAATAGAAATAATCACACATTCAAAGAGAATAAAAATTATGAAAACAAGTAAATCACATGTGAAACAATTCCCCAAAAGTCAAGAGAATTTATCTCAAAAAAGTTCAAAAGATAAATTTTAAGCTTATCTGACCACTAAAGCTAAGGTTGAATTCTCAAATGATTTGATAGTAAGTACACTGTTCCTAAACTCAATGTTATCTAATTCTTTATTTGATTCTATATCTATGCACTCCTTTATGTCATTCATATTTGTAGAGAGCATTGAACCATTACCTAATACTCTGAGAAATGAGTTTTTAATAAAAACACCTAATGGTAATATTATTTCAATGAAGGTTTACTAAATAGTCTCTATTAAGATACATTGGTATATATTGGTGTAAATATTGATTGTTATACATATAGTTGATTTTTATATAATCTTTGGTGTGGATTTTCTTTCAATGTGTAATGAAATAATATATTTCTAAGAGAAGTATACTATTATTTATGAATGGGGCATAGAATCTCTTATTTTCAAGGGAGAGTCTACATCTCCTAATACTTTTATAGACCCACCTACAGTATCTCACTTTAATTAAATTATAGGGGAATAGGATAATGTATTGAATATGGATATGAAGAACATTATAAGAATAGAGGGTGCACCCATTGAACTCATTCTTGATGCAATCCCTATGTATAAAACACTCTATATAATGGAACCAGTGGATTTGGTAGAGTTCAATAAACAACAACATGAGTTATGTGATAAGGGATTTATACAGCCCTTCTATTTCACCATGGTGAGCCCATGTTTTGTTTGTGAAAAATAAGGATGGTTCTATGAGATTATGCATCGATTGCAGGGAGATCAATTCCATTACTAAAAATAATATGTATCTTTTACCAAACATTGTTAATTTTTTTAATAAACTTCAAGGAGCTCAATATTTTTCAAATATCGATCTTTGATCTTATAATTTCCTCCAATATGACACTCTCACATGGCCAAATTAGGTTGGTTAATGAACCTAATATGCACCTACCCATATGCCAAAGGTTTCTGACTAGTAGCGGCGGTGTAAAGAGCGTAGTGTAGATACTATACCCCTGGGTACAAATTTGTAATACAATGGAAGTAAAAAAATATCAGAATAACTAAAATAAAGTAAATAGTACAATATAAAACTGAAAGGTAAAGGAAGAACCAATAAACCAAATAATAGTGAACCATGTAATGTTAGGGTGAAATGTAACTAAATGAAATGTTAGAATTTAAAATATAAAAGAACATGCTGACACAAATAACTCCAAGATCCCTGTCCCAAACCCCATGTCAGTACTGGCTCCATGATCCAACCCATCCAGAGAACAACAATCAAGAGCAAGGTCCCTTTCCCTTTTCAAAATCCACATCCATGTAATCTACTCAAGTACCAAACGGTGGCTCAAATAAGGTTTGTGTAAAACTCAATAGATTGACGCAACCATGTCAAAACAAAACTAGTATGATAATAAGTTCCTATAATAAAGAAATAAATAGGTGTATTAATTAAATAGTTAATATAGTATAACAATCAACCTACTTCAGCACCATATCATAATATATCAGATTACATAGCACAATTATGCTACCCATAACCACAAGTCCATGGTATAATCACATAAATGGTAAAATCTTACTATATATGCATTTTAGCACTTGGTCTAAGCCCTCAATATAATAATTTTAGCATGATTGGGTCATACCCTCTATATAATAATTTATACATTTAATACAATCATTATATGTAATCATTTTAGAATTCAGGCCAAGCCCACTATATAAGTGTTTTAGCATCTGATCCAATCCCTCTATATAAGCATTTCAACATAAATCAGAAACCAAATCATAATGGAAAGAAAACACAACATCATATCATAATCCACAATGGTTAATTATTAAAATTACCATTTGTCTTTAAATTTCCCATTTATTCATTAACTTATATCTTAATTCATTTCCATGCTAGTTTTTACATCTGATTATTATAAAATTATACCATAAATTTCAATAAACAATTTAACCATTTTTATGGTGAATCTCTCACTAAAAATCACATAAGGTCTCATGTCATGAAAAAATGAACTTTAATCCATTATCCAATTAATTATTATTCTAGGGTAGGATCACCCGATGGGTATCCACAAGCCAGGTCTTAACATAAATGAATCCAAAGGGATTCAACAAATAACCCAACATAAGATTTATCGTCATCCATTATTTAATTAGTTAATGTGCATGTTGTTTTGGCACAATATCATAATATTGAACATACTATAACAATATAAATAGAACATATGGTTTGGTTTTAGACCACCTACCTTTATCTAGAAATCAAACCACATTTCCTACAGGTAACTCTAATAAGAATGACGGTGAATATGATCACAAGAATAAACCTAGATCACACAAGATCAAGATCAATTCCCAAAAAACCCGCAGTTAATAGATTCCACCTCCACAATTAAGAGTAATAAAAGAGAGGGGAAACACATAGAGAAACCCCTCACTTGGAATCAGATGCTAGATCGAGAAATTCAAAATGGAATGAAGCAATCCAAAATCACTTTGATTCAACTAGGGCTTGAAAAAGGAGGGATGCACACATATGATAAAAATATTTTATATACAATGTGGCCTTAAAACCACTAATATTGAGACATACATGATGTATAACCCTTTCACATCATTTATCTCTCCATTTTTGAGTTATGCCAAAAAACGCATTACCTTGGGTTAAAAATAACCTGATCAAACATTACATGATCTGAACCAGTTTCACAGTATGTAACTATTTAACATCATGAAATAGTTCATGATTTCTACCTAAAAACATTTAAAAATTATATAAAAGGTTCATATCATGTCACTAATTCACTTCCTGAACCAGTTCACAATGTATTCTTGACAAAATTTACAAATCGTGTAACAGGTTCGTGGTGTGTAAAATTTTCAGCAGACTTCTCAGATCCCATATTTTTATGGAGAAAACCAAACCACCTATGAAGCCATCCAAACTCACATATAATCCTCATAATCCCCTTTACATGTTTATACTTAGAATCCATTAATTAAAACAAACATAAATCCCCAAACTTTAGTTCATTGTTTCCAACAAAATATCTCCATTATCAAAAGTAACTCAACCACCAAGGTTTAAATAAGAAGAAAAACCCAAAAAAATAGGTTTAATGAAAAACTCAAATAGGGACATACCTATAAAAAGATGGGTTATTAAAAAATCTAAAACATATAATAGATCATCCCCAAGCTACTCCAAGCATCATTATGGGGTCTCAATGAACCAGTATGGCCATTGTGCTTGCATATCAGATTCCCCCTCCCAGGTCTTCTCTTGAACATGCACATTGTCCCACCTCACTCAAACTAGAGGTATTGTCTTTCCCCAAATATATTTCTCATTGCGGTCCATAATCTCTATCAAATGATCCTTAAAGGATGCATCTACACAAAGATCAATGTCATCAAAATATACTACATGACAAGGGCTAGGATGTTATCTCAGAAGCTACGACATGTGAAACATTTCATGCATGGAACTATAGCACTATGGGAGGATTAATCAGTACACCATTAGACCTACGATTTCCACCATCTCAAATGAACTGACAAACCTAGGCACCAGATTTCTTTCCTTCATAATACAGTGTTTCCCTAACATAGGAAAACCCCAAAGGAAAACATGATCACCATCCTCAAACTCCATAGGTCTTCTCTGATAGCTATCATAAAAAATGTCCTACTCTACATATTCATCAATAGCCTCCTAGTCAACAGAACCTACTCAGGCATCTCCTGCATGAGACTACGTCCAATAAGCACTAAATCACCTACCTCTAACCAACAAAGAGGTGAACAAAAAAACCTTCCATAAAAATCATTGAAAGGTTCCATTTGAATCAATTCCTAGAAGCACTTATTATAATAGAACTCCATGAGTGATAAATGATACTCCAATGAACCACCAAAATCCAAAACATTGGCTCATAACATATCCTTCAGAATCTGAATAGACTACTAAGATTGGTCGTAAGTCTGAGGATGATAGGTTGTGCTTAGATGAACCAGTGATCCCAAATTCTTTTGAATACCCTTCCAAAACCTAGAAGTGAAATGAGTATCTCTATTAGAAATAATTATCCTCATAAGACTATGAAATAAAACTATCTTGTGCATGTAAATACTACCCATATCATCAATGGTGAAGGTATAGCTGATAGGAAATAAGTGGGACACCTTCTTTAGTCGATCTGTAACCATCCGCACTACATCATTCTTTCTAGGTTTCATGGGTAATCCTATAATAAAATCTATAGTGACATTATACCATTTAATTTTTGAAATGGTATGATGTTTCAATAGCCCAGTAGGCCCCTAATTCTCATCTTTCACCTACTAATAGGTGAAACATATTTCCACAAATCCTCCTAACTCCTTCTTCATTCTTGGACACCAGCACTATCTATGAATATCATGATACATATTTTTCAAACTTGGATGTACCACCCATATAGAATCATGAAACTCTCTCATCATCTCCTCTCACAATCTTGTAGGAATCCATACTTAGACATGGATAAAAATAATATCATCGCTGCCAAGATACCATCCTAATGGTGGCTCTCCACCATATAATTTTTTTATCATAGATTATCCCTCTAGATTAGATATCTTCTTTGTCTTGATACGGTCAATAAGAATGGTTATAACATATTTTGAAGTTATAGATACTCATCCCTAGGAATCCTGAACATCTAGATCCATATTGTAAAAGAGTGCCATCATCCGCCAACCATCACAAGACTCCCACACTACCTCTTTCTTCATATTTTGGCTCAAGGAATTGGAAATGAAATTTCCCTTGCCTGATGTATAATCCATCTCAAAGTTGAAAGAATGTAGACACCTAACCCACCTCCCCTTCCATAGGTTTAGGTCCCAATAAGAGAATATGTACCTAAGGCTCTTTTAGTCCATTTACAATATAAACCTCTAACCCAAAATATAGTGTCTACAACATCTCAGGGAATGTACCACTAAACCTAACTCTAGATCATTTTTAGGGTAATTCCTCTCATGTATTCTTAGTTTTCTAGATCCATAAGAAACCACATAGTCCACCTGCATCATAACTGCTCTGAGTTATACTATTTGTGCCTCATTGTACGCAGTATACTCCTTACTAAGAATAGTTATGTTGAGGATTGGTGCTGAGTTCATCATTCTTTTTATCTCTTGGAAAGATCTCTCACAAGAATTTGAATAAAAAAAACTTCAAAACTTTCTTGGTTAGGTCAAACATTTGGTGCTTCTAGGTGGGATAAGTCCTGGATAAAGTGCTAATAATAACCTACTAAACTCGAAAAGATCTGAATATCAAATACATTCTTGGGTCACTTTCAAGATACTATGACAACAACCTTATATGGGTCTACTAAAACTCTTTCCTTTGAGATAACATGGTCTAATAAATTCAATTTATTAATCCACAAACTGCATTTGGTTAGCTTGGTGTAAAGATGATTCTCTCTTAATGTACTCAAGATGATGTCAAGATGTTGGTAATGATCATCTACTAACTAGGAGTACACTAGGATGTAATTGAAAAAAACTACTAAAAATTGATCCATAAAAGGATGAAATATATGATTCATCAAGTCCATGTATACTGCTATTCAATTCATTAAACCAAATGGAATCACTATGAACTCATATAATTTATACATGCTTAAAAAATAGTTCAAGGTAGGTTCGATGGTTTCACCCTCAACTGGTGGTATCCTAATCTCAAATCAATATTTGAGAAGATCTTATCACCTATCATCTGATTGAATAGATTATTGATGTGTAGAAGGGGACGTCAGTTCTTGATGGTCATCTTATTCAATATCTGATAATCTACACATTAGTGTAAATTCCCATCAGCATTCATGGTGAAAAGAACTAGAGAACCCCATAGATATGTACTAATCCATATGAAACACTTGGATTCTATATATTCTAATAAAAACTTCAATACTTGTAGTTCTACTAGTTCCATCCTGTTAGTTGGAATAGAAAATGCATTTGCTCCTAGCACCAAATCAATCATGAACTCGATCTCTCATTTGGGTGTAAAGCTATAGAACTCATCAGGAAATACATCCTTAAAATGGTATACCACTGGAGGAAGAGTATCTGAATACATTCCAATATTATCTAGAGTATGACCTTATATCTGAGCCATGATAAAATCTAATCTGCACTGAATTGGTCCTGCATGACCATATTGAATATCTCACACACCCTAGAGAAAATAGTTGTCTCCTTTTGAAGATATAAAGGTAATTCTACTCTAGTAACAGACCATATAATCCTAGTATAGAAACAAAAAATCTATACCAAGAATAAAATTAAAACCTGGCGTTTCTAGAATTAATAGTTTCCAAAAGAAATGGTAACCACCAATTTCAAGAGAACATACCTTTAAATGTTTTATATTCTCTAACCACACTCTCAACAGTGTGTCAATGGTCAAGACACCATCCAAGATTTTCACAAACAATCCCAAACTATTTTATAAAAGATAATATATGAAGTAATGCTTTGATTCTATATCAAACAAAATGAATTCTAGGGTAAATGATGCAATAATTGTACCTGTGATGGTAGAATCTCTTGTATCCACACTAACTGGAGAATATTTTATAGCATATAGTTGACTTCACCCTCTACCCTAGGATCCAATATGACTCCCCTAGGCTATTCCCTCTACCTAGTACTACTACTCTTGTACTGGGGTACCATGTCTCTTACCTTGACCTAAACATCCAGTGGAAATCTAAACACCAATATGTTGAGGGGTAGCTGAGTCCTTACCAGACTCTAGTGCCTAGATTGACCCCCTACCACTATTTTGCAGCTGTATTACCCTAAAAACCTCTTCATGTGACCCAGCCTACTGCAAACATGAGACTCCAGAGCAAGGTATTGACACTAAGGTCACTTGTGGACAAACTGTCCACACCGATAGCACTACAATGGAACACGATCTTGAGATGGCTTCCCACTACCCTAACTAATCTTCTCACTATTGACTTGGAGGTAACTATCATAGTGGATATTATTCACACTAGGAAAAGAACTCATAGTTCTCCATGATGAAATAGTATGACCGCTACTTGAGGCCTCTCTCATATTCCCATTTGTGATGAGTTCCAGATTTATCACATCATAAAAGCGACTCAATAAAAAGACATTCACCTATGACCTGATCTCATAGAGAATACCGTCTTGAAAACATCTCTCCATGAATATCTTATCAGTATCTAAAGATAGTGTAAATAACTACAAGTCGGTGTAATGTCTATCATATTCCATCACTGACATTCCCTTCTATATTAGGAGAATAAACTCAAAATACTTCCCATCCCTCAACGTCTCTAGATAGAAATGAATCAGAAAATTTTCCTCAAATTCCTTCCAAGATAACTCCTCTTTTTACCTAGATTTCTCTAGAATATCCCACCAATTCTTGGTAGGTCCAAAAATAATGTATGAAAAAATCTTAACCCTTCAATCTATAGGTGTCTCAAGGATCTTGAAGATCATCTGAACTAACTCGATCTATAACTTGACTACTTGGGGGGGCCTCCCTCCCTAGTGAATATAGGTGGATGTTGCAGCTACAAATTTCTCTTTATCTTAGAAATCAAATTCATTATGTGAGAAGTATCCCTTTCCATGGATTTCATAACCCCGAGGAATATATCATGAAGCTAAACATCCATCTAATCCTCAGGTGCTATATGAAGCTCCAATTTAGCTATGTTGGGATTATGCTAATTTCCACTCTCCTGATGCTCAAACCAAAGATGATAAAGTTTCATTTTCTCTACAATACAAATGTACTCATTTGAACACCAGATAACAAAAATATCAACCTCAACATGTGACATCAACAGAGGACCACTAGCTCATGGTCTCTACAAAAATGGCTTAACAAGTGATTTATCATGAAATAACAGTTCTTTTCTTTTTATTTATCTGACATAACAGGTATCTCATTTCATAGTTCATATAGGAAAATATATCACATGCAATAAATATATCCCTATCATGAAAAATTCTTTCAAGATATATCCCTATGTTCCTATCATGATGATTGAACACTCATCTCACGCCATATTGGGAAACGAGTATAAATATCAAGAAAAATAACATCACACAACATGTGAATCACCTAAGGAGAAACAACATCAACTGTAACAAGTTAACATCATGAACAATAATCCCATCCTTGGGCACTCTGATTTTTTCCCATACATGGTTTAGATACTCCCATGAACAATCTTATTACCAATTCCCAAAACATCCTAGTATCATTTCTACCTTTACTAAATATTAAACAAACAGAAAATAAAACAACTTGAACCTCTAATACCACTTTGTAACATCCCAAAATCAGGAACTCTCTCATGTGGCCAAATCAGGTCGGTTACTAAACCTCAAGCACGGCTCCTTGTATTCCATAGGCACCAAACTAGTAGTGGGTGTGTAAAGAGCATAGTGGGGACACTATACCCCTGGGTAAATATTTTTAATAAAATGTAAGTGAAAAAATATTAAAGTAACAGAAATAGTGTAAACAGTACAACATAAAACTGGAAGTTAAAGGAAGAACCAATAAACCAAATAATAGTAAACCATGTAATTTCATGCTAAAATGTAACTATATGAAATAATGAAAGTCAATAGAATAAAAGAACATGATGAAATGGAAAACTCAAATACCCCAGTCCTAAACCTCATATCAATCCCACATCCATCCTCCAACCCATCCATCAAGCAACAATCAACAATAAGTTATCTTTCCCTTTTCAAAAATTATATCTATGTAATCAACTTAGGTATCAAATGGTGGCCTGAATAGGGTGTGAGTAAAAATCTGTAGTTCAACACCACTGTGTTGAAACAAAACCATTTTGATAATAAGTGCATGAAATAAAGTGATAAACATGATTATTAATTAAAACAATAATACAATATAACAATCAACCTACTTTGGCACTATGTCGGAATATCTCTAAGAATGTATCAAAACCATGCCAACTATAACCACAAGTCCATGCTATAATATCATAACCAGTCAAATCCCTCTATATAATAATTTCAACATATGGTCCAGGCCCTCTATATAATCATTTCAGCATAACCAGGATAATCCCTCTATTGTACCTCTATATAATAATTTTAGTATCTGGGTCAATCTCTCTATATAAGCATTTAAGCATGAATTAGAACCCAAATCATAATGGAAAGAAAACACAACATCATATCATAGGACAAAATGGTTAATTATTCCAAATACCATTTTTATTTCAATTTCCAATTTATTCATTAACTTATATCTTAATTCATTTCCATACTATTTTTCACACCAAATTATTATCAAATTATTACTATCCATTTCAATAAAAAAATAAACATTTTTTTTCAAAGTGAATCTATCACTAGTAATCAACTGAGGTCTCATGTCATGCTAAAACATACTTTAATTCATTATCTAATTAATTATTATTCAAGGTTTGGCTCACCCTACAGGTATCCTCAAGACAGGTCTCAACACCATTGAATCTAAAGGTATCCAATGAATAATACAACACAAGATTTATCATTATCCATTATTTAATTAGTTAATGTGCACATTATATTAGTATAATCTCATAATATTACACATACTTGAACAATAGAACCATACCATAGGGTTTGGTTTTATACCACCTACCTTAATCTATAAATCAAACAATGTTTCTAATAGGTAATTCTAACAATAATGGTAGTGAATAATATTGTAATAATAAACCTAGATCGCACAAGATCAAGATCAACACCCAAAACAACCATACTCAAGATATTCCACCACTACAAAAGAGATCAATGAAGTAGAGGGGAAAACCATAGTGAAACCACTCACCATGGATTAGATTCTTGATCGAGACATCTGAAATGGAAGGAAGTACACTAAAATCACCTGGAGTCACCTAGGGCTCGAGAAAGGAGGGATTTATATGGATGAGAAAAGTATTATACGCATAGAGTGGCCTTAAAACCACTGATCCTAAGAAATACATAGAGTGTAACCCCTTCACGTCCTGTATTTCTCAATTTTTGAGTTATGCCAAAAACAAATGTCACATTGGGTTAAAAATCACATGATCAAACATTACATGATGTGAACCAATATCACAGCGTGTAACTATTTCACATCATGAACCAATTCATGACATTTTCCTAGCCACATTTACACATCACATAAAATTTTCGTAGTGTGTAACAAATTAATGTCTTGAACCAGTTTAAAACATCTTCTTAACAACATTGACATGTGATGTTATAGGTTCATGATTCTAGCTGACTACTTTGAGCCTAACTTTCTCCTAAGAAACCTGAACCACCTATGAAGCCATCCAAACTCATGGAGAATGCTCATAAGCCCCTTTGATAGGTTTATATCAAGAATTCATTAATTAAAAAAAACATACATCTTTAATATTTAGGTCATTTTTCCTAGATTAAACTCTTTACTATCAAAAGGAACTTGACCACCAAGGTTTAAAAAATAAGGAAAACCCAAACTAAATAGGTTCAATTCAAAACTAAAAGAAGGAAATACTTGGAAAAAACGTGATCTTATAACTCTATTTATCATCAATTAATGTTAGATAATGGAAATATTTTAAAGAAAACATTTCATACATGGTATAGAATTTATGATTCTATGGTAATTCCAATTGGATTGGCTAATCCACCTTCTATTTTTATGGATCTGATGAATAAAGTATTAAAGTATTATCTTCATTACTTTGTTGTGGTATTCATTTATGATATCGTTATATACTCTAAAATAAATAGAGAATATGAGAACCATTTATGAATAATTCTGGATACCCTAATAGAAAAGGAATTATATGGTAAATTTAGTAAGTGTGAGTTTTTTCTCCATGAATTTTCTTTTATTAGACATATTTTCTCCAAGGATTGAATTTTTATTGATACTTTAAAGAAAAAAGGTATTAAAATAATGGAATACAATGAAAATATAACCAAGATATGTATTTTCCTTGAATTAGTAGGTTACTATTAGAGGTTTGTTCAAAATTTTAACCAATTTTCCAACATTTTAACCAAGTTAACACATAAATGGGTTAAATGGTTAAGGTAATGTGAACAATGTTTTGAAGAGATAAAGCGGATATTGATTAATGAATCGGTATTGAATTTACCATTAGTAAAGGTAGGATTTGTAATATATATTGATGCATCAAAGAAAGGACTAGGTTGTTTCCTTATACAGAATGAGAGAGTTGTTGGTTATGCATGAATGCAATTGAAGATACATGAACATAATTATTCAACTAATTACCTTGAGTAGGAATCGGTAATCTTATCCTTGAAGATATGGAGGTACTATCTCTATGGTGAAATATGTGACATATACATATACCAAAAAAGTTTGAATTACATTTTCTCTTAAAAATATCTCAAAATGAGGCAAAGAAGATGGTTTTAACTACTCAATGACTATGATTTCTCAATAAAATGCCACTCTATGAAGGAAAAAAGGTGGCTGATTCATTGAGTAGAAGGGATCATGTAGTTATAATCATGATGATGATTAACAATGATTTTATATTTAGGGATCTAGTAAATATGGATATGGAAATTTTTAGGCAAGGGGAGCCATCATTCCTTTTCCAATAAATTACTAAACCATATTTACTAAAAAAGTTAGATAAGTCCCAGTTAGATGATAAGTATTTACAAAGGAAGAGTAAAAGTATTTAATAATGGTAAATTGAGAGAATCCATCTACAAAATGGAGTTTTGGAGTTTGTAAAGATCTTATATACTCTGTCTTTTCTAGAGATGAAGAGGGAACTACTAGATGAAGTGTACAACTAAAATTCATCTATGCACCCTAGTAGTAAAAAGATGTATAGGGATTTAAGAGAACATTTCTGGTGGGATGGAATGAAGAAGGAAATTACAGGCTATGTGTCTAGATGATTAGTATGCCAGTAGGTAAATTGTGAAAACAAAATCCTAATGGATTTATACAACCTCTTATTATACCTATATATAAATGGTAAAATATTACAATAGAAGTTATTACCAGACTTCCAAAAACTCTGAGGAAGAATGATGTTATATGGTTTATTATTGATCACATGACCAAATCTATAATTTTATTAGTAGTAAGGAGATACCTACCCCTTGATAACATTTTCTATATCTATATCAATTAAATCGTGGTACTTTACTGGGAACCTTTGTCAATTGTATCTGATCATCACCCTTGTTTCACATCAAAATTCTAGAAGGGTCTTAAAAGGTCTCTAGACATCGAGGTACATTTAATAACCACATATCATCCCCAAACTAATGGTTAGTATTAAAAGACTATTTAGACATTAGGATACCTATTCAGATCATGTTATCTTGACTTTCAAGGAACATGGTATCAATATATAACTTTGTTATAATTTTCATACAATAATAGATTCTATTCAAGCATCTAGATAGCATTGTATGAAGCATTTTATGGGAAGAGTTTTCATACTCCAACTTATTGGGAAGAAATTGTAGAGAGAAATTTAGCAAGACCGTAACTTATAGAGGTGAAAATTGTGAAAGTATGGACTATTCATAATCATATCAAATTAGATCAAAGAATAAAAAATACTTATTCATATAATCAAAGGAAAGAATTGGAATTTCAACTGGGGGTCATGTATTCCTAAAATTTTTCTCATGGAAGGGAGATGTAAGATTCTGTAAAAAGGATAAGTTAATCCCTAGGTACATATTCCTTTTGAAATTTTAGGAATAATTGGATTTATATCTTACCGATTAGATATTATACCAATCCTTTTTAAAATACACAATATTTTCCTTGTTTTTTTATTGATAAAATACATGTCATATCCAATTCATGTACTCACATCAATGGGAATAGATTTGGAACCTGACTTGTCTTATAATGAGAATCATATCCTGATCCTTGACACTAAAGTGTAAGTGTTACAAAATCAAACAACTCGGCTAGTGAAAGTTCTTTGGATATGATTAAGTAATACCCATATTTTTTTATTAAATTACATTTATCCCAATTTATAGTATAAAGTTATTTAAGGTGGATAATGTAATTTTTGAGACCCCACTATAGCAGGTCAACACTATATCCAAAAATTATTGCACAAGACATGTCGTAATGAGCCTTTATTCATGATAATACTTAGAATTTGAATTTCTAGAATTATAGGATTTATATTTGATAAAACTTATTTCATATTTGGATTAATCATTTCAAAATTATATTATTCTGATTTTTTTATTTTTTTGAAATAACTAATTTTTATGTGAATTGTGAAAAATATAACTTTACTAAAATCATAGATTTTTTTATTATATCAAGAAGTATAACTTAAAAACATATAAAAAATTTCATAACCAAAGATATATTTAAGAATTAAAATTATTCATTAAAATATATTATGTAAAATCCATGTTTAATGTTTTGGAAAGTTAAGTAATATTTTACTCTAAAGATTGTTTGTATTTGCTTATATTAAAGAATAGTTTCCATCACTTATGGAAATTAAATATAAAAAATGGATTTCATATTTTAGATCATAATTTTAATATTATGTAATAATTTAAATTTAATTTTTATTAAAAAAAATAAGATTACTAAGATGAAAGTTAATTACCATGACAATGGTAAAACGGTTGTATTCAAATAATTGTTTTATTGACATTGTGTAATTTTTATATAATAAAATAAATTAATATCTTATCAATAATGAATCGAATATAATTTTTAACCTATATATTTATATATATTAATACTCATTCAATTTTTAATTAATAATAAATAATATTAAGAACACTTGATGGTAAAAATGACATTTTTTCTACAAAAAAATATTATCTATATATTAAATGTTTTAATTTAAAAATTAAATTTTCTATTATTTAGAAATTAAATTAAATTATATAGAGATTAATTTTAGTTTTATAAGATCAAAAATTTTCTAGGAAGGTTTTCCTTATTATTTTAATAAAATATAAATTACTTGGGTAAAAACTAGTTACCAAGGTAAAATCCAAAAGGGTAAAATGTACAAATATAGTGGTAAACGTCTTAAAATATGTTTAAAACGTGTATAAAAATAAATTTTAGAGGCTTTATAAACATTATATAACCAAAAAATCATTATTTCACACTTTTGGATCCATTTACCCTTAAATAGTGTCATTACATCATTGAAAAAATAATGTGTGTTTAGAATAATGACATTTTATTCATTTATAGAAGGAGATGACTTACACCACATTTCTTCACCATTTCCAAAGAATTATATCTACCAAAAAAATTAAATAATCTCTTAAAACCTCTCTCCCACTTCCTAGAAACTTTTTTCATTCCAAAAGACCAATCTAAGCATCTTTAAGGTGTTACCTGAGTGATAACATCCAAAGGGAGAGGTAATATTCTCATCTGAGCTCTCTTATTTCAATTCTTATTATAACACCTAAAACCTATTATATCCATAAAATTATGATTAAATAAGTATTAATATTATTATTAAATATTATTATTATAATGTAATATCACTTTTTTACCTACATCTCAACTGTTCAGAAAATGAAAACACCATTTGTGTTACATACAGACTACCGCCTCCATAAGCAACATGATCTGTTTTTCACAACCACCATTAAAGGATAGTTAAAAGTGGGTATTTAATGAATAAATATGATATATAAAAAATTATTAATATTCTTAAAATATAAAATAATTCCCACCTTCTTTACATTATATGAAAACAAATGTATCACATGTGCGTACATGCAAACTACGGCCTCCATGAAAATGACATATTTCATTTTTCACTGTAGTATTTTTTATGTATCCAAATATCTTATAACCTAATTAAACACTTTAAATTTATATAAATAATACAATTATTCTTCTCTAATAATGATATTATCCCAAAATAATCACTTTCTTAACCATACTAATCCATAGATTATAGCGTTTTCATGTTTGGGTTGGTTGAACCAGCTACAAGAATAATGCTATAAATTTATATCATTGGATGACTATGGAAAATTAAATACTGGTGTTATTATAAATTAATGAGAAAATAATGTTTCTATGGTTCTGTAAATTTTATATTAATATTTAACTTGTTATTAATATACCTCCCTTTGTTCATCAAAACTATTGAAACAAGCTCGTTATAAATCTAACCTTTACACATCATGACTAAAACTCTTATATGGTATTCTTATAAATTCATATATTATCATGAAATATTTATTATAGTTCCTATAATTATATTATAACAATGAAATTTGAATCTCTAAATAAAAATAAGAATCTACAACACAAAATTAGTATTAAACAATTAATTGAAGCTAATAAAATCCAATGATGAAAATAACATATAACTAACTAATATGTTTATAATAAATAGTTATAAATGAAGTTTATAAATGGTTATAGGTATGAATAAGGTTCTGAAATATTTGATTAAAATAATTATTATTTTTATATAGGAGGTTAGAGCACATTCGGGTAAACAAGATTAAAGGTATGGTAATTTTCATCGCATATTCCTTTTCCATTAGACATGTTTTTTATTATAAACTAAATTTAAATTATATGGACTATATACTTCCTATTTTAATCATTATATCGTGAATTATATTTTCATGATTTTTTATTTTAATTATAATTTCTGTATTTCAAATGGGTTTTGATTAAAATGTTACCTAAATCCATCACAATGGACAAAAATCCTAAATTTTGGAAAGTAAAGTGTGTGTGTGTGGTTTTCCTAGAAATTAAATCCATGTATAAATAATAAAAAGTGGATGCGGCAGTAGAATAAATTCACCTAGGGTTAATAACCTTGAAAAAGGATGGTTGAGCATCAAATCTTTGCTCAATGCATGATGAGTAGTCTTAAGACTGCACACCTAGGTATATTCTCCCATGGTATTTTCTTTGGATAATTCACATGCTCTTTAAAAACCTTAATGGATGATTTTTATAAGGTCCCAGCCTTAAACATTACTTAATATTGAATTAAATGAATAATTCACATTGAGGATCTTTTCAGGTTTAGAGTTTTAGAGAATTAGAACATAACTATTACATCTCAAAATATTTACAAAGTAGACACTTCTACCAAGTTTCCATAGAATAAAAAACTCTTAAAAAGGAACATGTCTAGTTCCATGTTTTATATAGCATGACATTCCCTTGATCCCATCCTTGACCTTATTCCACATTAATTCATGTGAAAAACATTTCAAAAAAAACTTGGGGTGAGCATAAAAATCTCAGTAAGGTATACACAAAGAATGAAAACTGTTAGTTTTTCAAACATCAAGTAAACCATGTATACTTTATCAAAGTAATACCTTCACCTTCATGAAGTAGTAAAAAACTCTTCACTGAATAAAATATCATTACTTACCTTTTTGTAACCAAAGGATTACCATAAAACCCATATGAAGAACACATAACATATATAAAGGTAACTTGGGACATAAACATACTTAAGTGGAATAACCATACGGTCGACGTCCACACATATCACTTAATGGAATATCCATACGGCCAACTTCCATACATACTTAATGGAATAGCCATACGTCCGACTTCCATACCCAATGCATTGGAGGTTATAACGTAACCACCCGTCCTGGTATTCACGGCACCACCCGTAATATGGCTTATCACGTAACCACTGGTTAAAATGTCCAAGTACCAATATAAAATCATAAAACAAAAAACCAATATAAAGGAATGATAACATTTCCACATTTCAATCAAAATATATCATAAATATATTGACATAATAGAATCCTTTATCAAAACCATTTTCAATACCAAAATACATAAAATACTATATGGTATTTATTTTATTTTAAAAACATTATGGCTTGTTGAGGAAGCCAAAGACCAAATAATACTCGCGGCGGCGGAAAAGGTCGTTGTCACCGCGTACGTTAAAAAAAACATTCTTTTTTGTCGTTTAGTAAAACACTTCGTAGAAAAAGATTCATTTTGTATAAAAGTAAAAGTCAAAGGGGTTTATACACCGTATAAAAGAAAGTTGTGTATAAAACAAAATATGCCTCAATTAAAGGAGATTGAGACGAAGTCCCTTACCTCAGGTCCGACTTGACTCGATCATTCTTTAACGTCATGAATAATAAACTTGAGTTAATTTATACTTTATTAAGAACATTTTTAAAGTTCATTATTCCTTTTATATAACTTATTTCCATGTTATAAACATTATGTAACCATTTAAGTTAATAATGATTGTTTTGTTGATATTTGGTTCTTAAGTCGAAAGTGGACTTCTTACAATTACATGTTGTTCGTGTGGTAAAAGGTTCTTTATATCCAGAATGAAATTCCTGATTTGGATATCATATATATCATATATATCTAGAATATACATGTATTTATAATATTACATAATCATTTATAGGTAAGAAATGAAATGCACCGTTCATGGAGACGGTAAGCCGTACGTACGTATGAACGCTACTTTCATTTCTTTGTCATATTAATGGAATTAAAACTAAATGAGAGGTATGTATATTTTAATTCCAGAATTATATTCATCATTTAGATGTATCATTAATTATATATATCCATTATATACATGTACTTTTAATAGTACATTACATTTGGGGATAAGAAATGAAATGCACCGTTCATGGAGACGGTAAGCCGTACGTACGCATGAACGCTACTTTCATTTCTATCTCATACTTTAATGGAAAGAAATAATAATGATATAGAGGTATATTATAATTACAGTATAACATCATATATAATAACTTTAAATCCATCCTTTATACGTCCCACATATGGCATTAACGAATCACATCACTTTGAGGGGGCGGTAGTCCGCACTTCCTTAAATGAAGATATCGTGTTTACCCATAATGGAAACCATAAAGTTATGCCCAAAATTAAAAATACAGAATCTTAAGGAAAACATAAACATATTATATATCATATATAAATATATTTTCATCTTAATGTCCACCTTTGAAGGTGTTAAAATAATGTTGAACAATCATCGTTTCGGGAGGCAGAAATTCGCCATCCACGGAAATAGTATGTTCTTTAACCATTAGATGTAGGTGTGTGTAAGTGTAGCTTGAATACTTATTATAAAATCATCCTAGTATATTGAGGATACTGTAGTTGTTACAAAAGAAAAAGAATAAAAGGGTTTAGGGGGTTGGAGAAGCAAAATAAAACAAAAGGACTCAAAAGAAGACATTACCTTAAAATCGGGTAACTCTCTTAGATTTGAGCTCAAAGGATTCCTTGGGAAGACTTCTGCCCAAAGTGAGGCTTTAAGGAGTAATATAGGTATGTGGAGAGACAAAATGGGCAGTGTTTGGCCGAGCCAAAGGCTTTGGGAGTGTGGGTAAGGAGGTAGAGGTGGGGGACTTTTATAAGAGAAGAGGAGGGGCACTCTTGGAAGGTAAAGAAAAGTCACTTTATTTTAAAATGGTATTCGGATTTAAGAGGACCCACATTGATGTGTTTCTAGTATAAGGTGATAAGGGTTCTAAATACACCAATCCAATAGGTTTTGGCCATGTGTAGGTCTTAGATTTTACATTATCTTTCCATTTTATTTAAATCGTTAAATAATGAGGTCATCGCTGCATCATCATGATGTCATAAATAATTTACTTTATTTAATGTCTAAAAATTAAAAAAAAAATATAATGATGTATGAAAACTTTTTATCTTTCTAATGAATATTTATAGTCAAAAATATCACTTGTATAACCCCATGTAAAAATTGTTTTAGTAAAACATCTCATGTGTGTGTCATTTTTACTTTAACATTAAATAAAAAGTTATTTATGTCATTTCCCAACCATAGTGGCTCCATGGGATCCCCAAGTTGACCCATGGCTTGTATTGGTCGGCCATGACACATCCAATAAGGGTAGGACATGTGTCAAGGTATTTTCATTTTATTATAATATCATTTTTGCATTAAATTGCACTAATTACCTCTAATCGCGATTAAGAACTTAAAAGTTACTATTCACCAAAAAATTATTTTAATCTCATTGAACCACATTTTACTTCTTAATTAAAACCATGTATGTCGGATTTTTGAAATTCAAAACACATAAGTGGTAAATTTTCATTTAAACGAAAAATCAGTTTTTATAAGTACCACTTAGTGGTTTCACTATTCATCAAAAATTGAAGTTTTTCAGAAAAATACCAAAACTTCACCCTAAGCTATATTTGATATTCCGAATTCAAAAATGAAGTCCATTTTACAAAATTCACAACATATAAGTTGAATTAATTAATTTAATAATTAATTCCCGCTGTCAGAGCAAATAGCGTGTTTTTATGAAACAATAAGTATCAAAAGATTGACACTAGTTTAAGTCAGATTTCAAAGTGAAATTAATTCCAACGACCACTATTGGATTTAATGGTAAAAATATATTCTAATTTCACTTTAAAACCAATTCAAAAGATAATCTAATCATCTTAAAAAATTATATTAAAAAGAGGTTTTGAATTAAAATACAACATTTTACACTATTCATTAAAAAATGAACTTTATCGGAAAGATACCAAAAATTTACACAAAGTAAATTTTGATGTCCCGATTCTAAAGAAGAGTTATATTTGGTCCAATAGAATTTATAAGATCGATCAAAACTATATTTAATGACGGTTCGCCGTCAAAAGGTGATAAGTGGACCTTTCGTGAAAATTAGAGTATATAAGCCTAAAATTGAATTCTTTTCGTATTTTAAGCCTTTATCCTTTATTAGATAAATGTAAAAACATTTAACAAACATATATAATCATATTTTAGTTATTTCTATCCATTCCCGCCAGTACAACGGCTACGTGTTAACTAACATTTAAAATAATATTATTTTATTACTAGTGTGCAACGTATAATTTCAAAGAAACTCTTTGTTGCGTATCGGGTACGCTATTGAACATATAAACCCCTTTAAAGTAAAATTAATATTTAATTTTCAAATATTAATAAATATGAAAATGTATTATTCTTTATTTACCTGGGATGTTACATCCTTCCCCCCTTTTGGGAATTGCGTCCTCGCAATTTTATTCACTTATCAAAATAAGTGGGGGTATTTATCCCTCATAGCATTTTCAGATTCCCACATTGCCTCTTCAACCATATGGTTTTTCCACAAAACCTTTACCTAGTGAATTACCTTATTTCACAACACTTGCTCTCTTCGGTCAAGAATCTGGACTGGTTGTTCTTCATAAGATAGGTTCTCTTCCAGTTGAACTACCTCTGGACCCAAAACATGAGATGGATCTGGCATATACTTCCTCAACATCGAAACATGAAAAACATTGTGTACCTGAGATAAACTCGGAGGTAAATCCACTCGGTAATCAACTGATCCAACTTTATCCAGAATTTCATATGGTCCAATAAACCTTGGACTCAGCTTTCCTTTCTTACCAAATCTCATCACACTTTTCCAAGGAGAAACCTTGAGAAAAACATGATCACCTACCTCGAAAGATAGATCCTTCCTCCGGTTATCCGCATAACTCTTCTGCCTGCTCTGAGCTGTTCTCATGTGCTTCTGAATCAACTGAACTTTTTCTGCCATCTCTTCTACCAATTCTGGTCCCATCAGCTTCCTTTCACCCACTTCATCCCAAAATGATGGAGTTCGACACCGCTTCCCATATAATTCCTCAAATGGTATCATCTGTATACTAGAATGAAAATTGTTATTATAAGAAAACTCAACCAAAGAAAGATGTTGGTCCCAACATCCCTGATAATCCATCGAACAAGCTCGTAGCATATCCTCCAAGGTCTGAATTGTTCGTTCTGACTGCCCATCTGATTGAGGATGAAAAGTTGTACTAAAATTTAATTCAGTACCCAACGACTTTTGAAGGCCTTTCCAAAAGTTAGAAGTAAACCTGGGATCACGGTCAGATACAATGGAGAGAGGAACTCCATGTAACCTGACTATCTCTTTAAGATACAAACGGAAATGTTGATCTAGGGAAAAATTATCTCGTATAGGAAGGAAATGAGCAGATTTAGTCAAGCGATCAACAATAACCCAGATTGCATTATTACCTCGAGATGTCTTCGGTAATCCCACAACAAAGTCCATGGATATATTCTCCCATTTCCACTCTGGCACTGGTAGAGGCTGAAGCATCCCTTTCGGTAACTGTCGCTCTGCTTTAACCTGCTGACAAGTCAAACACTTCACAGTAAAATCAGCAATATCTCTTTTCATTCCATCCCACCAATAATACTCCCGCAGATCTCTTTACATCTTAGTACTGCCAGGATGAACTGAAAATAGAGAACTATGAGCTTCACATAACAACTCTCTCTTCAACTGTGAATCACAAGGCACACACAATCTCTTCTCAAACCTCAAAACACAATCATTATCAATGTTGAATTCAGGCAACTTACCCTTCTGAACCAGCTCTACCTTTTTCTGCGACTCACTGTCTTGCTTCTGTGCTTGCTTGATTCTGTTTGATAGGGAATATGTCACTGATACCTGAAACAAAACAGAAGGACTTCCTACACAAACAACTTCCATGCCAAAGTTCATCAAATCAAAAACCAAAGGATCTCGCTCCAAACGTATCATGGTTAATGAAGCATTACTTTTTTGACTCAAAGCATCGTCCACTTTATTTTCTTTTCTCGGATGGTAATGAATTTTACAATCATAATACTTAATTAATTCCAGCCATCTACTCTATCTCATGTTCAATTCTTTCTGAGTGAATATATACTTTAAACTTTTGTGATCAGTATATATTTCACACTTTACTCCATACAAATGATGCCTCCAAATTTTTAAAGCAAAAACAATAGCAGCTAATTCCAAATCATGTGTAGGGTAATTTACCACATGAGTTTTCAACTGGCGTGAAGAAAAAGCAATTACCTGATCATTCTGCATAAGGACACAACCAAGTCC
This sequence comes from Viscum album, assembly GCA_963277665.1. Lineage (NCBI taxonomy): Eukaryota > Viridiplantae > Streptophyta > Magnoliopsida > Santalales > Viscaceae > Viscum > Viscum album. The sequence continues at coordinate 568,954,102 of OY728119.1, forward strand.
TTTTAATGAAGCATCACTATAGATAACAAACTCACCATTCCTGGAAGGAAGTGCCAAAACTGGAGCATTCACCAATCTTCTTTTCAACTCCTGAAAACAATCATCACATTCTTTTGTCCAGATGAACTTAACACCCTTACAAGTTAGCTTAGTCATTGGACTAGATAACCGTGAAAAAGTTTCAACAAAACTTCGGTAGTAACCTGGCAAACCAAGAAAACTACAGATCTCGGTTACATTTGTGGGTCTTTGCCATTCTTCAACAACTTTTGTTTTAGCAGGATCAACAGTTATGCCATCTTTTGAAACAATGTGACCCAGGAAAGAAATTTGTTGTAACCAAAACTCACACTTGCTGAATTTTCCATACAGTTTCTTTTCTTTTAAGGTTTGCAAGATAACCCTTAAATGACTTTCATGCTCCTCTTTACTTTTAGAAAACACCAAAATATCATCAATGAAAACAACCACAAACTTATCCAATAATTCATGGAAAATTCTATTCATAAGGTCCATGAATACAGCAGGTTCATTGGTTAACCCAAAAGGAATAACTACAAATTCATAATAGCCATATCTAGTATGGAACGCAGTCTTCAGAACGTCTGCTTCTTTTACTTTCAACTGATGGTACCCCGACCTCAAGTCAATCTTAGAAAAATATTGAGCTCCCTGGAGCTGATACTACTTCATTCGATGGCCCAACATCTGCTGAAGTTGTTGCAAAGGATTTCACCACCCCTTTCTGCTTGTATTCTGGATGCTTTCCCCCAGTTGAGTTCTTCATTGGACACTCGTTTACATAATGACCCATTTCATTACACTTAAAACATATTACCACTGGCTTTTCATTGCCTGCTTGATCATCTTCCTTACAGTTACGAGCAATATGACCAGACTTACCACACCGAAAGCACTTACCAGACTTGGATAAACATTCTCCAGGATGCATTTTACCACACTTCTCACAGGATGGATATTTGGTTTTCTTACCTCTTTTCTTCTTTGATGAATTCTTCCCCTTTGTCTGCCAACTAGACCTCTTATTCTATTGTTTGTCATAGAACACCTGATCATCGGCAAACTCCATTTCCACCTTCTTCGCACATCGAACAAGTTTTTCATAACTTTTGAACTCACGAGAAGCTAAATCCCTTTGATACTTTGTCTTTAACCATGAGTAAAAACGGTTTATTTTACTATCAAGATCTCATATGAAGTTTGGAGCATACCTTGCCAATCGAGTGAACTTTGCTTCATAAGCAGCCACTGAATCATCCTCCTGCCTCAATTCCAGGAACTCTTTTTCCATCCTAAGACGTACCACCTTAGGAAAATATTTCTCAAGAAACATACCTTTGAATTTTTCCCATTGAAGATCCTCAATCTCACCACTATCCCTGATATTTTTCACCATCGACCACCACTGATCAGCTTCACCTTCAAAACGGTAAACAGCAAGACTAACCTTTTGATGTTCTGAACACCCCATGACATCAAAAATCTTCTCCAGTGCTTTAATCCACCCTTCAGCTAGCACAGGGTCAGATGATCCTCTGAATTATGGGGGATGTTGCCTCATGAAATGTTCAACCACTAACATGTTCCTCTGCGGTTGATCTGGCTGATCTCGTGCATGGATACCACCACCATTTATAGCCTGAGTCAACTGTGCCATCACTGCAACAAACTATTCAGTTCCGATTCCGACCATCTCAGGTTGCTTATTTGGAAGGTTGTCTTCCTCTTGATGTCGTCCCAACATAGCTGCTTTGTTTCCTCTACGAAAAACCATTCTGAACATAGAAATATCTTAGGTGAAGTAACATGGTAATCCGTAAATGCTATATCATTTCAGTCATACCATTAACTTATAATTTAACAATTTTCTAACTCCTAAAGTTGTCTAAACCGAACTTTGATACCAACTATAAGGCCCCAGCCTTAAACATTACTTAATATTGAATTAAATGAATAATTCACATTGAGGATCTTTTCAGGTTTAGAGTTTTAGAGAATTAGAACATAACTATTACATCTCAAAAGATTTACAAAGTAGACACTTCTACCAAGTTTCCATAGAATAAAAAACTCCTAAAAAGGAACATGTCTAGTTCCATGTTTTATATAGCATGACATTCCCTTGATCCCATCCTTGAACTTATTCCACATTAAGTCCTGTGAAAAACATTTCAAAAAAACTCGGGGTGAGCATAAAAATCTTAGTAAGGTATACACAAAGAATGAAAACTGTTAGTTTTTCAAACATCAAGTAAACCATGTATACTTTATCAAAGTAATACCTTCACCTTCATGAAGTAGTAAAAAACTCTTCACTGAATAAAATATCATTACTTGCCTTTTTGTAACCAAAGGATTACCATAAAACCCATATAAAGAACACATAACATATATAAAGGTAACTTGGGACATAAACATACTTAAGTGTAATAACCATACGGTCGACTTCCACACATATCACTTAATGGAATAGCCATACGGACAACTTCCATACATACTTAATGGAATAGCCATACGGCCAACTTCCATACCCAATGCATTGGAGGTTATAACGTAACCACTCGTCCTGGTATTCACGGCACCACCCGTCATATGGTTTATCACGTAACCACCCATTAAAATGTTCAAGTACCAATATAAAATCATAAAACATAAAACCAATATAAAGGAATGATAAAATTTCCACATTTCAATCACAATATATCATAAATATATTGACATAATAGAATCCTTTATCAAAACCATTTTCAATACCAAAATACATAAAAGAGTATATGGTATTTATTTTATTTTAAAAACATTACGGCTTGTTGAGGAAGCCAAAGACCAAATAATACTCGCGGCCGCGGAAAAGGTCGTTGTCACTACGTACGTTAAAAAAAACATTCCTTTTTTTCGTTTAGTAAAACACTTCGTAGAAAAAGATTCCTTTTGTATAAAAGTAAAATTCAAAGGGGTTTATACACCGTATAAAATAAAGTTCTGTATAAAATGAAATATTCCTCAATGAAAGGAGATTGAGATGAAGTCCCTTACCTCAGGTCCGACTTGACTCGATCATTCTTTAACGTCCTGAATAATAAACTTGAGTTAATTTCTAATTGATTAAGAACCTTTTTAAAGTTCATTATTCCTTTTATATCACTTATTTCCATGTTATAAACATTATGTAACCATTTAAGTTAATAATGTTTGTTTTATCGATATTTGGTTCTTAAGTCGAAAGTGGACTTCTTACAATTACATGTTGTTCGTGTGGTCAAAGGTTCTTTATATCTAGAATGACATTCCTGATTTGGATAGCATATATATCATATAAATCCAGCATATACATGTATTTATAATATTACATAATCATTTATAGGTAAGAAATGAAATGCACCGTTCATGGAGACGGTAAGTCGTACGTACGCATGAAAGCTACTTTCATTTCTTTGTCATATTAATGGAATTAAAACTAAATGAGAGGTATGTATATTTTAATTCCAGAAATATATTCATCATTTAGATGTATCATTCATTATATATATCCATTATATACATGTACTTTTAATAGTACATTACATTTGGGGATAAAAAATGAAATGCACCGTTCATGGAGACGGTAAGCCGTACATACGCATGAACGCTACTTTCATTTCTATCTCATAATTTAATGGAAATAAATAATAATGATATAGAGGTATATTATAATTCCAGTATAACATCATATATAATAACTTTAAATCCATCCTTTATGTGTCCCACATGTGGCATTAACAAATCACATCACTTTGAGGGGGTGGTAGTCCGCACTTCCTTAAATGAAGATATCGTGTTTACCCATAATGGAAACCATAAAGGTATGCCCAAAATTAAAAATATAGAAGCTTAAGGAAAACATAAACATATTATATATCATATATAAATGTAGTTTCCTCTTAATGGCCACCTTTTAAGGTGTTAAAATAATTTTGAACAATCATCGTTTCGGGAGGCAGAAATTCGCCATCCACGGAAACAGTATGTTCTTTAACCATTAGATGTAGGTGTGTGTAAGTGTAGCTCAAATACTTATTATAACAACATTATAGTATATTTAGGATACTGTATTTGTTACAAAATAAAATAATAAAAGAGTTTATGGGGTTGGAGAAGCAAAATAAAACAAAAGGACTCAAAAGAAGACATTACCTTAAAATCGGGTAACTCTCTTAGATTTGAGCTCAAAGGCTTCCTTGGGAAGACTTCTGCCCAAAGTGAGGCTTTAAGGAGTAAGAGAGGTATGTGGAGAGACAAAATGGGCAGGGGTTGGCCGAGCCAAAGGCTTTGGGAGTGTGGGTAAGGAGGTAGAGGTGGGGGCCTTTTATAAGAGAAGAGGAGGGGCACTCTTGGAAGGTAAAGAAAAGTCACTTTATTTTAAAATGGTATTCGGATTTAAGAGGTCCCACATTGCTTTGTTTCGAGTATAAGGTGATAAGGGTGAAAAATCCACCCATCCAATAGGTTTTGGCCATGTTTAGGTCTTATATTTTACATTATCTTTCCATTTTATTTAAATCGTTAAATAATGAGGTCATCGCTGCATCATCATGATGTCATAAATAATTTAATTTATTTAATGTCTAAAAAATATAAAACAAATATCATGATGTATTAAATCTTTTTATATTTCTAATGAATATTTATAGTCAAAAATCTGACTTGTATAACCCCATGTAAAAATTGTTTTAGTAAAACATCTCATGTGTGTGTCATTTTTACTTTAACATTAAATAAAAAGTTATTTATGTCATTTCCCAACCAAAGTGGCTCCAGGGGGTCCCCAAGTTGACCCATGGATTTTCTTGGTCGGCCATGACACATCCAATAAGGGTAGTACATGTGTCAAGGTATTTTCATTTTATTATAATATCATTTTTGCCTTAAATTGCACTAATTACCTCTAATCGCGATTAAGAACTTAAAAGTTACTATTAACCAAAAAATTATTTTAATCTCATTGAACCACATTTTACTTCTTAATTACAACCATGTATGTCGGATTTTTGAAATTCGAAACACATAAGTGGTAAAATTTCATTTAAACGAAAAATCAGTTTTTATAAGTACCACTTAGTGGTTTCACTATTCATCAAAAATTGAAGTTTTTCAGAAAAAAACCAAAACTTCACCCTAAGATATATTTGATATTACGAATTCAAAAATGAAGTCCATTTTACAAAATTCACAACATATAAGTTTCATTAATTAATTTAATAATTAATTCCTGTTGTCAGAGCAAATAGCGTGTTTTTATGAAACAATAAGTATCAAAAGATTGACACTAGTTTAAGTCCGATTTCAAAGTGAAATTAATTCCAACTACCACTATTGGATTTAATGGTAAAAATATATTCTAATTACACTTTAAAACCAATTCAAAAGATAATCTAATCATCTTAAAAAATTATATTAAAAAGTGGTTTTGAATTAAAATACAACATTTTACACTATTCATTAAAAAATGAACTTTATCGGAAAGATAACAAAAATTTATACAAAGTAAATTTTGATGTCCCGATTCTAAAGAAGAGTTATATTTGGTCCAATAGAATTTATAAGATCGATCAAAACTATATTTAATGACGGTTCGCCGTCAAAAGGTGATAAGTGGACCTTTCCTGAAAATTAGAGTATATAAGCCTAAAATTGAATTCTTTTCGTATTTTAAGCCTTTATCCTTTATTAGATAAATGTAAAAACATTTAACAAACATATATAATCATATTTTAGTTATTTCTATCCATTCCCGCCAGTACAATGACTACGTGTTAACTAACATTTAAAATAATATTATTTTATTACTAGTGTGCAACGTACGATTTCAAAGAAACTCTTTGTTGTGTATCGGGTATGCTATCGAACATAGCAACCCCTTTAAAGTAAAATTAATATTTAATTCTAAAATATTAATAAATATGAAAATGTATTATTCTTTATTTACCTGGGATGTTACAATTTTACTACCATTTCTTTGGTCTCAAACCATTAAAAACAAGTAAAATAAATTATTTTCATCTATTGATAACATATAATTATAAAATTAACCTATCCACCTCCTTATATTTATTTATTTGAAAAGGGTACTTCTTATTTCATTTAAAATACCCCATTATTTATAAGTTTATTTTAGGATATTCTTCTAGATAACCTTATTATTCCATTGAATGGGAAATAATTTTTTTGTATTTCCATTATACAGAAAGTCATTGTTTTATTTAACCACAATTATGGAATAGGTTCCTCAGGTAATGTTATGAAATTTCTTGTAAACTCATATGATGAATGCATTAGACATAATTAGAAACAGGTGGGACCCTGTATAGATAGACCGTTTATGTACTCGTAGGTATCATTATAAATACTAGCTTGGGTATTAGTATATGAGTTACCTGTTTATGAATTAATTCTTGGCATAAGGCCTTGATTCTATGTTTATCATTCCCAAAATTATGAATTACATCATCATAATATCATTAATTATTATCCATTTTTTCATTTTTTATTATGGATATAGTATGCCCTTAGTTTCATTAGACTATAGAATTATTTTTATCATTTATTTGTTTCATAATATTTATGAAATTATTATTCTATGATAGTTTTAGTTCTATTATAATAATAATTGACCATTTAATCTCACCCTTACGTTGTTTTCTTTTCCCTAGGAAACTTAGAAGATAACTGTGTTTAATTTTCAAGGATGTGATATAAGGTATAATAATGTTCTTGTAGAGTTTTATGTTGTATTTTATATTTTCAAGTGTAATGTGAAAAACATATATGTATATAGTATTAAAATACTACTAAACTATTGAATCATAAGGGAAATTATAACTACCCTATCCTTTTACACATATTATTACATGATTTTAAGCATAATTAGCCTTCAAATACAAACCAATGATCGTAAAGTATAGTTTCTTTAGAATATTAGGTACATAAGACTAAAAACATGGAACCAAAATAAAAACAACTTTTATTTGATCTTAATAATTACCTCATAACTTCCTTTGATCCCTTACATATTTATAAGATAACCTAGGGAATACATGAACAAAAGGATAAGATAAAATCTCAATAAGGGAATAAGCATATAAATAAATCATAGAACATGGGTTAAAAGGCATAACATGATGAAATAAAAAATCATGGAACATGAATAAACATATAGAAGTATGAAATATAGAACATTAGATCATGTAATCATGTAATCATAGAAACATGGAAACAAAATACAACATGACATAATCATGATTCAAGGTTAACCGTCATGACCATTTCACATGGTGAAGAATGAGTTAAGGTTAACCACCAAGACCATTGCACATGGAGGAGCTTGAGTCAAGTCTAACCGCCAAGACCATAGCAAATTATGTCTCATGAGAATAAACATTATCCAATTCATTGGGGAAATATTTAGACACACCCATCATAACATGTTCAGTAATATGCGTGCCACATGAAGAATCAAGCATAAGGGTTACCCATGAGAAGAATTGGGTATCATAATCATGTCATAAGGCATAAAAAAGGGGTGTATCATAAATGTGTCTATTAAAGAATGGATTAAAATAATACATGTACATTTATAATGTAAAATAGGAATAGATAATTATAAATTATGTCCAATATAATTTAAAACATGTAAAAATAGTGTTTAAGAAACTTTAGATTTGATCCACTTTGGTTTGGTTTAAGGGAAAATTTTAAATATCCTTTAAAACAAAAAAAGAATAATTATTTGTATAAAACCATAAATGAACCAAGATAATTATTCATGATAAAATTATTTATTTTATAAAAATATTGGTGGATTAAAACATATTATGGAGTGCACTTGAAAATGGGTAAGAAATCATGAAGTTCCCTTTAATCGGGTTTTCTTATCGGGAAGAATTAGAATGAAACCTTTTTAAAACATGTATTTCCCCATCAAAGAAGGATGATTTTATTTGGATACATGATTTTGGAAAATATAAAAATAATTTAGGAAGAGTAAATAATAATAATTAATAATTATATTAGGGTAAAGAAAGAGAATGTGTAACCCGAAGGAAAAAATTGCGGTTTGGAAAGAATCCCTTACCTTATGTATGAAATTGTTATTCACTTGATCTTAATGTCTTGTATATCCAAATTTAATCAAATAATTAATTAATTAAAAACATTTTATACATGTATTTAATTTATTATAATTTTATTAAGTTCATTCATGGCCTTTTTGATGAGTTATAATATACAACTTCATTGTTTAGGAGTGTTCGTTTCCTTGATTTTCATTATCGGCTCACTTGTATACATGTATGGAAGATCATGTAAAGTGAGATTAGTTATCTAGAATTGAAAGTATATATTATTAAGGAACTTACAGAATATAAAATGATCTTATATATCATTTTTTTAAGATATTATAATGAATCATTAGATAAAAGGTTAATGATAAATGTTTAGATTATTTTGGCGGTTTTTCAATCATCACAAACTAGTTTTGTTTTATTAATTAATATTATGTATATATAGTGGTTAAAAAATATTAAATAATATTTAATACATATATTATAATCTATTTTAACAATAAAAATGTTTTTATGACCAGCCTTGAAGGCGGTAATGGAAATTGAAAACTCATCGTCCTTGAATATGATAAATCAACACACCACGGATGATGTTTTCATTTTTAGAACAAAACGGGAGGTGAAAATAAATAATGATGGGTTGTTCCATTAACATGATAAAATTAAAATATATAAAATATATAAAATATACTAGATTTATCATTTCACTTGGATAAGGGTAGGTTAGGATAGGAAAATAAAAATAATAAATTGAAAATAAATTAAAAGAAAAAGAAAGAGGTTTTTACCTCTTGAATTCTTTTCCTTAAGAACCTCCTTAAGACACTTTATCTTGGTATCTTGTTGATACCAAAGGATAATGGACATGGGGTAGAGACTTGGGATGTATTTTGGATATAATATTTAGAAGAATAATGTATTTAGAGGTGTAAGGAAAAGATGCGGTGAGGGGTGGTATTTATAGTGGAGGAGAGGGGAGTTTTTTTATTATTTTATTCATTTGTTTATTATTTTGTCTCAAGACTATAAAAAATGGGGATTATTATGATTAAATATATTAAATATTCCATGTTATTTTTAACCGAATATGCTTACATTAATCATACATAAACCATGACTCAATAATTCATGTATTTAGCTTATACCATAAATTACCATATTTCACTGTTCACAAAAAAATCAACTATTTTAGAAAAATACCAAAAAATTACCCTGACCATTTTTCAATGTTTAGAATTTAAAAATGGACTCAATTTTTTGAAACTAATTTTCTTGATATGAAAATTTTTATTTTTAATTAAAATCATTATTTATTTAAAAAATACCGATTTTAGAATTATAAATGATTTTATGACACTTTCAAAAATTAATTAAGGTCTCATAAAATTATATTATAATAATAATTCAAAAAAAAGTAAATTTTTAATATATTTTATAAAAATAAATTTTCTTTTAAATATTTATATTAATTATAAAACTATAAATAAACATCTATGTTTCACAAAAATACCAATACTTAATTTATCATTTTTAAAACATTTATTTACTTATTCCATGAAATAAATATATCGTATTTTAATTTATAAGATGCATAAATTTTATTTATAATTTCATAGGTGAGGTTAATATTCTATTAGTTAGGTTACTATTATTAATGGTCACATTACTATTCCAAAGTCATGCTATTATTCCATTGGTTTAGGTTCTTTAATTTCTATAAATACTTTTTATTTCATTAATTCTTCATTTTTAAATTTTTATCATGTTATATAAGTTATTTCATGTGATTTATACTCTATGAAAAAATTATAATAATATAAATTTCATTGATAGAATTTTGGGTCGTTATATTTTTTCCCCCTTATGAAATTTCATACTTGAAATTTCATTTTACAAGCTAAGGGGAAAATAGGTGTGGGTGCTTATCATATTTCCCTCCATTAACTAAGAAAAATAAAATAAAATTAGGGGGATTTACTACTTATCTAAAAAGAATATAAAAAGGAAACATTGAACTTAGAAGGTTAAACTTTCAAATGAAAAGTATATCCTAACATTTGATTCCCTAGGTTTTAATATAGGTCATCCATGGTGATAGAATTATCCCTAGGGTTATTACTAAAGTTTTCTAGTCCTAATCTTAAAAAATAACTAGACAATGTGATTATTCCAACTAAAGTGAACTTATCCTTTTACACATATTATTACATGATTTTAAGCATAATTATCCTCCAAATACAAACCAAGGTTTGTAAATCCTGGTGTCTTTAGAATATTAGGTACATAAGAGTGAAAACATCGAACAAGAATAAAAATATATATATTTAATCTCCATAATGATCTCCTAACTTTCTTTTAGCCCTTACATATTCATAGGATAACCTGGGGAATACATGAACAAAGGTATGAGCTAAAATCCTAGTAAGGGAATAAGCATACGAATAAAGCATAGCACATGGGTTATAAGGAATAACATGCTGACATAAAAAAGAATAGAACATGGATAAACATATGGAAGAACAATATATAGAACATTGGATAATTTAATCATGGAATCATATAAATTTTGTAACAATATACAACATGAAATAAGCATAAGCCGAGGCTAACTGCCAAGACCATTCTACATGGAGAAGAATGAGTCAAGGATAACCACCAAGACCATTGCACATGATGTATCATGAGAATAAAAATTACACAAATAATTATAGAACTATTTTGGAACACTCATCATAATATGTTGATGAATATGTGTGTTGTGTTAAGAATCAAGCATAAGGGTTACCCATGGAAATAATTAGGTATCATAATCATGTCATAAGGCATAAACAATGTGTGTATCATAAATTTGTCCATGAAAGAATGGATTAAAATAATAAATGGACCTTAATAATTTAAAATAGGCATATATAATGATAAATTATTTCCAAAAAAATTAAAAACATGTAAAAAAGTGTTTAATAAACTTTAGAAATTATCCACTTTGGTACGGTTTAAGGTAAAATTTTAAAGATTATTTAAAATGGAAAAAGAATAATTTTTTGTATAAAACTAGAAATAAAAATATATATATATAATTATTCATGATAAAATGAGTGATATTATAAAAATAATTGTGGATTAAAATGGATTATTGATTGCACTTTAAAATGGTAAAGAATTAGGAAGTTCCCTTCAACTGGGCTTGCTTATCGGGAAGAATTGAGAATGGAACCTTTTTAAAACATGTATTTCCCCATAAAAGAATAATTATATGATCTAGATACATGATTTTGGAACATATAAATTGAATTTATGAAGATTAAATAAGAATAATTAATAATTACATTGGGTTAAAGATAGAGAAAGCTAACCTGTAGGAAAAATGGAGGTTTTGAAAAGAATCTCTTACCTTATGTCTAAAATTGTTCTGAACTTGATCTTACTATCAGGTATAATAAATTTAAATCCATTAATTAACTAATTAAGAACCTTTTATACATGTATATGACTTATTATAGTTTTATTAAGTACATTCATGTTCTTTTTTATGAGTTATAATATAAAATTTCATCATTTGGGGGTGTTTGTTTCCTTGGTTTTCAGGATCAGTTCACTTGTATATATGTATGGAAGATGATGTAAACTGAGAATAGTTGAATATAATTGAAATTATATGTTATTAATGAACTTAAATAATATTAAATGTTCTTATATATCATTTTTTTCAAATGTGAGTATGATTCATTAGATAAAATGTCAATAATAACTGTTTAGATTATTTTTTCATTTTTTCGATCATCATGAACTAGTTTTGTTTTATTAATTAATATTATATATATACTGGTTAAAGAAAATTAAATAATATTTAATAAATATATTATAATATTGTTTAAACATAAAAAAATTATGACCATCCTTAAAGGCGGTAATGGAAATTGAAAACTCGTTGTCCTTGAATGTGATAAATCAACAGAACACAAAGGATGTTTTCATTTTTAGAACAAAAGGGGAGGGGGAAAGAAATGATGATGGGTTGTTCCATTAACATAATAACATTAAAATATATAAAATATACTAAATTTATCATGTCACTTAGATAAGGGGAGGTGATTATAGGAAAATAAAAGAAAATAAATTGAAATGAAATTAAAAGAAAAAGAAAGAGGTATTACCACTTGAATTCTTCTCCTTTAGAACCTCCTTGAAACACTTGAGTTTGGCCTTTTATTAATAACAAAGGCTTCTGTACATGGGGTAGATACTTATTGTAACATCCCTCCCCATCTCATTGGATTTAAGGGGTTGAAGAATGCTACTTGTCCTTAAGTGACGTTCCCAAGGCGCCAAAGGCTGGCAATAAATACCGAGGGATTCAAGAATAAATTGGGGAATGATTTTCCCTTGAGATACAACCAACCAATAAAATATTCCACTAAAAACAAACTATATGATACATGACAACAACAAAAACCAAACCTATACATTACCATAAGACAACCCATAATTCCACAAGAATTTCCAAGAACTAATACAACCAAACACAATATCAGAGTACCATGTGGAAGACTAAACAAGAGACCAAAATAAACCAAGACACACTCCAAAACTCCACAACAATCTCCATGATCAAGCACCACTACATCTCCCAAAAATCACTACAAACCACTAGCCGGGAGATGGTTTACCTTTACCTGTGTCCCAGAATTACAACATCTGCAAAAGAACCCAAGTACCAAAGCAGGGGGTGAGTACTAATACTCAGTAGGTTTTCCCCAAATGACTTCCCTACACACACCACCATAATAAAACCATTAGCATGTTTATAATCAGCAGTTTATATAAAACATTAAACAGTGCAACTTTTACCACAATCCAACACACTCTTACAAAGACACCTTTTCCCAAACCATGAAACCAAATGGAAAACCAAACAACCATTCCATAATCCATTTCACCATTTCACATTAGCACAAAAAATTCCATGTTTGCAAGAAACACACAACAAAATAATCATTATGCTGGGACTTCCGCCCATCTCGTTCACACCATTTCCAACTAGTGTTACTTCCCGACCACTACCCATAATGGTGGTTCTTCCGACCACTATCCATCACCTTTTATAGTGAGACTTCCTACCCACTTCTATAATGCTGGTTCTTCCGACCACTATCCATCACCATTTATATTGAGACTTCCCGCCCACTTCCACACAACTCCACACAAACCATAATTCTTAATCAACCAAAAACCAATTAACACCAAGGCCGCACAAAAACACACCATCATTCCCATCACATGAAAATTCACTTCTATAAATAACCCATTTATTGAAATCACCATTTAATTGTTTTCCATGAAAAACAACATTCCAATAAAACAACAACTTTATTGAAAACCATTTTCATCTACCATTTTTACAAATAAATCCCAACAACCCATTGTAAAACCTCCATTCAATACTATAAAGAGAGGTTTTCCCAACGCCTATGTACCAATGGTTTTCTTAAACCATTGGTGTACATTACTTTTACCGACAGTTTGATTAAACCATTGGTAAATTCTTGTTCGAATTAGATTTTACCAACGGTTTTTTAAAACCGTTGGTAAAAGTATACTCTATACCAACTGTTTAATAAAACTGTTGGTATAGAGTGGTTTTAATGATAATATACCAGCAGTTTTTTAAAACCATTGGTAAAGGATTTATTTCCCAATAGTTTTTAAAAACTGTTGGGAAAGTTTGGCCCCAAATTGGCAGAAGCTTGGGATCCCCCATTCCGTGCGACTGTAGCACTAAACAGAAGCAGGGAGAAGGATTTTGTTTACCCTACTTCCAAAATTCTTTAATCTTCAAAATTTCTCATTTCATCACTTGTAATCTGTAAGTATAACTTCATTTTATTATTCCACATCTACTATTTTGGTTTTATGTTTTCATTTCGGTGAATTGGAGAATTGGAAATCCTACTGCAGAAATCCTTGACCGAGAAGTTGTCTGGTTCGATGGAATTCCATCTTGGTTTGTGAAAAATTTGTATGAAAGCTGGCCCTTTTTTCTGGACTATTAGGTATTTTGAGATTTGTACTATCTAAACCCTATATTTAGTCATGAGAATAGCAACATGAAATATTTCCCATTCTAATCCTTGATTTTAATTTGGTAGTCTGGGTTTTGTATCTTTGTTTTTGTTTTAGTATGGTTTGGGTGAGGGAAAAATAGAGGAGAGAAATTTTTATGCCTTGATCTCAAATGGATTATTGATCTATGTAGAGTCTGAGTACACAGTTCAATATCCACCATGATTGGTGGTTCTTAGTTGGGTTATGACTCACTACCATGTCACTAGGTAATTCATGACCATTAGTTCATCACTTCGGTAATTTTCTAGGAGTTGTGTCTTGTTTCCGTATCATTTTTTATGAGTGAACTTTAAAGGTGAAAATTATTTTGTAATGGAAAATTATTTCATTCAAATGGGTTTGTATTGTGAAAATGGTATTTAAATGAAAATCTTTTCTTTTTAAAATTTGGTGAATTCCTTAGTTATAGACTTCTAATCTGTAAGTTATACACTTCTAATCTGTAAGTGATACGTTCATTTTAATGTTCTACATCTACTATTTTAGTTTTCTGTTTTGATTTGGGTGTGTATGACTTTTGTTTTCTGGTTGATTTGGGTGTGTGTGTTTGGCTTTGAAAGTGGAACACATATAGTGATTATAGTATGGGTTTGGTCTATAGGGATAAGTAGTAAAGTGAATCAAATTTGATTCAAAATTAATTATGTGTTAATATCATCTATAAATTTTTAGTTCTTAGAAGGCTTGGTATTGCTAGGAATTTTGTGTTAATATCATCCATATTCCACATGATTCACATCATGGTAAGAATGTGTGATGGTGTTGTTGAGATCAGAGAGAAAACTCATACACTCCAGGTTGTTTATAGTGGCATGGTTAGTCATGAGTGATAATTGTATTCCTAAGATGATTGTACTAATATAACTTTAGGGTCAATTAAATATAGTTCTCATTGTACGTTGTATATTATGTCTCTTTCTTGGCCATTACTCACTTTTATGATGGTGGGGTGATTTTCACTAGCCATGCTGGCATATGTAGACATTCATAACAATGTTAGATAAGTCACAAGTTTAATTTAGTAATCTTGTTATCATTGACATACTTTATTATTAATCTCAAATTTAAAAATAAATTTTTTTTCTAAACTTTATGAAATTAAACCTTTTTACAAGCCATGGAAAACCTATTAGTGTATAATCCTAAACGTTATCCACCCATGGGGTGCACTTTACTTGGGGAACTAATTGGGTAATGAAAGGTATGACCATAGAGGTTCCAAGAAAGAGTTATTGAACATGACTGAATGATTTTGGATGCCTATAACACATAATGGGACCTAATTCATGTGCCTCTTATATGAGACCTAATGAAAATGAATAGAAATAAATTTTAATTTAATTTTTGAGTACTTGTTCTTTGATTAATGATTTGGAATTACTTGAAGAAACCAACCAAGGATTCATGTTAAAAATATATCTTTTAATTCCATTTGGAAATTCCCTTGGATTCATGATGATTTGGTTTAGAATACCTTGAGGAAATATACCTTGGATTCCTAGTGATTATGATTTAGGAAGCCTTGGGGAAGTCCCCCTTGGATTCTAAACTAGAGGCCTCTCTCTTTACATAGGGTGGGAACTCTTTCCTCCCTATAAATCCATCTGAAGTCAATCAATTAGTATATCTTTACATTGTTTTAATATTTCACTACATCAAATAGAAACTCATTCATTTATCATTTACTTAATTATATTTTATATTAAACTTCAATATTATTGAATTTTTTATGACGAAATGACTTATAACAATTCTTTTTACAGAATAGATAGAAGTTGGATGTATGAAACCGATCAGATCTCAAGCGATTTTCAAAACAATTTGGAGAGATTTTTAGATTTTTCATTTCACAATGCTTCAGATAGTGGTTGCATACACTGCCCATGTTCCAATTGTGTAGGTAGACCTTGGTTGAGCCATGAAGAATTCAGCTACCACATAACCAAATATGGTTTTCAAGCAAACTACTTTGTGTGGTATCACAATGGGGAGAAAATAAAATCTAAAATTGTTGATGATTGAAATGAAAGGACTGGAATATAGAATTTGTTAGATGACCGGTTTCCATTTATTCGTCATAATGAAAAATAAAGGATTTTGACTCAAGAAGACTTAGATATGAGAATAGATTATGCATCTAGTGAAAATGATGATATTGTCAGGGTGAAAAAATTGAATGATGTTTCCACGACTCCAGTACATTGACAATGAGATAAAATGAAAAATTTGGAATTTTTAATCCTATTGTTTCATGGGAAAACTATGTATGGGATTTATAATACATCAATCGATTACATTATTACCTTCTTGAATTATTTACTTCCAAATGCTACAGATATTCCCTTAAACCACTATATGGAATGGAAGTTAGTTAAGGAACATAGATTTTCAAGAAACAAAATTCATGCTTGCCTGAAAGATTGCAGTTTATTCTGGGAGGAAACCGTTGAATGAAATGATTGTATAAAATGTGGAACATCCCACTGGAAGTCAAAATATGATGGAACACCATCCCACGTGCCACAGAAAGTAATGTGTCACTTTCCATTGATCCCCAGACTCCAGAATCTTTTTATGTCTGATGAAATATCAATAAAAAATAGATGGCATGATACCGAGAGAAATAAGACTAATGATGAGTTGGTTCACCCTGAATATGGATTTTCATGGTAGAGATTTGATGCTCGATATCCGGATTTTTTACCTGACGTGCATAATGTATGGTTGGGTCTTTTATGCGACGGTTTTAATCCATTTGGGAAGATACTTACTTTGCACAAAACATGGCCTATTTTTATACACACTTATAATCTTCCCCCATGGTTGTGTATGAAAAAACCTTTCACTTTCATGAGTATACTCATATATGGCCCTTTTCATCCTGGCATTGATATTGATGTATATATAAAACCTTTAATAAAAGAGTTGAAACTTCTTTGGGATGTGGGTGTGCACACATACGAATCATGTTCAAAAGACATATTTCATATGTGTGCTACACTTAAGTGGATGATCAATGATTTTTCATCTTATGAAATGATGTATGTATGGAGCACTAAGTGAAAACTGTCATGTCCTGTTTGTATGAAGAATACATGATCCAGAAGACTGAAACATCGTTGTAGTTTCAGTTTTATGGGATATCAAAAATTCTTTCCAATTGACTGTCTATATAGAAATAATCGTCGAGGATTTGATAATACCATAGATACCGATGATCCACCTCAGTGTATGTTTGTAACTCATGTGCTTAATGAATTGAAATATTTCAGTTTTTTATTCGGGAAGGGTCAAATGAAATCTGGAAAGAGAAAGAATGTTTCCACTGAAACCTGTTACAATTGGAGGAAGAGGAGTTTTTTTTTTTTGATTTTCCTTATTGGTCAACCAATTTGTTACGTCATTGCTTAGATGTAATGCATATTGAAAAGAATATATGCAAAATCTTACTTTTGATTCTTCTAAATGTCAAGGGGAATTGAAAAGATGATTTATGATCTCAGCGTGACTTGGTGGATTGGGGAATCAGACCATAATTGCATCTTGTGCATATCAGTGAAAATAAATGGAAAGTTCCATGTGCTTCTTATGTGATGACACCTATAGAAAAAAACAATTTTTGGAAGTATTAGATACTATTAGAGTTCTCGATGGCTATTCAAGCAACATATCTAAACGGGTCAACAGAAGATAGTTGAATCTAAAATATTTGAAGACTCGTGATTGTCACATTCTTCTGCATGAGTTGATTCCAATAGAAATCTGTCATCTTTTTTACAATAATATAAGGCTGACTGTTATTTAGTTGTGCCATTTTTTTAGAGATATTTTTTCTAAGAAGTTGTCCAGGTATTTCTTACAAAAAATGTTGACAGATGCCCCATTAATTTTATGTGAGTTGGAGAAAATATTTCCTCCATCCTTTTTCACATGGATGCTGCATCTCACTGTCCATATTCTCACTAAAATACTACTCGGAGGACCTATTTCTTTTTTTTGGATGTATCCAACTGAAATAAATATGTACACATTAAATTCTTATGTCCGAAATAGGAATCATCCTGAAGGTTCTATCGTTAACGGTTACTTGGCTCAAGAATTTATAGATTTTTGCTCAATGTATTTGTATGATCTTACTACAAGAATTAACATACCAATGAGAAATGAAGAAGAACAGTATGAAAAAATTGAACCCAGTTTTCCATCACTTCCTCAAATAGGAGGAATTCCTGGATCATATACATTAAAGACATTAAGCCTTGAAGAGTGGAAGATGGCACATCACATAGTTTTGTTCAACTGTGATTTGTTCGATGACTATATTAGGTAACTAAATTGAATATGTATATCTTATATATATATCTATTAAACTATTAATATTTTTTATCTACAGATAACATATAACAATGATAAATATAAAGCATCGTTATTTATCTTTGAGAAGGAGGTAGAATTTTCATAATAAAGAGTTTTCTGCTTGGTTAAAATTGAAGGTAAACATATTACTGTTTAAAATAATTAAATCAATATTTAATTAAGTTTAATATTCATTTATATTTTAGGTATTGATTTTTTCTGTTGACTTTGTCTCAGAGGAAATAATAGCTTTGGCTTTTGGTCCTAATACCGTGGTTCGTGATTGTTAATCAATTGTTATCAATGGATACAAATTTATTATCACTGAACGAGCAAAGAACATGAGAACACAACATGATGGTGTTATGGTTACTACCACAACAGATTTTTATGCTAGTGCATCAGATAGTAGACTGCAATTTGAAAATGTGGGTTATTATGGAGTCGTTGAGAAAATAATAATATTGGATTATTACTCTCATGGACGAGTCACGATGATGAAATGCCATTGGTTTGATTCGATGACGAGACAGGGCACATTTATTGATGATTTTGGATTTCAAGTAATTAATATGAATTGCACTCTTACTACCAGAGAACCATATGTATTGGCATCAATGGCTAAACAAGTTTTTTATGTCAAAGACCAACTTCAACCTAAATTTGGTGTCATAGTTGAAGTAATTCCAAGACATATTTTTAATGATGGTAATGATAGAATTCACACTTTCCCTACTGCCATTGGAACCAATCCATTTATTTCTTTTGATGACTCCAATAGCTCAATTTTCAGAGTTGATTGTGAACCTGAAGTTGTGGTGGAAAATATATAGAATCATTCATCCATGTTCTCAATTATTTTGGTTTACCTCGAGTTGGGTTGTTAAGGTTGGTAATATTCAAATTGATTTAGTATTGATCACAAATATGTTTTAGCCGACTTGACCGTTATGTGAATTTTCAATGTTTATTGGTTGTAGTTTTATTTGAATTTCATTTTCTAATTTGTAATTGAAGTGTATTCAAACCTAGGCAAATAATATTTCTAAGTTGGTGAACATTACAACTTGAATGATTTATTAAATCCATTCAAGATCATCTAAAACAATTGAGATCTAAATTATCAATGAATCTCCCTATTCCCTCATATATTTTTTTTTGGGTTACACATTAGTTTCCCTTTTCTAATTAATTACCTATTTGTTTTCAAGTGTAGGAAATGAAGCCAATTGAAGAGAGGCGAAGAAAAAAAATGATGGAGAACAATCGTCGAATGGCGGAGATGGGAGTTCCACCATTACTGCCTGTAGTGAGTATTTTATTTCAAATATATATATTTAAAAAATATATAATATCATGTGATTAATTTTTTTTTAAACATTTTTACAGGATCCACCTATACGTCGACATTTATTTGATGAGGAGTCTAGTACTGGTCCTAGTACTCAGGTCGGTGGTACGAGGGGGGTGGTACCAGAGTTAGGCGAGCAGGTCGGCGTACCCAACTAGACCCTGCCCCTCCCACTGACATGTCATCATTCCCACATTTTGATCCTGATGTGTCATTAGGGACACACAGGATATTTAGGCCTCCCATGTTTTTTCCACCTTTTGTATCTTCTAGCCCATCTTTATCTTATCTAATGATGATTCCCACTCCCCATCCAGAATTCGGTCATACAGATGTACCATCTTCTTTTCCTTCTACTTCCATCTCTCTGAGCTTCTATATTCCATCTTCTTCGACTCCTGATCCACCACAAGGTGTTTTATCAGTTTCTGTGGATCAAGCGGTGCTCAGCGATCAGACTGGCATAGGTATATTTATATAACCCTAACAAATTTTTATACCATTATTTATTTTCATCATAACATGTCTTGATGAAATTTTTTTTCTTTCATGACAGATACATCTACTAACAGGAGGCGGGGATGGGGGCGTACATGAATGTGTGCGGTGTGGAACCACCGCACGCAGGTGATGGTGGATTATAATGAAGACAAGAAAATGATTGAGAAAACAGAGCAGCAATGTCAGAGTTTTTTGGCGAAGCTTTCCAAATACTCTGACATCATTCTCGTCAGCCCGTTATCATGGAGACAGTTTCCAAATGAGGTCAAGGATAAATCTTGGGTAGAAATATGGGTAAAAAAATCTATTGTATTTAATGCAATATATTATTTTTGTACTTATATGAATTAATATTTTGGTGTCAACTTCAGTTTAATTTCCTCGATGGTGAGGGTGCACGACCGGAACATCTAAAGGATTTAGGTAATATTTGGAGATCCTACAAGCATGATTTGTATATTGGCTAGCATGCTAGAGTTGGCACGGAGTTAGAGGCAGTACCAGTTGTGGATGATTGTCCTATAGAACAGTATCAACAGATGATTACTCATTGGACGACTACCCAGTTTAGGGTATTAATTACATTTGAGGTATTTAAATGACAACTTTCATGTTTTGCATTAATACTATCTTTTTCATAATTGAATTTTATTTAGGAATCATCTGGAAAAAATAAAAATATATATTGATGAAAAAAATACCTCCACACACAGGGACGTACGATGATATCAAATCATGAGAGGAAGCAGGTATGACAGTTGTTTATGATTTTTCATTATGACTTGCACTTTTTTTGTTTCCTCAATTATTTAATCGTTTGATAAAATTTTCATATAACTTTAGTTATGAAATTACTTATTGGTAACCTATTTTTAATTTTGATTTCCTACATTCAATGTCATTGTAGAGGTAAACATTGAATATTGAAGGACGTGTGCCTCGAGCAAAACTGTTTTGCTCGAGTAGACAGAAAAAAGATGGAAGTGTCATCAAGGAACTGACTCAGCAGCAGATTTTAAGTTTTACTTTGTTGATTTTTTATTTTAATATATATTTTGTAACTTAATAATGTATTTATATTTTTAACAGGCTACCTTAGAGGCCCTCGATGCCCAAGAATCAGACAATTTTAGGCCAAATGATCACCTACATCAGGTGTTGGGAGAGGAGCACCCTAGCAAAGTATGCTGCCGACCTAGGATAGCCCTGATGATGTATTGGCCCTCCTAAGGTATGAGTTCTAGTGCCATCGAGCTGCAGTAGGTTAGGGAACAGGAAGAACTGGCTGAAAAAAGGGCCATAGATATGGTAGAACAGTCTGCTAGGGAAAATACTTCATTTATGAAATTGATTGAAGTTTTGCGTCCAACACTTCCACAAGAGGCCAGCACAGCTTGTGATGAATATATTTCGTCGATACATTCTATATATGGTGAACTAAGTGGAATTTCTAGTGGTGGTTGAGATTATTTCCAGCCTGACGATGATGATGGTGAGTAGGAGTATGATGTGGAGGAGGAGGGTGAGGAGGAGGGTGAGGAGGAGGGAAGAGATGATGATGGGGACAACGATGAGGATGAGGATAAGGGTGATGATTATGGTGATGATAGTGATGGTGATGTGAGAAAAATTGATATGTTACATTTTTGACAAATATTAATGAGATTTTATGTTTAATATATTCTAGTTGTTGGTTTTATCTAGACACGTAGTATAGTATTAGAGTTGAGTTATTTTTATATGTTGCATGTTTTAATGGATGTTGATGTCTTTTAGTGGTTGTGGTGCATCTTGAGCATGTTTTCAAAGTTTTGTGTGTTTGGGAACTCCCTAGATAGCCCCCCTACTTTCTGGACCCTGTACAGCCCCCCCCCTCCTCCTTGGACCCCAGACAGCCTCTCGACTAGCCCCCCGGACAGCCCCCCGCACGGCCCCCCACCCTCCTTCCTTGGACCCCGGACATCCCCCCAACCCTCCTCCCTAGACCCTGGACAGCCCCTCAGACAGCCCCCACCCTCCTCCTTGGACCCCGGACAACCCCCCAGACAACCCCTCGGACAGCCCCCCCCCACCCACCCTCCTCCTTGGACCCCAGATAGCCCCCCGGACAACCCCCTGGACAGCCCCCCCCCCCCCCACCCTTCTCCCTGGACCCTGGACAGCCCACCGAACATCTCCCCTCCCCCCCCCCACACACACACACACACCATCCTCCTTAGACCCCAGACAGCGCCCCCCCCCCCCCCCACCTACCCTCCTCCTTGGACCCTAGACAGCCCCCCGGAAAGTCCCCTGGACATCCCCCCCACCCTCCTCCCTGGACCCCAGACAGCCCCCCCACCCTCCTCCTTGGACCCCGGACAGCCCCCCCACCCTCCTCCTTGTACCATTGTGTATGCAAGTAAATGAGACTCATATGCCTTATGTATAATGCTATTACAAGTTGATTAAATGTTATACCTCATGTTATATTCTTTTTCTTTCCTTTATGTTATGCTATGAGCCTTATACTTATGCATAGATAATGTATATTTTTTATGCCAATTGGTTTGGGCTAAATGGCAGGCCTTGTTGCCAAGCTTACTAGCATGGGATATTGGAATGTCATGGATGATATGTAAATGTAGGCATGTTGATTTCACATGCCTTATTTTTATTTCTCTGATCATGCAATGGTATTTAGGATTATTCCATTTTTGTATGTATTGAACTATATGAATGCCTTGGTAAGCTTATTAGCTCATGCTCATCAAATTCATGTGAAATGGACATCATTTTAAGTGAAAACAACAACTGATATACAGAAAACCAACCAAACGCATTAGGATTTTGTTGAAACTTTAGGAAAACGATCCATGGGTCATATGTGATGTGTACGATTCAACCCTACCTCAATCCAATGCATGGTGTGGCCGGTATCACTCTAACTTTCTCTCTTTTGTTTAAAATGGACATCATTTTAAGTAAAAACAACTGGCATACGGAAAACTGACCAAACGTATTTGGATTATGTTGATACATTAGCACAATGATACATGGGTCATATGTAACGTGTACAAGTCAACCTCGCCTCAATATGAGGTGCGGTGTGTTCGGCACCACTCAAAGTCTCTCACCTTTATTTTAAATGGAAAACATTTTAAGTGAAAACAACAACTGGCATACAGAAAACTGACCAAACACATTTGGATTATGTTAATACTTTAGGAAAACGATCCATGCATCATTTTTGACATGTACGAGTCAACCCCACCTCAATCTGAGGTGCGGTGTGGTCGGAACCACTCAAAGTGTCTCTCTTTTGTTTCAAAAATACATCATTTTAAGTGAAAACAACAACTGACATGAGGAAAATTGACCAAAGGCATTTGGATTCTATTGAAACTTTAGTAAAACGATCCATGGGTCATATGTGATGTGTACGAGTCAACCCTTCCTCAATCTGAGGGTTGTTGTAGCCGACACCACTCAAAGTGTCTCACTTTTATTTGAAATGGACAGGATTTTAAGTGAAAACAACTGGCATACGGAAAACCAACCAAATGCATTTGGATTGTGTTCATACTTTAGGAAAATGATCCATGGGTCATTTTTGATGTGTATGAGTCAACCCTTCCTCAATCCAAGGCACGGTGTGGCCGGCACCAATCAAAATGTCTCTCTTTTGTTTCAAAAGGGCATCATTTTAAGTGAATACAACAACTGACATACGGAAAACTGACCAAAGGCATTCGGATTCTATTAAAAATTTAGGAAAACGATCCATGGGTCATATGTGACATGTAAGAGTCAACCCCACCTCAATCATAGGGCCAGTGTGTCCAGCACCACTCAAATTGTCTCACTTTTATTTGAAATGGATAGGATTTTAAGTGAAAACAACAACTGGAATACGGAAAACCAACCAAACGCATTTGGATTGTGTTTATACTTTATGAAAACGATCCATGGGTAATTTTTCACTTGTAAGAGTCAACCCCACCTCAATATGAGGTGCGGTGTGGCCGGCACCACTCAAAGTGTCTCTCTTTTGTTTCAAAAGGACATCATTTTAAGTGAAAACAACAACTGACATATGAAAAACTGACCAAAGGCATTTGGATTCTGTTGAAACTTTAGGAAAAAAATTCATGGATCATATGTGACATTTAAGATTCAACCCCACCTCAATCCTAGGGCCGGTGTAGCTAGAACCACTCAAAATGTCTCACTTTTATTTGAAATGGATAGGATTTTAAGTGAAAACAACAACTGGAATAAGAAAAACCAACCAAATGCATTCGGATTGAGTTGATAATTTTGTAAAATGATCCATGGGTCATTTTTGATGTGTGCAAGTCAACCCCGCCTCAATATGAGGCGTGGTGTGGCTGGCACCACTCAAAGTGTCTCTCTTTTGTTTCAAAGGCACATCATTTTAAGTGAAAACAATAACTGACATACAAAAAACCAACCAAAGGCATTAGGATTCTATTGAAACTTTAGAAAAACAATCCATGAGTCATATGTGACATTTAAGAGTCAACCCTGCCTCAATCCGAGGGCCGGTGTGGCCGGCACCACTCAAATTGTCTCACTTTTATTTGAAATGAACAGGATTTCAAGTGAAAACAACAACTTGCATACAGAAAACCGACCAAACGCATCCAAATTCTATTGATACTTTAGTAAAACGATCCATGAGTCATTTGTGGCGTGTAAGAGTCAACCCCACCTCAATCCGAGGTGAGGTGTGGCTGGAACCACTCAAATTGTCTCTCTTTTGTTTGAAATGGAAATCATTTTAAGTGAAAACAACAACTGACATAAGGAAAACTGACCAAATGATTTAGGATTCTGTTGAAACTTTAGGAAAACGATCCATGAGTCATATGTGATGTGTAAGAGTCAACCCCTCTTTAATCCAAGGTGCAGTGTGGCTGTAACCACTCAAAGTGTCTCTCTTTTTTTTTAAATGGACATCATTTTAAGTGAAAACAACAACTGACATACGGAAAATCAACCAAACGCATTCGGATTCCATTGACACTTTAGTAAAAAGATCAATGGGTCATATTTAATGTTTATGAGTCAACCCTTACTCAATCCGAAGCATGGTGTGGCCGGCACCACTCAAATTTTCTCTCTTTTGTTTAAAATGAACATCATTTTAAGTGAAAACAACAACTGACATACGAAAAACTAACCAAATGCATTTGGATTCTGTTGAAAATTTAGGAAAAAGATACATGGGTCATATGTGACTTTTACGATTCAAACCTTCCTCAATCTGAAGCATGGTGTGTCTGGAACCACTCAAAGTGTCTCTCTTTTGTTTAAAATGGACATCATTTTAAGTGAAAACAAAAACTGACATACAGAAAACCAACCAAACGCATTAGTATTCTGTTAAAACTTTAGGAAAACGATCCATGGGTCATATGTGATGTGTACGAGTCAACTTCATCTCAATAAGAGGTGCAGTGTGGCCATTATCACTCTAATTTTCTCTCTTTTGTTTAAAATGGACATCATTTTAAGTAAAAACAATTGGCATACGGAAAATCGACCAAACATATTCAGATGGTGTTGATACTTTATCACAATGATCCATGGGTCATATGTGATGTGTATGAGTCAACCTCGCCTCAATTAAAAGTGTGGTGTGGCTGTAACCACTCAAAGTGGCTCACCTTTATTTGAAATGGAAAACATTTTATGTGAAAACAACAACTGGCATACAGAAAACTGACCAAACGCATTCAGATTATGTTGATACTTTATGAAAACGATCCATGAGTCATCTGTGACGTGTACGAGTTAACCCCACCTCAATCCGAGGAATGGTGTGGCTGGTATCACTCCAAGTGTATGTCTTTTGTTTAAAATGGACATCATTTTAAGTAAAAACAACTGGTATACGGAAAATTGACCAAACGTATTCAGATTCTATTGATACTTTATTTTGGGGTTATTAGCTTCTAATTTATGAATTCAATCATGTATGTGTTATAGAAAATGAAATTTTGTATGTATTCTTAATTCTGTATAACCCACCCCCCCTAGACACCCCCACCCCCGTGGATAGCCCCCCACCCCTGGACACCCCCACCCCTCGGGACACCCCCAACCCATTGTATGTCATATTATATATGTGTTATATATAATTCAGAATTATTTATGCAAAATAATTCATTTTTTATGTGTTATTGATTCATAATTCATAATTCATTACATAATTCATTCTTCATGTATTCAATTGAGAATTCAATTATGAATTTTGTATTGCATAGGGTAATTGGATTCATATACATGATTATAATTGTGGTAAATTCCATGGTTATAAGAGTATCCTATTTTTATGTCCTTTTGTGTGCTATAGGAGGTGTTTGTTTTTTCTGTAAAGAGTGTATGTAGGTGTATGTAGTTGAGTGTGCAGTGGAGGATATTTTAGGTGGCTGGTCTGCCAAATTATGGAAATACACTATACCAATGGTTTACTAAAACAGTTGGTATAGTGTTGTACATATTTTTACCAACAGTTTTAGTAAACCATTGGTAAAACATGAAAATGATATTATAGCCAATGATTTTACAAACCGTTGGGAATACTCCTATATACCGGCGGTTATTTAAACTGTTGGGAAACTAGGATTATAATGCCTTTCCCAATGGTTATACTAAAACCGTTGGTAATGGGCTATCCCAACACCTTACTTACCAACGGTTTGCCAAACCATTGGTATATAGTATACAAATGGTTTGGTGGCCTTTACCAATGGTTTGAAACTGTTGGAAAAGCCTTAGTTTCCAATAGTTATTTTAAAATCAAACATCGAGAGTGTTTCACCAGAAAGCCCCCTTTTCCCAAAAATCACCAACACATCACCAAGGTATTTCTAACCAATTTCGCACATTTGAAAAACAATTAATTTTAAGAAAGAAAAATTAATTGTGACCACGCTTCAAGTTCTAGAAAAGTGGAGTCGAGAGAGAAGCCACCTACCTTTAGGATTCCGGTGAAATCGACCCACAAGCAACTACACCTAAAATCCGACGAACGCACCACCGAAACCACTCTAGATCCCCTTCCCTAACATAAAAAAGCCTTAAAACCAACACCCAAGGTATCCATAACCCTATATCTACATGAAAAGGATGTAGATCTAGAAAACCAAAAAATAGCGAAGATTAGATCTAGAGGTAGCCAAAGAGAAACCAAGAGAAGAGACTTACCCAAGAGAAACCACCTTCAAACCGCCTTGAAACCCTTTTGAATCACTTCCAAAATCAGTGGGAGATCCCCTCCAACCCTTTATATCTGAAAATATTGAGTGAGTCTCGAGTGGGAGAGAGTTTGGAGTGAAATGAGGTAACCCTGAGGGAGCCTAGATTTAAAACTCTATCTTTAAGTGGCCGCACGATTAGTCTGTACGTTTTGGAAAACTGTGCGCTAACCGTGCGCACTCCACTATCTCGAGAGAAGGGGTCTGCACGGTTTCCTCGCACGGTTTGGAAAACCATGCGTAGGCCATGTGAAGTCTACTGTCTCCCCCTATACGATTTCCTAGAGAACCTCCACGGTTCCCCCTAACTGTACTCAAACCGTACACCTTTATAAAAACCTCCAAACTTATTCAAAACCATTACAAACTCTCCCAACCTCTTCCCAAACCATCCCAAACACTTAAAACACATAAAAATTCCATAAAAATGTCTACATACCACAAACTGAGGGTGTAACATTCTCCCCACCATTGGAATTTCCATCCTTGAAAAGTAGGGAACCATCGCTTTGCCGAAAGAGCTCGGCCCATTGCTCGGCCATCTCTTTCTCCCACTCCCAAGTCTCCTCTAGAATCTAACCATGCTGCCACAAAACATGAACTAAACCGATGATTTTACCGCACAAGAATTTCTCTTGCCTACCCACAATTCTCACTGGCACGTGCACCAAGGAATCATCTGGTTCTAGCTCAACATGATCCCAATGAATCACATGGTCATGATCCGGATGATACTTTTTCAACTGCGATGCATGAAACATATTGTGCACCACACTAAACCATGGTGGCAAAGCCAAATTATAATCCGCCTCTCCAATCCGCTCAAGTATCTCAAAAGGTCCAATATACCTCAGATATAACTTACCCTGCTTCCCAAAATGACAATGTCCCAACCTAGGAGAGATTCTCAAAAACACATGATCACCCACCTCGAATGACAACAATCGTCAACGATGGTCCGCATATGATTCCTGATGACTTTGAGCCATATCTATCCTCTTCCTGATCAACTTGATCTTTTTTATAGTTTCTTGGACAAGGATTGGTCCGATCATCGAAGTCTCACCCGTTTCCACCTATCATAGTGGATAACAACAAAGACGCCCATACAAAGCCTCAAACAGAGCCATATGTATCGAAGCCTGATAACTGTTATTATATAAGAAATACACCAAAAATAATTTCTCCTCCCATGAACTAGAAAAATCCATCACACAAGCCCTTAACATATCCTCCAAGGTTTGTATCGTCCTCTCATATTGGCCATCCGTCTGAGGATGATACGCCATGCTCATAGTCAACTGTATCCCAAGGGATTGCTGTAAGGATTTCCAAAAACGAGATGTGAACCTCAGATATCTATCTGATACAATAAAAACTAGAACACCGTGCCTCTTTACCACCTCTTGGATATAGATTTTGGACAAATCTTCCACCATATGAGATTCACGAATTGGGATGAAATGATCCGACTTTGTGAGCCGATCTACAATCACCCATATGACATCATGTTTTTGGACCATTATTGGGAGACCATCACAAAATCCATTGCTATCTTCTCCCATTTCCACACTGGGATAGGTAAAGACTGCAAAATTCCTACTGGATGATGATGATCTACCTTGACTTGCTGGAAAGTCAAGCATCTCGAGACAAACCGGACCACATCCCTTTTCATACCAGCCCACCAAAACTGTGCCTTCAATGCCTTATACATTCTCTGAATTCCAGGATGGACAACCCACCTGGAATATTGATAATCCCTAAGAAGTTCCTCCTGAAAAGCCACTAGTACCACTATCCGATTCTAAAAACACAAGACTGAATTGCCATTCAGTTCCTAGTGCTCAATGGTCTCCCACCATTGATTTTAGACCTCATCGCTGCAAATTTAGAATCAGATTCTTGTGCCTCTTTAACGAAACCAACAATTCAGGGACCAATGAAACTAACATGAAGACCACTCTGTCACCTCGGTCCTCACATTCCAACCACATGTCAGCTATTACCGGCATCAACTGCCACTGATCTGAGGCCTGTTTCACCACTTGAGAATATGATTTCATACTTAATGCATCTGCCGCTGAATTTCCCTTACCCGATGTTTACATTAAGTCAAAATCAAACATCTATAGATATTTCATCCATCTCTATTGTCTCATGTTCAAATATCTCTGTGAGAAAATATGCTTTAAGCTCTTATGGTTGGTAAACTCTGTAAATTTCTCACCAAAGAGATAATGACGCCACATTTTTAAAGCATGAACCACTGTCACCAACTCCAAATCATGTGTTGGGTAGTTCTTCTCATAAAACCTCAACTACCATGAGCCATATGAAACTACATGATCCCCCTGTATGAGAACACATTGCAACCCTGATCTCGATGTGTCACAATACACCACGTACCCTTTCCCTCGTTCTAGAAAAACCAAGATTGGTGCTGATGTAAGGTGACCCTTTATCTCTTCAAAACATTTCTGACACTGTCCATCCCATTGAAATGGGACATTATTCCTTGTCAAAGCTATTATCGGTGAAGCCAATCATGAAAAATCATGGAAAAAATGTTGATAATACCCAGCTAGACCAAGGAAGATCCATTTCTGGAAACCATTCTTTGGAAGTTTCCATGAGATAACCACCTCTATCTTTTCCGGATCAACTAAAACACCCCTCTCAAAAATAACATGGCCAAGGAAACAAACCTCCTTTATCCAAAAGTCACACTTTGACAATTTGACATACAACCGATGATCCCTCAAGATCCCCAACATGATCGCCAAGTGCTGCTCATGCTCTACCCTTGTTCTTGAATACACCAGTATATCATCAAAAAATACCACCACTAAAGAACCTAGATATCTCTGAAATATCTGATTCATCAATTCAATGAACACCATGGGTACATTATTTAGACCAAAGGGAATAACCACATACTCGTAATGGTCGTATCTACTTCTAAAAGTTATTTTCGGGATATCTTCCTTCCTCACCCGCAATTGGTGATACCCTGATCTCAAGTCAATCTTAAGGAACCACTGAGCTCTCCTCAATTGGTAAAACAAATCATCAATGCATGGGAGTGGATATTGGTTCTTTATCATAACCTGATTAAGTCTACGATAATCAACACAGAGCCACAAGGTTCCATCTGCCTCTTTAACAAACAAAACTGGCGCTGCTCATGGAGACGTGCTAGGCCAGATGAACCCTTTGTTTTTTAACACTTCCAATTGCACATTTAAATCTAGCAATTCTTCTAATGCCATTAGGCAAGACAAAAGTGAGATAGGACTGGTCCTCGAAGGGAGATCAATCTTAAACTCCACTTCTCTCATGGGTGGAAACTCTGAGAATTCATCGGGAAATACATCCATAATTGATCCACAACTACCGAAAGAACACTCTTCTCAACACCTTCCACTGATGCCAATGACAAGGTCTCTAACTGATATGATATAGTGCTAACGGTTGGTGCCAACAAACCTATTGCACTCAGCTTGAACTCTTCTCCCCTATAAGGAGAAGTCTAACACCATCCTCCATCAAAAAACTAATTGTTCGCACATAGAAATCGATGTGGGACTTAAACATCACCAACCAATCCATTCCTAGGATTATGTCATAAGAATCTATCTCAAGCACTGGGAAATCCCACATCAATACAATGTCATCCACAACTAAACAACACGCTTGACATAGGAAGGCTCAACACTCTTTGACCCAGAAGAGTTTGTAAGTTCAAAATAGAAGGCATCATTTCCATGTGTAAACCCAATAGATCAATGATGTGAGAAGCATAAAATAATGGGATTCACCTATATCAAACAAATCTTGCATCAATGTGGAAATTAAAACAACAGTACCTTGCACTCTGGATGGTCATGACTGATCATCCACAACAACTTTCTCAACTCCAACCAGATGCATGCTTTCCATTCTCTGCTCTTTATTATCCTGCTGACACTTCCCTTTCTAAGGAGTGTCACGAACACCTAACCTCAGAGCATTACGGAAATAACGTTGCAGATGCCCCATCTTCTTACAATTATGACATGATCAAGGTTCTATCTTAAAATCCCACTTGATGTGGCTCATAGAGCCACACTGAAAACATCCTGGCATACACTTGGGTCTTGGAGGAAGTTTTAACAATCTTATGGTCCAATTATGATGTGATCCATGTCGATGAGAAAAGGTTTTTGTCTTTATCTTTATCTCAGTGCTAGGGTTCACACCTCCTCTCAAGAGTACAATCGTACTTCCATTACTTGGATTCTCAACTGTGATAGATATTGTAATAGGTGTATCTGGTTGTAGTCCTAACTGCCCTATTTGAAAAGCCTGAACGATGCTTTAGGCCAACTACCGATTCACCTGGGGCTCAGATGAAACCACATTTCTAGTGGCTTCCGCTAATTGGTCTCTACAATGCCTACCCGGTTCCATCTATATCAACATAAGAATCACCATAAGTATCACTCCCTAGAAATTGAAGGCTTAAAATTTCAATGTCAATTACATAGCAACTATCACAACCAGGCTTTCCACAATTTCCCATTTTCCACATTTCATCATTTTTTTTAAAAACCCCATGTTTTGAAAATCAACCCATTTTCCAAATACCAATAATTTCCATGGTCAAAATATTCCGTTTTGAAACCCAATTCAAAATTTTCCAAAATCCACACATTCATACCACACCATAAATCATTATACCTCAATGAAATATGCATCCTAGTGGGAATTAATTTTTACCATGCATTTCATGCTCATATCATTGGTTACACCCATAATAATGAGATATCCAATGCCTATAAGTGTCTCTAAACACCTATATACCCAACTCCCTGGTAACTAGAAGTTCAGCATAAAAGGGTTCACTATGTCCTTTTATGTTATACATTCCAAGTTCTGACAATCCTATGCCTTAATACCATCCTGACTCAAGGAATAGACCAAGAACGAATGTCAACACCAAGACCAATGATCAACACCAAGGATTGAACAACTGCTCTCACTTGAAAGCCAAGGACCAAACAAACTGATACCACTTGTAACATCCCGCCCCATCTCATTGGCTTGAGAGGGCTGAGGAATACTACTTGGCCTTAAGTGATGTTACCAAGGTGCCAAAGGCTGGCAATAAATGCTGAGGGATTCAAGAATAAATTGGGGAATGATTTTCCCTTGATATACAACCAACCAATCAAATATTCCACTAACAACAAACTATATGATACATGACAACAAGACAACCAAACCTATACATTACCATAAGACAACCCACAATTACACAAGAATTTCCAAGAACCAATACAACCAAACACAATATTAGAGTACCATGCGGAAGACTAAACAAGAGACCAAAATAAACCAAGACACACTCCACAACTCCACACCAAGATCCATGCTCCAAGCACCACCACATCTCCCAAGCATCATTAAGAACCACTAGCCATGAGATGCTTTACCTTTACATGTGTCCCAGAATTAAAACATCTACAAAAGCACCCAAGTGCCAAAGCATGGGGTGAGTACTAATACTCAGTAGGGTTTCTCCAAATGACTTCCTTACACACGCCACTAGAATAAAACTATTAGCAAATTTATAATCAGCAGTTTATATAAAACATTAAACAGTGCAACCACTACCACAAGACAACACACTCTTACAAATCCACCTTTACCCAAACCATGCAACCCAAGGGAAAACCAAACAACCATTCCATAATCCATTTCACCATTTCACATTAGCACAACAAATTCCATGTTTGCAAGAAACACACACAAAAACAATCATTACGGTGGGACATCCGCCCATACCGTTCACCCCATTTCCAACTAGCAGTACTTCCCGACCACTACCCATAATGGTGGTTCTTCCGACCACTATCCATCACCTTTTATAGTGAGACTTCCTGCCCACTTCCACACAACTCCACACAAACCATAATTCTTAATCAACCAAAAATCACTAAACACCAAGGCTACACAAAAACACACCATCATTCCCACCACATGCCAATTCACTTCAATAAATAACCCATTTATTAAAATCACCATTTAATTGTTTTTCATGCCAAACAACATTCCAATAAAACAACAACTTTATTTAAAACCATTTCCATCTACCATTTTCACAAATCAATCCTAACAACACATTGTAAAACCTTCATTTTAAAATCAAACATCAAGAGAGTTTCACCAGAAAACCCCTTTTCCCAAAAATCACCAATACATCACTAAGGGGTTTCTAACCAATTTCACACATGAAAAATACAACTAATTTTAAGCAAAACAAATTAATTTTAACCACGCTTCAAGTTCTAGCAAAGTGGATTCGAGAGAGAAGCCACCTACCTTTAGGGTTCCGGTGAAATCAACCCACAAGAAACTACACCTCAAATTCGACGAACGCACCACTAAAACCACTCTAGATCCCCTTCCCTAACATCCACAAGCCATAAAATCAACACCCAAGGCAGCCACAACCCTAGATCTACATGCAATGGATGTAGATCTAGAAAACCAAGAAAGAGTGAAGTGTATATCTAGAGGAAGCAAAAGAGAAACCAAGAGAAGAGACTTACCCGGGAGAAACCACCTTCAAACCGCCTTGAAACCCCTTTGAATCGCTTCCAAAATCAGTGGTCGCACGGTTAGTCTACACGGTTTGGCAATTCGTGCGCTAACCGTGCGCACTCCACTGTCTCGAGAGAAGGGATCTGCACGGTTACCTCGCACGGTTTGGTAAACCGTGCGCAAGCTGTGTAAAGCATATTGTCTCCCCCTGCACAGTTTCCTGGAGAACCCGGATAGTTTCCCCTAACCGTGCTCAAACTGTGCACCTTTTGAAAAACCTCCAAACTTATTCAAAACCATTCCAAACTCTCCCAACCTCTTCCCAACTCATCCCAAGCACTTAAAACACATAAAAAGTCATAAACAATGGCTACATACCTCAAACCGGGGGTGCTACACTTAGGAAGATGTTTGGGTGGAATTTTTACAAGATTCAAGGCTTTATAGGTGTGAGGAAAAGAGGTAGTGAGGGGTGGTATTTATAGTGGAAGAGAGGGGTGTTTTTTTATTATTTTATTCATTTGTTTATTATTTTGGATCAAGACTATAAATAGTGAGGATTATATTGACTAAATATAGCAATTAGTGCATGTGAGTTTGAACTAAATGTGCTTGCATCATCCATACATCAACCATGACTCAATAATTCATGTATTTAGCTTATACCGTAAATTATGTTATTTCATTATTCACCAAAAATTCAACTATTTTATAAAAATGTCAAAAATTTACCCTAACCATTTTCTGATGTTTATAATTCAAAAATTTACCCCATATTTTAAAATAATTTTTTAAATATTTTAAATTTAATTTTTAATTAAAATCATCATTTATTCGAAAAATACCAATTTTAAAATTATAATTGATTTTATGAAACATTCAAAAATTAATTAAGGTCTCATAAAATTATATTATAATAAAAAGGCAACAAGAAATTAATTTATGAATCTATTTTATAAAAATAAATTTTATTTTGAAACATTATATTAATTATAAAATTGTAAATAAACATTTATGATTCACAAAAATACCAATACTTAATTTATCATTTTTAAAACATTTATTTACTTATTCCATGATATAAATATATCATATTTTAATTTATAAGATTCATAAATTTTATTTATACTTTTATAGGTAATGTTACTATTATATTGGTTAGGTTACTATTCTTAATGGTCACATTACTATTCCAATGGTCATGTTATTATTCCATTTGTTTAGGTTCCTTAATTTCTATCAATACTTTTTATTTCATTAATTATTCATTTATAAAGTTTTTATTGTGTTTTATAAGTGATTTTGTGTGATTTATACTATATGAAATAATTATAATAAGGTAAATTTCATTAATAGAATTCTGGGTCATTATAGAAACACTACTAGAAATTTAACCAATAGCCATGGACCTATATCCACAGTTTTATAGGTCCGTGTCTATAGCTTGTTTATAGCCATGGTTTAATTTTTTATCCATGGCTACACAATTTCGTCCCCCTTCTTTTTTTAATTCTCATCAGGCTCCACCTCCATCCCTGATATGAGTCCCCCATTTTTTCGATTCTAGTTGGGATCCTCCTCTATCCCCGATACGTGACCCTCTCACCATGGAACCCTCCTCCCCTGATGGCCTCTCCTCCTCCCTGACGACCTTTCTCACCACACCCTCCTCTCTTCCCTCACAGCTTTCCTCTCTCGCCCTCATTGTTGTCCTCTATCGCTCGTCCTCGCCGGCTTCAGTTCCTCTATCCCTCGTCGTGGTTCCTTCATTCACAATGCGGATTCTCCAATCGTGGCTCGGCTTCCCCATTCGGGGTTGCTCCATCCCTCGAGCGGTACTCTCTTCCTCCATACCATTCTTTAGGCGTTCCTCCTCCATTCAGTGCATCGGCAAAAGGGTTCCTCCATACCCTTCTTCGGGCCTTCATCCTCCATACGGTGCATTAGACCAACTAATTTACTTAATTATGTTATGTGGCTGTTGTTTGCAGTTTTGGTCCTAGTATAATGAGTAAAAGCAGTGTTCCTTATAACTTTGGAACTTTACCCATGATCTATGACTCATGGTTGAGATAAATTTAAAGATTCATGCCAATACTGGTTCATAAATTCTTAGCAAGTATGAATTTTGGTTTTCCAAGGATGTGGTAATTTTTAGAACCATTATTTGGTTATAGAATATATATTTGGAAACTCTCAATAAGATTTTTCAGTTATGTGAATTGAGGCCTGAGGGTGATATAGGCTCTCGGGTGTGTGTCTGGGCATAGATGAGTGGACCTGTAAGCATTTTAAGATTTAGGTTTTTCACCATGGATCCTCCATGGAGTAGATCTCCATGTGTTGGAGGAAAAATACCCATGTGGAGTGACATTTTCCCTATTTTTGGGAAATTTGGTTTTACTTGTCTCCCTATAGTAAAATATCAATTTACCATGGCCATGGTTTTGGTTGTTTCATCTCTTCTTGGGTGAGTTGGTCAGGTGTTTTGGAAGGATTGTCCCATGGGATTATCCCTATTGAAAAAAAAAATACCATTTTGTATTGGTTTGGCATGGTGGAAATTTTTGATGGTTGAGAAGTCTTGTTTTGGTGCCCATTTATACTATGATTGGATAAGTATGGTGCCCTATATTCACACCTATGGAAAAATTGAGTCAAAATTCACTAGACGAGAAATTTGGGTGATAGTGGTGCTTCTTGGGAAATATAACCATGATATAGCACCTTATAGTTGGGAATTTTTTAAAGAGTTATAGATGAGGGGTTTCATTAGTTCTCATTTTAAAAATTATTTGAAAGGGTTGAGGGATTTTTATGGTCCTTAGTGTGTATAGGGATTGTGGGTTTCATTGGATAGGTCCATGAAATCATAGAGGAATAGACCTGTGTTTTGTTTGTTTGGTACTTCTGAGGATTCCCCCTAGGAAATGGAGAGCACTGCCACAACAAAATGAATATTTTAATGGATGATGAAATGATGAGGATAGAGGCTCACTCAAAGAAAGGTAAATAAACATTTTTCCACTTTGAGTTTTTAAACAACTCACCCCTCCTCTCTTCCTCCCACACATGTGAGCGAATCAGGGTAGGTTGAGGGAGCTTCATCCCCTATTCACCTTCAATTTCACCTTTAAATTTGGTGGTTTTTATGGACCTCCATGGTGATTCAATGTGTGATATCATATTCCTTTCATTCTAGTTTCTCATTTCTATTCTAACTAATTTAGTGAAAATGAAAACGGAGTTGGAGATGATTTCCACTAGATTATGATGGAAATCATCCAATATCATAGAGTTTTTTTGAAATCACTAGTGAGAGTATAAAGATGATAAAAGATTTTATTTCCATTTATTTTCATTTAGGATCATCATTGTATGATTTTATTTATAGTTTTTTATTAAATTATATTTAAAAAGTACGTGAATCAATGTTTTTTATTATGGGTTGGCATTCAGAATATAATGGAATATGATATGAACCTTCCATGAGTGGTTGGTCACCATAATATTTTGAATAGGTTATATGATGATATTATAGACAATTCTTCCATTATTTTTCTTATGTGAGGAGTATAAGAGGATTAGTCCCCACTGGAATTTAAATCATGACCAAAATTATGCGATGAGCATAAGGGGACTAGTCCCCACTAGACCTAAAATCATGACTAGAATTCTATGATGATCATAAGAGTACCCTACCTTTCTATATATGAAAAGTATAAGATTTATTATCTAATAAGAATAGTATGATTCACCTTTCCTAATGCATCATAATCCCATCCTTCCTCATGTGATGAGCATGGAATTACTTAGGTGATGAGCATGGAATTCCTTAGGTGATGAGCCTAGAGTTCATTAGGTGATGAGCCTAAAATACCATAGGTGACTAGCCTATAATGACTTTGGTGATGAATCTAGTATTATATAGGTGATTAGAATATTATTCCTTAGATTATGAGACTAAGATGTCTATATATCTTGACAGAAGAAGATATAACAGCCTTCCTGCCCAGATCATAACTGAAGATCCATCCTTTACTTATATGTAGCAAGCATAAGATTCCCTCACTTCCATAAATGAGAAAGATATTTATGGGATTGTCTAAATATACAATTTAATTTAAATTCTAGTCAACTTTGATCATTATTTTGTCACCATGATAAGGAAGCAAGTGAAATTATTAACTGATGTCCACATGGAGATGGAATTAAGAACAAGATTCATGGGCATGTGTTAATTATATAAGAGAAATATGGACTGGGAGGGGGGACTAGAAGGGGGTGTCTAGGAGGGTCTACAGGGGGGTAGGCAGGGGGCTGGTAGGGGGACTGGCAGGGGGAGGGGTGTCTAGGAGGGTCTGTAGGGGGGGTTCTATCAGGGGGGGAATGGTAGGTGGGGGGGACTGGCAGGGGGGAGGGGGTGTCCAGGAGGGTCTGCAAGGGGGCGGCAGGGGGGACTGGTAGGTGGGGGGACTGGCAGGGGGAGGGGGTGTCCGGGGGGGCTGGCAGGGGGTGGGGGTGTCCAGGAGGGTATGCAGGGGGGTGTCCAGGAGGGTCTATAGGGGGGTGGAAGGGGTGGCAAAGGGTGGTGGGGACTGGCAAGGGGAGGGGGGATGTCCAGGATGGTATTGTTTATATCCATTTTGATTTATGACGAACTTCTATAACCACATCCCATGATGAAGGTTCCTATTTTTTTACCTTCATTCATGACTATTAATTAATGACACCCTATGGTTGTGTCCTCCCC